>CM029013.1:35952306-37379806 GCA_016801055.1 Panax notoginseng | reverse complement strand
ATTTTTATCTACGTGGCGCTGACGTGGATGTAAAAATACAAAAAAAGACAAGAAGGGGGCTTCGTGCATCCGTCAGTCTGCGTGGAACTTTTGAGCACAAAATACTCTACCAAGAACTTGACCGGCCAAGCTGACCAAAATAGAATAAGTATCATCTCCACCATCTTCTTCTACAGAGGACCCAAACCACAATGGTATGTGGTGGGGAAGGGCAATAAGGTTAGACCCTTTTGGAATTTCTTCATAGGCAACCAACCCAAGGCCGTAGGGGACCCATTCTGTTATCCTGACCGACGGATGTACGAAACCCCCTTCTTTTTGGACCCAATTGATGAGGTCAGGTGGGTATTTTCATCTGCCCTAAATCTTCCCTTTTATCAAAATTTTCATCAAATTACACAGAAACCAATTCTTTAAAATTATATACCAACAAATAAATTGATGCAAAGGGGAACTTGGCAGGGCCTAACCCCGAGATGTCGGATTTGATGCTTAAACAGCAACAGGCTTATCACAATACAAAGGAATTTGCTCCTAAGAAAAGTTACACTGCCACGATAGTTGGTGGAGCTGCTGGCGGTGGTGCTGCTTTTGGGGTTGCCTCTGTCACAGTTTTGGCTGCTTATAATAGGAAGAAGAGATATCCAGGGAATGACTCGATGTCTAGTTGGTTGCCCCTTTATGGGCAATCCCATACTTTAGCTAGCAGGTCTACAGTCTCGGGCAAAAGCCATGGTAGCACCACCATTTCATCTGATGCAGCTAGCAATTGTAGGTATTTCTCCTTGGCAGAAATCAAACAAGCCACCAAGAATTTCGACGATTCCCATGTTATTGGTGTTGGTGGTTTTGGAAAAGTTTACAAAGGAGTTATTGATGGGAATGTGATTGTGGCAATTAAAAGATCAAATCTTTCTTCAGAACAAAGAATTAGATGGTTAGATACGACGCCGTTTAAAGGAGCCCATATTTTCCCTCCCCGTGTTGTTTTGAGAGCTTCATACTACTACTGTCTCTCTGCATATACAGATGAACTGGGGAGCCAGGGGATTTTTCTCTCTCCTAAAATTCAACCCACAAGCACCACCGCCGCCGCACCACCACCACCTCCAATGCCGAACCCTATTAAAAGTACGGCTCAAATAGGTCAAAAACAAATCCCTAGACCACATAATCGATACCCAAACAGACCTCAAAGTCGCTTCTCTTCTCAAAGACGTCATTCACCGCTCTTCCGCCGCTTCTCTTCTCTTCTCAAACTGAAATTCGAGCGAAACACACCCAACAGATCTGTTTTGTAAAAAGTTATTTTAATTTTTTTGTTTTTATTTTTCATGTCATTTTCTTTTTTTTCCTCTTTTTTTACGTCCACGTTAGCACCACGTAGATAAAAAATTAACGTCTATCAACTTTTTTTAATGGAATAACCTAATTTGAAAATAAAAATTAGTTCAGTGAGTTAATTTGAGAAATTTAAAGTTCAATCAGGTATTCAATAAAACGTGCCAACTTTGGTGGCTAAATCATTTGTTTTGCCAATTTTAATTTTTGTGACGCCCCCAAAATAGGTATACACAATCCATTCTGAGTCGCCAGATACACGGTACAGAATTCAAATACAAACTTCATTTATACAACTGTTGAACTGTCGTGCAAAATATGACAACACATAAGCTGTGAGTTTCAATACAAATATTGTGTCATAGACAGTATCCAAACTCAAATTATTATAATACCATATAAAATACAACAGCAAATATTTCAAGACCCCAAAGAAGAATGAGAAGATTACTATTCTGTTCATTCTAATGAGGTGCATTTTTTACACTTTCAAAGTCGGGTTCTCACCACCCTATTGTTGTTCACCAAAATCAATTATTAAGTGATGTATAATGTAACGACCCCAAAATCCATACAAGTTAAATCTCAACTTTGGTCGTTAACCATACATTAAATCTCTAATTTTACATCATTATTCGATATTAAAAACACTAAAATTTGCGGAATATTTAAAACGTTTATACATTTCCTTCTTTCTTGCCCTGAATCGCAACCTTTACATTACCTCTCTTTGATTCAATCTTATATCATGAATCGCTACAACAAAATGACTATCCAAAGTCTTACATCATAACTAAATATCCATATACATTGGATAGCTCAACTTACAATTCAACAACATGTTATGTTCAAAATATGAAATACATTTCTCATAAAACATAAGTAATATTCGTGAATACAGATCTCTATAACTCACATAGCACGTATCTTTACCTTAGAATCGTGACCTGCAAAAGTGGTTATTTGTAAGAGTGAGCTCGACAGCCCAGCAAAGTCTAACAGCTTTCATGCATCACATAGCACATAATAGCATGCTCGACATACATCTCATTAAAGTAACATGGCATACATGCTTTTAATTCACATAACAAATATAAAGACTGAGTTCCTTACTCAATCATCATTACTTAGCCAAAACAATGCAGTCATATATTGACTTTAACATTTCATGATTTCAACATGCATAACATATCATGTAATTTAAAACAGTTCATCAAATCCACGTAGAAAATAGGAACCGAAAGACTTGCCTTGATCGTTGTTTACCAATAATAGCTTAACAGCTTACAGTTATCTGCACTTTACGTGCCCTACACAATTATATAATCATACACATCAACTATTAGTCACATAACAACACATAGCAATTGTAATGTACACTCTACTCTACATCTCATAATCTTTCCTATTAATTAGCACACAATGGTCAACATAATTGTGTTAACTTTTCGACTTATGACTCACTATATTTCTTCTTAGTCAAACTCGAAGTTCAAGTGCTTAAGTCTTGCTAGGACTACTTATTGGTTTTATATTAAACCCATTCCATATCTTATAATATCCATTTCAATGGAATTGAAACACTTTTTAAGTTCATTAACACTTGGCACGGCGTTTCGACGTTCAATCGTCACACGCTCGATTTGCCTCTCTTGTGTATGCTTACTATGCTTCTATAACTTATCTAATACATTATTTATTAATGTTAAGCATCATTATATTTACTAATATACATGTTATGTAACTTAGGACATCATCTTTTATGGCCAGGAGCACTACACATGCATATGTGCATGCCTGACGCCCTCCGATTGCCTCTAAAAACATAATAGTCCTAAATATGACCATTTTGACCCATTCTAATGACCTCAAATTGAAAAAATTAAAGAACAAAAGTTGTAGGTCTACTCGTCCTCGTTCTGGATCATCTTGAATCACCTCAATCGGAATTCGTATGAGGAAGTTATGGCCATTTTACTACAGGAGGTCAAAACTGTCCAAGTCAGGCTACAAATTCGACGCTGGGGCGCGAGGACTAGGCTATACAGTGGCGCTGGGGCGCGAGATTGGCGTTGGGGCGCGAACTTCAGCGCTGGGGCGCGAACTTCTGGCGCCGGGGAGCGATTTTTGGCGCTGGGGCTCAAATTTTGGCGCTGGGGCGCCGAAACTTGTAGAACCCAACCACGAAGAACATAACAAAGCTACTGTCTTTATTTTTAACACCAATTAACATGTATAACTTATATAAATTACACATATACACACTACCCAACATGCATATACTAGTTTAAATTACTAAACAATAATCACAGAAAACTAAATTCCTTGAAAACCATATTTTAAAACAAAACTCCATGTTTGACATTTGTTAAACACAGTGATCACTGTAATCTCTAATAACCACCAATTTGATTACTTTTAAACTACAATTCTCTGTAGTTCATATCCAATTAACATACCCGACTTTCAATTCTACAATTAGAATACAATCAATTACTAATTTTGTTATCCTACAAAACATGTTCATACTCATATGTTTTTACTGTAAAAACTCTTTTCTTTCTTTTTTTTTTTGATCATAATTCACATAATCACGTACATGTATATCCTCTTCATACAATCACCCTATATGTATATATAGGATATTTATACTATTACAACTTCATAATTTCATACTCAACTATAATATATGAATTATCGAACTTTATACTATAAAACACAGTGAATTTCAAAAACACATAGACTAAGGAATTATACTATAAAAGATATATGTTAAGAATATAATACATACCTTTTGTGGTTAAGAAATTCGTGTTAACCCTTGCTAGTCGCAGACAACCTTGCAACTTCAGACACCTTTTCCTCTCAATTTTTCTCTGATACTTCTCTCTCAAACTCTCTGTAATTCTCTTTCTCAGAAAACTTCTATTTTCTTCTTAGGCTTAAGCAAAATGCATTATACGTAAAGTAGAACTAACCCCCAAACGTACGTCTTAATTCAAATGCTTAAAACCGACACTACTAATGGCCTTATTAAATTAGCAGTTACCAAATTAATATATATATTATTTATATTATATTATTAATAATTCAAAATTTAAATTCCAAAAGCCATAAGGCTCCGTTTGGCAAAACTCTTTTTAAAGACTTAATATATTTAAGCCTTGTTTGGTAAAATAAATTAAAACTACTTTAATTTATTTTAATAACCATTTATAATATAGTTATTTGTCACACTTCTAATTAATTAAGTTTTCATACTTAATTTAATTAATTCTAATAACAATTCATTGCATAATATAATAATTTATTTAATCATTATAAACTCTCTAACTTAATTATTAAATTAAATTAGATTACTATTTCAAAATAATTACTTTCCTTAACTCATTAATTATTTATTAAACAAATAAATAATCAAATCACATCAAATCAATTAAACAAATACTTATTCAACAATAAACACATCCATTAAATATTTATATAATTCAATAAATATTTAACTATTATAATAAAAATCTGGATTGTTACATATAATATATGACACACCCATCTTAGGTCCTCAATACAATTATATATTGTATGTCATACAGTTTTATAATGTATTGAGAAACTTTCACAGTCTCGTACATCACATTATTCTCCTATTATCCCCACTCGACCCAGTTACACTCTTAATACCTGAAAGGAATTGTGAAGCCAAAGGGTTAGCACAAATAGCTCAGTAAAGAATATTATGACTAAGATAATTAATTTATCAATAGTCTTCATCAGTAATAAATCAGAGATTTAGAACATATGGTAGATGATAACAGTTTTCAACCATAATTGCAGCGGAATCAACAATTTATTAGAAGAGTCAAGTAGAACATAATGTCTACTAACTCCTCCAATTAAAAGTTCATCGTTAATATTTCATTCATGTAATACTCATCAACAGTTCTTTGTTGTACCCAAGACAAATAGAACTTTTATCACATATCTTCACTTGAACCACTAAAGATTATAGTTAAATTCACAATTCATAGTTATAATCATGTAAATCAACCGTTTCTCCTTGCCACAAAGGCTTAATAGAACGTTTACTCAATATCCTTACCCCAAAGGCTAAAGATATTCAAATGTAATAACAATGATCATACCAATCAGTTGTCTATCTTTGCACTACAGACCAAAGATATTCAACTATAAAACCAATGGTCAAGATCATACCAATCAATTATCTGTCAGTGCACTACGACCAAAGACATTCAACTGTAAGACCAATGGTCATGATCCTGCTAATCACATCATCGAATTATTCATGCACTACGGGCCAAGGATGTGACGCCCCCAAAATAGGTATACAACACCCATTCTGAGTCGCCAAATACATGGTACAGAAAACAAACTACAACTTCAATAATACAAATGTCGTGCAAAATACGACAACACATACTGTGAGTTTAAATACAAATATTGTCTTCTAGACAATATCCACACTCAAATAAATCCTCATTACAATTATTCAAACACTATTTTACAGAAATAGTGAGGACTGCTAAAACATCTTTCTAGAACCATCACTCCATACCCCGACTAGATCCTGCTATGTTCTCACCTCCTGAGAAGAAAAATGGAACAAAAAGGAAAAGGGTGAGCTCAACTAGCCTAGTAAAGAATATTATGACTAAGATAATATACAAACAAATTATCGTTAGTCTTCAACAGGGAAAAATCTGATATAATATAATCGACAACAAGTTTTAGATCAACAACTGCAGCGGAAACAGCAAACAATTAGAAGAGTCAAGTAGAGAAAGAATTCTACTATCTTCTAAGATTTAAAAGTCCATCATCAATATTTTATCCCTGTAACATCAATTAATAATCATCTTTATCCAAATATTCATCTTTGCACTACAGGCCAAAGATATTCATTTGTATCACCTGTCAGTCATGTTCATATCAACACCTGTTCATCTTTGCACTACAGGCCAAAGATATTCATCAAGTAATCATACATCTTTGCACTACAGGCCAAAGATATTCAGTAATATCATCATTTAGAACTGAGGATGATGAAAAATATCTTAAAGAGAACGAATTCAATGAGACAGAAGGACAAATAGTAGGGATTCGTATAATAGTTTATCCAAGATCAATAATACTTCATAATAATCAATTGTGAAGCAGAATTCAAAAATAAAGATCAAAACATGGATACAATCAAAGATAGTAACCATAATAGACATCTTGGACAAAAAGGGAAAATTTTTATTTTTCGGTGAATAGTGTCGTATTCGTGAATAGTACCGTATACGTGAATAGTACCGTATACGTGAATAGTAACCCCGACACAAAAAAAGTTCCAAATTTGATAAAAACTCATATCAATATTTCAGCATAATGATATTGAAGAAAATAATATCATTAAGAAGAAAATAATATCCCTTACCTCAAGATATCAGTACTTCTGGTCGGAATACCGGTATAAGGCTGAAAGAAACTTGCTCTGATGAATAGAAACTCTCAAAGTATCTAAATACTCACAAAATACACTCAATAATCTAGAGAGAGAAAGAGAGAAAACTTGTTTCTGGTGTGATTTTCAATTCTAACTTAGCCCTCTATTTATAGGAAAATTTTAGTAGGTTTGACCTGCAACCTGATGGCTTTACCTGCTACTATTCCCACCCACCACATTTAAAATATAATTCAGCACATTTCTTCACCAACCACAAGTGGGGCCCACCAATTCTAGAATTTTCCATCAAAATGATAAACTCCGAAAATTCAACAATTTCTGAACCAGTCATCTTGTAAAATTCATAATAAATCATACGTTCTTTTTTAACGGTTCAAAATTTGTGGACATATACTCAACTTATATATGTATAACATATCCAAAAATTACCACGATCCAACGGTCGGATTAAAAATTATAACCCCCGCAAAATATCTCAAAATCCCTGATTTTTAATACCTCCATTCCGATAAAAATACTGATAAATCACCTCAACATTAACTCCTTCATTTTTAACCACAAAAATATATCCCTCATTTATATCCACATAAAATAAATATTTCCTTATCATATGAATCAATAATTAATTATTCACAAATAATATTACAGAATCACATTTATGACAACCAGGCCGTTCCCAGGAAAGAGGGGGCTTTCCAATAAGGATTTCTCCTTACTGGCGCGCAATTAGATGACAAAACCTCTCCTTAGACAGAACTTTCTAGACATTGCCAATAATGTTATCTAATAATATTATTCAAATAATATGAATTATTGATCTGATAATGGAAAATACTGTGCAGCAACAATTATTGAAACAACAATAATATAAAATATCAATGCAACAATTATTGAATCAATAAAATAAAATATTGAACAATAACTACTGTAACAATTATTGAGTAGTGCCTTCTTACGTAAGAATCAATAATTGGTGCAATACCGTGTGCTACTGTATTTTAATCACCGGGTATTCCAACAGTATTAACGGTAACAACTACGCCGTTATTTATAAATAACTTATACTTGTCGTTTTCTTCATCCAATCGCTTTCCGTTATGGGGCCCACACAAGGCTGCGCCGTCGTACGAATATTCCCCGACAGCAAGAATATTCCACGACCAAACGAATATTCCCTGACAAAATGAATATTTTATAACCACTTGCTTATTTTGTAAAATTTGCACATTTCACCCATAACCAAAGTATTATATCAAATTAGCCCTTTATTATTCACAATAATATTTAGAGAAAATTTGATTTTATTCATTAATAAGTTGGGGTCTTACAAAGGATATTCGTTAGTATCACCAGTAGTCATGATCATGTCATACACCTGTCCATTTTTGCATTACGGGCCAAAACTCTCAATCAATAGTTCGTCTTTGCACGTAAGCCAAAGATATACAACTGTAAAACCAATAATCACCAGTCCATCTTTGCACGTTTGCCAAAGATATACAACCTTAAAACCAATAATCAACAGTCCATCTCTGCACATAAGACAAAGATATACAATTATAAAACCAATAATCAACAGTCCATCTATGCACTACGGGCCAAAGATGAATTTCGTTACAATATAAACATGAGGATGATGACAATGATATAATCATTCAATTAAATGAGATCAAAGATAAATTTTAAAGATTTATAATTTAATTTATCTAGAGTTTAATAATGTCCAAATTGTCAACATGATAACTGTTTTGTGGAGTAAAATTCAAGAATAATATTCATGTATCAAAAATAATTTGGACAAAAAAAAATTAATTTTTGTCGTGAATAGTATCCCGTAAATAGTTCTTCATGAATAGTGTCGTACGTATGAATAGTACCGTACGTATGAACAGTGTCGTACGTATGAATAGTGCCATATGTATGAATAGTACCCATGAATAGTATTCCGACATGAAAAGATTAAAATTTAACAAGAATGTTCAGAAAAATATTTCTGTGAAAAGATACTCGATGAATCGCAAATTTTAAAGATATTCTACTAATTTCAAGGAGTATAGATGTGACGCTCCCAAAATAGGTATACATCACCCATCTTGAGTCGTCAAATACATGGTACAAAATTTAAATACAAACTTAATTATACAACAGTCGTGTAAAATACGACTAAACATATGATGTGAGTTTTAATAAAAATATTATCATCTAGGCAATATCCACACTCAATTGAGTCCTTATTACATTTATTATCACACTATTTAACAGAATAGTGAGGACTACTAATGCTATTATCTGGACCGTCACTCCGTTCCCCGACTAATCTCTGTTACGTTCTCATTTTCTGAAGAGAACAATGAAAGTAAAAGGGTGAGCTCAACTAGCCCAGTAAGAAATATTATGACTAAGATAATGCAAAATAAATTATCATTAGCCTTCAACAATGTTAAACTGATAAAATACAATAGACATCAAGTTTAACTGCAGCAGAACAAATAATTCATTAAAAGAGTCAAGTAGAGAATAAAATCTACTATCTTTTATGATTTAAAAGGTTTTTCATCACTTTTATCGCTGTGACTCAGCTTAATAAATAATTCACATCATCCCTGCACTACGGCCAAGGATATTCATTAGTATCACAACCACAAATTATCCATGCACTACGGGCCAAGGACATTCGTGTATTCATCAATGGTCATGATCATGCCAATAACTGTCCATAATGCACTACGGGCCAATGAGGACTTTTACCACATCATTTGTAATATTACGGTCATGATTATGTCGAATAATTCCTGGTAATAATCATACCAAGTCCATCTATGCACTACAGGCCACAGATGACTTTCAACATAATATAAACATGAGGATGATGACAATGATATAAGAATTCAATAAAACAAGTTCAAGAATTAATTTATCCAGGAACCAATAACGTCCAAATTGTCAACATGATACTGCTTTGTGGAGTAAAATTCAAGAATGCTCAGAAGAATATTTTTATAAAAAGATACTGGATGAAGCGCAAATATCAAAGATATTTTACTAATTTCATGGAGTATAGAAGCCAAAACTTTAACCAATTGAGTATAATAAAGAATGGAATAACAAAAAAAATCACCAGGCATGCGATAGACCGCATAGGCAGGTTATTCCAACAGAATAATAAATAATGGAACCAGGTCCGGCGTAAAACGCACAGACAGGATATTCCAACAGAATAATAAAGACGGAACCAGGTCCGACGTAAAACGTACAGATAGGATATTCAACAGAATAATAAAGACGGAACCAGGACTGGCGTAAAACGCACAGACAGGATATTCTAACAAAATAATAAAGAATGGAATAACAGAAGAATTTCACCAGGTATAGGGTAGCCCGTGTATACAGGTTATTCCAACAGAATAATAAAGAATGAAATAACAGAAGTTCTCTTAATGAATACAAAAGAAATAATACCCCTTACGAGTACAACAAATAATATCCCTTACCGTAAAAGAAACTGAATATAGAAAAAGAAAGGTAGCAGACTTCTCTTCTTCTTTCTCTCCATAGAGTTTCAGTGAATTCGTAAGAAATAATGAAGGAATGAGCTTCTATTTATAGGAGAATTGAAGGATATTATTGGACTGTATAGTAGGAATTCAGATGAAATCATTTGCTGATTCACAGCTCCACTGATCCAACGCATCAGTAATCTTTTTCAAAGAGTTGGCCAATGAAAAAAATGAACACATGCCACTTAAAAGCCTTGACCAATTAAAATGCTCTGTAATTTACAAGTAACCAATCATGCTATATGATTGAAAAAAAATTGGCCAATAACATTCAAGCTTGACAAATCAATCCATAACCTGCCAAATTTTATCTACTAGGACTACCATTACCCACCCATATGATATACAATTATATATATATATATATATATATATATATATGTATGTATAATACACATATAGCCACAAATTGATTGAAAAAAACACCACCTGTCTCACATCACTTCCTCACCCTTTACAATTCATGCCATATATAATACTAATTCTCATCCCACCATTTCCACTTTTCCACCAAAATTCTACTTTTTCACTCACATACACATAATATTATATATATTCCACTCACCACACACATAATATTATATATATTCCACTCACCACATACATAATATTATATCTCTCAATATTTTTAACACTATTTATCATCAATATTATAATTCACAATATTAATCGACCAGGTCGTTCCCAGGAAAGAGGAGGCTTTTCAATAAGGATTTCTCCCTATTGGCGCATAATTAGGTGACCAAACCTCTCCTTGACAGAACTTCTAGATATCGTTAATATTGCAAATAATAATATTAATAACTTTATCGTCTCAATTATTGATTTAATAATATATAAAATATTGACAATAATTGAATCAAAATAACGTGAGATATTATGCAGCAATTACTGTAGCAATAATTGAACAAAACTGAGTGACTTCTCACGTAAGCATCAATAATCAATACCGTGTGCTACTATGCAACCACGCGTATTACTGTACTTTTACTACCGAGTAGTTCAACAGTATTAACGGTAAAACTTTCGTCGTTATTTTCAATAATATATTTTTTATCGTTTTTTCAATCCGACAATAATTCTGTTGTGGGGTCCACCAATGATTGTGTCGTTGTACGAATATTTCCTGTTAAAACGAATATTCCCCGACCAATCGAATATTATATAACAACTTGCGTACTTTACAAAATTTTTAAATATTACACACAACTATTATATCAAATTAAAAATAATATTTTGAGAAAATTAAATATTTATTCATAAAATCTGGAGTTTCACAATCTCCCCTCCTTATGAAATTTTGCCCTCGAAATTTACGTACGTACCTGGTATGCTAAAGAGGTAAGGATACCTTGATTTCATTTCAGATTCTAACTCCTAGGTCATTTCCTCAACATCGTGGTTTCTCCACAAAATTTTGACTTTAAGTATAACCTTGGAGCGTAGAATATGTTCCTTCTTATCCAAAATTTGAACAGGAACCTCTTCATACGTCAAATCTTCCGCTATTTCATCCGGTTCTAACTCAATAATATGGTTCGGGTCTTTCACATATTTACGTAACATGGATACGTGAAAAAAGTTATGAACACGAGACATACTTGGCGGTAAAGTGAGTCTATACGCCACAGTTCCTACTCGATCGAGGATTAAAAATGGGCCGATGAATCGAGGATTGAGCTTTTCTCTCTTTCCAAATCTCGTAACTCCTTTTCATGGAGCAACACGTAACAACACATGATCTCCTATATCGAATTCCACGTCCTTTCGATGAAGATCAACATAACTCTTTTGTCGATCTTGTGAGGTTTTTATACGTTGCCGGATCATTTGAATCTTTTTCATAGTCATACGCACCAACTCCGGTCCTAACAACGTTGCTTCACCCACCTCATCCTAGCATACTGGAGAATGACACTTTCTTCTATACAATGCCTCGAATGGAGCCATGCCAATACTTGCTTGATAACTGTTGTTGTATGCAAACTCCACCAACGGTAAGAACTTGTCCCAACTTCCCTTGAAGTAAAGGACACAGAGTCTTAATAAATCTTCAAGAGTTTGAATAGTCCTCTCTGATTGTCCGTCCGTCTGAGGATGATATGCCAAACTAAATCATAAATTCGTGCCCATAGCTTTTTGTAAACTAACCCAAAATCGTGAAGTGAATCTTAGGTTTCGATCAGAAACTATAGATACTGGCATACCATGCTGTGACAACCCCAAAATAGGTCCATTCCATCTAACCTATTCTGAGTCGCCAAATACATGGTACAGAAAACAAGTACAACTTTATTACAATAATTGTCGTGCAAAATACAACAACACATATGCTGTGAGTTTGGATACAAATATATACCAAATGTGACTCATGTTCCAACCGTGGACATCACCTCACAATGACACCTTACATAAAGGTATATTCAAAAACTGTTTTAGAAATTAGAATATTTGGGAAGTGCTCAAGGAAACCTTCGTACATGGGAGGCCATGCGTCTAGGTTATGATAGATATCATATGGCCACAGAATTATCCTTGGTTGACCTAATAGACCCCAAAGAAAAACGAGAAGATTACTATCATATTCTTCCCAATGGTGAGTCTTCTCTTGACATATCATTATCTCTACTGTCTCTAATTGAGAATTATACTTCAAACAAATACCAAGATTATATAGGTAGTGCTCGTATATATACTCAGCAAGTGGATGAGCACATCCCTGTCTTATAATGACACGAGGTTGTATGTCGTTAGACATCTTGTATGATAGTGGCAAACCACCCTTCCAACGTTGGGTACACCTTACCCTATTGGATTCACCAAATATAACAACTAAATGAACTTTTCTATACTGCTTCGGGAGAACATCCACAGCTAGAGACCACTGTTCTATTTTCCCGTTACCCTCGCTCGACCCAGCTACACTCTTATTACCTGAAAGGAATTGTGAAGCAAAAGGGTGAGCACAACTAGCCCAGTAAAGAATATCATGACTAAAGATAATTAAATTATCAGTAACCTTCATCAATAATAAATCAGAGATTTAGAACATATGGTAAATGATAAAAATTTCAACCATAGTTGCAGCGGAACGAGCAATCCATTAGAAGAGTCAAATAGACTATAAAGTCTATTATCTTCTCCATGTTAAAAATCCATCAACAATGTTTTATCCCTGTAACATCAATCAACAGTTCCTTTCCACAATCATATGAATAACTCATAATCATAATTGTGATTCTAAATTTTTCTTCGCACCCAGGACGAAGAATATTTTCATCACATGTCTTTACCTGAAACATCAAAGATCATGGTTATACCAAATCACAGTTCCTGTTCATAATCATACTAATAAATCCATCTTTGCACTACGACCAAAGATATTCAACAACAGTTTATCTTTGCACTACGGGCCAAAGATATTCATCAACAGACCATCTTTGCACTACAGGCCAAAGATATTCATCTACAATTCATCTTTGCACTACAGGCCAAAGATATTCCTCAACCGTTCATCTTTGCATTACTGGCCAAAGATATTCAACAACAGGTCATCTTTGCACTACGGGCCAAAGATATTCATCTACAATTCATCTTTGCACTACAGGCCAAAGATATTCAACAACAGGTCATCTTTGCACTACGGGCCAAAGATATTCATCTACAATTCATCTTTGCACTACAGGCCAAAGATATTCCTCAACAATTCATATTTGCACTACATGCCAAATATATTAATACCTCAAAGAATATATAATCATTTAAGAATTTATATAAACAATAATTATAACCATGTTGATCATTTCACCTTTGCACTTAAGCTAAAGATATTCAATTACAAATTCAATGGTCATGATCATACCAGTCAACAATCCAACTTTGCACTACTGGCCAAAGAGAACCCATAGTCATGATCATACCAATAATTTACCCATCTTTACACTCAAGCGAAAGAGAATTTCAACATCAAGGTTATAAAAATGTTATATATGATTATAAAAATAATATGGTCAAAACATGGATTTAATTTCAAGAGCAATATTCATAAATCAACTATAATTTGGTTAGAAAAAGAAACCAATTTTGTCGTGAATAGTAACTCGTGAATAGTAACTCATAAATAGTAACTCGTGAATAGTAACCCTGACATGAAAAAGGTAGAAATTCCACAATAATATACATACCAATATTTCGGTATAATGATATTGAAAGAATAATATTCTTAAGCTTATAAACAATTTATTTAAATTGTTTACACTTTACTAATTAATGCATTTAATCATCATAAAATGCCAACTCTTAAGATTTCATCATCAATAACCAAAACCCTCATCAAAAATCTGCATAGACCTCATATATAGGATTCTCAAGCCATAAAATCCTATTTTCCAATTTTCTTACTTCACATAACATATTTAATTCATTTTCTCATAACTAGACTATTTTCATGAAAAATACCAAATCCGTTCCAAAAATATTTCTTTTCTGGAATTTAGCATAATATAGTCCCATAGTGAACATATATTTTTCTCAGAATTTTTAAAAGTCATTTACTATTTTTCATATGGCCAAAATAGCCGAATATTTAGACATTTATCAAAAATTGTACTTTTGTCTAAAAATTCTGAAATTTACAGAGTATACTTCTATCATATACATGTACTCTCAATAAAAATTTCATCAATTTTGGAGTTAACCACAAGAAATTATAAGCTGTTACTTTTAAAATAGTTTTTTCCCGTAAAATTCATAACTCTTAATCTATACATCCAAAAATCACCATTTTTTGACACAATCAATAAAACTCATCAAAATATCATTTCAAATTTTTTCAAAATTTTTGAAGATCAGAAAAATTACGAAACTGAAAATCATAACAACCCTTAAAATCCCTTAATATCCCTTACTATCCCTTACTATCCCTTACCTCAAAGAGCAGCACTTCAGATTGGATATCGGATATGACGCTGAAGGAAACTCGCACTGATGAATAGCAACTCACCAAGTATCTAAATACTCACAAAATACACTCAATAATCTAGAGAGAGAAAGAGAGAAAGCTTATGTTTCTGGTGTGATTTTCAATTCTAACTTAGCCCTGTATTTATAGGAAAATTTTGGTAGGTTTGACCTGCAACCTGATGGCTTTACCTGCTACTATTCCCACCCACCACATTTGAAATATAATTCAGCACATTTCTTCACCAACCACAAGTGGGACCCACCAATTCTAGAATTTTCCACCAAAATGATAAACTCCGAAAATTCAACAATTTCTGAACCAGTCATCTCGTAAAATTTATAATAAATCATACGTTCATTTTTAACGGTTCAAAATGTGTGGGCATATACTTAACTTGTATATGTATAACATATCCAAAAATTACCACGATCCAACGGTCGGATTAAAAATTATAACCCCCGCAAAATATCTCAAAAACCCTGATTTTTAATACCTCCATTCCGACAAAAATACGGATAAAAATCTCAACATTAACTCCTTCATTTTTTAACCACAAAAATATATCCCTCATTTATATCCATATAAAATAAATATTTTCTTATCATATGAATCAATAATTAATTATTCACAAATAATATTACAGAATCACATTTATGACAACCAGGCCGTTCCCAGGAAAGAGGGGGCTTTCCAATAAGAATTTCTCCTTACTGGCGCGCAATTAGGTGACCAAACCTCTCCTTAGACAGAACTTTCTAGTCATTGCCAATAATGTTATCTAATAATATTATTCAAATAATATGAATTATTGATCTGATAATGGGAAATACTGTGCAGTGACAATTATTGAACAACAATAATATAAAATTTCAACGTAGCAATTATTGAATCAATAAAATAAAATATTGAACAGTAATTACTGTAACAATTATTGAGTAGTGCCTTCTTACGTAAGAATCAATAATTTCAAAAATACTATGCAATACAGTGTGCTACTGTGCAATAACGCGTATTACTGTATTTTAACCACCGGGTATTCCAACAGTGTTAACGGTAACAACTACGCCGTTATTTGTAAAAACTTAAATTTGTCGTTTTCTTCACCCGACAGTTATTCATTATGGGGCCCACAAATAGCTGCGCCGTCGTACGAATATTCCCCGACAGAAAGAATATTTCACGACCAAACGAATATTCCCCGACAACAATGATTATTTTATAGCCACTTGCTTATTTTGAAAAAAAATCATATTTCACTCATAATTTTAAACTTTTATCAATTTAACCATTTACTGAATAGTAATTATAAGAAAAATTGAATACTTTTATTTCATAAAATTCGGGGTCTTACACATGCAGTCTTACAATCTCGTTTATGTACATACGAGCAAGACGTTCAAGTGTATAAGTTTCTCGTATTGGTAAGAAATGAGCAGACTTGGTCAATCTATCAACAATGACCCAAATTGCATCTATGCCATGAGAAACCTTGGGAAGACCAGTAACGAAATCTATAGTAATGTGCTCCCACTTCCATTCTGGAATTTCAAGTGGTTGCAATGGACCTTTTGGTACTTGATGCTCCGCCTTGACTCGTTGACACGCTAGACACCTTGAGATAAACAGCGCTATCTTTCTCTTCATATTGCCCCACCAAAATGTATGTCGAAGATCACGATACATTTTGGTACTCCCGGGATGGATTACAAACGGTGTGTTGTGCGCCTCCATCATGATTTTATACTTTAAATCAGAGTCGTTAGGAACACAAAGTCTGGAGTTGACTCGAAGTATTCCTTCTTCATCGATTCTTGCTTCCGGCATAACACCTTCTTGCACTTTCTTCCTCACACGCATTAGCTCTAGGTCTATAGCTTGAGCAACTTTAACTTTATCAATTAAAGTCGGTTCTACTCGTATATTCGCCATCATCACATGGGTCCCTAGAGTCTTTATCTCTATCTTCATCCTTTGCAAGTCACACAAAATGGGTCTTTGCGTTAACGATATTGCACTCGTACCAGCATATGATCTTCTACTCAATGCGTCAGCTACCACGTTCACTTTTCTAGGATGGCATTGAATGGTACGATCATAATCTTCAACAGCTCGAGCCAACGTCTTTAGCACATGTTACGTTCGTTTTATTTGAAAAAATATTTAAGGGTTTTAGAAATGGAGTTTTGTACTGGGGTCAGTACAAAATTCGATTTCACGCTCTAGGGGTAGGCTAGGAAGTCTTCAAGAATACGCCAGAAAATTTATTAACAATAGAAATATCATTCAAAACTGTGACTCCCATCCAAAACTTGGATAACCCATCACATCGATACCTATCGACTTGCCATCGTCATTCACGACGTCGCCTACAGAAAGTCTGGCTTCGGTGCATTACACACAAGGAAGTCAACAACGGAAGAATCGAGGCTCTTTACTTATGGCTTGATATAACAGTGATTAACTTTAGGGTTTGGCTGCTTGAATTCGTATAACAGGTTGGTTAGGAATATGAAAGCTAACAACCTTACAAAAAGCATGATGAGTAATTAACCAATCGATTCCAAAAATTACATCAAAGTCAAGTATTTTCAAAGAGATAAGATCGACAGGTAACGTGAAAGTGTCGATTTGAATCAAACAAGATTTATAAATAGTGGAGGTAACGAAGATTCCTCCTAACAGAGTTTCAACAGATAAGTCAAAGTCTAATTTCTTAAGAGTCAAGTTTAAACATTGAACACAACTAGGTGAAATACAAGAGTGGGTAGAACCGGTATCGAATAAGGTACAAACTTTGCAATGGTTTATGATTAGCTTACCCGCAATAACTTCATTTGGGTTCCTCACTTTCTGGGAGGTCACAACAAATGCTATCCCTTGAACTATCCGGTTTTAACTTGTCTGGGGTAGCATTTGGTGTCATCACTACCGTTGAAATTGACTTTTCTGTAGGGCATATCCCACCTCAGCTGCTTCATTGTACTCCTGTTTTATGATCTAAATCATTAATCTTCGATCCATATCGAATTGGGGTTGACCGCAATGTACAGGGTAATTCAAAACTCGATGTTCGGTTCTCCCAATTGCTGTCCAAAATGAGAAATACATATCATCTATTTTAGCCTTCTTAGATCGAACATCTCTTTCCACAATATCAACGCGTCGTGCGGCTTTTACCCATGCATCATTCATTCTCACTTGTTTAGTTGCTTCTTCTTTCAGCTCAGATTCTAGCTTTATCATCTTATACTCTGCCAAAGAGTGCTTCTGTTCAAGCATCACATATCAGGTAACACAAGCTTGAATTGTTGCATCCTTTTGCTCCACGACCGCCTGCCGTTCTTCAGCCTGCTCTTCTAACTCATGAATACGATTTTGTAATTCTAAATTTCGATCATAAAATTCTTCTAATAAATTCTCCTCAGGTTCCTCTTCTTCCTCTTCTTCCTCACTCTCAGCTGCTACCTCTGCAACTAACTCAGGTGCAGCTATTAGTTCTTCACTCACCACGTAGATATCTCTAATTTCTTCTTCGTTTGATATCACATTAACCTGGTTGGTGATTAAAGGTGTCACAACGGTCTCATTCACTCCATTGTTAGCATTTTCAGCTGCCATTTTTAAACACTGCCACAAAATAAGGGTTAATTGACATATCACATGTGACGCCCCCAAAATAGGTCCATTCCATCCAACCCATTCTGAGTCGCCAAATACATGGTACAGAAAATAACTACAACTTTATTATTACAATTGTCGTGCAAAATACGACAACACATACACTGTGAGTTTAAATACAAATATTGTCATCTAGACAGTATTCATACTCAATTAAGTCCCCATTATACTTATTGATACACGATTTTACAAAATAGTGATGACTACTAAAACAACTGTCTTGAACCATCATTCCACACCCCGACTAGTACTCGCTATATTCTCGCCTCCTGAGAAGAAAATGGAACAACAAGGAAAAGGGTGAGCTCAACTAGCCCAGTAAAGAATATTATGACTAAGATAATATACAACAAATTATCGTTAGTCTTCAACAGGGAAAAATCTAATAGAATACAATAGACAACAAGTTTTAAATCAATAACTGCAGCGGAAACAACAAACCATTAGAAGAGTCAAGTAGAGAATGAGTTCTACTATCTTCTAAGATTTAAAAGTCCATCATCAATATTTTATCCCTGTAACAACAATCAATAACCATCTTTAATCAAATATTCATCTTTGCACTACAGGCCAAAGATATTCATTTGTATCACCAGTCGATCATGTTCATCTCAACACCTGTTCATCTTTGCACTACGGGCCAAAGATATTCATCAGAAATCATTCATCTTTGCACTACAGGCCAAAGATATTCATCAGAAATTATTCATCTTTGCACTACAGGCCAAAGATATTCAGTTATATCATCATTTAAGACTGAGGATGATGAAAAATATTTTAAAGAAACGAATCCAGTGAAACAAAAGAATAAATATTAAGGATTCGTATTTCAACTATTCCATGTCCAAAAATACCTCATAAATAATCATAGTGGAGTAAAATTCAAGAATGATCAAAACATGAATACAATCAAAGCTAGTATCCAGAATAGATATTTTGGACGAAAAGAAGAAAATTTTATTTTTCGGTGAATAGTAACTCGTGAATAGTAACTCATGAATAGTAATCCCGACATGAAAAGTTCCAAATTTGATAAAAAGTTCAGATCAATACTTCGGCATAATGATATTGAAGAAAATAATATCATTTAAGAAGAAATAACATCCCTTATCTCGGAAATACGGTACTTCTGACTGGAATACTAGATATAGTGCTGAAGGAAACTTGCACCGTATAGCAACACTCAAGATATCAAAATACTCACAAAAATACACTCGATAATATAGAGAGAAATAGAGAGAAAACTTCAGTTTCTAGTGTGATTTTCAATTCTAACCTAAGCACCCTATTTATAGAAAAATGCTTAGAACACCAAAGCAGAAAATTTAATAAAATAATAATATATTTATATAATTGTCAAGCCCACCTCTTGAATCTGAATTTCAGCAATTCACACATGCTAACCTTCTAGAAAAAGTAAGAAAAAACGTTTTTCTCAAAATAATTAACTTAAACTCCCAAAAATCAATTATTTCGGAACTTCGGAACTTCAATAATTCATAATAAATAGTCCTTTGATCAGAAAATTCGAATCTAGCGAGTTTTTATAGAAAATTCAATTCTCTACAACTTTGCAGAAGAAAGTTTTTCCAAATTCCAAACAGAAATTGACCGAAATCCACAAACGGGCGATTTTACAGTCAATAATAAATTTTCGGTCAAGAATTGTGTCCACCAACACACAAAACATGTGTTAATCATTTAATACCACAAAAATACTCTTCCTCCTCATATACTCATCTATCCCACATTCATTGTAAAAATATCACCATCAATATATTATTAAAATAATATATTTAAATAAATTATTTTATCAGAAAAAGATAAAATATTAATTTTCAACAATTGTCACATTAAAAATTTTCTCCATCTATATCCACATAAAATCAATATTTTCCTCATCATATAAATCAATAATTAATTATACACAAATAATATTACAGAACCACAGTACTGGCAACCAGGCCGTTCCTAGGAAAGAGGGGGCTTTCCACTAAGGATATCTCCTTACTGGCGCGCAATTAGATGACCAAACCTCTCCTTAGACAGAACTTTCTAGACATTGCCAATAATGTTATCTAATAATATTATTCAGATAATATGAATTATTGTTCCGATAATAGAAAATACTGTGTAGTGACAATTATTAAAACAACAGTAATATAAAATATCAACGCAGCAATTATTGAATCAATAAAATACAATATTGAACAGTAATTACAGTAACAATTATTGAGTAGTGCCTTCTTGCGTAAGAATCAATAATTGGTGCAATACCGTGTGCTACTGTGCAACAACGCGTATTACTGCGTTTTAACCACCGGGTATTCCAACAGTGTTAACGGTAACAACTACGCCGTTATTTATAAATAACTTACTCTTGTCGTTTTCTTCATCCAATCGCTTTCCGTTATGGGGCCCACAAAAGACTGCGCAGTCGTACGAATATTCTCCGACAGTAAGAATATTCCACGACCAAGCGAATATTTCCCGACAACAATGAATATTTTATAACCACTTGTGTATTTCGAAAAAAAATTCATATATCACCCTTAACTTTAACATTTATCAATTTAACCATTTACTAAATAGAAATTATAAGAAAAATTGAATACTTTTATTTCATAAAATTCGGGGTCTTACATCACATATTATTCCTTTACTCTGACCGACCAATTAAATAACAAGTAAACTTAGGTAGTTCATACTAGCGAATGAATTCCTCGTCTCTCCCCTCCTAGTTCTTGTCTCACATCTTATCCAGAGATCATATCCCTAAGCTCTGATACCAACTGTGATGCCCCCAAAATAGGTATACATCACCCATTTTGAGTCGCCAAATACATTGTACAAAATTTAAATACAAACTTAATTATAAAACAGTCGTGTAAAATACGACTAAACATATGCTATGAGTATTAATACAAATATTGTCATCTAGACAATATCCACACTCAATTGAGTCCTTATTATATTTATTATCACACTATTTAACAGAATAGTGAGGACTACTAATGCTATTATCTGGACCGTCACTCCGTTCCCCGACTAGTCCCTGCTACGTTCTCATTTTCTGAAGAGAACAATGAAAGTAAAAGGGTGAGCTCAACTAGCCCAGTAAGAAATATCATATTTATACCTTTGTAGAAACTAGCTTACTCAGGTACGAGTTCACTTACAATTCCTTTTCACGTTCAACTTGAATTCACCGGGTTTGATTCCTTCCTTTGATCAACGTTAGTTACCCAATCGTTTGGCCTCTAGAGGTGATCTATCAAGGAAGAATAAATATTCAAGAAGATGAGTGTTTGACAAAACCCTAGATTTTATCTTTATAGAATTAAACATACTCTCCCAACTCTTGAAATTAATGCTACGTTTGGATTGAAAGAATGAAATGAAGAATGGAATGATTCATTCCATTATAGTTGGAATGAGTTATTCCATATGCTCTCCCTCCCCCAAGAAACCAAATATAATTTTTTTCATTCCAATCGCAACCAAACATAATTTTTTTCATTCCATATGAATGAGTCCTTCTATTCTTACCTTCGTTACTTCAATCCAAACGTAGCATAAGAATGTAATATTAATATATAATAAGACTTTCTTACTTATAGATGTAGACAACTCTCTTAAACTATTTAGTAATATGGTTTTGATTTACTTAATTAAACTGCTTTAATTAATTATATTTATAATCCAATTAAAAATTAATGAGAATACTTTTATTAATTAATTCTCAAACTCCTTTAGAAATTCTCAAACTCCTTTAGAAATTAAATAATAGTAATAGTAATAGTAAAACAAATAATAAGACTCCTCTTATTAACTTATATTTAATATTTTCAAAATATTAAATAATAAATATTAAGCTATTTAAGTTATTCTATCACCATAGATTAAATTAAATACACATAACTTATTATTATGATTATATCATTTACTTCTTAAATAAATATTTTTTTTCTATTATGGTGTGACCATTTAGGTTCTCTATATTAAACCGGTTGTTAATAAATCAATTAAAACAATTATAATCTTATTTAAATAAATCAATTAGACTTTTTAATTCATTTAAATAAATAACATTTATTATACAATAAGGGTAAGCTCTCTTAGCGATCAACGATTTTTCAGATAATATAGATTTCAACATTAATCATAAAAGAACTTTTGAGTTAATAGTTGCTGTACAATTCAATCCTTCCACTATACAATATCCTATTTAAATATAAGACATGAAATTACTGTCAGGTCTTATTTTATTTAATTCTATGTATTTCGATTCTCAAATGCATAACTCCAAACAATGCAAATTAGAAACTCCTTTCTAATTTTATTATGTCTTGCCCAAGGACTACTGAGTTGTCATTTATCGAATCACATAGGACATTCCCTTCTTTTACAAAAAACGGTAGATTTTTTATTGATCATTTATTAACTCAATGTACAACTTATTATACCCAAACATACCCTTTGATATACCATACGTGTAAGACCCCGAATTTTATGAAATAAAAGTATTCAATTTTTCTTATAATTACAATTCAGTAAATGGTTAAATTGATAATAAGTTAAAGTTAAGAGTGATATATGAATATTTTTCAAAATAAGCAAGTGGTTATAAAATATTCATTTTGTCGGGGAATATTCGTTTGGTCGTGAAATATTCTTTCTGTCGGGGAATATTCGTACGACGGCGCAGCTATTTGTGGGTCCCATAACGGAAAGCGATTGGATGAAGAAAACAACAAAATTGAGTTTTTATAAATAACGGCGTAGTTATTACCGTTAACACTGTTAGAATACCTGGTGGTTAAAATACAGTAATACGCATAGTTGCACAGTAGCACACGGTATTGCACAATATTTTTTTCAATTATTAATTCTTACGTAGGAAGACACTACTCAATAATTGTTACAGTAGTTACTGTTCAATATTTTATTTTATTGATTTAATAATTGGTGCATTGATATTTTATATTATTGTTGTTTCAATAATTGTCACTGCACAGTATGTCTCATTATCAGATCAATAATTCATATTATTTAAATAATATTATTAGATAGTATTATTGGCAATGTCTAGAAAGTTCTGTCTAAGGAGAGGTTTGGTCATCTAATTGCGCGCTAGTAAGAAAAAATTCTTATTGGAAAGCCCCCTCTTTCCTGGGAACGGCCTAGTTGTCATAAATGTGATTCTGTAATATTATTTGTGAATAATTAATTATTGATTCATATGATAAGGAAATATTTATTTTATGTGGATATAAATGAGGGATATATTTTTGTGGTTAAAAATGAAAGAGTTAATGTTGAGGTGTTTTATCTGTATTTTTGTCGGAACGGAGGTATTGAAAATCAAATTAGGGTTTTTGAGATATTTTGCGAGGGTTATAATTTTTAATCCGACCGTTGGATCGTGGTAATATTTGGATATGCTATACATATATAAGTTGAGTATATGTCCACAAATTTTGAACCGTTAAAAATGAACGTATGATTTGTTATGAATTTTATGAGATGACTGGTTCAGAAATTGTTGAATTTTCGGAGTAAATCATTTTGGTGGAAAATTCTAGAATTGGTGGGCCCCACTCTTGGTTGGTGAAAAAATGTGCAGAGATTTTTATTCAAATGTGGTGGGTAGGAATAGTAGCAGGTAAAGCCATCAGGTTGCAGGTTAAGTCTGCTTCGGCGTGCTAACATTTTCCTATAAATAGAGGGCTAAGTTAGAATTGAAAAACACACCAGAATTCATAAGTTTTCTCTCTTTTTCTCTCTAGATTATTGAGTGTATTTTATGAGTATTTAGATACTTGGTGAGTTGATATTCATCAGTGCAAGTTTCCTTCAGCGTTATATCCGATATCCAGTCAGAAGTGCTGCTCTTTTGAGGTAAGGGATAGTAAAGGATTTTAAGGGTTATTATGTTTTTCAGTTCGTACTTCTTCCGTACTTCAGAAAATTCTGGAAAAATTTGAAATGATATTTTGATGAGTTTTCTTGATTATGTCCAAAAATGGTGATTTTTGGATGTATAGATTAAGAGTTATGAATTTTATGAGAAAAGACTATTTCAAAAGTAACCGCTTATAACTCCTTGTGGTTAACTCCAAAATTGATGAAATTTTTATTGGGAGTACATGTATATGATAGGAGTATACTCTGTGAATTTCAGGATTTTTAGATAAAAGTACAATTTTTAATAAATATCTAAATATTCAGCTATTTTGGCCATATGAAAAATAGTAAATGAGCTTTAAAAATTATGAGAAAAATATATATTCAATATGGGACTATATTCTGCTAAATCTCAGAAAAGAAATATTTTTGGAACTGATTTGGTATTTTTTATGAAAATAGACTAGTTATGAGAAAATGAATTAAATATGTTATGTGAAGTAAGAAAATTAGAAAATATGATTTTATGGCTTGAGAATCATATATGAGTTATATGCAGATTTTAGATGAGAGTTTTGGTCATTGGTGATAAAATTTTAAGAGTTGGCATTTTATGATGATTAAATGCATTAATTAGTAAAGTGTAAACAATTTAAATAAATTATTTATAAGCTTAAAAAAATATTATTCTTTCAATATCATTATACCGAAATATTAGTATGTATTTTATTGTAGAATTTCTACCTTTTTGTGTCGAGTTTACTATTCACGAGTTACTATTTATGGGTTACTATTCACGAGTTACTATTCATGACAAAATTGATTTCTTTTTCTAACCAAATTATAGTTGATTTATGAATATTACTCTTGAGATTAAATCTAGATGTTTTGATTATATTGATTTTACTATTATATATAACATTTTTATAACCCTGATGTTGAAATTCTCTTTCACTTGAGTGTAAAGATGGGTAGATTATTGGTATGATCAAGACTATGGGTTCTTTTTGGCCAGTAGTGCAAAGTTGAATTGTGACTGGTATGATCATGACCATTGAATTTATAATTGAATATCTTTAGCTTAAGTGCAAAGGTGAATTGATCAACATGGTTATGATTATTGTTTATATAAATTCTGAAATGATTATATATTTCTTTGAGATATGAATATCTTTGGCCTGTAGTGCAAAGATGAGTTGTTGATAAATATCTTTGGCTCGTAATGCAAAGATGACCCGTTGTTGAATATCTTTGGCCTGTAGTGCAAAGATGACTTGTTGATGAATATCTTTGGCCCGTAGTGCAAAGATGAAGTTATTAATATGATTATGAACAGGAACTGTGATTTGGTATAACCATGATGTTTGATGTTTCAGGTGATGAAAATTATCTTTGTCCTGGATGAGAAAAGGAATTTAGAACTACAATTACGATTATGAGTTATACACGTGATTGTGGACAGGAATTATTGATTGATGTTACAGGGATAAAACATTGTTGGTGGATTTTTAACATGGAGAAGATAATAGAATTTATAGTCTATTTGACTCTTCTAATGGATTGCTCGTTCCGTTGCAACTATGGTAATAAGAGTGTAGCTGGGTCGAGCGAGGGTAACAGGGGAATAGAACGGTGGTTATCATTTAGGAGTTATATTTGGTGAATCATCTAGGGTGAAGCGAACCCAACGTTGGAAGGGTGTTTTGTCACTATCATACAAGATGTCTAATGACATACAACCTCGTGTCATCATAAGACAGGATTGTGCTCATCCACTTGCTGAGTATATTTACGAGCACTACCTATATAATCTTGGTATTTGTTTGAAGTATAATTCTTAATTAGAGACAGTGGAGATAATGATATGTCAAGAGAAGACTCGCCATTGGGAAGAATATGATAGTAATCTTCTCGTTTTTCTTTGGGGTCTATTGGGTCAACCAAGGATAATTCTGTGGCCATATGATATCTATCATAACCTAGACACATGTCCTCCCATGTACGAAGGTTTCCTTGAGCACTTCCCAAAGATTCTAATTTTTAAAACAGTTTTTGACTATACCTTTATATAAGTATCACTGTGAGGTACTGTCCACGGTTGGGATATTTGTCACATTACGGTTGGGACACGAGTCACAGTTGGTATATATTTGTATCCAAATTCACAGCATATATGTTGTTGTATTTTGTACGACAATTGTTGTAATAAAGTTGTAGTTATTTTCTGTACCATGTATTTGGCGACTCAGAATAGGTTGGATGGAATGGACCTATTTTGGGGTCGTTACAATACGGGTCTTAAGGGACATGTTAAATCATAACTCATTATACATAAGATACTATGATGATCTCAAGTCTAAGGATCACTTGTACCACTATCACTAGAGGAATTTCTATTGACAGACAAGTAAAACTCCATTAGGTATTCCTTAGCGAGCCATGTTCAGTGAACTTATTCTCCAATAAACACCTACATACTTGTTTTAGTTTCTCCACATAAATAATTATAAGATCAATCATCCTCTTCCTAAGAGCAAACAACGTATGCACCAATCTATCTGGATTCACCAATCCCCTTTTTAGTAATCCAACGATTGAGAACAAATTTAGTTTTAAGCTATCTAAAAATTTAGATCTCATAAGTATGATCATCATCATGATTCTAAAAGCATTGCTTAAAATTATGAGTTGATCACATATTATATAACAGCACCATGTAGATAAAGTAAAAGTCTTTAGAGAAATTAATTCTTTTATTAATAAACGAAAAAGGTTGTTACAAAGTATATACTTCATCATATCAAATATGATTAGCTTATGTGCATACTACTTTCAATCTCCCACTTGCACTAAAATCAATTGTCATGGTATCTAATACCCCTTCTTCTCTAAGTGACAATCATCCTGTTGTTGAATAAAGTTTCAGTAAATAGATATGTAATATTGTTATTGAGAGTTCACTATCTCTATAGTGATTTCTTTAATCAAATGAAAGTCCACAATACGTGTTTAGATTTAATATGAGACTTGAAAACTATTCCTAGTTCTATAATGAACTTTTCTTCTAAACAATCAACTTGCAACTTCATTTACAACTATATACTTTTTCTTTATCATTAAACCATCAACTTTTTGCTTTTTGAAACCTTTCCAATTCACTGCATCACCGTTCAAGGTAACGATTTACCCTAAAGTAGTTTTGTTGTCGTCATGGTTAGTTTGAAAAACTTAAGTCTGTTTAGCCCTCTAGTTTTAATTCAGACTTACCATGAATCATGATCACATCCTTAGTATCAATTAAGTACTTTAAGATATTTTCACTGTCTTACAGTGATCTTCTCCAAAATATGACCGATCAACATCATGTCTTGTACATTTCATTGTATACATGATAGTAACTCATGCGATCTTTCTTTTAATGACTTATGTGAGACCCCAGATTTTAGGAATAAATATTTAATTTTCTCGAATTTTTTTTTTAATATTATGGTGTGAATTTGAGATAATGTTATAGTTGTGGGTAGTATTTATAAATTTTGCAAAGTATGCAAGTTTGTATAATATTCGATTGGTCGGGAAATATTTTTTTTTGTCGGGGAATATTCGTACAACGGCGTAATCATTGGTGGACCCCACAACGAAATTATTGTCGGATTGAGAAAACGACAAAAATATTTTTATGAAAATAACGGCGGAAGTTTTACCGTTAATACTGTTGAACTACTCGGCAGTAAAAGTACAGTAATACGCGTGGTTGTATAGTAGCACACGGTATTGATTATTGATGCTTACGTGAGATGTCACTCAATTTTGCTTATTATTTGGATTCCTATTTACCCATTTTTCAAAATAATCGGTAAAAATTATTTAAAGGTGGGGCCCATATGTGGGGCCCATATGTGTTGAAAAACTGATTTTAGAAATGGGGGTGGGAGAGAGTTACGTAGGGAAAGGAGTTTATATATATAAGATTGTGATGTGTGTGTATATATATAATATTATATGTGTGAGTGGAGAGTGATGGAAGAAAAGGAAGAGTGAAAGTGATGTGTGTGAGTGAAAAATGGTGAAAAAGTAATTATATGAAAGTGATGGGTGTAAGATGTGTTTATGTGAGATAGTAATGTGTAAGAGTGTAGTGAATTTGATTAGTGGGTGGGTGGGGGATTGATGTTGGTTATGGGGGAGAAAAATTAAGTGGTGTATATATAATATTGATTTATATAATATGAAAACATGTGTTTATATATATGTATTATATTTTAATTTTTGTTGTGATTTTATTGGTTAGATGATTGACTTAATTGTTAGTTGATTGAAAAATAATTTTGTAAAATTATTTCATCCATGAATAGTGCCTTTCTATTCTCCTATAAATAGAAGCTCATTCCTTCATTATTTCTTATAAATTCACTGAAACTCTAGAGAGAGAAAATTATAGAGAGAAAAAAGAAAAGTATTCTGCTACTTTCCTACTCTTATATCAAGTTTCTTTTATGGTAGGGAATATTATTTCTTTCTTTCATCTTCATAAAGAGAACTTCTGTTGTTCCATTCTTTGTTATTATGTTGGAATAACCTGTTTATGCGAAGTACCGCATACTAGGTGAAATTCTTCTATTATTCCATTCCTTATTATTCTGCTGGAACATCCTGTCTGTGCGTTCTACGCCGGACCTGGTTCCATTATTTATTATTCCGTTGGAACATCCTGTCTGTGCGTTCTACGCTGGACCTGGTTCCGTCTTTACTATTCTGTTGGAATATCCTGTATGTGCGTTTTACGCCGGACCTAGTTCCATCTTTACTATTCTGTTGGAATATCCTGTCTGTGCGTTTTACGCCGGACCTGGTTCCGTCTTTACTATTCTGTTGGAATATCCTGTTTGTGCGGTTTACGCCGGACCTGGTTCCGTTATTTATTATTCTGTTGGAATAACATGCCTATGCGGTCTATCGCATGCCTGGTGATTTCTTTTGTTATTCTATTCCTTATTATACTCAGTTGGTTAAAGTTTTGACTTCTATACTCTATGAAATTAGTGGAATATCCTTTATATTTGCGCTTCATCTAGTATCTTTTCATGGAAATATTCTTCTGAGCATTCTTGAATTTTACTCCACAAAGCAGTATCATGTTGACAATTTGGACGTTATCAGTTCCTGGATAAATTAATTCTTGAACTTATTTTATTGAATTCGTAAATCATTGTCATTATCCTCATGATTATATTTTGTTGAAAGTCATCTGTGGCCTGTAGTGCATAGATGGACTTGGTATGATTATGACCAGGGATTAATCGGTGTAATCATGACCGTAATATTACAAATGGTGTGGAAAAAGTCCTAATTGGGCCGTAGTGCATTGATGGACAGTTTTTGGTATGACTATGGCTATGGATTATCTTTGGCCGTAGTGCAGAGATGAATTATTTTATGGCATGATCAGGACCGTTGATGAAAACATGATTATCTTTAGCCGTAGTGCATAGATAATTCGTGGTTGTGATACTAAAGAATATCCTTGGCCGTAGTGCATGGGTGATTCGATGATGTGGATTATTTATTAAGCTGAGTCCCAGCGATAAAAGTCACGAAAAACCTTTTAAATCATAAAAGATAGTAGATTTTATTCTCTACTTAATTTTTTTAATGGTTTGCTTGATCCGCTGCAGTTAAACTTGATGTCTATTGTATTTTATCAGTTTAACATCATTGAAGACTAATGATAATTTATTTTGCATTATCTTAGTCATAATATTTCTTACTGGGCTAGTTGAGCTCACCCTTTCTTTCACTGTTCTCTTCAGGAAATGAGAACGTAGCTGGGACTAGTCGGAAAACGGAGTGATGGACCAGATGATAGTATTAGTAGTCCTCACTATTCTATGTAATAGTGTGATAATAATTGTAATGAGGACTCCTTTTGAGTATGAATACTCTCTAGAAGACAATATTTGTATTCAAACTCACAGTTTATGTTTTGTCGTATTGTACACGACAGTTGTATTAGTAAGTTGTATTTGTATTCTGTACCATGTATCTGGCGACCCAAGATGGGTGACGTATACCTAATTTTGGGGGCGTCACAGTTGGTATCAAAGCTTAGGGATATGATCACTGGCTAAGATGTGAGACTAGAACTAGGAGGGGAGAGACGAGAAATTCCTTCGCTAGTATGACCTACCTAAGTTTACTTGTTATTTAATTGGTCGGTCAGAGTATAGGGATGATATGTGATATGTTAATTAACCCTTGTTTTGTGACAGTATTTGAAAATGGCATCCGAAAATGTTGAGATAAGCAATGAAGCACATGAGAACATGGAGACACCTCTAATCACCAACCAGGTTAATGTGATTAGAGATATCCATATGGTGATTGAGGTATTAAAAGTTGCACTCAAGCTAGTCGCAAAGGGCAACTGAGAGTGAGGAAGAAGAGAAACCTGAGGTTGATTTATTAGAAGAACTTATTAATCAAAATATAGAATTGTAAAATCATATTCATGAGTTAGAAGAGCAGACTGAAGAACGACAGACGGTTGTAGAACAAAGGGATGCAACAATTCAAAATTGTATTACCCGATGTTCGATGGTTGAACAGAAGCACTCTTTGGCAGAGTATATGATATTAAAGCTGGAATCTGAGAATTCAAATGTCAAGGAGCAGCTGAAAGAAGAAATAACTGAACGAGTGAGAATGAAAGATGCATGGGTAAAAGCCGCACGACGCGTTGATATTGTGGAAAGAGAAGTCCGATCCAAGAAAGTTAAAATAGATGATATGTAATTTTTTCGACAGCAATTGGGAAAATCCAGCATCGAGTTTTGAATTACCCTAACGAGGAATCGAACGAAGTTATCATGGGTTAGTTAATTATAAATTCTTGCGAAGTCTATACCTCATTAGATACCGGTTCTACCCATTCTTTTATCTCTCTTGCTTGCGCTCAACGGTTAAATTTGACTTCGGAGAAATTAGACTTTGACTTATTGGTTGAAACTTCGATAGTAGAAACCTTCGTTACCTCCACTGTTCATTCTCATTTTTGATAAAATCAAATTCTTTTGATTGTCTCATCAAAACGAGTGTTCCATGTGACGCCCCCAAAATAGGTCTACACAACCTATTCTGAGTCGCCAAATACATGGTACAGAAAATAACTACAACTTCATTATTACAATTGTCGTGCAAAATACAACAACACATATGTTGTGAGTTTTAATACAAATATTGTCTTCTAGACAATATCCAAACTCAAATAAAGTTTTCATTACAATTATTGATAAACTATTTTACAAAATAGTGAGGACTGCTAGAACAACTGTCTTGAACCATCACTCTACACCCCGACTAGTCCCCGCTATATTCTCGTCTCATGAGAAGAAAAATGGAACAAAAAGAAAAAGGGTGAGCTCAACTAGCCTGTAAAGAATATTATGACTAAAATAATGTAGAAAAAATTATTCTTAGTCCTCAACAGGGAAAAATCTGATAGAATATACTCCCTCCGTCCCAAATTATCTGCTGTTTTAGCAAAAAAAATTTGTCCCACAATATCTGCTTTTTCAAGATTTCAATGTATTTTTTTCCTTTGTTTTCCAAGTTTACCCCTTTACCTTAATTAATGATAGTCATTACTCTCATCCATGCCTCCCCTCTTTTTTAAGCATCTTTTCATATTCCCACCAATAAGGATTCATGCGCAGAAAACAAAAAAGTCAGCACATAAGGGTATTTTAGTATTTTTATCACACATATTGGTATGTGTGTGGAACTCTAAAAAAACAGATAATTTGAGACGGAGGGAGTAATAGACAACAAGTTTTAGATCAACAACTGCATCGGAAACAACAATCCATTAGAAGAGTCAAGTAGAACATGAAATCTATTATCTTCCATGATTTAAAAGTCCATCATCAATATTTTATCTCTATAGTAACATTCAATAAATATTTTAATTCAACGAATTATCCATGCACTACGGGCCAAGAGTATTTGTTAGTATCACTAGTTGTCATGTTCATCTCAATACTTGTCCATCTTTACATTACGGGCCCAAGATATTCATCAGGTAATCATTCGTCTTTGCACTACAGGCCAAAGATATTCAATTATATCACCATTTAGGACTGAGGATGATGAAAATATTTTTAAAAAAACGAATTCAGTAAGATAAAAGGACAAAGATTAGGGATTCGTACTTTAGTTTATTCAAGTTCAAAAATACTCCATAATAAGCAATTGTGGAGCAAAATTCAAGAATGGAGATCAAAACATGGATACAGTCAAAGATAGTAACCATAATAGACAACTTGGACAAAGAAAAAAAAATTTAATTTTTCTGTGAATAGTGCCGTATACGTGAATAGTAACCTCGACATGAAAAGATAAAAATTTCATAATAAAATTCATGTCAATATTTCGGTATAATGATATTAAAACAAATAACATCATTTATAAAAAAAATAACATCTCTTACTTCAAAAGAATAGTAATTCTGACTGGAATATTGGATATAATACTGAAGAAAATTTGCACTGAATAGTAACACTTAAAGTATTTAAATACATACAAAAATACGCACGATATTATAGAGAGAGAAACTTCTGATTCTGATGTGATTTTTAATTCTAACCTAAGCACCCTATTTATAGGAAAATGCTTAGAACGTCAAAGTAAAAAATTTAATAAAATAATATTTTATTAAAAAGATTTCACGCCTACCCTTGACCAAATTCATCAGCACACTAGTGGGGCCCATCAACATAAAAAAACGTTTTTCTTTTAAAAAAATATTTATAACTCTAAAAATCTATTCCGACCCAATATTCCGGAACTTCAATAATTCATAATAAATAGCCCTTTTATCAGAAAAATATGAATCTTATGTTCATTCTATAAAAATTTTAATTCTCTACAACTTTGTAGAAGAAATTTTTTTCAAATTCCGAACTAAAAATAATCGAAATCCACATACGGATGATTTTCTACACCAAAATACTGATAAAAATATCAGTATTAATTCCTTCATTTATATCCACATTGAATAAATATTTTCTTATCATATAAATCAACAATTAATTATTCACAAATAATATTATAGAACTACAATATTGACAACCAGGTCGTTCCCAGGAAAGAGGGGGCCTTCCGGTAAGGATTTTTTCTTACTGACGCATTTAAATAACCTCTCCTAGACAGAACTTCCTTTGACATTGCTAGAATTTCCTTAGACATTGCCAATAATTCTATCTATCTAAGAATATTATTCAAATAATATAAATTATTGATCTGATAATTTGAAATACTGTGCAATGACAATTATTGAATCAATAATATAAAATATTGAACAGTAATTACTGTAACAATTATTGAGTAGTGGCTTCTTACGTAAGAATCAATAATTAGAATTATTGTGCACTACCGTGTGCTATTGTGCAACACCGCGTATTATTGTATTTTAACCACTGGGTATTCCAACAGTTTTAACGGTAACAACTACGCCGTTATTTATAAAAACTCATACTTGTCGTTTTTTTCATCCGATAATTTTCCGTTATGGGGCCCACAAATGGCTGCGCCGTCGTACGAATATTCCCCAACAGCAAGAATATTCCACGACCAAACGAATATTCCCCGACAACAATGAATATTTTATAACCACTTGCTTATTTAAAATATTTGCGCATTTTGCCCATACTACTAATCACATTAATCAAATCAACCCCTTACTATTTCAAAATAATAAATAGAGAAAATTCAATTTTATAAAAAGTTGGGGTCTTACATTCCATCTTTGAGAAATTTGTTTCAATCCATAAATGAATTGTTGTAGCTCATATACATGATTTGCTTCAACCATTGAAACAAAACCATCTGGTCGTATCATACCTACATTCTCCTCTAATATATTTACTGAGGAAGGGCGACTTCACGTCCACTTGTCAGATTTAGTAATAATAAGCTGCAATCGCAAGTAAAATCCAAAACTTTTGTTCACCTTGAAGCTGAATCAACAAAATTATGTGTTCTGCATCCCCTCAAAAAGTTAAGTAGCTCACAGTTACTCGGAAGAAAATCCGTCTTTTTTTACAGCTCATAACTAGAATTATTGTCCTCGATCACCACATAACTGTAAATTGTATGTCCAGCAAAGATTGTGATATACTAATTTTCAATCATCCAAGACAGGATCCCAGTAAATCCTCCGAGCACCTGAGAGCTGATGTCAGATCTCCAACCTCTCGATAAACTCTAGTCAAGACACTGTATATGAGAGCGTCTGGAATAATACCCATCTTAAGCATATCTGCTTGCAACATCATGATATTAAGCATATTTTTAACTTGGAAATGCCCCTTTGTAATGGTATAATAACTGAGCACATCTGGTTTCATACCAAAGCATCTCATATCTGAAAAAAGCTTACTGGCTTTAAAGATCTGCCCTTCCCTGCATAGACCTTGAATCAAAGCAGTATAGGTAATATTATTTACCGAACAATATGCATCATCAATCTGATATATTATAGACCCAGAAAGGTCAGCTCTGGTTATCTTTAAGAAAACTTTGATTGCATCAGTAATCCTTCCATCCTTGCCAAGCCCGTCAATCACGCAACTGAAGGTACAAACGTTAGGTGTCACATGTGCTTCTGTCATCTCCTTATACAGATGAAGAGCTGCTTTGGAATTGCAATCTTTAAAATGCCCATCAATCAAAGCTGTGTAAGCAACTACATCAGGCTCGAGGCCTTTGATTATCATTTCTATGTATAACCCCATGGCAGCCTCCATGTTCCTTTTCTTGCAGTAACCATCTATTAAAGTAGAATAGGTAATGATATTGGGTTCAATACCCTTTTCCATCATGTCTGAACAAAACTTTGAAGCCTTCTCCATATTACCTTCTTTACAGTACCCATCAATTAAAGTATTGTAAACCACCGAATTCGGGAGGACCCCAAATTTATTCATTTCAAGAAAGAAACCATATGCCTCCTCCAATCTACCTATACCACAATAACCCTTTATAATCATACTGTAAGTAAAGACATCAGGTGATAAACCAAACTTTTCCATTTTTGAAAACATTTCCAGTGCTGAAGACAGATTGCCTTCCTTACAATAGCTTCCAATCAAACAATTGTACAAAATCAAATTAGGAACCACTCCAAACTTGATCATGCGTACAAAATAATTTTGTGCGGCTGCCGATTCACCTGCTTTGTTAAGCCCATCAATTATAATACAAAATGAGACAACATTTGGCAGCATGTCACGACTCAACATTTCTTGATACAATTCAAGAGCTTTTTGAATGTTGGCCATTTTACAATACCCATCCATCAAAGCATTATAAGTATGTAAATTGGGAGGAACACCAGCTTCCTGCATTGTCCTAAACATGCTTTCTGCCTCCGACATCCTACTCTCCCTACATAACCCACGTATGAAGGTTGTATAAATCACAACCGTAGGTTCTATCATCTTTTCAGACATATCATCAAGCAACTTATATGCTTTCTCAATATGGCCTCTACGACAAGAAACATCCATCAATATGCCATAAGTGACAACACTAGGAAACAGACCACGGGACAACATATCACCATAAAGTTTCCACAAGGAATCAAACCTGCCCACCTTAACGCATCCATCCAAGAGCGCATTGCAAGCCTGCACAGAAGGCAATTCCCCAATTTTGCGAAGAACCCAGTTAGCCTCGTCAATGAGACCCATTTCAGATAATGCAATAATTAGCACTCCAAACACATTGGGGTTAAATTTGGAGCTTTGTAAGCCATTAATCGCTTTGAAAACAGCAGAACACGCACTACGAGAATTGCGGGTCTTTTGGAGGTTTTGTATGAGATGCTTTATCAAACACCTGGCCTTAATGTATAAATTGGCGTGGTTTAGGACATGAATTATTGCTGAATATAGCTCCAGATTCTTATTCGAGATGGTATGTTTCGCGGCCGAATTGAACAATTCAAGTGCTCGATTAGGGCTTGTGCAGTTGAGTATTGTGTTAGTGAGAATTGATGGGCGAGGATATAAAGATGAAGACCTAGAAGGAGAAGGAGAAGAAGAAAAAGAATCAGGTGTTGATGAGAACGAAGTGATGGAGTTTTGGATGATTGGTAGATTTTTGGTGGGGATGATTCTGTTTTTTGGCGGGAAAATCTTCAACATTGCTGAGGTGAAAATGGTTCCTTCTATCCATCGGGGTCTTTGTCAACGGTCTTTTGAAAATCATACAGTTCCTCCTCCTCCTCCTCCTTTTTTTTTTTTAAAAAATAAATAATATCAAAAGCGATATATTGATATTATTAATAATAATGTGTTTATCATTTAAGACACCCAAAGTGAAGATTATGTAATGTTTTATCTTAAATTGAAAAAGGAAAGAAAGATGATAATGCATCTTATCTTGTACTAATATTGTGTATTGTGAGTTTTGAAAAATAGAAAAAGAAAAATTAATTTTCGGTCTGTTTTTTTTTTCTCTTATAGTTTTAAGTGACGAAAAAAGGAAAAAAAAAAACAAAAAATCAGATTATTTTTCAAGCCAAAGTTTTTGGTATAAAATAGACGAATTTGGACCCAAAAAAAAAACCAAGTAAACCTTTTATAATCTCTACATTACCCCTTATTTACGAACACAAAAAAAAATTAATATAAAAATAAAATGATAATCTATAATTAAAAGGTATACTTATTTATTTTTGTAAACTTGCAAACAACTCGAAAGAAAATTGATAAATTATTCTGCCGTTCTAATTTAAGTTTTTTTCTGTTATTTTATTTTCTTATTCAAGACTTACAAACATAATGCAAGTGGAAAATATTTTCTCCAAAGCACGAGTATTAAGACTCCTTCCCGTATGAAGGGAGGGAAGGATCATCATCACTTTTCCAAGAAGAGAAGACACTTCCTTTTCGAGTTTGAATATTTGTATATTGTTTGAATGTTAATTGAAGAAGCCAGTCCCGCGTATTGGACAACCTCCAGAGCTATGCAACAATACCTCTTCTCTCTCTTGCAGAACTGCAACTCACCTAAAAAACTCAACCAAATTCACACCCACATAATCATCAATGGCTTTACCCAGAAAAACTTTCTCCTTGTTAAGCTGTTGTCATTGTACATATCTTCTGGCTTACTTCAAAATGCCCATCAAATTTTCAATCGGGTCAAAAGCCCTACCACTACTGTTTGGAACCAAATCATCAGAGGTCACTCGACGAGCCAAACACCGCAAAAATCAATTGAGCTTTACAGTCAAATGGAAGCGGATGAAACCAAGCCTGATGAGTATACTTTTTCGTTTGTTGTCTGTGCGTGTGTTAAGGCCAGGTCTTTGAGAGAAGGAATTCAGGTGCACGGGAGGGTTATGTCAGGTGGGTTTTGCTCGAACGTGGTTGTTCAAACAAATTTGGTTAATTTGTATGCAATGGTTGGAGGGGAGGTTGGTTTTGGAAATGCGAGACGAGTGTTTGATGAAATGGCTGAGAGAAATGTGGTGACTTGGAATTCGTTGCTAGCGGGGTGTTTTAGGTGTGGTGATGTTGATGAGGCGCGTAGAATTTTTTATGCGATGCCAGAGAGGAATGTTGTTTCTTGGACGACCATGATTGCTGGTTGTGCTCAAAATGGGAAATGTAAGCAAGCATTGTGCTTGTTTAATGACATGACGAAGGCTCGCGTGGAATTTGATCAGGTGACATTAGTGGCAGCATTATCAGCCTGTGCGGAGTTAGGTGACTTGAAATTGGGAAGGTGGATCCACTCTTACATTCATGGGAAACTTCATGTTGCAAACGAACCAGTGTTGGTGTCACTAAATAATTCACTCATACATATGTATGCCAGCTGTGGTTCCATTGAGGAAGCTTTTGCAATATTTAAAGAGATGCCAAGGAGAAGCACTGTTTCTTGGACAACTATGATCACGAGTTTCGCGAAACAGGGTTGTGGAGAAGAAGCTCTTGAGGTTTTCCGATGGATGCAAAGTTTGGGAGATAATGATGTAAGACCTGATGGGATAACACTCATAGGGCTTCTGTGTGCCTGCAGTCATGCTGGTTTTGTTGTTGAGGGACGTCATTTCTTCAAGTGCATTCAAACTTGGGGTATTCAGCCAAGGGTTGAGCATTACGGATGCATGGTTGATCTTCTAAGTCGTGCTGGATTTTTGGATGAAGCGCTTGGACTTGTACAAACAATGCCTATGAAGCCAAATGATGCAGTGTGGGGTGCTCTTCTTGGTGGTTGCAGAATTCATAAGAATGTTGAGCTTGCCTCCCATGTAGCTCAAAAGCTGGTTGTGGAGCTTGACCATGACCAAGCTGCTGGCTACCTTGTTCTGTTATCAAATGTATATGCTACTGCCAAGAGGTGGCAAGATGTTGTGAATGTAAAACGGATGATGGTTGAGATGGGAATGAAAAAAACTCCAGGACGGAGTTGGGTCCAAATAAATGGAATTATTCACGAGTTCCTGGTTGGTGATAAAACGCACAAGGATGCATATTTGATCTATAGAATGCTCTTTGATATCACACGGCAAGCAGGGTGGGCAGGCAACCCGGACATATCAAACCAGCTGTTGGGTATTGAGGAATAGTATAGTGATTATCATTGAGAGAAGTTGGTTGATCGATCTGCCTTTGATCCCACGAGCTCCAAACTATAATTAGTCGAAGATATGGGCACAATTTGAGCAATTTGAGAGATGTAGTGCTAAAGATGAAATTCATGGTATAGTCTTCTTTTTCCAATGCCCAAAATTAATTTTAAATAGGCACAAGAATGGATCAAATGCTGCAGGTGAATCCAATTTTTGTGAGAAGGTCAGCATCATAATTAGTGCGACCTTTGTTCCGATCAAATTTTCAAAAGGATATATAGTCTAGTAGAAAACATCCAACAGTATCATGACTTCTTCTTTAATAAATTAAGTTTCAAAATGTTTCAAATTTATAATAATTTTATCATGACCTCTCGAGTTTGGAGCCATTGAATTCACAACATTTTTTCTCTCTCCTTCTCTGCTCCCTCCTTCCATTTCTCGATCAGCAGACCAAGTTTCAGAGCTAGTGCAAAATATTTACGGCATTTATTCTCTCTCCTTCTCTGCTCCCTTCTTCCATTTCTCGATCAACAAACCAAGTTTCAGATCTACTGCAAAACATTTACTGGTCCAAAATTCCCCTCACACTGCTCAGTAATGGTTTCGACCGGAGATCGTTCGGAGATTGCTTTCTTTGACGTGGAGATCAGCGTTCCCACCCGATCCGGCCAGGGCTTCGCCATTTTGGAATTTGGGTCCATCCTGGTTTGCCCTAGGAAGCTGGTGGAGCTGGATAGTTACTCCACCCTAGTCAGACCTACCGACCTCTCTCATATCTCCTCCTTGTCCGTCCGCAGGAGCGGCATTACACGGGACGCCATCATTTCCTCCCCTTCTTTCTCCGAAATTGCCGATAGGGTTTACGACATTCTCCACGGTCCGTCTCTGTCTTCATATACGCAAATTTTAAACACTCATATGCAAATGATTTGATTAAATATGTTTTGCATATCATTTATAGGGAGGATATGGGCGGGTCACAATATTATTAGGTTTGATTGTGCTCGTATAAGAGAGGCCTTTGCAGATATTGATAGGCCACCTCCTGATCCTAAAGGAACCATTGATTCATTGGCATTGTTGACCCAAAGGTTCGGGAGGAGAGCTGGTGACATGAAGGTATAATTATACTCTCTCTCTTTCTTCTGTATGTTAAGCGTGGAACACCAAGAATGGTAAATGGAAATGAAAAAGAGTAAATAAATTACTAAATATGGCATATTGATAAAAAAAATTAAATCACCAGCAGAGAGTGGTGTAGGACTTTGTTTTCTTCTTTTGTATATAAACTTTGTTACATGTGTATTTGCAAATTATATTAGGATTCTTATTTTTAGTTTTCTTTTATTATTTTATGTTATTTTCACTTTACCTCATCTAATTGGCATTTTCCAAGGCTTCAAATATATATTCCCCCATTTTCTTTAAGCAATTCAAACACTTATCACCTGGGTTTTCTCTTAAAAATGTCTGCACAAAAACAAACAGAGTGATTGAGTAGCTGTGAGGAGCTCCAGGGTACTCTTAGATGCTTAAGTAGTTAAGTTTGCTCTACTTTGATAGGCATTCAAAAAATTATTGATATAACTGAATTCTTACCTCCATGTCTCTCTACTTTTATATACGGTATAGATCCCTCAACTATATGGAGTTAGGTTTCTTATGATCTTAGTTGGATTAGATAACCTTGTTGGCCACTTGGTCTTGGGGAGAGTAGTTTGGGGAGGGTAGTTTGAGAGGCTGAGGGAAAGTTGGTATGTAGTTGTCAGTTGATTATACAAGGACTAGGAATGTCCATGTGATCCTTTTAATGCGTGGAGTAAATCTTTTCCCCTTGATTTGTGAATTTATATTTATGTCCTTTATGGTTGCCACTTGTCAATCACCAACCAGTGATTGTATGACAGTTCCCCCCACATCAAATTTAAAAAAAAAAACTTTTTTTCAGAAATATTGAAGTTGCCAACTTACTAGGTGGTCCTTAAAATAAAATTGATAAATTAGTCATATTGTTCACCCAGTCAGGGGTATTATTTTTTGTGTTAACATAAGACACATGCTACTTTCTAGATAGAACTCTTTATGCTGACATAATCTCATTGTTCTGTGAAGATGGCCTCTATTGCAACTTATTTTGGGCTGGGACAGCAATCACATAGGTATCTGTGCTTTACCTCCAGTTTAACTATATCGTGATCAAAATTTTCCTCTCTATTCTTTTTGGTGTGTGCCTGTGGAGGTGGGGGCTGGGAAGGGGGTGGGGTGGTGTTGTCTGAGTTTCGGGAGATGGAGTTCAGATTTCATTTGCAGTTGTATGATTAAAATTACAGTTGACTAATCTCTTGAACTGAACTCGTACATTAGCACTTGGAGAGTGTATTCCTTTCTGAAATTTCAAGTTCAGACTTGGTTGCATCAATGTCATGCAACATGTATGGTCTGTTGACATCTAGGTAGTAAGAAACTTTAATTTAATGCATGCATTTATCTCTTAAGATGACCAAATTATGGATTGGCTGTTAAAATGTAAGACGAGTAAGCAGTACGCTGTATAATTAGCTTGTTAACTCAGTATTAGTGTTCAGGTTTGACTAATTTTTTCCCTGTAATTTTTTCAGGAGTTTAGATGATGTCCGGATGAATCTTGAAGTTCTCAAGTACTGTTCTACAGTTTTGTTCTTGGTATGTTCACAATTTTCAAACAAAGAAATTTCCTTGTATTTTTTATGATGGGCTTTATGCATGGTGGCTCAGCATATGTATTCTGGAATTCAGAAAACCAGGCCTTATTGCAAATAGAATTCGGCCAACTATACATGCCTTTGTCAATATTTCTTAATTATGTTTTTGTAACTTCGGAAATATAATCTTGGACACAATAGAATACAATGATGTGTTAATGACCTACAGAAAGTTAGTACATGACATAGTTTATTTGCTTTTTATTTTATTATTGGCAAAACTAGATCTGAATAATTCAATGTGATCAAATACCAGATCTGATGATAGCAGTGTCCTAGAAGAAACATCTTTTCAGTTCCCTACTTGTCCTCCATATTTTTGTAGAATACATGATAAATTCTTTTTAGTATGCACCAATTGCTGACTGCACAAGCATCACTCACTGGGTCCTTACCAGCCCTATATGAGAAACTTTGGCCTTGAACTTTCATCTGGGTAATTGACAAATAGAGGCCTTTTAGTTTGTAAAACTAATCCCTGTTTTCTCCAATCAGGTATGATAATAGATCCAATCATTTCAACTCCCACGTAATTTGTACTTTAAAACTGGTATATTACAAACCCTGCACCTTCACAGGCCAGACATAAGTTAATTTCACACTAATTTAAGAACAGTATATCAGGGTAGGTTAAACCAATTCGGTCTAGGAACTGCAATTAGTTTTTCTCAAATCGACCAATGAGAAGGCTTGTATTTGAAGGTAGTGCAGGATACTAATTTATAGGACGCTGGATTCCCTACATTTTGTGTTCACAATATTCACTATGATTGTGATAAGGTTAGATATCTGAACCTTATTGAATCTGACTGAATTATACGTTAAGCAGTGGGTCTCTAGGAATCATGGTTTTCAAGATTGGTGATTGTAAAAATTGACCTAGTATATGCCATGCATGCAGGAATCAAGCCTCCCAGACATATTTACTGCAAACAGTTGGGTTTCTCCAAATGTTACTACAAGAAGTCGTAGTAACGGAAAAGCTTCTCCAGAGGGAACAGGCCTGATCAAGAGTAAACCATCATCGAGTAGGCAGATTGAAAATCATCCAACATCATCTCCTACAAATCACACAATAGAGGAAAATCATCCGATACTATCCTTTATGATTCCCGGCACTGGGGAATGTGTATTAGATCTAGCTGAATCTAATATAACTCCAGCAGACCCTTTTAACATGGCTTCTCTTGCCATTGAACTTGGAGGAGAATCCCTTCAACCAGATGATACGGTTAGGGAATCTGGTTCAGAGTCGCTAAATTCAGCCACAGAAAATTCATCTGAGGATGCCAGCAGGTGTACCGACTTTCTAAAGCCTGATGAAGTTTCTATAGCTTCTATCACTGTAGTTCTTGCCCCGACTTATCGTGGGATTCAAAGAATACAAATTTTGCATGAAAATACCGTGTTGCGGATTTGCTGTAGTAATTTGAAAGTACGGTTTGGAATAAGTACAAAATTTGTTGATTATGCTGGTCGGCCACGGTTGAATTTTGTGATGGATGCATCTCCAGACCTATGCCAGGTTCTGGATGCTTGTGATAGTCTTGCCCAGAGGATGTCATTGGATTCGGGTAGCACTTCTGACTGGAGGCCTGTTGTGACCAGAAAGGCTGGCTTTATAAATTCACCTACCGTCCGGTTGCAGTAAGTTGGTCTTTGCTTAGCTCTTTTAACCTTTAAAAAGCTTGCACATTGTCAGAGTACTAAAATCATATGTTAAGTTGCCATTTTGTTTCTTTATAGTCAGGAATTAAGAATTCTCTTCCCTGTTGCCCGTTTATGCATTAGATTATTTGCGAGAGAGTGAACAAAATAATGTCACTTCATATCTGATTCTGTCCCTAATTCCGGCAAAAAGTATCCATGCTTCATCTTCTTACAGAATATTTGAAATGTTAACGTAGAAGTGCATAATATTTAGGCTCATCTCTTGTTCTATGTAATTTTTTCTACAGCTTACCCACAGTAGTAGCATATGGGAATACTGTCAGATGGAGTACAGAGATGTACCGGAAAGAATCCTCCTCCACCACCACAGAAAGGCTTGTTTTTAGCAGATATGAAATTGCAGAACTATATGCCTTGTTAGCCCCTGGGACTTCTATGGACGCATACTTCTCCTTGGATCCGTATGACTATCAGCAGAATGCAGGTATACGTTTAGTGGCAAAGAAGTTGATCCTACATTCCAACTGATGGGTCAGACTCCCTTGGAACATAATGTTTCATGTTCGCAAAGTTTCTAAAACTTATTTAAATGAATAGACCACCCTGAACAACGCTGTTGGGTTTTGATGGTTGTGTCAATGCACATGTTGAGATGAATAGTCTAGAGAGTATCATGATTTTAGATGTGGAGGTTCAGAAATTATGTTTCTAATAACTACATATGAGAGAAATTAATTAGGAGTACATATTAGCCTCGGGCCCTAGTATCCAGAAATTTCTAAAATTCAAACTGATGCATATCCAATCTTAATAGATTAAATAAGATATACTAGTTATTAAGATTAATTCAAGTTTTTTGTTTGTTTGTTTGTTTGTTTAAATCTAGTGTTACAACATAAACATTTTCGTCGTGTAGTCGCTTATTGGACACTCGAGGTTTCTAATAATAAAAAGTTCTTGAAAAATTCGTGTGACAATTATGGTTGTAAATATTCAACATATTTTAGGGTATGGTTCTAGATTATTGATCCTAACCTTCGGTTACATTTGATCCTAAACATTGGTTATATCCATATAAGAATGATTCTCATTTGTAAGTTGTTGTGAATGTTTTATATAATTGTAAGTGCACAAATCGAATACTTAGTATAGTTTATAAGTACGAGTAACGCGTTTTTCTCACGCACTGATTTTAATTAATATTTTATCTAGCTTAGAAATTTTGGGAGAATTTTTATCAATTAAAAATACACGTATAAAATCAATTAAATCTAATTAATTTGCAAAATCAGATTGTCAATTCTTCCGTAACTAAATATATGTATAAAATTAAAACACTCATTATTTCTATCAAAACACCGCTTTCAGCAAATCATAAATTGAATCCAACAAATAATAACGAGAAACCAACCTTATTTTTTATCAGTAAAAATAGGCATCCAATAAAAAAAATTAATTTTAATATGAAAACACTAAATTTGTATAATCAATTGGCATACATATGTGCAATGGAATCCGTCAATTATATTCATCCTCAATCCTAGAATATAACCTAATCTAGCTAGCTAGCATGCTTGAAACTAAAATACAAAACAGAAGAAAATAATACATAATTAAAGAAACAGAATACCTATATTGAATGTACCAACTGAATTGAAGAAGAAAATAAAATAAAATAATAAATAATATAATCTGAATTATAATATTCACAAAGTATTATGCTCCAAATAATAAAAATGCTATCCTTAGATATTCAAACACAAAGAATAAACTGAACGGAGAACTGTTTATGAATTGCTAAAAGACGAGAAAGGGAAATAGGAAAGAAACGTTATCGCATAACCTGCTTTGCGTCTTCTCTCTTCGGATGCCAAGAAAGAAGAAAAAACAAAAAAATGGAATCACCAAAACAAACAGTGCTCTGTCCTTTTAAAAGTCAAAACACCTGAAAAGCATTAAAATTCAACAATTATAATAATATAAACTTTCCAAAGTATAAATTAGGGAAATGATATTTCCACAACAGTTTTTGATATTTTCACACGAAAAGTGTCGCTATAGATCTTATAGCGACAATTTTTACATCTACAGCAACACTTTACGTGTAAAAATATCAAAAATTGTTGTGAAAATATCGCTTGCCTATAAATTAACAGGCTAGAATACCAATTTCTTGGCACATCATAAGTTATAAAGCAAAATTGTTATCATACTTGCATAGAAGAAGTTTATGTCACTGCTGCTGTTACTTATATTTCAGATAAATTTAAGTATTTTTATGTCACAACTGCTATGTTTTTAAAAATAAAAAAGACAAAAAAGATTAAAAATAAAATAAAATATATTTATCCATTTTTTGATATAATTAAAGATTGCATAGTCATATTATTCCTTTTCTTTGGTATACTATTTCGTTTTGAAGGGAAAAAAAAAACCTTTGTCCAAAGGGAAAGTAGTAACTGACTAATAGTCCTTTGACGTAACATTGTACAAACGGTATAAAGGGATTTAAGTATAGGATAAAGACCTCACAATCGATACAATTTGAAACGCTACATATCCAACAACAAGATACATACTAACGGGCTAGCTTAAAATAAAGGATCAAAATGATTGCAAGGACTAGGACAACAGTAATGGAACCGATGATCCATTTGTTCCTCTTCATCCTCCTTGACATTGAACTCAATATCTTCTTGCTCCTGCCAATATTATCATCCACCCCATGAAGCTACAAAAAAAAATAAACAATTTTTTTTACAATTAGATAACGTTAGAGCTCAAGCTTACCCAACATGTATCAGTAACAAGCCCTGCCTCTCGGGGGGGAATTGATGAACACAAGTCTAATAACTTTTAATCATTATAAAATATTTAAAAGTGTATTTTTTTTCCTACTTTTAGTGAAAACATCAAGGTCAGCCCTCTCCAACAAGTAAAAAAGCAGAAATATGTCCAAACGAGGAGAAAACATCATACGTTGTTACTGGCATGCAGGAGAGACTGACGTTGTTGGTGTAAATCATGGAGGATAGAAACACCAAGCTCTTCAGTTTGCAGCATTGTTCTTCTACTTTCCTTGATTCTATCAGTGGACTGGTTTAGTTTCTCAGTTGACATTAATAACCTTCCCCTTTGATCATCAGACACCTGTAAGAACAGCCATCAGCGTCTAACAGAAGAAGCATCTATCCAAAACATTAGCAAAAGTCCATTTCTCTTAAAAAGAAGTGCGACTAATTAAACTCAATGAAGAAGGTTAATATTAAAAAAAGGAAAAGAAATAGAAAGGTAAAGTAATCCAAGAAGAGCAATGGTTCAGAAGCTCCATTCTCAACTCTTACAATGATGCAATACCCACGAAGTGACTTGACAAAATGGTAGGATTTATACAGTAGTTGCAGTTCTAATCTCAATTAATATGTTTATCATTCAGGGATCCCACTTAGACCATCTTCATGAAATACTGACGAGTTAAAAGCCATTACATACGGGGTGGTAATAATAGAATAAAGTTTTTCTTGTCATATCAGAGACTCAGTAAAACATAGAAATGAAGATAAGTAAAACATAGAAAGAAAAAGGTCCACAAACAACAAAGTTACTTGCACAGCCAGTGCTTGTAAGAGATAAATAGTGTTACCATTTCATAGTATTAATATTTCATTGAAATTAGTACAAAGTAGTATATGTTTAACCCTAAGCAATTTTTAAATACAAGTCACTCGTTATAAATAAATAAAAAGTCTAGTCCCCATAAATAAATGGGAAGAGATGTATGTGAAATTCTACTCAGCAGCATTTGTTAATAATATTTCAACTTATAACTAACTGCTCAAAAAATAGAATCAAAGCAATTGATTTCAAAAACAAACACACAAGGAGGTAGGGATGGAGGGGCAGAGAGAGAGAGACCATCATAGCATCTGTCATTCCTGATTTCAGCAATTCATCTCGGGCAGGCTGATTGGCACTGGCTGATGTGATTCTTTTGACTTCATTTTTCAAATTGTTTAGGTCATTTTTATATTCTCGTAACTTAGCAAGAAGCATAGCCTTTACATTTGGTGGCAAACTCCTAGCCTCAAGATCCATTTTACGAATCTAGAGAATTTTAGACAAAGAAACCGATGTTAGCCCAATAAGACTGAATGAAATAGACAGATCAAACTTAAAAGCTAGTTTCTATATTACCAAAGCCTCAGCATCATTCAGTCCCGCTTTTATTTCAGAAACATTCTGCTTTTTCTGCTCTGCAAGTCATAAATGCATGAAACCAGTGAACGTTAGAAAACCAGTACAGAGTATGAGACAAGAAGTTACAAAAACATAAGGAGCTCTACTAGGTTCATGTAAAAGGAAAAACTGTTGGGCATGTAATTCAAGCCTAATGCATGCCAACTGCTTGGTTACATTATTAGTGAAATAAGATGCAACAAATCAAGCTTTCAGAAGGAAAGACTAGAACTTGTCCCCACACTGAGCCGAGTATCATGAGGTCAGAACTAACAAGCTACAAACTTGAGTACTATGGTAAATAACAATTGTTCAGCAAATTCCACCATATTGCATCACCGCTGTCAGTCATATAATTGGAAATGCAAACAACTTTTGCTTGACAAGAACTACAATTGCATTTACTATTTCAGAATTTACAACCACATTTCCAAAGTTCAATTTAAATGCAATTGTTATAGAGTTCAAACTTATTGAATGGAACAGAATCTGAATTGCTGAATCGGTCGGTGTTTGTTTTGGTCTGAATGGCTGAATCGGTAAGATGGACGAGCTGAATGGCTAAGTCGGATTTTTTTTAACTGAATGGCTGAATGAGCAGCTGAATGAGCAGCTGAACGAAGTAAAAAAAAAATTAAAAAATGAAGAAATTAAAAAATATATTAATTATTATATTAAGTAATATTAAATAAATTTACAAAAATTTTAAATTTTTTTAGGAGGGTAAAATAATAAAATTTTATCATTCAGAAGTTTTAAATATGTCAATTATCGAACAATTTTTTTCATTTAAATTCAACTCATTTTCAGTTTTTATCAAACAACCCCTACATAAAAAATATCATACTATTAATAATTAAATAGATAAAAAGGTCATGTCAATGGCGTACTTCTCACCTCCATCAAGGTGACTGGCAGACGTGCACTTTCGCAATAAACTTGTAGAAATCTCGCAGTATTACCTCTAATATCCTTCATATACCTGACTCATCTCGCCACAGCTACCTTCGTTCAATCAAACAAATATACAAGAATTAATGTTAATTCTAGTACTGTACTCCACAAAATTAAGAACTTCATCGAATTGAAGTTCAAAACATCAAAAGATCCAAGACCTATATTTTGCTCCAATAACTCCAGATCAATCAATAAATTTGACCATAAATTATAGTATAATCTATCCTCCTAATAACTAAATGATTTGCATTATACTGAATTTTATGATTGGAAATTGTACGGCAGATCGGAATATACCGGAAATGAAATTAACGGAGCGACAATGCAGGCGAAGTCGTCGGAGAGGAGGTTGATTTTTAATTAATCAAAGAATTTCAAGTAAGAGGCTGAAATACACGAACTTGGGACCCACAATGTTTATGGAGTATTAACTACGTACACACGTACATTGGGATAGTATGAAATTTATTTTGAGATAAGTTGGTTAATTGACCAATAGAATATTGACACGCAGACGAAATTATATATGTGTCAATATTCTATTAGACAATTGACTAATTTATTAAAAAAAATAACTTAATGCTAACCGAATCCTATTGCAACGGAGTTGGCTTTTCTGACACTACCCTTTGTGGACCAATGAAAAAGGATGTACTACCATTCCATTCATTTTATTGGTAAGCTTGTACCATCTATTTTTATTTTTAGAACCTATTCTATTAGTATAATTTGAACCCTTATGAAATCTTTATCCATGTTATGTTTGGATTGAAATGATATGGATTGAAATGATAGAACGGAAGGCGTAAGGAAATGACTTTAAGTGTATATGTCAATAATAATAAGAGTTAAGTTCAGATGATCACCTGGGATTTGGGCGGTTTCCTACTTAACCACCTATAGTCAGTAAAGCTACATTTAAACACCCGAGATTTTGAGTTGAAGTAAAAAACTGTTTTCTGTCATAACTCTGTTACTTTAAAAGGTTAAAGACTTAATTACCCTCGTTATATATAAAAGAGAGATGCTTATGCTTGTTCATCTCTCGCTCTCTCTGTTTTTCTAACAAACAAAAAACAGAGTTAAAGGCAGTACCAGAATGTAAGACACCAACTTTTATAAATAAAAATGAATTTTTTATAAATATCACTTTTGAATATTATGGAGTTAATTTGATATAATGTTATAGTTGTGGGTAATATTTATAAATTTTGTAAAGTACGCAAGTTGTTATGTAATATTCGATTGGTCGGGGAATATTCGTTTTAACAGAAAATATTTGTGACGCCCCCAAAATTAGGTATACGTCACCCATCTTGGGTCGCCACTTACATGGTACAGAATTCAAATACAACCTACTAATACAACTGTCGTGTACAATACGACAAAACATAACTATGAGTTTGAATACAATTATTGTCTACTAGAGATTATACAAACTCAAAAGGAGTCCTCATTACAATTATCGTCACACTATTTAATAGAATAGTGAGGACTACTAATACTATCATCTGGTCCATCACTCCGTTCTCCGACTGGTCCCAGCTATATTCTCATTTTCTGAAGAGAACAGTGAAAGAAAGGGTGAGCTCAACTAGCCCAGTAAGAAATATTATGACTAAGATAATGCAGAATAAATTATCATTAGCCTTCAATAGTGTTAAACTGATAAAATATAATAAACATCAAGTTTAACTGCAGCGGAACAAGCAATCCATTAGAAGAGTCAAGTAGAGAATAAAATCTACTATCTTCTATGATTTAAAAGGTTTTTCAACACTGTTATCGCTGGGACTCAGCTTAATAAAATAATCCACATCATCGAATAATCCCTGCACTACGGGCCAAGGATATTCATTAAATTATCAATGGTCATGACTATACCGAATAATCTCTGGTCCATCTCTACACGTAAGCCAACGATAACTTTCATCACCATATATATAAGCATGAGGATGATGACAATGATATAAGTATTAATCAAACTAAAACAAGGATAAATGTTACAGACATTAACATTATCCAAATATTATCAATCACATAATAAATTCATAATCTAATATTATTAATATCATAACAATATTTTAATCACTTCTTAAACTTATAAACAATTTATTTCAGTTGTTTACACTTTACCAAATAATGCATTTAATCATTCAAACATGTTATACTCATAATATTTCATCACCAATGATCAAATTCCTTATCAACAATCTACATATACCTTATATAGGATTTCTAAGTCATAAAATCCTTTCTTCTAACTTTGTTACTTCACATAACATATTTAACTCATTTACTCATAACTAGATCATTTTCATAAAAAATACCAAATCAGTTCCAAAAATATTTCTTTTCTGGGATTTAGCATAATATAGTCCCATACTGAAAATATATTTTTCTCGAAATTTTTAAAATTCATTTACTATTTTTCAAAAATTAATTTCTAATTAATTCCTTAAGAAATTAGCTACCTCAAGTTTAACTCCATAAATCCCCAAATCTTGGCAGGATCTTACACATGTTCCCGTGAGCTCTCAGTTTAAATTTCATGATCATCGGAGTTATAGAACTCCGGTTATAGCGTTTTTTGTCGGAAAAACCTAAATATTGAAATGGTCATAACTTGCTCATTTTAAGTCGGAATGAGCTCATTTTTGGACACGATGTTCTTTATACCATATACTTTCATGTCCCAAAAGGCCTGAATTTTTCTTACTAATTAAGTGGCCGAAACAGCCCTCACAAAAACGTGGCAGCAGCTTTTTGGCCATTTTGCAGTTTTGACTCCTTTGCTAAAATCAGTCCACACGAAAATCTACAATACCTTTTCTAGTAATTCCACTTGGATAAGTTAGAAAACTCATAGATCTAACTCTAGGACTTGACCACACTCAAAAATTTAAAATATAATAGGAGATATGATCAATTGAATTTTATGTTACGTTTTTATCAAAATCTGATTTTTCAACCCTTTGTGATTTCTAAGAAACTTTCTTGTTTTCACATAATAACCAACATAACACATCATAACACTTACTAATACTTCATATACCCATGATTTTTATCAGTCCAATACTTTTATTATGACTCTCATCATAATCAACGTAAACATATCATTTTCACAATTTAATAAGGAATGAATACAAAGGATCATTCACCATGCATGTGGCAATCCACATAGACAGGTTATTCCAACAGAATAATAAAGAATGGAATAACAGAAGGATTCACCATGCATGCGATAGAAACCGCACAAACAGGTTATTCCCAACAAAATAATAAATACAGAATAATAAATGATGGAACCAGGTCCGGCGTAAAATGCACAGACAGGATATTTCGATAGAATCGTAAATACGGAATAATAAATTATGGAACCAGGTCAGGTGAAATTCACACCGACAGGATATTCTGACAAAATCGTAAATACGGAATAATAAATGATGGAACCAGGTCAGGTAAAATTCACACCGATAGGATATTCCGACAGAATCGTAAATGTGGAATAATAAAAGAAGATCACCAAGTATTGGGTAAACCGCATATATAGGTCATTCAACCAAATATAGGGTAAACCGCGCATACATGTTATTCCAACAGAATAATAAAGAATGGAATAACAGAAGTTCTCTTCATGAATAAGAAAGAATAACACCCCTTATGAGTACAATAAATAATATTCCCTACCTTTGAAAGAAAAGTATACCGACTAGTAGGGCGAGGATATACTCGAAAAAAACTTGTACTACGCTCAAAGCTTTCTTAAACTCTAAAGAAATACGCTCAAGATTATAGAAGAAGAATTCTCTCTATAGTTTCTCTCTCTAGAGTTTCAGTGAATTCGTAAGAAAATAATGAAGGAATGAGCTTCTATTTATAGGAAAATAGAATACATAGTAACTAATCTATGAACGGTCCAGATTGATTTACTTTAATCTGACGGTCCATATTTAAAGAAAAATCTTTTAAATAAAATATAATATATTCTATTTATATAAAAAGATTTTTACTATGCAAACACTATGCAACACTATGCATAATAAAATATAATATATTCTATTTATAGAATAACTTTAATAAAGTATTCTGTTTTATATAAAAAGATATTTCTGTTTTATTACGTTAATAATACGAATAAAACAAAACTTCATTATCGCTAAATAATTCAGATTTATTAATTGACAATAATTGAATCAAACTGAATGACTTCTCACATAAGCATTAATAATCAATACCGTGTGCTACTATGCAACCACACGTATTACTGTACTTTTACTACCGAATAGTTCAACAGTATCAACGGTAAAACTTTCGCCGTTATTTTCATAAAATATTTTTGTCGTTTTCTCAATCCGACAATAATTTCGTTGTTGGGTCCACCAATGATTGTACCGTCGTACGGATATTTCCTGACAAAAAGAATATTCCCCGTGAATAGTAACTTGTGAATAGTACTCTGACACAAAAAGTGTCCCAAATACTCGAGTGAACAATACTAGAGTAAATAGTAATTTGGATGAATAGTAACCCGTGAATAGTAACTCGTGAATAGTAACTCCGACATAAAAAGTGTCCTAAATACCCGAGTGAACAATACTAGAGTGAATAGTAATTTGGGTGAATAGTAGCCCGTAAATAGTAACCCGTGAATAGTAACTCGTGAATAGTAACTCGTAAATAGTAACTCCGACACAAAAAGTGTCCCAAATACTCGAGTGAATAATATTAGAGTGAATAGTGATCAGGTATTTTATGACAACTTGTTTACTTTAAAAAAAATCACATATAACCCTTAACTTTAACCTTTTATCAATTTAACCATTTACCAAAATAGAAAAATTGAATACTTTTATTTCATAAAATTCGGGGTCTCACAATATTCGTACAATGACACAATCATTGGTGGACCCCACAACGGAATTATTGTCGGATTGAGAAAACGACAAAAATATTTTATTAAAAATAACGGCAGAAGTTTTACCATTGTTACTGTTGAACTACTCGGTAGTAAAAGTACAGTAATACGTGTGGTTGCATAGTAGCACACGATATTGATTATTAATGCTTATGTGAGAAGTCACTCAGTTTGATTCAATTATTGTCAGTTAATAATATGAATTATTTAGCGATAATGACGTTTTGTTTTATTCGTATTATTAACGTAATAAAACAGAAACATCTTTTTATATAAAACAGAATACTTTATTAAAGTTATTCTATAAATAGAATATATTATATTTTATTTAAAAGATTTTTCTTTAAATATGGACCGTCAGATTAAAGTAATCAATCTGAACCGTTCATGGATTAGTTACTATGCATTCTATTTTTCTATAAATAGCAGCTCATTCCTTCATTATTTCTTACGAATTCACTGAACTCTAGAGAGAAAAACTATAGAGAGAGAGAGAAGAAGAGTATTCTACTACTTAACTACTTCCTTATTTCAGCTCTTCTTTAAAACGATAAGGGGTGTTATTCTTTCTTATTCATGAAGAGAACTTTTGTTATTCCATTTCTTATTATTCTGTTGGAATAACCTGTATACGCGGTCTACCCTATACTTGGTGACATTCTTTTATTATTCTGTTGGAATATCCTGTCCGTGTGTTTTACACCGGACCTGGTTCCGAACATCCTGTCCGTGTGTTTTACACCGGACCTAGTTCCATCTTTGTTATTATTCTGTTGGAACATCCTGTCTGTGTGTTTTACACCGGACCTGGTTCCGTCTTTATTATTATTATGTTGGAACATCTTGTCTGTGTGTTTTACACCGGATCTGGTTCCGTCTTTATTATTATTCTGTTGGAATATCCTGTCTGTGCGTTTTACGCCGGACCTGGTTCCATTATTTATTATTCTGTGGGAATAACCTGTCTGTGCGGTCTATCGCATGTATGGTGATTTTTTTTGTTATTCCATTCTTTATTATACTCAGTTGGTTAAGTTTTGACTTCTATACTCCATGAAATTTATGGAATATCCTTGATAATTGTGTTTCATCTAGTATCTTTTTATGAAAATATTCTTCTAAACATTCTTGAATTTTACTCCACAAAGCAGTATCATGTTGACAATTTGGACGTTGTTAATTCATGGATAAATTAATTCTTGAACTTGTTTTATTGAATTCTTATATCATTGTCATCATCCTCATGTTTATAAAATGTTAAAAGTCATCTGTGGCCTGTAGTACATAGATAGACTTGGTATGATTATGACCAGGGATTATTCGGTATAATCATGACCGTAATATTACAAATGATGTGGTAAAAGTCCTCATTGGCCCGTAGTGCGTTGATGGACAGTTGTTGGCATGATCATGACCATTAATGAATACACGAATATCCTTGGCCGTAGTGCAGGGGTGATTCGATGATGTGGATTATTTTATTAAGCTGAGTCCCAGCGATAACAGTGTTGAAAAACCTTTTAAATCATAAAAGATAGTAAAGTTTATTTTCTACTTGACTCTTTTAATGGATTGCTTGTTCCGCTGCAGTTAAACTTGATGTCTATTATATTTTATCAATTTAACATTGTTGAAGGCTAATGATAATTTATTCTGCATTATCTTAGTCATAATATTTCTTACTGGGTTAGTTGAGCTCACCCTTTCTTTCACTGTTCTCTTCAAGAAATGAGAACGTAGCTGGGGCAAGTCGGGGAACGGAGTGATGGTTCGAATGATAGTGTTAGTTAGTAGTCCTCACTATTCTATGTAATAGTGTGTTAATAAATGTAATGAGGACTCCTTTTGAGTATGAATACTCTCTAGAAGATAATATTTGTATTCAAACTCACAGTTTATGTTTTGTCGTATTGTACATGACAGTTGTATTAGTAAGTTATATTTGTATTCTGTACTATGTATCTGACGACCCAAGATGGGTGATGTATACCTAATTTTGGGGGCGTCACAGTTGGTATCAGAGCTTAGGGATATGATTCTTGGCTAAGATGTGAGAATAGAATTAGGAGGGGAGAGACGGGGAATTCATTCGCTAGTATGACCTACAAAAGTTTATTTGCATGGTATTTAATTGGTCGGTCATAATATAAGGATAATATATGACATATCAGTTAACTTTTATTTTGTGGCAATATCTGAAAACGACATCTGAGAATGTTGAGAATAGCAATGGAGCACAGGCGACTGTTGATTCACCACATATCAATAATCAGGATAATGTGCATCAGGAAGGTGACAATCCTCATGCAAACAACAACATTGACCAGATGATGAATGATATAATGTTCAGAAACTTTATGCAGTTCATGCAACAGCAGGCGAGAGCGGCTCCTGTCCAAAATATAGGTAGAAACACTTAAAACTCTCGGACGGTCACGGCTAAACAGTTCAAGGAGCTGGGACCACCAGTGTGAGACCCCAGATTTTATGAATAAATATTTAATATCCTCGAATTTTTTTTTATTATGGTATGGATTTGATATAATGTTATAGTTGTGGGTAGTATTTATAAATTTTGTAAAGTATGCAAGTTGTTATATAATATTCGATTGGTCAGGGAATATTTTTTTTGTCGGGGAATATCCGTACGACGGTATAATCATTGGTGGACCCCACAACGGAATTATTGTCGGATTGAGAAAACGACAAAAATATTTTATGGAAATAACGGCAGAAGTTTTACCGTTAACTGTTAAAACACCCGGTGTTAAAAGTACAGTAATACGCGTGGTTGCATAGTAGCACACGGTATTGATTATTGATGCTTATGTGAGAAGTCACTCATTATTGTTTAATCGGGTATTCGGGATACTTTTTGTGTCGGAGTACTATTCACGAGTTACTATTCATGAATTACTATTCATAGATTACTATTCACCCAAATTACTATTCACTCTAGTATTGTTCACTCGGGTATTTGGGACACTTTTCGTGTCGGAGTACTATTCACGAGTTACTATTCATGAGTTATAATATTAATGATGAATGTTGTTCGGAGTTGAATTTGGAGACGTAGACGTGATATTTGAGTCCGGAACGTCGAAATTAATAAAAATAGTCTATAAACACAAAAATTTTTGAAATTCACTATTTGGTCAAAAAGTCAATAGTTGACTTTTTTGGGAAAAGTCAAACTTCGAAATTTCAAAATTTATATTTTAATAAAAATGGTTTCATTGTGTTGTAATTATTTGTGTTAGTGAAAATCAACATTTATTTCGATGATAATTGATGTTTAGGGGTTATATTTACCAATCGGGTATTTAACCGAATAAATGAGCAATTGATTGCTATTATTTCACATGATTATAACTATTTATTCACATATTATACTATTAAATCACATTCATGTACTATTAGGGGAGTTGGTGCAAGATTGATAATACTTGCATGACTAAGTTAAAAATGGAGGTATAGTTGAAGGTACTATACTGTAATTAAATTTTTCACATGATTATACTATTTATTCACATGATTGTACTATTGACTCACATTATTTACTATTAGGGGAGTTGGTACAAGTTTGATAATACTTGCAGGAATAAATTAAAAATGAAGAAAAAGAGGAAGGTATTATACTGTAATTTTCGAGCCCCAAAACGTGCAATTATCGAAAATATATTTTTCTATAAATAGAAGCTCATCCTTCCTTCATTTTTCACCAATTCACTAAAGCTATAGAGCATTTATTATAGAGAGAAGCTATAGAGAGAAAATCTATAGAAGAAGAGAAGTCTGCTCCACTACTCCTATATCCAGTTTCTTTCAAAAGTAGGGAATATTATTTCTTTCTTTCATCTTCATGAAGAGAACTTCTGTTGTTCAATTCTTTGTTATTGTAAGACCCCGAATTTTATGAAATAAAAGTATTCAATTTTTCTATTCAGTAAATGGTTAAATTGATTAAATTTTAAAGTTATGGGTGAAATATGAATTTTTTTTTTCAAAATAAGCAAGTGGTTATAAAATAATCATTGTTGTCGGGGAATATTCGTTTGGTCGTGGAATATTCTTTCTGTCGGAGAATATTCGTACGACGGCGCAGCTATTTGTGGGCCCCATAACGAATAACTGTCGGGTGAAGGAAAACGACAAATTTGAGTTTTTACAAATAACGGCGTAGTTGTTACCGTTAACACTGTTGGAATACCCGGTGGTTAAAATACAGTAATACGCGTTATTGCACAGTAGCACACGGTATTACATAGTATTTTTGAAATTATTGATTCTTACGTAAGAAGGCACTACTCAATAATTGTTACAGTAATTACTGTTCAATATTTTATTTTATTGATTCAATAATTGCTACGTTGAAATTTTATATTATTGTTGTTCAATAATTGTCACTGCACAGTATTTCCCATTATCAGATCAATAATTCATATTATTTGAATAATATTATTAGATAACATTATTGGCAATGACTAGAAAGTTCTGTCTAAGGAGAGGTTTGGTCACCTAATTGCGCGCCAGTAAAGAGAAATTCTTATTGGAAAGCCCCCTCTTTTCTGGGAACGGCCTGGTTGTCATAAATGTGATTCTGTAATATTATTTGTGAATAATTAATTATTGATTCATATGATAAGAAAATATTTATTTTATGTGGATATAAATGAGGGATATATTTTTGTGGTTAAAAAATGAAGGAGTTAATGTTGAGATTTTTATCCGTATTTTTGTCGGAATGGAGGTATTAAAAATTAGGGTTTTTGAGATATTTTGCGGGGGTTATAATTTTTAATCCGACCATTGGATCGTGGTAATTTTTGGATATGTTATACATATATAAGTTGAGTATATGCCCACAAATTTTGAACCGTTAAAAATGAACGTATGATTTATTATGAATTTTACGAGATGACTGGTTCAGAAATTGTTGAATTTTCGGAGTTTATCATTTTGGTGGAAAATTCTAGAATTGGTGGTTCCCACTTGTGGTTGGTGAAGAAATGTGCTGAATTATATTTCAAATGTGGTGGGTGGGAATAGTAGCAGGTAAAGCCATCAGGTTGCAGGTCAAACCTACCAAAATTTTCCTATAAATAGAGGGCTAAGTTAGAATTGAAAATCACACCAGAAACATAAGCTTTCTCTCTTTTTCTCTCTAGATTATTGAGTGTATTTTGTGAGTATTTAGATACTCTATGAGTTTCTATTCATCAGTGCAAGTTTCCTTCAGCCTTATACCGATCAGAAGTACTGCTCTTTTGAGGTAAGGGATAGTAAGGGTTAGTAAGGGATTTTAAGGGTTGTTATGATTTTCAGTTTCGTAATTTTTCTGAACTTCAAAAATTCTGGAAAAATTTGAAATGATATTTTGATAAGTTTTCTTGATTGTGTCCAAAAATGGTGATTTTTGGATGTATAGATTGAGAGTTATGAATTTTATGAGAAAAAACTATTTTAAAAGTAATCGCTTATAATTTCTTGTGGTTAACTCCAAAATTGATGAAATTTTTATTGGGAGTACATATATATGATAGGAGTATACTCTGTGAATTTCAGAATTTTTAGATAAAAGTACAATTTTTGATAAATGTCTAAATATTCGGCTGTTTTGGCCATATGAAAAATAGTAAATGACTTTTAAAAATTCTGAGAAAAATATATGTTCAATATAGGACTATATTCTGCAAAATCTCAGAAAAGAAATATTTTTGGGACTGATTTGATATTTTTCATGAAAATGGTTTAGTTATGAGTAAATGAATTAAATATGTTATGTGAAGTAAGAAAATTAGAAAATATGATTTTATGGCTTGAAAATCATATATGAGTTATATGCAGATTTTTGATGAGGGTTTTGGTTATTGGTGATGAAATCTTAAGAGTTGGCATTTTATGATAATTAAATGCATTATTTAGTAAAGTAACAATTTAAATAAATTGTTTATAAACTTAAGAAATATTATTCTTTCAATATCATTATACCGAAATACTGGTATGGATTTTATTGTGGAATTTCTACCTTTTTGTGTCGAGTTTACTATTTATGAGTTACTATTCACGAGTTACTATTCATGAGTTACTATTCACGAGTTACTATTCACGATAAAAATTGGTTTCTTTTTCTAACCAAATTATAGTTGAGTTATGAATATTACTCTTGAGATTAAAACTATGTATTGATTATATTAATTTTATTATCATATATAACATTTTTATAACCCTGATGTTGAAATTCTCTTTCACTAGAGTGTAAAGATGGGTAGATTATTGGTATGATCATGACTAGGGTTCTCTTTGGCCTGTAGTGCAAAGTTGAATTGTGACTGGTATGATCATGACCATTGAATTTATAAGTGAATATCTTTAGCTTAAGTGCAAAGGTGAATTGATCAACATGGTTATAATTATTGTTTATATAAATTCTGAAATGATTATATATTTCTTTGAGATATTAATATCTTTGGCCTGTAGTGCAAAGATGAAATATTGATGAATATCTTTGGCCTGTAGTGCAAAGATGAATTGTTGATGAATATCTTTGGCCCGTAATGCAAAGATGACATGTTGTTGAATATCTTTGGCCAGTAGTGCAAAGATGAACAGATGTTGAGATAAACATGACCAACTGGTGATACAAATGAATATCTTTGGCCGTAGTGCAAAGATGGATTTATTAGTATGATTATGAACAGGAAATGTGATTTGGTATAACCATGATCTTTGATGTTTCAGGTAAAGACAGGTGATGAAAATATTCTTCGTCCTGGGTGCGAAGAAAAATTTAGAGTCACAATTATGATTATGAGTTATTCATATGATTGTGGAAAGGAACTGTTGAGTGATGTTACATGGATAAAACATTGTTGGTGGATTTTTAACATGGAGAAGATAATAGACTTTATAGTCTATTTGACTCTTCTAATGGATTGCTCGTTTCGCTGCAACTATGGTTGAAATTTTTATCATTTACCATATGTTCTAAATCTCTGATTTATTATTGATGAAGGCTATTGATAATTTAATTATCTTTAGTCATGATATTCTTTACTGAGCTAGTTGTGCTCACCCTTTTGCTTCACAATTCCTTTCAGGTAATAAGAGTGTAGCTGGGTCGAGCGAGGGTAACGGGGAAATAGAACGGTGGTCTCTAGCTGTGGATGTTCTCCCGAAGCAGTATAGAAAAGTTCATTTAGTAATTATATTTGGTGAATCCAATAGGGTGAGGCGAACCCAACGTTGGAAGGGTGTTTTGTCACTATCATACAAGATGTCTAATGACATACAACCTCGTGTCATCATAAGACAGGGATGTGCTCATCCACTTACTGAGTATATATACGAGCACTACCTATATAATCTTGGTGTTTGTTTGAAGTATAATTCTCAATTAGATACAGTGGAGATAATGATAAGTCAAGAGAAGACTCACCATTGGGAAGAATATGATAGTAATCTTCTCGTTTTTCTTTGGGGTCTATTGAGTCAACCAAGGATAATTCTGTGGCCATATGATATCTATCATAACCTAGACGCGTGGCCTCCCATGTACGAAGGTTTCCTTGAGCACTTCCCAAAGATTCTAATTTCTAAAACAGTTTTTGACTGTACCTTTATGTAAGGTACCTTTGTGAGGTTCTGATACATGATGGTGTCCAATGTCACATTTGGTATATATTTGTATCCAAACTCACAGCATATGTGTTGTTGTATTTTGCACGACAATTGTTGTAATAAAGTTGTAGTTATTTTCTGTACCATGTATTTGACGACTCAGAATGGGTTGGATGGAATGGACCTATTTTGGGGTTGTCACAGGTGGTATCAGAGCTATAAGTAAAGAGCCCCGAGCCTCTCGCTGGTGACTTCCTGTTGATGAGGGATGCACCGAAGCCAGACTCTCCGTAGGGGACGCCGTTCTGCGGTGGCAAACTGATAGGTACCACTGTGAGGTGCTGTCCACTGATGGGACATTTGTCACAGGTGGTATCAGAGCTTAGGGATATGATCTTTGGCGGAGATCGGGGAATATAATTAGGAGGGGAGAGATGAGTAAATCCTTCGCTAGTGTGTCCTACCTAAGCTTATTTGTTGGTCAGTCATAATATCGAGATATTATGTGATATGTTAATTTGTTCAATTAACCCTTGTTTTGAAGCTGTATTCTAGAAAGATATCTGAAATACAGGAGATGAGCAATGGAGAAATCATGATGATAAGGAAGATGGAATCTGAAATGAAAGCAAGGTATTCTCAACTCTTTGAAATACCAGGTACGTAAATTTCGGGGACGAAATTTCATAAGGAGGGGAGATTGTAAGACCCCGAATTTTATGAAATAAAAGTATTCAATTTTTTTATTCAGTAAATGGTTAAATTGATTAAATTTTAAAGTTATGGGTGAAATATGAATTTTTTTTTTCAAAATAAGCAAGTGGTTATAAAATAATCATTGTTGTCGGGGAATATTCGTTTGGTCGTGGAATATTCTTTCTGTCGGAGAATATTCGTACGACGGCGCAGCTATTTGTGGGCCCCATAACGAATAACTGTCGGGTGAAGGAAAACGACAAATTTGAGTTTTTACAAATAACGGCGTAGTTGTTACCGTTAACACTGTTGGAATACCCGGTGGTTAAAATACAGTAATACGCGTTATTGCACAGTAGCACACGGTATTGCATAGTATTTTTGAAATTATTGATTCTTACGTAAGAAGGCACTACTCAATAATTGTTACAGTAATTACTGTTCAATATTTTATTTTATTGATTCAATAATTGCTACGTTGAAATTTTATATTATTGTTGTTCAATAATTGTCACTGCACAGTATTTCCCATTATCAGATCAATAATTCATATTATTTGAATAATATTATTAGATAACATTATTGGCAATGTCTAGAAAGTTCTGTCTAAGGAGAGGTTTGGTCATCTAATTGCGCGCCAGTAAGGAGAAATTCTTATTGGAAAGCCCCCTCTTTCCTGGGAACGGCCTGGTTGTCATAAATGTGATTCTGTAATATTATTTGTGAATAATTAATTATTGATTCATATGATAAGAAAATATTTATTTTATGTGGATATAAATGAGGGATATATTTTTGTGGTTAAAAAATGAAGGAGTTAATGTTGAGATTTTTATCCGTATTTTTGTCGGAATGGAGGTATTAAAAATCAGGGTTTTTGAGATATTTTGCGGGGGTTATAATTTTTAATCCGACCGTTGGATCGTGGTAATTTTTGGATATGTTATACATATATAAGTTGAGTATATGCCCACAAATTTTGAACCGTTAAAAATGAACGTATGATTTATTATGAATTTTACGAGATGACTGGTTCAGAAATTGTTGAATTTTCGGAGTTTATCATTTTGGTGGAAAATTCTAGAATTGGTGGGCCCCACTTGTGGTTGGTGAAGAAATGTGCTGAATTATATTTCAAATGTGGTGGGTGGGAATAGTAGCAGGTAAAGCCATCAGGTTGCAGGTCAAACCTACCAAAATTTTCCTATAAATAGAGGGCTAAGTTAGAATTGAAAATCACACCAGAAACATAAGCTTTCTCTCTTTCTCTCTCTATATTATTGAGTGTATTTTGTGAGTATTTAGATACTTGTGAGTTTCTATTCATCAGTGCAAGTTTCCTTCAGCCTTATACCGATCAGAAGTACTGCTCTTTTGAGGTAAGGGTTAGTAAGGGATTTTAAGGGTTGTTATGATTTTCAGTTTCGTAATTTTTCTGAACTTCAAAAATTCTGGAAAAATTTGAAATGATATTTTGATGAGTTTTCTTGATTGTGTCCAAAAATGGTGATTTTTGGATGTATAGATTGAGAGTTATGAATTTTATGAGAAAAGACTATTTTAAAAGTAATCGCTTATAATTTCTTGTGGTTAACTCCAAAATTGATGAAATTTTTATTGGGAGTACATATATATGATAGGAGTATACTCTGTGAATTTCAGAATTTTTAGATAAAAGTACAATTTTTGATAAATGTCTAAATATTCGGCTGTTTTGGCCATATGAAAAATAGTAAATGACTTTTAAAAATTCTGAGAAAAATATATGTTCACTATGGGACTATATTATGCTAAATCTCAGAAAAAAAATATTTTTGGAACTGATTTGGTATTTTTCATGAAAATGATTTAGTTATGAGTAAATGAATTAAATATGTTATGTGAAGTAAGAAAATTAGAAAATAGGATTTTATGGCTTGAGAATCCTATATGAGGTATATGCAGATTTTTGATGAGGGTTTTGGTTATTGGTGATGAAATCTTAAGAGTTGGCATTTTATGATGATTAAATGCATTATTTAGTAAAGTAAACAATTTAAATAAATTGTTTATAAGCTTAAGAAATATTATTCTTTCAATATCATTATACCGAAATATTGGTATGGATTTTATTGTGGAATTTCTACCTTTTTGTGTCGAGTTTACTATTTATGAGTTACTATTCACGAGTTACTATTCATGAGTTACTATTCACGAGTTACTATTCACGATAAAAATTGGTTTCTTTTTCTAACCAAATTATAGTTGAGTTATGAATATTACTCTTGAGATTAAAACTATGTATTGATTATATTGATTTTATTATCATATATAACATTTTTATAACCCTGATGTTGAAATTCTCTTTCACTGGAGTGTAAAGATGGGTAGATTATTGGTATGATCATGACTAGGGTTCTCTTTGGCCTGTAGTGCAAAGTTGAATTGTGACTGGTATGATCATGACCATTGAATTTATAATTGAATATCTTTAGCTTAAGTGCAAAGGTGAATTGATCAACATGGTTATAATTATTGTTTATATAAATTCTGAAATGATTATATATTTCTTTGAGATATTAATATATTTGGCCTGTAGTGCAAATATGAAATGTTGATGAATATCTTTGGCCTGTAGTGCAAAGATGAATTGTTGATGAATATCTTTGGCCCGTAGTGCAAAGATGACATGTTGTTGAATATCTTTGGCCAGTAGTGCAAAGATGAACAGATGTTGAGATAAACATGACCAACTGGTGATACAAATGAATATCTTTGGCCGTAGTGCAAAGATGGATTTATTAGTATGATTATGAACAGGAAATGTGATTTGGTATAACCATGATCTTTGATGTTTCAGGTAAAGACAGGTGATGAAAATATTCTTCGTCCTGGGTGCGAAGAAAAATTTAGAGTCACAATTATGATTATGAGTTATTCATATGATTGTGGAAAGGAACTGTTGAGTGATGTTACATGGATAAAACATTGTTGGTGGATTTTTAACATGGAGAAGATAATAGACTTTATAGTCTATTTGACTCTTCTAATGGATTGCTCGTTCCGCTGCAACTATGGTTGAAATTTTTATCATTTACCATATGTTCTAAATCTCTGATTTATTATTGATGAAGGCTATTGATAATTTAATTATCTTTAGTCATGATATTCTTTACTGAGCTAGTTGTGCTCACCCTTTTGCTTCACAATTCCTTTCAGGTAATAAGAGTGTAGCTGGGTCGAGCGAGGGTAACGGGGAAATAGAACGGTGGTCTCTAGCTGTGGATGTTCTCCCGAAGCAGTATAGAAAAGTTCATTTAGTAGTTATATTTGGTGAATCCAATAGGGTGAGGCGAACCCAACGTTGGAAGGGTGTTTTGTCACTATCATACAAGATGTCTAATGACATACAACCTCGTGTCATCATAAGACAGGGATGTGCTCATCCACTTGCTGAGTATATATACGAGCACTACCTATATAATCTTGGTGTTTGTTTGAAGTATAATTCTCAATTAGAGACAGTGGAGATAATGATAAGTCAAGAGAAGACTCACCATTGGGAAGAATATGATAGTAATCTTCTCGTTTTTCTTTGGGGTCTATTGGGTCAACCAAGGATAATTCTGTGGCCATATGATATCTATCATAACCTAGACGCGTGGCCTCCCATGTACGAAGGTTTCCTTGAGCACTTCCCAAAGATTCTAATTTCTAAAACAGTTTTTGACTATACCTTTATGTAAGGTACCTTTGTGAGGTGCTGATACACGATGGTGTCCAATGTCACATTTGGTATATATTTGTATCCAAACTCACAGCATATGTGTTGTTGTATTTTGCACGACAATTGTTGTAATAAAGTTGTAGTTATTTTTTGTACCATGTATTTGACGACTCAGAATGGGTTGGATGGAATGGACCTATTTTGGGGTTGTCACAGGTGGTATCAGAGCTATAAGTAAAGAGCCCCGAGCCTCTCGCTGGTGACTTCCTGTTGATGAGGGATGCACCGAAGCCAGACTCTCCGTAGGGGACGCCGTTCTGCGGTGGCAAACTGATAGGTACCACTGTGAGGTGCTGTCCACTGATGGGACATTTGTCACAGGTGGTATCAGAGCTTAGGGATATGATCTTTGGCGGAGATCGGGGAATATAATTAGGAGGGGAGAGATGAGTAAATCCTTCGCTAGTGTGTCCTACCTAAGCTTATTTGTTGGTCAGTCATAATATCGAGATATTATGTGATATGTTAATTTGTTCAATTAACCCTTGTTTTGAAGCTGTATTCTAGAATGATATCTGAAATACAGGAGATGAGCAATGGAGAAATCATGATGATAAGGAAGATGGAATCTGAAATGAAAGCAAGGTATTCTCAACTCTTTGAAATACCAGGTACGTAAATTTCGGGGACGAAATTTCATAAGGAGGGGAGATTGTAAGACCCCGAAATTTATGAAATAAAAGTATTCAATTTTTTTATTCAGTAAATGGTTAAATTGATAAAATTTTAAAGTTATGGGTGAAATATGAATTTTTTTTTCAAAATAAGCAAGTGGTTATAAAATAATCATTGTTGTCGGGGAATATTCGTTTGGTCGTGGAATATTCTTTCTGTCGGGGAATATTCGTACGACGGCGCAGCTATTTGTGGGCCCCATAACGAATAACTGTCGGGTGAAGAAAACGACAAATTTGAGTTTTTACAAATAACGGCGTAGTTGTTACCGTTAACACTGTTGGAATACCCGGTGGTTAAAATACAGTAATACGCGTTATTGCACAGTAGCACACGGTATTGCATAGTATTTTTGAAATTATTGATTCTTACGTAAGAAGGCACTACTCAATAATTGTTACAGTAATTACTGTTCAATATTTTATTTTATTGATTCAATAATTGCTACGTTGAAATTTTATATTATTGTTGTTCAATAATTGTCACTGCACAGTATTTTCCATTATCAGATCAATAATTCATATTATTTGAATAATATTATTAGATAACATTATTGGCAATGTCTAGAAAGTTCTGTCTAAGGAGAGGTTTGGTCATCTAATTGCGCGCCAGTAAGGAGAAATTCTTATTGGAAAGCCCCCTCTTTCCTGGGAACGGCCTGGTTGTCATAAATGTGATTCTGTAATATTATTTGTGAATAATTAATTATTGATTCATATGATAAGAAAATATTTATTTTATGTGGATATAAATGAGGGATATATTTTTGTGGTTAAAAATGAAGGAGTTAATGTTGAGATTTTTATCCGTATTTTTGTCGGAATGGAGGTATTAAAAATCAGGGTTTTTGAGATATTTTGCGGGGGTTATAATTTTTAATCCGACCGTTGGATCGTGGTAATTTTTGGATATGTTATACATATATAAGTTGAGTATATGCCCACAAATTTTGAACCGTTAAAAATGAACGTATGATTTATTATGAATTTTACGAGATGACTGGTTCAGAAATTGTTGAATTTTCGGAGTTTATCATTTTGGTGGAAAATTCTAGAATTGGTGGGCCCCACTTGTGGTTGGTGAAGAAATGTGCTGAATTATATTTCAAATGTGGTGGGTGGGAATAGTAGCAGGTAAAGCCATCAGGTTGCAGGTCAAACCTACCAAAATTTTCCTATAAATAGAGGGCTAAGTTAGAATTGAAAATCACACCAGAAACATAAGCTTTCTCTCTTTCTCTCTCTAGATTATTGAGTGTATTTTGTGAGTATTTAGATACTTGTGAGTTTCTATTCATCAGTGCAAGTTTCCTTCAGCCTTATACCGATCAGAAGTACTGCTCTTTTGAGGTAAGGGTTAGTAAGGGATTTTAAGGGTTGTTATGATTTTCAGTTTCGTAATTTTTCTGAACTTCAAAAATTCTGGAAAAATTTGAAATGATATTTTGATGAGTTTTCTTGATTGTGTCCAAAAATGGTGATTTTTGGATGTATAGATTGAGAGTTATGAATTTTATGAGAAAAGACTATTTTAAAAGTAATCGCTTATAATTTCTTGTGGTTAACTCCAAAATTGATGAAATTTTTATTGGGAGTACATGTATATGATAGAAGTATACTCTGTGAATTTCAGAATTTTTAGATAAAAGTACAATTTTTGATAAATGTCTAAATATTCGGCTATTTTGGCCATATGAAAAATAGTAAATGACTTTTAAAAATTCTGAGAAAAATATATGTTCACTATGGGACTATATTATGCTAAATCTCAGAAAAAAAATATTTTTGGAACTGATTTGGTATTTTTCATGAAAATGGTCTAGTTATGAGTAAATGAATTAAATATGTTATGTGAAGTAAGAAAATTGGAAAATAGGATTTTATGGCTTGAGAATCCTATATGAGGTATATGCAGATTTTTGATGAGGGTTTTGGTTATTGATGATGAAATCTTAAGAGTTGGCATTTTATGATGATTAAATGCATTATTTAGTAAAGTGTAAACAATTTAAATAAATTGTTTATAAGCTTAAGAAATATTATTCTTTCAATATCATTATACCGAAATATTGGTATGGATTTTATTGTGGAATTTCTACCTTTTTGTGTCGAGTTTACTATTTATGAGTTACTATTCACGAGTTACTATTCATGAGTTACTATTCACGAGTTACTATTCACGATAAAAATTGGTTTCTTTTTCTAACCAAATTATAGTTGAGTTATGAATATTACTCTTGAGATTAAAACTATGTATTGATTATATTGATTTTATTATCATATATAACATTTTTATAACCCTGATGTTGAAATTCTCTTTCACTGGAGTGTAAAGATGGGTAGATTATTGGTATGATCATGACTAGGGTTCTCTTTGGCCTGTAGTGCAAAGTTGAATTGTGACTGGTATGATCATGACCATTGAATTTATAATTGAATATCTTTAGCTTAAGTGCAAAGGTGAATTGATCAACATGGTTATAATTATTGTTTATATAAATTCTGAAATGATTATATATTTCTTTGAGATATTAATATATTTGGCCTGTAGTGCAAATATGAAATGTTGATGAATATCTTTGGCCTGTAGTGCAAAGATGAATTGTTGATGAATATCTTTGGCCCGTAGTGCAAAGATGACATGTTGTTGAATATCTTTGGCCAGTAGTGCAAAGATGAACAGATGTTGAGATAAACATGACCAACTGGTGATACAAATGAATATCTTTGGCCGTAGTGCAAAGATGGATTTATTAGTATGATTATGAACAGGAAATGTGATTTGGTATAACCATGATCTTTGATGTTTCAGGTAAAGACAGGTGATGAAAATATTCTTCGTCCTGGGTGCGAAGAAAAATTTAGAGTCACAATTATGATTATGAGTTATTCATATGATTGTGGAAAGGAACTGTTGAGTGATGTTACATGGATAAAACATTGTTGGTGGATTTTTAACATGGAGAAGATAATAGACTTTATAGTCTATTTGACTCTTCTAATGGATTGCTCGTTCCGCTGCAACTATGGTTGAAATTTTTATCATTTACCATATGTTCTAAATCTCTGATTTATTATTGATGAAGGCTATTGATAATTTAATTATCTTTAGTCATGATATTCTTTACTGAGCTAGTTGTGCTCACCCTTTTGCTTCACAATTCCTTTCAGGTAATAAGAGTGTAGCTGGGTCGAGCGAGGGTAACGGGAAATAGAACGGTGGTCTCTAGCTGTGGATGTTCTCCCGAAGCAGTATAGAAAAGTTCATTTAGTAGTTATATTTGGTGAATCCAATAGGGTGAGGCGAACCCAACGTTGGAAGGGTGTTTTGTCACTATCATACAAGATGTCTAATGACATACAACCTCGTGTCATCATAAGACAGGGATGTGCTCATCCACTTGCTGAGTATATATACGAGCACTACCTATATAATCTTGGTGTTTGTTTGAAGTATAATTCTCAATTAGAGACAGTGGAGATAATGATAAGTCAAGAGAAGACTCACCATTGGGAAGAATATGATAGTAATCTTCTCGTTTTTCTTTGGGGTCTATTGGGTCAACCAAGGATAATTCTGTGGCCATATGATATCTATCATAACCTAGACGCGTGGCCTCCCATGTACGAAGGTTTCCTTGAGCACTTCCCAAAGATTCTAATTTCTAAAACAGTTTTTGACTGTACCTTTATGTAAGGTACCTTTGTGAGGTGCTGATACATGATGGTGTCCAATGTCACATTTGGTATATATTTGTATCCAAACTCACAGCATATGTGTTGTTGTATTTTGCACGACAATTGTTGTAATAAAGTTGTAGTTATTTTCTGTACCATGTATTTGACGACTCAGAATGGGTTGGATGGAATGGACCTATTTTGGGGTTGTCACAGGTGGTATCAAAGCTATAAGTAAAGAGCCCCGAGCCTCTCGCTGGTGACTTCCTGTTGATGAGGGATGCACCGAAGCCAGACTCTCCGTAAGGGACGCCGTTCTGCGGTGGCAAACTGATAGGTACCACTGTGAGGTGCTGTCCACTGATGGGACATTTGTCACAGGTGGTATCAGAGCTTAGGGATATGATCTTTGGCGGAGATCGGGGAATATAATTAGGAGGGGAGAGATGAGTAAATCCTTCGCTAGTGTGTCCTACCTAAGCTTATTTGTTGGTCAGTCATAATATCGAGATATTATGTGATATGTTAATTTGTTCAATTAACCCTTGTTTTGAAGCTGTATTCTAGAAAGATATCTGAAATACAGGAGATGAGCAATGGAGAAATCATGATGATAAGGAAGATGGAATCTGAAATGAAAGCAAGGTATTCTCAACTCTTTGAAATACCAGGTACGTAAATTTCGGGGACGAAATTTCATAAGGAGGGGAGATTGTAAGACCCCGAATTTTATGAAATAAAAGTATTCAATTTTTTTATTCAGTAAATGGTTAAATTGATTAAATTTTAAAGTTATGGGTGAAATATGAATTTTTTTTTCAAAATAAGCAAGTGGTTATAAAATAATCATTGTTGTCGGGGAATATTCGTTTGGTCGTGGAATATTCTTTCTGTCGGAGAATATTCGTACGACGGCGCAGCTATTTGTGGGCCCCATAACGAATAACTGTCGGGTGAAGGAAAACGACAAATTTGAGTTTTTACAAATAACGGCGTAGTTGTTACCGTTAACACTGTTGGAATACCCGGTGGTTAAAATACAGTAATACGCGTTATTGCACAGTAGCACACGGTATTGCATAGTATTTTTGAAATTATTGATTCTTACGTAAGAAGGCACTACTCAATAATTGTTACAGTAATTACTGTTCAATATTTTATTTTATTGATTCAATAATTGCTACGTTGAAATTTTATATTATTGTTGTTCAATAATTGTCACTGCACAGTATTTTCCATTATCAGATCAATAATTCATATTATTTGAATAATATTATTAGATAACATTATTGGCAATGTCTAGAAAGTTCTGTCTAAGGAGAGGTTTGGTCACCTAATTGCGCGCCAGTAAGGAGAAATTCTTATTGGAAAGCCCCCTCTTTCCTGGGAACGGCCTGGTTGTCATAAATGTGATTCTGTAATATTATTTGTGAATAATTAATTATTGATTCATATGATAAGAAAATATTTATTTTATGTGGATATAAATGAGGGATATATTTTTGTGGTTAAAAAATGAAGGAGTTAATGTTGAGATTTTTATCCGTATTTTTGTCGGAATGGAGGTATTAAAAATCAGGGTTTTTGAGATATTTTGCGGGGGTTATAATTTTTAATCCGACCGTTGGATCGTGGTAATTTTTGGATATGTTATACATATATAAGTTGAGTATATGCCCACAAATTTTGAACCGTTAAAAATGAACGTATGATTTATTATGAATTTTACGAGATGACTGGTTCAGAAATTGTTGAATTTTCGGAGTTTATCATTTTGGTGGAAAATTCTAGAATTGGTGGGCCCCACTTGTGGTTGGTGAAGAAATGTGCTGAATTATATTTCAAATGTGGTGGGTGGGAATAGTAGCAGGTAAAGCCATCAGGTTGCAGGTCAAACCTACCAAAATTTTCCTATAAATAGAGGGCTAAGTTAGAATTGAAAATCACACCAGAAACATAAGCTTTCTCTCTTTCTCTCTCTAGATTATTGAGTGTATTTTGTGAGTATTTAGATACTCTGTGAGTTTCTATTCATCAGTGCAAGTTTCCTTCAGCCTTATACCGATCAGAAGTACTGCTCTTTTGAGGTAAGGGTTAGTAAGGGATTTTAAGGGTTGTTATGATTTTCAGTTTCGTAATTTTTCTGAACTTCAAAAATTCTGGAAAAATTTGAAATGATATTTTGATAAGTTTTCTTGATTGTGTCCAAAAATGGTGATTTTTGGATGTATAGATTGAGAGTTATGAATTTTATGAGAAAAAACTATTTTAAAAGTAATCGCTTATAATTTCTTGTGGTTAACTCCAAAATTGATGAAATTTTTATTGGGAGTACATGTATATGATAGAGTATACTCTGTGAATTTCAGAATTTTTAGATAAAAGTACAATTTTTGATAAATGTCTAAATATTCGGCTGTTTTGGCCATATGAAAAATAGTAAATGACTTTTAAAAATTCTGAGAAAAATATATGTTCAATATGGGACTATATTATGCAAAATCTCAGAAAAGAAATATTTTTGGGACTGATTTGATATTTTTCATGAAAATGGTTTAGTTATGAGTAAATGAATTAAATATGTTATGTGAAGTAAGAAAATTAGAAAATAGGATTTTATGGCTTGAAAATCATATATGAGGTATATGCAGATTTTTGATGAGGGTTTTGGTTATTGGTGATGAAATCTTAAGAGTTGGCATTTTATGATGATTAAATGCATTATTTAGTAAAGTGTAAACAATTTAAATAAATTGTTTATAAGCTTAAGAAATATTATTCTTTCAATATCATTATACCGAAATACTGGTATGGATTTTATTGTGGAATTTCTACCTTTTTGTGTCGAGTTTACTATTTATGAGTTACTATTCACGAGTTACTATTCATGAGTTACTATTCACGAGTTACTATTCACGATAAAAATTGGTTTCTTTTTCTAACCAAATTATAGTTGAGTTATGAATATTACTCTTGAGATTAAAACTATGTATTGATTATATTGATTTTATTATGATATATAACATTTTTATAACCCTGATGTTGAAATTCTCTTTCACTGGAGTGTAAAGATGGGTAGATTATTGGTATGATCATGACTAGGGTTCTCTTTGGCCTGTAGTGCAAAGTTGAATTGTGACTGGTATGATCATGACCATTGAATTTATAAGTGAATATCTTTAGCTTAAGTGCAAAGGTGAATTGATCAACATGGTTATAATTATTGTTTATATAAATTCTGAAATGATTATATATTTCTTTGAGATATTAATATCTTTGGCCTGTAGTGCAAAGATGAAATATTGATGAATATCTTTGGCCTGTAGTGCAAAGATGAATTGTTGATGAATATCTTTGGCCCGTAGTGCAAAGATGACATGTTGTTGAATATCTTTGGCCAGTAGTGCAAAGATGAACAGATGTTGAGATAAACATGACCAACTGGTGATACAAATGAATATCTTTGGCCGTAGTGCAAAGATGGATTTATTAGTATGATTATGAACAGGAAATGTGATTTGGTATAACCATGATCTTTGATGTTTCAGGTAAAGACAGGTGATGAAAATATTCTTCGTCCTGGGTGCGAAGAAAAATTTAGAGTCACAATTATGATTATGAGTTATTCATATGATTGTGGAAAGGAACTGTTGAGTGATGTTACATGGATAAAACATTGTTGGTGGATTTTTAACATGGAGAAGATAATAGACTTTATAGTCTATTTGACTCTTCTAATGGATTGCTCGTTTCGCTGCAACTATGGTTGAAATTTTTATCATTTACCATATGTTCTAAATCTCTGATTTATTATTGATGAAGGCTATTGATAATTTAATTATCTTTAGTCATGATATTCTTTACTGAGCTAGTTGTGCTCACCCTTTTGCTTCACAATTCCTTTCAGGTAATAAGAGTGTAGCTGGGTCGAGCGAGGGTAACGGGGAAATAGAACGGTGGTCTCTAGCTGTGGATGTTCTCCCGAAGCAGTATAGAAAAGTTCATTTAGTAATTATATTTGGTGAATCCAATAGGGTGAGGCGAACCCAACGTTGGAAGGGTGTTTTGTCACTATCATACAAGATGTCTAATGACATACAACCTCGTGTCATCATAAGACAGGGATGTGCTCATCCACTTACTGAGTATATATACGAGCACTACCTATATAATCTTGGTGTTTGTTTGAAGTATAATTCTCAGTTAGATACAGTGGAGATAATGATAAGTCAAGAGAAGACTCACCATTGGGAAGAATATGATAGTAATCTTCTCGTTTTTCTTTGGGGTCTATTGAGTCAACCAAGGATAATTCTGTGGCCATATGATATCTATCATAACCTAGACGCGTGGCCTCCCATGTACGAAGGTTTCCTTGAGCACTTCCCAAAGATTCTAATTTCTAAAACAGTTTTTGACTGTACCTTTATGTAAGGTACCTTTGTGAGGTGCTGATACATGATGGTGTCCAATGTCACATTTGGTATATATTTGTATCCAAACTCACAGCATATGTGTTGTTGTATTTTGCACGACAATTGTTGTAATAAAGTTGTAGTTATTTTCTGTACCATGTATTTGACGACTCAGAATGGGTTGGATGGAATGGACCTATTTTGGGGTTGTCACAGGTGGTATCAGAGCTATAAGTAAAGAGCCCCGAGCCTCTCGCTGGTGACTTCCTGTTGATGAGGGATGCACCGAAGCCAGACTCTCCGTAGGGGACGCCGTTCTGCGGTGGCAAACTGATAGGTACCACTGTGAGGTGCTGTCCACTGATGGGACATTTGTCACAGGTGGTATCAGAGCTTAGGGATATGATCTTTGGCGGAGATCGGGGAATATAATTAGGAGGGGAGAGATGAGTAAATCCTTCGCTAGTGTGTCCTACCTAAGCTTATTTGTTGGTCAGTCATAATATCGAGATATTATGTGATATGTTAATTTGTTCAATTAACCCTTGTTTTGAAGCTGTATTCTAGAAAGATATCTGAAATACAGGAGATGAGCAATGGAGAAATCATGATGATAAGGAAGATGGAATCTGAAATGAAAGCAAGGTATTCTCAACTCTTTGAAATACTAGGTACGTAAATTTCGGGGACGAAATTTCATAAGGAGGGGAGATTGTAAGACCCCGAATTTTATGAAATAAAAGTATTTGATGTCTTGGGATGCTCCGAGGAGCAAAAGGTTACCTTTGTCGCCTTTATGTTGCGAGGAGAGGCAGATTACTGGTGGGAATCGATTAAGCGTACTCAACCTGCCGCACTGAAGATGTCTTGGGAGAAGTTCCAAGAGTTGTTCAATGACAAATACTTTTCCGAAAGTGTTTGTCACATGAAGGAGGTGGAGTTCATCAAATTGGAGCAGAATAATATGACCGTGTCGCAGTATGAGGCTAAATTTACTGAGTTGTCCCGGTTTGCGTCCCACTTGGTGGATAATGAAGAGCGAATGACGCGAATGTTTTTGCGAGGTTTGAAACCTGAGATACGTCAACATCTTATTTCTCATAAACTGTGTTTGTATTCAGATGTTGTGAATAGGGCTCAGTTAGTGGAGCGCGATAACGAGTCAACGCAACCAAAAGAGAGCAGTCGACAAAATGATAATACCAGTGAGAGCAGTCATCGAAGCGGTGACAAGCGTGGAGGGAATCAACAGGCCAGAAATGGTAACCACTTCGGTGGTAATCAGGGCCAAAACAATAAGAATGGTCATTTCAAGAAGAGAAGATTCAACAATGATGGAAAGACGTCAGCACTAGCACCCGTTGTTAAGGAAGGAGAACGACCACCTATCATATGTTTTAAATGCGGAAGGGAGGGGCACATCAGTCCAAACTGCGCGATGCCGTCTAAAGCATGTTATAATTGTGGAAGAAAAGGTCATTTAGCTCGATTTTGTCGTTTACCAAAAACAAGTTCAGCCAAAATGGAGACACCAAAGGCCGTCCCAGAAAAGTCAAAACCGGTAGTGCAAGGGAGAGCGTTTGTTGTGACCTCCCAGAAAGCAAGGAACCCGAATGAGGTCGTCACGGGTAAGCTTATCATAAACTCTAACGAAGTCTATATTTTATTTGATACCGGTTCTACCCATTCTTTTATTTCTCCTACTTGCGCTCATCGATTAAATTTGATTCCGTAGAAATTAGACTTTGACTTATCTGTTGAAACTCTATTGGGAGAAACCTTCATTACATCTACGGTTTATAAGTCTTGTTTGGTTCAAGTTGGTACCCACATATTACCTGTCGATCTTATTTCATTAAAAATACTTGCATTTGACGTGATTCTAGGGATTGATTGGTTAACTACTCATTATGCAAAAATTGATTGTTTTCGTAAGGTTGTTAGCTTTCATATTCCTAATCGACCTATTATACGAATTTAAGCAACCAATCCATTAAAATCAATCGCTGTCATCTTAAGCCATAAAGCTATTCGTTTATTAAAAAACGGATGTCAAGCTTTCTTAGCTCATGTCACGGATCTAAACAAAAATACGTCAGTTTTGAATGATATTTCTATTGTTAATAAATTCCCTGACGTATTCCCTGAAGAACTTCCTAGCCTACCCCCAGAACGTGAAATTGAATTTTGTATCGACCTTGAACCCGGTACAAAACCCATTTCCAAAGCCCCATATCAAATGGCTCCTATTGAACTTCAGGAGTTAAAGATCCAACTGCAGGAATTGTTAGACATTGGCTTTATTCGTCCTAGTACTTCTCCTTGGGGTGCTCCTATTCTTTTCGTGAAGAAGAAAGATGGAAGTATGCGACTTTGTATTGATTATCGGGAGTTGAATCATGTCACCATCAAAAACAGGTACCCATTGCCACGTATTGATGACCTGTTTGACCAGTTGCAAGGAGCACAATTCTTTTCAAAGATCGATCTTCGTTCTAGATATCATCAGCTGAAGGTTAGAACTGAGGATATTCCAAAGACGGCTTTTAGAACTCGGTACGGGCATTATGAATTCCTAGTCATGTCCTTTGGATTGACTAATGCTCCTGCTGCCTTCATGGATATGATGAACCGGGTATTCAAGGAATATTTGGATCACTTTGTGGTTGTCTTTATTGATGACATCCTTATTTATTCCAAAAGTCGTGAAGATCATGAGCAACACTTGAGGCTGGTACTCCAAAAACTTCGTGAATACAAGCTTTATGCAAAGTTGAAGAAATGCGAGTTCTGGCTGGAGGAGGTAGCATTCCTTGGGCACGTAGTATCAAGTCGTGGAATATCGGTTGACCCGGCAAAGATTGAAGCTATTCAAAGCTGGGAGCAACCTAAATCAGTGACCGAAGTACGTAGCTTTCTTGGTTTGGCTGGTTATTATCGGAGATTCGTGGAAGGATTTTCTCGAATCGCTACTCCATTAACTCAGCTGATTCGGAAAGATACAAAGCTCGGTTGGAGCAAAGAATGTGAGAAGAGTTTTCAAGAACTCAAGAGGAGACTCATTTCAGCACCTGTTCTAACAATACCATCTGGCTCGGAGGGATTTGTCATCTACAGTGATGCTTTGAGCAAAGGGTTGGGATGCGTTCTCATGCAACATGAAAAAGTCATAGCCTATGCATCAAAACAACTCAAGGAATATGAGAGGAATTATCCTACTCATGATCTAGAGTTGGCAGCTGTTGTCTTTGCACTTAAAATTTGGAGGTATTACTTGTATGGAGAGAAGGTGGAGATATTTACGGATCATAAAAGTCTTAATTATTTCTTCACTCAAAAGGAACTCAACATGCGACAACGACGTTGGCTTGAACTGTTGAAAGATTATTATCATACCATTCAATACCATCCTGGAAAAGCGAACGTGGTAGCTGACGCATTGAGTAGAAGATCATATGCAAGTACGAGTGCGATATTGTCAACACAAAGGCCCATTTTGTGTGATTTGCAAAGGATGGAGATAGAGTTAAAGACTTCAGGGACCCATGTGATGATGGCGAATATACGAGTAGATCCGACTTTAATCGATAAAGTTAAAGCTGTTCAAGCTACAGACCTGGAGCTGATGCGTATGAGGAAGAAAGTGCAAGAAGGTGCTATGCCGAAAGCAAGAATCGATGAAGAAGGAATACTTCGAGTCAACTCTAGATTTAGTGTTCCTAACAACCCTGATTTAAAGTATGAAATCATGGTGGAGGCGCACAACACACCGTTTGCAATCCATCCTGGAAGTACCAAAATGTATCATGATCTTCGTCATACATTTTGGTGGAGCAATATAAAGAGAGTGATAGCGTTGTTTATCTCAAGGTGTCTAACTTGTCAACGAGTCAAAGCGGAGCATCAAGTACCAAAAGGTCCATTGCAACCACTTGAAATTCTAAAATGGAAGTGGGAGCACATTACCGTGGATTTCGTTACCGGTCTTCCTAGGGTTTCTCAAGGTATTGATGCGATTTGGGTCATTGTTGATAGATTGACCAAGTCTGCTCATTTCTTACCGATACGAGAAACTTATACACTTGAACGTCTTGCTCGAGATTGTAAGACTGCATGGTATGCCAGTATCCATAGTTTCTGACCGAGACCCAAGATTCACTTCACGATTTTGGGTTAGTTTACAAAAAGCTATGGGCACGGATTTACGATATAGTTCGGCATATCATCCTCAGACGGATGGACAATCAGAGAGGACTATTCAAACTCTAGAAGATTTATTAAGACTCTGTGTCCTTGACTTCAAGGGAAGTTGGGACAAATTCTTACCATTGGTGGAGTTTTCCTACAACAACAGTTATCAACCAAGTATTGGCATGGCTCCATTCGAAGCATTGTATGGAAGAAAATATTGTTCTCCAGTATGCTGGGATGAGGTGGGTGAAGCAACGTTGTTGGGACCGGAGTTGGTACGTATGACTACAGAAAAGATTCAAACGATCCGACAACGTATAAAAACCTCACAAGATCGACAAAAGAGTTATGCTGATCTTCATCGAAAGGACGTAGAATTTGATGTAGGAGATCATGTGTTCTTACGTGTTGCTCCATGGAAAGGAGTTACGAGATTTGGAAAGAGAGGAAAGCTCAATCCTCGATTCATCGGTCCATTTTTAATCCTCGATCGAGTAGGAACTGTGGCTTATAGACTCGCTTTACCGCCAAGTATGTCTCGTGTTCATAACGTTTTTCACATATCCATGTTACACAAATATGTGGAAGACCCGAACCACATTATTGAATTAGAACCGGACGAAATAGCGGAGGATTTGACGTATGAAGAAGTTCCTATTCAAATCTTGGATAAGAAGGAACATATTCTACGCTCCAAGGTTATACCTTCAGTCAAAGTTTTGTGGAGAAACCACGATGTTGAGGAAATGACTTGGGAGTTAGAATCTGAAATAAAATTAAGGTATCCTTACCTCTTCGACATACCAGGTACGTACCCTAATTTCGAGGGCGAAATTTCATAAGAAGGGGAGGTTGTAAGACCCCAACTTTTATAAATAAAAATGAATTTTCTATAAATATCATTTTTGAATATTATGGAGTTAATTTGATATAATGTTATAGTTGTGGGTAATATTTATAAATTTTGCAAAGTACGCAAGTTGTTATGTAATATTCGATTGGTCGGGGAATATTCGTTTTAACAGGGAATATTCATACAACGACACAATCATTGGTGGACCCCACAACGGAATTATTGTCGGATTGAGAAAACGACAAAAATATTTTATTAAAAATAACGGCGGAAGTTTTACCATTGTTACTGTTGAACTACTCGGTAGTAAAAATACAGTAATACGTGTGGTTGCATAGTAGCACACGGTATTAATTATTAATGCTTATGTGAGAAGTCACTCAGTTTGATTCAATTATTGTCAGTTAATAATATGAATTATTTAGCGATAATGACGTTTTGTTTTATTCGTATTTTTAACGTAATAAAACAGAAACATCTTTTTATATAAAACAGAATACTTTATTAAAGTTATTCTATAAATAGAATATATTATATTTTATTTAAAAGATTTCTCTTTAAATATGGACCGTTAGATTAAAGTAATCAATCTGGACCGTTCATGGATTAGTTACTATGCATTCTATTTTTTTATAAATAGCAGCTCATTCCTTCATTATTTCTTACGAATTCACTGAACTCTAGAGAGAGAAACTATAGAGAGAAACTATAGAGAGAGAGAAGAAGAGTATTCTACTACTTAACTACTTCCTTATTTCAGCTCTTCTTTAAAACGGTAAGGGGTGTTATTCTTTCTTATTCATGAAGAGAACTTTTGTTATTCCATTTCTTATTATTCTGTTGGAATAACCTGTATACGCGGTCTACCCTATACTTGGTGACATTCTTTTATTATTCTGTTGGAACATCCTGTCCGTGTGTTTTACACCGGACCTGGTTCCGTCTTTATTATTATTCTGTTAGAACATCCTATCCGTGCGTTTTACACCGGACCTGGTTCCGTCTTTGTTATTATTCTGTTGGAACATCCTGTCTGTGTGTTTTACACCGGACCTGGTTCCGTCTTTATTATTATTATGTTGGAACATCCTGTCTGTGTGTTTTACACCGGACCTGGTTCCGTCTTTATTATTATTCTGTTGGAATATCCTGTCTGTGCGTTTTATGCCGGACCTGGTTCCATTATTTATTATTCTGTGGGAATAACCTGTCTGTGCGGTCTATCGCATGCATGGTGATTTCTTTTGTTATTCCATTCTTTATTATACTCAGTTGGTTAAGTTTTGACTTCTATACTCCATGAAATTTGTGGAATATCCTTGATAATTGCGTTTCATCCAGTATCTTTTCATGAAAATATTCTTCTAAGCATTCTTGAATTTTACTCCACAAAGCAGTATCATGTTGACAATTTGGACGTTGTTAATTCATGGATAAATTAATTCTTGAACTTGTTTTATTGAATTCTTATATCATTGTCATCATCCTCATGTTTATAAAATGTTAAAAGTCATATGTGGCCTGTAGTGCATAGATGGACTTGGTATGATTATGACCAGGGATTATTCGGTATAATCATGACCGTAATGTTACAAATGATGTGGTAAAAGTCCTCATTGGCCCGTAGTGCGTTGATGGACAGTTGTTGGCATGATCATGACCATTAATGAATACACGAATATCCTTGGCCGTAGTGCAGGGGTGATTCGATGATGTGGATTATTTTATTAAGCTGAGTCCCAGCGATAACAGTGTTGAAAAACCTTTTAAATCATAAAAGATAGTAGAGTTTATTTTCTACTTGACTCTTTTAATGGATTGCTTGTTCGGCTGCAGTTAAACTTGATGTCTATTATATTTTATCAGTTTAACATTGTTGAATGCTAATGATAATTTATTCTGCATTATCTTAGTCATAATATTTCTTACTGGGCTAGTTGAGCTCACCCTTTCTTTCACTGTTCTCTTCAGGAAATGAGAACGTAGCTGGGGCAAGTCGGGGAACGGAGTGATGGTTCGAATGATAGTATTAGTTAGTAGTCCTCACTATTCTATGTAATAGTGTGTTAATAAATGTAATAAGGACTCCTTTTGAGTATGAATACTCTCTTAAGATAATATTTGTATTCAAACTCACAGTTTATGTTTTGTCGTATTGTACACGACAGTTGTATTAGTAAGTTGTATTTGTATTCTGTACTATGTATCTGACGACCCAAGATGGGTGATGTATACCTAATTTTGGGGGCGTTACAAATAACAGGTAACATCACAGCAACCAACTTTCAATCAAGGCTGGAGAAATAATGTGAACTTCATGATTTTAAGAAGTTATGGCCCCAGATGAGCAGAAAGAATTTATGAATAATTTTAACAATAAACCCAAACAATTTGATAAAGCTTTCTGGATTCATAAGGTAAGATTTTAGTTGAGCAATCAAGTGAAAACTAGCAAAACTTAGAACCATATTATCCTCTGTAGGACTTGTGTACAGTCATTTAGAGAACTGAAAATAAGAAACTAAAGTAGAGAATCACAGCGAAAACTTTTTGGCACATTGATTTATCAAAACAATCAACTGATGAAGTCAAATGCTCTTTAATTGAGACAATAAAAATTTAATCCTGCTCCCACCTTGTAGTTACATTGCTTTGCAGCCTCTCAACAGAATCATGTACCAAAAAGAGAGAATCAATTTACAAACTTGCCTGATTCTGATTGTTAAAACCCCAAAATCCAACAAAATAGATTAGCAAAAAATAAATTATAAGACGAAATGACTGTAAAATAGAACTAACAATTAAATTTTACAATATCAACTTTGAAATTGATATTGTTGATTTGGGGAAGCATATGAATTTGAATCAAGCATAGAATTCCCACATCCATCCACATATAACACTCAAATTACAGAAATAGTAAAGAAATTAGGCCCAAATCCACCCTTCTTGATTTTGTTTAATCCAAAACAGAGAGGATTTTCTGGTTTATGATTTATACCTACACAGTTCGGCAATTTCTTTTTCGGCAATTTCATCCAAAACAGAGAGGCCATATCTTCGCCTTCAAGAGCAATTCCCAATTCGGCAATTTCTTTTTCGGCAATTTCTTTTTCGAAATTTTTACTATCTTCACTGCTAAATCCATAATCTTGCAAATTATCACCCCAATGAAAAGAAATAGGCACAACCTCTAGCACTTGTTCTTGGTTTTGGGCTTGATTAGCAATTTGCACCTTCTTGTCGCTTTCGGGCTTCAATATCTTCAGAAATTTGTTGTTGGACACCCAATTCAGAAATTAGAAATTTGTTGTTGGGCTTCAATATCTTCAGAAATTAGAAATTTGTTGTTGTTCGGATTTACCAGAAATTTGTTGTTCTGGGATTTCTTCTTCCGGGTCTTCTTCTTGTAACATTTCTTCATCTGGGTTTTCTTGTTTTGGGTTTTCTTCAACTGGGTTTTTTGGTTTTGGGATTTCTTCTTCTTTTGAAGCAGAATCAGCAATAGATTGTTCTTCTTCTTTGGGTAGTGTTTCAAATTTCACTATAGCGGCAGCGGCGGAAAGTTTCGAGATTTGTGCCTAGGATTAGGGTTTGGAGGAAGCTTTTTAGGGTTGGTTTTGCGAGAGCTTCCATTGTTCTTATTGTAACGAGCTAGGGGTTGCGGCAAGAAGGATATAGAAATAGTAGATAAAGAGGAAGCCATTTTTTCTTTATGGCCAAAGCTGAGCTCCAGTGATTAAAGAAGGAGAAAAAGAAGAGGGAAAATCAGACGCATGGAGTGAGAAATGAGAGAGAGGAATGTGGTTTGAGGAAGATGAGGGTATTTTGGACATTTATCTGTCTTTTTGGACTGTTATAGTCCTTTCTCATTTGACTTACACGCATGGTTAAGTTGGATGGAAAAGATGACGTTTTCACTTCAACTCAAAATTTCGGGTGTTTAAATATAGCTTTACTGACTATAGGTGATTAAGTGAAAAATCGTCTAAACTCCGTATGGTCATCTGAACTTAACCCTAATAATAATGATAATTAATTAACACAAGCATCCGCACATGGATGTAGAACGAGGGAGAAGACATGATGATCCCAATCAATATATATATATATTCTTATTCTATTCAGAAAGTGCTGCCAACGCCTTATGATAAGCCTTGTTTTGACTCCAATTAATTAACCTTCCTTGGATGATATTTTTTGGCCTACTTTCAAACTCAATGAACGGCTAAAAATCGAACCAAAGAGTTCTGAAAAAAAATAAAAAATAAATTTGAGTTACATCCATATTCTTTAATAAAACAATTAAAATTCGAGCAAATTAAAAAGTCGATTTAAAATAGGAATAGAATTTGGCGAAATTGTACTCCACTTTTTAAAGTTTAAACTACTAAAATTTTCAATTATGATTCATATATACTGTAATTGAATTGATAGGATACATATTTCAATAATGTATACATGCATATATACTCGAATTGAATTGATAGGATGCATATTTGAGTATCATGTTCATATTTGGAATGAATGCTTAGAATTCAAATGAATAAATAAAAATTAATTTAGACAAATCTAAGCAGAAAGAAAATATGATGAGTTAAGTAAATATTGTAATGTCTTTCCATAATTATTTCACTTACTTTACATTTTTTTATTATGATCTTATGCTGTCTAATTCTTTTTGTGTCTCCAAATTAGTTGTAGTTACTTTGTCTCTCAAAACTACATAATAATAATGTTGAATATTTAATTGGGCAAAGGTGCAAAAATGGCTATCATGTTTATCTGGAAATTCCATTTTCACTATAAACTCTTTTTTTTCTCAAAAATACACTTAACGTTATAAAATATAATTCAAATATACCCCCCTCCTTAAAAAGCTAGACAAACCGATGTTAGTTTATTTTTAATATGGCTGACACGTAGCCAGATTTACTGACGTGTCAAAAATTATTTAACACAAATAATTAAAAGACCCAAATATTTATTATTTAATTATTTTATTTTCTTTAAAATAAAATAAATAATTAATAAAACATAAATATTTATATTCAATTTATAAATATAGCATAGATACATAAAACTGAAGGAGTTGCAATCATAAGCTAAAACATGACGTCATCATCAGTTCTCAACACCAGTTTCCACTCTAATTTCACAAACAAATAGAACCCCCATCTTTCCCCACTTGATTAAAATTCCATTTCTCCTCCACCAACCACCACATACAACTTCCCAAAAAAGAAGCGGCGGCAAGCGTAATATCCACCCTAACTTCCATCAATCCTCTCTCAATCGTCCCTCCGGCGGCGGTCACGCCACCAGCCCTTGCAACAATCGTAGCAGTATGTAGTCCACGTGGCGCCACCACTTCAGCCCCTTCCACATCGTCAGTGTCACGTATTAATTTTTGGATCTCGTGGTGGTGGTATTAATTTTGTCGATGACGTGATTTTGAGAGGAGGCAGTGCATGGTGGTGGATTTGTTGGTGGTGAATAGTGATGGATCTGAATTTTGTTGGTGGATCATGGTGGTGTATGCTGACAGATTTGAATATGCTGACAGATTTGAATTTTGCATTTTGTATTTTGTTAGTGGTGTTGATGTCCCTAATGGTGGTGATAGTGGTGGTGGTGGTTCACAACATTGAAGCCTCAAAGTAGCCGAAGAAATACTTAGAGAATAATACCAAAAAAAACTTATTTCACTACATACTGATACGATAATTATTTTAAAAAAATAAGTCTGAAGAGAAATAATTACTTACATAAAATATAATTACTTAAAAAAAAGGGGTTATTCCACATAATCATTTTTACTTATTAAAATTATTAATAAATAGAATTAATTAATAAAATACACATAATAAATAAATTATAAAATACACATTAAATATTATTTTTATACACATTAGATGTCACACGTCAGCAAATCTGGCCAAGTATCAGGCATATCAAAAAATTAATTTTTTTAATTGGGGGAGCATATTGAAACTACGTTTTATAATACTTAAAAAAAAAAATCGGAATTGAAATAAAATTTCGGAGTAAACATCATGTATATTTTTACACCTTTACCCATGTTTAATTAGACGCTACTAATTAGTATCCCTTTTCTCGTATTTCTATATTATGAAACTATTGTATATTATAAATGTCAGAATGTTATGGTCCTTAATTCTTACGTGAGGATTTGATTCTCTCTGAGAGTTGACCTCATAATAATTCATGGTTCCGACTAATAACGTGGGATAAACTAACTATTCAGCTGCCTTAATTACATTTTTATTCAAACTAATTAAGAAAACGACTGTTATAGTAATTAATGTGGTCTTCAAAATAAAATAAAAGAATTTAACTTTAATATTTAATGCGGACGGACCCCATAACTTAATTATTTAAATGTGATTGATATCCACAAAATATGGATTAAGAATGCATATAAAAAATAATTTACAAGTCATTTTAAAATAAACATGTCATTTTTTATGTTCATTTTTACAAGTCATTTTATAAGATCTAAAAAATAAGTCGTTTGGACGGTAGAATAGGTAAAGTATAGTAAAAGAAAGCCCAAACGTATGTACGCGTTAAATAGGGAGGGTGGGACTTGGGGGCAGCCCAGCCCAGCAAAGCCCATCCCGTAAACAGCTGGATTGTCCGCACTCTCACTCTCACTGCTGTCCATGCTCCATTTTTCACCTCCCACCTTCTTCTACCAAATACTAAAATACTATACCGGTACCAGTCAGTATAAACGAAAACAAATTTCTCTCAACTCAGTCCACTTTCTTTCCCCCTCCTACTCTCTAGAAAAAAACCAAAAGTACAGGGGGAAAGAGAATTACTATAATATGGGTCTTGAATTTTTTACGGCTCAAAAGCGAGGCGGCCCAGCTCAACTCCCCACCACCGCCGCCCCCAACGGCGCCATCAGGCCCACCGGCCGTCCCCGGAACCGTCAGATCCACAAAACGTTTAACAACATCAAGATCACAATCCTCTGTGGCTTCGTCACCATCCTCGTCCTCCGTGGCACCATTGGTATCGGTAACCTTTCCACCGACGATGTCGAAAACCAAGTACTCATCGAAGAAACCAATCGGATCCTCGCCGAGATCCGATCCGACCACGACCCCACCGATCCCAACGACCCGCTTGATCAACAACCCGACCTCAGTCTCAACGCCACCTACACTCTCGGCCCCAAGATCACAGCTTGGGATCAAGAGCGGAAAATCTGGTTGGATCGAAACCCAGACTTCCCCAGTCATGTAAAGGGTAAGCCGCGAATGTTGCTTGTCACTGGTTCACCGCCTAATCCTTGTGATAACCCAATTGGAGATCATTATTTGTTGAAATCTATCAAGAATAAAATTGATTATTGTAGGTTACATGGTATTGAGATTGTGTATAATATGGCTCATTTGGATAGGGAGTTAGCTGGGTATTGGGCAAAATTGCCTTTGATTAGGAAATTAATGTTGTCTCATCCTGAAGTGGAGTGGATTTGGTGGATGGATAGTGATGCTTTGTTTACTGATATGGTGTTTGAAATTCCATATTCCAAGTACGATAACTATAATATGGTGATTCATGGGTACCCTGATTTGTTGTTCAATCAGAAGTCGTGGATTGCATTGAACACTGGCAGTTTTTTGTTTAGGAATTGCCAATGGTCGTTGGATTTGTTGGATGTGTGGGCCCCAATGGGTCCTAAGGGTCCGATTCGTGACGAGGCAGGGAAGATTTTGACTGCAAATTTGAAGGGGAGGCCAGCATTTGAGGCGGATGATCAGTCGGCATTGATATATTTGTTGATTTCGCAGAAGGATAACTGGATGAATAAGGTGTTTGTCGAGAATTCTTATTTTCTACATGGATATTGGGCAGGGCTTGTGGATAGGTATGAAGAGATGATTGAGAAGTATCACCCGGGGTTGGGCGATGAGAGGTGGCCTTTCGTGACGCATTTTGTGGGTTGCAAGCCTTGTGGGAGCTATGGCGATTATCCAGTTGAGAAGTGCTTGAGAAGTATGGAGAGGGCGTTTAATTTTGCTGACAACCAGGTGATTAAGCTTTATGGGTTTAGGCATAGGGGTTTGTTGAGCCCTAAGATCAAGAGAATCAGAAATGAGACAGTTACTCCTTTGGAATATGTTGATCAATTTGATATTCGACATTCAGCTCATGGAAATATTGGTTCAAAGAGATAGCTTGTAAACCATCTTCAACAGGAGATATTCGTTAGGTATTTTATTGCTATATTAAGTTTCAGAATGATTACAGTTTATAATTAAATTATTGCTTATTTTTCCCTATATTTGAGCACTTGAGAGAGTAGACTTCATTCTTGTTATTTTTAATTGCAATATAGAAATTATCCAGGCAGAATTTTTGTTTATCAAACTTTATTAGGAATTTTAAATATTTACAAGTAAATTTATGAAGAAAGAAATTTTGTTCATCAATTGTTTCACTTGGCTCAAGCTATTGGTGAATACAAATTATACTATTGGCAGCTTTCCTTCTTTACTTTAGACCATATGATGTGTTTTACGCCCAGGAATTTGTTTTAAGGGGGTGATTCAGTCAATCTTGCTTTAGTTTTGAACCGAAGAACTTACTGCATAAAATTCTAGCTTTTGACTAGCTTATGACTTTCGAGCTTTTGTTTTTTATAAACTTAAGACCTTTTGTCCCTCTTAGTGATCTTAATTAGTATGCCGGGGTTGCTTATAAAGAAAAGAAGAACCCATTCTCAGTAAATACATGATGGTATAGCTTTACAGCACTTTGTCTCAAGTCGCCTAGAAATTGTGCCACATAATTATACGATTAACCTAGGTGATGATGTATGACAAGAAATTAGTTAAAGGAAATTGACGCTCTGATGGTTTGCTTCAAAGTTCATTGAGATCTATGGATAGGGCTATTTGTTCTCTAAAATGTCAACATTGTTATTTTGGGTTACTTGTTAGAAGTGAAACTTGCCAAGGAAAAAAAAACATAATAAGCAGCCTTGTCAGAAACCTAGAGTTAATTCTGACCTCATTACTTTTCAGGAAGGGGAAGGGGTTTTATTGGTGCAGGTAAGAGTTTCTTCCCAATGTCTAGCAGATAACCGATATGCATTCTTATTCCATTATCCTCTTTTGATAGGCAGGGGCGAGTTTGCAGGTTTTATTGCTCTTCACTACAATGGGCCATCTAGTTTTGAAGTAATTGAATGATTGGTATTGATTTATTTGTTTAGATCTTTACTTGCATGATGTTTAAAATGAGAATTAAACACATACTAATTTGGGTCCTTCTTGGCAATTTTGAAATGCTATCTTTTTATTTTGTTGTATATGATTTGTTAGCCTGGAAAATTGGAGTGGACATTGTATCAATTTTTAACTATTAGTTGATAGCGATTCAAATTTATTTGCAGGTGAGCCTGAAGAAAGAAGTAATTTTCATAGTTCATTTATGAACTCAAACCTATTTCTTGTCAAAATATTCAACAAAATTCTAGCATACTTCATCGAACAAGTTTGTTCAAATTTCAGACTCATAGTTGCTCCAAAGAGTGAAATGCCAAAAAATACTTGCTTAGGTCTGTATGTTTCTTTATCGGAGTAGGGGAGAATGCTACTAGCTTTGTCATGGAATTTATTGTAAGATTTTGTTTGGGAAGCTTTGACCTTTAATTAATGGATTCTGGAATATGAATATGATGGGAATTGGGAAGCTTTGACTTTTGATTAAAAGATGATTGGGATATGAATTTGAAGCTTACTTTAAGGTTGATTCTTTTCTTCTCTTTCCTTTTTTTTTTCAGTAAGAAGGTTGATCCTTTTTTTTCAGTAAGAAGGTTGATTCTATTCTTCTATTTTTTTATTGGGTAAGAAGGTTGATCCTTTGAGCTGTAGTATAATTTAACTTTTCACAGGAATGCTAATAATTGCAAATATTTTCAGTCAATGGAGTGACTGGAGTCTTGTCATTTATTTATTTACCCCTCATCTTTTTAGATCCAGATTCATGTTGTTATATAGGGGCAACTTTCCTATATAGGTTTTATAATTTATTAGATTTACTGGTCAAAATAATGATATATGATAGCCTATATAACAGATACTAACATTTTTCACTTTTGGTTACTTTGGCTTCATTGAAAATTATATGAGAAAATAACCTTACCCCCTTCCAAAGATCTCATTTACGATGCTTAAGCAGGCAACAAACTCATTTAAGAAGCTTAAGCAGCCCTTAACCCCCTCCAACTAACTCATTTACAATGCTTAAGCCATCAGGGTACAAACTACAAGTGGGACAACCCATATCCTGAGACGAGCAGTCTTAATGCTGTGAACATAATGGGCTGCGTAACACGAGTGATGTTTAAAGTTTTGAGTGCATCTTAATTAGTTTTCAAGAGAAGTAGATAAGAAATCTTATACAATCTTCATGGGTTTAAAGATTGAGATCATGCTGCTAGGTGCTATAGGGGGACATGTAGGATCCATCTTTCGTAGCACCACATGCATGGAAGGAGACGGGGAGCAGTTTTCAATTCCCTTGGCATTTGAGGTTAATGAAATGTGATGAAAGATTTTCTCACGTTTACCTCTATTTTAGCAGTGCTCTAACAAAATACAACAGACAATGAGAATACTAATTTTCATGCTAGATAATAAACTACCATGAATATGTAGTAGATATCAGTCATCACATCCCAAACTCAAATGTAAGCACACTTGTATGTTTACCATACGCATGAGTTAACGATTCAAAGCAATGGAATATTTAAAATTCTTTGATAAGTGATAATCTTGTGGAGTTGTCTGATAGCATATGAATCCCGTTAAGTTGTTAGATAAATGAGACATCTTTAAATATGCAGAGATACATCTGTTTGCGAGTTTTTTCAAATGGAACATAATACATATATCAAAAAAAAAAATAGTCGTGCTAATTATAGAATATGGAAATATTATATTCCTGAACTCGGAAAGATTCACAGGCTGCATCGGAAAGAAGGACCTGGGCTAGGGCAGATGTAACATCACTCTCTTCAAATTTATTTATCATTGTAAGGAACACAAATGGCATCAAATATACAAGTACGCATTTGTTACAGCCTTGGCAGGCAGGGGATGGATATACTGAACATTTCCTCCTAAATTTGGTATGCGCCATGAAAGTTAATCACTTGCTATGTTTTTTAAACCAATTAGATTTGTTGGGAAACTTAAAATACCAAACGAAACTCAATTAGTACTTTTAAAAAAAAATTGTGGTACTTTGGTTCTGTAGATCATACAATCAGGTGGATTCAACCAAGTCAGCACAGCACATCTACCCTTCACTTTCATTTCGTAATTAATTCGTAGAAATCAATAGTATACATGCAATGCTCACACGACAACCCAAGCAATTAATAACAGAGGGAATGATGCGGCAGCAGAGTCCTGAGCATACCACAAACTTGGAGAGAAGAGAAGAGAAGAGCTTTTCATGTGCTTGAGGCAGCCTTAAGGTTGTGAACAGCCAGCAATATTTCATTCATCTGTGCAATTTGACGCAATAGTTGATTAATCTTCTGCAAAAAGACACAAAATGGAACTAGTTAATTGGGGCATTTTCACAAACAGATGAAATCCACCCAAAATAAAGGAAAAAGGTTGAACCAAGGAACCTCATCCTTCTCTCTGATAATCCGAATCAATTGATCCCTACTTTCCCTCCTTACCAGCAACCGCCGTTGTCTCTGGAACCTCCAATACCACAACACCAACAGCATTGTCGCAGCCACCGTGGCAAGCGGAGACCTAAAAGACGATAGAAATCCCCCTCTAGAGGAAGCCGAATAATTTCGAATGGCAGAAGTAATGGAAGTGAGCTTACAACGTAAAAAATTAAACCAGGCAGCCACCGTAGGTCTTGGAAGCGGCAACGGTGAATTGGCCGGTTCAAAATCGCCGGTTGGCAAGGATCGGTCAAATTCTGAATAATTTTCGTGATGGGTATGAAAGGAGGAGATGTAAAGGCCTTCGTGATTGATCGGAGGAAAGATAGCCATGAGGGAGCTCTGGTCTCTGTTGTTGATGATGTTGACACCAACTATTGACGATTCTTGAGATGGAGATGGAGGTTCAGATTCAAATTCTGATTGAATTTGTTGAGAATTAGAGAGAAGAGGGGATTGAATTGGGTCACATCCTATAAAGTTTTCCACCTGTACCTCCGGTATTTCTGTCACTTGCTTTTCTTCTTCTTCCTCCTCCTCTTCTTCTTTAACCACCATATTATTAGGACTAGTGTATGTAATAATATATTTATGGTATCGGGTGGTGTTTTTGGAAAGCATGAAAGTGCTTTCCAATGACGGAAAAGATTCAGGTAAGCTGCTGCTCATGCTAATGGCTAATGGCCGACGACTAACGGCTGACGGCTAACGGCTAACGCTAAGTGTGTTTGGTGGGTTCGAACTAAGGGCCGACCTGCAAAATCGTGGCAGATTTCTTAATTTAGTGTTTGCCATGGAAATTCAATTATTTTCCATTTCTCTTAATCCTCTATTTTTGAGTTTAAAATAGACAGAAAAAAAAAACTTATGGAAAATTTAAATTTTCTTCCAAATTTTTATGTTTCTGACTTTTTTATAAACGGAAATAAAAAAAAATGGATAAAAAATTTAGTCACTTCTCCTGCTAAATTTTCGGTCTAAAATTAGCCTGATTTTGACGAAAAAAAATTGAAATAAGTAATATTTTTATAATTTCCATATTATTCTCAATTGTCACTATAATAAATTTTAAATTACAACTCATGTCCCCAATTTGTTTTTATATATTAAACTTAAGCTGATAAAGAGAAAATGATCTCTTGTCGCGAACGACTTTTTTGTTTAACATTTATTTGGATATTTGTATTTGATAATGAATTTTTTTTTTTGATTAAATTTATTTTGCATATTTTTATTCATGATTCAATAGTTATAATTAATAGATGATAAATTTATAAAAGTGATAAAAAAATCTTTTCATTGGAACTCAAAATTTTAAGAATTTTTTTTAAAAAAATTTATATTCTTTTCTATTAAAAACTCAGAAACAGTACAAAGGAAAATTTAAATTTTTTATTCTTTTCTTTTCTATTCTAATTTAAGTTTTCTATTCTTTTCTTTTCCGTCCAAAACTCATAAATATTTTCTACTTCAATATTATTTTTTATACCTTATTTTTAAAATAAAAACAAATAATCTATGATATGATTTGAAGTATGATTGTAGCTTATTTTTTATTTTTATTATTTTTTATATATTCATACTTGTTTGCAAGAAGAAAGAAATGGTTATATTTCAATCACCAATCTATCTTCTTCTTTTTTGTTACTCTATCATTAAGAGAATAATTAAAATATGATTTTTAACAAAGCCACTACTAGGCTCCATAAGTGTTACATGGAGGAGCATTTAATAAAGAAGGTATTAGAATGACCAAACCTACATGCTTGGCACACTAACTTTAGGTTTATTTTGGCAATCTACGTTTTACTATTTTAAATTTATTTTAAGATAAAATTATAAATTTACTTGGAATTGTAGGGAATTTTTATTTTTATTTTGATAAAAAAAAAAAACACAAGTTACTTTGAAAAATTATTTGGGCTTTATAAATGTCTCGTCTAGAATATAAACCGAAGAAGTTTGACAACAAGAGAAGTAGTAGGGTGGATATATATGGATAAAGGCCATCAAATGAAGCCATCTGAAACTATAAAATAGTACTACAAAACTTGCTGTCAATTTTGGGCTTTTGGGCTAGTGCTTTGTTTTTAAAAACCCTTTCTACCATAGGCTTTTGGGATACTACTTTGTTTTAGAATTCTTTACACTACTATACAATAATTATATTAGTGCATCCACAAAATAATTATAAAAAGAATGTAATATAATAATCATGTAGCACTTGCCAGAAAGCATAGAGAACAAAAGAGAAAGCATTGAAAAAAGTAAGAGGAAATCCGCATGACTACTCTCTGATCCCATCATGGTTGCACATGTTGAAGAAAACAAATCCAGATAACACTTGAAAACTGTTCTTAAATTTTTTATAATTAATTGGTAACTCAATAAAGCTAAATTGGTTATCTTTGTATGAAAGTTTGGCTACCAATTGCACTATGAAAAAAAAAATCCCGACGGCAACCATTGCAGAACCTAATAAAACTGTTCATGGTTATACATGTTGAAGAAAACAAATCCAAGTAAAATTTGGAAACTGTTCTTAAATTTTTTATAATTAATTGGTAACCAAATAAAATTGAACTGGTTAGCTTTGTATGAAGATTTGACTAGCAACTGCACTATAAAACAAATGTGCTGATGACGACCATTGCAGAACTCAATAAAACTGTTAATGGTTGCACATGTTGAAAAAAATAAATCCAAGTAACACTTGAAAACTGTTCTTAAATTTTTTATAATTAATTGGTAACTCAATAAAAATTAATTGGTTACTTTTGTATGAAGGTTTGGTTACCAACTGCACAATGACGAAACGGACAACGGCAGTGGTAGCGCCGACAATACTACAGTAGACGAGTTGCACGACTGAATGAAGTATTTTCCGTAGTAAAGCACATCCCCATCATTCGACCATCACTATCAGCGACTAGTGACGCAATGGCCGATGATGACCATCGCTGCCAGCAGCTGGTATCTCTTTCTTTCCATTTCCTTCTTAATTTTCATAATTTCTCCATCTTCTATCTTCTTCTTTTTTTTTTCCTGCAAATTGCTCATTTTTTGATGAAAATCTATAGATAGACATACAAAATGCACTAATTTTGTAAATAAAATATTAAAAATATATTAATTCAGTAAATATTTTTTAGATGTACTTTTGTTGTAATTTTTTCTAAAAATATACTAAGAAGTGTAAATAACTCTTTGTTTTATCGTAATGTTATTTTATATGGACATTGGGCTACCAAACAAATCGCAACATAATGGATGACAATATTCGACTTATGTATAATAATGATACTCAAAATTAGGGGTTGTTTGATTAACATTGAATGCAACCATTAAATACATTTGTTTTGGAAAAAAATTCGTCTGAATGGCTAAGTCTAGCTTTTTGGGCTGAATGACGGCTAAATATTTTTTTTATATATAATATTAACTATTATATTAAGTAATATTAAATAAATTTACAATAATTTTTAATTTATTCAGAGGGATAAAATAATAAAAATCAATTATTCAGACGTTTCAAACATGTCAATTATTAAACAATTTTTTTATTCAAATTCAAATTTATTCGATTTTTATCAAACATCCTCTTAGTTAACAAAAATAAAATATTACTACATATTATATTATAGCGGTGTTGTCTCCTAGCTTATATGAAACGTGGCCACAATTGATTCTACGAGAACCAAAAGTTCAAAATTTCAAAATTTCAAAATTTAGTAAGTGTTAAAGTTATATTTATACTATTTTTTAATCTTATATAAGTGATTTTGATTTATTATTGATATTATTTTTAAGAAACTAATATATTTATAACAAAAATTAATATTTTCGCAAGAGTCTCACTTATATCGTAGTATCCTTTTGATTAACTTGTGAAAATAGCACTCTTATGCTATTATTAATATTAAGACTTGGTCTGAAAAATTGATCATGATATTTTTCACTTTTTTTAATCCTTAAATTACTATTAACAATTATTCTAAATAAATTTTTGTTTAAATATATATAGTACAATGTGTTGTCTCAATAATATCTTATTAAGTCATTTTAGTCCATTATAAACACACCCAAAAAGTTATAACTAAAAGTATTAGTGATAACAAACCGAGTCTTTATACATACCTTCAAGTATCCTACATGTTTTGTGCGTATATATATCTATATAACAAAATACAACTGATTTTGAATTTTCCGCTCACCCTAATAAATTATTTGGACCGTCCAAAGTTTAGAATAAATCCCACCGGCCATATAGTGCCGAAGGCACGTAACACAACTAGTATATATATATATATATATATATATATATATATATATATATATATATATATATATATATGTTATTACTTGTTATATTAATAATATTGTAACAAAAAATATATTTTGCATGTGTAACTGGCCAAAAAACACAAAATTATTGGGGGTTGCGACTCCGAACCCCAACCAAATTATTTATAAAATAAATTTTTTTTAACTCCATTAGATATAAATCCTGGCTTCGCCACTGACGAAAACTACTAATATATAGTGTGAGGCACTATATATTTTATGTAATAAGTTTGGTAATATTTGCATAAATTTGTGACATAAATATAAAAAATCTTAGTTAATTAGTAGATAATTTGGTATCTCATAGAGCTATGTTTTTTTTTTGCAAGTATTATATTTGGAATTAAATTATTAATCTCAAGTCTCATGTTCGTTTTTAAAAATAAACTTGAGATTATTAGTATCGGGATAATAAAATGACTTGAAAGGGGATATTATTTAATACCATGTCTGACAAAGTATTATAATCCATATAATTTGGAACTAAAAATTTGTGAACAAAATTAACCTTTAACTTTGTTTAAAAAGACCGATATATCTTATCCTATTTATCTATACTCAAAATAACGAAAAATTGATATATTTGTTATTAGTGGTAAGCTGAGTATAATAGTTGAAATGATAAGTTTTTATTCAATCCTTTAAATAATCTTGAACAAAACAAACATAACATAAGGTTATTTTAAGTTATCTTATGAAAAATAAATATGTGACTAGAACTGCTATTTAATTATAAAATTAATAATGTTGAAATTATAATTTATAATTGGGATTATAATTATAAAACATTACCCTAATTAATGATATGCTCTGCAGAAGTAATTAAGGGAGTGAAGTAGTAGTCTTAATTATATAGCTTGTATATATCGTAGGTTTAATTTGGTGAATAAAGCAGTGGATTCCACCCCTTGAAAGATGACCAAATGGAGGGAGTGGTGTGAGTGGGTTACGTTCATGTTGTTTTGTTTTTGGTGTTTGGTTTCGACGGTCGGACGGACGGACGGTCGGTCGGTCGGTCACTGTTTTCATCGAGGATGTATAACATGTACATTGTACACACACGTCCACGCTCACGGGGACGGCCATTCTTAATTTCCTTCTTTAATCCTCTACTAATACCTCCTCCTAAGCTCCACCTCATTCTTAGTTTCCTTCAACTTAATTTCCTCCCACAACAACAACAATGAAACAACAACTATATATATATATATATATATATATATATATATATATATATATATATATATATAATTTAAGGCCTGACTTAGCAAAATTTCGTCGAGACTACTTAGAAAAATCTTAGTAAAATAGCTTAATTTTATTCTCATAAAAGTTAATTTTTATTTTTTATTTTTGGGTTATATATATATATATATATATATATATATATAATCTATAATTATGATTTTTATACAAAATTACGTGGTTTTATTAAATAGTCTCAGGAGCGGTTTGATTAAGACATGTCTTAAATTAGATTTCTCCATGTATATACAAGTAGCTGCTAGCTGGTGATTTTAATTTATTAATTAAATTACCTTAGTTATAAGTTATAAGCTCCTCGTGATGAAAATGTAATTACAATATTGGAAAATATTGTCGAAACATGCTTTAATTTTAGTTCCTAGTTGTTAAGTTAAGTATAATTAGAAAATAGATACTACCTCCATCCCATAATAACTGTCGTTTTAAAAGGAATTTTTTTTTTCAATTTATTTATCGTTTACAACTTTCTAGGAGAATAAATTATTTACTTTTCTATATCACCCTTACCTTCTCTCATTGTTCCAAGATTTTTTTTCTTGGTATTAATAGTTTTTAACTTTCCATAAAGGGATAATGATGAAATTTCATACCAATTTTAATTAATAAATGATAACACTAAATGACTTTCTTAATCCATGTGCATCAAGCTAAAGCGACAGTTATTATGGGACGGAGGTAGTAATAAAAAACAGAAGACGCGTGCTAGTTTAATTACAAGACATTTTGTTTTATTATGTATAAATAATTACTCCCTCCATTTCTAAATAAGTATGGTTTAAGGTTTTCGCACATGAATTAAGAAAATCATTTAATACTATTATTTAATAATTAAAATTTATGTGAAATTTCTTCACTGCCCTTTTATGGAAAATTGAAAATAATTAATATTAAATGTGAGAATTCTTAGAACAATGAGAGAAGGTAAGGGTGATATAGAAAAATAAATAATTTATTCTTCTAAAAAGTTATAAACGACTAATTTAGAATAATTTTTTTTTTAAAACGTAATTTATTTAGGAACAGAGGAGTATATATTTGAGTTTATTCAACAACAAAATGATTAATAGCATATGCTTAACCCACTACTTCTCTAACAGTACCGTTATAAACATAACGCTCCTCGTACTTTGACTGTGTTAAGAGCCCGTACTTACTTCTTTGACCAAACAAAAACACGTATACTGATCTTAGCCGTTAATCAAACTCCTTAGATCTCGAACTAACGGTTAATGAACAAAGATTACGCACATTGCTATCCTACGATGCGAAACACGGAATATCGTGGTGAATTGGTGATGAACAGATATATATATATATAGACGGACAAACAAACGCCGTGAAATAGAGTGTTGGGGCTTGGGAATTTGGGCCTTGGGGGACCCTCTCTTTGACATTGAGAACGAAAGCTCTAAACCCCTCTCCCCTTCTCTCTCTAGTTTCCTCCACATAAACCCATTATAGATATATATATATATATATATATATATATATATATAGAGAGAGAGAGAGAGAGAGTTTGATGAGTATGAAAAAACACGTAAACGAATGAGGTCCGTATATGCAACGAAGGATATAGGGAAGAACACGATGCTTCCCTACCGTTCCACAGTTTGACGACGTCGTTTATCTACTCCCAATATCTGTCCCCCTCCTGTTCGATTATTCTTCATCTTCGTTCGAAAGAATTTATCTCTAAGTTTCTCTATCTAGAATGTCGAATGAAGCTTCGGCCTCTGGATTGAGCTTAGAAGGGGTAGACGATGTAGAAGACTTCGTATGGGTAATTTCTTTGAATTTCTTTCTGTTGCTTGGTTTCTTGGAAAATGCAGTAAAAGTAAAGTCACCCAAATTTCTTGAATTTTGTAATTTTTGGGCTTAAAAGACTTGACGAATGACGGCTACTGGAATTATTTATTGAGTTTGCAAATTTGTTGAAATTAGTGGGTGTGAGAGAGAAATTGAATTGAAATGCAGGCTAATGAAGAAGATACCGTGTCATGGGAAAGATTTAGTCATCTGTATGATCTTATGCAGATAGGAAACATAGCATTCCGTGAAAATCGTTTTCAGGAGGTGATATTCTTACTTGTTATTTTTTTATTGTGTAATTTATAAAGAATATATGAAATAAACAATTTCAGATGCATCTAAGACTCTAAAATTAATGGGATTCTTTTACCCTTTAGATTGTGCGATTAAAAGAGGGCAACAGTAATCCATCATGTGCTGCCCTAGCCTCCCCATCTTTTGATTTCTGGTACTTTAAAAATCTTTTACCTTGATGCTAATCTGTAGCCCAATGGAATGCACCTACATGTGTTTTTCTTTCTTTATCTATTCTCATCAGTTGCATCAATTTATGAACATTTTGTCTGGGTATCACATTGTGTACGTAAGTCTTTACAACTCATTTGAGTGCTTTCTGATTAACCCTTTTAAAGTTAAGGTAGAGAGGGGGTGGGTTTCATTTTATTATTTTGAGGATCCTTTTTCTGTGTGTTTATTTTGCTGGGATGTCATGTGTGGGTATTATGTAATTTACTAGTTGTACATATTTATCTTTTTGGGTTGATGATAAAGCTATAATTCTATTTCTGCAAATAATCTTTATATTAGGGTAAATCATAAAGTTTTAATGTAGAGGCCAGACTCTTAAGTTGCTGCTTGTATATTGGTGTAACTAAACTTTTTAGCAGAGACGGTGCAGCAACTTCTTCATCTAATTTTTATTTTCGTCTAATATTATTCTGTTTCAGCACATATTTATTTGTTTCTGCTATCACTTTGTCACTTTAGCTAAAATGAAGCAATGTTTCTGCTATCACTTGTCACTTCAGTGTTATGTCCTTCTCTTTATGGCTGATAGATCATATTTCTTGTCAGGCAATCAGTTGTTACACAAAAGCTAATAACATTAAACCATGTCATCCTGTTATTCTTAGCAATCGATGTACTACTTATCTCAGGTGAAGTCTTGTTAGCAATTTTTACGCCATATGTGCTGCATGCATGCGTCATCTAAATTTGATGAATACCTATTCTAATCATATCTTTACACTGTTAACAGTAATCTGTTTTAAATTGTTACCAGGATTTACAAATTCCTGGTACAAAGAAGTTCATCAGATTCCGAAAATAGACCATTGAGTGGGCTTGATCCTACAATACATGCTGGAGTATGTCACTTTTGTTTTTGTTTTTGTAGTGGTGAAAGAATTCTTTTCCAACTGCAATACTGCATGACAAGTACTTACACTATAGCAGCATGCTTGTAACTGTTGTTTCAGCTTGCACTTAAGGATGCTGAGAAGGCGATGAACTTTCAAAATAATTCAATAAAGCCATACATTTTGAAGGCTGATGCACTCATTTTGGTAAGGAAAACCAGATTGTATTCAGAATCCTACATAATAGATACTGACATACTATAATTTATCAAAAATCTTATTACACGGTTTTAGTAGTGTAAATAAGCATTTTTAATTTAATTTCTTGTAAGCCCCAAACGTTTGTCACTTTCAGCATGTAGGACTAAGCACATTTTACTTAAATGGTGTTTGGATGGTTTAGTTTTAATTTTTCTGATGTAACAGTGCTATAATCATCCTAAGAAAGCTTGCTTGTGCCATTGCATGCTTTTTACTTTTAAGCCAGGTTTATGTTGTGTTCACTTCTAACTTAGTTCCACTAGATGTACAGATCATTTGGTTTTTACTTTCTTGAAGAGCCACTCTTAAAGATTGCCTTTTTTCCATAGTAAGCTTTCTTCAATGTGAGTAGTTCTTTCTAGAGTATGTACAATGGATGAGTTTTTGATGGCACAAGAGTAAATACAGAATGATATATTGTTTTGGAGGAACATGTGGAATCTATTGGGGGTAAAAATTGGGTTGGTTTGATAGTTATCCACTACCGTTTGAGGCAGTTATGAGGTTTGGTCGACTCTACCAAAAGAATGAACTCATGTACCTGTTGGGAACCCTGAAATTGGGTTTTGGCTGTATAGAAATCATTGTGTTGTGGTAATATTATCTTTATAACATTTTCTCGCTGCTCATTTCATGCATTTGATCTTTTTATGGTTTTCTTCGCTTGTTATATAACAAGTTTAGCAAGCTGCACCTTATTTATGTTTCTTTTGAAAATTTTGAACTGACTAGTCATATTGATATGGATTCTTGTTAGTTTTTTTTCTTTAAAAAAATATTTAAATTTTTGGTTATATTATTAGTAAGTTGTATATGTGGTTTTCATGCGTTTTACTTGACTATTTATTTATCATAATTATTGAGTGGACATTATCTTTCATAAACTAACCCTCACCTTAATATGATTTGGCAGTTAGAAAGGTTTGAGCTGGCCCATGATGTAATTCTCTCAGGGCTCCAGGTTGATCCCCTAAGGTAATATAATATTGATATATTGGGGACTGAGGGCTTATCCCATTTATTTATTTTGATATATTAGACTTTATTTCTCATATGGTCATTCAAACACAATTTGGAAATTTTCCCTGCTACCATGGAAAGATATTCTACTGATGGTAAGCTTTAAGACTATATTTATAATGAATTTGTAACTTCCTGTTATTAACTATCCATCATTCTACTGGGGGAAATTCCAAGTATCTCTCTCTTCCCCATATCTATTACCCCACATCAAATTGGATTAGTAAATGATACCCACATTTATATATATCCACACATTTGAATATGTAAGCAAAAATAAGAAATACTCACCAATTAGTTTATTGCAAAAGGTTGATTTCTTTAGTTGGTTTTTAGCTATTGTGTTTGCTTTTGCATCATAACCTTTTAATACAATAAAACTTGCATTATTTATATTAAGAACGATCCAATATTGCACTCACAACTTTTATTGGTTCTTTAAAAATTTATTGGCTATGCAATTATTTAACATATAACTTCATATCTGTTTTGTTTTTTTGGTGAATTGTAGCATTCCTCTTCAGAATCTGGCAAGAATAACAACTAATATAATTGGGAGGAGAAGTCACGGGATACCTCAGCGTAGTGATGACTTTGATTGCACTCTTTGCTTGAAGCTGCTGTATGAGCCTCTTACAACTCCTTGTGGACACTCTTTCTGCCGTTCTTGCTTGTTTCAAGTGATGGACCGAGGTGAGTTCTGTACTTTCTCAATCACTCTTTTCAGTTTTTAGATTAAACATTGTAATAATTCTTGTCTTTCTCTGATCCGTAATTTTAAATGCTAGGTAACAGATGCCCTTTGTGCCGAACAGTTCTTTTTATTAGCCCTAGAACATGTTCAATCAGGTGAGTTCTTACATTGGAGTAATTGTTGACAAAAATTAGATTACAAGATTGAGCATTGTTTCTTCTAGTTAAATCTTTTGATTGTGGGAGGAGAAGAGGACCATACTTCTGGCCATAGTGCAACTCTTAGCACTTTTGGAGGCTTGGGTAGCCTAACTGAATTTGTGAGAGAAGTGGAAAAGAATGATTCAAAGGAATGTCTGCACATTCTAGAGTCCAGAGATACCTGGAGCCTTGAACTCAAGAAAGGGTTTATTAGAATAGAAAAAATCTGGAAATATTAAAAATATAAATTTGTTTTTAGTGTAGTTGTATTTATAGATGCTAATTGGTATCACATGTTGTCATGGGCATATCGAACAATCTTATCTTATAAATGAAAATTTTCTTCTAAGTTATCAAAATTATAGTGTTTGCTTTTTTATTTCCTGACACAAAACTATGTAACCAATCTTATATAATGTCTGCTTATTTATTCCAGTGTTACACTAAACAACATAATACAAAAGAACTTTCCGGAGGAGTATGCTGAAAGGAAGTTGGAACATAACAGTTTGACAAACTTGGGCGTTGATTTGATGCCTCTTTTCGTCATGGATGTTGTCCTACCATGTCAGAAGTTACAACTCAATATTTTTGAGGCCCGGTATAGACTTATGGTGAGTTGTTCAACTGATATTGATTTCCTTATTTGGTTGCTACATACATATTTTTGTAGTAAAAATTAAGTAGCAGATGTCGTGGCGCTATGGTTTATGATCATTCATTTGATCATTATGTTTGTTAAATAATTCTTTTTATGATTCTCTGCCGTATATGAGCTACTGTGATGCATTAAATTGACCATGATGTAAAAATGTAGCCTCAACAAGAATGAGCCAGAGCAATAAATAATCTATTGAAACCTGTACCAACCTGAGTGAGTCTACATTTGGTTAGAAAGTCGAAGGATAAATGATTGTAGTTTCCCATTATGTTTATTTTTATGTGCATGTATGGAACTTCATCATTTAGTCATCCGCATTGCAACATATCTAAAGCTCCAAACCTCTGAGTTTTACTTTCATCATGCAGACTGACTTTTTAAGCACGTATCCCATTTAGTATCCAAAAATATATCAGTTCATATCTTAATCTAACTTAAATATATCCAATTGTACTAAACTTGATTTTTTGCAACCTATTAAATCATTAAGTTTTTATTCAAAGTCTTAATTTGAATCTTTGAGTACAATGTTTCTCTCTTTATGCTTAGAACTTTTCTTTCTGAAATTATTTTTCTTCATGAAAGTACTTTTTTTATTTTATGGTACCTCATTCTGCTTTTTAACTGAATGGCAGGTGAGGAGGATAATGGAAGGAAATCGAAGAATGGGAATGGTATAACGTACTGTGATTTTTTTTTTCATTCATCTTTATCTCCTTAATGTAGATTGGATATTCTGGCATCCTCTCACTGTTACTGTCTGTGGCCTATCTATGAATGCTGTATATAGGTTATCATTGATTCTACAACAGGTTTAGTTGCTGATTTTGCTTGTGAAGTGGAGATTACCGAGTAGGTTTTCCTTGTTCCTTACAATATTTTATTTGATTTATATTATTTTTCTGCTATTTATTGCTGATGCTACATGGATTTACAGTAATTAGATACCTGTTTCATTTTATGTAGTTGTGAGCCACTTCCAGACGGACGTTTCTTTCTAGAGGTGAGTTATAATTACGCCATCTTGCTTATGTCCATACCTCTTACCTTTTGCATGTGCTGATTCATTCCTGTGTGCTACATTACGCGTAATGACGTCACATTTGTTCATTACTGTTTTTCTACCAATTTTCTAAATCCTTAATTTATATAATGGATATATCGTCTTCTTTAATTACGGTAAAATACTAATGGGGTACTTTTAATCTAATTGCGTAATATATATACTGAAGAAAGACCTCCAATTTTGTGAAACACGAGTTGAACTTCCTTTGTTTTTTGGTAAATATTATGTTCTTATTTTCGTAACACGAGTCACTTGATTCTTCATGAGCTATTTCCCAAGTGATACCTGATTTTTTATTTATTGTTATTCACATATTCACATATAAATGAGCCCCGGTGACTTTTACCATGTATGTGTCATTATTTCAAAGGCTTCCAAGTACTTATCTCCTTAATAATACCAAAAGATTTGTGAATCTCAAGCAAAAAAGTCTTAGTAACAAAGAGAGATCTGGGCTTCAAATTTGGTACTACAGTGAAGAGAGCGGAAAAGCAGCTCTGGAAACTGACAATAGTAGCAATATCAATCTGATAACTTGATATACTGTTGATTGCAACTCACGTATTTCCTGTAAAGAATGTAGGAAACATCAATTTTTTTAATACATATTTTTTTGCTGCTTCCAACAATACCATTTAGACTTTGAGTAGCCACTGTTTGGGTCATGAATAGCCGATCTCAAAGAATCTTGCTAAGACAGTGACAAGAAGCAACCACATTGTGAGAATGTTGTATTTGTCTTTTCAAGTTTCAGTGTCCTCAGTTAAGTTAGAGGGCAAGTTCATCATGCAATGTATGTGTGATTAGTTCAATCAAGACATCCTACTGATAAACATAAGATGTACTGCAGTAAGTTCACCATCTTTTTACTTTAAAAGCTGGTTTCTACGGTAGAATTGGCCATTGTTTAAATGTTATGTTGGATTATTTAACAAAGGGGAAAAAAAATAAGAACATTAACAAATAAATAAAATTAAAAAAGAGAAAGAAACTAAATCTTGTGCGTAAAACATTTTCTGTTAAAATGTAACTATTTGTATGAACTTCATTTCATCTTATAGCTATGTTTTGATAAGTCAAGTGATATTCTATTCATACAAGGATAAAATTTCATTCAGGTTGAAAGTCGTAGGAGATGTCGCATCCTTCGAAATTGGGATCAAGATGGGTTAGTTTTATTACCATTACCTGTCAATTATCAAGTATTTAGTCTGGTGTTTTAATCGTCTCTATGTCTTTTTCTACGATTTTTGAAGGTACCGAGTTGCTGAAATTGAATGGGTACAGGATATATGTCCAGCAGAAGGAACAAGAGAGAGATTAGATGTAAGTGTACTGCTATTTTGGCTTAAATCTGTGTCTTCTGTTTAATTTGCTAAGAAGCATAAGAAACAATGAGGCATATCAGAATATTCATAGATGAGCATTTACTTTTGGGCGTTGTCACTTAAGACGTGTTTGTTAAATTTCTTCACAGTATAAAAAAAAGAGTGACATGAGTATGTCCCTCCAAACCCAAGGTAGAATATTTTGTCTTGGTGGCTTGTTTCATGAGACCTATACATCTACTAGTTTGGTGTTTACTAATATCCTGTTTTTTCAGTTCTACGGGAAATATTAAATATAAATCAAATATTTAACACACTTTAACTTCTAACTAATGTTTGTATGCATTTAAATGTTCAAATTCTTTTTGGTATTTTATCTACCTTTTATCTAGCATTTACATTCATGTTTTTAATCTAATACTCCCTCCGTCCCCAAAAGGATGAGCAAAAGTATAATTTGCACACATATTGAGAAAAGTAAAGTAGAGAAAAGAGAGTTAAAAAGTTTCAAATTTATCCTTGGTGTTCCACAAGATTATATAAAGTAATGAGTATTTTTAATTTTTTTAATACTAATGGACTCCACTAAATAACATATTTATCCTTCACTTTATGTTCTTTATCTCATACTTTTGGGGATAAAAAAATTTGTACCTTTAGTCATCCTTTTTGGGTTGGAGGGAAGTAATTACTTACGTATGTATAAATATTGCATTAAAAAAAACACGGCTTGCAGTTGAAAGTCTCAACGCTGGTAATGCTGTTTAAAAGAATAAATGGGGGATTCAAGCACAGAAGTGTCAGAGATGGTTGACTTGATCTCTCAATTGTTTATACCCCTGGTGCTTGTTTTGGCATATAGTACATCCTGTAATCAATGGCTGTAACTATTTTGATAGCCATACATGTTACTTGCACAGTGCTAAACAAATGGCAGTATCTCTTTTAATAAGCAACAAGACGTTTGGATTAATTTATGGGAGCTTATAGTTACAGGATATGATAAATAAGGCAGCAGCATATGCTCGGTCATGGATGAGTGCGGCACAACAGGCAGCACAAGGAGGTAAAACATTAAAGAAGATTATTATATGAAAGTTCATTTTAAAATGTTGGATTTTCCAGTGCTTTTAACAGGTAAAATAATATCAGGAAAAGGTATTGTTTCCCTCAAGTGTGTCATGATCACGTGTTGCTTAGGGATAAGATTTGCTTCAAAGTTTAAGTAGTTCATCCCAACTTGTGGCCTTTAGCATGAGATTCACATTGATTCACTACACTTGTTGAAACCAAATTACCATCTTTATTATTATTTGGGTGGTCCCTAATCCCCCCCCCCCAAAAAAAAAAGGAAACAAAATAAAATAAAAAATCTGAATATGCAGTCTGCTAGGGATCTTAATAAGAGCAAACTACAAAGCTGTGTGATGTGTAACTGGCACCTTTGAATATGCTGTAGTTTTACTTCTGCCTTGCTGGTATTTGCTTCCATTTTGCTGCTGGAGGAACCTATGAACTTCTTTCTATTTTCATCTACACAATCATTTTTATTTTTGGCTGATGGTGAGATTTTTTTTTTCCTTTTAGATCAAGTACGACTTGCACAACTCTTTAAAGCTGAAGGGTTGATGCCTGCAACAAGGGATCCTGAGCGCTTTAGTTTTTGGGTATGCATATATATTTACTTTTTAGTTTAATGTTTGGGCCTAAATTTGATTCCTATAAGCTGCGGCTGATGTAATACCTGGATGCAGCTTGCGACTCTAACTAATAGGAGACCATCAGAAAGATTGGATCTCCTTCGTATAAGAGATACAAATGAGGTACCCGTTCTATAATTCTTGAAGTTTCAAATTGGCAGTTTGTTACTATGTTGGCCACACATTGCATTCATACCAATTCTTCAGCCAATAATCATAAAAGATGATTTTAACTTGGGACCATGTACTTTGATATTACAGCCAAGCCTCTAATAATTGATTATTTTAGGATATCCCATAACTAAAACAATTGAGCTATTAGTTATATAATTGCATTGTGATATGCGTTAATTAATCACCTTATCAATGATCTTTTGTTGCTAATTTAAAGAAGTAGCATATTTTATGATTGTTGTAAATTCTTCTTTTTATTGTTAATAGTCTAAGAACGTTTTGTGATAACGTACTAAGAAGTGAGCTTGGTTTCCCCAAAGTTATATAATTATTAAAAAGATTATTGTGCTAGGAAATTGAAAGTTTGGAGGGGAAACTGTATTTCCATTACTGATGCCTCGAGCCAACTTAGTAGTAGTATTAATTTTGAGGTCGTCCTTTTGACATGTTTTATGAATTTTATCTGCAGAGAATAAGACGTGGGCTCCTCTATATGAAAGCAGAAGAACAAGATTGCAGTTTGCAATAATAAATAACAATGTAAAGCATTCTGTACTATTTGTTATGTGGTTATAAAATTTGTAGGTTATTCTTTGGCCCACATGTAAAGGTAAGAAGGAAAAAAGAAAGAAGAGAAGATATAATAGATACCACATTCTTTTTACTTATAATTTATACTGTAAAGACCCAATTTTTTTGATAGTGCAATACAAATTCCATTTGCAGTTACTTAGTTGATGTTGCAGTGAATAAAAATAACTAGGGATTACTGCTTCTGGGCTAGGCTAACATGAATTTGTTGTACGAATTTTGAGAACACAAATGGCTCCCCAGATCCTTACAGTTTTCTTGTTATTTGTTGAACACATATTATTACTTACTTGAATTAAGAGGAGAAGGTTGAAGTTTTCAAGAAACATACCAGACTCTGTGCTCAGCTCTTCTCTTCTCTTCTCTGTGGGTTAGTTAGTTAAGGAATATTGGAGTTCTGGAAATTGGAATTTCTGTGTGTTGGGTGGGCAATTTATGAAGTTAATAAAAGATTTTACTACCAAGCTCTTTGGAATCATATAACTCATTCTTGGAATAAATAAACAATAAGGCTAAAAATAGTATTAAAAGGGAAAGAAAGAAAGAAAGAAAGACGACAATTAGATATGAACAAATATATATTAGGATAAATAAATTTGTATAAATTCTACAGTAATTACTTACTATCAATGGCTAATTAACTAAATGCAAACAAATTACTCATATATATATATATATATATATATATCTGTCGGTTGCCCTTCTATTTGGGAATCAATGACCTCTCATTCATCTTCGTCACCCTCACCCTTTAATAGTTGTTTAGGTACTTAAGATTTATTATAAACATTTGTTTATTATAACTTTAATTGATTTAACTTAACTTTTTGTTTGATAATAACAAACATATCCCTTAAGTAGATTGTATGAAAAGGACAACAAGGCGTAATCAAATATTTTGCAATCCTTAATCAATAGTTATAAGAAGTAAATTGTCGGCAAATCTTATTATCGCATAGGAGTATTTTGTACTCCTTCCGCCTTCCGTTTCTTAATATAAATCGTTTTAGACATGTGCACAAAAATTAAGAAAATAATTAAAAAATATTAACTATACTATCAATTGTCTATAATACCCTTCACCTCACTTATTGGGAGAATGAGAGAAATACTTAAGAGTAGAGGAGTAGTATAGGATAATGATAAATATGGATCAAAAAATTAGGTGGAGTAATAAAGGGCAATTTGAGAAAAATAATGATCAATTCTCCTAGATAACCACAAACGACAAATAATTAGGAATAACAAAAAAATTCTAAAACGGCCTACATATAGGAATGGAGGGAGTATATATATATAGGAAATGATCTATAATATGCATTTGGTATGGATGAAAAATAGGTAAATAATATCATAACTATCCATTACATAAATTAAGGGCTCATATTTAAAACACAATTTCGTCATCCGCCAGTTCATGTAGCGGACACATAAAAAAAAATTAGGCCTAAATTACCCCCAAGTAAAATATCATGTCATTTACGCCTTTGTTGGTATTTATCCGCTAGTTGAACTAGCGGATGGCATGAAACAATTATTTTCCACTAAGCCGTTAATGGAACTTAGGGATAATTTGGGCCTAAATTTTTTTTTGTGTCCTCTAGTTGAACTGGCGAATGACGAAATTGTGTTTTAAATCTGAATCATTAATTTATGTAATGTATGATGGAGATGCTATTTGCCTATTCTTCATCTATAACAGATACATATTATGGCTCATTTTCTTATATATATATATATATATATATATGAAAAATAGAGGTGTACAACTGTGTAAGTTTCAAATGTAAATAAGTCACCCAACGATCTTAGAGTATATAGAAACCACCGACGCAGAACTATTGGTGTCAACTTAAAGTTACTCTTTACAACACATCGCAAAGATCAAACGGTTAAATAGAGGGTCCGTTCGTAGTTTAATTTTCAGTATTCTCTATTTTAATACTGTGAACGTGACAGAAGACCAAAATACCCCTTCTTTGCAAGTCTCCCGTCCGCAGTTTAATATTGCGGACGCTAGGTATGACCAACTAATAAGTTATGTCCGCAGTATTAAACTGCGGATGCCAAATTAATTTTTTTTTTTTTCAAAGTTTGGATCATGTTGAATGCCATTGATATACGTTTTGGAGTACAGTCTCATCCCAATGATATATCTGTCATCTGGCCTTGGCCCTTTGTGAAAAACTGTGTCAACATGTTGAATGTAAAATTTGAAAATTTCTTCTTAGGTCTTCCTCGATCCTTCTTCAATCTTCAAGAGATAAGCATATAATAATTCATTCCAAGTATCTAGTATTCGAGACAAACACCAATAACTGCAATATTGGGAATTGAACGAATCTTGAAAACTATTTTTTTTTTTTTTTTAATTTGGCATGTAGCGGACGACACCATTTGACCATATTTAGCGTTCGCAGTTTAATACTACGGAAGGAGACCTTTATTAAGGAGGGATATTTTAGTTATCTGTCTCGCCCGCAATATTAAACTGCGAATGAAAGTTGTATTAAACCGTTCGATCTTAAGATGAACGCTCACGATCTGTTGTAAGAATGAAAAATTTCACCTGGTATCATTCACTAAATGTGATATCTGGATTATATTCTTCTGTCTTCCACCATAAAAAAGAAAATGTCTTCTCAAGTTGTCTCTTTTTACGGTTTATTTTGGGTTTCGCCGGAAGTCTAGAGATGCTTTACCACCACAATAAATATAAATATTACTTACAGGCAAGTAATTAAGTTCACTGTCGTTAAATATTACTAATGATTTTGGTTCAATGATTGATAATCGCATTACATACTCATATGTATATTTTCTTATTTTTATTTTAAAAAAATTATTGTTAGTAACAAGGATTTCATGAAAGCATTCATTCCCCATCGAGTATTGCATTATTGTTTATATTATTATGAACATTATATGTATATGCATATTCTCCCCCTTCCAAAAGAAATAAATAGTGTGTTTTTTTTTAATGTATCCTAGCTAAAAGGGGGGCATAATTAGTAATAATTAAAAAAATAATTAGACTTTCATGTCCCACTCACTCGTCAGATGCACATCATACTAATAATTAAAAAAATAATAGTTTCTTTTTTGGACAAATCCGTAAGTTTTGTGAAAATAACAACCATTTTTTTGGTTGGAAATTCCATTATTAGTTAGGAGGGAGGTGTCGAATATGAATGAATATTGCATTAGATGCCACTGAACTGTCCTATATTCTTACCACCAACCTTATGATTTACTTATAAAATTATGTATAATACAAAAACATTATCCTGTCATTTATTACACACTGAAAAAATAATCCTATATCTTTAAATAATTAATTTCTGATACACAAACTTATTTAGAAATTCTAAAAAGTAAAATGATTAATTAGTGTGAATGTTGTGAGTATATTCTAAAACAGACAGACCCTCTTTGCATCATCAAAAAGCAAAATAATTGTAAAAAAAAAAAAAAAAAACTACATTAGGAAAATGGTGTTCTTTCCATGTCCCTTATTTGAGCCAACTAATTACTAATAGTGAGTGAGGAATATTGGGGAGATAACAAAGACATGACCTTCAATAAGTCCAAATAAACTCATTGGTGAAAACAAAGACACCACCTTCAATAAAGTCCGTCCAAATTAAATATACTCATTGGTGAAAACAAAGCAGAAAAAGTTTGTTAGTTTTTCAGTTGGTAACCCATCCATTCACCCAACTCTCCTAACCCCCCCTAAATTCTAAACAACCATGGAGTGAAAGAAAGATAGAAAAATGGCCTTTAAATATAAATTTTCAAAAAGAGAAGAAACATCAATGTCTGATTGCCTTCTACTCTACTCCATCCATATAAGGAAGTCGCCATTAATTAGGACTCAAAATTTACAACTCAATAATCCCTCCCTCCCGTGGAAGAATATCCATCCATGCCAATGGAGAAAGCAGGCAAGATTATGAGGAGATCAGTCTACACTTTTCTTTCAAATTACCATTACTTCACAAGCGCTGCGCTTTTGGCACTCCCATTTTCAGCTTCATTGCTCCTCTCACAAGCCCTTGTCCCTTATTTCTCTCTCCTACCCACAGTTGAAAATAGGCTGCAGGCTCTCTTTTATGCAGCAGGATTCCCTCCATCATCTGAATTCTTTACCATCCTCAGTCTAAAAATCTCCCAAACCATTACTTCATCCATTCTCCTTCTTCCTTTCACCCTCTCCTTCCTCCTTTTATCAAAGGCGTCTATAATCCAAGCTCTCAATCATCCCCAAAAACCATCTCCCCAACTAAAACTTTCCTCTTTTATTCCCCTTTATATCCCCCTTCTCCATACCCAATTTTGCAACTCCTTATTCATTCTATCGGCGAACGCAACTTGCTTCACAATTCTATTTGTTTCCTTCAATATTTTTGATGGATTCGATTTATTATCATCTCCCAAATCAGTCCTATTTTTATCAGCAACTTCGGCTGTTGTTTATTCCATAATTCTTGCAAACGCTCTCATTATTAGCAACTTAGCATTGGTTTTATCGGGGATGGAAAGAAGTGGAGGGTATATTTCAATCTTTAAGGCATGTGTTCTGATCAGAGGAAGAAATTCAACAGCTTTATCATTAGCTCTGCCTCTCAGTATGGCCTTGGCTGCAGTTGAGGCTTTGTTTGAATACCGCGTGGTGGGAGCTTATTCTCGTACTGGATTTCCCACTTGTTCCATGGCTTTAGAGTGGATGTTCATTGCATATTTGTACTCCATCTTCATTGTTCTTGATACAATAGTCGGCTGTTTGTTCTTCAAGAGCTGTAAAACAGCAGCTTTCCTGCAGATTGAAGATCAGGCCTGCAGATACTCTTATCGGATTGAGATAGCAGCAGAATTAGAAGATCATCACTGCACTTGTTTGGCAAATGTAAAGACTTGAAAGAAATAAGGGTTTCTTAATGTGTGATTATTTACTTTACTTGCTCATTCTACAATCATTCAATTCATTTGGAGAGGCTGAGACTGAATTCATACAAATAAAAGTGGACCAGTGAAGCAGCTAGCTAGATATGCATGGTACAAAGATTGCATGTAAGCTAAATAACAAGCCCAATCTGTGTAGGTTCTTGTCTATACACATATATACCTCTTTAATTTCTTGTAGCTAGATTCGTACATACACTCCAAAAGAATATGATGTTCAAAGCTTATTATTGTGTTGGGTTTGTGATGAAAATGCAATACCACCAAAATCAAATCATTTAGCAAATTGACAGCAAACTAAAGGTGCTTTGGTAATGGGACATTTTTGAGAAATAATTTTTTCTTTTGGGAAATTAAATGCTACCTAAAGTCCCCTTTTTTTGGAGTTGAATCACATTGCTTTTATATTATATTGGTTCAATCCAAAAGGGAATGTGAGAATCTGTTCAAACTAGCTAAAATGCATCAACCCACTTTGTCTTTGATATCCCAATTCAATTTTAATAGGTAGCGTAGCGTAGCTGTAGATTTGGACCAAAATCTACAAGTAGGTCAATATCCAGGCGGCATATGCAAATGCAAATGCAAATGCATGCCTTCTTTTATAGTATCAAATTGAAAAGATGAAACATATATTTATATTAAACAATTTAAAAGAGAAAAAAGAGTGACAAGTAACTTCCCGAAACAGTTTACTTAAAATCTCAAGTATGCCTTCTATGACCTTTGTTCCATCAACTCAATTTCGTTTTATCCAACACCAATGCCCCCCATCATTCTTACACACCATCAATTATAGGGACTTGGTTGTATTGGATTTTAGTCTGCGTCTGTCTGTTTCTAGCTAAATATACTCACATGCAGTGTTTGCATATGTAGTTGCCACAAGGATGCACCATACCAAAGTCTCATTTCACTTTTGAACAAACTTTTTTCTTCTTCTTTTTTCTTTTTTTTTATAAAAAAAAAAAAACAAAACAAAAGGTGAAAATCAGTTAAGACTCTCTTTTAATTTGTACCACAGAAATTTATTTTATTGAATTGAATTGAATTAAAGATAAGGTGTTGCATTTTTGAAATGTTTCTCAGCTATCACATTTTCAAAATGTTTCTCGTCTATGTACTGGATGGTAGATGGAAGTAGGGGTAGGGGTATGGCCCCTTCAATTTCATGATCAAACCATTGGTGATATGGACTTTTCACGCACCTAATCTGTTATTCCACTGGCTTTTATAATACTCTCTTCTATAAAAAGAGTTTCATAGACAAAAATTATTAACATTAATATTAATATATATATATATATATAATTCTCGTTTATCTTTAAAAAATAATAAATTATTAATTAACTAGTGATGATGATATGATCATATGATAATAAAATTATATAGGTAACTGGAACTCTTAGTTGAACGGAGGGAGTATCTTTAAACACAAAAAAAAAAAAAAAAGATACACGAAGAATGATGCCATTAAGAATTTGTGGCTCATCCAGGTACTATAGACTCCATCCAGTCTATCAAAAAAAAGCACATATATTAAGGCCACTTACAGGTGAAGAGGAATTGGAAAAACAAGCAAAACTACGTTAAATCATTCACAATTCAAAAATCTGCAAAATATGTCTGTATGCGCATTACTTACTTGGACTAGCTACAAGGCAAAAATGAAAAAAAATAAAATAGAAAGAGCTTTTCCATTAATTAATCTGAACAACAAATAAAGAATCATGTGAGGGAACAAAATGTTATCTAACTTCCCTGCAGCCTATACCTACCTATTTTGTAGATCTAATCTTGAATATCATGGAACATCTTCTTCTTTTCCCTTGTTTACAATACAAAATACACTAGAGATCCTACCTTCTAATTTCCTCTTCTAATCCTTGACTATGTATATACAACAATTTTACACGTGGATTCCTATCAAAATCGAATTGGTTAAGTGGAAAACAACTTCAATGAATCACAACTTTTTAAATCTAAGTACTGGGTTAGAGCTTTGTACGTGGTTAATGCTACACTCTGACCTTGTCATTCGTTGTCCCAATACCTTCCCCTTTCATACTAGATTGCCAACGAATGATGAAAGCAGCCATCATATCCAAGCTTGATCCATGGATACCCAAATAATTTCTCTTCCTGGAATATGAGATAAGAGAGTGCCAATTTGGATTCCATGTATGGATCATGTGACCTCCCAGCTCAGACAGCAATAAATACCCAATGCTCGTAAAAATCAGTGCATTGGCATAAATAACCGATCAACCATATGAAATCACCGACTTAGCCGAATGGCACTGTGCGCTGAGCCGACCACAGGATTTTTACATCTGCAAGTTTCAAGGATTGGCATTTTCTCTTCATTTTCTTGAATAGGCATGTACTGCGTGCCATAACACCAATGTGTGGCGCTTCTGGTCTGTCATTGAAGCAGTTTACTCAGACTCCAGAAATCACACGGGCTGACCATTTCGAGAATCAAAACCCCATTTAGTGAATGAAGTAAACATTCGTCAGCTATTTCACACCCTTATTCTCCATTTCAATCTCCTTTTGAGCTTTCTTCTTTTCCGCTTCTTCCTTCTTACAATTCTCTACATGAGCTTTCCTGAACAGCCTCACGAAGTCCAAGAGTGTTGAATTAACTGCGTAAATCAATCGTCGAATGTGAGAAGCAAAGTCAGCACTTAACATTCTTGCATTTGGACTAATAGAAAATTTGAAAAAGTGAACATTAAACCATGCAAACACTTAGGTTTAAGAGTACCAAGATCTGATGATACCACAGAAGAGGATAGAGAATACAAATTCGTACGAAAATTTTCTCAGAAGTTATTACAGATAAGAAGAAAAAAGGGGAAAGCCAAAATGGCGAAAATAATCAGCGACTTAGGCTTCAAGAAAACAAATGGTCGGGGTCCATCTCATTGAAATCTCAAATAGGCTCGTCTTTTAACAGCATATTTTCACAAAGTAGATTGACTGACATTTCAACATCACCACAGAAGTCACAATAGAATTAGAATGTCACTCGAGTAAATTCAGAAAATCCCTTCATCTTCAGGCAATGATAAGAAATCACAAATACTTGATTAAAAGTTTTCAAATAAATACACACGGTCATCACTATTACCAAAATCTATTGAACCTGCAAGTGCATATGCATATAACTTTCTTACGCAAGATAATTTCATCAACAAATATATCAAAGCAAAGAAACTTGTTTTGAGGTAAGGCAATGGAAAAAAGTGTAGAGAAGATATACTAAGAACTTTTTCATTAATTAATCTGAATGACTAAAAAAGAATCATGCGAGGGAACAAAATGTTTCTAACTTCCTTGCAGCCTACCTAAGCCTTCCTGATATGGCCTGTGCCGCACAGGCCTTCATTAATCAGTCGGAACTGCTTAAAATTATAGGGTAATTAACCCATTTCGAAAGAAAGTAGGATAAACATTAAAAATAAAATAGGGGCATGCCATAAACTAAACATAATCATAAAACACTAGTAAAAGTTCCAAACAACCTCTCATCGTTCTGTAATGCCAAGGGCCATTAGCGTAAATATAGTTAATTTTGGACCTTACTTGGTAGTTTCTAAATTTAGCTAGCAAATGGGTTATAGTTTGGCCACGGTGCATTTTAGCTTAGTTGGTACATGATAGTAGCCTATATGGTAGCCTCCATATAATACAGTAAAACACTAAACGTATTAGTTATCATTATGAACGAAATGAATTATACGGGTGGTTTATCGATTCCTTAGCTCAGCTCTCTTCTTCTCCAAGTTCTCTCTCAAACACTAATTTCTCAAAAACCCTAATCTGCATTGTTGCTTAGTTGAACTCCGTATAGGATTGAGCTTAACAATTGGTATCAGAGCAAAAGCTTTCCTTGGGACATCTTCTCCAACTTCCAAAACCCTAAATTGTGAAAAGCTCCTTTGAAGGTCACTATTCATCATCCCTCGGCGGCCAAAACTCACTTAAAACTCGGCCAAGCCCTTGGGGATCTCCTGGGTAACTATCATCCATCAACTTTGAATAAAAATTAGCCCCATAACAACCATAAATATCTCAGGAAACTCACCAGTTCATGCTTTGTTCGCAATGCCGGGAAATTAGCAAGTTTAAACCATTCCAATCTCATCCATTCTAGCTGAAAATCACTTGGATTTGTTACATTTACAATTTTGAGCACCATAGACGGAGAATTATCATCTAATAGCAATCAAAGCATAAGCAAATTTCAACCATAGAATCTGTTGTGACCTCTGTTCACAGGTGAGGCCTGAAATTCCATCTTAAACCCGCCAAAATCTATTCAGATAGCTCCAATCTCTGCAGCAAAAATCACTAGAAGGCAGATCAAATCACAACAAAATCTCCATATTCTGTTTCAACAAGACAGCTGCAAATGAAGTACTCTTCACAATTCAGCCACCATTTTGAGGTTTAATCACTTCCATGCTTCTTATGTCATTCACAGGCTACAAGTTCAAGTCTCAGTTTAAATTTAAAGCCATTCCAATTGAATTTTAATCTCAATGTTAGCAAAAAAAGTCCACTGTTGACTTCTTTTCTTTTTTCTTTTCTTTTTTGTTTGATTTTCTTCAATGAAACTGCATTCAATTAGCTAAGTAGCCCTAAACCCTGTTTAAAATCTCTTAGTAGAACTATTAATAGGGTTCAATCAGCCAAGTCTATCAAACTTCATTTTACAAAATTTTGTTTTAATTTTGCATTAGTCAAACATTACTCAGCGTAGTCAGCAATTTCAAATAGTGGTCAATGAAATATTGATCCACTATTAGGCTAATAAAACTCCTTTGTATATTAAGCTTCCATTTCAAGATCATTTATTCTAGTACTTCATTAGTTTGCAATTCACCTCACGCATGGTTGGAAATTTAAGTTCCCACTTTTATAATATGTTCCAACAAGATTATATCAATTTCAAAAAATTCACCAATTAAAAATTTGAGGAAATGCCTCAATTCTTGTCTGAAATTCTGGGTTATCAGTAAAGGGTAGCAATAAGCATGAAATAAATTGCCAAATCCATAGGGACATAAAAGAAAGGAAGAAGATGAAGCTCACAAAAGAAGAGGAAAGGAAGAATTTGACAAACCACTTTTTGATGACGAACCAACAAAGTGAAGAAGCTACAATATTTGATGATGCTTCTAGTTATTATGAAGAATCATTGTGTTGGACTCCTCTATTTATGAATATGATCAGTATGAAAAGCCAATTAATGAAGAACCAGAATGCGATGAGCAATATAAAGTGAACAGGGCAATTTTAGGCATCAGCTTGATAGTGCAGTTACATGATAAAAAAATATTGAATGTGATGCTAAATCTAAAGAAACCCCTACTATGTTGAGGGATTAGGTTATGAACTTATGATGGTCCTCTAATTTTTGATGAGGAGCCACCACAAACTTGAATGTGATGCTAAATCTAATAGAAGCACAAAGGCTCATAATCAAGGCAATGATGCTGCACAGCAGGTTCAAAAGCCTGGCTTTGGAAATGCGAGGGAAAGTGGCAACATGGAACACGCATAGTGCTAAGCCTTGTTGCTTTGATTTGAAGAATACAATCTAAGTGCTGATACATACCTAAATAAGGTGCCTATACTTGGAGATTCAGTCGAACTATACCTTGCGCGGTTCGAGTGGTCCCGCCATATGCACTAACAGCTCTAGCAAAGTCAAGAGGGTGTTCTTCAACCTTGGGACATTAGCACAGAGAAAAATATTTTTAAGTTCAAAAGCTTCAACGGCACTGGACATAGTTGCAGTTGGCAGTTCTGATAAAACATTCATGTTCACAGCATCCGTTATGACAAAGACATAGTTTTACTCATTCTACTCAAGCTGTTGTGACTGCATTATTATTCAGCGCTAATGGACAGCCGTCAGAGATCTTTTTACCATGTGGAGGGTCATCTATTTAATAAGCATATAGAACTTTGAGACGACGCTTCAGTCCATAATTAGATAGGCCGATGATTACACCATCATTTCATTGCACTTCCTTGTGAATGAGCCTGTGCTAATGAGTGTATCTTACAACTGATAATAATGTCGATCTTGGTAACATAAGTTCTTGATAATGGTTTGGATCCAGGAGGAAATGATAAGCGAGAAAAATGAAGCTTCAACAACATAGCCATCTATAAGGATATGAATTTTCTTGAAAGGGAAGCAATGTAAGGCCAAGGGCCATTCGTGTAAAGTAAAACTATGGACTTATTAGTTAGTTGGTAGTTTCTAGAATTAGTTAGCACATGAGTGCTAGTTTACCCACAGTGCACTTTAGCATAGTTGGTTCATGACAGTACCCTCTATATAAGAGTAGAATGTAATAGCGATCATTATGAATGAAATGAATTAAAAGGATGGTTTATCCATTCTTAGCTCTCAAGCTTTCTTCTCCTTCACATTCTTTCTAAAATCTACTTTTTCTAAAATCCTAACCTCCATTGTTCCTTGGCTAAGTTTAAGCTAACACATTCCTCCCTCTATGTGAAGAACTGGGAGCCACACAAGCAACTAGCCAACTAGTAGCACAGGACAGAAACAATAATGTTGGCTAACACTAGAATCCTGCAAAAGTTTTTCATGAAATGGACCTGACACTGTTTGCCAAAAGAAGTGATTGACTAAAACCTCTAATAAACGCTCCTCCAATCCTCCTAATTCACCAAGCCTTCAAATTTATTATAATTGGCCAAGTTTGTCCCACATGTATGTACCCACCCCAAATTCCCAATTATGACATTTTTCATATTACATCACATACATCTGAAAGAGATGGGAAAGCTTTCAGAATAGATTTCAATCTTTAAATGGTAAAAACATTAGTAACTACTGAACCATTCTCTTGTGATTCTCAATTGCTAGTACTTAGCCTTTTGAGACATCAAACAAAAAGTTCTGAAGGAAAATCCATTGAGGGATTATTTAGCTTTTACTTTTAAAGGAGTGCAGAGTATGACATGATTGACTGGCCATATGTTACCTTGTTCAAAAGGGCACCGGGCAGGATCCTCGCCAAAATACAGTGCCAATGCATCTGCATTCCTACCCTGTCCATCAATAAGAATGTCAAAAGATATCACCACGATGTCATCGATTTAATATATTAAGAGATAGTTCAAATCACAGAAAATTACCGCCACTGAATATAAATTTGTAACAGAAGCCACCTTCGCTTCAGCAACACCAATAAATTCCTTCAGTGTCTATAGATGGGAAAGAGTTGCTCTTATTAGGGCAATAAACTTTTAATAACAACATTTAAGTTATTTCAACTATCTCTTCATTGAGTAAAGCATACAAGAATTATGATATATAAAAGAGTTTTATGTTAAAGGAAAATATTGACCAGTAATCTGTATCAAAGCTAAGAGAAAAATTTAAGTCATTAGAACACTTTAAACATATAAGCTCATCAAGGTAGGAGTATACATCTTAAAATAGATACCTATTTGGTTGTAAAGTATTTTGCTACGAGATAAATATTAAACATTTCTCATAAGATCCATTCCAAATAGTAAATTAACCTGTTAAACATGTTCATTGTAGCTTCCAAGAAAAGAAAAGGAAAATAATATTTCTTGTAGCTAATTATATATATTAACCAACATGGGAAGTGCATTCGATTTACTAGTTCTTCATAACCTACTGTACATGGACTCTTCTAAATGGGTGAAGTACCAATGCCGAACACCCGACGTTCATACATGACTGTGGGGTAATAGCAATGTCGACGTTCATACATGGCTTTAGGGTAATAGCATCCGTGTCGGACACATCATTTTCACTGAGATTAGGGGAGAAAGAAACAGATTCACTGGTAAAGATGAAAAAAATATATTGTTTGATCTCGCTTGGATGTCTTGTGTTAACGAGTTGTCAAACTTTTTATCTAAAACATCATTTCAACGCACCCATATCCACCCTATAGATTGCGGATGTCAATCAATGAGCCAGTGTTTATTGGTATGCCTAATCTGAACCACTAAGGACTAAGGAGTCATTAGTTTCATTGTGAGTAGGCTAAATTTAATTAGTAAAGGATGTTGGAATAAACACTACTGAAAACAATTGCAGCGGGTATCCTTGACTTTGTTGGCTTGTTGAATTTCTTGCAATAATAGTCAACCAGATGTTGCTTAAGTATCCTTCTCATATATATATATATATATATATATATATATATATATATATATATACTATCATTGTTATTTTCTTCAAGTTCTTAAGCCTCTAATCTTCTAGGAGAATTTTATTCATAAGATAATCAGTTCATCCTGGCTGCGTCTTTTTTTTTCCTCTTTGTAATCAAAATATTAGGAAAACAATTTAAGTGTATCAGATAGAATCAATAGCCATTTTGATGTATTTTCCATGTACAATTTTATATATGAACAATGTTGTCCTAATATGTGTGAGAGGTAATGACATGGCAATAAAAAGAAAAAAATTGCCAATATAGAATTTTAAGTTGTTCATAGTAGTAAATGAAGGGTTATTTAGTATTTTCCCTTTATTCCTTCTTACCAATAGCAGAATTCAAAATAAAACTTTCGTAAATAATTTCATCCAATCCAATCTCTATGTACACATTTTAGCAAAGAATTTCAAAATATGAATAAAAAAACATCAAAACCATAATTTAAAAATATCAAATTTTTATAATTAATTTCAACTACATAAACTAAATTCAAAGAAAATAATAAACTTAAATTAACTTCAATGTTTAGTTGTTGACTCAAAATATTGTTCTTTTTTCTTTATTGGATTCACTTGAAATAATTTAGTCTGTATAAAATTAATTGGATTTAAACTTTTTTTGAATTTAATTTCATTGTTTATGTAGAATTAATTATAAAAATTTGTATTTTTGAATTCTAGGTTTGATGTCTTAACTTATTTTCATTTTTATATTTAAAATAAATTACTAAAATTTTGTACATAAAGATTGGATTGAATGAAATTAATTATGAAAGTTTTATTTTGAAGTATGCTTTTGGTAAGAAGGAATAAAAGGAATAGACTAAATAACCCTTCATTTACTACTATGAACAACTCAAAATTCCATATTGGCCATAGTTTTTCTTTTTAATGTCATGTCATTACCATAGTTGTCACGGCGCCACGGTGAGTCGTGGCGGTAGCCGACTGCCAGGACGCCTAGGCGACAAGGTGACCGCCATGGCGTCCGTATGGCGATAAGTCGTTTACAATGTGCAATTTATATATTATTTATTTTACTTAACAAATATGTTGGCAATAAAATTTCATATACATTAAAACCCATAACATAATATTATGGAATAATATTAAAAACACAATTATGTAAATACTTAGCAATAACAATTAAAAAATAAAGCAGATAAATTATACCACCATAAACCACATCAAGTAGATAAATGTTACATATGAATGGATAAAATGTAAAGAGTACATATATAAAATATAAATAAATACATACAAATATATATACACATATATATATTTATATTAATATATATATATATATATATTAATAATATTTATATATTTATAATTTAATAATTATATTTATAATTATAATAATTATATTTATAATTATAATTATTTATTATATGGTAAAAATGGAGGTACACAGCCGTGTAACTTTTAAAGTTACACGGTCTACGATCGTAGAGTGATTTCACTCTACTATCGTAGAGTAGTCTCCAGATAGTAGAGTGAATTCACTCTACGATCGTAGAGTAGTCCACGATCGTAGAGTGAATTCACAAATCGTAGAGTAACTACTCTACGATTGTAGAGTGAAATCACTCTACGATCGTAGAGTGAAATCACTCTACGATCGTAGACCGTGTAACTTTAAAAGTTACACGGCTGTGTACCTCCATATTCCCCTTATTATATTTATTATTATAATAATTATATAATTATATTTATATATATATATATATATATATATAACCATCAGTTAACATGACAATAAAGTAAGAGGGATATAATGGAGCCAAGCAGTACACAGAGGCAAAGCCTCTCGCCCAATCGCACTCAGTATCTCTCTCTCTCTCGATCGCAGCAGCCTCTCGCGTTGCAATCTTCCTCTCAGTCGCAGTCTCTCGCCCTCGCAATAGACTCGGTCGCATCAGCCTCTCTCGACTTCAATTTCTTCTATCGACTACAATCTGCTGAAGTGATGTGTTCTCTACGAGTCGACTCGGCTAGGGCATGTTTTGGAGATCTGCGACGTCGTTTTTTTTTTAACCCAATTCAGATTTGGGTCGATCATACCCACCAAGTCACTCGACCAGCCGGTTAGTCATCCAAGTCGTCGCGGCGTTGTCTAAGGCGTCGACTGTTTTTGCTAGGCGCTCGCCTTTCAGCCATCGACCAAGTCGCACGCTCGCCTTGCAGGTCTCTCACCGATTGGACGCCTTGGCGACGCCGTAACAACTATGGTCATTACCTCTCACACCTACTAAGGACAACATTGTTCACATACAAAATTGTATAGAGACAATTATGAACTAAAAATTGTGCAAGGACTAAAATGAAACTAAAGGAAGAGTACAAGCACTAAAAGTGTTGTTTTGCCATGTAGCAACCAAATTTTGTTGGTTAAAACTTCATGTGTTCCTTATTACTTCATTAAGTAAAACTTCAAGAGTCCCTCAGTTTAAGATCTAAGATGGGGACTCATACCTATATTTGTTTCCATGCAGTTCTTGGACTATTTACTCATTTGACCAACACATTTTAATTGGAGGGAAATATGATCAGAAAAGCTTTTAACTTGGGAAACTTTCATGTTTTTACAAGGTATCTAAATAAAAACAAAACATATTATTGACTTCAGTATAAATAAGGGATTACTTTATCCCAAGACTGTACTAATCCCTCATAAACATATCAGTTTTAACTCTTAAATAGAAGGTCACATGTCATTTACAGGACCTTTTCTGGAAGGAGGTGAGGTGCAATCCACTTGATTTTATCTTTTACATTCAGAAGGGGAATTTGAAACAATGTCTTCCGCGGTGACAATTAGCAAATTGTCACTAAACAAGGATAACTAAGATATAGTAGTATGAAAAACTTAAAAAAGATGTCCGGATACCTTATGGAAAACTTCTGATACAGGGCCATCATTTGCGGATGCACCCAATTCCTGCTTTACTTTTTCTAATCCCTTGATAATGGCTTGCATTTCTTCTGCTAAAGACTTCAACTGAATCTGCAAGGAAGAACCCTAAGCAGCCATTTTCTAGCAACAATGTTTGATATTGGTAGTGAGAAATGAATAGAATGCCAACCTTTGATGCAGGTTCGAGACTAACAAGATCCTCGTGGAAGTCTAATAGAGCTGGCGACTTAGATGCAAGAACCTGACAATGAATCCAACAATGACAATGAGAAGGCCATTACAATGACAATGCAATATACTTGAAAGCAAAACCCCAGTCATCTTCTAAACATAATTAGATACAGTACGCCTTAATAAAGTATAATTCTTAGAAATGACAAAGAGCAAACATCTCTTAATAAGAGGAAGTGCAAAAATTGACAAAAACAAAGCGAGGTGGTTGTTGATTGCCGGGATGATTACAGAAACGCTAAGAATAGACAAAAGGCTGAAATTTTCAAAGTGCCCTGACAAGAAAAGAGGGGGAGGGGGAGGATTAAGGGAGCCTGTGTGCTGCAAGGAAGATTTGTTGCACAATAATGAAGACAACAAAGCTAAGAAAATGGCTCTAATAAAACAAGTCTTTTGCCTTTCCTATGAATTGAGATATATCAGACACTATAGAACACAAAATTAGATTCTTTGAGCATAAATCAATTAGATAATAAAGAACAAAAGAGTCAACAATACATTATAGAAGAGAGAAACAAAATTACATTTTGAATCAGCCGCAAACCCTAAATGAAAATTTTCAAAACTACGACTTTCTCAAAACAGCTGAAAAACGATAAAAATGACAAAACAAGAGCTGAAATGTTTCCATAGACAACTGAAAAAACATGAAGGAAAAATTTAATCCATGCAAAGAAGGCATAAAAAGTTAGGAGTAGAAGCTCTACGAATATAAAACAAAACATTAAGACACAAAATAATGTCCAGAATATTCACCGAATGTCTAAAGTTGCAAATGACTTGACATCTAAGAGTTCAGTACTGGTATGGTAGCAGTAATTGATATTCAGAGAGGTAGAAGGTTACTCTTTCCATTCTTCTTGATATTTAATCAAAATAGCAGAGCATTTTGTCCACCTATCTTGTAGTCCCGCCCTTACCTATTTATAAAATTCTACCTTTTGTACTAAGACCTTTTAGTAAACGTACTAAGCGAACAATTACAGACAATTACAAAATAGATAGGTTTTCTATTGAAACAAAAGCATTTATTTGCATACATGAAAAAGAATATGATGTAGTCTTACCTTGCAAAGATAATGCATTAATGTCATCTGGCTGGTTGAAGCACGCGTATCAGTAAGTTTTAAAAGACTGTCCAACTTGAATCCTACTGCAGAGCCTGCACAATTTGAGAAATATCAAATCTCATTTCCAGTAATAAGTCAAAGACAACGCACTGTCATGTACCATATAACTGCCACTTGTAAAAATAAAAAACATCTTTCGAAAAATTCAAAAATCAATAACTTAGCTGAAATGCAACTATGTAAAATTGATACTAGATATATAATTCGAGAAACACGGTAATAGAAAATGGAGAGAGGAGGGGGGGGGGGAATTTGGCATCAAGTTCAAGACGAAGGTGTTCGACAGCTTGTACTTCTTTAATAGGTCAATGTAATTTAGTCTCCAAAAAATAATCCTTGAAGAAATTCCTGAAAGCAACTTAAGCAATCGTCTAACTTTGAGAATTAAGTATAACCAAGCAACTTTTGAATCACATTACCAAGCTGTTTGTAACTTTCAATAACTGAAAAATAAAGAGGCTGCACACTAACAGTTCAATTCACTTCAAGTATCATTTATTCTTGAAAGGCTCATTTTTCATTTCTTTATATCAAAATATATCATAAATCACATTTCATTTAAAAAAAATTGAAGACTCTTCTATATAGAAGACCACAAAAGAGAAGATTCATTTATGTCAATAATTACAGGTTGTTCTCAAGACCTATGCAAAGTACTCTACTGTATTCTTCATGGTGACCTAGGACTACAAACACTTTTTCAGGCAGCAACTCCAAGTATGCAATGCAACATCTTGGTTTAACTTGAGCTCAACCACTTACCTGTTAGCATGATATACATTGTTATGCGCTTTCTCTAACAACTTAAGCTTTTAGCTGAGTTGGTTACTTAATATATGCAAGGTCTTAGATTCAAATCTTCCCAACCGCACATTGACTTTATATTGATTTGATAGTGCAAATGCACTTTACTTTGTCCCTTCTCCACATGCAAGTGGGAGTGTTAGCATGATATACTTTGTTGGGCACTCTCTCTAGCAACTTAAGACCTTAAGCTTTTAGATAAGTTGGTTACTTAACATTACATTCCAAGAATGAGACCAACTATAATCTTCAAGATTCACTCACTGAGGATACATAATTTAACCCTGCATTTGGATTGAAGGAATGGAATGGAGATTGGAATGATTCATTCCATTTTAGTTGGAATAAGTTATTCCATACTCTCCCTCCCCCAAAACCCTTATGCTACGTTTGGATTGAAGGAATGGAATGAATAGTGGAATGATTCATTCCATTCTAGTTGGAATGAGTTATTCTATATGTTCTCCCTCCCCAAAGGAACCAAACACAATTTTTTTCATTCCATATGAATGAGTCATTCCAATCTCACCTTCATTACCTCAATCCAAACATAACATAAGAGTCTTGAAATCCATTGTGGGAAAACTCTATTCATATAGGTAAGGACTCATTAAAAGTTATTCATTTTCTTATCTTGTCATATTTTTCTGCATTTCTTGATCATTGATGAGAGAATAACTTTCTCTATAAGTCGTCAACATGAAAATAACTTGGATGAGGACCTTGAATTATAAACAATAGACTATGACAATCATGGATAAGGAGGTATTTGACACCAAGTGAATAGGGTCCTGATTTCCTTACCCCTGGCAGTTCCTTGATTTAATGTATTCCCCAGATATAAAATTTGCTTCATGATTTCCTTTAACTTGAGGGAGTTCCGAACCTAAAAATTATTGAAAAACTACATTAGTTCTACAAGAAGATAAAGCAACACAAAATGCTTAATTGTTATTAGTGACTAACCTCTTCACATGCAGCGTTTACAGTATTCAGGCTCGTTGTAAAATCTGAAATCTGGTATTAAACTCAATTTCATACGTCTAGAAAACTTGCTAAACTCAGAAATCTCAACAGAAGTACCAAAGAAGCACAAAAATTAAATATCAGTATATTAACAAACCTGATAATTGAACAGAATCTTAAAATGAAAAACCCTTAATTTAGACTCCACTCGTGGCACCTTCATTAGCTCCAAAAAAAACTGAAAGATACAAGTAAAATTGGATAAGAAACACTATGAATTAAATTTTTTAAAAATAAGATCATTAAAATTAAACTATATTCTTGCCAACCACCTTTATATTGCAACCTTTCAATTTTGGGATATTCAAAAATGTTGACTTTTACACCGTCAAGGTACTTTTTGATAGGAATGTCCTATATTACTTGTGCTTGCACAAAATGATAAAGAACGTCTTTCTGACCCATCATATTTTAAAGGAATGGGAAATTCACAATGATTCAACTGTTCTATCCTCAACTATGTGCCCATTTAAAGTGGCCATGTAAAGAGGGACGGAGAGAGTATCAATAAGAAAAGACAAACTTCATGAAGCCTACAAATGCCTTTAACTAGGGAAGTTAACATATTCAAGATCCAAACATTCATAGCCTGATTTTGATATTCACTATGATGTAAACTTTCTAATATGACTCCAATTTAGTATCTAAGTAGCTTTTCCAAGGATACAAACACTATTTATTCATTAATTCCCCAAGGGAAAAAACTTCCACTTCCAAACATTCAGAGTTAATAAAGCAATGAAAAACCTATAAGCATTATTGTAAGCAAAAGCAAAAATTATGTGATCTTCATACAGACCTTTTCAGACCTCCCCAGGTTCTCCTTGTCACCTTTGTAATTCTGAATTGTCATATGGAAAGAAACAATGAATAAAAAAGGAAGAGAATAATAGAATCACGCAACATTCTGTAGAACTCATTTATACAGCATAGCATTCTAATGTGAGAAGGAATCACATTAAATTCAATAGAATATTTAATGGAGAGGAGTCTAAGTCATAGCGTCACCTTAAGGAGTTCCATCTCTTCTTTTGCAGGACAGTATTTTATAAGATTTTCTATTTGATCAGCATCTAAAAGTGACTCATCCATTGCTAAAGCTGCACCCTGAGGAAGTCGAGCATATTTGCTATTATTCAACTTACTGGAAAGAGAAGCAAACTCCATAATTGAAGATAAATCAGTGTATTTTAAAAGTATGCATCCATGTACTATTTACGATTTTATGCCAATCTAGCAACTTCTATGAATAAGTAAATACAACTGATAGTACCTCAAAAATGCACAACAGATATTCTCAGTTGTCTATAAACCATACTTTGAAGTCACAAAAATCCATTGCATTTCATTATTTTATCAATTTGCATTTCATATATTCCAAAATATACATCATCTGGATAATTAAACATGAAGCTCATATTCACTGATTTAAGGATTCTCTTCATACACCTGATTATGTTTCAGTGGGAGAGTCAATCTACATCACAAATCATAAGCAGAAACATTATGTTTATTTTTTATGTCTTGTAAAACTTCCTTACAAAGAAAACCTGATCATTATCTATTGTTACTTACCATCATGTCAGAAAGAGGCATTTTAACCATTGTGAGCATAATTTCAATGTTATGAGCTCTCTTCAGGTCAATCTGCAGTGCATTAAGAGAACATAGATTAGAAAAACAATAAAAATAAATAAAACGAGGGGTAACAATCAGTGAAACATAGAAGTCACATTGCAGAGGATTCAATTGATTATTTTGAAATATTCCAATTTCAGCTCTCGACTACCATAAATTATAAGCAATCATCAAAAATAGAAATGAAGTTTCCATTACTTTTACCAAGTCTATCGCAGAGAGGTCAGACTAAAGGGAAAAAACAATTTAAAAAATGAAAATAAAGAGCACATAGTTATTATAACCATAATGTATACTATCTATACTTGCCTCAGTAATAGTACAAGTTACACAGGAACGTCCTCAGAACCATATACCATCCTTCTATTATGAGACAGAAAAAGGCTGATTGTTTAGTTCATTACCAACATACAAATACTAATCTCAGCTTTAATGAAATCAAGCATGCTTGCATTTACGTCCTGGTCCAAACTCTACTGCTGGTTTACTGCTGCCGAAACTCTTGTACAATATAGTAATATGAAAAGAGCTTATCATTTACACCCATTCGCCATATAGACGTAAAGATGAAACACTACTATTTCATAGTTTTAATCATTTTTAACAATAAAAGTTAGTCCTCCTTAAAGATAGAATCATTATAACTATGATCCTCACAACAAAACAGCATTCAATCAAGCTAGATTCCGCTCAGTAAATAATTCCTAAATAGTATGTGCATGCAAGTTAGGAGTAATGCGATTGTAGGCAGACATAAAAACACTCAAAACTTATGTGTTCGTGCACTTATTCCCATGAGAATGATCATTCTTCTTGAGATTAAAATCTGAAAAATATTCAATGATTGAGCTTGCAGATGATAATTCATCAAAAAAATGAAATTCAAGGCACTCCCCACCCACCCCCATTTTATTGGAGTTGAGACAAAAAATGATGGGGATAAAAGGACAAACAAGCATGTAACCACAACTAGAAAGAAAACACTATATCACTAGTAAACTTTGTCTTCAAAGAAAAATGCAAGAATTCCACATGAGCATGTGGCTTGTTATATCGATGGTGTAGAGACTAGGCTGCTTTCTTAAACACATGCAGTATACAGAAGAATCACTGTCACATGCACCAGCCTCTTGAAACAATAGTTTCTAGAGCTGAAATCAGAAATGCACACATCGGCGAAAGGAGAATAAAACTTGCTCATTTCAGCACAAGCTTTATATTATAGGGCCACCTCTAGGACTTTGCTTGGTCTAGATAGTGCCTCACATGGGTGTCCTTGTGCCATCAAAGGTTGCGCCTTGACATTCTGCCATGCCTTTGATAAAATTTAGCAACAGCAGGGAGTCAAATAGTGCATTTAACCATTCCCTGATTGCCACTTGAACTTTCCTAGTAATGTTAGTTGTGACTTGTGAGGGAGAGAATGATGACCATCAGATCATAAGCGAAAGGATTCCTCTCAAAGTTTTAGAAGGAAAAGCAACACCCAAACCACACGAGGATAGATCAGTATGACCAAATAGGCAATCAACATGAATTGTTAACAACAAAGAACAGTTCCATCTCTAGCAAAAACAATACCTTCCACGCACACAAAGTAAAATAAATAAAATCTAGGCAAAGTATTAAAGCATTACCAATGTAATTTTGTCAGGTTTAGATCCAGCAGACTTCTTCCGATCATCAGATTTACCGCCTGCCTTCGGCTTTGGGACTGTTACGGAGAAAAGGGACTCAAGTTCTTTCACATCAAATTCTGGTGCACTAAATTTGAGGGTAGGGCACATCAGTCATTTAAAGTTAACAATAAAAGTACAGGTCACACTCAAATGTATGTAAAAGCAATGCACCTTAAAGCAAGAAGATATGAACTAATTGGACTCGAACATATTAGTGCAAGGCAAGTAATTAATTGAAATATAAACAGAAGTGCTTATAAAAGACGAGCAGCACTTATCACAAGTGAAACTAGATGACTGAATCAGTATGAGATTTTGCAATACCTTTGAGGGTCTCCATGCCGCTGCAATTCTTCCCATAAGCTTCCTTGCAACGCCCTGGTTACCTTGCTCCAGTGCAGCGGCTTTAGGTTAGATCTTCTAGGTGCGGACGCAGTCATGCCTCCACGTCCTCTTCCTGCAGGCAAGCCTCTACCATCAGCTGCTGGTCCTTTAGCACCAAATGGCGGAGGAGGCGGTGGGCCACCACCTGGAGGTCTAGGTGCTCCAGGAGGTGGAGGAGGTCCAGGCCCATGAGCCCCAGGAGGAGGTGGTGGAGGTGGTCCAGGCCCACGAGCCCCAGGAGGCGGTGGAGGAGGTGTCCCTCCGAACGGCAAGGGAGGTGGTGGAGGTGGCCCTCCGAACGGCGGGGGAGGTGGTGGAGGTGGCCCTCCGAACGGCGGGGGAGGTGGTGGAGATGGTGCACCAAAAGGAGGAGGTGGTGGAGATGGGGCACCAAAAGGAGGAGGTGGTGGAGGAGGTGGGCCCCCAAACACTGGAATAGGTTGAGGCGGTGATGCTTTAATGGTATACAAATGATGAGGTGGTGGAGATGGAGCACCAAAAGGAGGAGGTGGTGGAGGTGGTGGAGGTGGTGGAGGAGGTGGCCCCGCGGGTATCGGAGGAGATGGAGGGGGTGATGCTTTATTGGTATACGAAGGAGGAGGTGGAGCTCCATGTGTTGGAGGAGGTGTTGGAGGTGTGGGTCTACGCATAGGCGGTGACGAAGGTGCACAAATAGGCACAGGAGGTGGAGGTGGCATTCCATACGAAAGAGATGGGGGTGGGGGTGGGGGTGGGGGTGGGGGTGGGGGTGGGGGAGGGGGAGGGGGAGCTCCAGATAAAGGAGGTGGTGGAGGGGGACGGGGAGGTTCAGATATGAGAGGTTGGGGAATGGAAGGTGGGGGTGGTGGAGGTGGAGCTCCAAATAAAGGAGGCGGGTGTGGTGGTGCGGGTGGTGGAGGAGAAAAAGATGAAGTGCCATAGGAGAGTGGAAGGGGAGGTGGCACTTCTACTTCAGCAGGTTTTGTTGAAGTAGACGTGAAGATTGGGGTTGGGAGTTGGGATGGTGGAGGAAAAATTCTAATTGCATTCTGTGTATTGGACAAAGTGAAATGCGGGGGCAGGGGCGGAGATGGAGAATTTATTTGAGTAGAAGTTGCCCTTAAGCTCCGTGGAGGTGGAGGTGGAGGTGGAGGTGGAGGTGGAGGTGGAGATGGAGGTGGAGGAGAATTTACCCGAGTAGAAATAGCCGTTAAACTCCCAAAAGGAGTAAGTGTTGGTGGAGGTGGAGATGATGGAGGTCTTTTCACAGTAGTAAGTGGAGAAGAAGGCTGCGAGGACGAAGTATCCAGAAACAAATTAGAAAGAGGTGGGGGAGGTGGAGGAGGTGGAGGAGGTGGAGAAGGGGGAGGAGGCAAAGGCACTTGTGGTGACACATCTAGAACAGGTGGACAAGAACTATGCTTCCTTAGTGCACTGTCTGAAGATATCCTGTCATCCACTTCATAATTCATAGACTCAGGAGTACACATCAGTTCATAAACAGTGGCAGAACGAGCTTTTGCATATTCTTTCAATTTAGTCTTTTTTGCAAGAGCTAGCGCAGGGGGTGCACTGTTATATCTTGATGGCGGATACGAAACATGCATTGAATTAGTGTTTGGACCTTTGTTAGAAGGAATCCACCTAGATACCTGATTTGGCTTTGCCTGTCTTGAAAGATCGCCCTCAGATTCTTGCTGTTTATTTGTTTGTCTGGCATCAGCAGAATCTGCAGCCAGTTTTGAGTTAAGAGTTGGCTGCTTCTTTATTGCATGTGGGAGAGACTTCTTATAGTTTTGTCTGGAGGGATCAGCATTCAACTTTTTCTGTGACATGCCATGGACATCAGCGCTAACTGTCTCATTTTCTATAGTATTTACCACATCACCAACCAATCTAGGAGATTCTAGCTCACCATCCCTATTGTCCAAATTAATGGATTTCACTTCATAAAAATTAGGATCCACTTTATTATCCTGTTTATGATTCCCATCATCCAGTGCACAGTCTTGAAATAAGTGAGGCTCTGAATCCTCTTTCCAGACTATCGCATGAATCTCATCATCTGGTGTAGTCTCTGGAACTATATGACTATCTACTAGGTCCCCCTTTCCATCTTGTGCATCAACTAAATTGCTGAATATCTCTTCTACCTCAAAGAACTCCTCAGGTGAAGCACTTTCCGTCTCGTTCCCATCTTCACTTGCCACTTCTGTGGTGATAATAGATGGAATAGCATCAGCATCCGAAAAGAGTACCTGATACAGATATGATTATACAATTTACTCCTACAGCTTCAGTAAAAGGACATTTCATGTAAGTAAAACAAGAACCTACCTCTGCCTTAAAGTCTTTTGGGAACTGGACCTTCACATCCCACAGGACATCAACTTCATCACGGTTCAGCATCAATATGTTTGACCGGATGAATGCCGTGTGAAACATGACTCTGAACATTATTTCTTCCTTTATTAGATCGTCTTTTAAATGAACGCACTCAAGAATAACATCCCCTTGAACCCGGCGATGAAAATCTATTTTCACTAACACACACTCTTCCTGCAAATTAGAGGAAACAAGAGCATTTCAAAACCTTAATTTGATCATTCTTTAGTATCATGTGTTAGTGTGGAAATACCTGTCTGTAGAGATGAGCATGTTTTTTTGCCTTTAAAGTCGAAAACAAAAGCTTAGAACTTCTATTGGCTGTTGTTGAAGAAGGGTCCTGCCCATAAACACGAACTACTGGCCTGCAACCTTTCCCCCCATCATACAAGGGCAAGACTCTAAGTATGATGCAATCCAAAGAAAGAGGTGTATCTGAAGGTGGCCAATCCGAACCCAAATTTCTTCGGGAAATGTACTGAAGATATCTCAGCTGGGATGGCTGTGGATTTAAAGGAGACAAAAGATGAAGAAGTTGTCTAGGGGCTTGCTTGTATACCATTTCAAGAGTCTTCTGCTCACCACTGTACTGTTTGCGATATAAAAGAAGTCCTGCAAGCATGAAAGCAAGCACGGGCCAACCTCCCCTTTCACAATTCATCAGCAGAACGTGTTGTTGGCCCTCCAAAGACAACCAGCTTTCACTGGAACGCAAAAAGTGGTGGATCATCTCCAAGGGTAACAGTGGACACCCCTCGTATTCTCGAGGATACTCCATGACTGTCATGTCATACTGGGACAGCAGGTCTGCAACTTGGCTTCTCTTTTCCCCCTCTCTGAAGTTAAACACCATAAAGGAAGCATCTTGGTAGTAGTCCTGTAGCTGAGCTACAATGCCACCCATGTAGAGTTTATAATCATCTTCTTCCAATACGTCGCTGGAGAAGCAGCAATCAAAAACTGCAAGAGCATGAAAGAGGTAAGGGGAATAACAATAATAAATAAAATATAGGGACACTGAACCTAAACAAATCCCTAAGCATTTTTTAAAACAAAGAGAAAAAGTTATATAAATTTAACAAAGTTCCTACACAAGGAATTTCAGATACCTTAACTAAGAGACTTGAGACCTGACAAATTTGTGGCATGTAGAGTGTAGAGTTTTAGAATGTTCCGTTTCAAACAAGAATCAGTTTATGCCCACACAACACTATAAAGGGTCAAAGATATATAATTCACCAGCATACTGAACTTTCCGAACTTTCTTGTGATATTCACAATGCTCCTACTCGGTAGCCTCAGTCCATAAAATGTGATTGACACTTACAGCTGAGATATATATAGACAGGTATAGAGTTGAGGCATCAACTGCCAACATATAAATGTACAATAATTAAATAAAACTAACAACCTGATTAATGCCTCAAGTTACAAATAAAGCACCAATGCAACTTGGACATGAGCCAATTAATTATATGAAAATCGCACAGCAGATAGATATCAAAAGTGGAGGAATTTAGGTAGTTGAATAGAAAAGGTTGAATAAGATTTCTAGGAAAGGGGAAAAGTTGAATTTGCATTTTGTAAGTAGTGAAGTTATTGACGTACCGTAGACCCTCTCGGAGATCTCAAGAAGCCTATCAGGCGGCTTCCGATAAAAGAATCGTCTAAACAGCGCCATTTAATGGCGCTGTTGCTCCCCCGATCGGATCCAAAACGTTAGTTCCACTTCTTCAAAAATTGAACCCAATACAACACCATGGATTTCGCATTTATGAAATTTAATCAACCCAATATTAACAATAGTGTCATATATAAATGAATTAACACAATGCCTGTTATCAGAATTGAAACAATTAGGGTTTTTTGCGATACGGAAAAAAAAGAAGAAAAAGGGAGGGTGTTTCAAATGTGAAGAGATATATATATATATATATATATATATAGAAAGAGTGGAGCTGAAAGATGAATAAATTATTAAGAGTATATATAAGTATATAATTGACGAGGGTTTCGTTCGGCCTTTTTTTTCCTTTCTTCCGGCGTGTCTCTGCAATGCAAGCTCAATGAAAAATTGAACAACGATTTGTACACGTGGCAGGCTGGGTTGGGAGAAAGAAGAGAGGGAAAAGTGTTTGGTAGTGCAAGAAGCTATGCTAACGTTACCACCCTCTGTTTAAAGACACTAGCTAGTCATTGAGTCGGTTATGATATAAAAACTTGCAAAACAAGTCTAGTACGATTGCTTGCGCCAGCCCTAATAATTAAGTTTACAAATTACTAATACCAAGACAAATAGCACTTACTTTGGAGGATTTTTTTTTAAATGGTTAAATACACGACATTTTTTATTATTTTTATAACTAAAATGCCGCTGCTGTTAATGTATTGCGATGGTGAAAATTGTCACTATTATAGAATCTATAGCGATACTTTTGTTGTACAAATAATATTTTTTATTGTGAATTTAACAATTTTTTCTTTCTTTTTTTCTATAAGCTATTCGATCTTTTTTCTCTATTTCCTCGCACTCAATTAATATTACTTACCATTATCGATAAAACCTCTGTCTGCCTGTGAAACTATAATTTTACAATTATGCTTACTTGAAATTCTTAAACGACTTATATTAACAAACAAAAATATTTCTCTAAAACGACTTATATTAATGAACGAGGGGAGTACTAATGTTATGTTTGGATTGAACGAATTGAATGATTCATTCCAATTTGGAATGAATTATTGCATATGTTCCCCCTCATCCAAGGAATCAAAACACAATTGTTTTCATTCAAATCAAAATCAAACATAATTTTTTTTTATTTCATTCTCACATTCATTACTTCAATACAAACGTAGCATAAATGTATTATAAATAAATTATTATAAAATATAGATTATTTAAGGTAAATAAACATTTAATTTGGGATAATCTAAAATAATAATAACGATTTTTATCCTTAGACGTATCAGGAAGTACTGTTAAACATATTCAATTCAATGTATAGTTTAACAAAAATAGTATAATAATAATAATAATAATAATAATAATAATAATAATAATAATATTTTATAAGCTTGACGACGAATATAGTATATTGTATATTAACATCGGAAAAAAAAAATTATGAAACACTTTTTATTTGGAATATAAAAAATTGGAGGGAAAAAAGGATATATACAGCTAGGTAATAATATTATTGTATAGTACCCCTTCTCTTTATTAATAAAAATCGTTTTAAATTGTAAAATGTTTTTATCTCATAATATATATTATTTAAAAATTTAAAATAAATATTAATCGTTTAATTTCTAATATTACGAAAACATGAACAAGAATGCTCTTTCCAGTTTCCACATATAGAAGAAGCGCACAAATGATAAGTATGGAATGATACATGCATGTTTTATTAATGTAAAAATCACGCGTAATCTAACGGATGTTGTAGTGGAATTAATCTAAGCCACACGTTAGATAGACTTTAATACATTTAAATTTTTCACAGACTTTTCATTTAATGTAATCAACGGTCTGATCATAATTCCCCAAGCGGGGTCCAATCACTGATTGCACCCACGAAATACTGGTACAAGTTTGGGAGTAGTTAATTAATTAATGTTAGATCTTGGATCTGCGGAAGTTCTGTAATCTTTATGATTATAAGTGACAAATTTATTTAAAAAATTATTAAATTTATAATAGAAAATATTATTTTCAAAATAAAAGTGTTGTTATAAGATTTATAACGACAATTTTTACCGTTATTATACATTTACAACGATATTTTTATTATAAAAATAATAAAAAATACTGTAAATTTTGCAATTCTCGTTCATTTACCATGGAGTACTTTTGTAACTGTCATCATGTGGTTTGTTTGGTAGGGTAATTATTTCACCCTGCATTTCTTGAATTTGTTTATCAAAAGATCAAAATTTTAATGGAAGTACATAACATGGTCAATATATATATAAATGAGAACTGATTTACGTTATAAGGATAATATTATCCTTGTAACAAATTTAAGTCGTCTATCCGTTCATTAAATAGTAAAATTGATCTCTCGTCCCGTAGTTTAATATGGGGATACTACATTTAATTTTAAGAAAGGAAAAATTGTCTAAAATATCTCTCTAAATTCATTTTTTTTAAAGTTTTATGGGCTCCGCAATATTAATCTGCATGTAGATACCAAATTCAATTTTCTTTAAAATTTTTCGAGCTCTCGCAGTAATCGTAAATGCCAAATTCAAATTATTTTTTAAAAATTTCCAAACTATACAATAAGCTACGGATATCAAATTAGACTCTCAACTATCTATCTTCTGAGTATCACATACTCTCAATTATCGGCCACCACCCCGCAGTTTAATATAAGGATACCACATTTAATTTTAAGAAAGGGAAAATTACCTAAAATACCCCTCCAAATTCATTTTTTTTAAGTTTTAGGGGTTCCGCAATATTAAATTGCATGCGGATGCCAAATTCAAATTTTTTTAAAAAAATTCGAGCTCTGCAGTATTAAATTGTAAATGTCAAATTCAAATTATTTTTAAAAAAAATTCAAGCTCTGCAATAAACTGTGGATGCCAAATTCAACTCTTAACTATCTCTCTTCTGAGTATTACATACTCTCAATTATCAGTCACCACACAAATTCTCTCGTTTACACCACTTATGGCCTCATCAATCTCGACCCTCCCACACCTCCTCCTTCTCCTCCTTCAGTCTCCCTCGCTAAGACTTCCACTTTGAATCCACCCACCAGATCTCTCCTCTAATCCGACTCACCAGAAATCATCAACTCCTGGGAGCTCATGGCTAGCCTCCTCGACCCCACCACCGTCAATGACACTTCCTTCCGCTTCTTTCCCTCCAAACGCTTCTCCATCATCGATGTCGAAGTTTTCACTGGATGGAGCTTGAGTCTCATCTTCTACATCTTCTCATGATACAATTATTATGAGCTGAAAATTGTGGGAATGTTATATTCTTTTCAAATTAGGATAATTCATATGTTTTAGACTTGATTTCAATGTATTCTTCTGTGACTTGGGGCTTTAACCCCTTTTAATTCATTAAATTTGCATTCTGCAAGAATTTTCATGGCCAATAAATAGATTCTACATGATGCATAATAGTCTCTCTTATAGTTATTGTCCATAGTGCACCTACTGATTGTTACTTTGACATAAATTATGGTGCATAGTAATCTGTTATTTGTGAACCTTAATTGTTGTAGAGAAATTACCTTTTTCTTACTTGAAAGTTATTCATTCCATGTGGCTGAAACAACACTTTTTCTTTGGAATAATGACCAGATTGTCAATCTAATTGCACATAATCGACATGTGATCCTGCCAGTCATATTCCCAACTTTGGAAAACAATGTGTAGAACCGCTGAAACCATATTATCATGAGTTGAATTTGGTATCTGTAGTTTATAGGGGTGTTAGTCGAGCAGAGTAACTTGATACTCGACTCGAGATCGGTTTAAAAATATTATCCAAAGCTCGAATTCGAAGTTCATTTGAGTCGAATATGATCCATACTCATTTTTTGTTTAATGATACACGAGTTGAATTCGAGTATACCAATATTCGCTCATATTAGGGTTCGAGTATTTCATTTTTCTCAAAACATACTCGATACCTGCTCAATAGATCATATTCAAATACTGGTCTGATCCATACTAATAAGCTAAATATATGATATTTGTATCAATTTCTATAATTTATAAAGTGTAGTATTAAATTGTGTAAACTTGTACTTGAATAAATCAACGAATTGATTGTTAATTCGTATTACATTCTTTGTAATTTCTTTACATAAATAAAAGTAAAAGACTTTTATATATAAACATTAGTTCAATAATCAATTTAGTATGTAGTGGCTCAGCATTAAGCGAAATGGTTCATATTCGAAACTCGATTTGAAGGCTCGTGAGTAACTCATTTTGTAAACGAGTCGAGTACTTACGAGCCGAATATCGTAGGTATGAGTAATGACCCGAGCCGAATCTGGTGCAAAATTAAAAATTTCTTATTAAATTCGAGCTCAATTTTTTCGAGTCGAACCGAATCTGAACATTAGAGTGTTCACTGATATTCGATTCGTTTTCACCCCTAGTAGTTTAATACTACGAAACCCATAAAACTTAAAAAAATAAATTGAACTTGACATCCACGGTTTAATACTGCAAAGCCCGAAAAACTTTTAAAAAAAATTGAATTTGACATCAACAGTTTAATACCGAAAAAATTAAAAAAAAGTTAAATTTGGCATTCACAATTTAATACTATAAAGCCAGAAAACTTAAATAAATGAATTTCGAGGGGTATTTTGAATAATTTTCACGTTCGCAAAATTAAAATACGGTATCCCCCATATTAAATTGCGAACGGGAGATCAATTTTTTCCGTTCCATATTATATATATATTCCATTTTCGGGCGGAAGCAATTGAACTGAATCTAGTAGAATCAGAGGTGCAGAAAATATAACAGTTTAATTACTAAAACATAATTTTATTAATTGGAAATAATTGTTTACAAATATACAAAACAAACTGATTACAAATTACAAATTGAATTGACTTGACTTACTCAGAACATTCAAGAAAAGTAGAATAGTAGAAGGAGGGGCTAAGAAAGGCTTAACAGCGGTAGAGGCTAAAGATTCCTATGACCTTCTTCCCGATCCCCTGAAAGTTGAACTCAATCATTTTTGCAATCACAAAAAATTAGATTCAGCATATGAAAATGTCCCAGTCCTTCTTCAGTTTGTTAGTAAATATAAGATTCCATGAATTCTCCAATGGGAATACAGCATTCAAAACCCCTCCAGTAAAATCAGTCACAATGCTTCCCCTACATCTCCGTCGGCAGATCCTTTTTTCCTAGTCACTCGCCAATGGTTTGTCAAATGGTGGGATAAATTTGACGTCAATAGAACTTAAAAGAATTAAGGATATTACCATTCAAAAATGGTATATCTCCATTAATTTGGTTGTTGATAAAACCTTTTCAATAAAACTTCCCGCCTTAGTTGATACTGGTGCGGATTTAAATTGTATCCAGGAAGGTCTTATTCCAACCAAATACTATAAAAAGACTAATAAAAAATTAAATTCAGCTAATGGTAGTCAGATAGAAATAAAATATAAATTGCCTAAAGTGCATATCTGTCAAGATAATATGTGTTATATATATATATATATATATATATATATATATATATATATATATATATATATATATAGGGAACCGATACATAACAAACGTTATAAAAAAGAGTTTAACATTACAGCACATCGCAACCCTCTATTCGACAATTGAACGGTTAAATAATGAGATCGTCCGCAGTTTAGTTTTCAATATTTTACAATTTAATATTGCGGATGAGACAAATGTCTAAAATACCCTCCTTGTAAAAATTTCACTTTTAAAAAAATAATGTCCACAGTATTAACATGCGAACGCTAAGTATGGCAGGCCAAATGAATTCGTGACTTGGACGATTACTTCAGGCTATCAAAAATCCCTTCGGGAGAAGGATTCGGCTATCGAAAATCCTTTTGGGAGTTGGGGATCGAATTATTAGATCATAATATTGTTATGTTTTAACTTTTTGCAGAGCTAAAGTACTTCCTCCCGTTAATTTCTTAATTGTTTAAAAAAAATGGGTGAGTGTATATAGAGAGATACTACTATTACTTGAGAATGACAGGAAGATGGAATCGATGAAGGAAGACGATCTTTTGAAAAACTTGAAAACTAAAAAAGAAATTGAAAAAAATATTTAGTCATTTATCCCGTCTACAGAATATTAAAAATTAAATTGTGGACGATAGTTCTATTGAATCGTTGAATGAAGAGTTATGACTATTATCTTTTGTAGAAAGAGTTATAACTTATGAAATACTAACAATTAGTGAACGGATGGGACATTACTTGTACAGGCTGTTTTTTTTATAGTCTGTATTATTATTATTATGTTTTGATAAACTTTAATTAAGAAGTTCATTTATGGAGTAATATCCAGTACATCACATAGTAAAGAGGAATTTAATAAGAATAAAAAATATTGACTAAATTAATAACGCACATCCGTTTCATAGCCGTCAAATGTAAAATTTTTCCTATCAAAATAAAAGGCAAGTACAAAAATAAACTTTTATCTTCTTGAGAAATATTTAGTATTTATTTCCCCTCATTTTATAATTATGACAACACATATTTTAATAGATTTCATAAACACATTATATTAATTAATTATTAAGTTTACAATTATAATTTTGTCTAAACTAAAAATTCAAAAAGAGATAACATAAATAAAACTATATTCCTAAAATTTATAAAACTATTTTCCATCCTTCCTGGAACAAAAGTAGTAGTATTATATATATATATATATATATATATATATATATATATATATATATATATATATAGGGATATGATCTATAACAAGTATTTGCTATGGTTCAAATTTGGACAAATACAATCGTATCTATGAATTAAAAGCGTAGATTAAATTATAGGAATAGCAATACGCTGGACCGTCCAGCGTAAGAGAGATTTTACATATGTCTATACGCTAGTTGAACTAGCGTAACACAGAATATAAAAATTCGCACAGAGCCCAAACTTTGCAGGTATTCATTTGGATTTTCAGGCCAGCAGTCCAATATTTGTATAACTCGTATAAAAGATTCAAGCCTTCTATTTTTACAGCCTTTTTATCATTATTAACTTATCGGAGCATTAAAAAATAAAAAATAATACATACACTAACGAAAAGTATATCACCAAATTACATAACCCTAGAAGAGAAGAAGAGAGAGGGGACTGACAGATTCTCTGAGAACGAGGCGAGTACGGCGCATGAACTGATCTCGTAGCTGCTTGCGGCGCTTATTAGGGATGTTATCTCTAGGTATCACGAACCTCTCTCTCGGAGGCACGTTCTCCCCAATCTCGTGCATTTCACCGTCGACCACCCACCACTCCGACTTATCGTCTGTCTTCCTCATCGTCGCCGCAGCCGACTTGGACCGCCTCCGGGTTGGCGGAGATGAACCGGCGTCGGTTCGGTACTGGCTAATGGCTCGCTGGACGCACGGGTGATACTATAAATTTGTATCTTACTTTTGTCTGGGCAGTGACAGCTATCAAATTTGTATCTGTTGTTACGCCAGTTGGCTTACCACCTGCGAGTTGACTACTGTTGCAACTTTGGGCAAATTGGTCTTCGAATTTTTATATTCTGTGTTACGCTAGTTCAACTAGCGTATAGACTGTTGTAAAATCTCTCTTACGCTAGAGGGTCCAGCGTATTGCTATTCCTATAATTTAATCTACGCCTTTAATTCATAGAATGGACGGATGGACGGATATGATAATATTTATCCAAATTTAATTTATAGCAAATATTTGTTATGGATCATATCCATATATATATATATATATATATATATTCTTTATGTTCTCAAATCATAAGATTAGTATAATTTTAACTCGTAATTTGTAACTCAAACCCATGAACTTAAAAATTTTACCCAAACGCATTTATCATGGGCGGATATGGGCTGCCAACAGGCTAGGCATGACTATTTATTCTTCTGGAATGGAGCTATAAAATGCAACAGAGTGGGAGGAAATACTATATTTATATTTATATGAGAGAGAAATATACAAAAATAATAATGTTCTCATTTATGCCTATTAAATTAAAGAAGAAAAAGAATAAACCATCCATCCATCATCCACAGCCTTGCCTTTGGATCTTTGACCTCCTCTGTAAATATTGGTGTAAGCCTAAAACTGGGGATAATAATGCTCACAAATAAATAACGTGATTCCGCAGTCAGGTTCGTGTGTTATTATAGTCTCTTCTTCCCAATTTACTTGAGCCCGAGAGCACCTTCCATTTTCTTTCCATGTTTCTTACCTGCAAAAGTAATTTAAATTACTAGACATTGTGGCTGTGACCATGATTCTCAACTTCGTAATTTTTATTAGATTTTTTTTTTGGGCAGCAGAAAACATAGGAATATATTATTTCATTACTCTGATTTTTATAATTTTTTGGTAGTCTCATGGAGAGGGTCCTAATTCCCAATTAACACCCCCTAGTTTAATTCCTGGTAAATTATTAATCCCGAAGATTACAAAGCTACTGCTTTCAAATTTGAGAAGGCAAGAAACAGGAGTAGGAAGAAGAAACCGATTATATACGTAGATTTCAGAATCAACTTAAGTTTTTTGTACTTCTTACCTCTTTGAAACCACGTTCTTCGAACTGCCTGGCGAATCTGGCGCTCGTGCCGCTCCAAGAGTTCATCAACTTTGTGGGGTTGAGATAGTAAGGGTCCTGAAAATTCAACCTTGTCCCCATGATCCTGATAAGCCTGTCTCAAGTCAAATTTAAATGAGTTAAGGAAATCTTAAGGAAAATGTAAATTGAAATATGATAAAAACAGAAACAGTTGTTGTTATGGTTAATCGGCAGTGACCAGCTCAGCTATTCAAGAAACCTAAATTTAAAAGAAATCTTTCAAGTTTCCAACACTGGTTTCAACATTTGACAGTTTGATGTTATGAAATTCAATCAATAGTCAGAAAGAAACAAAGTTCCTACCTACTTCAAAATATTTATGACTACACAATACATCCACCATTTCATTTTTTAAAGGTAATTTTGGCCTCAAGGATGGGAATATTTCATTTCAGTTTCAGCATAGTAAAAATAAAGTAGATCCCTAATTTTAATATCACCAGTCCCAGATCAATTTTGAGCTTACCGAAATGAATCTCTTTGCAGCCATTTCCTCTCTATGATAAAGTGCCTGCGACAATTCCTGTGAGTGGTACACATCTGAAGCATCAAAGGAATCAGGTTGCTCCAATTGACCCCAATTTTTCAGCATTGCATGTTTTGCCAACTCATAGGAATCATATCCTCTGGAGTTGGCGAGGCTTCCATGCAAGACATCAACATTTTCATGATGTTTTGACTCGAAATTACAACGTGAATGTAATGCACCAGAAGGTTCAAACATGAGACTTCTTGAACTAGATCTACTGCGTGAAGATGCGGATGAATCATCTAATCGTCGTTTTGCCCATGCAAAGCCACTTGACCCAGAAACTTCTAATGGCCCTGAATAGGGAATGTCCCCCTGAGATGCATTCTTTATGTGGGAAGCCTCTTCTTTTGAATCAATTGATGGCTTAAGAGGTTGCAAACCTAAGATGATATCTCCTTTTTGGTTATCTACACAACTTCCCTTGATTTTATAAGCAGTTTGAGTTCTGGCTGCCAAATTCTGTTCAGGTGAAAATAGATCGAGTATAAGAATAAGCTTACCTTAAAACTTGAAGCAAAAACACAGCACAAAGGAAGTATGAGCAACATAGAAGCATACTGTGTGCTAAGTTGTAAGTTATTCATAATTATAATGTATAAACAAACATGAGAGAAGAAAGGGAAATAGAGACCTCCTCTGGTGCCAATTTACTGATGCTGTTCTGTTTTCTAGTTAACTTTCTTGTTTCAGGTCCACGCGATCTCCCACCAGGTTTTTTCCTGAAAAACCAGGGTACAGTAATTTTAAATATAAAAAAAAAATTATATCTATAATGGCTCGAGAAGAAGTGACAATTGAACAACAACAAACTTTATTCGGTTTATTCTGTTTGATAAAAACTGTGCATTTGTTTAATAGTGCGACTTATTGAACTGATCCAAGATGGTATACCAATTAAAATTAAGGATTTTGCATGATTGCTGGAAATGCAATAAGGTATCAAAATCAACTCCTCCCCTCTCCCCACCCAAAAAAGAAATTAAAAAAAAGGAAATGAAAACACTCACCTTCTTGCTTCCTCACGGTGTTTTGCATCAATCTCTTTGCTTGGCTGGTACTTTGGCAAGCTTGACGGATCACATGCATAAGGCTTTGTAGTAAAGTACTAGAATAGAAGGTAGAAGAGTAAGCTTCAGAAGAATATTAGTAAGGTGAAGAGTACTACTAGAATAGAAGGTAGAAGAGTAAGCTTCAGAAGAATATTAGTAAGGTGAAGAGTGTGTATATATATATATATATATATATATATATATATATATATATACCAACAGACTGCAGAAACATATATAGTTGAGCACATAAAATAAATCAAGAAAAATAACCAACTTATGTATCACAGCCATACGAATTAATTACTTCTATGCATGTAAAATTAATGACACCATTTTGACACATGTAATGAAACAAAATATAAAAACATGTGTTGTAAGAATACCTCAGATGCAAGAGCAGAAGAGGCAGTCCCTCGCTTGTATGGCTCGACAGAAAGGAAAGTTTCTATAAGAGTCACAGCAGTTTTAGGTAGCTCTTTGAAAGACTCCCAAAGGCAGCTTTCATAAGGATGTTGTGGTTTAAACAGAGTTGCATGAGGAAGCTTAGACTTTTTCCAGTAATCATCTGGCGGGGACCCACAAAGCTTGAAAATTTTGTGCAACTGTTCAACCTGGAAAAGAACATTACGTGTACGTCAGAACTTCAAGTATGGGTTTGTAGTATTTATTGTGGTAAACATGTTTAAGTATAAGATTAAATTAGACTACCAAACAACTATCTGCTTTATTGTATGTTGTTACTTATGATCCTTATACCCTTTATATACAAAACTTCATAAAGTTATATAAGTATTGATGATTTGGTAGAATAGAAAGGATTGGAGGTTTTAAAATATAATTGTAAAAGACAATTAACTCTATGTTTAGAAAGAATTGACAAGGCACTATATAAGATGCTATTCTGAAATAAGCCGGCAGATTTAATCATTCTCACAAGAATTAAAAAGAAAAAAAACAGACGACAACTGTTCCGATGATGGAAGGCCAATAAGTTCATAATACTAGTAAACTTGTCAAGGCTGCAAGATGTAAGTTAATCTCAGATGTGTGAGCAGAATGTGATTACTCCCCTATATATATATATAATGAAGGCAGGCAACAATTCATTCTTTTCCATAAAATTGAGTCCGCACTTCACAATGTGCAGAAGAACATTATTAAAACAAAAATGTATAATTTTCGACTTTGCTCTTACAAGGTGGTACAAAGTAAATTGTATCACTTTTATATTATTTATTTCTGTCAGGTTATTTTTCATTAAGTACATGTTTGGATTACAGATTTAATATCTCTGAGCATTTCCTCTCTCTCTCTCTCTCTTTCTGCTTTGTTTAAAAAGAAAACATTCAGAAGTTGGCATTATGTCATTATCTAGAATAAGTTTATCTTACCATTCTAGTCGTTATTATGCAATCATACATAAACTCATATAAATACTATTTGAAATATTACTAAACTATGATCTGAGATCAGTACCTCAGTTCTTCCCTGTAGGATAGGATTACCAAGGAGAAGTTCTGCAAATACACAGCCAACACTCCAAAGATCCACAAACGCTCCATAATCAGTAGCACCCAACAAAAGTTCAGGAGGACGATACCATAATGTGACAACTCGACTAGTTAGTGGTTGCCTGTTGCCAGCATTACAGAAGTTTGCTAAGCCAAAATCACCCACTTTTAAAACTCCTTCATTATTTACCAGGAGATTGGCCCCTTTGATGTCTCTATGCATTACACCCCGAGAATGACAATGTTCAAGTCCAGATAACAACTGTTTCATATAGCATTTAATCTGTATAACACAATCAACCAAATAGTCAAATATAAGACACCAAAATTTTGGGGGAGGGGGGGTGCTGAGAGACGTGGAAAAGAAAGCAATCCATCAATTTGAATTTGAATGGGTCTGTGAAAGTGTGGAACAACGTATATAGACATATTCGAGTAATTTTATGTTCTTTATATTCTCAGCAAGTACTGATATTTAATTATTTTTGACTTCATGGGTTACAGCCAGAGTTATATCATCCTTGTGGTGACACTTTCTACTAAACAAGTCAGAAAACAATATTTACAGTGCTGCATGAAAGAAAGGTGAAATGGAAGTTTTTCTTGAAATATCAAGACAATTTGATAACCTTTAAAATAAATAAATTTTTGGAAAAGAGCAAACCTGTGCTTCACTGAATTTAATGTCGGGGCTAGATAACAGTCCAGATATGTCATGTTCCATATACTCAAATACGAGGTATATGCTACATGATAATCTTGAAGTAACTATCCCCTCCAACTTTATGATATTTGGATGGTCAAGCCTGCGCAGAATCAGAATTTCCCTAGCCATAAACCGAACACTTTCAGGCTCAAAATTGTCAAATCGCACCTTCTTCAATGCGACTATCCTCCCAGTGTCTAGGTCACGTGCACGGAATACACTGCTATATGTGCCTTGTCCAATCTATAAAAGTGCAATTGAAATCGTGTAAATTTTTTTGTCTCATAGAAAAACTTGATCTATATAGAGCAATAATTTTTGAATGTATATGGAACAATCTACTGTTGTATTTCTTAAAATAATTATAAAATTAGAAAAGAGAACCATAAGATTTTGACTTTAGCAAATAAATATAAACATTATGGGGAAGAGAGCCGATAAATATGGTGCTACAAAGAAGATTGTGGGTAGTAATTTATTTCAACAACCACCTTAAAAACCAAAACAGTTTAGTATCATCAGAAACTAGCTAGAGAAGAGGATTCTGCAGCTAAAGGATTTCAGAATCTCCAACAGTGTTGGATTCTTACTTCCTAGTAGTATCAGGACGAACACAGATGTTACAAAAACATGTATTTTAGAATGTTCCATATAAGTTTGAAACAGTAAGAAGTCCAGCTTATTAACTTCCATAGGTAATAAATTTGTAGCCAGACGATCAGTAAAGCTACGGATTACAAATGAACACAAAATTTGCAGAAGTTTGCTTTTCTCTACACCAGATAAATATTTTCAATGACTTTGTCAATTAATTGGAAGACCCTAGACCAGACAAAAAGAATTTACTAATACAGCACACTCCAATCAAATAATTACAAACAAGTGTAAACGATTAAGCAACTTGATGCAAATCCACAAAAATTGCTCTGTTTACGTTCTCAAGATGGCACTCTCATTTTTTGAATAATACAGAGACTGGATTCTCATAAGAGGAATAGAAAGAAAGAATAACATATACTAGTACACCAAATTCAAGCACACAGATAAAAGCATGATTATAGATAAAATTTTCAGTAAAATTTCCTCCCAGATGTCAGAACTGTATATAGTTGACGAATCTAATAAGTAAGTATATATGTATGTACTTTTCAACCTTCTCCAATTTCTCAAAGGAATCAGCTTTAAGCGGCACCCAACCCTGAATAGCTTCACCAGCCACAGCACTGAGCCACGCAGGCCAACCGGCAGCAACTTGCTCCCCTTCCACATACTTGTGCAAATTCCCCAACCTAAAGCTCACTGACACAGAAGCTCCACCATTAGAACTCGCTCTCCCAGACTCACTGGCCAACTCGCTGCCACTCAACCCTGACTCAGTTCTCTTCTTTTTCTTCTTCTTCGTGTTCTTCTTCAACTCCAATTCCATCTCGAACCCATCACTCCTGCCTATGATCCGACCCGAACCCGTCCTGGCATTGTCCCTGAACGCACCGGAGTGGTCGAAAGCAGGCGTCACGGACACCGCCTGCTTCGAGGTCACACAACCCATTAGAGAGCCAACGGTCGCCGACCCAGTAACATATGATGGGTTTTAATGGAACCCAAGATCGACCCAGATCAAGATTTGGGTCAATTAATCAAGCCTTGACCTGGGTCAGGCTCAATCTTCAGGACGCAGAACAAATTCTGGAGATGATAGAAAATAAAAATGGCTTATTTAGCTTATATACCCCGACAGGAATTACAGTCACTTTCCCTTTCTCTCTCCTCTGCGGCAATTGCGGAAGGTGGAGAAGGTAGAGAGGAGTTTAATGGGTTCAGAACAAAATTGAGCGAAATCAACGGAGAGAAGAATATGTGGCACTGTAATGCCTGTGACTTTTATGTGCTTTGTCCTTGTCTTTGTATCTATTTTTTTTTTTTGTTTGTCTTGATGAGAAGTGGAAAAAATCAAAGAAAAATGGGTATTAGACCACCTTTGAAGTGGAACTTTTGTTAAGTTTTGTCTGTGGTTAAATTCCCTTGTTTTGTTTGCATTGCATTCTTGATATGTTTACAATTTCAAACTGTTCAAGAAACAAGGAGGGGGGGGGGGGGGGTGTTTGATAGTAACCAAACAGGGCATAAGGCTGGCAATCATTAATGATGAGCTCCACTATGTGGTTTGCCAATAATGTAGTGTGGTGAGGCGCGTGTTTAGACGGGTTGGGTTGGGTTGGTGTTGACTAAACTGGAGTGTGTTCAGATTTTGTAAATATGAATAGATTTGGCCAAGTCAGAGAGAAAAGAATGATTGATTAAAGAAAAAGATGGAAAAGGAAAAGGAGCACTTTTAATTTGCCTTTCACACCATCTAATGCATGATGTTGTTATGTTTTACAGTTGCCATTCCTTCCCCCACACCCCACCAGCACCATGCAACTACTCCGAGCAAAGTTAAGAGGACAAAATCAAGATTGTTTGATTAATGGAGTTGTTTTTGAACAAGCAGTTGATCTTTAAGCTCAAAGTTGTTTCTATATTTAGTCTCTCTCATTTAATAAACAAATTTGGTTTATAATGAGCTAAATCTTACTTACTATATAATACCGGCATAATATTAAACTTATAGTACATACATGTTTGGTTATTCAAAAAAAAAAGGAAAAAGGAAAAAGTCGTATGTGTGTTTAGGAAAATGATATCTTTTGCAATAAAAAGACTATTGTAAGTGGATTATCTATTGATTCATCTACATTTCTTTGCATAATGTTGTCTATGATAAATATAAAGAAATTACAACTCTTTCAAGAGGATATATTAATATAATAATATAAAGTGATGAATTAAGCTGCATGGTTATATATTTTCAGCGATTTGCATGTGATATGCTCTACTAAACTATCATACTATTACTACCCCAATTGGCAATTCCAATATTATTATTAAGCAGCCAGCCATCATCATCACTGCCTCCCAATCCCATGACATATATATATATATATATATATATATATATATATATATATATATATATATATATATCAACATTATCCTAACTCGATTACAGTAGCACTCAGTTCAGAATGTCTCGTATAATCATAAACCTCCGGTACTCATAATAACCTTTTATTTTATATAAGTAATGTGCCCACAACTATAATACGTACATCACTGTTTATACAGAATTGTTTGGTGGGAATGGGATGGTGTGGTAACTTGGAATTTTATTACTAATTTAGTGACTATTCAATAGCAAAAGTATAAAAAATTAATGGAATGAATGTTAAAATAAAACTTAATATTACACGTAAGTATTTTTTTAGTCATATGTCGCTGTCATGTTATTAATTTCTGACGTGGTACTATCAATTAGACGGAATCAGAAAAAATTAAAAGTTTAATTCACTTATTGAAAAAATTGAGAAGATAATAGCTAAAGTGGGAAAAAAATAATATTAAGAGTTTAATTTTTTAATTGAAAAAATCGAGAAGATAATTTATAAAATAAAAAAAATTATAATATTAATCCATATTTAGGCACTCAAATATTAATCATTTTTTATTAGAAGAGTTGTATCTCACCGCATAGCGGCCTCGGGGGTGCAATTTAATAAATAAAATATTTTAAGTTAATGAGTTTGAATAATCTAGGGGTTTAGAAGTTCAAGTTTATTTTGTTAAATGTATTAAAACTTACTCTCACTATCCCTTTTTAAATGGCGTTTTAAAAAAATATTTTTATCTCTCAATATTTATGGTTACAATTTGAGAAATAAAATATTTTAAGTTAATGAGTTTGAATAATCTAGGGTTTTAGAAGTCCAAGTTTATTTTGTTAAATATATTAAAACTTAGTCGTGAGAATTTCAATTAAACATTAATTGTTTAGTTTTAATATATATATTATCTCAAGTATTAAATATAACTCTGGTCCTCTGTCTAATAAATAATACTCTTTTTTTTTAATACAAAAATTATATAAATAATTAATATTATATTTAATGTTATACAATTATTTCTTGGGGAGGGAGTAGAAGACAAGCCAGCCGTTATTATGCAACTAACTTAACTGCTTAATTCGTTCATTCAAATATGCAACAGCAGTTGACAAGAATCAACTACTAGTACTATCTGGTATCTACTACAAGTTACAACTACTAGTAGTTTAAATTCAAAATGTTTCAACCCTCACCAACCAACCCCATGACTTTCTGTCATTTTTATACTGTAAGCAGTGTCGATGTTCTCTCTAAATTTGTCTAGCTAGGTAGGTCATTAATGGAGGAGACTGACATTAAAAATGCTGTTGCCTCCTGGCTATCAATTCCATTAAAAAAGAGTAGCACATTTTTCTTTGTAATTTTACATATAGGCTATTATATATGAATAATATTAGAGACACAAATTATTTTATAAATATTTTACAAACGGTTGATGTGACATATTTCACGTCAGCATATTGTGTGGGGCCGAAAATTATATTAAAATAATTTGTTGATCAATATATGCTGAGGTGGAGTATGCCACATCAACAATTTATAAAATAGTTTGTGATTTAGCATCACTCGTTACATATAGCATGCACCCTAATAAAATACAGAACCAACTACCTGCTGCTTCATGTAAGCACTAACAAAACATATGTACTGTACTGGACTACTCCTGGAACAAGGGAACTTCTAAAGTACGGAGTATATTCCAAGCAAAATTATTTTCCTAACAAAATTCTGTACTTGTAGAGCGATAAAATGGCCAACTAACTTGCTAGAAATCTTATTGATGGATGTCAAGAAGAAAGCTAGGTCAAACTCTCCGTACTAGTTCATTAACAGAAGCCCTTTTTCCCCACAAGCAAGTTAATATGTGGAGAGATTTAACATCAAATTCCACATAGGAGTATCACAACTAATACGGCTGGAAAAAATTTCTGCTAATATGTTCAGATCCCCCAACATGACTTGGAACTCCACAAGTCTAGCAAACCTAAACCCTATCCAACAATTCACCCTTGTCCCTGAACAGTAAATCCCTAGCACCGAAATACTTTTTCAGTTCAATGTCCTGTTCTAATAATTATGCTATGCTGCTTTTTTTTTTTGTCACTGTACTTTAGGTCAACTTACAAATGGATAGTTGAATTTTTTTCTTCTTACAATCAACTAACTGTACTAAAAAAACAGTTAAGTCCATTGACTTTAAACGATTTACCAATTCGGTTTCCACGTAAGAGAGAAAAAATTGACATAGCAAAAGAGAGAAAACTGAGGTGACAATAATGCTAATGTTTGTGTGTAATTAAAAAAAAATTTACTTTAATAACCAACATGCCTAATCAATTAATACATTCAAAAAAATAATTAAACTTAACACAAACTTATTTAATAACAAGAACAAACATTAATAACTAACGTAAGATCAATGTGCTTGCTATTCCTCTTCTTCTGAAAAAATTCTCAAATCAAAACCCTAAACTTCAAGCACCACACAGTCATGTCTAACTAACATAAGATCATTGCTATTTTCTCCCTCTTCGAATCAATCAACAGTCATGTCTTCACCAAAGATGATCGTGTTGAAGAGCTCCGATGGCAACCCTTTCGATGTGGAGGAGGCGGTAGCATTGGAGTCGCAGACCATCAAGCACATGATTGAAGACGACTGCGCCAACACCAGTATCCCGCTTCCCAACGTCACCAACAAGTTCTTGGCTAAGGTCATTGAGTACTGTAAGAAACACGTTGAGCCTCTCAAATCTGATGACTCTAACAAGGCAGCTGAGGATGAGTTTAAGAACTTCGATGCTGATTTCGTCAGAGATTTTTCTCTCTTTTTTTTCTCTAACCTAGCACCATCATCACTATTCATCATCTTCCTCATCCAATCTAGTGCAAAAAACCCAAATACCTGTTGTGGGTTGTGGGTTATAGATTGGGCGGGCGGGCGGGCGGGTGAATGGGTGGATCTTTATTATTATTATAATAGTAGTCGGGTTAGGTCGGGTCGGATATTTATGGGTTTGGATAAGTACTTTATTTTTATGGGTGAATTTCAAATGACATGTAAAACATTATTAAAAGAATATTCCAACTATGATTTGGTGCATATGTGTCATTGCCATGTCACACTTCCGTTAAAAAATTTAACCCACTGACGGAAATTCAAATTTTTGTAAGAAAACTAAAGTTCAATGAGTTGACTGTAAGAAAAAAAAAATTAATGACTCAATTGTAAGTTGACATAAAGTAAAGTAACCAAAAAAGTATTTATCCTGCTATGAAGGTAATACTTTTGTGGTACTTCAACTCTATCTGGCAGTCTTAAGATTAGAGAAAAAATTTCCCAGTGATATTTGGCAAGACGACATGAACCATAGCTCTGAACACCCACTCTATCAAGCCCCCCAAATACGTTTTAGAAGTACCAGCTTATCTTTGATGTTTGCTAAAGATTCAGATCTAGCTCTGCATATGCCTGGTTGGTTAAGATGTCTCCAGATATTTATGAAACATGTTGTATTTTGCAGGTTAATCCAGAACCTGCAAAACACCTTTTCTTTTATCTGTTCTTCTCCTTTACTAAATCCATGAACTGCATGGACTATTACTACCTATATCAATATAGCTCCAAAGTTAGAACCTGTGATATTTGTTGAAGCAATGTAAACAGAATACTCATGGCATACAAATTTCATGTCCTACTATCCAACCAGTAGGCCTAATGGTGTATTCTGTTGTGTGCTACAGCCAAAGGGATGCAAATACAAAAGTAAGGTGTCATGATGGGTCTTACTAAGAACAATGAATCATAAATTAGATTGCAATCTGATTTAAGTTTTTGTTTTCTAGCATAGGTTTGCACTTAAATGTCATAAACTTCACTGCTATGAGGACCCATCACCAGTTGGCAACTTGCAAGCGACTTTTTGGTCTTTGGACTTGTACTTGCCAAGCATTTCGGAAACAGTTTTGCAACGACATTCATTCCCAGGGCGGATTACATCTCCATAAACAGCCATCTCAATTATGTCAAGCTCCCTATCTGCAATTTTAAGAAGTATGTAACATTTATTTGTATGTTGGTATGAGCAAATTTTTAAAAACCAAAATATGATATATCGTATATGCAGGCCAGCATAATTTCAATAATTTAAATGATAGTTATCCAATCTGGATTATTGACTCATGGTCTCCCAAATGCATCGCTAACCATTTAATCTTGTATATATAAATCAAGTTGCTTGTGTGTGGGTGGACGTGTTCAACACATCTAGTTATGTTATTGTGTATATTAATTCTACAAGTATCTCTCAGCCACTCTGGTCAGTTCTTCTCCAGTTTAGATGTATATACCACAGTGCCAAGTATCATGCTTTTAGGCTGGTACTTTTGTTACACCAGAGCAGTTTCTTTTACTATATGAAATTCTGAACTATTCTATTCTATTGGAGATGTGACATTTGATATGAGCATGTTTCAAAAACAAGGGATAGGCTTTATTTCCTTGGCCATATCTTAAAAACCGTATATAGTAAGGCTTTCAAGAATCATCAGTGCTGGCAAATGTCAACTTGGTGAAAGTGTTACACAGAACCACCCAACACCTTTTAGCTATTTCCTTGAGGCTATTGAGCTTGGAAAACACGGGGAAAGGAAAGGAAAAGGAAAATAAATGAAAAGAAGAAAGCTATCTTATCAAACACAAGTCTAATTGTTTATATTTTTCAAATTTTAATATCAATTGACAAGTATAACGTTGAAGTGCAATGTATGAAAGGCGAATAGAGTTCCAATAAATTTTTTAGGTTTCATTTCCTACCACTTTCCAAGTTCCAAATGTAGCCTAAAGAATAAAATTAATAAAGGAAACAACTTAGTTTGGTGCAACTCTTATTTTGGCATGTCAACAGTTTTGTCCGATTGTTATTTGCTTCTCCTCATTTTTTAATTCTTTTATTTGCTGATTATTTGCATCTCCTGTATGCATGTTTACATTCAACATGACATATGAAAAATCTTACATCGAAGCCCATACCATCCATCTCTCAAAACTAACCAAATAGGGATTTTGTTAAAAGATTTGATAGCCAAGCATTCTGGAAGATATAATCATGTAAACGTAAAAGTAAAACACACACAAGTACAATGCACTTAAAGGAAAAGAGAATGAAGAAAAATGTACCACTGAACTTAATATCACAGGAATAACCTCGCAGCCAATCTGTGTCAACAGCATCCTTGTCTGATTTAAACCTGTTCACCCTGGATTGAAGAATTTGGCAATTCTCTGTTACAGATTCACCACCTACAAGACTACAACAAACAACTTCAATTTTTAAAACAAATTCAATAACATAAAAATCACATTAGAATTTAGGTGGGATATTTATTTATTTATTATAATTGCACAAATCCTCCCAAGAATAACACTAACAGTAAAGCACAATTCCTCAACAAGATCAAATAGCCCCACAACATTGGTTCCAATCATCAAAATTAGCAACCTCATTTCAAAAATGAACTCAAGGAGCAAGTTCACAAATAACAAGACCCAAAATTCAGAAGAAACCCCTATCCAGACTCCACAAGAGACCCCAGCATTAAGAACAAAAAACCAAAAATACCAACCAACGAAAATTCACAGACCCAATCAGGTGGATTTAACAATTACAACTTACAAGCCCCAAATTTAAGAAGATGAGATAAAAGAAGCCTGACAGAAAAAGGCACAAAGAAATGCAGACGATGAGTAAAACAAGAGAGAGAAGGGACGACCTTTGGAGTAGGGAATGATGTGATCGTACTCAAAGCAGAGGCAGCCCTGACAATTGCAAAAGCGCTTGCAGACGATGTTGCCTGCAGCATCTTTGCGCCACCTCTCAGGGTGGCGACCCGGTACTACCTGGGCTTCTGCCCAGCAGCTGCTCTTCGCCTTGCTGTCAAAGAATCTCGGCCTATCCTCTTGATTGTTGTTACCGCCACTACTCCTCTGCCGCCGGGGCGATGATGAACCTGAAGTTGAACTCATCCCTTGTAAATTGAGGAGAGAAAAAAGTGGGAGGGAAGGTTTTGGAAATTACTAGAAATAAAAAAAAAAAAAAACTGTTTTTGATGGTAAAAGATCGCATCTAAAACAGTTTTATTTTTTTATTAATATTAAGAGTATTAACAATAGTTTCCTTAATTAATTCTGTATCCCCAATTTTGAAGATCAATAAGTCATTATTCAACAGCTTTCTTATCCTTGTTTGACTATCTATTTTAATTTCTATATAGGATTTTATTCCCCAAAGTGAGGGAGTCAAAAGATCATTCTCTATATATATAAAATTATATTTCACACCATCATTTAAGTGGACAACTCATCAATCATACATATCTTGACATTTTTTTACTATTTTATTTTCAAATTATAAACTTAATATCGACTTATATTTTAAAAATTAATTTCAAACGTATTCAAATTTAAAACTGATATAAATTTATTTAATTTATGTCGATATAATTATAAATATTATAAAAATAATAATAATTATAAAATTTATTATTTTTAAATTTTAAATGAATCATATTAAATTTAAATTTAAAAATATCACAAATTAACTTTTTAAAAGTTAGTATTAATCTTATGTACATTTGTAACTACAATCCATTCAATACTCACTTCATAAATTACTTAAAATTTAAAATAAAATAAAAATTATTTTACAGTGAAATATAATTGATAAATTATACTATCTCTTTTATAAATTATAAGATTATTATTAATTTAATATTTTGACTATTAGAAATTTTAACTTTTAAATTTTAAATTTCATTATTTAAGGAATCAATATAAGGAATTCGTTGGGTGCATAGTGAAAAAATTGAATCTCTATTTTGCAAATGACCCAATAACATTACAAGGTAGGGATAAAGATAAAGAAACTGTTGTGAATGTTCTAATATCTTTTGTTTTGAGGAGGATAATAATCACTACTTCTTAGGTCAAAATAAAACACTATTTATATTACTAGTATTAAAATTTTAGAGGCATCTTTATCGGTTGTATAGCCTATAGGCCAAGTATACCTTTAAATATTATTCCATCCGTTCCTTAATATAGGTCGTTTTAGAGTTGTATACAAGTATTAAGAAAATGATTGTAAAACATTAAATATACTCCCTCCGTTCCTTAATATAGGTCGTTTTAAGGTTATGCACAAGCATTAAGATAATGATTGTATAGCATTAACTATAATATCAATTGTCTATATTACCCTTGTATTGAAATAAGAGATTGTTATTTATTAGATAGAAAATAATGAGAGAACTAAAGTTACATTTAATATTTGGGATAATATTGAAAACTAAGCAATTAATGCTACTTGAAATTCTAAAGCGACTTATATTAAGGAACAAAAATATTTCTCTAAAACGACCTATATTAAGGAACGGATGTAGTACTATCATTTGTCTATATTGCCCTTGTATTGGAAAAAGAGAGTGTTATTTATTGGGCAAAAAATAGTGAGAGAACCAAAGTTATATTTATTACTTGGGGTAATATTAAAAACTAAGTAATTAATGTTTACTTGAAATTCTCAAATGACTTATATTTAGGAATAAATTTTTTTCTCTAAAACGACCTATATTAAGGAACAGAGGGAGTAGTATATTTTGAGGACCCATCTGGGGAGTAGCCTTGCAAAAATGTATTGATTTCTCTTGCAAGAATTTCATTTTTTTTGGGAACATATTTATGTACACACCCAAATTCAACATCAAAGTCCAAAGATACACATAACTTGTATAAAATGATTGTAAAAAATTTCTAGATCTTATGTATTACTATGTACGTTTTGGGTGTACATAGATTTAGGAAAGTGATTGTTTGCCTATATTATAATATTCTCTCGTTCACTCCGTATTGATTTCCTAAATTTATTCTTTTTTTGGTCTTGAACATTACCAATTATGACACTGGCCATTTAGCATTTTGGTAAAACATCCCAACTTCATTGAAGTCGTGGCTTACCTTTGGCGAAGAAGCTAATAATTTAACTGTAATACTACGTTTGGATTGAAAGAATAACCAAACATAATTTTTTTTATTACATAGTCGTTTGATGGTAAATGCACGTCATGTTAATCCTTTATATCTCCAATTTGAACCTCATAATAGAGTAAATGTAGTAGAGAAAAACTATAGTAATCAACTGACTACGATTCAACAAACCATCATTTCATTTCCAAACTAAGCATAAAGGCGAGGCAACCGATTCACACATCCTGACAGTTTTTTTTTTTAATGAAAAATTTAAAACTCGTAACATTACCTAAAACTTAAACTCAATTTATTTACTACTAGTTTAACCATTAAACACAGATTATTTTTGACTCATTACAGGGCACAAACTTTTAGTAGTAAAGTTCAACTATATCTGCTAAATTACAATCCCTCATAAACCACAGCTCAGCTACAAATCCATGCTTAACAAATCGGAAGTTACAAATCCATGCTTAACAAATCAGAAACTTCCGCTTGAAAATCCAATTTGGAGAAGAAAAATAAAATTCCATATTAGTATTATAACTAACACAGTTTTAAGGCAATTCCATTAAATACGTCAAACTTTATCCCCATTTCCAACTAGTCCTCCTAAACTCGGAGATTCGTTTCTTTACACCGGCAATAATACAATACTAGTTGACAAATATTGATTAACAACACATAATGACATTAATATTGCAGCAATTTCCCAACTCACCTATAAAGAGATATTAGAGACCAGCTAATAAGAAAATATATATGGCTAGAGAATCCATAATGCATAAAGAAACCAGTGATATAGTTACTGTTAATAAACCCACTGAGACAGTCACAGCTGCCAATTTGAAATGCTACATAAAGAAATCTCCCTGCTGTAACTGAAATAGTTTGAAAATCAATTGGAAGCTACTTGGGGCCAATGTCCTTCAGAGCACAGATCTGCTCCTCTCCCATTGCAGACATCACACTCACAACCAAATCTTTCCCCTCAGCAAAACCATCCTTGATCTGCACCCAATATATAACCAACAGAACCATCAGAAATCCATAAGAAAAATACATCATACCAGAAAAGAAATGCCAAACGTCAAAGCACATAATGCACCAACAAACATCCACCAAAAACTGAAAGGTCATCATGCTAGGAATTAGTGAGGACAATGAAACATATCAATGTTTAAGGATCTTATAAACGTAGACGTTTGCACTCTCTTAACCAAACCTTTAACTTGGCAGAAGTAACTGGAACAGCACATCAGATTTACAAACTGCCAATATATACAATCCTTTAACACCCCAAAACACTGGTACATACATACAATTCTCCAAAGAAAATATGTTAAAATCCCCGTCAGCTGGTAAACATGCTTTACCTCCTTTTGTTTTGGTAATTTTCTTTCATACCTTTTAACTTTAACAGTAGCAACAATATTAGGAGAAGAACAATGCACACAACATCGAGCCTGTCTTAATAATAGACAAAAGTTACTCCCAGGATAAATGATTGCCAAACAACACATACCTGGGTCAGCAGGGCGTCATCAGTTGGGAGCTTCAGATCATCCTTGGTGCTACCACTGTCGGTCAGTAAACTCACCTAAAAAATTTCACCATTAGAAACCAAAATTAACAAACATAACTTTTTTAATGAAGAAAGAGATAAAGAATAGACATACAAATCCATCCTCTGAAATATCAATCAGCTGGTAGTCTGTACGATTGACATGGGGAACCTGCAAAACAGAGACACGATTAGAAATTTTAATATTCAAAAAAAAAATTATAAGAAAAATGGGGAAAGAAAAAACTAGAACATGTTCTTACATCACAGTTGTGAGAAGAGGGTACGATATCTTCAAGCTTTTTTCCATTAAAGATGTCAATTGCAACAAAGTGACATTTAGCATGGCCATGCTTGCCAGTCTTAGACGTAGAAACTTCTACAACCTATTAGGAGTAGTTAGAATACTTCAGTAAGCCAACCAAGAAACCAGTGTGAGACAACAAAAGCAAAACATATAGCCTTAGGCCCTTAGTAATGAGGTACATGAGTTATATAATACAAAACAAGAATTTAAAAGGCACGGAAAAGAAAAAAATTGATTACAACAGCCACTATCGTGCAATATCACCAACAATTCAGATTATAATAACTACGATATCATTTTGGGATATCCGAACCAGAAAGACAAAGTTAGATTGCTTATTAAAGAAAAAAGAAAGACAAAGTTGGAAAAGTTGAATTTAAGTTCAAGGTGGCAGTCCTATCATTCATGTCCTTCATATGATAATGCCAAACCCCAGGACATTACAATTTTTAAAAACTAGACTGGCCAAAAATCTAACCACAATAACAAAGTCGCTATTAAATCCAATTTTAAAATACTAAAATATATCCCACAATTAAACAACCTTATATTTCTACTACCTTAGTTATAAAGACTTATTTGTTTTCCACTACTTGAAGCAGTAGAACTTTCAAACCGGTAATCTAAAAGTTAATAACAGATTACCTTATGATCAATTGATCAGGATGGATCCTTCTTTTGTAACAGAAAATTATTATTGTAGAGAATCACAGCATATTGATACGCTAAATATTGTAGTTTCGTGAAAAATAAGTTAAAAATTGCTCCAGTCCATTCTAACTTCTAAGTTATATATATCGATAATAATTAACTCAAGAAAAATGATTACTAGTTCGTAGAGATAATTATTATTAGAAATGCTTCTAACTTATGAGCTATGAACAGATTCAATCGATCAAATTTGAACTTAGACATCAGATCTCTACCCGACCTTAAAAGGAATTTATGTACAGAAAAATGTTTATCAAAACAGATACCAGTAAGAAGGAATCTAAATGAAAGCATGAATAATTACCATATTTCTTTATTAATCAAAACCAGAGGAACCCTAAACCCTAACATAACAACACAAGTGACGAGAAAATTAATTCAATTTTCTGATACAAACCAAATCTTATAAACAGCGAGGGCCTGACTTATTTGAGAAATCAAAATATACAATTATACATCAATAAAAACCTACTAATATGCATATACATATATATATATATATAGAGAGAGAGAGATAGAAACCTTGCAAGCACGGCCTTTGATGACTATGTAACCATTCTTGCGAATGGTGCCAGCTTGCTGAGGGAAGGTCTTGGAGGCTCCAGCATCGGCCTTGGATTCAAACTGATGCTCCTCGTCCGACATCTCCCTCCTCTCTTTTTCTTTCCTTTCTTCTACTCAACCCAAACCCTAACCCTAATTCAATTCAATCGCAGGCAAACTCAAAAACCCTCTGAAATTATTAGGGGAATAGAAGTGTAAAACTGACAATAATCAATATATATCTATAGAAGGGTTAAAGTCGCGTTTGGCTTGGATAAAAAACCAGATTTATTAGCGTTCACCAGACGCTGCGCTGCGCTGCGATGAATTGATGTGTTATACTCGGGTTGGATTAGTATGAAATTTCACATTCAAGACCATCGATTAATTAATTTGATATTGCGACGTGGATATATGACAAATTAATTAGTTAAATTTATTTGGGCAAAAAAAAATATTTTCCCCCTATTTCTCTCTCTATCTAATGTTATAATGACCTAGTATTTATAGGATTAAAAAAAATCTTTGGGCCCGTCATGAAAATTATGAATATTTTTAAGATATTGTCGTATAGATAATAAGTATGTAGTAGTAAATTGATATTTACACATTTTATATAAAAAAAATGATATATATGTCTATAAATATTTGACATTCAATGTGAAATTATATGCGATAAAATAAAATAAATTAAAGTGAGATTTTTTTAATTCCTACTTATATATGAATATAGGTCACAATCATAATTCAATTAAAAACTTTTATAATATATAGCAGGACTCTTTATATATACATTAATTTGGTTTATCTTCAATTTTTTTTTGTATATTGACGATTAAAATATAACAATTTATTTTTTAAATGTTAATTTATTGTTCCGGACAGTATATCTAAATTATTAAAAAATTTACTTGCAAAATTTTTCTAAAAAATTAAAAATGTTATTTTAAAATAAACTATAACAAATAAGATCGTTGTGTTATCATTACATAATACATTACAGACAAAAATTGTTATTTGACTCAAACCTGGCCTGGCCTGGCCTGGCCTGGCCCAGAGTTTGGTGGATTTTGCACGGAGAAACTAGTGCTCAAATTGCGACTCTCTGAATGCTACGTCTGCTCAAGGCCGGCCAATAATAATAAAATAAAAAAACCTAAGCATGTTGGAAATGAAATAAAAAGGCAGTGGCGTACGTGCATTAATTTGTTAATCCAAGTTTGGTTTGGTCCATCTGCAGGCGCTCTCAAATTCAACCACATTCAAAACCCCATTTGGCTTTTTTTGAATTATATATATATATATATATATATATATATATATATATATATATATATATATATATATATATACACACACACACACACATACAAGGCATCTTTCTTTTCACAATTTTTTATTATTTGATTCATTTCAACCATGAAAGCACACAAATTCATCAAATCAATCTGAATTACATGAAGATTTAGTTACACGAGTGATCATGCCAGAAGACAGAATTGCTCAACTAAGTCTTGCTCCTTTACTTATTTTCTTCATCTTACTTACCGGTACTTACCAATTCCTTGACTTTTGATCTTTTTGGATTATAATCAACCTGCATCATTTTCTCACTGAATTCGTTCCCTAAGAAAATCTATTCATATGTCAATTCGTTAGTAGAGTTTACTGAATTTTAAATAGGAGACTAATTAGTACTTCTCATAGATATTGAATTCTTGATTTAGTGATTTTTGGGATAAAATGATCTTGAAAATTATTTGTTGCATTAACGTACTTCGTGCATGATTTTGAAGATTTTGCATGGCATAATTTTTGATGGGTCAATCATATTTTTATACGAGTTTGAGTTTTCCGAGGATTATTCATATGATTGTACTTGCAGGTACAGAGTTGACTAATAAAAATTCTTGATATTTTAGACTAGTTAATGTTCTTGTTCTGAATTACAGGTAAATATGTTGTTGGAAATTCACTGGACACTGATAAACAAGTACTGCTCAATCTGAGGTCATTCCTTGAAGATCAAAATCGCGTAAATCGAGGAAAATACACCCAATGGAATCCAATGGACTTGTCACCCTGCACCTGGCCCGGAATTTCATGCAACGGCAGTCGAGTCATCGGAATCGACCTCTCCAACAACAACTTAGCCGGAGAAATATTCGAAAACTTTTCGGCCTTGCCGGAGCTGACTTCCCTCGACCTGTCGGGAAATACATTAGGGGGGCCAGTTCCGGCCGACTTAGGCCGGTGCCAGAACCTCAAGTTCTTAAACCTTTCGCACAACATCATTGATGGCGAACTCAACCTCACTGGACTCGACAGCCTGGAAATTCTTGACCTGTCTCTCAATAGAATTTCTGGTGATATTCAGTCAAGTTTTCCAAGAATTTGCAATAGTTTGGTGGTTGCAAATATTTCTTCAAATAATTTGACTGGTGAAATTGGAAACTCCTTTGATGGGTGCTGGAATTTGGAGTATGTTGATTTTAGCTCCAATAATTTGAGCGGAAATTTTCAGTTTGCATTCGAAAGGCTTAAAGAGTTTGAGGTATCCGAAAACAAATTTAGTGGCGAAATACAACCATGGGTTTTCTCCGAGAATTGCAGCTTGGAAGCTCTGGAGTTGTCTGAGAATTTATTATTTGGAGAATTTCCGAAGGAGATTTCACATTGCAAGAATTTGGTGGTGTTGAATTTGTGGGGAAATAGTTTCACAGGCCGAATCCCACCAGAGATTGGGTCACTTCTGAATCTGCAGGCACTTTTTTTGGGTAACAATAAGTTTTACAATGAAATTCCAGGGTCCCTAATTAGCCTCAAGAACTTGGTCTTTTTGGATCTTAGCAGGAACAATTTTGGAGGTGATATACAAGAAATACTTGGGCGAATTACCCAAGTGAAATTTCTTCTTTTGCATGGAAATTCATACACTGGTGGGTTATATACTTCAGGAATTCTCAGTTTACCAAACATTTCTCGGTTAGACCTGAGTTACAATAATTTTTCTGGTCATTTACCTATTGCATTTTCTCGTATACTAAGCTTGAAGTACTTGTTTCTTGCCTCTAATCAGTTCACTGGAAATATACCGGTGGAATACGGAAACTTTCCACAACTCCAAGCCCTTGATCTCTCTTTCAATTGGCTTAATGGGTCAATTCCACCAAGTTTGGGAAAGCTAAGCTCCCTCTTGTGGTTGATGCTGGCAAACAATGACTTATCGGGTGAAATTCCACCAGACTTGGGGAATTGTGGCAGCTTGTTATGGTTGAACTTTGCAAACAATAAAATTTCTGGGAAATTGCCACCTGAAGTGGCAAGCATTGGCAAGAACCCGGTGCCAACGTTTCTGTTGAATCGTGAAAATGATAGAATCACTGCTGGTTCTGGGGAGTGTTCAGCTTTGAAGAGGTGGATACCCGCAGATTACCCTCCATTTAGTTTTGTGTATACTCTCCTTACATTGAAGAAATGTAGAAGCCTGTGGGACAGCTTGCTTAAAGGGTATGGCCTATTCCCAGTTTGTGCACCAGGTACAAATATTGGAACATTTCAGATATCCGGTTATATTCAGCTTAGTTATAATCGATTATCGGGTGAACTCCCTCGTGAAATTGGGAAAATGCAGAACTTTAGTATGCTGCATTTGGGTGTTAATAATTTTGATGGTACACTCCCTGCTGAGATTGCACAGATGCCACTAGTAGTCCTCAACATTTCGCAAAACAAGTTTTCTGGAGAAATTCCAATGGAATTGGGGAGAATGAATTGCTTACAAAACCTTGATTTGTCATATAACAATTTCTCTGGAGCATTTCCTACTAGCTTGAACAACTTGACTGATCTTAGCAAGTTTAATCTCTCCTACAATCCCTATATTTCTGGTGTTATACCGGGGACTGGGCAATTGGCAACATTTGAGAAATGGTCATTTCTTGGTGACCCATTGTTGCGCCTTCCGCCTTTTATGGACAACACAACAGATAATTCTCCGAGTACCAATAGTAACCCAAGAAAGACTACCAAAATAGGTGCATTGGTGGTGCTTATCGCTCTAGCACTAGCCTTCTTAGTTTGTGCAATAATGAGTATCATAGTCTGCCTTGTGGTAAAAAACCCGGCAGACGCACCAAATTATCTGTTGGAGAATGCAAAGGAACGACACGACAGTGGCTCGAGCTCTGGTGGATCTTCACCATGGTTATCGGATAAAGAAGTTAAGGTCATTCGTTTGGACAAAACAACATTCACACATAAAGACATCTTAACGGCTACAGGGAACTTTTCCGATGATAGAATTATTGGGAGGGGAGGATTTGGAACAGTCTACAAAGGAGTGTTACCGGATGGGAGAAAAGTAGCCGTAAAGAAGCAACAAAGAGAAGGTGCGGAGGGGGAAAGAGAGTTTCGAGCTGAAATGGAGGTACTCACTGGTAATGGCTTCGGTTGGCCTCATCCTAACCTTGTGACACTCTACGGTTGGTGCCTTGATGGCTCCGAAAAATTGTTAGTTTATGAGTACATGGTAGGTGGGAGCTTGGAAGATATTGTTTCTGATCGAACTCGTCTCCTATGGAGGCGAAGAATTGATGTAGCACTTGATGTTGCCCGTGCTTTAGTCTTTTTGCATCACGAGTGCTTCCCTGCTATTGTGCACAGAGATGTCAAGGCTAGCAATGTGCTACTTGATAAAGACGGAAAAGCACGCGTGACGGATTTTGGGCTTGCTAGAGTTGTTGATGCTGGAGGGAGTCATGTGAGCACTATGGTGGCAGGAACGGTTGGATATGTTGCCCCCGAGTATGGACAGACGTGGCAGGCCACGACAAAGGGCGACGTTTATAGTTATGGGGTGCTAGTGATGGAGCTAGCAACTGGGAGGCGAGCGGTGGATGGGGGAGAAGAATGCCTAGTGGAGTGGGCTAGACGGGTTATGGGTGACGGACGACAAGGATTTTTGCGAAAATTGGTGCCAGTGGCGCTATTGGTTTGGGGGCTAGGAGAAGGAACAGAGGAATTGTGTGAGTTGCTAAGGATTGGAATAAGTTGCGCAAGAGAATCCCCGCAGGCTAGGCCAAACATGAAGGAGGTGCTTGCTATGTTGGTTAGGATTTCATCTGCCAGCCAAAGGGATTTGAAGTATAGCTCTTCTCCTCCTCCCTCATTGTAAGCTCTAATGAAGAGTTTACATAAATTTGTATTTCACATAGAAATCCTTCATGTTGCAATACCTTGGAATGTTTTAAAACAAAATTGCCTATGGAACCCCATACTAAAGTTTTTTCATGAGCTTCTAAATCCATCCATGAACTAATTAATAGGTGTATTTCAATAGCTATTGCATTAACCATGAAACCGGATTTGATCTCAGTTGGAAGAGAATAACCCAGAACAGAAATTAAACAAGAAGTAGGCCACTCACTTACTAGCTACTTTGATAATAGGTGAAAGGAGAGAGGCTGGTACGTACGTCTCTTTCCAGAATTGTTTATCCTTAGTGCTTATAATGAATGCCCAAGTGAATCAATCCAAGTGCTCAACATAACATACATACAATTTTAAATTAAGCTTCAATTAGCTAGAAAAAGTAAAAATCCAAGTGTGATTCTAAAATTTCATTTGATATCCTATCCTACGTGAAGAAGATGGGATCCTTCTTCTTCATATTCATAACCACCCGCCACCGCCACCGCCACCGCCACCGCCACCCACACCCACCAATATAGTATAATTTAACTCCCATCTGATTTTCCCAACTCAACTTTAAAATATGGCTTGGCATTTAGACATTGGATCAGAGCAGGAGGCATTATAGGGCTCCAATGAAGTCTGTCAAAATTCTTCATTGCCATCAGATTCATTCACCATTCCATTCCAATAGACTAGTGTGCGCTCTGTACAAATCTGTTACGGTTTGTAACTTGACGATATTACCCCTCTCTTATCTCTCACTGTCCAAATACACCTCACACTAAAACAGTAGTAAAACATTTGTTATTGTTCTCTCACGCTCATTTTGACAGTACTACCAGGCCAGCTTCTCAGTTCTCTCTCTTTCTGTGCTAAAACGTCTGCATCTTTTCATCTACATACCAAAATATCAAAACCCTAATCCCAATTTTGTTTAACCACATTTTCTTTCAAGTAGTGGGACTGAACAATTTAGATCATTGTTTAATAGGGTAAGGTTCTTCAAGCTAGCTCTCTGCCTTTGTTTATTTATTTTTGCATTTATGTACGTCGAAACATAATTTTATTATGCTTCCAACATAAAACTTGATCAAAATGTTATCATCCATGTTTCCTTTGCTTGTATATAAATCTGATCGATGTATAATTTAATAGTTTATGGGCATGTTTCTTTTCTGCTTCTGTTCACTGCTTTACAATGTTTATTTATGTACATTTTTTATTGCGTTTATTTGCTTTCAGTTTTGATTATTCAAGCATTCTTTCAACATATCATCAAATTTGGCATACTTATTTTCTGTTTTAAAAGTGGGTTTTATTGAGAATCATGGGGAAATTTGTGACGTTTATACATATTTATTCACAATGTTCTAAAAGGCGAAAGGCGAAAGACGCTAGGCGGAAGGCGGGAGGCGGGCGGCCGAGGGGGGCCTAGTGCCTAGGGGGCTTGGGCGGAATTTTTTATTTTAAGCCAATTTTAATATTTTATCTTACATTTATCCGAACAAAACAATAATATAAAGTAAAACAATATATAATAAAGATAATAAAAGCTTTTGCTTAAAGTTTAAACACATATTCATATTGCTAATGTTGAAGTTCAAACACAAACATATAATTGTTCAAAGTTCAAAGTTCAAACATATTTTTAATGTATTAGTTTCATTCATAAACAAGATTGCTATTAAATAATAAAATTTAAAATTTTAAGAATTTAATTCAATATTAAAACTGAAGAAACTAAACATAAATTTAAGAATTATATTGAATTAAACTAAATATTACAAATGTATCATCATTTATATAATTTGAAATTGGTACAAGTTCAAAAAATTACAACTATAATAAAATTATCCATTTTGACTTGATATTGTTCATTTCTTGTTGTGATTTGATATGCTACAACATGTATTATGAATATGATAAATCATTAGAAAAATAAATATATCAATATTTGGTTTCGGTAGTTATTAAAAAAAAACTTTCCGCCTAGCCCCCACCTAATTTCTTGGTGGGATTTTTTTACCGCATTGGGCCTAGGTGAGGCGCCAGGGAGGGCCTAGCGCCTAGGCGGGGCACCAATGGGGGCCTAGCGCCTAGGCTGGGCGCCAATGGGGGGCCTAGCGCCTAAGCGGGGCCTAGGCGGGAATTTTTAGAACACTGTTTATTCATTGTGGTTTCTAATATACTTCAATATTCAAACGGTGACCATGTAAGAGCAAATCATAAAACAAGTACGTATAAAGAGAAGCATTTTTCATTATTAGCTTTTCACCTTTTCCCTAATCAAAGTTCAAGCCAGAGTTTTGATTGTGCCCTTCTTCAGTTGGCCAAAGTTATTTTGATTGTCACACCCAGACAAGTCTGTAGAATTTGGTTGATTTGAACTATAGAGGTACACGGTAAGAATGAATGCCGTACAAATTACCTCAAAAAATAGTATTGTTAGAACAAGATTTGGAACATATATTTGGTTAAACATGAGTTTAAACCCTTTTTGATTTAGACTTGGATACGTTTAGACGTGTATTACTGTTTGTTTTCCTTCTAGTTAATATCTAAGGGTTGAATTTTCTATTGCAATTGCAAATGTTGGAGCTCTGGACATAGATTTGGAAATTTTAAATCCCTCATTATTGGTAATGTTATTCACTATACCAGTCCAAATATTTAGTAAGACTGATAGAGATGATGAGTACCACAGTTTGCAGGAATGGCTGAAGTTGGGGGAAAAAATATCATGTCGGTGGAGCTTGCAATTCAGAGAGAGCTAGCTTATCGGAAGAAGGTGGCAAGTTTGTTCCAGTTGGATGGAATTACGAAAGACCTTTTGCCTCTGCAGGTGACAACCAAGTCCATTTATATGATGGTCATGCCTGCCTGTCTAGGGTTGACCTTGTGATCATGTTGATGAATGCTATTTAGTCTTGCCTCACCAGATAACATACATTTGAAATCAATGTTGTTAATGCGATATCATGGATCTGCGAATTGTAGTTAGCAGTTTTGGGTTGGTTTGTCGGTTCTCTGGGTATGGCTGACAGGCCAAAGCAGTGCACCTGTTTTTGGGTCCAAAGTGTTGTGTCCAAACCACATTAAGTGTACTGTTTTTGTAAAATAAAAAATCGCTCTCTCGAATGTAAATAGAAATGGTGGAACTGCTCTCAATAAGTCTACTGCAAGGTGCAAGCTGTGTAGTTTAATATTTCTTTTTTACTTTACTAACGTGTTGGGAATCCTTTTGGGTCCAAGATGTTTCTTTCTGTAATATACTAATCAAGTACATTCTTAAACCACAAATTATAAAATGACTTGGAATAAGTTTTGGGGGTATGTAAGTTTGCTATGCTAACAGAACATTCCAGTGTTATTTTTATGGATTATTGTTTAATAATTGCAGGCTGATTTTCCTGTTATAACCAAAGTTTTATCATATATCAGGTGCCATCTTCTGCTTCATGCCAAATTCCAAATCCAAGGCCAAGGTCATGGCCGGAGCCAAGTCCAGTCACAAGAGCAAGGCCATATCTGGTTCCAAGTTCGTCTCATCAGTTTCCCTCTGCAAGTCCAAATCTGATTCCTAGTTCAGCTAATCAGTTTCCATCATCAAGTTCAACTCCAAGTTTATTTCCAGTGCCACGTCAGATTCCTAATTCACCACATCAGGTATCATCCTCAAATCCAATTCCAAGGCCTTTGCTAGTGTCAAGTTGTAATCTTAGGCCTGGGCCAAGACCATGTCTGACACATAGGCCAAGTTACTCAGGCATCAAGAGAAAAGCAACAACTATAGCACCAAAAAGGCCGCAGTCACCTCATGGTAACTACAGTGTTGTAGATAAGGTGGCGAACATGTTTTGCAAGATCTGCCAAGTGCCCTGTTCCAGCGCTTTCTCTCTTAAGCAGCACCTAAAAGGTCACAAGCACAAGGCTAAAGTGCAACTGCTGCAAATGAGTGGTGGAGAGCAAGAAGGTAAGCTACCAAGGTGCGAGTTGTGCCAAATTTGGTGCACAAATGAAGATGCATTGAAGATGCACCTGCAGGGTCAAAAGCACAAGGCTAAAGAGCAAAATTTGGAAGTCCGTAAAAAAAATGGAGAAAAATCAATTCAACGTCCATGGTGCGAACTGTGTCAAATTTCGTGCATGAATGAAGACTGTTTTGAGCAACACCTCAAAGGCCAAAAACACATCACACGTCTTTACCATTGGTGAAAAATTACCTGCACTTGTTAAAAATGGATTGGAAAGGTGGTCTGCTGAAGTTGAAAAGGCAATTAATTATTAAGTAGAGAAATCTACAATCACTGGTTTTACAATGACATTCCACATTATACCCTAATTTGTATGATGCATATACACAGCAGCACTTGCATAGGATGATGAGTACGTATAATTCTGCTACAATTTTCGTTGATTTCTTTTTTCCATTTAAATTATTCTCTGATTCCTGCATATTAAAGTTGCTGAATATTGGATTGGATGCCAGAAAGGTCCTAAACGAATTTCATGTGCATTATCATCTTCTTAATCATACCCAGTACACTACGGCTGAGACCCCTTTACATTTTGTAAATTGTCTTTTTTATTTAGTGGAGTATTTAATTTAAGCAATTGAACAACCGAAGGGATCCTACTTATTCTCTTTAGTCTTTATCCCTCATTTTTTTTCTTCTGGTTTATCCTAAATCTCTCCCATTTTTCTTATCCATATATTTATAATTTTTATTTAAATTGCACACACATAGAATAATAGAATGTGCCACAAATAATAGTTCTAATAAAACACACACTCACCTTCCCTAAAATACTTTAAAAATAATTATTAAAAAAAACTTGCTCATAAATATGTTACCAAAGGGAGCATAAATTATTCTGCATTCCTTCTATGTTTTTTTTTTTGAATAATGCTAGAGACACAAACTATTCTATAAATATTTTACAAATTTTTGATGTGTCATCCTCCACCTGAGCATATTGTGTGGGGCCAAAAACTATATTGAAATAATTTGTTGATCAATATGCTGAGATGGAGTATACCACATCAGTAATTTATAAAATATTTGTAAAATAATTTGTGTCTTTAATACTATTTTTTTTTTGTCTTTTTTTTTTGTCATAGGATGAGAGTGCGGTCTTCAATCGTATTTTTAAAAAAACGAAAATTAAAATACCCTTTCACTTACCGGCCAGTCCACATTACACTAACCCGCCAAAATACACAGCACATTTGCCAAACTACTAACCTGCCCGAGGCACACACCTTCCGCTTCCGCTTCCATCTTCATTTTTGTCCTGTTGCCATCAATTTGCCATCTCTTTCTCTCTCCAGTATAGATTTACTATAATTTTACGGTGGAGCATATTAACCTAAAATCCTTTGAATGTAGGGTAGGGGTTTATATTCTGGTAAACATCAATTCAAATCCCCATTTAGGCACATTGCTAGATTGGGCCCTTCTCACTCTACTCTATTAATCATTCTCAACAGAGTAAGAATCTTTAATCACTCTGCCTTCTATAAATATATATATATAGGAGTAGTAAGCTGCCTTCTATAAATATATGCTTACGAGGTTAGCAATGAAACTGTTTTATAGGAGTAGTAAGTTGCCAATTGTGCCGTTGTGCGGATGTTTATTTAGCGTTGAATATAATAAGAAATTTTTATAACTGTTCTCTTGTTTTGCTGTTCTGCTATTTAATCTCGGGGGTGGGGGGTGGGGGTGTTATAATTGTCTGTTTCAAATTGTCCAATGTTGTAGCTCCAGATCTATTTTGGACTTCATCCTGGATTTTTATTGCGGTTTCATTATACTAGATTAACTTTAGCTCCATTTTGCCAAAAGCAATAAAGAATTTAATTAAACCAATAGAAATGATGGGTTCCAATGTTCGCAGGAATGGCTAAAAGGGGGAAGTATGAGTGGATGTTGCTATTCAGGGAGAGTTAACATTTCAGAAGAAGGTTGCAATGTTGTTTCCAGAGGCTGACTTTATGAAGGACCTTCTGCCTATACAGGTGATGACTAGTCCATTAATACAATACTGCTTCTGACTTTTTGACTCATCAATGACAGCTTAATTTGCAAGATTTTATGTTTGTAAGCATTTATGAACTTTGATGTTGTTCTTGCAATAGACTGAAGTGCAACTGATCATGTCTCTGTGAGTTAATAGTGAGGCAGCTGGCTTATTCACATCCTTCTTTGTTCTTTTCAATTCATTGCACTCTTTCGTTAGATATTCTAAGTGCAAAACCAGCGGTTTTTGCATTCCTTAAATTTAACAATTACAGTATTTCTTTGTTAGCTTGAAAGTTTAGGGAGGGGCACACGTGCTGCCGGGTGGGGTTGGTAGAATTCTATTAGATTCATACATATGCTGATACAGTGATCTTTATTTATTTTAAGGAATCCAAGATAGGCCAGCATTATATATCACAAATTTAACTGAAAGAGATTTATATCTGTTGCTAGTATAAATTGTACTTACTATTTCTAAATGCTAGTTTATTTTCTGAGAGTATTACAGTGCAAGTTCTTGTTGTTCTACCTTCACTCAAGGGCACTTGTTAGCAAGACCTTATAGACCATACCCTTGTTCGTCCTTTATTCTCTGTTGTTCTACATCATCAAGGGTCTCATTAAATGACTATCCAATTAGAAAATTGTGGTTTTTTTTTTGTTGATCATGAATCATGATGCTAATCTATGCACAATCCATTCTGCAACTTTTCTTTTCTAGCTATGGAGAAATTTCAACATATAGACTTTACCAATTATTTAGCCTTCTTGATGGAACTTTTTAGCACAAAAGACCTTTTTGCTTACTTTATTATAGATGTGTTGAAACATAGTCTTTTTCATGACTGGAGGTCTTGATAATTTCTAGAATGAAGAAACTTTTGGTTTCAATCATATTTTTCCAATAATAACATAAAATTCTTAGTGAAGTGATATTTTTTGCATCTGCCGTGTTTAGTAGCAGTATTTGCATTTACGTACTATCAAATCCTGTCCAGTTAGTTCTTGTTATAACCGGCAGTTTCTCATATCAGGTGTCATCTTCTACTCCATGTCTAAGTCCAAATCCAAGTTCGAGGTCATGGCCAGAGCCAAGTTTATTCACAAATGAAACTCCAAGTTTGGTTCCAAGTTCATCTCCTCAGTTTCCATCTCCAAGTCCATGTCCAGTGCCAGAACCACATCATCTTCCGACTCCAGGACCAAGGCTAGATATAGGGTCAAGTCTGACCTCACGTGTGAGTCTACAGCTGGGTTCTAATCCATCTCATCAGGTCTCATCCTCAAAGCCAAATCCAAGGCCATTCCTACCACCGACACAGAATCCTAGTCTGACTTTTAGGCCAAGTCACCCGGGCATCAAAAGCTTCCAGTGCCGAGCACCTCAACAGCCACAGATATCTTATGGTAATTATTTAAGTACAAATACTTTAGAAATTTTCATTTGCAAGGTCTGTCAAGTTCGCTGCTCTGGTTCCTTTAATCTTGAGCAGCAGCTAAAAGGTCACAATCACAAATGCTAAACTGTGACTGCTGCAACAGAGTGGGAAGAGTCAGTACTAAGTTGGTAGTTATGTTGGCTAAAACTTTACAAAGTTCGAAAACTCATACACATTTTGGTACCTATGCTTAGGGGTGCTTATCGGTAAAAAATCGGTACCGAAAATACCGAACCAGTACCGATCCGAAAGTACCGGAAAAGCAAGAACCGGTACCTGTATCGAATCATCGGTTTCGGTACCGGTTCGGTATAAAATCGGTACCGATTTTTTCGGTATATATAATTAATAATAATAATTAAATAAATTTTTTTATATATTAACAATCAGTAGTCGGAAAAAATGATGAGCATGAGTCATGACCCTTCAGTGAAGGCTTCCGCGGATGGTAAGATGGTCTATGCAAAAAAACCAAAAAAGAAGAAGCCTTTCTCATTTTTGGTGGGCATCTTGGAGAGGGCAATGGAAGACAAAATATTCTACCATCTCTTACTATTCATGAGATTGTGCACCATGTGAGACTGAAACCTAGAGATCCAAGAATTCTTGCAACCAAAGAGCCACTACAGGATTTAGTCCGAGGAGTTCTAAAGATTTTGTCATCTTGAAAAGCAAGGGTTGGAAGATGCTCACATCATACAAAAAAAATTCAAAAACTTGGTCTTGGATCGGTCCAGTCCCACTTAATCTTTCGCATGAGGATCGCAGCAAGGAAGAGATGACCCTTAAAAAAAATATTCGGTATTTTCGGTATTTCGGTTTTTAACCAATTTAGAAAATTCCTTACAGCTACAGGTACCGAAAAGTGTTAAAATACCGAAAAACCGGTACCCAAAAAAATCGATACTGCCGGTACTGGTATCAACCGGATCGGTAAAAAACCGAAAAAACCGCATATTTTGAACACCCCTTCCTATGCTACCCAAACCTTCAGTTTTTCCTGTATTTACATGTCAATGTGTAGCATTTACTAATTTCTCTCATTGATTTTTGTACTAGTGCCAGTGGATTTCCGAACAGGAGGTAAAACTCTAAGTCAATGCACCGTGCCTTTAAATCCATCTCCTTATTCCACTGCTAGTGAAGCTTCAAACTCCAGGAAAAGGAGATCAACATCTATTGTTTGGACTGAATTTGAAAAGAAAGTGATAGATGGTCGAGAATATGCTATTTGCAATACTTGCAATTCAAAACTCACATCAGGTAGCAGGTATGGGACAAGGCACTTACATAGCCACATGGAACGCTGTAAAAAAGTGAAAACCTTTGACATTACACAACAAATACTACAAACCAAGAAAGGAAGTGAGAAAGGGAAAGTTGAACCCCATAATTGTTCTTTTGATCAAGAAGTCTCAAGAAGGGATATTGTTAATGCTATTATTTTACACGGATATCCTCTCAACATTGTAAATCATTATGGGTTTCAAAAATTTATCAAGGGTCTTCAACCAATGTTTAAGATGGTTTCTAGAAATACAATCAAAACGGACATTTTGAAAATTTATGATTTTGAAAGGGACAAAATAATCTGTTTGTTGGAGAAATTAGATTGTCGAGTCGCCATCACCATTAACATGTGGACAGCTAAACCAACAGAAAAAAGTTACATGGCTATTGCTGCACATTTCATTGACGAAGCATGGGTATTGAATAGTCGTGTTGTGAGGTAAGTTTAACTTGTTTGCAATTATTTTTTACATGTAACTATTATTTATTAGTTATTATTATAAATTCATATTAGCATTTTGTAGGAAAAATAATTATGCAGTGCTTTAATTATTTGATACTTGTGTCTTGGCACGTTGAATAACTTAGTTTAGTTTTATTATTATTTTAGGTTTATTTATATTCCGCATCCACATAATGCAGAAGTCCTTACCGATTATCTTATGGATGCATTGTTGGAATTGGGTCTTGATAGGAAGTTATCCACAATTACGGTTGATAATGGTACAAGTAATGATGCCATGTTTTCTATCATTCTTGACAAGCTTGATGTAAGTTCACTGTTGTTAGATGGGAGTGTGTTTCATATGCATTGTTTTGCAAACATTCTAAATCTCATTGTGAAAGATGGGTTAGAAGTTATAAGTGGAGGGATAGAGAAAGTGCGAAATGGTGTTATCTTTTGGACTGCGTCACCACAAAGATTGGATGAATTTAAGGAAGCATGCCATCAATTGTGTGTTCCATACACTAAGAAGCTGTGTCTTGATGTTGCTACTCACTCGACTTCAACCCTTTTGATGCTTCAGACAGCTATTTTATATAAAGATGTTTTCCCATATTTGAGGCAACAAGAAACATATCATACAAGCTTACCAAGTGAGCATGATTGGAAATTGGTGAAAGAAATTGGTGGGAAATTGCAAGTGTTCTATAATATGATAGAATTATTTTGTGGAACTACTTATCTCACTTTAAATTGCTACTTTCCAAAAATTTGTGAAATCAAAGTTGCAATTTCAAAATGGATTGACAATCCACTTGAGATAGTTCAGGTGATGGCATCACAAATGATGGAAAAATATGAAAAGTATTGGAGTGTGTGTCATCATATCATAGGGATAGCATGTGTCTTGGATCCTAGATATAAGATGAAGCTTGTTGAGTATTTTTTCAAAATTATTTATGGTGACAAAGCTTCAGTATATGTGAACAAAGTTCGTGATAGTTGTTATGCTTTGCAACTTGAGTACCAAAATAAGGGTGGGATGAATCATAATGTTGGAGTATCTTCTGCTTGTTCTCTGGTGGCTATTGAAGGTGATGAGGATGATCTGCTCTCTCAATATGATTTATTTGTGGCTAGTCATGCGCATGTCAAGTCGGAGATGGATTTATATTTGGAAGAATGTGTATTACCGAGAACTGCAGACTTTGATATCTTGAGTTGGTGGAAAACAAATGGAGTCAAATTTCCAACTTTGCAAAAGATTGCTTCAGACATACTAGCTATTCCTGCATCGACTGGTGCCTCTAAATCTGCTTTTAGTAACAATAGGGTGTTTAGTTCACATCAGAGGCGGTTGCATCACACTACCATGGAGGCATTGATGTGTACACAAAATTGGTTACGAGACGAAGTCAGTGGTAATAAAATAAACTGAGCTGGTTATAATATGACTATTACTATCTAATCAACTGTTTGTTTATTAAATGATTTACTATTTTTGTTTAGCTACCTGTTCTAGTCAAACTCAGGTTATGTCAAGTACTTTTGATGAGGATGAGGATGAGGATGAGGATGAGGATGAAGAAGAAGATGAAGATGAAGATGATGACGAGGATGAGGACAACAAAAAGGATAACTAAAATGTATGTCATTAATTGATAACCTTTTAATGTTGTGATTTTAGTAGATATTTGCTAATAACCTCTTTTTACTATCAGATTTGAATTTTTTGCATGGACGAATAACGTGACGAGGGCAATATGAAGGCGATAGTCAAACAAAAAGTAATCTTTCATGGTGTGACATGCTTGGTAAATTATTCAACATATGATGTTATTTGCTCTTTCTTGCAACACAATACTTGTGTAGTGGAGTTTAATGATTTTGAAGAGTAACAATTAAATCCAGTTGAATAGAACCATTGGTTTAGATATTATTCTTAAGCATGGGAAGAACATAAAGTATAAGCGTATAACTTTCAAGAATGAACTATTAGTACTTCACTGTCTCTTAGTTTCATGCATGTACATATGATGTTTTCAGTAATTTCAGAATTTCCTTTTCTTCATGGATTGCTATGGTTTACCTAACATACTTCCCTTCTGAATGAAGATAATATCAGCTACTGATACGAATATTCTGGATTTTTTTGGTTTTGTTTTCCCTCAACATATTTATGTTCCATGTTTTTGCCCTGTTCTTTCCCTGCATATATTTTGCTAGTCTATTAGTCCTGTAACTCATATTGGCTAGCATTGAATGTAATCGAATTCTTTTATTATCCCTCTGTTTTTCCCCTGCAAAATAAAATTAGAACAGTTACTCATGGAGGATATACTTCAAAATTAGCTAGTGTTGGACAGAAGGACTAAAGTAAGAGATGTGAAACCTAATATGTCCAAAAAAGAATGGTAGATCTGAAAGAAAGATAAAATATACAAGTACAAAAGCCAGCACACTTGGGTTTCCTCTAAGAACTAGTGGCTAAGTTTGGCAGCACTAACAGTTTCATCGCCATCATTGGCATGAATAAGCAAAAATGTTTTTTTTTATACATTTTAATATTTGTTCAGGCACTAGATAGATTATAGTACGTATAAAAGTAAATGATTTTATCGCATCACTATCATAAAAGGCAATAATGCTAATTCTTATTGGTTGGTCTATTCAAGTTTTGATTTATCTTATCCTGTACAACTTAGTTCTGTTGCACAATTTAATTTTGGCAAAGCAAATTGTGGGTTTGGTTGAGGAAGAGAAACATGTTGCAATAGCTTATAGGCCGTAGAGCATACTAACATGTTTGAGCATTGGCGCCCACATAATTGCTACTCCCTCCGTCCCAAATTATATGTTTTTTTAGAGTTTCACACACATATCAATATGTGTGATAAAAATACTAAAATACCCTTATATGCTGACTTTTTTATTTTCTGCGCATGAATCCTTATTGGTGGAAATATGAAAAGATGCTTAAAAAAGAGGAGAGGCATGAATGAGAGTAATGACTATCATTAATTAGGGTAAAAGGGCAAACTTGGAAAACAAAGGAAAAAAATTCATTGAAATCTTAAAAAAGTAGATATTGTGGGACAAATTTTTTTTGTTAAAACAGCAGATAATTTGGGACGGAGGGAGTAATACACATTATAGTTGAGATGAATTATTTTCATAAAAAATTATTTGTCTGCAATTAGCACTGAACACCAACGGTTAAACTTGTAGAAATTTAATCAGGGCCGCAGTATCCGGACTAGTATTCTCTCAATTTCAAATGAAATTGAAATGTAGAGTCTCCATTATTTGTATATTTCTCATCGTCATCTCTCTCTCATTATCATGATGTCACGTTCTAGCACATTTTAAATTTGGATCATGAAATAAATTCTCTCCATTTTATTTGAAATAAGAGAAATGGAGAAGATCCTAATTCGCAGTATCCGGGATTTGCAACACAAAACGTAAAAAGAATATACTTCAGCACTTCAGCTCTTTGGAAATAGGGGAGGATGGATCTGGAGCCAAGCTTGCTAGGGACAAAGGTATAGATAGATCTTGCAAGGAAAATTGATATTGTTGGACCATTATACTTTTCATATTGGGCCAGGCCGAATGAGCTTGTCCTTTTGACTATGTTACTTTTGTCATATTGGGTCAAATGGTTTGGGCTCTACTATTTGACTATGTTATTGGGCTTAGTCGTTGGATTGGTCCATTATGCAGATTGTCTCTTATCATATCTTTGACCGGTAATCATCACAAAAGGTAGTAGTTGATTGTTATGTCTGCCACCTTTCTGCATGACATTAATGAGGATGGGACTCCGACTACCGACGAGGGGAAACAGTGGTAGCAGGTAGGGAAGTAAGCTACATACTTTCGGCTGAGATGACCGGGAGTGGGGGGAGGTGTCAGGAGATAGTGGGTGGCACGGTAAACCGGGTTTCGATGACGTATGGGGCAAGGATCACACAAGGGAAAAGAGGGAGGTAACAAAACATTACAACACACAATCACATGATCATTCTTTTCTTTCTGGCTCAAACACTAGTCAATATTTTTCCTCCATTGTTAACCTTGTTATCGCCTGTACTGACTCTCACGACGGAGCTATCCCCCGACGGTCAGGCCGTCAAGCTTTTGGTGTTGACCTGTTGAACTGTGCAGGATCAGAGCGTTTTACGTGATTGGGACGCGGGAGAAGATTTTGGCGTTAACATTGGCGCTAGAAGGAGGGCTGAGTTCTAGTGTCCTGAGTATTTTTCAATCACACATTGTGGTCGTTCTACGTCGGTATTTATGGGGAAGATTAGAACACCTACACCTGAGGGACAGCCGATGGCTGCCAGTGAATCAATATCGCGAGTGTCTGTCAAGGATCGTTTGAGACCTGCACTAAGTGTTCATGCCAGCACAGCGTCTAAACATTCGCATGGAGATTCTCGTCCGAGGGCTGTGAGCAAAGCCAAAAGAAAGCTAGTTTTCACAGCAGAGAAAGGGTCTGGTCATGGTCGGAAACGAGTAGAAGGCATCTCGTCTAGAACTCGATACCGGGATGACCAAGACGAAAAGGCCTCCTGGTTGGCTAAGATGGCAGACGAAGCAGATAAAGTCATGGAGGCACTTGTGAAGCAACGACAGGATATAGCTGAGCAGATGTCCCGAATGGCAGATTTGAGGGACGCAGCGTCCAGCTATGTCCCATCCGAAGAACTTAGGCATCGGAGTGGGAAAGAACCTGCTCATTCTGGGCGTGAGTCTCGGGGTCAACCTTGAGAAAGAAGAAGATCCAGAAGCCCTACTCCTCAAAGATCGAAGAGGGCACATCACCCTGTCGGTTCTAAGGAGCAGGGTCGAAGCGAACGAAGAGGTCGATCCGGGGATCGTACTCCAGAGAATACAAAGAAGGCACTCGTTGTTGCGCATTCCCACCATGGCAGCCGGGTTCAAAGACGAAGCAGATCTAGGGGTCGTACACCATAAAGTCTACCGAGGGCATTCTGCTCTGTGGACCATCGTCATCGTAAAAGCCTCTCGAAAGTTGGGGGTTCTATGGCAAGAGACCGGTTCACTCAGAGGAGGGAGGAGTCACCGGAAAAAGAAGCATCATCCCAACTAGAAGGCGTGGAGTATCTGGTTAAAGAGTTGGAGGAGCTTCGGAGGCAGCTTGTCGAGGTACAGAAAACGAAAGATACTTCGGGAAAGAAGGCATCCCTTTTTCCTCGGAGATTCTAAAAGAAAAAGTTGACCCCACCAAGAAGTTGCCTCACATTGAAAGCTATGACGGATCGTGGGATTCCTATGACCATAGTCAGGCGTTCGACCGACTGATGGATTATTATGACTTTAGTGATGCTGCTAAGTGTCATACTTTTGTCACGACACTCCGAAAGGATGCCAGGCAGTGGATGTGGACTTTGCCTTCGGATTCGATTTCATCTTGGGCGGACATGTGCAATAAGTTCCACGCCCGCTTTGGGAGCAACAAAAGAAGAGGGAAACCAACTGGCTCGTTGGCTCAGGTTCGACAGTATTCGAATGAGTCTTTGGGCCAATATGTAAAGTGATTCCGTGAAGCAGTCGGCCAAGTGATAGACCTGAACGATTTACAAGCTGTGGGGCTGTTTCAGAATGGATTAGATATGGTCAAATCGGAGAAGTTGGTGAAGAAATTAATGTTTCACCACCAGAAGAGCCTCGCGGAAGCTTTCGACAAAGCAGAAGGCTATATTGTGGTAGAGAAAGCCATGAATAGCCTCAAACGCCCTTCTTCAGATCGGCTTAAGGAGACAGATCGGGACAGAACAGAGGGGGACCAGAGTAAGAATGAAGGAAATAAAGGTCGTCATGATGGCGGATCAAAGAAATACAACAATAATTGGAGACAGGGTGGAGGACGCTCGTCCGCTCCCGCTCAGAGGGTAAATAGGACGTATATTGCACTCAACGCTGACAGGGCTGTTATCTTGGATCAGATTAAGAATCAACCTATCTTCGAGCCACCTCGAGATAACATTAAGCCCAGGAAAGGGAATTCTCATAAGTATTGTGACTATCATCAAGCCTCGGGCCACGATACGAACGACTGTGCTAGTTTGAAAGATTTTATTGAGAGAAAGGTACAAGACGGGGCTTTAGTTCATTATGTGGCTGCCAGAACGAATCAACAGCAAGATAGAGGAACTGTTCAGGCAGCCGAACCAGTTCAGCAAGTGTTCCCCGCTCCTGGACCGCCAACAAGGCAAGTGATAGATGTCATCACTGGGGGTATCAAAGCAAAAACAGACCATGGCAATAGAAATCGAACCCTTCACAGAGAGCAGCTCAGAGCCATTGGTCATGCTAGCTGAAGAAACAGAAGAGATAGAGCTCATCCTGGGCAAGGCTAACAAAACGGTGAAAATAGGTTCGGGTCTGCCAGAACCTATCCGGACGAACCTCATTGAACTCCTGCGATGTTATGTCGACATCTTCGCATGGGAACCTCAAGATATGCCGGGAGTGAGCAGGGATATTGCAGAGCATCTGTTGGAAGTGGACCCGTCAAAGAAGCCAGTTCGGCAAAAGAGGATGATGAACTATGTCTTCAGGTATCAGTTGGGCAAGAGTATAGAGGTGTACGTGGATGACATGATTGTTAAGAGCATGTTGGTACATAAACATCTGGATGACTTGAAAGAATGCTTTCAGACAGTCCGTCATCACAAATTGAGACTGAATCCTGTCAAGTGCACCTTCGGATTAGGGGCTGGCAAGTTTCTGGGTTATCTGGTCAGTCAAAGAGGAATTGAAGCCAATCCAGAAAAGATTCAAGCGATCCTGAACATGAAGACTCCTCAGTTATTTAAAGATGTTCAACGTCTGACTGGGAGGAATGGTGGAAATCGGAACTGCAGGAATGGGGGTGGTGTTGTCAGAATCTTGAGTCGTCATTGCTAAGATCTTGCAGGTAAGAAAGAAATCGGAGAGAAGGAGAGAGCAATATGTGTATCAAATTCAAATTAAGCTGGTAAAGCCGTCAGAATTGGGGAAAATTGGCTTTTATAGTGAGTGGTCTTTTCAAATTTTGCACGAAAACCAAGGACGACACATTAATTGGAGGTAATGATGTGAGAGAGGAAGAGGTAACGTCCGATTTAGGTTTTAATGGGTTATCCAGAGTGGGCGGGCGTCCACTGAATCTTCATTTTTCGTCCTTAAGGCTTATGGGCATGTGTCATTTGAACTTCCGGATCTATTTGAATTAATGATTGTTGCTTGACAGTTGGGCCTCGATGAGATTCATTTTAGCCCCTTTAGTTTATTACAATTCCCTTTCATTATGGACTTATACTATTTGCAGTCTTTCATTAAACATCCTGTTTAATAAAAGACTGGGGGGCAATGTTGGGCCATAATACTTTTCATATTGGGCCAGGCCGAATGGGCTCGTCCTTTTGACTATGTTACTTTTGTCATATTGGGTCAAATGGTTTGGGCCCCGCTATTTGACTATGTTATTGGGCTTAGTCGTTAGATTGGTCCATTATGCAGATTGTCTCTTATCATATCTTTAACCGGTAATTATCACAAAAGGTGGTAGTTGATTGTTATGTCTGCCACCTTTCTGCATGGCATTAATGAGGATGGGACTCCGACTACCGGCAAGGGGAAACAGTGGTAGCAGGTAGGGAAGTAAGCTACATACTTTCGGCTGAGATGACCGGGAGTGGGGAGAGGTGTCAGGAGATAGTGGGTGGCACGATAAACCGGGTTTCGATGACGTATGGGGCAAGGATCACACAAGGAAAAAGAGGGAGGTAACGAAACATTACAACACACAATCACATGATCATTCTTTTTGTAAGACCCCAACTTTTATATATAAAGATGAATTTTCTATAAATATCATTTTTGAATATTATGGAGTTAATTTGATATAATGTTATAGTTATGGGTAATATTTATAAATTTTGCAAAGTACGCAAGTTGTCATATAATATTCGATTGGTCGGGGAATATTCGTTTTAACAGGGAATATTCGTACAACGGCACAATCATTGGTGGACCCCACAACGGAATTATTGTAGGATTGAGAAAACGACAAAAATATTTTATTAAAAATAACGGCGGAAGTTTTACCATTGTTACTGTTGAACTACTCGGTAGTAAAAGTACAGTAATACGCGTGGTTGCATAGTAGCACACGGTATTGATTATTACGTGAGAAGTCACTCAGTTTTATTTAATTATTGCCACAGTATTTGTTGTAGAGTTTGGCATATTATTTGGACCCCCTACTTTCTCATTTTCAAAATAATCGGTAGAAATTTATTCGATGTAAGTGGAGGGGCCCATATGTTTATGACTTTTGGTGGAGATGGGAACTTATGTTTGTTACATGGAATGAAGAAAAAAAAAAGAACGAGGAATGTGGGAGTATTATTGTTATGGGATGTTTATATATAATATAAAAAATGTGGGTGCATGTGATTATATATATGATATATATATTTGATAGTGGTTTTTGCTGGAGGGAGTTGTCAGGATGGTGTAGTATAGGTATTATTTATATATATGCAATGCTTGAAAATTGACAGGGAGGAGTACAATTATTATTATTATATATATATTTAGGCTTTCAACATGTGTGGATTATATATATAGATAGGTTTTTATAATCTTCCTTTATTCTGATTGGTTGGGGAATTGACAATTGCTAGCATGATTTTGCCAACCTAGACATTCATTGGCCAACTCTTTGAAAATGTGTACTGATGTGTAGGAAACGTGAAGTATTATTGTTCATCCGTAAATAATTGTTGCGTCCGTTTCTTAACAGTACCCCTTCCATTCTCCTATAAATAGAAGCTCATTGCTTCATTATTTTTTACGAATTCACTGAACTCTAGAGAGAGAAACAATAGAGAGAAACTATAGAGAGAGAGAAGAAGAGTATTCTGCTACTTAACTACTTCCTTACTTCAGCTCTTCTTTAAAACGGTAAGGGGTGTTATTCTTTCTTATTCATGAAGAGAACTGTTGTTATTCCATTTCTTATTATTCTGTTGGAATAACCAGTATACGCGGTCTACCCTATACTTGGTGACATTCTTCTATTATTCTGTTGGAACATCCTGTCTGTGTGTTTTACACCGGACCTGGTTCCGTTTTATTATTATTCTGTTGGAACATCCTGTCTGTGTGTTTTACACCAGACCTGGTTCCGTTTTTATTATTATTCTGTTGGAACATCCTGTCTGTGTGTTTTACACCGGACCTGGTTCCGTTTTTATTATTATTCTGTTGGAACATCCTGTCTGTGTGTTTTACACCGGACCTGGTTCCATTATTTATTATTCTGTCGGAATATCCTGTCTGTGCGTTTACGCCGGACCTGGTTCCATTATTTATTATTCTGTTGGAATAACCTGTTTGTGCGGTCTATCGCATGCATGGTGATTTCTTTTGTTATTTCATTCTTTATTGTACTCAATTGGTTAAGTTTTGACTTCTATACTCCATAAAATTTGTGGAATATCCTTGATAATTGCGTTTCATCCAGTATCTTTTCATGAAAATATTCTTCTAAGTATTCTTGAATTTTACTTCACAAAGCAGTATCATGTTGACAATTTGGACGTTGTTAATTCTTGGATAAATTAATTCTTGAACTTGTTTTATTGAATTCTTATATCATTGTCATCATCCTCATGTTTATAAATGTTGAAAGTCATCTGTGGCCTGTAGTGCATAGATGGACTTGGTATGATTATGACCAGGGATTATTCGGTATAATCATGACCGTAATGTTACAAATGATGTGGTAAAAGTCCTCATTGGCCTGTAGTGCATTGATGGACAGTTGTTGGCATGATCATGACCATTAATGAATATACGAATATCCTTGGCCGTAGTGCAGGGGTGATTCGATGATGTGAATTATTTTATTAAGCTGAGTCTCAGCGATCACAGTGTTGGAAAATCTTTTAAATCATAAAAGATAGTAGAGTTTATTTTCTACTTGACTCTTTTAATGGATTGCTTGTTCCGCTGCAGTTAAACTTGATGTCTATTATATTTTATCAGTTTAACATTGTTGAAGGCTAATGATAATTTATTCTGCATTATCTTAGTCATGATATTTCTTACTGGGCTAGTTGAGCTCACCCTTTCTTTCACTGTTCTCTTCAGGAAATGAGAACGTAGCTGGGGCAAGTCGGGGAACGGAGTGATGGTCCGAATGATAGTATTAGTTAGTAGTCCTCACTATTCTATGTAATGGTGTGTTAATAAATGTAATGAGGACTCCTTTTGAGTATGAATACTCTCTAGAAGATAATATTTGTAGTCAAACTCACAGTTTATGTTTTATCGTATTGTACACGACAGTTGTATTAGTAAGTTGTATTTATATTTTGTACTATGTATCTGACGACCCAAGATGGGTGATGTATACCTAATTTTGGGGGCGTCACAGTTGGTATCAGAGCTTAGGGATATGATCCCTGGCTAAGATGTGAGAATAGAACTAGGAGGGGAGAGACGGGGAATTCCTTCGCTAGTATGACCTACCTAAGTTTATTTGTTATTTAGTTAGTTGGTCAGAGTATATTGATAATATGTGACATGTTAATTAACCCTTGTTTTATGGCAGTATTTGAAAATGGCAGCTGGAAATGTCAACAATGGAGTAAATGAGACCGTGACACCTCTAATCACCAACCAAGATAATGTAATATCAGGCGAAGAAGAAATTTGAGATATCTACGTGGTAGGTGAAGAACTAATAGTTGCACCCGAGCTAGTGGCAGAGGTATCAGCTGAGAGTGAGGAAGAAGAGGAAGAAGAGGAACCTGAAGAGAATTGGTTAGAAGAAATCTATGATCAAAACTTAGAATTACAAAATCGTGTTCATGAGTTAGAAGAGCAGGCTGAAGAACGGCAGGCAGTCGTGGAGCAAAGAGATGTAACGATTCAAAATTGTGTTGCCCGATATGTGATGCTCGAACAAAATCACGCTTTGGCAGAGTGTAAGATATTAAAGTTGGAATCTGAGAATTCAAATATCAAGGATCAGCTGAAAGAAGAAACAACTGAACGAGTGAGAATGCAGGATGCGTAGGCAAAAGCCGCACGACGTGTTGATATTGTAGAAAGAGATGTCCGATCCAAAAAGGCTAAAATAGATGATATACATTTCTCTTTTTGGACAGCAATTGGGAGAACCCAACATCGAGTTTTGAATTACCCTGTACAGAGCGGTCAATCTGAACTCGATATGGATCGAAGATTGATGATTCAGATCATGAAGCAGGAGTACGATGAAGCAGTTGAGGGTGGAATATGCCCTATATTAAAGTCAATTCCAACGATAGAGATGACATCAAATGCTACCCCAGACAAGTCAAAGCCGGGTAGTTCAAGAGAGAGCGGTTGTCATGACTTCCCAACAAGTGAGGAACCCAAATGAAGTTATCACGGGTAAGCTAATCATAAACCCTTGCGAAGTTTGTACCTTATTCGATACTGATTCTACCCACTCTTGTATTTCACCTAGTTGTGTTCAACGTTTAAACTTGGCTCTTAAAAAAATAAAAAATAAAAATAAAAATAAAAATTTATTAGACTTGACTTATCTGTTGAAACTCTGTTAGGAGAAATCTTCGTTAACTCCACTATTTATAAATCTTGTTTGATTCAAATCGACACTTTCACGTTATCTGTCGATATGTGATTTTTGGAAACGATTGGTTAACTACCCATTATGCTTTTCGTAAGTTTGTTAATTTTCATATTCCTAACCAACCTGTTATGCGAATTCAAGCAACCAAACCACTAAAGTCAATCATTATCATATCAAGCCATAAGTAAAGAGCCCCGAGCCTTTATCTGGTGACATCCTGTTGATGGGGAATGCACCGAAGCCAGACTCTCCGTAGGGGACGCCGTTCTACGGTGGCAAGCTGATAGGTATCAATGTGACGTGTTATCCAAGTCTGGGATGAGAGTCACAGTTTTGAATGATATTTCTATTGTTAATAAATTTCTTGACGTATTCTTGAAGATTTCTTAGCCTACCCCTAGAGCGTGAAATCGAATTTTGTATTGACTCCAGTACAAAACTCATTTCTTAAACCCTCAAATATTTCTTTACTTAAAACGAACGTATCAAAGACGTTGGCTCGAGCTGTTAAAGATTACGATCGTACCATTTAATATCATCGTGGAAAAGTGAACGTGGTAGCTGACGCGTTGAGTAGAAGATCATATGCAAGTACGAGTACGATATTGTCAACACAAAGGCCATTTTGTGTGACTTGCAAAGGATGGAGATAGAGTTAAAGACTCCAGGGACCCATGTGATGATGACGAATATACGAGTAGAACCGACTTTAATCGATAAAGTTAAAGCTGCTAAAGCTATAGACCTGGAGCTGATGAGTATGAGGAAGAAAGTGCAAGAAGGTGCTATGCCGGAAGCAAGAATCGATGAAGAAGGAATACTTCGAGTCAACTCCAGACTTTGTGTTCCTAACAACCCTGATTTAAAGTATGAAATCATGATGGAGGCGCACAACACACCGTTTGCAATCCATCCTAGAAGTACCAAAATTTATCATGATCTTCGTCATACATTTTGGTGGAGCAATATGAAGAGAGAGATAGCGTTGATTATCTCAAGGTGTCTAACTTGTCAACGAGTCAAAGCGGAGCATCAAGTACCAAAAGGTCCATTGCAACCACTTGAAATTCCAGAATGGAAGTGGGAGCACATTACTATGGATTTCGTTACCGGTCTTCCTAAGGTTTCTCAAGGTATAGATGAGATTTGGGTTATTGTTGATAGATTGACCAAGTCTGCTCATTTCTTACCGATACGAGAAACTTATACACTTGAACGTCTTGCTCGTATGTACATAAACGAGATTGTAAGACTGCATGGTATGCCAGTATCCATAGTTTCTGATCGAGACCCAAGATTCACTTCACGATTTTGGGTTAGTTTACAAAAAGCTATGGGCACAGATTTACGATTTAGTTCGGCATATCATCCTCAGACGGACGGACAATCAGAGAGGACTATTCAAACTCTAGAAGATTTATTTAGACTATGTGTCTTTGACTTCAAGGGAAGTTGGGACAAGTTCTTACCATTGGTGGAGTTTTCCTACAACAACAGTTATCAAGCAAGTATTGGCATGGCTCCATTCGAAGCATTGTATGGAAGAAAATGTCGTTCTCCAGTATGCTGGGATGAGGGGGTGAAGCAACGTTATTGGGACCAGAGTTGGTACGTATGACTACAGAAAAGATTCAAACGATCTGACAACGTATAAAAACCTCACAAGATCGACAAAAGAGTTATGCTGATCTTCATCGAAAAGACGTGGAATTTGATGTAGGAGATCATGTGTTCTTACGTGTTGCTCCATGGAAAGGAGTTACGAGATTTGGAAAGAGAGGAAAGCTCAATCCTCGATTCATCGGTCCATTTTTAATCCTCGATCGAGTAGGAACTGTGGCTTATAGACTTGCTTTACCGCCAAGTATGTCTCGTGTTCATAACGTTTTTCACATATCCATGTTACGCAAATATGTGGAAGACCCGAACCACATTATTGAGTTAGAACCAGACGAAATAGCGGAAGATTTGACGTATGAAGAAGTTCATGTTCAAATCTTGGATAAGAAGGAACATATTCTACGCTCCAAGGTTATACCTCAAGTCAAAGTTTTGTGGAGAAACCACGATGTTGAGGAAATGACTTGGGAGTTAGAATCTGAAATGAAATCAAGGTATCCTTACCTCTTCGACATACCAGGTACGTACCCTAATTTCGAGGGCGAAATTTCATAAGAAGGGGAGGTTGTAAGACCCCAACTTTTATATATAAAGATGAATTTTCTATAAATATCATTTTTGAATATTATGGAGTTAATTTGATATAATGTTATAGTTATGGGTAATATTTATAAATTTTGCAAAGTACGCAAGTTGTCATATAATATTCGATTGGTCGGGGAATATTCGTTTTAACAGGGAATATTCGTACAACGGCACAATCATTGGTGGACCCCACAACGGAATTATTGTCGAATTGAGAAAACGACAAAAATATTTTATTAAAAATAACGGCGGAAGTTTTACCATTGTTACTGTTGAACTACTCGGTAGTAAAAGTACAGTAATACGCGTGGTTGCATAGTAGCACACGGTATTGATTATTACGTGAGAAGTCACTCAGTTTTATTTAATTATTGCCACAGTATTTGTTGTAGAGTTTGGCATATTATTTGGACCCCCTACTTTCTCATTTTCAAAATAATCGGTAGAAATTTATTCGATGTAAGTGGAGGGGCCCATATGTTTATGACTTTTGGTGGAGATGGGAACTTATGTTTGTTACATGGAATGAAGAAAAAAAAAAGAACGAGGAATGTGGGAGTATTATTGTTATGGGATGTTTATATATAATATATAAAATGTGGGTGCATGTGATTATATATATGATATATATATATTTGATAGTGGTTTTTGCTGGAGGGAGTTGTCAGGATGGTGTAGTATAGGTATTATTTATATATATGCAATGCTTGAAAATTGACAGGGAGGAGTACAATTATTATTATTATATATATATTTAGGCTTTCAACATGTGTGGATTATATATATAGATAGGTTTTTATAATCTTCCTTTATTCTGATTGGTTGGGGAATTGACAATTGCTAGCATGATTTTGCCAACCTAGACATTCATTGGCCAACTCTTTGAAAATGTGTACTGATGTGTAGGAAACGTGAAGTATTATTGTTCATCCGTAAATAATTGTTGCGTCCGTTTCTTAACAGTACCCCTTCCATTCTCCTATAAATAGAAGCTCATTGCTTCATTATTTTTTACGAATTCACTGAACTCTAGAGAGAGAAACAATAGAGAGAAACTATAGAGAGAGAGAAGAAGAGTATTCTGCTACTTAACTACTTCCTTACTTCAGCTCTTCTTTAAAACGGTAAGGGGTGTTATTCTTTCTTATTCATGAAGAGAACTGTTGTTATTCCATTTCTTATTATTCTGTTGGAATAACCAGTATACGCGGTCTACCCTATACTTGGTGACATTCTTCTATTATTCTGTTGGAACATCCTGTCTGTGTGTTTTACACCGGACCTGGTTCCGTTTTATTATTATTCTGTTGGAACATCCTGTCTGTGTGTTTTACACCAGACCTGGTTCCGTTTTTATTATTATTCTGTTGGAACATCCTGTCTGTGTGTTTTACACCGGACCTGGTTCCGTTTTTATTATTATTCTGTTGGAACATCCTGTCTGTGTGTTTTACACCGGACCTGGTTCCATTATTTATTATTCTGTCGGAATATCCTGTCTGTGCGTTTACGCCGGACCTGGTTCCATTATTTATTATTCTGTTGGAATAACCTGTTTGTGCGGTCTATCGCATGCATGGTGATTTCTTTTGTTATTTCATTCTTTATTGTACTCAATTGGTTAAGTTTTGACTTCTATACTCCATAAAATTTGTGGAATATCCTTGATAATTGCGTTTCATCCAGTATCTTTTCATGAAAATATTCTTCTAAGTATTCTTGAATTTTACTTCACAAAGCAGTATCATGTTGACAATTTGGACGTTGTTAATTCTTGGATAAATTAATTCTTGAACTTGTTTTATTGAATTCTTATATCATTGTCATCATCCTCATGTTTATAAATGTTGAAAGTCATCTGTGGCCTGTAGTGCATAGATGGACTTGGTATGATTATGACCAGGGATTATTCGGTATAATCATGACCGTAATGTTACAAATGATGTGGTAAAAGTCCTCATTGGCCTGTAGTGCATTGATGGACAGTTGTTGGCATGATCATGACCATTAATGAATATACGAATATCCTTGGCCGTAGTGCAGGGGTGATTCGATGATGTGAATTATTTTATTAAGCTGAGTCTCAGCGATCACAGTGTTGGAAAATCTTTTAAATCATAAAAGATAGTAGAGTTTATTTTCTACTTGACTCTTTTAATGGATTGCTTGTTCCGCTGCAGTTAAACTTGATGTCTATTATATTTTATCAGTTTAACATTGTTGAAGGCTAATGATAATTTATTCTGCATTATCTTAGTCATGATATTTCTTACTGGGCTAGTTGAGCTCACCCTTTCTTTCACTGTTCTCTTCAGGAAATGAGAACGTAGCTGGGGCAAGTCGGGGAACGGAGTGATGGTCCGAATGATAGTATTAGTTAGTAGTCCTCACTATTCTATGTAATGGTGTGTTAATAAATGTAATGAGGACTCCTTTTGAGTATGAATACTCTCTAGAAGATAATATTTGTAGTCAAACTCACAGTTTATGTTTTATCGTATTGTACACGACAGTTGTATTAGTAAGTTGTATTTGTATTTTGTACTATGTATCTGACGACCCAAGATGGGTGATGTATACCTAATTTTGGGGGCGTCACACTTTTCTTTCTGGCTCAAACACTAGTCAATATTTTTCCTCCATTGTTAACCTTGTGATCGCCTGTACTGACTCTCACGACGGAGCTTTCCCCCGACGGTCAGGCCGTCAAGCTTTTGGTGTTGACCTGTTGAACTGTGCAGGATCAGAGCGTCTTACGTAATTGGGACGCGGGAGAAGATCTTGACGTTAACATATATATATATATGGGGAATATGGAGGTGCACAGTCGTGTAACTTTTAAAGTTACACGGTCTACGATCGTAGAGTGATTTCACTCTACGATCGTAGAGTAGTCTTCAGAAATCGTAGTAGAGTGAATTCACAAATCGTAGAGTGACTACTCTACGATCGTAGAGTGAAATCACTCTACGATCGTAGACCGTATAATTTTAAAAGTTACACGGCTGTGTACTTTTATTTTTACCTATATATATATATATATATATATATATATATATGTGTGTGTATATGTATAGGTGAGGTCGTATGCACTAGATATGTTATAAAGACAAATTGCAGGCTATATTCTTACTAAAAGAATATGCAGGTGGAAAGCGATATCAAGTCATGGGTGCCTTATCTCACGTGACGAAATTAAAGGTCCCTCCACTAAGCATGCATTTCATTTTAGTTGGAAGAAGAACAGGCTCTCTCTCTTTCTCTCCCTCCCAACTCAGTTTAAATAGAAAGATGATGATGCATGTTAACCAAAGGGAAAGAAATGGAGAAGTCCCATAAGGACGTTTCGCTTATAGAACTTAGAGATAGGCTTGCTGAGTTTGCTAGAGTAAGGGGTTGGGAGCAATATCATAGTCCCAGAAATCTCCTTTTAGCTCTTGTAAGTACTCCTAAGTTAATTAGTTTAGGTGGCATAATAATGTATAATTACTAACTAAATCAAAACTTTCTTTTATTATTTCCTGTAATTTGCATATTGTTAAACCAAATATCTCACCTTCTATAATCTATCACCTGACTTAAAATAAAAAAGTCACCTGACTTAAAATAAAAAAGTTGAAACTAATTATCCCGACTTAAAATTAGCCGTCCCCAAACATTCATTCGTTCATTCTTGTCATATCTCAGCTAAATTCATATAAATTTAGAATTAAAAAAATAAACTTGATTTTATTAATTTTATATTTTAGAATTGAGGCTGTAAGGTAATATTTTAAGAGTAAATCAAAATGTACCTCTAAGTCCTAGAGATAGTTTCTCTCTCTTTCACATTGTAAAAATATGTCTCTTTTTGATGACAACCTTTGTTTACTCGCACTTTCTTCTGCAAACAGAAATTATTAGTATGATAATAATAATTTGACATTTCTTTAATTAATTGGCAATGTGGTTTTAAGCACAGCAGACTCCATAATATAACTTTAATGCTTTATAGTTTATATATATCTAATCTAAAAAGAAGAAGAAGAAAGAATTACGGAAATATCCCTTTGATCTAGAAGGAAAAAATAACGTGATAATTAATCTATAACTGTGAAATAGGAAAATTTTATCTTATTGGGGTAAATTAGTAATAATAATATTTTACTAAAAGGGTTGTGGAGGAAAAATATCCGAAAGAGAATATAAAAATCGAAAAGATAGATAGACGTAGACCCCACTCCGTGTCGACAAATCTCATGTCCCTTCTCATGTAAGTCTCTCTTGTTTGGATTTTGGCCCCAGCAGATCTAAATCTAAATTCTTTATACGTTTATTTTGTATGGAGCTTGCTTCATGACAATCTAAGCTTCCTTTCGTCCCGTTCCGATATATACCCATTTCGATTTTTCAGCTACCTCAGACTACTGTGCCATGTTTTCCGGATAATGGCTTCGATTCATTCTTCTTGTTTTTCGTGTTCTCTGCTGTTTGTGGCTGATTAAATTCATTTTTTTCATTCTGGGTTTCTCAAACAGATGACTCGACTCAGTGTTGGTGTCAGGTAAATTTCTTTTGCTTTTAATGTTTGAAGGCGCTGTGCTAGTCATGGGTTTTGCTTGTCTGCTTTCGTTCCCATTGAAATTTGGGTATATGGTTTGTTGTTTTTATACATGTATGTGTCTATAGATGTATCTCTATGATTGCACAAATGATATGCGTGCTTTAGGTGGTTTGATCACTTTGATGATTGAATCTAGACGTTGTCATTGAAGCTGTTTTTTTTTCTTTCTTTTTTTGGTGCTAAACCACTAAAGCTGTTTTTCTTTTCTTTAAATACTTATTTGTTTTTCTGTAAGAAAATTTTTCACTTTCATCTTGTATGTCGGTATTTTCAGATTTTTAAAATATATATATATCTCTCTTGATTGGGGCTTTTTACTCAATACTGAGACGGAAGAAATTGGTTTTGGTTTTGTTTTTGACCAAAGCTTTGGATTTGTTTAATCCAAAATATGATGATACCACTTTATTGCCACCATGATAATACTGTTGCATTCCATAGCATCGGATTCTGATTATGGAATTTCGTTACTTCATTTTTCTGGTATTGAAGATGTAATGATTCATAAGCTACACAGGTTTGCTTAATCATACCTGATAAGTGATATCCCCAGATTCGTATTCTTGTTCTTGCTCAAGCTGGTCTTAATTTACTATTTACTTATTTAGTTATCCATCAAATGCTGAATGATTTTTTATTCCAGTAAATCTCAAAGATTATGTGTTAAAGTATTTACCAATTTAAGATGCCATACTTAAACTCCAACAAAAACCTGATTTTGCAATGTATGTTTAGTAGCATGAATATTTTATTCGTCAGAGGGCTTAAAGTCCTTATAACGTTAGTCCTGGTTACCTTCAGAGAGAGTAAAAGCTTACTGGTACCAATATTCAAGAATGTTACAGAAAGCAATATCAGTTTTTTATTATACCCCAGCAGATTCATATAGTTTTGAGCTTATAAGGCTCAGTTGGTTCTGTTTTATTATGATTCAAAGCATCTGCTCAGGGTTTTGTATTGTAAACTTCTCTAAAAATAACTTTAATTGCTCTGTCGTTTGTTAATACTCAAAATCTTTTGTTCATTTTTTATTTTGAAGTTAATACCAAGAACCAAAGCAGAAATGCGGTGTACAAGCTACCTCCCTGTATGTTACACCACCAAAGATCTTACTGTGAGTGATAATGGCAGAACATGGCTCTTAAATAATAATGTAAAAATCGGCAAGAGTGGGCATGGCTACGACGGTCTATTTCCACCTTGTCATGTGAACCAGTACCAAGGGTACGACAAAGAAGTATTGAGGCAGACCATACTCCAACAGGAAGCTGCATTTAAAGATCAGGTATATGATGTCTTAATTTTATGTGCAGCCTCTAGATATTAGTTTTATGCCATGTTGATAGATAAACACTTGACTTCATGCAACCATACCATCTGTTAGCAAATCTATGTAAATTTTACTGAATTGTGTGTTTTGTGAAATATTACATACTGTTAACTTATCTTAGACTTATACTGATGCTGAATGAACTTTAGTTAAAATTCTATTAGTCTGAAGTGCTCTATTAGTTTTAATGTCAGAACAATAAATCCTATATTTGAAATTTCAAGACTGTTTTGGATATTCTAATTAACCCCTTTCTGTTTATCCTTTTCCCTTTTCTTTCATGGTTTCTGAGAATCAGACAGAAGTTAGGAGGACGATAAGATAGCTTCTGGTAGATTGTGAGGTATTAGATATTATTTATTAACAAACTTTTGCGAAGAATATACTGTTGTATTTGTATTCTAAGTGGAGGGAAAGGTCAAATGAACTAGAAGTATGTAGAAAATGGCATTGTTGGATATGCATTCCCAAAAGCATGCTGATTCTCTTCCTTGTTGAAGAAGCAAAAGGTTCACTAAAATGCCTTTCAAATTATCCTGTGATCCTTTTCAGAAAGTTGCTGTTCTTTGTCCGAACCTATTTTATACAAATTATAACAATCTGAATTGTGTATTCTCCTTCCAGGTCAATGAACTGCATCGCCTTTATAAAAGACAAAGGGAGTTGATGGATGATATTAAAATGAGAGAACTCTCTAGACATAATCCTGAAGCAAAAACATCACAGTCCAATCCATTTTTGTCTAAAAAACTGTCTGAATCAGCTCAGAAGACATGTCAGATTCCCAGCCTGCCTTTGGTAAATCAGGCCTGTTATTGGCCTTCTGTTTTATATACTAAAAAGTTTCAAGCACCTTCAAGTTCCGTTACTGGGAAGAGCATGCAGTCAGGTCCTAACACTTCCCATAATGGTAGCAGTCATAAAGACATCAAATTATTGTCATCCAACATCAGGAAATTTGGGAAAAGAACATTGGATCTTGAACTTCTAGCTGATAAGTACATCGACAGTAAAGGGGGAGCGAGGTTTGAAGAAGGAAATTTTTTTGAAGTATCTGAGGTGCCAGTCCATCTTCCTAGGGAGTTGTCTGATATTTGCCACCAGAGTGAATCAAAATTCTCTCTCTGCTACGACAAATTAAATTCTTCCCAAGAGGATCCATTTGGAAGTCGCTCAATATCAGGCAAAACGTATGATTTGACTGACTCGAACAAAACCATCCAGCTTGAGAAACCAGAGACCCTATATTCCACTAGTCACCTAGGGCCTGGTACCTGTCACATGGAGAAACCAAATTGGAAGCAAGAACCGTTGCAAAAGTCAAATACAACCTTCCAAGTTCTTCACAAAGAAATTGCCTGTTGTATCCAGGTACGAAAGGATCTTGAAGCTTGCTCAGCGAGTATGCACCTGCAGAAGGTGGAAAGGCAACCGGAGTTGCTATATAACATTGATGAAGCTGGTAAGAATTAATTTTAAAAAAAATATGAAATTCAAATGGTTGTTTTTTATGGGGCTTTTCTATCTTATACAATCTATGTAGTTAGTTTGTGATAATGACTAACTTACTACCTACCTTTACAGGACGAAATAGAAGCAGTTTGTTGAGTCCCCATTTAAAGCTGGTCAGTCCTTATGTACCTGTTTCAACCCAGCTTGTTCCTCGATCTTCTTTAGCGAAACTTGATTCTTCAGTTCCTTTTGAGGAAAAATTAATACATACCTCGAGGTCGATTCCTATGGCCATTCAAGCACTTCCTTGCTTTGACATACATGTATCATCAACATGTGCCCCACTCTTTCCAAGTGTAGGCTCCCTTCAGAATAACCTTTTACCTGGCTTCAGGTTAGAATCTTTGACATTAAAGACTAGCCCTACCTCAACAATCCTTGAACCCCTGAACTGCTACAATGATAATGGATACACCAATAAAGAAAGAGAAAGCTCAACCCCGATGGACTCGGGCTCTCAAAAAGAATTTATTGCGTCTCGCTCTGATGTTGATCCACAGAGGCATGGGAATTTTGACAGCTCTAATTATGAAATGAGTCACGGGTCTATTGACAACTCTTATATAGTCAATGATCAGTTATCTGCTGTTGCACCCAAACTGCATCCAAATTTATCTGAAGATAAAGTAACTGAGAACAATGAGAAAATTGAGGTTCTTGGTAGTGAGTTGGCTCATTGTCCCACACTCAGCACCGGAAAATGGTCTATTGTGGGTGAACTAGTAGAAAATGGAGTTGACTGTAAATGTCAGATTGACTTGAACTCATCCCCAGATGAAGATGAATCGGCACAAGTGGTCATGAATAGCGCAGCAGATATAAATTTGGAGCCACCTGTGAGTCCAGAAAACAAGGAGTCTTCACCCCCTAGAGGTAAATCTGAGGAAAAACAACTTGAGACATCTATCCAATTATCAGAACAAGAAGATGGATTCCCAACCGAAGATATTTCCATGATTGCAGCAGAGGTGTTGGTTTCAATTTCGTCAGCTGGGTTTCAGCTGTATTTGGATGATGACACTAGTAAGCCATTTGAAACCTCTTGCAACTGCTTACACTGGTTTTCAGCAGTTGTTTCTTCTATGGCAGATGTTATAGAGGATGAAACTGAAACAGCACTGATCGGCACAGCGGATAGTAATCACAATGAGCTCTTGGCCGATGGGATAAATTACTTTGAAGGCACGACATTGCAACTGAAAGAGACAAAGGCTGAAGAATATAGCTGTAAGAGTACTGGCCAGAAGAAGAAAAGAATAAGTGCGACCTCGTTACCAAGTCGGCCAAAGAGGAGGCGAACAAGGACAAAGTCCCAGAAAGACTTTCAAGGAGAGGCTCTACCTCGTCTTGCCTCCCACTCAAGGCATGAGGTGACGGAAAATCTTCATGTAATTGGAGGGTCAAGGGAAGCTGCACGTACTTGCTTAGAGACAGGTTTGGGATGGAAAAATGATAATAGAAATGGGCGTCGAAGGGGGAAGCCCTCCATTGTGGTGGAGAGCCCAATGTGCTCACTTCTAAAGCCGCAAAGTAATGATACTGAAGTGGGTTTTCTTGAAGGATGTCTTACGGGTTGGGGAAAGACAAATAAACGGCCAAGAGGTCAGAGGTTTCCTGCTCGTAATCCTTGTCTTATTTATAGCAGAGTGAATTGATGGGTAATTTATGGGCGGGAATGTATATTCGTTCTTTAGATTATAGGTAAAGGTTAAGGATAGGAAAGAGAGCTTATCGTTCCTATGACCGTGAGGTCATTTGTGGTACTGTTTTGTAAAAATCCTCCTTTCCTAATATTTAGTTTGGATTGCCTAATACTAGTTTACAGGCATTATGGATTGCTTCTATGCAAGAAAAAAATCTCCTCTTTAAACTAGTCATTTTTAGAGGAAAGAATGTCATTTCTTGAGTTGCCAAATGCATTCTAAGAAAAATGAAATCTAGAATGAGATGAATTACTGAAGTTCTGTTTTGTGAAGAATGAGCCTCTGGATAAATTTATGAGGTTTTTATAATTACAAATTGCTTTGGCCCTTGGAATCATAAATCTGTTGGTTCATGATGACATGTTTTGAAGAAATGTCCTAAAGTAAACCTCACCTGGACTAAGATCCTTTTTATTTCAAATAAATAGAGACTTTCTGTTTCATGGTCTAGATTTAAAATTATCTCTCTTGTCAGTATGATGCCACATTTTCAAATCTGGATCCTGAAATGGACTTCTGGAAATGAGAGAACAATGATTAAACCGCAAACGTAGAAATGAAAATATGTTCTTCTAAACTAGACCAAACAGATCTCCCAAGGACAGTTGTAACTGCATCTAGGTTCACGCTTCTAAACGCAAATTCTACAACAGGTTTTAAAAGTTGAAAAAATACAAAAAAGGAATTCGACCATGAATTATGCCTCACAACCACTACCAGCACTAGGAAAAGTTTCCAGCGACTTTCATGTCAAGAACCAAGAGTACCAATTTAATATAATCATTCTATGGATCATCCAACCAAATCTCTCATGTCTGTTAAATAAGCACACTAAGCTTTTTTCATCACCATAGTAGCATGATGGCGTCCATACAAATTGCAAGTGACGCATAAAAATGCTACTACAACTGTTGCTAGAAACAGAAATAACCTATTATAGTGAAAACGAGGCCCAAAAAAATTCATTGTGCTGGATTTTTCGAGTTTCTCCTGAGCATAAAGTTTTTGAGTAAATTTGAACTCACTCACCGGTAAAGGACAATAGTTATCTGTATTGAATTAGTTTTGAGGAAGAACTAAACTAAATAGACCAAAAATCAACTATTTGATGGGTCTATTCTCGGATGATAGCGCCTTGTCAGTCACCGTCGCAGAGGTTGCGGACTCCTCAGCTTCAACGATTTTGGATGGTATTGCCTTATCAGTCACCGCCTTAGGGGTTGTTGACTCTTCAGCTTCAACAAGTTTATGGAGCCTGGCTTGAAGGACTCGAACTCTGTCTTCAGTCTGGCGGAGCTTTCTCCATCTATAAGTAGTCCAGAGACCAAATCCAATGTACACAACGGCGTATGAAGCCCATACATAAGGATAAGCTTCTGCATTTTCTTTGAGCCTCCGATATTGGTATTCTATCCAGCCAACAGCCGAAGGGCTTGCCTGTTGCTGGTTATCTGTTAGTTGCTGGTTATCCTCTCCTTTCTGCAGGGAAGCCATTATCCTCAAATTTTTAGTATTGACAATGAAAACAGAAACGATAGTGTCCTTGTATTCTGTTGCTTGACTGCACGTAGAAACACAGTAACATTACTTGTTCATGATATTCCAAAATTTCTCGACACTAAAAAAGAATATTTCTGTGAAGCCTCCATTACGTATTCATATCAAGTACATAAAACTAACTCATATCACCAAAGTAACTGCCTATAAATGTACAGTTGATTTCTTTTTAGAATTCTTCTTCGACTTGTTTTAGCCTTTTCTATTTTCAGGAAAATCCCGAAATTATGTAATCAAACTTCTATCACAGTAGTTATATGGTAAATCTTAACCACCTGAAAACCACTTCCTTGTATCAGCAGACTCAGGTTTAAGGCTGGAAAATGAGTAAACAATGAGTAAACAGTTCGGATTTAATTCGTACTCGCTCGACTAAAAGTTCGATTCGAACTCGACTCGAAATATAAAATATTCAAATATGAACAAATTTTAAAGTTCGATAAATTACTCGAACCTCCTCAAATTACAATTTTCTATTGATCCTCGAATTATAATCCTTCGAAAAGTTCAAACTGTTTGGGCTCGATTCGAGATCATGCTCGACTCGGCAACTAAATGAGCCTCAATCAAACCTTATTTTATACTCGATAAATTTTGTGAACCAAATCTGAATAACTCGGCTCGACTTGGTTCATTTACACCGTTACTCAGGCTGTACCCATTTCACAATTATTTTTTTGATAACCTGTATGCATATCAATATAGCTGAAAATTGACATTTTAAATGGAAATAACATAGTCATCTGAAGCAAAACAATCCTGCACTTAAAGGCTGAGAACTAGCTAAACAGCCTTTCTAAATTAGACAAAATATCACAGAATTTGGAAAAAGAAAACAAACAGAAATTATGTAGTAGTCCCAACGTGAAACATATAAAGCTAGAAATTGTCAAATAAAAATTTATAGCTATTTCAGAACAATTTCAACGAAGAACATGGATGGGTAAGTAAAAACAAAAACTCAAAACAGAGTTTTTGTTCCTCAAATGGAAACAAAACGTAAACTCCATAACATCACAAGACACTACACAAGCTAAATCTGAAAGTCATTTTTCTTCAACAAGATCATCTAAAATAATAACAATCCTGACATGAATTTTACATGAGCCAGGGCATACAAATCCCTAATGTAAGTAAAATAACAAATTATTGAATCTGAAATAACGGCGAGCGAAAGCAAGCGAAATGGAAAAATGTATAGGCATGAATCTTAGCGAGAGAGGATAAAATCCGACCGGTAGATTGCCCTAAATTATTGAAGGGAGATGAATTCGCCGGAGCTCCGGCGCCGAAACAGAGAGATCAAAATATCTCAGCTATTGTTAAGGCTGCACTCTTTTTCTTGCTAGGTCAAATTTCAAATGAGGAGGACTATATATATATCAACTCCACTTTATAAGTTTAAAATTCTACTTGTAAGTTAAGGTTTGTATACGTTGGGAAAATTATTGATGATTACTCCTCCTTTTGTTGATAAGAGAATTAATTGCTAAGTATAATTTCTAAAATACAGATTAATGATAATTTATTATTGTATGAATAAATACAGATTAATAATATATTTTTAATAATTTAAGGGGAGGGGCCGGCCTATGGAATTGGCTGGGTTGGGGATCAAAAAGTCCCATCAACTCATTCTGACACTAACAAGGTGAGGCTATTTAATTAGGACCTGGGGCAGCCCAAATCAAAGCCCAAATTAATGGTCCTCTTTGAAATTGAATTCAAGTAATAAATAATAAAATAAATAATACTTTAACATTACACTAGTCATATTTTATAATATTAAAATTTTGGTAGAAAATAATTAGACCACGATAGACATAATTTTCTTAATTAGAAATTTATACAATATTAAAGCTAAAGTTTATATATTACTGAAAAAATTATTATGTGCAATTGTGTCATAAAAAAAACATTGGTAAATATGCGTGAAAAAAAGAATAAAAAAATTAAAGCATATATATATATATATATATATATATATATATATATATATGTGTTTAATTAAAATGTTTATGTAAAATTATATTGGTTTATTAGAGCAATCTATAATTGTGACGCCCCTAAAATAGGTACACAACACTCATTCTGAGTCGCCAAATACATGGTACAGAGAGTAAACTACAACTTCAATAATACAAATGTCGTGCAAAATACGACAACACATACTGTGAGTTTAAATACAAATATTGTCTTCTAGACAATATCCACACTCAAATAAATCCTCATTACAATTATTCAAACACTATTTTACAGAAATAGTGAGGACTGCTAAAACATCTTTCTAGAACCATCACTCCATACCCCGACTAGATCCTGCTATGTTCTCACCTCCTGAGAAGAAAAATGGAACAAAAAGGAAAAGGGTGAGCTCAACTAGCCCGGTAAAGAATATTATGACTAAGATAATATACAAACAAATTATCGTTAGTCTTCAACAGGGAAAAATCTGATAGAATATAATCGACAACAAGTTTTAGATCAACAACTGCAGCGGAAACAGCAAACCATTAGAAGAGTCAAGTAGAGAAAGAATTCTACTATCTTCTAAGATTTAAAAGTCCATCATCAATATTTTATCCCTGTAACATCAATTAATAATCATCTTTATCCAAATATTCATCTTTGCACTACAGGCCAAAGATATTCATTTGTATCACCTGTCAGTCATGTTCATCTCAACACCTGTTCATCTTTGCACTACAGGCCAAAGATATTCATCAAGTAATCATACATCTTTGCACTACAGGCCAAAGATATTCATTAATATCATCATTTAGGACTGAGGATGATGAAAAATATCTTAAAGAGAACGAATCCAATGAGACAGAAGGACAAATAGTAGGGATTCGTATAACAGTTTATCCAAGATCAATAATACTTCATAATAATCAATTGTGAAGCAGAATTCAAAAATAAAGATCAAAACATGGATACAATCAAAGATAGTAACCATAATAGACATCTTGGACAAAAAGGAAAAAATTTATTTTTCGGTGAATAGTGCCGTATTCGTGAATAGTGCCGTATACGTGAATAGTGCCGTATACATGAATAGTAACCCCGACACAAAAAGTTCTAAATTTGATAAAAACTCATATCAATATTTTAACATAATGATATTGAAGAAGATAATATCATTTAAGAAGAAAATAATATCCCTTACCTCAAGATATCAGTACTTCTGGTCGGAATACCGGTATAAGGCTGAAAGAAACTTGCTCTGATGAATAGAAACTCTCAAAGTATCTAAATACTCACAAAATACACTCAATAATCTAGAGAGAGAAAGAGAGAAAATTTGTTTCTGGTGTGATTTTCAATTCTAACTTAGCCCTCTATTTATAGGAAAATTTTAGTAGGTTTGACCTGCAACCTGATGGCTTTACCTGCTACTATTCCCACCCACCACATTTGAAATATAATTCAGCACATTTCTTCACCAACCACAAGTGGGGCCCACCAATTCTAGAATTTTCCATCAAAATGATAAACTCTGAAAATTCAACAATTTCTGAACCAGTCATCTCGTAAAATTCATAATAAATCATACGTTCATTTTTAACGGTTCAAAATTTGTGGACATATACTCAACTTATATATGTATAAAATATCCAAAAATTACCACGATCCAACGGTCGGATTAAAAATTATAACACCCGCAATATTTCTCAAAAAACCCTGATTTAATTTTTAATACCTCCATTCCGATAAAAATACTGATTAAAACCTCAACATTAACTCCTTCATTTTTAACCACAAAAATATATCCCTCATTTATATCCACATAAAATAAATATTTCCTTATCATATGAATCAATAATTAATTATTCACAAATAATATTACAGAATCACATTTATGACAACCAGGCCGTTCCCAGGAAAGAGGGGGCTTTCCAATAAGGATTTCTCCTTACTGGCGCGCAATTAGATGACCAAACCTCTCCTTAGACAGAACTTTCTAGACATTGCCAATAATGTTATATAATAATATTATTCAAATAATATGAATTATTGATCTGATAATGGAAAATACTGTGCAACAACAATTATTGAAACAACAATAATATAAAATATCAATGCAACAATTATTGAATCAATAAAATAAAATATTGAACAATAACTACTGTAACAATTATTGAGTAGTGCCTTCTTACGTAAGAATTAATAATTGGTGCAATACCGTGTGCTACTATATTTTAATCACCGGGTATTCCAACAGTATTAACGGTAACAACTACGCCGTTATTTATAAATAACTTATACTTGTCATTTTCTTCATCCAATCGCTTTCCGTTATGGGGCCCACACAAGGCTGCGCCGTCGTACGAATATTCCCCGACAGCAAGAATATTCCACGACCAAACGAATATTCCCCGACAAAATGAATATTTTATAACCACTTGCTTATTTTGCAAAATTTGCACATTTCACCCATAACCAAAGTATTATATCAAATTAACCCCTTATTATTCACAATAATATTTAGAGAAAATTTGATTTTATTCATTAATAAGTTGGGGTCTTACAACCTCCCCTCCTTATGAAATTTCGTCCTCGAAATTGACGTACGTACCTGATGTTTCAAAAAGGTGAGGATACCTCGCTTTCATTTCTGATTCCAACTCCCAGGTCATTTCTTCAATAGCATGGTTTCTCCACAAAACCTTAACTTGTGGTATAACCTTCGTGCGTAGGACATGCTCTTTCCTATCCAAGATCTTAACAGGTACCTCCTCGTACGTTAAATCTTCAGCTATCTCGTCTGGTTCTAACTCAATAATGTGGTTCGGGTCTTTAACATATTTACGAAGCATAGATATGTGAAAAATATTATGAACACGAGACATGCTTGGAGGTAATGCGAGTCTATATGCCACATTTCCTATTCGCTCAAGAATCTCAAATGGACCAACAAATCTTGGATTGAGCTTTCCTCTCTTCCCAAATCTTGTAACTCCCTTCCATGGTGCAACACGTAATAATACATGATCCCCAATATTAAATTCCACGTCCTTCCGATGAAGATCCGCATAACTCTTTTGTCGATCCTGTGCCGTTTGTATACGTTGTCGAATCGTTTGGATCTTCTCTGTAGTAATGCGTACCAACTCTGGTCCCAACAATGTTGCTTCACCCACCTCGTCCCAGCATACTGGAGAACGACATTTTCTTCCATACAACGCCTCGAATGGAGCCACACCTATGCTCGCCTGATAACTGTTGTTGTAGGAGAATTCCACCAATGGTAGGTACTTATCCCAACTCCCTTTGAGATCTAGGACACAAAGTCTTAATAGATCTTCAAGAGTTTGAATAGTCCTCTCTGATTGTCCGTCCGTTTGAGGATGGTATGCCGAACTGAATCGTAAATCCGTGCCCATAGCTTTCTGCAAGCTAACCCAAAATCGTGAAGTGAATCTTGGGTCACGATCCGAAACTATGGATACTGGCATGCCATGCAATCTCACAATCTCGTTCACGTACATACTAGCAAGACGTTCAAGGGAATAAGTCTCACGTATCGGCAAGAAATGAGCGGATTTGGTTAATCTATCAACAATAACCCAAATCGCATCTATGCCTTGAGAAACCTTGGGAAGACCCGTAACAAAATCCATAGTAATGTGTTCCCACTTCCATTTCGGGATCTCAAGTGGTTGCAATGGACCCTTTGGCACTTGATGCTCCGCCTTTACACGTTGACAAGTTAAACACCTCGAGATAAACTCCGCGATCTCTCTTTTCATATTGCTCCACCAAAATGTATGTCGAAGATCGTGATACATTTTGGTACTCCCAGGATGGATTGCAAACGGTGTGTTGTGTGCCTCCATCATTATTCTATGCTTCAAGTCAAAATCGTTAGGAACACAAAGTCTGGAGTTGACTCGAAGTATTCCTTCTTCATCGATTCTTGCTTCTGGAATAGCACCTTCTTGCACTTTCTTCTTCATACGCATCAGCTCCATGTCCGTAGCTTGAGCAGCTTTAACTTTATCGATTAAAGTCGGTTCTACTCGTATATTTGATATCATCATGTGGGTACTTGGAGCCTTCATCTCTATCTCCATCCTTTGTAAGTCATACAAAATGGGCCTTTGTGTTAACAATATTGCACTCGTACCCGCATATGATCTTCTACTCAATGCGTCAGCTACTACGTTTGCTTTTCCAGGATGATATTGGATGGTATGATCGTAATCTTTCAACAGCTCGAGCCAACGTCGCTGCCGCATGTTGAGTTCCTTTTGGGTGAAGAAATATTTGAGGCTTTTATGATCTGTATAGATCTCCACTTTCTCCCCATACAGGTAGTGTCTCCAGATCTTCAACGCAAAAACGACTGCTGCCAACTCCAAATCATGAGTAGGATAATTCCTCTCATATTCTTTGAGTTGTCGTGAGGCATAGGCTATGACTTTCCCATGTTGCATGAGAACACATCCTAACCCTTTGCCTGAAGCATCGCTGTAGATAACAAATCCATCCGAACCAGATGGTATTGTCAGAACAGGTGCCGAAATGAGTCTCCTCTTGAGTTCTTGGAAACTCTTCTCGCATTCCTCACTCCATACAAATTTTGTATCTTTCCGAGTCAGCTGAGTTAACGGAGTAGCGATTCGAGAAAATCCTTCCACAAATCTCCGATAATAACCAGCTAAGCCTAGAAAGCTACGTACTTCGGTTACCGACTTCGGTTGCTCCCAACTTTGTATGGCTTCAATCTTCGCCGGGTCGACAGATACTCCATGTTTTGACACCACGTGCCCAAGGAATGCTACTTCCTCAAGCCAGAACTCGCATTTCTTCAATTTGGCATATAGCTTATTTTCACGAAGCCTTTGCAGTACCAGCTTCAAATGGCGCTCATGATCTTCACGGCTTTTGGAATAGATGAGGATGTCATCAATAAAGACAACAACGAACTGATCCAAATATTCTTTGAATACACGGTTCATCATATCCATGAAGGCAGCAGGAGCATTAGTCAATCCAAAAGACATTACTAAGAATTCATAATGCCCGTACCGAGTTCTGAAGGCAGTCTTTGGAATATCCTCAGTTTTAATCTTCAGCTGATGATATCCAGAACGAAGGTCGATCTTTGAAAAGAATTGTGTTCCTTGTAACTGGTCGAACAGGTCATCAATGCGAGGTAGCGGATACCTATTCTTGATAGTGACATGATTCAATTCTCGATAGTCGATACAAAGTCGCATACTCCCGTCTTTCTTCTTTACGAATAAAACAGGAGCACCCCAAGGAGACGTACTAGGACGAATAAAACCGATGTCCAACAACTCCTGTAGTTGGACTTTTAACTCCTGAAGTTCAATAGGAGCCATTCGATATGGAGTTTTAGAAATGGGCTTTGTACCGGGTTCAAGGTCAATAAAGAATTCAACTTCACGTTCTGGGGGTAGACCAGGAAGTTCTTCAGGAAATACATCGGGAAATTCTCTAACAATAGAAATATTATTCAAATCTGACTTGTCTTTGTTCAAATCCATAACATGGGCTAAGAAAGCTTGACATCCGTTTTTCAATAAACGAATAGCTTTGTGGCTTGATATGACAGTGACTGATTTTAGTGGTTTAGTAGTTTGAATTCGTATGACAGGTTGGTTAGGAATATGAAAACTAACAACCTTACGAAAACAATCAATTTTAGCATGATGAGTGGTTAACCAATCAATTCCTAAAATCACATCAAAAGCAAGTATCTTTAAAGAGATAAGATCAACAGGTAATGTGATAGTGCCAACTTGGATCATGCAAGATTTATAAACTGTAGATGTAACGAAGGTTTCACCCAACGGAGTTTCAACAGATAAGTTAAAGTCCAATTTCTCCGGAGTCAAGTTTAAACGTTGAGCACAAGCAGGAGAGATAAAAGAATGGGTAGAACCGGTATCTAGTAAAGTATAAACTTCGCAAGAATTCAAGATTAGCTTACCCGTGATCACCTCGTTCGGGTTTCTCGCGTTTTGGCCAGTAACGACAAACGCCCTTCCAGGAACCGCTGATTTCGACTTATCCGGGACAGCTTTTGGAGTCACCATCCCCGCTGAACTTGGTTTTGCTACAGAACACTCTCGAGCTATATGACCCTCCTTTCCACAGTTATAACATACCTTGGATTGTTGTGGACAGTTTGGGCTGATATGTCCCTCTTTCCCACATTTGTAACATACGACCGGTGGTCGTTCTCCTCCCCTAGAAACAGTTGATGTTTGTGCTGACGTCTTCACATTATCATTGTTGTACCTTCTCTTCTTGAAATCTCCTCCCGACTCGCTCCTTCTATTATCACGACCACGATTACCACCAGAGTGGTTACCGCTTTTGTCCGAATATTTTCCTCCCTGCTGGTTTTCATTGCTTCGATGACTGCCGTCACCGGTATGACCCTGGTTGTGGTCCCTCGGTTGCACATACTCATTATCTCGCTCTAATAATTGAGCCCTGTTTACAACATCTGAATATAAAGAAAATTTATGAGAGATAAGATATTGTCGAATCTCGGGTTTTAGACCTCTCAGAAACATCCTTGTCATTCGTTCCTCATTTTCGACCAAATGAGGTGCAAACCTGGATAACTCTGCAAACTTCGCCTCGTACTGGGACACCGTCATGTTGTTTTGTTCCAGTCTGATAAACTCTACCTCCTTCATATGACGAATACTTTCAGGAAAGTACTTGTCATTGAACAGTTTTTGAAATGTTTCCCAGGACATGTTGAGTGCGTCAGGCTGGGTACGCTTCACAGACTCCCACCAGTAGTCTGCCTCACCGCGGAACATAAAGGTGGCGAATGGAACCTTCTGTTCCTCCGTGCATCCCAAGACATCGAATATCTTGGTAATTTGCTTGACCCACGTTTCCGCCATGATCGGATCCGGCTTTCCCTTAAATTCTGGTGGTCCCAATTCTTTGAACTGCTTAGCTGTGACAAACCGCGCGTTATCATTTCCACCCGTATTCTGCACACGAGTCTCCCTCGTCTGATTTTGCATGAACTGCAAAAAGCTCCTAAACATTCCATCATTCATCGTTTGCTCGGTAACGTTGTTTACAGGAGGAATATTGCCTTCCTGTTGCACGTTCCCCTGGGTGGTGATCAAAGGTGTCTCCACGGTCTGATTTACTCCATTATTAACGTTCTCAGCTGCCATTCTTAAATACTGCCATAAAACAAGGGTTAATAGTCATGTCATATATTATCCCTATACTCTGACCGACCAAATAAACACCAAATAAACTTAGTCAAGTCATACTAGTGAAGGAATTCCCCGTCTCTCCCCTCCTAGTTCTTGTCTCACATCTCAGCCAGGGATCATATCCCTAAGCTCTGATACCAACTGTGACGCCCCCAAAATAGGTATACAACACCCATTCTGAGTCGCCAAATACATGGTACAGAAAGCAAACTACAACTTCAATAATACAATTGTCGTGCAAAATACGACAACACATACTGTGAGTTTAAATACAAATATTGTCTTCTAGACAATATCCACACTCAAATAAATCCTCATTACAATTATTCAAACACTATTTTACAGAAATAGTGAGGACTGCTAAAACATCTTTCTAGAACCATCACTCCATACCCCGACTAGATCCTGCTATGTTCTCACCTCCTGAGAAGAAAAATGGAACAAAAAGGAAAAGGGTGAGCTCAACTAGCCCAGTAAAGAATATTATGACTAAGATAATATACAAACAAATTATCGTTAGTCTTCAACAGGGAAAAATCTGATAGAATATAATCGACAACAAGTTTTAGATCAACAACTGCAGCGGAAACAGCAAACCATTAGAAGAGTCAAGTAGAGAAAGAATTCTACTATCTTCTAAGATTTAAAAGTCCATCATCAATATTTTATCCCTGTAACATCAATTAATAATCATCTTTATCCAAATATTCATCTTTGCACTACAGGCCAAAGATATTCATTTGTATCACCTGTCAGTCATGTTCATCTCAACACCTGTTCATCTTTGCACTACAGGCCAAAGATATTCATCAAGTAATCATACATCTTTGCACTACAGGCCAAAGATATTCATTAATATCATCATTTAGGACTGAGGATGATGAAAAATATCTTAAAGAGAACGAATCCAATGAGACAGAAGGACAAATAGTAGGGATTCGTATAACAGTTTATCCAAGATCAATAATACTTCATAATAATCAATTGTGAAGCAGAATTCAAAAATAAAGATCAAAACATGGATACAATCAAAGATAGTAACCATAATAGACATCTTGGACAAAAAGGAAAAAATTTATTTTTCGGTGAATAGTGCCGTATTCGTGAATAGTGCCGTATACGTGAATAGTGCCGTATACGTGAATAGTAACCCCGACACAAAAAGTTCCAAATTTGATAAAAACTCATATCAATATTTCAGCATAATGATATTGAAGAAAATAATATCATTTAAGAAGAAAATAATATCCCTTACCTCAAAATATCAGTACTTCTGGTCGGAATACCGGTATAAGGCTGAAAGAAACTTGCTCTGATGAATAGAAACTCTCAAAGTATCTAAATACTCACAAAATACACTCAATAATCTAGAGAGAGAAAGAGAGAAAACTTGTTTCTGGTGTGATTTTCAATTCTAACTTAGCCCTCTATTTATAGGAAAATTTTAGTAGGTTTGACCTGCAACCTGATGGCTTTACCTGCTACTATTCCCACCCACCACATTTGAAATATAATTCAGCACATTTCTTCACCAACCACAAGTGGGGCCCACCAATTCTAGAATTTTCCATCAAAATGATAAACTCTGAAAATTCAACAATTTCTGAACCAGTCATCTCGTAAAATTCATAATAAATCATACGTTCATTTTTAACGGTTCAAAATTTGTGGACATATACTCAACTTATATATGTATAACATATCCAAAAATTACCACGATCCAACGGTCGGATTAAAAATTATAACACCCGCAATATTTCTCAAAAAATCCTGATTTGATTTTTAATACCTCCATTCCGATAAAAATACTGATAAAAACCTCAACATTAACTCCTTCATTTTTAACCACAAAAATATATCCCTCATTTATATCCACATAAAAAAAATATTTCCTTATCATATGAATCAATAATTAATTATTCATAAATAATATTACAGAATCACATTTATGACAACCAGGCCGTTCCCAGGAAAGAGGGGGCTTTCCAATAAGGATTTCTCCTTACTGGCGCGCAATTAGATGACCAAACCTCTCCTTAGACAGAACTTTCTAGACATTGCCAATAATGTTATATAATAATATTATTCAAATAATATGAATTATTGATCTGATAATGGAAAATACTGTGCAGCAACAATTATTGAAACAACAATAATATAAAATATCAATGCAACAATTATTGAATCAATAAAATAAAATATTGAACAATAACTACTGTAACAATTATTGAGTAGTGCCTTCTTACGTAAGAATTAATAATTGGTGCAATACCGTGTGCTACTGTATTTTAATCACCGGGTATTCCAACAGTATTAACGGTAACAACTACGCCGTTATTTATAAATAACTTATGCTTGTCATTTTATTCATCCAATCGCTTTCCGTTATGGGGCCCACACAAGGCTGCGCCGTCGTACGAATATTCCCCGACAGCAAGAATATTCCACGACCAAACGAATATTCCCCGACAAAATGAATATTTTATAACCACTTGCTTATTTTACAAAATTTGCACATTTCACCCATAACCAAAGTATTATATCAAATTAGCCCCTTATTATTCACAATAATATTTAGAGAAAATTTGATTTTATTCATTGATAAGTTGGGGTCTTACAATAATTATATTATAATGAACACAAATATTTATAAGAGCTTTACTTGCAATTATATATAGATCGATGGAGTATTTATTATTTATAAAATATTTATTAATAAAAGTTTAAACTAGCTCCAAACTAATTAAACTACACATCTAGCTAGCTAGCTCCAAGTCCTTGACCAACTTACGTACTGCCTATTTATTACAACTAATTAATCTCCAATGTACGTCCGTACTTGGTTGTTTAATTAATTCAGAAAGCAAATTAATTATACTTTAGTTTGCTAATTCCTTTAATTTGCTTTCGGAAACAATAAAAGCACTGCGCCTAATTGATTCAAATGAAACCAATAAATGTGATATTGAGTAGTAAAGGGCTGGGCTTCAATTTGAGTGAAATGAGTATTAGAAATTGCACTTTATTTTATACATTTTGAACTTATTTTTTATTTATCATCTATGAGTTTGATATATAAAAATTCATTAGTGAACATAATTTAAGTTGGTATAAAGTGTAATTTACTTTGCCTCAATGTAAAAATAAGGGAGTAATTATTTATTTGATTCAAGTAGGAAACATTTGATATGTGGTTATTTGATCATAAGGTGCATGCAAATTGTTTGAAAAAATTAAATTTCATCATTTGATCAATAAAATATGACTACTAGTCGCTTTATGATAAATCATAACGTGTGACTTTTGAAATTTCATTTAATTATAAACTTATTATTAATATGCAACTTACATCATTAGTAGTAATAAGAATAATTAAACAAAAGTTTAATGTTAAAACTATTATAGATATATGTATGTATGTATGTATGTATCTATATATGTGTAGATACATAGATATATTACATATATGAAAAGTCTTACACACATTTATATATAATAATTTTTACACCATGAAAATCTCTCTTCTTCTTTCAGTTATTCAATTCTTCATATAAACAAATAACTATTACAAAGCAGTGTTCTACTTAAATTACTCCATAAATTGTTAGCACAGATAATTTATCAAAAGCGTGATATATCGTATGCAACTAATCGTATTGACATATATATTGAAGGTATATCGTCTGCAACCCTTAATAAACAAATCGTGATGGTGGCGATAAATATATTAAAAATAAAGATCACTCGTGTCATGTCTTTTATTACTATATTAATTCTTGGAGCTACGGTTGTAACAATGAGGACTTTGGTGAGCCACCTAAAGCACCTAGCTACTATATATATATATATATATAATATATATATATATATATATATATATATATATATATATAGGTGATCGATCATCTTCATTCGTAGGAGTCGCGATACGTCTCCAAGTTAATATCTGAATTTCTTAGGGCTAATAAGCACAGCTCTTTCCTCCATTCTTCCAAGTGTGGAAATTCAATATGATCTGCATATTGATCGCAATACTGCCAAATAATAATATATAAAAAAAATTAATGTTAGCTAGGTTGTTACATAATAAATTAAATTGTAGTAACGATGAGTTAGTTGGTACCTCAAAGTTAGCAATATCATGGGTGTTATGCTTTGGAATGCCAGCAAGATCCCTTGAGTGATAAAACTCCTTGACGGACCACATCATTTCAGCCCATGATGGTAATGTTCTTTTCCCAGACAGCAACTGAGCTATCCATTTTGCTTGCGACTCAAAGAAAGGGAATCCTATAAGCTACATATATATATATATATATATATATATATATATATATATATAATATATATATATATATAATTAGCTTAATTAATTTGTAAGAAATTAAACAAGGAATATAATTAATTAATACTAATATATACACCATTTAGTAGTCGTACCTTTCTAGGAATTCCTACAAAGGAAAGAGAGGGAGCAAGTGACGGGGGGAAAGTGTGCTCGTACAGAGGTCCCACTCTGCCATCATCAACAACTACTATTCCTTTGGTGTCAAGAAATGGGAATGAATATGTATACCTGCATTAATATATATGCATGCATGCATTATCTGTCATATATTGTATATATAATTAATATTCCTGTTGGACGTACGTAGCTCCACATTTAAGGCACGTTTAATTTATTCAATTCAAGAAAGGGTGTGTATAGTAGTCCGTACAATTGTACATATGTATGTCTTGTTTGTGCCATTATAATATACTCCTCTCCTCTCCTCTCCTCTCCTCTCCTCTACTATTATTTATTTGGTACTAGTACTATTTTTCTAATTGATTTGAATTTTCTTGCAAAGAAAATACAAGTGCGTGCTAGCTAATTAATACACTAAACATTGCCCAAATGATATATATATATATATATATCAACCTTTTCTTTTCTAATAGTAGTAATTAATTTGATTATTGCATGTGTATTTAATTAGCTTAATGAAAACTAATGATGTGGCATTAATTAATTATAATATTACCCAGTGCAATATATGATGGTGTCCGTGGAGACCCAAGATCCGTCTACAAACACGACCCGACCATCTTCATGCACAGACTCTACCTGCAGCAACTAATTTTAAATGTTAACACATGTACGTATTTTCATAACGTAACTAATACAATTTCAAAATTAGCTATGTGGGCCCATGTGCAAAATTAGGGTTCACATGACCTAATTAAATTAAATGCACAATTAGGGTTCCACGACCTCATTAAATGTGCAAGTTAGGGTTCGCATAACCTAATGGAATGAAGATGAAAAAGTCAGAAATAAATGTGCTAGACCGGGAGAAGCCTCCACGTGTCCCGAGGCGGAAGACTCGTGGAGGCGGCTCATTTTGGGAATTGATTGAGGGATTGGATTGGTGGCTAGAAGGACAGGGCAATATGGGCATTACTCTAAGGACTAAAGGGTATTTCTGAAATTTCCCTGAAGGCATGTGCCTTGCACATGACTACTTTCCAGAATACCCTATAAATACCCCTTCCATTCCATTTGGAAAGGGGACTTCTCTCCGGACACAAGACTCGGACTCTTTTAGTAGCTTAAGGCTCGGATATTCCACCTAAAAAGCACTAACAAGATTCGAACACTCTCTCAACTCGAAGAACCGAAGAAGGCTCTTGGAATCCCAATAACCCTAACACGGTTTCCGGATTCTAGGGGTTCTGCCACGCGTCGTTGGAGTAATCGCCCACCTGTCGTTCTCCCCTCTACAATCAACTAATCAATTCCGTATTCTTCGTGGATTTCTCTCCTCCTCAGCCAACACGAAACCCTAAGCGAGCAAGGCGCGATTTTCCTGCCCACATTTATTTGGCGACTCTGCTGGGGAGGTGTAGAATTCGTGAAGGGTATGCCCACAACTCGAAGTGGGAGAATTACAGGAAGAGCTGCTTCACCAACAGATAGCATTACCTCGCCGGATCCAGTTCCAAGACAAGTATCTCAAGCATTCCAAGGCGCAAACCTGGATTTTGACCAACCACTTGTTGAAGACGTTTCAGAAGAGAGTTCGACATCACCACATATGACTAATCAACAACAAACCAACGCAGGAAGGCAAGGCGAGGATGCAGGTGGAGACCAGACGAATGCTGTGCAACTGGAGATGCTCAAGGCATTGAAGGAAGCACGAGAAGGACAAGGGATGATGATGGCCATGATGCTGGAAATGCAAAGGAAGCAAGAGGAGATGGGGAACTTCCGCCAGCAGTTGATGCAGATTCCTACGTTTAAGGCCATGTTCCCAGGAAGCTCGCAGGGGGGACAGGTAGGAGTGGAAGACAACAACAATGGCAGCAACAACAAAGAGAACCAGATTGTATCGCCCTTGACGGAAAGTCAATCGGTTCCAATAATCAACTTGGAGGCCCAACACAGCGGTGACGTGCCACAATATAGGTTGGAAGCAAGCCAACCTCAGACAAACATCATCCCAATTGCTCTCCCATCAATTTCACAGGTGCAAATGCCAACCATTCCAGGCGATGTCCAACGAGTGAGCCAGCAACTTCCACCAGTGCCGACTTTGCATGACGCAAGTGTGCACCAACCAATCTCTCTACCATACACACCGCCGATACCACAGTATATCTCAACACCCCAGAGAGTTCACACCACGAGCCAGTATGTGACGAAGGATGATATGATCGATGTAATCAATCAACTTCGTAGGCAGACATCTCGACCCTCGGAGTTGGACTTTACTCCGCCTTACCCAGCACACATTCGGAGGCAACCTTACCCGGTAGGATATATCGAGCATCCCCCGCAATTTCCAAAATACAACGGGGAGAAAGGAAATGCCAGGGAACATATTGCCAGGTTTGTAGAGTCGATGTCTCCGTGGCTGGGATATGATGAAGTGAACAACCACAACTTGTTGATGCGGGAATTCAACAAAACTTTGACAGATAGTGCCTTTAGTTGGTACTACAATTTGGAGAAGGGGTCAGTCCATGATTGGGATGACCTCAAATTACAATTTTTTAAGAAATTTTTCTATGTGCAGAAACAGGTAACCATTGTAGAACTCATGCGGTTCAAGCAGAAGCCAAATGAGGAGCTATCAGATTACGTTGACAGGTTCAGGGCCCAGGCACAGAAGTGTGCAGAGCCGATTGAAGAAAAGAACCTGGTCAGCATTTGCAACAATGGTGCCTTAGATTCCTTCAAGCCCCACCTCATTACCAAGGCTTGTGATTCCTTCGCGACCCTCTCAGCTTTCGCACAAGACTTGGGAGGAATCATGACACTGCCCACTAGCCATGCGACGGTTACATGGAGGGGCAAGAGAACAGCAACTGTGGCTTTGGCTGACTCTCAGTCAAAACCACAAGGGGGCAAGAGGGAGAAGCATGAGAAAAATTTTGAGCGAAGCAAAGGAAGGCCTGGAGATAAATATGCAAGAAAGTCGGTCCCGGAGGCTATCACATGCAGTGAGAAAGCATTCAGAGGCCTATACGAGCAATGGATTGAACATGGGGTGGTGAAACCCCCAAGGCCTAGATTTGCAGTGACGGAGGAGATGAAGAGAAGGCCAGACTTCTGTGTTTTCCACCAATACGCGGGACACTCAACTATGGATTGTTATAGCCTGCGTAGGATATTCCACGAGAAGTTGGCAAATGGGGAGATTGAACTGGGAAAGGAAAGCAGTGTTCATGACAAGCCACTGCCAAATCACAAGGGAAAAGAAACATGCAACACTGTTATCCACAACATAATCCCAGAAGTGGAGATGATGGTGGAAGAAAAGGAGGAGTGTGACCCAGGCCTGCAAGTGACAGCATTGATGAATGGGGCCAAATTCAGAAATTTTTTCGATCAGATAGGGTTGGCCAAGGAAGCAAGGATTGAGGCAACCAGGGCAATAATTAAGGCCGCCGAGACACAGGAGACTTGCATGGCCATAAGCAAAGGATTTGTGAAAACAATGGAGGAGGAAGCAAATAAGATATCTTTCTCTAAAGCTGATAGAGAGATAAGATACCCGCACAACAGACCACTGTATGTGACAGCGATAATCAATGGCATCGAAGTGCGGAGGGCATTCATTGACAATGGAGCATCTGTAAATATTATGCCCTACACCATGTTCAAACGGTTAGGCCTGTCAGAGAAGAAGATAGTGAAGGAACAAACAAACATTACAGGATTCGCTAACCAGAGCACGAGAACCCTGGGACATATCAAGGTAGACATGCAAGTTGGAAAAATCCGAGGGCCTGTAATGTTCCATGTTGCAGAGGTAGATGCAGCATACCATATCTTGCTGGGAAGGGCTTGGCAAAATGACTATGGGGTGGTACCCTCAGTCTTTCATCAGTGCCTGAAAGCTATCTGGAAAGGGAAAGAAGTGAGGGTACCAGCAACTCGAAATCCCTTTGGACCAGAGGAGGCACACATCACCGAAGCAACTTTCTTCGATGATGTCGCTGAAGAGGGAGAGAACCAGATCGCGAGGCCTGATTCCTTAAGACTAGCAAGCTGGAAGGAAGTGCAGGAAGATAAGTTTGTACCTGCAGAAAAAGTAAAGAAGAAGACCTCGGAACATGGAGAATGTTCCAAAGATATGAAGCCAGTCGTAGTGGACTTGGAGAAGGAAGGAAGAGAAGAGAAGAAAAGGCCAGCAAATCCTGAAGATGCCAGAAATATAATAAAAGCCAAGCGGATAGCACAGTCCGAGGATGGCCAAAAGACAAAATGGGAGAGGGTTGTAAAACCCGACGGAAAGGTAGTGTTTCGATTATGACGGTGCAAGGGGGAAGAGCCCAAAGAAGCGTGCAAACCCAACAGCTCAGGAGGTGTCCCCCACTCCAGCAATAATGAAGGAGAAGAAGTTGTACAACAGAAGGTAGAACCAGCTCCAGAATGCTTTGAAGATAGGCCAAAACCTCAACAAAATGAATTAGAAGAAGTTGATTTGGCAACAGATGGAGGAACGCCGAGACCAACTTATGTCAACAAGGAGCTTGAGGCTAACCAGAAAGAGGAGCTCATACAACTACTGCGAGAGTATAAGGACGTCTTTGCTTGGAATTACGACGAGATGCCCGGAATTGACAAAGATCTTGTGGAGCACAATCTAAACATAAGCCCGGGAATGAAGCCAGTGAAGCAAGCACCTCGCAACTATGCACCCGAGGTCGAAACCCAAATAAAGGAAGAAATCAAAAAGTTACTGGAAGTAGGGTTCATCAAGCCAATCCAACATCCAACATGGCTTTCCAGCATCGTACCGGTAAAGAAATCAAATGGACAGCTACGAATATGCGTCGATTTCAGAGACTTGAACAAGGCATGCCCGAAGGATATGTACCCATTACCCAACATAGACACCTTGGTAGATGCAACGGCTAATCATGAGATGATGTCTTTCATGGATGGGTTTGTGGGCTACAATCAGATAAAGATGTCCATGGAAGATGCAGAGTTGACAGCCTTTCGTACCCCGTTTGGGAATTTTTACTATGTAGTAATGCCATTCGGATTGAAGAATGCGGGGGCAACTTATCAGAGGGCAATGCATGCTATATTTCATGACATGATTCATGATATAGTGGAGGACTATGTGGACGATGTGGTAGTGAAATCCAAGAAGGCAACAACTCATGTGGAGGACCTGAGGAAAGTGTTTGAGCGATGCCGAAGGTATAAGTTGAGGATGAATCCGAAAAAGTGCGCCTTTGGAATGACGGCTGGAAAATTCTTGGGCTTCTTGGTGCACAACAGAGGTTTAGAAGTGGACCCAGGCAAGGCGAAAGCAGTTACAGAGATGCCCCCACCAAAGACGCAAAAGCAGTTGAAGAGCTTTCTAGGGAAGGTCTCGTACATGAGAAGATTCATGCCAGCATTAGCCGAAGTCACAGAACCTTTCGGCAAATTACTAAAAGGAAAGGCACAATGGGACTGGGGGCAAGACCAACAACAGGCCTTTGAGAAAGTAAAAAGAATTTTATCTTCGGCACAAACGATGGTAGTGCCACAAAGAGGAATGCCGTTGCAGTTGTATATCACATCTACCAAGAAGTCTATAGGAGGATTGATCACGCAAGAGGTGGATGGAGAAGAGAAACCTGTATATTACATTAGCCGGATAATCAGAGGACCGGAAACCAGGTATTCACAAGTAGAGAGGCATTGCCTAGCGTTGGTGTTCATTGCGCAGAAAATGCGACATTATTTTCTAGCGCACGAAGTAATGATTGCAACAAAAACTGATCCGATCAGATACCTATTAACTAGGCCAGCATTAGTAGGAAGACCTGCTAGATGGATGATGATTCTTTCAGAATATGACATCAAGTGTGTAACACCAAAGGCAATCCGATGTCAAGCCTTGGCAGACCTGCTAGCTCAATTTCCAAACGGAGAATATGAGCCCCCTTCTGAGGATCTTCCGGGTGGAGAAGTGGAATCAATCGACTTGATGGATGAGGATCCAGAATGGTGGAGTTTGGCTTTTGATGGATCATCTGCAGAAGGTAAAGGCGGAGCAGGAGTGGTGTTGACCACCAAAGAAGGAAATGAAATATCCTTGTCGTACAAATTGGACTTCCCTTGCACAAATAATGAAGCAGAATACGAGGCGTTCATACTAGGATTATTAGCGGCTCAAGAATTGGGAGCCAAATATCTTAAAGTAAAAGGAGATTCAAACCTTATAGTGCAGCAGATAAAAGGTCAATTCGGAGTGAAAGAACCCATCTTGGCGCCGTATCGAACTGTAGCACAAAAGGTGATGGAAGCTTACAAGAAGGTGGTGATTGAATATGTGCCAAGAGGACAGAATAAACAACCAGATGCACTAGCAACAGTAGCATCTCGAGTCTATATTCAAGGAGAAGACTTGAATGTGAAGGTAATGAAGAGAACCCTCCCAACCACGGTGCTAAACTTGTTCCCCAAAGACATGATAGACGATTGGAGATATGACATCTCCCATCAATTGCAAACTAAGGAAGGAACAATACCAATTGTAGAGCTACAAAAGTACAGCATCATCAAAGGTGTCTTGTATCACAAAGAAGCAGATGGTGTATTGACACGATGCTTGGGGAAACAAGAAGCAAGTAAAGTCTTGCATCAGGTGCATGAAGAGAATTGCGGGTTTGCAGACATAGGTCTGTATCGTAGGTTGCAACGCCAAGGGTATTATTGGCCTGAAATGAAGAAGGCAGCAGATGCCCTACAACGCCACTGTGTTTCATGCCAAGAATACCCTGGGGAGGATGAATGTGCTTTCATTGATGATATAGTGGATTGGCGAATTCCTTATGTGAACTTCTTACAAAACGAGATTCTTCCAACCGAAAAGAAGGACGCAATTATAATAAAGAGGAAGTCGCAACGATTCTTCTTACAAAATGGAGAATTGTTCAGAAGAAGTTTTAATGGCAAGCCCCTACGGTGTCTAGAACTAGGCGAAGCCAGAGATTTGGTCTATCAAATGCACAAGGATGAACATCAAGGGGGAGCCAAGTTGTACAAACAACTTATCGATCATGGTTACTATTGGCCAAAGATGGAAGGAGATTGTCTAGAATTTGTCAAAAAGTGTCATATTTGTCAAATACATGGAAACCTGATACATGCTCCCGCCGTGGATTTGCGCACCTTAGCAACACCATGGCCCTTTCATACATGGGGAATGGATCTTATAGGTCCTGTACACCCTAATTCTAAGGGCAACATATGGATTTTAACTGCCACCGAGATGTACACAAAGTGGGTGGAAGCCATACCCTTGAAGAAGGCTACGGGACCAGCAGTGGCAAACTTTATCAAGGAGCACATCATTTGCCGTTTCGGGATCCCGAAGATCATTTTGTCCGACAATGGAACCCCCTTCATCAATAGAGACATCAAAAGTCTGATGGAAAGATACAGGGTGAAACATTATAAATCATCACCCTACTACCCGAAAAGCAACGGACAAGCAGAAGCGACAAACAAAACCTTGATAAAAATCTTATCAAAAACCTTAGACGATCATCCGAAGAAATGGGCAGAACAACTACCAATAGCATTATGGGCATATCGAACTTCAAAAAGAAAACCTACAGGCGAAACCCCATACGCTTTGGTTTATGGTGAAGAAGCTATCTTGCCCACCGAAATAGAAATACCTTCGGCTCGAATGAGACTTCGAAGCTTAGTCGAGGAAGAAAGCCGACCAGCCGCCCTAGAGGCCTTAGCCGACTTCCGAGACAAGGCTAAAAAAAAGCTTGAACGGTACCACGAAAGACTGCGACGACAATACAACACCGCGGTGGTACCACGACAAATTCTGGTGGGAGACCTGGTCCTCAAAACGGCAACTCAAGTTATGAGGGGGACCCCAACCACCAAATTTTACCCCAAATGGGAAGGCCCGTATAGGGTACGAGAGATCTCCGAAAGCGGATATTGCAAGATATCTCGTGTGGGATCAGATGCTGTCTCAGGCCCATTAAACTTGAAATGGGTAAAGAAATATTACACATGAGAAGAGCATCACAAAAGTTATACTTTCAACTTCAAAAGTAATCGAGGAACCTGACTTACAGCCCTCGAAAGTTACACTTTCAACTTCAAAAGTGATCGAGGAACCTGACTAACAGCCCTCGCAAGTTACACTTTCAACTTCAAAAGTGACTGAGGCACCTGAGTATAAGCCCTCAAACCCAAAAGTTACGCTTTATCTTTAAAAGTGAAGAATGTTATGCTTTATTCGATAAAAGCAAGAAAGTTATACTTTATCTCTAAAAAGTGGCAAACGTTTTGCTTTCTTTGATAAAAGCAAGATTTATTATATGAAACGTTATGCTTTCCGTCAAAAGCAATTTTTTAGCAATAAATTGACAAACTTTCACATATATGCAAATGTTTAATTTAAAAAAAAAAAAGTATGAATTCAAGCGTTGGTTTGTGAGAAATATATGTATCTTTGACAAAATTCATGTTTTCTTATAACATCTATTGTTGTCTTGGAATATTAATTTGAATAACTTGAGATTCAATAATAAAAAAATTGAGTTTTAAGGAATCATTCAAATTAAAGGCAATCAACAAAGTTAAAGAAACCACGTTCTGATAAATGAAATATGTGTGAATGAGTTTCTGAAACAGGAAATTGAAAAAATAAACTACTACAATAAGTTATGATCTAAAGGCCACGACATATCAAAATGAAGAGGAGGCACAACTAAAGCTTCCAAGTCAGCAACGACAGCATCTCGAATCTTAAGATTTGCAGCTTTCAGCTCCCTAACCTGTTGGGTAGTCGCCTCTAAGTCCCGGCACTGACGCTCTACCTCCTGAAGTTTTGCCTCTAAGTCCCGGCACTGACGCTCTACCTCCTGAAGTTTTGCTTGTAAGTCCCGACGCTGGCCTCTTAAATTTTGAGACTGGCTCTTCAATCTGTTTGCGGCATCACCAAGCTCAGAAAGCTGCACTGAAAAGGATTCATCTTCACATTTACGTACAGCAACCTCCGAACGTAGTGAAACAAGGTTAAAACTCGACTTGAGAAGATCCAACCTATCACGAAAAGGAGACATATCAACACCTACGGCTGCAAGGTCATCTACATCATCGCTAAACTTCTTCAAGTCCTCAACTCGCAAGGAATATAAAGAAAGAGTATGCAATCCAAGAATAAGGCCTGCGAGCTGATCTAGAAAGAGGGTTTGGGTGGAAGTTGTCTTAATAATCAGCCGGTCAAGAATCTGCGGGAACCGAGCTAGGAGACGCTCCAGACTTTCCTGACTAGAAGACGATATCTGGAAACCCCTCCAAGAAATAAGATCCCCACTTGGATTGAAGGAAGCTCTAGCAGGAGCTACTTTAGAGGCCACCATAGAATTTGTCGAGACCAGGGATGGAGGAGCAGAAAGATGTTGTACAGCTAAGGATTCCTCGAAGCCTTGGTCACCTGGAGGATAACCAAGGTCACTATCCGAATGGAGAACAGCAAATAACGCGAGTGCCTCAACGGGCAAAGGCAAATCTTTCATTCTCTCGTTCTGAAAACAAGATGTCAAAGCACAATACATTATAAAAAAAAAAGAGAGCAAATGAAATTCATCTTCAAGACAAATCACTCATGGATTAAGGAAGGATACTCACAATATAGTCAATGGAAAAGGAGTCGGGAGATGCCACAGAAAGGGGAATGTCATTCATCCCATCCAAAGTACTATTAACAATGCCCTCCCGAGCAATCACCACCTCGGTAGAATCCTTCTGGGGAGGATGAACATCACCAATAGTTTCAGAATGATTCTCCCTCGGGGAAGTAAGAGTCTCATCAACATCTTCAGACTCATCATGGGGAGGATGAATAGGAAGGTTTAAAGAAATTGCTGTATCACCCACAGCAGGACTCGAGCTTACATCAGACAAAGTATCCTTAGCATCCAGACTAACACAATCGTCGCGAGGAGTAGATGACTCAATATCAACAAGGATCGGTTGGACGGGGTCACGATTAGTGGAAGCCGCTGCGGAAGCCGCCGCGAAAGCCGCCGAGGAAGCCTCATTTGAAGTACTATACATTAACCCAAGAGGAACATCATCATCATCATCTTCATCAACCACGGTAACCTAAAAAAAAAAAAATAATAATAATAATAAAGGAAATAATTACTCAATGATATGTGAAAGCAGTAATACAAGGGATGAAAGAAAATTGAGAATAGTACGACAAATTACCAAATTTCTACGACGCTTCTTAATCGGATCCTCGGCTGCCGGGATACTAGGATCAACATTATCGAGAGGGCGTTTTGCTAATGGCTTTATGATAAGCCTGATAGGAGGACGACTGACTGGAACCACGGCAGAAGCAATAGGAGGAGCTATCTCAGAATCAGTAGTAGTAGCTGCTCTCGTTTTAGAACGAGTAACTCTCATCTCCTCGGCATCAGAGGATCCCTGGGGAGGAGCTAGAGAGGACACCCGAAATGGAGCCCGTGGTGGAAGACCCCTGGAAGTAGTGGGAACCTGTGATGGAATGATCTGCTTAGGGGGAGACGACTTAGGCATCAAAATGTCACGCTCAGCCAAGCGGCTACTGGCTGGCCAAAGTGCTGAGCGAACATTGGGCTTGGGAGAGCATAGCAGCCGGCCCCATTGAAGACGTTGTGAAATAGAGACCGGCAATGAACAAATCAAGGTATCATCCTCCCATCTTTTAAGGTTGACTTGCCAGTAATTACGTTCTCCAGCGGTATATCGCCCGCTTCGGGAGTCATCTGGTATGACAAAAGGAAGGGGTCTATGGGGATCACTTGATGGCCTCGGAAATGCCCATGTAAAAGAGGAGGAAGTAGAGACGAAATTGAGAAGAACATCCTCATAATTCCCCCGGCAGGTGTGACCGAAAGGGCGTTCCTGGTCGTATCCGAATTGTCTCATGACCCTGTGAGGAGAATATAGTACAGTACCAAAACTATTATTCTCAAGGAAATATGGAAGCTCTGTGGACCGAAGGAAAACGAACCAAGACAGTGCGGAGCCACTCAAACTATTTCTGCTGAGGTTGGAGAAGGTACGAAATTTATGCTTGTAGAAGTGAGGTAGATGACCGCAACCCCCTGAAACGACGGTATAAGGACGAGCAGTGAAGCATGAATAATCATCAAGGAAATGTCGCAAATCCGTACTGTCAGGACTAGAACGGTGATCAATCCAGCGTAGCATGCGAGGAATGATGTTGCGTGGTGGGAGAGAATGAGATTTTTTCTTTCTTGTAGAAAGATGTTCAAGATCGGAATAGCCCGGAAAGCGCTCGAAAAGAAAGATCTGAAGGAAGGAGCATGGAATGAAGCAACTGACATCATACCTGAGTAAATAAAAAACAAATATATATATATATATTATAGAAAAGGTTGAAGGAAAAGAAAGACAGTTTGAATGACAATTAAATATAAAATATGAAAGTGATTACCTCCCAACAGATTCTTTCATGGCAAGGGTTGTTTCGTCTAGGCGACGATATAAGGTCCCTAGGAAGAGAGGAGCAAGGGGAATCTCCGAGCCTCGGGATAACAATGCCGCCAAACTAAACATACGGGCAGAAGGACCGTCTATGGGAGACCCAGGGAAGATGAAACGGGACAACCACATAACTAGATAAGCTGCCAGAGGAAAGGGGCAAGTCTCTTCACGGAAGGCAAGAACAGACTTATCGTAAACTGAGCTGTTCCACTGGTTGGTCTTGTAATCACGGAAGAAATAGCGCACCCAGGATAACCAAGAATTCTTTTGCCGACCTGAACTCTCGAAATCCGGAAGGAGCGTATCACCCTTGAAGCGGGAAGTGAAGTGGGAAGATTGCCTGAAGGCTTCCATCAAGTAGGCAACGCATTCGTTATCTCTAGTGGACATGTTAGAAGGGCCGCAGGAGTTCGAAGCAACAATGGGAAGGCTACAAGACGAGATTCAAAAAAAATAAAAATAAATAAATAAATAAATAAAATAAAATAAAAATAAATATATATATATAAAAAAAAAATGAGAATGAATGAAAGGAATAAAAGAAGAAAACTTACTGGTAGAGGGCATAAACATCCTCTAGAGTAGGGGTGAATTCCCCCCAGGCAGTGATGAATGTGCAAGTAGAGGAACACCATCGTGAGATCAACACAGTAAGTGCGTTATGATCCTGGTAAATTCGTAGGTCTCTACACAGTTGAACACAACGAAAGATACTCGCATTCTTCAGTATTTCCACATATTCAGCGTTGTCAAGGATCTCGTCGGTCCAATCTTGCCATCCTTGAATGCGAGCAGATGAATCTGACAGGAAGCGAAGGGGACTGAATGGGTACTCTTGCTTCTCTATGCATAGGCGGGGAATACAATCGGCATGAGGAAAGTCATCCCAACCTCCAGAAGCTGGGGCATACAGAAACAAGCCTTCTTTTTCTGGGGGTGGAAAACTCGTACGGTCATAGTCTCTAACTCTATCCCAAAAGACGTCAGAAGGACCAAAGAAGGGGGCTCTCCCCCAATCAGTGATGAATGGGGATTCATTGGGAGTTCTTAGTTCTGCAGAGCATTCGGGAGAGAAGGCCTACAAGCAAGGGGAAGTTCATTATAACAATTGTAAGGAAAGCATATCAAGAATGTCAAGTAAACTATATGAACACGAAGTACTCACCATAGCAATAAGGAGCGAACGTCCAATAGTTGAGCTTCAAAACACCTGAAAACAAGAAGAAACAATGTCAGAAAGATTGAAGGAGTACATTTATGCAAGAAAAAAATTCCCGAAAATTTTCAAAAAAAAAAAAAAAAAAAAAACTTCGGACAGCCAAAATCCATCCTTCGGAGCCTTTTTTGGACTTAAAACAGCATAGGTCATGGCAACGCTATGAGTTTTGAAGGGCTCGTCGATACGGTCGTTTTGATATATTATAGGCCCCAAAACTCCAAATGACGCTTCTAATAGTAGAGGCTCGTCGTCCCGAACTTCATTTTTTCGTCCAAAAACGTGAATTTCTGCCTAGAGTTCACCCCCTAGGGTTCGGCCCCCCTAGGGTTCGGCCCCCTAGGGTTCGGCCTCCCTAGGGTTCGCCCCCTAGAGGTGCGGTCATCTGGAGTGGTTTCGTAGCATGCAAGCATATCAATTTTTCTCTTTTCGCGTTTTCGTCAAGGAAAAATGTAAAGCCACACTTCATTATCCGAAGAAAAAACCAAGATGTACTCAAGGTATTAGGGCTCGGAAGTTCAAAAAAAAAAAAAAAAAAAAAAAAAAAAAAAAAAAAAAAAAAAAAAAAAAAAAAAAAAAAAAAAAAAAAAAAAAAAAAAAAAAAAAAAAAAAAAAAAAAAAAAAGGCTCAGCCCTAGGGTTCGGCGCCCTATAGGGTTCGGCTCCTATAGGGTTCGGCCACCACCTAGGGGCTGCTCCTTCAAAAAAAAAAAAAAAAAAAAAAAAAAAAAAAAAAAAAAAAAAAAAAAAAAAAAAAAAGGCTCAGCCCTAGGGTTCGGCGCCCTATAGGGTTCGGCCACCACCTAGGGGCTGCTCCTTCAAAAAAAAAAAAAAAAAAAAAAAAAAAAAAAAAAAAAAAAAAAAAAAAAAAAAAAAAAAAAGGCTCAGCCCTAGGGTTCGGCGCCCTATAGGGTTCGGCTCCTATAGGGTTCGGCCACCACCTAGGGGCTGCTCCTTCAAAAAAAAAAAAAAAAAAAAAAAAAAAAAAAAAAAAAGGCTCAGCCCTAGGGTTCGGCGCCCTATAGGGTTCGGCTCCTATAGGGTTCGGCCACCACCTAGGGGCTGCTCCCTAAAAAAAAAAAAAAAAAAAAAAAAAAAAAAAAAAAAAAAAAAAAAAAAAAAAAAAAAAAAAAAAAAGGGCTCAGCCCTAGGGTTCGGCGCCCTATAGGGTTCGGCTCCTATAGGGTTCGGCCACCACCTACGGGCTGCTCCTTCAAAAAAAAAAAAAAAAAAAAAAAAAAAAAAATAGATAAAGGTTCGGCCCCCTAGGGTTCGGCGCCCTATAGGGTTCGGCTCCTATAGGGTTCCGCCTCCACCTGGGGGGGTTGTCTCCTTCAAAAAAAAAAAATGATGAAAAAGAAGAACAGAGGCTAAGGTTCGGCCCTATTGGGCTCGAACAGATATGGATTATTCCCTCATACCTTTGAGATCCTGTTGCTCTATCGAATCAACTGCTTGGGATGAATGACTGATCTTTCACCTAATCAGAAGCAAGACATGCGGCGAGGGATTATGAATAGAGACTTCTTACTTCTCCAAAATAAAGATAAGTAAAAAGTTTATATTTTTTCGAAAAGAATAAGATTAAAGTTTGATTTTATTCCCAAGAGAAGAATAAGATTAAAGTTTGATTTTATTCAAAAGAGAAGAGATGATTTTCGAAAATGGCTCATATACATATATATATATATATATATATATATATATATATATATATATATATATATCAAATAAATAAAGATTTGGGGTTTAAAATAAAGAAAGATTGGATTTTATTTCCAAAATCCAAAATATTTGATTTCATTTTCAAAATAAAGAAAGATTTGATTTTATTTCCAAAATAAAATCCAGTCTTTGATTTCCAAAATAAAATTGAGATTTAATTTTATTTGGTTTGATAAAAAAAGAAAGATTTTGTATACCCAAAATAATAAAAATTTCTTTTATTTATTGAATGCTATTTGATTATTTTTCTTGTTTTCAATTTCCAGAAAAAATAAATAAATAAACAAATCCAAGGGTTTGGCTCACGAGTATTTTTTCCTTTTACTAGGACCATGGTCTTCAAGACCCGTGAAGTGAAGTCACGCAGAATCGTCTAAAAGCTGAAAGTGTTCTTGCGCGATCATCTATTTGGAAATGCGACTCTCGCGCAGGGGGCAAATGTGGGCCCATGTGCAAAATTAGGGTTCACATGACCTAATTAAATTAAATGCACAATTAGGGTTCCACGACCTCATTAAATGTGCAAGTTAGGGTTCGCATAACCTAATGGAATGAAGATGAAAAAGTCAGAAATAAATGTGCTAGACCGGGAGAAGCCTCCACGTGTCCCGAGGCGGAAGACTCGTGGAGGCGGCTCATTTTGGGAATTGATTGAGGGATTGGATTGGTGGCTAGAAGGACAGGGCAATATGGGCATTACTCTAAGGACTAAAGGGTATTTCTGAAATTTCCCTGAAGGCATGTGCCTTGCACATGACTACTTTCCAGAATACCCTATAAATACCCCTTCCATTCCATTTGGAAAGGGGACTTCTCTCCGGACACAAGACTCGGACTCTTTTAGTAGCTTAAGGCTCGGATATTCCACCTAAAAAGCACTAACAAGATTCGAACACTCTCTCAACTCGAAGAACCGAAGAAGGCTCTTGGAATCCCAATAACCCTAACACGGTTTCCGGATTCTAGGGGTTCTGCCACGCGTCGTTGGAGTAATCGCCCACCTGTCGTTCTCCCCTCTACAATCAACTAATCAATTCCGTATTCTTCGTGGATTTCTCTCCTCCTCAGCCAACACGAAACCCTAAGCGAGCAAGGCGCGATTTTCTTGCCCACAAGCTATATATATATATATACTTGCAATCAATAGTTATATTAATTCGTGGTTGAAACTAATTAATTAATCATCAAACTAAATTATATACATATATATATAGGCTAGCTATAGTTAGTCTAATTAATCAAGTATTAATTAATTAATAAGCGTAAGCGAATGTCTACCTCTAGATGAAGGTGCAAGTTATGATATTTGGAAATAACTTTGGATAATCCCTCAGAGATATCAAGTGATTTGGAACTAAGATGGATCTCCTTTGCCACTTCCACAAGCTCCATGGCAATATCTTGTCCACTCAATGAATTTCCAACCACCACAACCACCTGACGTTGAATTTTCCATTACCCAAATTAAACTTTTAAGAATTAAAATAGGTCCTATATATATATATATATATATATATATATATATATATATACACGTACTGATCATAAATATTTAATAACTTTATATGCATTAATTACCTCGTTGCGAAATGGTTCTGGAACCCTGTAAATGTGACTATGCAATTGCTTTCTTCTCCAAGCTTCCATTCCTTAAAAAAATAAACACAAGTTTAAAATGGTTAGCAAACTACACATGATGAATGACAAAAAGAGAAATCGAAAGAAAAATAATTCCAAATTATTATTATTTTTAGTAGAAATCACTCTTAGTACTATTATTTATAAAAGTTTACATAAAACAGCACATAATGAGAATTAAAGACTATTCACCTTTTAGATAACTTGCTATTCTCTCTGAATTAAATAAGATAATACTTCACTAATTAATAACAATATATATATATGTATATATATATAGAGAGAGAGAGAGATGCCATGGCATGGCATTGCATATACGTACCTTTGATGGCAGGCAACCTAGGATGAGAATAGTGACCGACGGCAACAACCACAGCATCAAAGACCTCCTCCTCCACCTTCTCAGACTCCTTATTTTTGCTTTTAACAACCCATCTCGATTCCTTATTATCAATTAACTCATCACCATAATTCATCATTCCCACATTTTCCACCCTAGTGTTGAATATTATCATCTCTCTCAACCCAAACCATTCACAAAAGTCTTGCAAATACAGCAATAGTTCCCTATGCCCCGGAAATCTCCTCATGTCCCTTCCCTTTTTCACCAAAAACGGAAAATCAGTGAAACCCATAATTTCCCTAGGGGATGTGAGCCTTAGAGAATCATACACACTACTATGGACTTTTAGGGTAGTGCCCTTGCCTAGGGGGTCCTCATCCTCTACTTTAGGGTCATATAGCCACTGCCCTCCAACATCATGGTTTTGCTCTACTACCACCACTTTGTGTCCTTCCTTCCTAAGCTCCCTAGCGGCCACCAGCCCTGATGGTCCGGCACCGATAACGCATACATTTTTCGACCTGTAACTCTGATCCGAAACCATGGTTTTATCATATATCACTTGTATTTGTGGTTGAAGAAATATTGTGAAAGGGATGATGGGTATTTATAGTTAAAGCAAAGGAAAAATAAATGCATGGGGGACACTCATGATTATTGTGTGTGTGTGTGTGTGTGTGTATATATATATATATATATATATATATATATATATATATAATGTATGTGTTCAGTTTGTAGCTAACATTACTGTGAAAACAAGGTATGGTGGATAATAAAGGGAAATAATTCTATAATATCAATTCAACGTAATATATATATGCATTACATTAATTAGGTGATTATCTTTAGTGCCAAAAATATTGATGAATTCCCTAATACAAAAGCCTTTGGAAGCTACCCTAACTTGTCTTTTGCCGGTTTTCAGACAACGACTGGTGGGCCAAACCATCTTTATAATTAAAGACTATTCAAAATCAGAGTCAGATTGGTGGGGGCCATTCATCTTAGGTGCGTAGTTCCATTCCAATTTCCACATGTTCCTAAACATTTCATGGGCCGGGCCTACCAGTAATTAAAAGAACTTAATTAAACTTACTTAAAAAAGAAGGTAAACTGTGATTTCATCAGTACTAAGTAAGTACTTATATTTCTTTTAAGTAACAAAAGTAGTCCTATATTATTAGTACAACAATTGTGGGTTCCTAGGGGAGAGGGAGAATATGATGGAGTTTCAGAGTTTTAGTGGATATGTCCGATAGAGATTGCCTCTTCTTCAAGCTGAGGGAACATGAACAATCATATGGGAACACTAATCATGTCCATTCATTTCCATACAACTGCTCTGTTTATATATATATATATACATATAGTCATATATATTATATATTATTTTCATTAGAGTTGTACGGACGTATATTAAATAGATTGATTATTATACTGAAAGCTTGAAAGACAAATTACATCAATTATGCATGGTTTAATAATTATGGGTATCACTAGGAAATGGCCCTCTAGGCCGAAAAATGAATAAAAGTTTCGGGTTTAATTTATATATATTGGTTCGATTCGAACTCAATTAGAAATATAAACGATTCAAATATTAGTAAATTTAAAAATTCGATAAATTACTTGATTTTTTTCAAATTGCAATCTTTTATTAATACTCGAATCATATTGGCCCAAAAATTCAAACTGTTCGAGTTCGATTTAAAATCATGCTATACTCGGTAGCTAAATAAGTATCAATCAAATTTTATAGATAAATTTTAGAAAATAAATTTTTTATACAACTCAATATTCAACTCGACTCAATTATGTAGTTATTAAGTTTCTTTCTGGATTACAAACCAAGCAACGACTTTACTTGTAGCCTGTCTCAAGGCGATCGATGTACACCAATAATTCATACTCGTGAAAAAGGGCCTGCATGGGCATGGGAATGGGACAACACTCGTCGCAAGTTGGTACCAAAAAAAACATAATGGACTATTTAACGTAATTGTTGAGAGACCGTTTTACTAAAAAAGAAAGTGAATGTTAGTTTCCGGCCCAAACTTAAAACATGTTTAGACAGCGGGCCTACAAACGATGACCTTATAATATCCGAAACCCTACCGGATCTCAAATTTTGTTGACTTTTCGAAATCTAGAGGTTTGATTTAATTTATTTGCCAATTTCATGTTCTATGTGTTGATATTCACTTTCTGCTTTGATTTAAATGAAATATATATATGTTAGGATTTTCGCTTCTTTGATGACCTCAAAATATGTATGTATGTTTCACTTAGTTCCAATGCCATATATCCCTGGAAACAATATTGGACTGAAAAATGATTTTCTAATTAAAGCCAAGTCAAGCTCCGTCAGTGTTCAGATGATGAAATTTTCATGAAGGACTTGAATTTGCTGGGAATCATTTAACATTGTCGAGAATATTGTACCTTACGTTTTATGGTGTGGTCACAATCTCGGGCCCTAGGACTACAATGGGCGCGCTGTGGTGAAACTTCCCACATTACCAATTCAGCTTCCTTTTTTCATTTCTTGCCCATGCATGCATGGTGCAGCCTTTTATCCTTCAGGCTGGTGTACGTACATGGGGAGTCTCAAGTTAATTTCCATGCAAAGAACTTAATTCTTTCTCCTCTGGATGGCCGGTTGAGAGCATGCATGAATGGTGACAGGGTGAAGTTTCATTCCTTCTGTATGTGGTGATCTTCAAACAAGAGTGTGGTTGTGAATCAGGTTTGCCAAGCAAATTAAATACACGTACCCCTCGTCCTTGTCTTCCCGATCGAACAAAATGAAAGCAACCGTAACTATAATGCTGAAATTAAGAGTCCAACTATCCCTTCAAAAGTCCTTAGTTTTCTTTCTTCACTTGATTGCTAAATTCCCTTTAGTTTCGTATTTTTATTCTTATTGTTTTGTATGCAATACCTGCCAGCGCAGCCATCTTGGCCCTTTACATTCTTGTCACTATTTTGTTTGCCGTCCCATCTTTACTTGTTTTGTTCGTTGCATATCCTAGTCTCGATTGGCTTGGCTGGTTAGGGAAATCATCACTTGAGTTTAAATTTGATAGTTTAAAATGGGGATTATTAATCTCATGATATTCAATTATATATATATAATCCCTCGTAAATAGCATTAGAAATGACATCAAAAATATACTCCATATGAGTATCTATATAAATGACTATTAATCCCTCGTCATGGGATAAAATGATCTAAAATAATGTTAAATTAAAATAAAATAATTCAATCCCAAACTTATTTGTTTCTTGTCGACAAACATTGCCCAACAGTTTTCAGATTTTATCGTGAAACAATTGTAGTGAGTTCATATGAATCATATGATCAGAATATATGTTTTTAGTCTCCATGACAGCACTGAACTTGATTAACAGAGGATTAACTCTCAGAACTCATGATGATACGGACACAATGAATACACATACGCACGCACATATTTATGTATAAATATACATACATTAGATAAGACAGACATGAAGAACTTTGTTTTACCTGAACTTTACAAAGTCAGGATTTGTTCGGAGGGGAGGGGAGGGGGGACCAAAAACATTTTTAATATCATAAAATATATTCGTCACTAAAAAGTAAAATTTCACCATTACAAAACATATTTTTACTAAAACAAAAATAATGTAGTAATAGAATTTGTTTTGACTTTTGACAAAGACAACAAAACATAGCAAAAAAGGATCTTTTAGAACATATAAAAGTTTCGTCGTACCGGGGGGTCGTGGCCTTGCAAAATTTTTAAACGAAACCAAATGTACAAGTGCATGACTCTTATAAAATTTTCAAATCTTAGGGGGCTCGTGGCCCTCCAATCTATCCCTGACCTTGTTCATGATTTTTTCATAAAATAAATAAAAATGAATTTTTTTTGGAGGACTGATAGTTTTTCTTCAAATTACTCAAACAACTCGCAAAAATAAGCAATTATAACTCTCGCCCGTATGCATTTGTTTAGAAACGAGTAAAACATACCGACCATGTATTGCGAATTATGTAGGGTGCGGGGTGTGGAGTGGACTAGGATATTTTCTATTTCAAATGAAATAGAGACTATCATTATTTGTATATTTATCATCATTTTTCTCTCTTTCATCAGTATGTCACATTTCAACATATTTTAAATGTGGACCGTGAAATGAAGAGGATCCTAATTAATAGGGGTAGGGAGAGGGGGTGGGGGTGGGGGTGGGGCGTGGGGGAATGCCTTTGATTATAGTTTTCTGTCTAATAACCCAAAGAAAAATAAAAAAGAAAGAGATTTTAGTACCAATACATTTCTATAAGATAACATGATTGTGACAAAAATATTCCATAAATTTTTTATTTCATCAATTTTATTAATTAAAATTATTTTACTTGGAGTTATAGATCACAACTAACTTATTCCGACAAGTGACACCTATAGTATATTTTTTTCTGGCAACAAATGAATCACAACTACTATAATGCATATTTTTATTGTACTGATGTATTTATAGAAAAAAAAAATAGTAACAATTTGGATAACAGTATATTTTTAGTACTTGCAGTTTTTTGTTTTTGTGTTTCTTGGGAATTGGTTGGGTCGGACTATTTTTTTAGGATAATTACTAACTGATAGTTTAAGAAATTAATTAAGATTAAGGGATTGTTTGTTTAGATTGAGAATTAGTCTCAATCTCATCGATTAAGTTATTTAGACGATTTATTTTATAATTTTTAAAATCTGAATACGTCTAAATGTGTCTGAATGATTCATCTAAAAAATTATGGCTAAATCAGTAAGTAGCGTTGAATGATATTTTTACCTATCTACCCTCATAATAAATTATTTAAAAATTTTTTTTTAACAAATTGGTCAATATTCAATTTAATAAATATTGTTGTAGTCTTTTATTTGGTTTTATGGACTAATAAAATATTTTTTTTAAAAATTAGTGTTTATCCTAAAATTATATTACTAATAATATAATTTATCAAAGATCGTTGGCAAATTTATATTTAATTGTTCTTAAATAATATTATCTATTTATAATTACATAATAAATTTATTTATAATAATTTAAGATGTTAAAATAAAAAAATACAAGTATTCAAATATTATAGAAAGATAATTATTAAACACATCGTTTATTTGATATTCCCTTATATATCCAGAACTTTATCAAACAGCACCCGAGACGGAGGGAAGCCTGAGCCAAACAGTTATTATATTTTAATTCCAATTCCAATAGAAGAAACAGCATAACAATCTAATCTAAACAGATTGACGAATCCCGCCCTTATAAATACATACATAAATTCCTCCGGCAACTTCCTTCCTTCTTGGGGCCCTCCCTCCTCTTCTCTCCTCCTTTTTCTCTTATTTTTCTAAGCTAAACTTTCTATCTTTTTTTTTCCTCATAATAATGTTTCCCCTTTTTTACCCAATATGTAGCGTAGCCACCATATGAAAAGCAAGCAACAAGATTTCCATTTGATGAACCCATCACTTGAATCACCCATGTTAATATTGTTGGATTCCAGTTTTCCCATTGAGAGAATATAAAGGAAGGAAAAAACAAAGGTACGGCCTTAACACGATCCTTCTGAATTAGGTATATGTTTGTTTATTTCTTCTGTTTGGTAGGAAAAGGTGGTTATTGTTTTGAATAGGGCTAGTTGCTTGATATTAAAAAAAAGGTCCTTAATGATTTGAATGTGGTATTTGATTGGTTTTTTCCAAATAAAAATAATAATAAATTAAGACACAGAATTTGGTTGGTTTGTGTTGTAGGAATTTTGAGATGTTAACTGTTATAAAGGAGGTTTGTCATTAGTTCCAAGAGGAGTTTTTTAGAGGGAAAAAGCTACATTTTTGTGGATTTGTTTTAGTATTGGTTGATTAAAACCTTTTTTTTTATCTTCTAAGGTTGGTGTTTGTTTATGTTACGTCATGGTACTTGATGATGAAAAGGTCAGAATTTCAATGGATTTCATCAGCTTTTTTGGACTAATTTACTAGATTGTATGCTACTAATTGTTGAACACTGTGATTTAGATGCTTGTTTCATCCACATTAGATGATATTATTTGATTTCTTACCTCTGGTGCTTGGAATAGGAGAAATTTGTATTCTTTAATAGCTTTGCGACAATAAGAATGTTATACTTAACAATTAATTGATTTTAGAAATGTGTATAATAGGAACATATAGATGGAGGGAGAATCACAAGGTGAAGAAAGGTGTCCTCCAATATTTTACACCATTGTTTAGAGGCAACCGTGTTAAAAATTTAAAGTAAACTTTTGGTAATTTTTTATTAATTTAAATATTTTATTTTTGAGGGATGTAGTCTAGAATCTTGTAGAATATGTTTGCACTTGGTATTTTTCTTGAGTATTCCACCAACATCTAGAACCTTCACTTTTCTATCAATGCTCACCACTAAGTTGGAGTTTTTGAACCTTCCAAACCGCTACTTACCTTGAGCTTTTATACCCTTCTCTAGTCATCTATAAATAGACCCCTCACCATAGTTGTCATGGCGTCACCTAGGCAACGACTAGGCGTCCTGACGCTAAAGAAGAACAAGTCAACGCCTTGGCTTGGACGTCGAGCTACCAAAACTTACCTCTTGATAGTTGGCCCAAGTTAAGTGATTAAGTAATTTTGTACACTCATCATAACCCATGGACTAGCTATATGGTGTAATTTTTATTATTTATTAAATTTGTAATGTGTGATGATTGTTGATTGGTTAATCATTTATTTCCTACGTAGTGTTTGTTAATTTGTTCTACTAGTTTTTAATTTCAAGTATTTTATTTTTGAATTTTAATTGTGAAGTATTCATATAATTGTATTTTTAATTGTATTCCATAATATTAGTTATTATGTTTTGAGTTTTAATGTATATAAAATTTTATTGTCGAATATACTTTTGAGGTGAAACAAATAATGAATAAATTGTCCATTGTTAAGCTATGGCTGGTACCTTATCGCTTATGGCGTCCTGACGGTCAACTACTACTGCATCTCGCCGTAGCGCCGTGACAACTATGTCTCCCACCACTCCAAATCACCAAGCCAATACAAATTAACAAATTACAAACAACAACTAACATTGCAAGTTTTTTCCAGCTTTCTCTTTTATAAGCTTTTCTTTTTGTAAACTTTCGATTGTTAGCATGTAATTTAATTTAGATTCCTCCATAATAATAAGTTATTTTCTTCCCTCTTTTTTGGTGTTATAATTAAACTTCTTCGTTCTTCTTCAACTTTGGTTGCGAGTCTTGGGCTAGTGGAAATTTATTTTCACTATTCTTAGAAAACAATTTCCGGTATTTGGAATTTGTCTTTCTTCACAAACCCCATATGAATATTCAACAAGAACTATTTCCTTTTTTCTTCTCCCCAGTCAGGTTAACAGGTCATGCTATTATGCTATTGAACTGGAACTATTCTTATTTTATCTTTGGAATGAGCTGACACAGTTTGTAAATTGAATTGTATCAATTAGATATCAACAATAGAATACATTATGAATAATACACGAATCTTGACCATCTTGGACATTAAATCTGAAACAAGTATTGGGCATTTACATGTATCTCTGAAATTAAGTCGGTAGATTGGTTTTGCCTACTAACTTCCTGTGTTTGAGAGAACCCTTAAACAATAATTTGGTTGCATAATACATAGAGTGTGAGATAATCTTATTTATACAAGTGTACTGGAAACTACTAAGTTCATTCGATGCTGTAACAAACAATGGGCTTGCATTTTAATGTGATTTTCATGGCATGATTTACATTGCTTGTTTCTGCAGTTCATGAGTATCATAAGATCTTATAAATATTTCGTATTTCTCATGACAAAGTCTTTCAGTCTCTGGGCTCACGATAGTCTCTGTTCCATAATTGTAGTAAAATTTGATTTGATCTTTGCTTTGAAGTTAGAAAATCTTGTTATTAACTTTTTCTTCTCTCTCTGTGTCACTCACTCGAGAATAAAATAATTCCTTTTTCTGCAGGTTTATTTATCACATTTAAATTGGATGCTCTCTCCTCTGTCATGATGGCTGAGGTGACACCTGATACCCCAGTGACTACAGAGAATATTGAGCCCAAAGATGGTCATGTAGAAAAAATCCTACCCCATTATCTCAGTACTTCAAGCGGATCATGCCATGATGCCTGCAAATATGGAATTAAGAATGTTTCTGACACAAAGGGTAGCAAGCCCTTTTTAAAAAGAGGTACAGCAACACCATATAAAAGCCAAGATCTGCTTAAAACCTTAATAGATCCAGTGCAGAGAAAGCAGAAATCTGCAATTACTTCTATGGATTCACTGGATATCAACAAAGAAACACCCAATAATTGCAAGGTAATAAAGAAAGAAATTCAAGAAACCTCCAAGAAAGTACCTGTCTATTTAAGGCGACAGATCTCATCACCATCTGAGTTAAAATATGTTTCTGTGAAACATTTGAATTCCCTGAAGCCAAAAACATCTTCTCCGTCAACCACGCGACATTTGAGCAGAAGACAAAGTGAAATTGTTATACCCAAAGACTTGGGAACTCTAAATATGAGTTCTCCGGGAAGCAATAAAAGGAACAGTCAAATCAATACAACTGAAGAATTGGGTGCTTCTGCCAAGCATAGTGTTGATATGAAGCCAAAGCCTTCCCAAACAAAGGCATCTCTAGTCTCAAGCCCGAGACAATTTAGTAGAAGACATAGTGAAACCATTATAAAACCTCAAGGTTTGGGAATTCGTCGCATGAATTTATTGGAAGGTTCAAGCAGCAAAAGGGACAATGAGATCAAAAAAAGCGAAGAGATGAGTGATTGTGCTAAACATGCTAATGCCTTGAAGCAAAAGCCTTTGCAAACAAAGGAATCTTCACCCTCAACCCAGAGGAAGCTAAACAGAAGATACAGTGACATAATTATACCCAAAGATTTAGAACCTCTCCTTCTAAGTCCAGTGGGAGGTTCAAGTGCTCGAAGAAACATTGAGAAGAAAATAAGCAAAGAAACAGGCACCCCTAAATTGGGGAAGAAAAAAAGTTTGGTGCCAGAAAGGGTTTCTTCATCTCCTACATCATCTATGGAGAAGATTTTGAGCACAACACAATCTGAAATCATTAAGAATCCTAAAAAGGTACCATCTGCTTTGAAAATTAAAAAGAGTGTCAAACTAGTAGAGAGCGAGCATCCTAACAATGAAATAGTTCTAGAGAAGACGTTGTACATCATTGAACCACAGGCTGAGAACCTAGCTGTAGGACTGGCTGGAAATGACTGTATTACCACTCATTTCTCTTCGTCATTGTCTCCATTTTCTGAGGAAAAAGGAATGAGAAATGGTGAAAGTGGGGTCAATGCCCATCAGTCACCCCCTATGGAAAGCACATTTTATCTTAACACCCATATATCTTCACCTTCATCTTCATCTATGTCACAATCACCAACGTCATTGTCATCTGAGGCGATGCATGGTGAAGATAGTGCCTTGGAAAGCTGTGAATCTGAAACTGAGAACCAAATAGCAGATCTGGAATTGGAACCCAAGAGAATTAGAAGGATTGGAGCAGTTGGTTCAGAAGATATAGACTGGTCACCCAATTATCTCATATTCAAGAGTGGAAAGACAGTTAATGTCCAACCTGAGAACACAAGTCCAAGGAGGCTTAAATTTAGGCAAGGAAAAGTACTGACTGAGAACCAAAATGGCAAGTTTGATATCAAAGGCAGAAGCTTAAGGAGATTAGTAAGTGATAGTGCCTTGCATGAAACTAAAACGGAACCGGTGAAAGTTGTCCTTAAGCACCAAGATGTGGAAGAAAAGAAAGACAATCAGAGTTTGTTTAATAATGTAATTGAAGAGACTGCAAGCAAGCTTGTCCGGACTAGAAAGAGTAAGGTCAAGGCTTTGGTGGGTGCTTTTGAAACCTTAATCAGTCTTCGAGATACCAAATCCTCTGAAATAACTAGCGCATGACGAGTTACAAAGGTTTGCATCTTTTTCTTCATATTGTTTTTTGTGTATATATGATCTTTATCCTCCTGCCACGCGAAGGAGAAGATGGAAGGTACAAGTCTCAGAGAACATGGTTTGATATGGGTGTGGTGGTTCCTACCATAAAAGGATGAAAAGATATATGTAGTAAGTGGAGTTTCACATTGATATGGGACCGAGAAGTGACAATTTTTTGGGACTTAGATTCTTTTGAGCTGAAAAAGATTCAATGAGATCTGTTATATGTGTATATATTCTGTATTCTGGGCATTCTGTTAGAAGCACCTATATATATATATATATATATATATATATATATATATCCTCAAGTAAAGTTGCTACTTGCGAGAGATTGTTGTTCGTCTTTGTTTCTTTTCATAATTTTTTTAGTTAGTATGATTACATTGTTGTGCATCCCATGTACGAGGTGCATATGTATTTTTTTTGGTATATGGTGGCTTATCCTTTTGTTCAGCTTGAGACCCTAGGTTGCAGACTTCTAGGCTATGTTTGTTAGCAAAAATCATGCTTGGGATTGGACTATTTGTCTTAATTTAACACTACTTCGGACTGAGGGATTAATAGTGGGATAAAATAGTCCTGGACGGACTATTTTTTTGTCATTTCTAAAGCTATTTATGAGGGATTATATAATCTTATGATGAATGAGGGATTACTAGTTCCCCATTTTAAGCTATTATGAGACTAGTAGCCCCACATTAAGGGACTAATAGTCTCTCGTCAAAGGATTGAATAAACCAAAGTAGTGTTAAGACAAATAGTTCAATCTCAAGCATGCTTTTTGCAAACAAACATGCCAAGTGTTCTAATTTTACATGGTAAAGTGAACGTCCAAGAAATTGCAATATTTCTAATATTATGTTAAGAGTAATGCAAGTGAAATTTGTTGGTTTGAGATTGGTGTTAGCAATCCTTTTGGTCCCTAGGTGTGACCAAAGCCTTCAGTTAATCATAGTCAACATGTTTCCTCTTAATGCCTCCTTATGTTTGTTTTTTTATTTTATTGTTTTATGCTTCTGCCTATGGAGCTCCTTCAACTCTAGTCCTATATTCCTTGTGTTTCTATAAAGAAGCTATATGTCTATCCCTGTCATGCAGATGTGGTTTGTGATCTTTGAATTCAAAATTTTCTGTGTTGCAGGCTTGTGCAACTGAAGCAAGTTGAAGTAATCTGAAAGGAGAGCAGTGGAACTGTAATGGAGACGAATTTGTTTGGTTTCACCATCCTCAAAGATACGCGGTCCTCATCCTTGCAATCATCTTTATGCTATCTCCTAAGCTGTATTAACTGGCAAGAATTTAGGTGGGATATTGTATTTATATACTTTATTCAATGTTATATGTGTTTCTTTCAATGACAACAATATGGATGGTGTCTCATATGCTTTGCCATTTGTCTATGAAAGTCCCCAAGTTTAGTTCATAAAGAACATGAAAAACAACAAACAATATTAAGCATGGTTGGAAATACTAATATCTTGGGTGAATGCATTAGTATGAATATTAATTGCACTAGTAACCTTTGAATTATGATTGTCAGAGGTACTAAATTGAGTTGTATATTGAAATTATCAAAGTAAATCTATTCATAATTCATTCATACATCCCTACAGTAAATGAGAACAACATTATTCAAGTGTTAAATTGATAGTGGGGTACAATATTAAAGGTGGTAGTTAATTCAAGGACCATCAGAAAGCAGGGTCCCTAGGCGCCACCAGACGGGAAAAAAAAACCCATTAGAACGCAAGCGTTGGCCACTTGGTGATGCCAAAAAGAATGTTTAATTTGCAAAATGAATACTCTCTCATTGAAGAGGCTAGGTGGGATATCCCCTTCAAATTATTCTACTTCATCCAGCCTGTGACAACTTCACTTCTGCTAAATGGGAACACATTCATAATTGTATGAGGATGAGACTTTAGCTAGCTAGCTCCACTATTCAGACTAAGCATACAGAGTATATTACAATGTCTCTTGGATTTGAAAGTTAGAAGAGTTTAGAATATATATTAAATGCCACCTCTTGGTTGTTCTACCCTCTAAGATTATCAAGTGGACGCTGTGCTTCATTTGAAACCCGCATGAAATCTCTTTGGGATTATTTATTGGTCTATTGGTTATATATATGATCATGAACCATCACAGTCACATTTTGAAGCTATCATTTGTAGCATGAATGCCATGAAATATATTATGGTTGTACTAGTCCAAGAATATCATAAAAACTAAGACATATGTTATGTTCTGGCGTTTAAAGCTCAGGTATTTTTTTACTGCAGACATATTATCTAGGAAGAGATGAGATTTAAACTATTGTTGCCTCTTCAATAGGAATAATACAGATTAAACAATACTCAAGTAATACAAAACAGGATACCTAGTACTCCCTGGTGTCAAAACGAGAGTTGTCAAATTGACTTTTTAACTTTTCCTTTTACGTTTATATTAAGGTTTTCTAAAAAACAATGACTTTTATGTTTCAATATAGTTTTAAGAGTATTATGATCAAAAAAGTGAAAAATCAAATGAGACCGTCTTTGGGAGTTGGGACTCTTAAGTTTGGGACAGACAGAGGGAGTATATAATACTGAACTACATACCGATCGAGGTTGAAAAACCAAGGAGAAATAACTCATTTTGTTGTTAAGTCTAGCTTCTTCTTCTTCCTCTTTTCTTCTTTTCTGCTTTTTTTGTGTGTTTTTTTTATCTTTGTTTGAAGTCTATCTTCATAGGTATATAAACCATGCAATCATTTGATTTGGAAATATCTAGATAACTAGAGCTATATAATTTCAAACTCTTGGGTGGCCCAATGTCATAGTACTACTTATCTGGTGGCGTCAATAGACATTTCTGCCTATCCACATGTTGATGGACTCCCTTGTTTGGGACTGGAGAATGACTTCCAACTACATTTTTGGTTCCACAAAGAAAAGCTTGTCTCCCAAGTCCCAATCCAAATGGAGTAATACAACTTCAATGATTTCAGCAGAGTGGAGTCGCTATTATAGTTAATTTGTCTAAGAATGTCGGCAATACTACAAAATCTCATTTGTACATGTTCTTAATGTGGTTAGTTTTATGATTAATGGATAAAAAAAACATTGTAAAAAATAGAAGTCTTTTTAGAGCTTGCCTAGAAGCTAATAATTAGCAATTGAAGTTACTGTTGGCTGTTGCTTATTTTGTCAGCGTATCATTTAAATGCTGTTGATCTGGCTTCTGTTATTATGGGGCTGATCTGAATGATATGTGCATAATTAAGTAAAGTAGAAAATATTTAACAATAATACAGAGATCATCATATTCTATACATAATGTTTTTAGTAGTCTATTACATACAAAAACTGCTCACTCACTTCTAGATCAAATGGAATAGAGAATTAATAATCTTGGTGATAACAACTTCTTTTAGATAGGTAGAAAAATAAAAGTAGTTGGCCTCATTCTCCTTGGACATGATTGGACTTTGAGGCGCCACTCGTTGCTTGTGCAGCCTGATTAACTTGTTGTTGATAAACTTCTGCTGCCATCTTGTTGTAGAGTTCCATATTCATGGACTGCAGGGAAAAAATTATAATCAATAAACTAAAACACATAAAGATGAAAAATATATAGAATAATCCTAGCATCTTTTGGACATACTTGTGCTAGAAACGTGCAATATGGATCAGTGAATGGAACAGAAGTGTTGGTAGCGCACTGATTAGCACTTGCTTGGGACTGAATGTGCCTCTGAATCATCGGAGGCACCAAAAAAGGTGGCGGGATGAAACTGGGAGTAGCAGTGGTGGCGGGGTTTGGGTGGATTAGAGGAGAGAGAGATTGAGGTGAAGCTCGAGCCAAAGCGCTCATGTCGAGCATTCCCATGTTCATCCCTAGTCCAACGCCCATCCCCATGCGTGCTAGGAGAGACATCTGAAGCTGTTGCTGCACTCCCAGAGGCATCATCATTTGAGGCATATTTCTAACACTCATCATCTGAACTTGTGCTTGAAGTTGTTTCAAGTACACGATTACTTCATCGAGCATTGAAGCTTTATCAGTCTGCAAGTATAAAAACGACCATCTATAATTATTTAATTAACAGATATCTTAATTTACCCAAGCTAAATAGAGCAAGGGAAACTTTATTTTCTCACCTTACTTGCATTAGGCACCAACTTCTGTAGAGCTTTCATCTTCTGGTTGATCCTATCTCTTCGTCTCTACACAAGTATCATAACAAAACACTTCCATTAGTATGCACTTTTTAATGATATTAAATTATTGTAACAGTCTTATAATGCAACGTACTGTGTAATTTACTGTTAAGACTTGCTATAATCTACCTAGCAAGTAATCATAAAAAACATTATTGATAAATTACCCTTTCTGACTGGTTATGAACAGCAGCGGCTCTACTCCGTCTAGTTGAGTGGGATCGAACTGTTTCACCCTTGGTCTCACGCTCTTCATCTGGGTTTTCCTGCTCAAAATTGTAGAAAACTGTTGGTGCCATTCGAATTCTGTTATTGTTCCGAAAAGGAGTATAATGAAATTCTAACTAACTTGAATCTAAAAAAGAATAAGGAATACTTTATAGATATAGTAGTTTTTTTTTTCAAAAATATCTTATTTGATTCTCACCATCAAAGGTCTGAGATATTTTCAGTTTGTTGATAATAAATTTGAGTATGTATGTTCTATGAAGATAACATGTCTTTACACATCTAGTGAAATACATACATTAGTTCAATATGTAAGATATGTAAGAAAAATTGTACTTAGGTAGAGAAATTATATGCTTAGATACAATATAGTACATACTATGGCCAAGAAATAGGAAAATTACATCAATGTTTAGTTATAGTTACTATTATTAAGAGAGTAGGGTCTGAAACTATGTTTTCAGAAATTTAGCATACCCTTTTTTTTTCCAGGTGAAATAGTAAAGTCAATTTTTGCCAGCAGGCACCATAAAAACATCACAAGTCGAGCTAATATATATATATATATATATATATATATATATATATATATATATATATATAAGACTTAGGGAAAAGGTTAAAAATTTACCGAGCCATCGTGACAAGCTGAATCCTCATCCGCAGATTTAGTTTTCAAGCTGCGAGGAGATTCAAAAGATGCCCATGTCATCATAGTTGTGTCGTTGTCTCTACAAAAGGTTGCGCTAGCACTGGCACATGCACTCCGGTCTACACATTCTTGTACACTACTGCTGAAGTTCCTCCCACATTGTGAGTATTCTGACCGCACCCTTTTCTTGGCGAATCCTGGAGGATTTATTTCTCTGTGGCTTGAATTTTCGGCCCATTTTCCGCTAGAGGATGCAACAACAGAGCTCTTGTGCGGCAGATGAGGATTAGTAGTTTGGGGTAAATTAATGTTGTTTTGGCTGTGGTATGTGGCTTGATGAACAATGGACTCTAGCGTATCACCGGTCCTACCCCATGTGGCCTTTGGGGCATTACTGGGAAGGGGAAGGATCCCACCAAGTTCATGCATGGCTAGCTGCCCATTTTCCCATGTCAGCTCTGCAACTTGATAATTTGACCTGAATCAATTTCAACCATTACCATACATATAAAAAATGAACATCCCAATAATAAGAAACTTGCTTATATCAATCAGCATGTAAGCAATGTAGAGATTTGTTGAATCTCAGTAAGAAGTATATATGTATACATTATACAGTATTATTATGCTCATAGCAAGAAAGAAATCTGTTGCGATCAACCTGCCGGGATAGGAGCTCATCTTAATTATGTGATCAGAAATCAAGAAACTTAAAAACAAAAATGGATGTTATGTATGTATCTTTTATTCCTTCCTTTACTTTTTTGTGGATTCCAATATCGAATAGAAAGCCAGAATGAAAAATGGAAAAAAAAGATGAATAAAATCACAAACTTGCAGATGAGAAAATAAAGAATTCCAGAAGAGTCTTGGGTAGTCCATACATACATGTGGACAAGAGGAGTGGGGGGTTTCTGATGGTGGTGCACGTGAGAGGATCTTCTGTTAGGTCTCTCTATTTCTCCTTCAACTTTCCCTTCTTGTCTTTGGTGCCTTACATTCCACTTTGGAACTGTATATTCACTACTCATTTTATATATATATATATGCTACCTGCTTTAATTTGTTGCCTCTCTCTCTTTCTCAATGAAGAATAAAGTTAAGTGTTTTAAGTTTGAGTGTGAGTTTGGATTCTTTCTTATTTCCTTGTCTACTGGTCCCATTTAAATGTCACATTTGGTTGATAAAGAGTATTATTTATATTCAAAGGAAACATGTGGTAGCAGTGAAGTCTGATAGAGAAGAGGATATGTATGCATTTGCTCCCCTTCTAAATATATCTCACCAATAATATCTAAGTAGGGGAAGTAATTATATATACTGGGCTTTGCCTTTTCTTTAGAGTCATTTGGTCAGATTTTATCCAGTTACCAACTCAATGATTTCTGACTCATGGTTTAAGATTCCAACCTTATAATATGTACTTTATTCGAAACTAACAACATTTCATTATAATAGATTAATAGGACACACACACCCCTTGTTTTAAGTTGATTTAATCCAATTAACATACAATCTTACTATAAAATACTACATCGGTCCTGTTTTTCTTTCTAAAATTTGACTAATTTTGTCTGGTGCAAGTCCGATTACCCCTGGTAAAACATGTGACAGCAAATGATTAATAAATGCCCTTTAGAAAATTGTCAGCAACCAAGGGTAGTACTCCCCTTGCATTCATGCTTGATGGACAAATCCAGTGTGTTTGATCTTGACTTGTCAAGCTCCGTAATTTCACTCCAAAGGCAATAATGCATATCGATCAATCTTTGTCAATAAATTCCTGGATTTTAAAGAAATGCCTAGAGAGATACAGTTAATGTCTAAAAGTCTGGTCAAATTGTTCCAATGTAGCTAGTTATATATCATTAGTCTCATAATGAATTATCATTAGTCGGCCAAAGTTGGTATGTAATAATTTTCAGAAATGGTCTCTTTGGAATTCTTTGAAACTCCCCTTGCCTGGTTACTTCCTAGCTACCATGCCTTGTTTCATAAGCAAATGTTGAAATTTGTACTCAAATAGCAATCTAATACAAACAAACCTATCGTAAAACATAAACACCATTTTATGCCTTTCTATGTTCTATATTTTCTTAGCATATATCCTCAACAATTAAACATGCGTTAAGTCATTCATAGGTTTGTCAGGATTTGGATAGAGATTGCTATGGGGCTTGTTTCAATTATAGCAAATGCTTAGCAATATTGAACGAGTTCTGTACATGCATGCCTCCTTGATCTTGAACATTCAGATTGTTGTGCAGACAAACTGCACTATTGTAACACATGATGGGTTGACACTTAAAACTGTTCAATATAATGATATATGTTCCAAAATGTTCCCTGATCATGTCTTTTGTTAGCTCATACGAACTCCGCATGGGTGCTTGATCTGGTCTAGTGATAACAAGCCATGCGGGCACCTCAAAATTTATTGGTTTCAGTGAAATGTAACTGATAAATGTTGAGAATATAAAGTTCCACAAGGAAAAATTAAGCTATCCAGTCCTAAATGTAAAACTTATGGCCAATTCAAGTAATAACCAGTTGGTTTAGTCAGTTGGCTGCTTCAGCTGTAGGTTTACTATATATCTCCCTCGTCATTCCTTTGGCTAAAATATTGTAACAATCAAAGTGAGTTAACTCTTATAAAGTACAGTTCCTTCTTGTCGTGAATAAATATTTAATGATATAGGTTGATTAATACTTCATATACATGTATTTAGAATTATATTGTGGGGTTTTGACATTTAGAAGCATAAACAACAAGTAGGAGCTTTTCCAGATGATCTCATCTTCTTTGCTTTTTCTTGTAGCTTTGTCTCTTCATTTTTCCTTTTCTCTTCAAGTTGTGCTCTTGCTCCTCCAGCAATACTATCAATCCTAGCAAGCTTGGATTGGTAATGCTGCGAGTTTCTTGCCCTTCTCTGTTCCAGTTCACCCTGCATTACAACAACTTTGTGAGCTCACTCGTTATATTCAACTCAACGCCGCCTTTTTATCCCAAACTAGTTAGGATTGTTGAATTACTAATAGTTAACCTTTTTCCTTTCCATTTGAAGCTTAGCCTTCATCTTCTTCTCATTCTCCCAAGCAAGAATCTTGGAACCGATCTTCTCATGCCTGAATTATGTGAATATGTACGAACTATGAGTACTAAGTTCATTTTCTATCTTCTTAAACATATAGTCTACTTCTCAACTTTGATATAAAAATGTACAAGTGTATGCTAATTAACTGAAAACCCAGACAACATATGTCTACCTTTTTTGAATCTTTGCAGTCTTAGCTCTTTTCCAAGCCTCTACTTTGGTTTCTGCACTGCTACCTCGCGTAGAGTTTCTGCTAAACTTTTCATCACTAGTTGCAGGTGGTCCTGGCCTTATGTTGGAGAGAGATTTCTCTTCACGACCCGATGGTTTTCTCATGGATGCTTCTACATATACACACCAACATTTAACCACAATGATAAAATACTATCTGTTTTGCCTGGACTATGAATTTGATTGGAAAATTAAAAGTATAGGGAAAGTGCTTTCCCTATCATTTTTCTTGTTTTAACTTTTCTGTTTTCTCCATGGAAACAAACAAGGGAATTACATTGTTTGCAATTTATTCCAATCCTTCAATAAATCATTACCAGGTCCATGCAGTACAGCAGTAGGAATATACTATAATTGATTTGAGGTTAAAATAAAAATGAAACTTGCCTTGTCCTTTGGTTTCGTTACGTGATAGTCTTCTAGATACTCCACTTGGTTCAGGCAACCAAATGGGTTCTTCTTTTCTGGTGTTTACCCTGGTCATGGGGTTTTTAAGGCCCTCCTTTACATTGTTTCCCTGATTTTGCCGCAACCTGGATTCATCAGCTGAGTATATGGCAAATGTAGCTGCTGCAATTGCTGTGACATGATCACTGTCCTCAGAGTCGAAATCATGACTCATTCGGCTAGAGAATTGCCTCTGGAACCAATTCTGTGCCTTCTTATCTACACAAAATAATAAAGAAAATCTTCAACTGTAAAAGCCTTTTGCCTCCTTTTTGTGTTCAAACACACAACATTTGTTTTCCTTACTAACAATATAACAAAATAATCCAGGGTATTGCAACACATTCAAGTAGAAAATTCTGAAAGTTCATTAAAAAAATTGTTGGAATACATGACTACCTCTTTTAAAGGATTCTGTTCGTTGTGAGGATATCCTTGTTCCCCTGTTGTTGTTCAACACTTCCTTGCTGTCATGTCCTCGTTCAGAAAATTTCACCCTAACATGAAGCAGTTGAAAAGCATTTTAACAAGATTGATAATAAAGGGAAAGGTAACAAGTTGATGTAAAAAATTCCCATCTTAGTCAAGATTAGCTGTGCAAGATTTCCAACAGAAAAACACAAGCCCCATCTCCAGTATTTCTAGATTCTAAGTACTGATTTACAACAATTTAGTACAACTTTAGTAGCTTGATAATATTAATCCATGTAACAAGAATAAAAACATTAATACATGAAGCACCAAAAATAAATAAATAACTACTAGGGAGAAAAAAAGGCCTTACTATGCACATTCAATTTATTGCCAGATATTATAAGATACTGGAAAAGATTGAAATTCTGTGAAAAATTTGCCAACTTTTTATGGAAATAATTGCCCAGATTTAACTTATTTTGGCAGAGAAGGAAACGTACCTCTTCTGCTGCTGCTGCTGCTGTTTGATCAAATATTCCATTCTCTTCTTCCAGTTCTGTCAAATTATTACTCTATGGGTTTTTTTTGTACGAGTAGGAAGCCTGGAAGAGAAGCTTTGTAGGGATTGTATATTATATATTGCGCATGAAATAGTGCAGGGGGGGAGGGCAAGCAAAGTGAATATGCTTTGCATGCAGTAAATGGGAAAGAAAAGAAACTTACACCCTGATTTCTTTTTGCCAAAGAGCCAGGAAGGAGCCTATGAAGGACTCCTTCGTTGTAAGTCATCTATTAGTTTTTTTTTTTTTTTTTTTTTTTAATTAGGGGGAGGAAAAGCTCAAGAATCAATACAAGAAAAATGTGGATGGCTTGCTTTATGGTGTTCTAATTTTCTATTCACATTGTATTCTTCTTTCTTTATCCTCTTAAAGAAAGTGCACAGCCATGCAGGGTTAGGCTATGTGGTGAGCATAGTGAGAATAACTAAAACTGGAATAATGAGGTGGAACTTGTTCTCAGAGATTTAATTGCTGGAATATTCGAGATTTTACATTTCTTTTTATTTTCATGATCAATGAAAACAGAATAAAGTTCCACACAGCTTACCCAGAGAATCAGAATGCACCACTTGCTCTGTTTTTATGTGATATCGTCTTTCAATGTCAATCGGGTGTTAGCCTAAAAATTCAGAGTAATTAATTAATAAAATGGCCAATTTTTATTAATTTTATATGAGTTTTCATTTTCGCTTTATTGTAAGACTTGTATTCTCACTTACATAGAGTGAAAAAATATATTAAACAATCAATAAAAATTTTATTACACAAAAATAAAAATTTAATTAAGGCAAAATTAACTGTAATTTGAGTAAAAAATTGAAATAAAAAAGTTTGCAAATTTTGGAAATGGGAAAGTGCTTGTTCTTTAGATTAAAAAAAAAAAAGACTCGTGGTAATGTCAATTTTTTTTTAATTATAAATTTCATTAACTAAAAAATAGGACTCGAAACCTTAACTAAAATTTAAATATCATGCTTTTTACTTATAAAGTTATTCAATTTTAAAATATTTTGTCATTTTTATTATTAATTATTAATTTTTTTTATTTAGACTTATCCGAACTCGTGATTACATATGGAGTAACATATTATAAATTTAAATGGATCGAGTCCGAATTCAAATTCATTGATATTTAAATAAGCTGAGTTTTGAGAGCAGCAACTTTAACCAAATTTGATTTAATTATTAGTTCATTAATATCTATTTACTTTTTCTTATTGTTAACGGTAAAAAAATTGATATTCACTTACCAAAAAAAATTGATTTTTTTTTGAAAATCGGGAGTTTTAATGTCTGGCCTTGACAACTTATAAATTGAACCAAGACGTCGGGATTTAACAGCTCATCTTAAGATAATTTTGAACTACTGCACCGACTGTTGGGTAAAAATAAAATAAAATTGATATTCTAATTATAAGTTCTATACTTTTATTAATATTAGTACGTGTACACACGCTCCCGTTGACCTAAAGCGATGGCAGATCTGCAATTCATTCTTTGCGATTGTTTCCCGCGTCTCCGCTCTGTTTAAATCCTGTTTTGTCTGAAACCCTAAACTCTTAAAAATTCGACATGGAAATCACTGAAGAGCAGAGAAAGCGGTCCGAGTTAAACCGGCTAGCAGCCCTAGCTAAGCGAAAACTACTCGCCAACACCACCGCTTCTGATCAAGGGCCTTGGAAGCTCTTTAAATGCCGTAAATTCTCTCCAGAACGCAACGATTCTACTTTCGCCCAACCCTTAAAAAAAACCTCTTGCATCGACCCCCAAATCCCTACCCAATTGCCCGATAAATTTCGGGTCAGGCTCGAAATCTGCTCTCCTGATGCCTTCTCCGCCACTCCCGTCCCCGTCCAGGGTTTTCCCTTTCCCGGAGAAGCAGCTTGTCTTGACAAACTAAGGGATTGCCTCTCAAATGTATTTTTTCCCTCTCTCTGCGTGGAAAGAATTGTATATAGTAAGATTAACATATTGGTTTATGCTATTTTTAATTTGTTGAATTCTTTATTAGATTGTGCCATCACACTACACACAGAACACTGGTGGTGGGAAGGGCTGTGTTTACAAACTTAGAGATTATGATGAAGTCTTGAGGTGTTTGAAGATTTCCAAGGGTACTGAATACGAAGAGATACCTTGGACAACCCTTAATGTAGTAAATAAATTTTCAAATTCATTCACTTCGGGGCGTTGGATACCATGTAGACCAGAACATTTGTCTGATGAAAAGGTTGATGAATTGATTGAGATGCTTCCAAAATCTTTGGTAGCTGCATTGCTGCCCTTCCAACTTGAAGGTATTCGGTTTGGATTACAAAGGGGTGGTAGGTGTCTCATTGCAGATGAAATGGGGCTGGGGAAAACGCTCCAGGTAATAATTAAGATTTCTTACAAGCTTTTCAGGTATGGAAACTTCTGTATCTTAGTACTTACAAAAAAGTAAAAAGATAAAAAACATTTGTATCTTTGGTTTTTTAGAAAACTAAGCTCTTTATGTTTGAAAAATAAAATTCTGTTACAATAATTGTTTGCGTTGAAAAGATAGTAGAAGCAATGTTATTTAGGTTGATATTTAGTCATGATGTTTATGAGTCTTCCCATGTTCCATCTTATTAAGTCATATAGTTTATAAAAATCTTTAATATTCTTTAGTTTTATTTGTTTTGACTTGCATGTAGTCCACTGCACATACATGTACAGAGTGAAAGCCATTTTACCATCCAAGTATTTACCAAAAACTATTGTGCATTAACGCTTACATCAGAACCCATATTTTCTTGGCTTGATGGAGAGCCTAAGGCCCAAAGATTAAGCTGACACAATCCTACGTCTATGAACAACTAGGCTATCTTGAGGAAGTATTTTTATTTGAGGTGCCTTGATGCAGGTATATAATTTTATTTTAGTTTGATTCAATGTAAAGTATGACAGAATGCTTCTCTAAGAGATCCTACACATACCTCCATTATTGACTCTAAATGACAGGATCCTATACATACTTTCATTATTTGTTCATTTGCCTATATCATGTTTATTATGATTTTATTTCTACAACAGCGCACAACACTGTTATAATAAAATAATATTAACAAAGGTTTTGGCATACTAAATTTATGTAAATGACAAAATCGGGAAACAGTGTATGTTTCATACACACACTACTCAAAATTACCTCACAATGTGGCACTGCTAATTTGAACACTGACTTTGTTTTTAGGCCATTGCAATTGCAGGCTGTTTCTTGAATGAAGGTTCTACTCTTGTAGTTTGCCCAGCTATTTTGCGATATGCTTGGGCTGAAGAGTTTGAGCATTGGCTTCCTACTTGTTTGCCTTCTGACATCCATCTTGGTACTGCTCTGGAATGTGCATCTGTTATTATCATCTTTTACATTATATGCCTGAAAGCGGGGTGTATTTGGCAATCATTTTGGAGGGAAACAAATAACTTGTATCCTCCTTTTCCTTTGCAGAAGCAAGTGCATACTCTAGCTTGTGTATTTTTTTATATGGGAAATATATATCTGTCTCAATCTTATTTAAGTTAATCTAAACAAAAAAAAGAACAAAAGGAACAACTAACAAATAAAGGTGTCACAAGTCACTTGTATCATTGAGAAGAGGGTTTTTTGCTCAACATATTAGACTGTGGCATATCAGGAAGGAAAATTATAATGTTATTCAAGATGGTAATCAACTTGTCTTGAATTGCAATTGCTTCATCTGCAACAGGGTTACGTAAAAATGCGTTCATTGCATTTTATTAAGCAAATGACACCTTTGAAATTTTTTCCAGGCACACACATATTCTGGTATGCTCATATCTTGATTCTTGAGATGTTATGCATCTCATGCAGCTACACAGAGTAGTGAGCAGCATAATAAATTTGCTTCTAGATACTTGATATTTCTCTTAATTTACTTAATTTTATTACAGTTTTTGGTCATCAAAATAATCCTGCTCGTCTAACAAATTGTCCAAGAGTTGTGGTTACTTCATATACGATGCTTAAACGGTTGCAAAAGAGCATGTTGGAACTAGATTGGGCTGTCTTGATAGTTGATGAGTCTCATCAAGTACGATGCACGAAGAAAACATCAGAATCTGAAGAGGTAATGGATCCTCTTATATTGGTTCTTGTTGAAGTCTTTATTTATGTTTTTTTGTATATTTTTATTTTGCTCCGTTTTAATGGAAATTTGATCACAATGCACTTCGTAATGAATTCCAAGTAGGACACTGGTTAATGTATTTAAGCAGGCTTTACCTTTTTCAAGCATACCAACTTATTGGTAATGATTACATATATTGGATGATGAACAGGTCATATACATAGTTGGAGAAGGCAAATGTACCAATTGAAAACACGCCATCATCTTTGTTACTGTTATTCTCTTTATTTATTTATTTATATTTTTTTTTGCTAAATTGTTACTTCTATTCTCATGGTCATCATCATCTCCTTTTTCATTTAATTACTTTGCTCAGAACGTGTGATGAATGTTGGTTAAAGAATTGGCATTTGCTTGTTTAAAACAATAAATTTAGAATATCAAATTATTTGTAACTTGAGAAGGGGATGAATTTAGGAGTGGTACAAATTGTCATATGAGATCATTCCATTCTTTATGTGGAGTGTGCTTTCACGCCTATATTCTATGCCTTACTTTTATTACCTGTTATGATTTGTCGGAAGATATCTGTCTAATAAAACTACCTTACACATTTGTTTGAGTTCCATTTTCTATGTTTTTTAGTTGCTGAGATTTGTTAAGTTGATAAAATTGATTATTGAACACTATTGACTTCAACTTATTAAAATCTGTATGTATATTTTATCTCGTAGTTTTTTAAATAATTTTTTTTGTGAATTGTTGGAAAATGACGAAATGGCCAACAGGTCAATTGGTTTGTAAATTCAGTCTACTTTATTGCATTTCCAAAAATATTTTGTCCCATCGTTACCTTTTACTGGATTTTCTTTTCAACTTTTTGTTGTTATTCAACAGATAAAAGCTGTACTTGATGTGGCAAGAAAGGCCAAGCATACAGTTCTACTCTCAGGGACTCCTTCTTTGTCGAGGTTGTAGCAGAGACATTTAAAGCAAATTATGATAATAATTTCTGTCAAAGGAGATACTTATATCATAATTATATTTAGTGCATTAAATTAAATCTGTCAATTAGTCACCTTGTATATTGCCTCAATTCTCATTGCCTCCGTGATTGTAATCTTATCATCCATGTTTTCCTAGGTGATCATAGGCCATATGACATATTCCATCAGATAAATATGTTATGGTAAGCTCTCTTTCTACCTTGTCATACTGCTTGATTATATTTGTTTCATTAATATTTCTAAAGCCTTCAATTTTCTTCATAATGCTACTTCTGTTAAGGCCTGGTTTACTGGGAAAGGACAAATACGAATTTGCAAAAACCTACTGCTCAGTCAAACATGTACATGGTGTTCACGGGAAAGTTTTCCAGGTACTCTTTGGTTGTTCCAAATAAGCTAGCTTATGTTATAAATGGTACTATTTGAACATTCTTTTTATGGGTTGTGCTTGACTTGTACTATCAAATAGCACTGCCTTGATGAGAAAAGTATTGAACCGTTGCGTAAGTACTGAAAATAGTGAAAACCTTTAATTTTTGCCTTATTAACTCTATTATTTTTTTAAATATACATTAAATAAATAAAATTAACTAAAAATTGCCTATTGGGCCTAATTAGTTGTTGTGTCTTGTGTGATTGGCAATGTTATATACTTTTATAGAAACTAATTTTCATTACATTTTATGTTAAGTTGCTAACCACCCTTTTAATTTTACAATTTAGCATTATCATAGCACATCATGTTTTCTTCCTCAGGATTTCTCAAAGGGGGTACGCTTGGAGGAGTTGAATGTATTACTAAAGCAAACTGTTATGGTGTTCCCTTACTCTTTTTATCTCTCTTTCACCATCTCTCTTATGCTCTTTATGATGTTTGCTGCTCTATCCTTTTTTAGCTTTAGTGTGATATCTTTATGTTTGAAATGTTAAACAATGCAATATTTTTTTATATCAATTTTGTAGCTCACATTTAAATATTGTGGATCATAATTTTGTTCTGTTTTGATATACGCTTATAATAAAATAACATATAATTTGAGGTAATACTTTTTGTAGTTCACATCTAAATATTGTGAGCCTTTTTTTGTCCTTTAATTTTGGGACTTTAAATTAGTATATCAATTAGGAAGATTTTAGGAATTTAAATTATGTATTTAGTTTCCAGTTGGCTTTCTTTTTAATTATAATCCACTCTTATTATAAAAGGGTATTCAATTTTGCAATTGTGAAGACATTTTGATTAATAAAAATTACCTTTGGCTTTTATTCCCCTCTCTGCTGGATTGTAGAAGTATTTTTCTTGTGAATTCAAGAGCCCCTAGTTGATTTTAAGTTTTGTCAGCGCTAGAATGAAATCTAGGCCCAATAGCTTCCGTTCCGCGCCAGTGCTTCTAATGAACTATTTACTTACCAAAGAAAAAATTGTACTTTTCTCTGCTATTATTTAAAACTGCTCTATTAAATTATTTGCCCACAACTTTTGGACTGGTATGCTTTGATCCTCGAGGTATTACAGAAGTTTTGGAAATTATTCCTTGGTAGGCTCAATTTTACGTGGTAATTATATGAGAATGAATGCTGTGCCAGATTGCCACTGTTAAAGGGATTTCTATTTGGATATCTCAAAACTCAATATTACATGAACTACCGTTTACTGCAACTATAGTTTGTCCTATTCAAATAATTCAGTAATGTCTAATGAGGAACATGATAGCCTTTTTTAAAATTATTTAGTGTTTTAATTTTTAATTGGGTACCTATTAATGTAATTAAGGTTTTTATTTAATTCCTGGGGATTGTGGTAGGTTTTTAGGTAATTTAATTATCTAGGGTATTCGGTTATTATATTTAAGTTGCTAGACTAATTTGGTCTTTAAAGTTAGGATAAGGGTTTATGTTTCCCCTAAAAATATAAGTTGCAACCCCCAAGAGGACGTATATATAATATACATACTATTATTATTGAAATTGAGAAATTTATTTAGTTCATTGCAATCAATCCTTATTTTGTTAAGTGATGCTAAGGGTAGTCAGGTGTATCTTGTCTTGCTTCAAAGTCCTTTTCCTTTGTTATTATATTTGCTGATTAACTTCAGAATATCAATTCAATTAGATTTTATCTTGACATGCGTTGTATAGAGCATGCTCTTATGAATATTATATATTTTCCTGAAAAGATCAATAGTAAATTAATCTGGTGATGCAGGCATGAACCATTTCTGGGAAATGTTGTTAGTTTGATCTCTGAATGAGTTAGATTGTTAGAAGTTTAGTTAATCTCATGATTTGAATCATTCTTTATTTTTTGCTGCTCCTTTTGTCCCTATATATTAAAGAACTGACTATTATCTTTTATTGCTCTCTTATATACTATAGATAAGGCGCTTGAAGGAACATGTGCTGTTGCAGTTACCCCCCAAACGTCGACAAATTATAAGTTTGGTGTTGAAGAAATCAGATATCGATTTTGCTAAGGGTGTTACTGAAGTGTTGAGAGGTGAGGCTTCCACTAGCAATATCACTGAAGAGGGATCACTTGATACTTGTGAAATTAATGATATTAAACCACCAGGCTTTTAAGTATCTAGTCTGATTATCTAATGAATGTTCTGTGCTTGATTTATGCATCTTTATGTCATCGTCGATGTTCTTATTCAATTGTACTTGCAGTTTTCTTTTCATAGGTGAGTATATTTTGGGTAAGTAATATTGACATCCCTTAGGGTTGCTGCAGTTGGGCCTCGTGTTTGAAAAATTACACTAAATTCCCTATGAGGTCTTGTCCTCTCAATCATGTTAATATGTTATGTATAGTTACAATTTTTCCCTTTATAAAAATCAAATATCAGGATCAAGCTGAATTAAACTATGGCTAAACAACATTTACCTTGTACCCACAATCTTAAAAACTTGGAAACGCCTCTCTCCCCCCGTCCTCCCACTCTCCCTGGTACATCATGATTATTGACATCCCTGCCCACCTTCATTCTCTCTCTCCATCCGAAAACTTTACAATTAATGTAGGGTATGTATTATTGTGTATATATATGGATCAATCTAGGTTATCAAACCCTTGCAAAGTCCACACACTAGTGCTCCCATTGCCACCACCATTTGTTTAACTTCTATTCTTTCTAAAGTAGGCACCGAGATCCCGCATCAGCAATATCTGCACCGGTTGCCAATATAGTCTGCCTGACAATGTTTACGCAAGGAATTGATCTTGTGCTTGTATTTTATTGATCGAGCTCCATTTTTCGCATTTTGTCCCAAGAATCTATTTTTGTTTGCTTTCAGGCAATGGTGATGGTTGTAGATTTTCAAGGAAGCTTTCTGATCAAGAAATTGGTATTGCGAAGCTGTCAGGGTTTCGTGAGTGGCTTTCTATACATCCAATCATTGCAGAGTTGGATGCTGAGGATACGGAAAGAAGCCTCAGTTCTCATAAAATGATAGTTTTTGCTCACCACCATAAAGTTCTTGATGCAGTGCAGGTAAGAGATTTTGGATTCCTGCATGGTAACTGGAGACCAATAGCATTTTTTGCGAATAGATTACCTCTGCTGACTTGTGTGTCAGCTATTACAACTATGTTAGAGTGCTTTGGAATACAAAAGCAAGTGATCTTATATTTTGGAACGGAGGAACTATTAAGTGATTTCTGCCTTTTTTAATTCCTTTACTGGAACAGAAATAATCTATCATTGACTGCTTTAGCTGGTAAAAACAAGAAAACTTTGGATAACAATTAGCTTTTGCCAGATTTTTGTGAAATGAAAATATTTTACAGCTATCTATTTTGCTATATTTTACTGGTTCTGGTTTTACAATTATTCATTCATACAGGCGGTAGGATTTAATATGCTATGTAGGTTCACATAATATTGCCATATGTATGAGGTCAAGCACTCTAATTTCTCATGACCGTCACCTTAGTGGAAAAAGGATTATTTTCTTAAAATTTGTAGTGTATGCCTTAGGTTTGATTAAGCAAGTAATCCAGACTTATTTATTTATTCATTTATTTTGTGGAGTAGTGCTATATCCCACCAACTGATCACAGCGGAGAAACAAATAGTTACCGAAAGTTGTCGAAGAGGACACCTTTGACCCATCAAATCACTCATCAGGATGTGTGATCTGAAGGGAAGAAAGGCCCTTTTGGCACCTTTCGGTGACTATTCTGTGTCCACTTTGGTTGTCACAGCATTATCATATTTTTTGTATGTCGGTAAATAATGTAAAAGCTATAAATGTTGTCACTGAGAAAGTGATGTATTTCAAAATTTCAGTTGGAACCTTTAAGAAATTTCTCTTTGCACAATGATACTTGGAAGTTTATATATCGTGGTCAAATAGTCATTGGAGTTCAATTTAGTGGCTATATGTGGTAGTCTTGAAATCCAGAATGACTGCCATCAAGTTCTCTTCAGAATTTACCTTTCCTTGTTTTATTTTTTTTTGACATAAGAGTACTACTGTGTTTTCATCAATGAAGGAGTTCATTTGTGAGAAAGGGATTGAATTTGTTCGCATTGACGGGACTACATTTGAAAGAGACAGGCAGTTAGCTGTTCAATCCTTCCAATCATCAAAACAGGTCTGTTGAAATTCTCCTTAATAGCTTCATTGAAAATTTTCAGTTTCAGTTACTACATGACATTTTGTTCTTAAGAATTATTGAAAAAAACTTGAAGTGTTTACTTATTATACCTTACGATCTTGGTGGATGCTGCTGGATTTTCCAGTACAAGATGTGTCTTTCTCCTTTTTGGTATATGATGATGGAGATGAAAATTTAAAATTATAAACTAGCACAAATGACTTTTAGCCTCATGAACAAATGGAAGTACAGGCAACCGTGTCGAGTTACCCACTTCCCAATGCTGAATAGTGCAATCTCTTGCAATAGGTTATGGAGGCTTTTGAGAGGTTACTAGATTTATGCTGTCCTCATCGTAATAAAGCTGTCCTCATTGTAATAAAGATGATTTTTTGTGAATTGAGATTTTATTTTTTTTGAAAAAAAGGAGAAAAATATGAAATCTGTATTTTGGAGGTACAATTGCTTTTTGTTCTTCCTTCTGACCTAGAGTAACAAATTACTATCTCCAGGTTAAGATTGCATTAGTTGGAATACTTGCTGGTGGCACTGGACTTAATTTATTAGCTGCACAAAATGTCGTGTTCTTGGAGTTGCCTAAGGATCCATCTCATTTGCTACAGGTATTCTTATCATAATTTTCCCAAGATTTTGGAGAAAGTACATTATTAAGTAAAATGGCTACCGTAAATTTCTCTTTGCTGTGATTTTAGTAATCTCTCTTCAACTTCCAAGTGGGTGAGTTATACAAAAAGAAACTGCAGAGGATGCCAAAGATTTATTAAAATTGATTATTAATTGAACGTTAGTGCACAAAATCGAATTTTAGTTGTATGTTCACTTAATCGACACGTTACGTAATATTACCCCTAAGGTAGCTTCTTAATCCTGTTTTTTCTTCTTTCTTCTTTTTCTAGTGTTCTAAAAAGCGGTATAAGTGGCCGCCTAGGTGCTAACCCCCTGGCGTCTCGCCTAGGCCAAAAAATCTCTCTAGGAAATTAGGCGAGGCCTAGGCATGCTAGGCGGATAGGATATTTTTTTTAATAACTATCCAAACCAGATCTTGATATATTTATTTTTCTAATGATTTATCATATTTATAATACGTGTTGTAACATATCAAATAAAAACAAATAGTGAAAAAGATCAAGTCAAAATAGATAATTTTATTATAGTTGTATTTTTTTGAACTTGTACCAACTTCAAATTATATAAATGATGATACATTTGTAATATTTAGCTTAAATTTATGTTTAGTTTCTTAAATTTTAATATTGAATTGAATTCTTGAAATTTTAAATTTTATTATTTAATAGCAATCTTGTTTATGAATAAAAATAATACGTTAAAGATATGTTTTTGAACTTTAAGTAAAAGCATTTATTATCTTTATTATAGATTGTTTTGCTTTATATTATTGTTTTGTTTGGATAAATGTAAGATAAAATATTAAAATTAACTTAAAATAAAAAATCCTGTTTAGGCTCCCTAGGCCCCCCTGGCCGCCCGCCTAGCGCCTTTTAGAACATTGCTTTTTTTTCCCATTAATTTTTATGACTGGCTCGTTTTTCTTTTGAATCTTTAGTATCGGGTGTTCTACACTGCCACACTGGTTAATTCAAACTCAATGAAAGTATCAAACAGTGATGAATATCTCTGGGTGATGTTACTGTAACATTTTTTTTAGATATTATTAAGCTTGCTGTGTTATCTAAAGTCCTATTCTTCTTCTTATTATATTTTCCCGGGGGGGGGGGGGCGTGTGTGTGGCAGAAGTGTACCTGTACAGAAAAAGATCTCTAGCTAACGAACACAACAAATTTACTTTTAGGCGTCAGATACATGTATATGCATATACATCCATATTGAATTTCTAAAGAAGCTTTCTCTTTCTTAAGGTAACTGCTACAAATTTGTAAACTTACATTCCTTTTGTTTATCCGTCAAATTGCCTATTGAGGCCGTTCATAGAAAAAAATAATCTGTTATGCTATGTAGTGAATAGGGGTATCAACCAGTTCTAAATGCTTCAGTACAATCCATCACTTATACCCTTATATTCATTAGAATTGCAGCTCTTGTTGTTGATTCAGTTTAAGGTTTTATGTACTGTATGGTAACATATATATATATATATATATATATATATATATATCTTTCTTTACGTAAAATCACATAGCAAGTTACAATTATAATTTTGTTATTGGTTGAGTACTCTGCCTTATTTTACTGTTGAAGGCTGAAGATAGAGCACACAGGCGTGGTCAAACTAAAGCAGTCAACATATATATCTTCTGCGCAAAGGTTTTTATTTTCTTATTTTATACATATGTTTATTACCTTCTCTTGGAAAAATTTCCAGTTTTTTTGTTTAAAATTTTCATATGGTGAAATCTTCTTTCAGGATACTCCAGATGAGTCCCTGTGGCAAAAACTGAACAAGAGTTTGCACCATGTTTCATCAACTGTGAACGGAAAGTATGATTCCATTCAAGAGATAGAGGTGCTCTATTTAAAAAACTCATTATTTAATTTCTTATTTAGCAACTGTCAAAAAGTTTTGCTGATTTAGTAGTGAATGAAGCTGTTTGGCTTAAAGGGTTGTATAGTGAATTCTGTGGGGATCATCAGGTGACAAATATTCAAGAGAACAGAGTTCTGTACTTAGCAACTACGAGAGTGAGAGGATTATGTTTGGAGAGCTTCTTTTAGTTGTGAAATTTCAACGTAGTTCTTACACTTCTCAATTCAATATAGTGCATTAATCTATTTCTCACCCATAGACGCAGGTCAAAAGCAGAACCATGTAATTCATGTCTTTTACCTTTATGCTTTCATTGTTTGTTTAGAGCAATTAGTGTGACTATCATAACTCATACTATTTGGGATTTTCTGTTGCTAACCAAATATGTTTATGCTATATCATGCTCTGACAGATAGATAGTATTTCTTATCTTGGAACCGCTGGAAAGGCTAACATAAGAAGTATGAATCCAATTTCTGGGAGTGCATCAAGTAGTGGATTTTCTGCAATCAAGCTTATGCAGTTTCCTACTCCTCGTGTTGATCAGAATTTGCAACCGGATCAAGCATCTGATCCAATAGATGAAGAGAAGGACAATAAATGCGATGAACAGAACAACAGTGATAGAAATTCACATCAACAGTTCGCTCAAAATGAGGTGGATTTTTTGTGTAGAAATTTGGTTTACTTCTTTTTTGTAGAATTATCTCATTACATTTTCTTCCCCTTGTCTTACTCTTCAATTGTGATTACTAAATCTGTTTGATTTATAGGCTGGAAATTTTGATTTGGAATTAGGAAAGGCCACTATTCCAAATGAAGGATTTAAAGGAAATGCTTCTCAAACTGAAAGACAAATGGCTGGAAGAGTTTCTTCACATTATGAAATTGATGGCAATGAAGACAATGATAATATGGAGATGGTAAATCTTAAATCTTTGCAGATACAGATATATTCTTTCGTCCCTTTTTTTTAATATATATTTGATTCATATAGTTCTGATCCTACTTTTGTTTTTTTATATTTTCTTTGGGGGTGGGGGTCACAAATTTGGGGTACAGGTAAAAAATGACTTTCAAAAAACAGAACTAAATAATAGGGAGTCTGTCTGGCTCGCTGAAGCTGCTGCTAGTAACTCTCTCCAAACCAGTTCTCTCCGTTTCGAGGTAAAGTAATGGCCCTAGGATTTTTGCCAAACTGCTTCTACTTGGAATGAATGTGCATGCATGTAGTAATTAGTTGGTCATTTGCCTAGGATGTGGTTTGATATGGACTATTATTATATAACCAAAGTAAAGCACATCATACAAGAGGATGGAATTATAAAATCTGAATCTTCCTATTAAGGTAGACAGAGGGCAAGCAAAATAATAAATGCAATAGACGGATATTTCTAAGTGTAATATAGTGCAGGCCATGAATATCTAGTTGCATTATGCATATAATGGAATAAAGCAACAGACCCTCCTACGGGTAGCATCATAATCCTAAACACTTGAACACATCTTTAGGTTTTCCAGTACTTTCTCTGAGCTTTTCTTTGAGGACAATCAAATCCTTATTTATTATCTTAAGTCTTAACAATCATTTCGCCCAACTGCTTAAGCTTTCTATGTTTAAAAATGTGTTGCAAAATATTTGCATCAGAGAAATCTCTGCTTCTAGCATCTCTTTGACATTAGTTCTGCTAATTGGATTTTTTCCCCGTCACTTGAAGCGATAACTTTAAGGCCACATTCAGTTGGTCATTTACCAGTCCCAGTACATGTATTTTCTTGCCCCACGACTTGTCTTGTTTTCTTTTCTGGGTTCAAAGGCCAGAATCCATCATTGTCATTCTTATGATCCCCTTTGCATCTCAGGCTTTCATCATCCCATTGGTAACATTTCCTTTGTTTTTGGACCCCCTATTAAAGTATGTCAGTTTGAAGTCATTTACTACATTGGCTTAATTGGACATATTGGAGAGTTAATATATTTGCATCTACATTGGGTTTGACATAGTTGAAAACATTAATTTTACCTTCTTTTAAAATGTTTATTGTTTACTCTTGAATTGTTTTCATATATGGGTTTAAGTAAAAATTTATACATCTAGGAAAATGGTCCCTCCCTCCCTCCCTCCACAAAAAGTATTTGACGCCTGTATCTTTTTCGAATTTGGATATTATTATAATTGTTATTATCTCATTGTGGATCTTGAATTGTATTGTTCTGAGACCAACTAATGGCTTGGTGGAAGTAGTAACAGCCCGATACTGGTACTGTTTAGGCTGGAGTTTGGTCCATTTTAAAACTTCTGTGTAGTCCACCATGTACGAGCCTCCTGAGTCCTGTCTGAGCTCAATCCATTCCAGTTCTGAATTCTGATAATTCAATATCACAATATACTATATCATTCCTCAGATGGTAATTTTTCTTTGAAAACAGACAACAACATGCTGTAGTATACTTGCAGAGAAAAGTCTGCCTGACAGCTCAAATATCACTGCTATTACGTTTGGAATAGATAAGATTGGAACTAGCTATCTTGAGGACATAAGGTTATTCCTCGGGGTCGACAAGATCAATATGTACTTTTAATTTCTAATGGCTTTGTTACTCCTTGAGAAAATCACTACTATTTGGTCAGTGAAGCTTTATCTGTCTTCTCAAATAAATTGCTTTTAGGGTCACACAATTAAATATTCTTTTATACGTAAAACATGTGGAAGCAATCAGCAAAACTTTAAGTGGAAGCAATCGCTTATATGCATGTGGAAGCAATCAGCAAAACTTTAAGTGGTTTTGCCGCCTTTTTTCTTTTTTTTTTTCTTTTTTTTTTTCAGGTGAGCCAATATACTGGAAGGATTCACTTATATTCATGCATTCCAGGAATGGATTTAAGACCAAGAGCCCTATTTGAAAACTTCCGACCAGAGGAACTTGAGTCACAACATCCGCCTAATGATGACAGTAAGAAAATTGTTTATAAGTGTATCAAAGAAGATCCGAGATATAGACATGTTCTTGTTGAATTCATCAAAGAATGGAACAAGTTGAGACCTATTGAACAGAAGAAATTGGTTGCCAAACCTTTACAACTTCCTCTATCAGTTGAGCTGTGCTGTTTGAAGGAGAGCCTAAACCATGGAGTTGGGGTATACTTACATGACATCTCATTCTTTTCTTGCTCTTTTTTGGATTACATCATTATCTTCTTTTTTTTGTTGATTTAGAAGTCTCTCTCTCTCTCTCTCTCCGTGTGTGTGTCTCTGTACTAAGTGTAAACGCCTTTTTACTAATAATAAATTCTGAGCTGCAATCCCTATCCACTATGACAGGGATTGCTGAAAGGTAAAAGCAAGAATCGGACTACATCATTCGATGAGATAAGCCATCCTTTACCATCAAATGCAGTTTGCCGGAAGATCAACCTCTGTATTGGTGGTGGCAAAAAGAAAAAAGAATATGAACAGGGTTGGACTCTGTTGGACGAACCACTTTGCAAACTCTGTCAAACTCCTTGCAAGTATGTATGGATAACTGGTCATTTTTTCCTAGAGTTTGTGGTGTACTACAATTAAATATTTGACTTTCAGGGGAAACAATGCTAAGGCACCTGAATATTTTGAGGATCTTTTCTGTAATTTGAGCTGCTATGAAGAATACCGATTAAGAACTAGCAACATATTCCTTCGTGAGGTTAGAACTTATAACTTGAATCATATGTATCCATTCCTACATTCTTCTTATTTTAGAATTTTGACGGAGATAAAAAAGTAATAGATTTCATTTATTGGAAGTAACATCTGAGGTTTCCAGGGGCTTTTCCAAATTGAACATGGAATTTGCACAAAATGCCAACTAAACTGCCATAAACTTGTGGAGCACATAAAACCATTGTCAAATGAGAAGCGAGAAGAGTACATCAAGAAAGTAGCACCAGAGCTGGCAAAACGACCAAAATTGTGAGTTCATAGTTCAACAATATAGTGACAGATTGTCTACTTTTTGTTTTAGATAAGAACACTGCGTAAAATATTGCCTGACGGCTGACATGGTAGTTAATGTTCACCCTTTTTATTTTATTTTTAGTAGACCTGCGCAGATTTTTGCAAACACTACAGCTTGCGAAGTACTATATTTTGTAGTTGTGAGCTAGATAGCAGGTCTGCAGCAGTTTCTCTATAGATGATCTCTTGGAATGTTGCACTTGTCTAATGGTTCAAAAATGCACTATACTCTCAACTCTTCTTGATTTCTTTGGTTTGGCTGAGGTTTGGCCTACAAGGATCAGTCAATTAGCAAAACAGTACTGATCATGACTTTTCTGCAGATTTTTCTAAAATATAGTATTCGTAAAACAAATCAAAATGGCCTCCTCTCAACTGTAAAATAATAACTCAGTTATGATATGGATTTTTTGCTTAGTTCTGATATATATATATGAATCTTCTTACCCAACCAGTGTTGAAAACCCTTCTGATTTTCAGTTTGTCATTTGCAGACTTGAGAAGCTTGTCCATGAACCAACCGAGGGCAATGCGTGGCATGCAGATCACATTGTGCCAGTTTATCTGCGGGGAGGTGTGTCTATTTAACTGACTAGGCTCCCACTCTTCCTCCAATATTTTCATGTCCATTGATATAGGTTTACATATGTTTGGATCTGAGAGCGATTTTTCATCCAGCTGGTATATGTTAACTCAACAGATAATCTACTTGCTCCTGAACATTTTCTTTATTATAAAATACTCCCTCAGTCCTCAAAAGGATGACTAAAGGTACAATTATTTTTGTCGCCTAAAGGATGAGATAAAGTATTGTGTCATTTAGTGACGTCCACGAGTATAAAAAAATAAAATTACTTATCATTTTATGAATCTTGTGGGACCACTAAGGAGAAATTTGGACATTATTTACTCTCTTTCCTCTACTTTTGTTTTTCTTAGTATGTGTGAAATTTGTAATTTGCTTATCCTTTTGAGGATGGAGGGAGTTACTGTTATTAGTTATTACTTTTATAGGAGTTTCTCGTCAAAACATTTTGATTCTTGATGGTCAACCTAATGCAAACAAAATTATGGTGGGTTTGAATTAGATTTGAAATTTTCTTTGCTAAATTTTCCAGGTGAATGCAATCTAGATAACATGAGAACCTTATGTGTAGTCTGTCATGCTGATGTTACTGCTGCACAATGTGTCGAACGACGTTCTACAAGGATGAAGGCTAGGAAGCAACTTAAAGCCATAATGAGTGACCTCAGAGACATTCAGAACCCTGAGCAGAACTGGGCCAAGAAAAAGGTTTCTTCTTGAATGCCTAAAACTTTTTTACCAAGGTTTTCAGTTTAAGCTTGTTATGCTCAATTTGGTCTTGACTGTTAATTGGTAGCTATTTGCATTACGTTGTAAAAATACTTTTTGAAAGTCTATGCAAATGAACTTTCTGGCTATATACTTTGTAATTTGTATAAGATAAAAGAGGGAGTGATATTTGCACATGGAAATATGATTTGGATTTGGCTCCTCTCCATTATACCTTCCATCCCAATACACCAATTATTTGATGATTATAATTTTGTTAGTAATGACAAAATATGTTAATAGATAGTTGATGATATTAAGATCAATTCTAGCAAAAATTAGAATCATTAAAAATATTTTAAATCTTGAAAGTTTAAAAGAATTTTCAATTTTGATGAAAAACCCACATGTTCATCAAATGATGAAAATGTGTCAGATTTTTTCATTTTTTGAACAATTATGCTATTTAATATTATAAATTAATTGACCGTTGTTGATTTCAATTATACTATCCAGAATTATAAGAATATGGTGTATTGGATGAAATTGGAGAGAAAGTGTAATGGAGGAGATCCAAGTCCGATTTTTCCGATTTTTTTATTGCAATGTCCTTTTCCACGTGGGTGTTGTACCTTATCAATTAATTTAAGAGACCTTCCTATGTTATACTAGTGTTACTTAGAACGTGGTTTATACGGTACGAATAAGGATACGCAATATGCTACATAGTTAAAACGCGATACGCTAGGGTATCTGTATACAAGTTCCTATGGTTATGAATTCCCTTAAGTGTAATAAACTCATGTTTATAGAAGACTTTTTAGCTGAATTAACAAGTTGATTGTTTTATAGATAATTTAGTATAAATATAATGTTTATCCAATACAACAATACTAAGTTATAATATTGATACGTTGTCCTATTATAGGTAAAACAAAAAAAAATTTGGTTGGCTAAATTTAGAGCGTACGTAAGAGTAATATGTTTGGGTACTCAAATACCAATATGCACTTCGCTAAGTCAATGAGAGTATCTGGTAATTTTATGTTATACTATTCAATTTGCAAGGATTTGAAGATGATCTTCGGCAAATATCAAGTTTCCTTTTGAAAATAGCACTTTCCCCATAGATATTTCCAATGGTCAAAGTTAATTTTAAAACTGGCAGTTTAGGAGTTTCTGCTTGCTGTATGCATTTTTTTGTGATGTATGCACAAACTTGACTCTCAAATTATGCAGCATATTTGCTTTGTTAGGATAAATTAGTGGTTGTTTTGGTATTTCCAAACCTGGTGCATGGTTTTACACCTTGCGTAGAAGTTTGTCAATTTGTGTAATAATTCACAAATTTGCAGGACTCTAAGCAGATGAAAATTCAAGAAAACATACTGGAGGATGACCTTCTGATCGAGGTTCCTGGAAGTGCATACTCGGAAGCATAACAATATTTGCAGTGGAAGCCAAGAGCATGAGAAATACTCAATTCTCTAGAATGTAGATACTTAGATCTAGTAGTGAAGAAGCATCCTGAAGGTAGTTCTGCACCATGCCCTCTCCCTCTTTTAGTGATCTTCTCTGTTTCCATTTTTTGCATCTCATGTTCTGCGAACCTTGGAAAAGGCAGACAGGATGCACTTGTATTGTGTTGTTTTGGGCAGGCTGGCTCACTTGTATTGTTTTGTGGTGGGCTTGTATTTTGTATATTGAGGAAAGAGGGACAAGGCTGCATGTATTAATCCACTATTGGCATGTCCTGGTCAATTGAGTAGATTAACTGGGCAGGTACGGGTGCTGTTGTACAATTTTTTTTTGTGGCTATCAATTTTTGTAATTTAATACATCTCTACTTTTTCCGAGTTCTGGTGGGTGGACATCTCTCGAGTCCTAATGGACAATTTTCCAGATATATATATGATAACCTCGCTGTTTCATGCACGATATGATTCTCTCTTTTTTTACAATTCTTTTTTTTTTTGGGTTGGTGGCCTTTTCCTTTAAATCATATTTTCACTTTATGTTTATTTATGTTGTCTTGTCTTTATATTGTTTAGACAAGACCGTAACTCCCTGAGCAAGGCGGGGCTAGGTGTGCATGTGACCCCCTCAAATTTGAAAATAAATAATAAATGAATTTTGTATGTTGCAATTTTATTTAACTATTGAGATAATAATAATAAAAAATAAGCAAATGTTATTCTAACACATGACCAACTCCCCACCATATAAAAAGCAGCTTGTATGCTGAACAAATATAAACGCATATACCTTTTCTTGCTTAGCAGAAAAGAATTTAGTGAGGCTGCATAATATTTACGTTCATTGCTTGTTTTCTGTTGGTCTTTATTTTAAATGAAATTAGGCAACTTGATTGCTTGTGTGAAAGTTGCCATTGCAAACAATTAATAATTATTGACATTTTTAACTAGTGATTAAAATTTAAAATCTTGGCTATACCTCTGCTACCATGAGTATTAAAAATGCTGATTTTAGTAGTAGCAACTAGCAAGAGAACTTGATAAGCGAATTGATGATAATGGTAATGGTTAGAGACAGACTTGCCAATAATAAAATGCTCACCTGGCTGACCGAAAATGGCTCATGATGATTCACATCAGATAGGAAGAGTCATGTCACTGTTCATATTGTATTGTTTATTATATTGATGCCTCCTCAGCAAGTTTTATAGATGAAAATTTTGTTATCACTCATCTGTAAATCCCAAAAGATTTACGTTGCGTTTGACTTGAAAGCACCAATAAATGTTTTACTCGGTATCAAAAATGTTGCCCTAGTGCTTTCGCTTATGAATGCATCTGCCTTTTAATCTGTTGTAGACGGTTATCTAAGATCGGTGAGTGAGTGGACGGACCTATCCCTTAAGCAAGTAGTGCGATGTTGGAGAGCTCAACAGAACCTTTAATGTCGGTTTGCTCCAACTCATACTCCTTCACTCAAATTTATGATATCTGTTGAAAAGAATTGCTCTGCTTTATCAATGAAGCTCTCAGGGAACCTAGAGTGCAACATCAAATTACTGGAAGCTTCCGAAGTTGATAGATTGTGCTTCGGACCCTTTTCTTCATAAAATTTCATAGCTTTACTACTGCTGTCTTTTGGGTTTCGCATCTTGAGAGTTCTGCTGTTTCCTGGAGCACCACCTTTTCCAGGAGCCCGAGTGCTTCTTAAATTGTAACGGCTAGGTCTTTGCACAATGTCACCCTGAAGTTTTCTTAATTCGGGACCCAATTGAATAGATTCGGTGAACTCATCTGTAGGATGGTTATCTATGGTTGATCTGGGACAAAATGCAGGCAAACCATTTTTGCAAGATCTAAGCAAGGACAGGAGCATATCGATACTGAGTTCTTGCTGAACCACACCCTTGTTCTGCTCACACCCAAAGCAGGCAGCCACTATTGTGCCAGCCAAGACAGGCATCAGTTCTGGATCGCTGAAGAACATGAAAGGCAGATCGCACACCTGTTCTTCCAGCTTCACCTATTAGACCTTCTGAACAAAACTATAAATAGTCTTGACAAATTAGAAAATAAAATATTAGAGATCCGCTGACCTTGTGTAGAATGGTAGGGCTCTTCCCCCATCGGAGAACAGCTTGATTCTCATAGTGGAACAAGGCAAAGTAACCGAGAAGCAATAATGATTCAAGCAAAAGCAAACCAATCTGAGACATACAAGTACAAATGCAAGCATTCAGAAGACCTGTCAAAACTTCTTTTACAAACATGGTAACGTTATTCGTCTATAACCATAAAATAATTTGATTAATGGATGAGAGTCATATTATCTCATCTATACTCAGGAATGCCCAACTGCAGCTACTTGTGATGAGCAATAAGAATTCTAACTAGACTGTGGAAATGATTGACACAACATGACATCATAAAAAATATTATACAACTCAATAACAAAGAGTTAAATAAGGCCAAGAGGAGAAATGGGTGAAGTGTGGGGAGGTCAAAGATGTCTTCAATATAAAGACAGGAGACACTAGACTTGTATATGAATTTTGTATGCATCATGCGCCAACAGCACAGTACCAATTGAAATAATAATTAAGTTGCCACACAGATAATAATAGGAGTATAAAGGTGCTCTCCATGTAAAACTAAAGAAGCGGAAGTAGCTCAAGAAAGTATTCTCAAGGTTTGACAGTAGAATAAGAAATAATCATTGTTCTTAGCCATCTTTAATTTGTTTTAAATGAATTTTTTTATTAAAAGCCAAAGCAGCTTAGTTACTTAATCAGCAGTTTCATATCATCTATCATTTATGTTTAGAATAACAGTTTAATTTCTCTGATAAACGATCAATGCCATATATTATTTAGTGCTCATTGGTACATCAGATGTAGATCATACATTTAACAAGTAGCTCATGCAGCATTTTGGCAGTCTAGTAATCTACCTAACTGGATGTACAATATATATGTATAGTAACACAGTGACCCCTCTTAGTATCACCTGATCGGTAGCAACTCCCCATTTGCTTGTGCAATGAGAAAGAAGAAAACTCATCAAGTGGAAGAATTCCATTTTTAGGTCTGCCCTGGCCTGTTATCAATTCAAGATGGAAGAAAAGCTCAACTTCATACTAGACAACATAGAACTCTGTCTAAAGACCATATATGCAAGGAATTATAAGTTATAAATTAGAATTAACTAGACAATAATTTTAAGTTAAAAAAAACTTAGAAAAACTTACTAGCATCCTCTGGATGAAATTAATATCTATCACAGCCAAATTATTCAACACCTTCAGCACTCCAGTTGCCACCTCCTCAAAATTAGCTGGAAGGACAAATGAACCCTGAAAAGAATACTACTCATTCTCAAATATATCATGCCCAAGTAAACCCCCAGCCCTCCCTCTTCTCTTCCCCCGGGGAAAATGTTAATCATAATTAGCATAAACTGCACTAATAAAAAGTAGACACATATACACAGACATTAACATAAACCCGCAAAATGGGCCGGAAACCTATAGACAAGCTGTATACAGAAAAAGCAGCCCCAAAAAAAGACAGTCACATAAACCCCTAATGAGAGCTCCCTACCAAAAACCATCTCCCCCTAGTGCTAGGAGTATCTTTTCAAGAACTCCTGTATAAATTTCAACAAATGAAACAGAAGGACCTGGAAAGGTCTCATAGAGCGAAAAGGATAACAAACAAAGTATCAAATCGTTCTACAAGCTGAAAATTCTTTTTCTTCAAAACTTCGATTATGAATTTATGAGTCCTCCATAAGACCACAAAATGCAATGTGGCATCATCTCCCACCCTCTCCTTAACTCTTTTCCCACCTTGACCCTTCGAAAGGTCAACTGCAGGCCAGGTATAACCCAACAAAGTAGCAAAAGTTTTCCTTTTTGTGATACCAATGATAGCTACATTTATTTTTATTTTTTTATTTATTATTATTATTATTTTTTTTTTGGGGGGGGGGGGTTGTGTGAGATGCAAAATCCAACATTGGATAAATGAGACCTGGATACTTAACTAATGGCTACCTTACTTATTGCCAACTCATTTTGGGTTTGGTGCTTTAACATTAAGCTTTATCAGGAGAAAGGAAAAAGAAGAAAATTCTTTAAGAGATCTCTAAAAAGGGTAAATTTGGTACACAAAAAAAAAGAAACAAAACCCAATGAAACATCGACACCATTATGCAACAGATTTTGAACCATAAACCTCTATATATATGTTTGTAACTGGCAGAAATTTTACCTGGTCAGATGACAATCTGTTGTTAGCCTGCAATAGCACAGCTGTCAGCAGGGAAGGAAGACAGACTAAGCCAGTTTCAGATATAGCAGAAAGAAGAAATGATACAGGTGGCTTCAAGCCTAACTTGTCTTCAGTTTTTTGCACTGCGCCACTATCCACCGAGTTCTTTTCATCCTTTCTAGAAAGAATTGACTTAGTGATATCATCTTTTAGAATTGTCTGGGACCCTTCGGGAACTTCTGCTGAATCCATCTTAATGCTAATAGACTCGACCTTATCCGTCACTGAATCTTCAATCCTACTCGTCTTAAATGATTCGTCCAGTGGCATATCCTCTGGTACATCTGGCAATGGTACCGTTACAGTACCATCGCCTGCAAATAACAGTAATCCATAATCTTTACTACTGTTGTATAAAGAGGAACCTCCAACTTGTGCAACCACAACAAGTTTAGACTCTTGAGTTTCAGTTCTAGAAATTATTTCAATAGAAGAATATTCCCAATCAATGGAAGACATTGTTCTGAATCTGGATGTCAAAGTTGCCAACAGATTAATACTTAAGAGAATAGATGAAGGAAATGGTGAGCCTTCCACCTGTGGTCTATCATAAAGTGCAAAAAGATCTCGCAGTCTGTGTATAACTTGATATGCAATCACAAGTTCCAGCAGACCATCCTGCATTTGGAGTTGGCGCTCATCATTGCTTACATGATCAATAATTACTGCCACAGTCCATAAAAATCCATCCAACAATTCGGAGATCGACTCCAAATTTTGAATTAATGTTCTACTTGATAGTAAGTTGGTGGAAACAGGGACATTTGACGATGATGCAATCTTGATATAGTTTTCGAGTGCTCCAGCCAGCAAGGGAATAATTGGGGGCAAGAGATTCTGTGCAAGAAAGTAACTCCTGTTCGCAGGAATTGACAGTACCACCCGCAAAAGTCTTAAAAGGTATATTGTCACCTGGCAGGCTTCAGGTTTAGATGTGTGAGAAGCTGGCAAAGCAGAAGCAATAAAGTCGAGCAGACCTGCTTGTCGAGAGGCCTGCAGCTCAGGGTCCTTTCCCTCCAGAAACTATCCATCCAAATTTATTGTCAGAAGAAAAGAGTTGTCATTATTATGAATCATCTCAGGAAAACAAAACAAGAAAAGGACAAGTTGGAACAAAATATACAGCCACCCACATTTCGAATTGTTTGATGTCATCACCATCATTAACAATATCAATAAGTTGTTATTTCTAAATAATAAATTTAGAGGAAATCTTAAAATTTTGTCCATATTTAGAGAAAAATCTTTGTATTTAGAAAAGAATCTTCGTATGCAAGTACCTTAATCATTTCAGCAGTTATTAACCCGATGCTTGCAGCCCCTTCTTTCCTAGCTTGTCGTAGTCTTTGAAGTTCCTGAAGCCATCTCCCAATTTTTGCCCTCGCGGTCCCTACAGCTGCTCTATATCCAATACCAGAAATTTCAGCACCAACTGAAGGCTCCAAAAATTCATGTTTCAGAGCCATAAGTCTTTGACGGATTTTTTTAATCCTTCTTTTCAAATAGTGTTGCAATGCTATACTGCCGTTTGGAAGAACAGAGCCTCCGGTACTAGAAGAGTTATTTGCTTGAGCATCTTCACCATTGTTAGTTGGTGTGGATCTACCCTGCCCCTCTTTATGCAAAGAACGCCTCTGTAAAGGGGAAGATTGATCCCTAAAATCCATTGAAGCTCTCTCCCGTATTTGCTCTAAGTAGAACTTTCGACGCTGTTCGCTTTCACTGAGTCTTTCCGCTAGTTTTTGGGCAAGGAGATCAGCTTCCTCTTGTTGGGCTTTGGCGCGAACCTCCTTTCTTCGCATTTGTTCCATAGCCTTTGCCTCACGTGCAGCACTTGACGCTTTACGTTCCTCTTCTCTTCTTACTTGAGCCTCTTCCTTTTTGCGCTGTGTCTCTGCAAGACGTTGCAACTTTTCAGCTTCAATGACCTTCTTGCGTTCCATAGCAGCTTCTTCTCTTGCCATGTCTTCTTTCTGTTTAATTTTCATTACTTGGAGTTTCTCAGCTCTCCTCAACTCTGAATCATGAAGTTTCTGGCGTAAAATGATCTTTTTGTTTTCCTCGTTTAGTGAAGTAATGAAACGAACCTCATTAACTTTACTGCTTTCGTCACCAGCCCTTCTCACAACTTGAGCAAGAAAAGCTTCATGCCGAGATTCACTACGTTGGTGGCGAGCATACATTACCTCTCGCAACTTCATGCTGCGCACAGCCTGCCATTCGTTAACACGGTTCAATTTCTCTGAGGTCCGTTGAAGCTTTTGAACTCTTTCAGTCTCTAGCTCACCTCTAATCCTCATAGCCCGTGCATGCTTTTCTTCTGCTTCCTTTTTCAGATCTAGAGCAGTCTTTTTCTTCTTCTCAGGAGACATTAGTTTATCACGCAAATTGCGTGCACGCTCTGCACTTTTTCTGGCCATGCCTGGTGAATATGAAAATCGGGAAGAAACACGCAATGGAGTTGCAAGTATGTCCTCCCAGTTCCTCTTCTCCTTCCAAGCATCCATGGATTTCCATAAGCTTTCATTTGGACCAATTTTCTTTTCCTTATCCCTTTCAGAAACAAGAATTTGCCTTTTCAGGTTGTCCACATATTTAGAATGTCTCTCAACAATAGTATCTGTCGACAATTTATCCTTTCTAGGAAGCATCTTTTCAACTTCAGAAGGAGGTCCAACCAGTTCCCTCTTGCTCTTTCCAGTGACAGGAACAACAGAACCATCTTTAGGAGTTAGCTTAGGTGCAATTGAATCAGTAGCAGATTGGTTCTGTACAGAAGTACGTCCATTTTGCACCGACTTCATTTTGCTGAACCTACCTGAGTCAACATTTCTCTTTTCTCTGCTCGAGTTTCCCTGGGTGACTACAATTCCACTCTGCTTCCTTGGCTTCAGTACTGATTCTTTAAAATTGGAAATAACATCTATTCTACTGGTATGCTTCTCTAAGATTTCACTGGTCCTACAATGGTGATTAGGAAAATCGGACCCCTGTTTTCCAGCATCATTAGCTACATGCATGCTAGCTCTTCCATGTTGAATTTTCCTAAAAGCCTCGAGAGATGAAGACAATATCTCTGCCCTGTGAGGTGAAGTTGTCATACGTCGAACCTGCACTCATCAGTAGGTCACTAGAATCTCAATCTCACAATTTTAAGAAATTTAAAAGAAAATAAAGAAACAAGTTATTTATAAAAAAAAAGACAAATAAATTTGATGAATTTATAATGATACTCAAAAGTGCAAGTGCATAGAATCATAGCATATAACAGACGTTCTGGTCAAAAAGTTGGCTCATCTACGAAAATTCAAGACCAAAAATTATAACATTGAAATTGGAAATATGGTCACAAAAATATCGATGAACATTTTTCATTTTTGCAGTTCCAAGTCATATTAAAGGAAGAGTTACAACTTCCTAATCTGAGAGGAACATATACATATCAGTATATCACTGTTTCCCCCACCAGTGTAGTATGCTACCGTTCCCTTCAAAATACTCTATACAGGATGCTTCAAGAAGATATATATTAGCTGTCATAACAATCGATGTATTATTGTAAACCTCAACATAAAAAATTTCAATAATCAAAATCTATTAATACACCCTGCAAAACTAAACCAACTTCTGGATTAGGTTTGAAAAGAAAAAAGAATAAATCTACACGGAATCAACAATGAGATTAAAATTAATTACATATTTGGCCTATTCCTGTCAAATGGCCTAAAAACTGAATTCAATGTGATATGTTATAAATATTTTATTGGATAACATAAACAAAACACGTTGATAATTATAATCACCAGTGACCTGTTTGGGATTTTTGATTCACTATACAAGTTCAATCTGGATGAAAATTAACAAAACCCGGACAAAACAACATGCCGGTATTACCTGCTGAATGGATTTGAAATTATAAATCAAAAGAAAAATTATGATCCCTGTTAAAATTTGAAGTCATCCCATCCCAGCCTGGTTATTTCGGGTCTCTGCAGTATCTCAAAAGTATTGGTGTTCCCCTTTAGTCATTCTACTATTTTTTATTTTTTTAGGCTAATTCCATTCTAGTGCTTACAGAGTAAGAAAGATAACACATTTTGATCATTTTTTAATATCACCCGAGGCTTAACAAAGATAAGTGCGCAAATAAGCTCATAACAAATACACGATATATTCTACCAAAAGCAATTAGATGAATTCTGATTGCCATCTAATATAGGATCTCAACTTTTTTGGGGAGTAATACTACGGGTCCCAAATTTAAGGTCCGAAATGTTGCGCCATTGTGACATTGGTTGAATGTGACAAAGTAATATTTAAATATTCATTTGGATTACTCATATATTGCTGCAGATATGTTGAGTGCATTTTAATAACAGGAACAATTTTTATTTATTATCAGGAAATACAATCTCATTAGTAAAGAAGGAAGCAAACATTCTAACCTCCCATGAGAGTGCATGTGGCCTGCGCTGATCAGATTTCATAGTCATTGGTGCATCACTTGATTGAGAAGATGACTTTTTTACTTTCTCAAACTCCTCAACTCTTGATTTTAATTCCTTAAAATCGGATGCAGCTTCTTCAAGGACAATAATAGCCTCTTTCATCTGCTCTAAATCGCATTCTAGTTCACATAGAAGATAAAGTTCATCAACAGACCTGTTAAGATTCTCAAAGAGGAAGCACCAAAGCCGCTGCCTAAACCTCTCTTTGCTTTCAACTGCTTCACCTGCATCAATAGTACTCATAATATGCTCTTTTGAAACCTCGTCAGCTATCAAATTCATTCCTTGATTCACATGGTCTCCATTGGAATCTGTCACAGTAGATTGTCTCATACTTCCACGGCCAAACTTTCCAGGTGATAAAGACTCAGAATCTTGAGAAATTGCCACTGAGCTCAAACCCCTGTCTACAACTGATACTTCAGAAATTACTGCATCACCTGAATCATATATAACAGAAGGTGCCAAAAGTTCCACAGTTCCTGCCTCGTCAATGGCTGCACTAACATCTTGAATAGAAGGACAATTAGAACCCAAGAGGTTATTATTTATTTCATTGATATTCTCACAGTTTGCTTTCCTGCAGCCTGAGAAATCACTACTTGGACTAGCTATATTCTCATTCATCATTTGTATATTCACATCTTTTGAAGATACCTCATTCACCTCTTTACGGTCCTCTTCAAAAGATTCATTCCTTTGAGGTAATGATAGTGGCTCTTGAAGAACATGATCCTGTACACATGTCACCATCAGTTTTATATTCTCAGGGTCGGAACAAGAAGCTATACATGAAACTGAACCATCACCAATCTCAGCCTTCCTGAAAATCAAATTATCATTTTCAAAACCACCAAACTTAATTTCAGCTCCTACATTGTTTCCATGATCCAATATCAGAACTCCATCATCTAAATCACCCAACTTGATCTTCTGTGGAACATCAGCAGTATCTTTCTGAGGACGCTCTTGATCATCTCTAGTTCTACAATCAGAGCCTGTAACTTCTACAACTCCAATCACTGCTGATTTTGGGCATTCAGTATTTTGACTAACGAAGCATTTGTCAAGGGTGGAATCATCATTTTTTATAGATGTATAATCTGTAACAGTACTCATGTCATGTACAACAAAATCTCTCCTTGCTTTTAAACCCTGGACACCATTGTTAGCATTTGAATTTCCACGTTTTACATTTGAAGAATGCTGACTGTGCAGAACTTTAGAAGTCTGCTTTCCTGAGAATCCCCCAACCCAACCATGTAGAGAAAACTTTGAACTACTTCTATGCTTCTGAACAAGAATTAATACAAAATACTTAGAACATGCTACCATAGCCAAGACAAATTGGTAAATGTTATTAGGCTCTAAACCAACATCACATAAAATCACCAACCAAAACTCAGAAAGGTTTTCCCATAAACGCATGTGGTACACAAAATTCCACAGCATATAACAGATAAAACACACAGAGAAACTAAAGAATAGTTGATTGGATTTTGATATATAAGGAAAGACATAACTTGTCAAGAGAGAGAAAGAAGGAACGATTCATAATCTTTAAAAGCAGTCCTACCATGAATTATATATTTCTGAATACGGCCCAAACCAGATTTAATAGGAGAAATTTTAATGGCTAATGCCGGTCTTATTCATTTTCAATAACTTCCCAGTAACGTGGACACAGATTGTGAACAAGGATTGACTAGGCATGGTTGATCTGTCTAACAAAAAATAATTGGAACATGCCCAGGGAACAGATATGGTTAGAAGTTGTTATTTGTGGTTCACATCAATTCTATGTTTATAACAACTACAACCATCAGGCTGCTTTTGAGTTCAACTTTTTCTCTCCCTGGAAAATCTCGCATATTGAATTGCATGAGATTCAATCACTGCCATAACCCGAATTCTGAGCCGGTGTTCTCATTTTATGAACATGTATATAAAATCAAGCTTTACCAGCTGAAGTTTAATATTCATGCAAAATTTATTCAACATTCAAACAGACATATTATGAGCTAGAGTCTCCGAGGTGAGACAACCAGAATATTCAAATGATATGATAAAATTCTAAAATCACACAATTTTTGTCAATTTTCCAAAATATTCTTTGTTGTTTAGGTTAGATTTTTACTTACTGGTCTACCTAGAAAAATTAGAGTCTTGGAATAAAGATACAAACTTTTTACTAGACTGAAGTACTGAACTGACACCACCAAACTAGCAACCTAAAAACAAGTATATTTCAATATTAAGCAAGAATCTCAACCTCCTTTTAACTTCAACACCAAATCCATGACTACCGAGCACTTCAATCCCCTCAATTTATCAGGATCATTGTACCGAATTTCAAAAACATGCATCAAAATTCAAGGTTGATACCACACATATAATATGGTCCTTTTATAGCTTTACATTCCCCCTATAATACGCAAGTATACAAATTTCAGATAAAACAACTAACAACAAAGAACATATACTAACAAAGAAAAAGAAAAAGATACTGTAATTTTGTAAAAAGATTCTATAATGTATCGAGTATAAAATCAGAAACATTTCTTTCTTTTTTTCTTTACCGGACCCAAATAAGAAATAATGAGTCACGGAATCAATACTGAAAACATGGCAATTTATCAATATCTTGCTGTCTTTCATCAGCAATAAGAAATATAAAATTTAATCACAATATCTTATAGCAAAATTTGATGAAGAAAAAAAAAATGAAACCTTTTTCACTTGCAACCATCCAGAGCCCTGATCATCCCCAGCTTCTCCACTGTTTTCCATCGTAAAATTGATCACAACATCGTGACCATGTTATACAAAAATGTAAAAACCCTAAATTTTCACAACAACAATGTCATAATACTAATTTTATGCAGAAAACAAATTGGTATGATGCTACCCGTTAAATTAAGTTATATATATATATATATATATATATATATATATATATACACACACACACACACACTCAAGTATATATTGATCTGGGAATGTACATACGCAGGAATCAAAATTCAATAAAAGTTGGTATGAATGAATATTTAAGCTCAATACTAGATTATGCTGGTAAGTAAGAGCTTAAATGTCTAATTATAAAGAAAAATAGGAAATGAAATTAGAGAGAATGTTTTTCAAGGTAAAGAGTGGGATTATTGTGATATGAGAATGAAATAATATTTTGCAAGTCTTCTTATGAAATAAAACTCAAAGTAATAAGGGGGCTCATGAGAATGGTGCGAGTATTGTATTCAGAAACTGAAAGGGAAAGAGAGTCACTTTTTTTTAGAAGGAAGAAGAAGGTGACGGTGACGGTGACGGTGACGGTGACGGTGACGGAGAGAGAAAGTTATTTATGAATTATGACTGCTTCAAAGTCTAAATGACAGATGTAAACCATAATGTGTAAATGACCTTTGTACCCATACCATGTCAGCCAGCTCAGCTGCATGACTCGTACGTACTCTTTCTCAGCCTCGGAAATAACACTATTTTTATTTTTAATTATAAGAGAATGATACTACTACCTTTTATGGTGAATCATTATTTTTATTATAATCTAAAATTATTCTATTTCAAGATTATTTTATAGTATTTTTTATGTAATTAATTCAAACTCAATGTCTTTTTAATATATTTGATGAAAGGAAAATAGGGGTAAATAAGTCCTTGACATTTTTTTAGAAAACATATGTTTTTACTAAAATATTGTTTTAGAAAACATATTTTTTTACAAAAAAAAATTTATCCTCAAAAATTTATAATCAGGCTATTATTATTGCACCTACTTGTCCTTAAATTTTTGCTGTATAATTTTCTACCGTTTTTCAAACTCAACTACAAAACTAAACCCCACGGTTTCTATCAAACAAAATACAGTAGAAGTACATGTATGTATTTCAATGGAAGCTCAGCTTTCTGTATAAAGATAAAAAGTTGTTTACCAACCCAACTTGGAATCTCAGTAAAATAATTGCATACCTGTAATTGTAAAGCCACTCCAACTATTTCATCTTCCGTGTTAAGCTTTTTGCTCACAAGTAAAACCCCTTTCAACGACATGCCGGGCCAATTTCTAACTTCCGAGGCCGACCCATCTCGCCCGAAGCCTTTCCTTGTCGTTGAGCGTCACTATTTTACTCTCAAACGCCAAAGTTAAGAGAGAGAAATAGCTCCACTTCACTTCATTGATCCTCAGCATTGTCACTAATGGTGAATTTCTTCCATTTTGAGGTTGGTTTTTATTCTCTTTAATCTTCTCGTTGTTGGTAGATTTGGAGTTTGCTTTTCATGTGTCTGGTGAAATGACTGTTCAGTTCTATACTTTTCAGTAATTTATTAGAGTATCATAAATTCTCTTTTTGAACTTTGGGATCTGAGTTAATACGATGAACTATGTTCGATTATAACGTTGTATAAGTAATAAATGTGATAGCTTTGCTTTTACTTCTGGTTTCTGTTGTAGATGGGGAAGATATAGTGGTAATTCGTGATGATTCTTTTGTCCCGTGTAAGTAGTCATCTTTGTCTGTATTTGTATTTGTATGTGTGTGTATGCACTTTTTCAAATATATCATTTCCAAAACTCCTTTCTATAATTAGCATAATTTCAGTATGTTTTGGTTGGTTTGCTTTTACTATCCACTATATATGTCTACATATTCACTCGTCTTCAACTGATAACTTCTGTACTGTATTTACATCTCGTTCTTTATGCCTACTAACTACTTATACTACCTTTATGGTTTGAGTTTCAACTCCTTGATAAGAGCCGAACGAGAGAGTTTACAAAATTTCCGGTAATTATTATGTTGTATTTTCTACATTGTCTTATATTTTCTGCCTTTTTTCTTTTTGTAGTAACATTGACTCAGCTGGATTAGAGGTAAAGCTGTTTAATTGATCAAACCAATGGGTTGCTTTACCCTTTTGTTTCTCTTTCTGGCATCCCTTTCTGCAATTTTGGCACGGAATATTGAAGATGCACAACTTGTAGTCAATGCGACTGCAGTAGTTTCTGATACAGATGATAATTATATCTGTGCCACTATTGATTGGTGGCCTCATGATAAGTGTAACTACAACCACTGCCCATGGGGATATTCATCAGTCTTAAATTTGGTAAGATTGGGTTACCAGTTTAGTTATGTGAGATATGTTAATTTTTCTTTTTGATTTGAATTAGAACTATTCATATGGTTTCTACTTGTGAATAGAGATCGTTAATTACTTTTTTTTTCTTTTTCTTTTTAATCTTCTCAGGACTTGGATCATCCTTTACTTGCAAAAGCTATTCAAGGTAAATATCGTTGACTAATGAGCTCACCTCGTTTAGATGATTTGCTTCTTCTTCATAATTGAAGCTGACTGAATGACAACAAGTTTTTATATCTTCCTTTTAGTTGTAGCATTATATTGTTCATCTCTCACCACTAATCCAATTTTTTCGGATGGCTTAACAGCTTTCAAGCATTTGAGAATAAGAATGGGGGGTTCTCTGCAAGACCAAGTAAAGTACAATGTAGGAAATTTTAAGTCTCCTTGTCATCCATTTGCAAAAGTGAGGGACGGATTGTTTGGATTTTCCAAGGGATGTTTACACATGAGTAGGTGGGATGATCTGAACAACTTTTTCATTAAAACGGGGTAAGTTCTAATAGATTGTTTGGATTTTTTTTATTTTTTATTTGTTGGGAATTCTTTGATTTCTTGTATGATTGGTCTACCAGATCATCTTCATCATTATTAGAATTACTCATACTGAACAAACCCTTCCATGGAGGTAAAATTTATAGGGTTTATAAAACAATAAATGTTAAAGCTTAACTTGGATACTCAGCTTGGCGCAAGACTACTACTACTACTACTACTACTACTACTACTACTACTACTACTACTACTACTACATTTTGTCTTGCTTTTTTTTCTTCCATTTTCCCTCTGAAGAGCATAAGTGTATTAAACTTGACTTGGTCATATTCAAATGTTTTTCAAGATTCTGTTTTCCAAAGAATCTTGACCTTTCCTTGCTCATGGTAAGGAAAAGCAAAGTTCATTTAGTCACAGTATACTTATCACAAATGTCTTTGTTGCAGTGCAATAATTACGTTTGGCTTGAATGCATTACGTGGGAGGCACCAGATTAGACAAGGAGTTTGGGGGGGAGACTGGAATTCTAGCAATACCCAAGATTTTATAAATTTCACAATTTCCAAAGGGTACCAGATAGATTCATGGGAATTCGGTATTGTGTTATCGGTTTCTCTTGTTTTCAAGCTTATTCTGATTTTTCTCACCCTTATTCATCAGAAGGGCCTTATCCCTGCCTCTGTTTCCGCAGGTAATGAATTAAGCGGCAAGGGGATTGGTGCAAGTGTTGGTGCTGAACAATACGGCAAAGACCTAATCAACCTGAAGGCTATATTAGACAAGTTGTACCAGAATTTTCACCCAAAACCTTTACTCGTTGCACCAGGAGGATTTTATGAAAAGGAGTGGTATGCTAAGCTCCTTCAGGTTTCAGGTTCACACGTTGTTAATGTTATGACACATCATATATACAATTTGGGTGCAGGTACGTAAGACTGGTGATGTGTTCCCATCTTAAATTATAGTTGATATACTAAATTTTAGTGATATAAAAGTTCTATATGTTATTTTAGATTATTGAATCTAATTGGTATATGCCCACTGCTGTAATTTAGTCACAAATTCCTTCCTGAGCAGGAATGACTTGAGCATGGATTGAAAATAATTAGCATTTGATAGTTGTTGTTACTTGTTTTATATCCTTAGCTATCTCTTCTTGAATAATCTTGTGGTTCTGAAGGGAATCTCTTGCATGATTTTTTTTTCTTGTCCAACCACGGAACAATTAATTGGTCTCGCTTGTGCTATAAAATTTAAAATAAAAATGTTATCTTATTGGTTCCATCTGCTCTTAACTTGGCAACCTCAAATACTATTTGATAATTAAAAAAACGTGTTTGGTGTCAAGTTCATTGAAAATTTGTTTTGCCAAATTGTGTTCCAGTGGTGTATATTTTGTAATTGGGTAACATATTCATGAGGCAGTATGTTTTTCGTGTATGGTTGACAATACGAATAGTATACTATTGACATCAGTTATAGTCCTGATAACTGAAATCTTGATTTGTTTATAAGTAAATGTATTTAATAAACCCCAAAAAGGGGTGAACCCTAGTACACACATAGTTTACAAGAACATGTGGAGATAGAAAAGGCATTCCTATGCCCAAAGAAATAAATGGAATCATGAAATTTATTATAATGAAGTTAAGGACAAGCATATACTCATTGTTCGTGGACTTCTATGCTTCGTCCGTGAATAAATAACATCTAGTATTACTCTTTTTCAGGTGTTGACCCTAATCTTGTGAGTAAAATTTTGAATCCCCATCACTTGAGTAGAGTTTCAGACACTTTTAGCAGACTCAAACAGACGATTCAAACAAATGGTCCTTGGGCTTCTGCTTGGGTTGGAGAATCTGGGGGAGCCTATAACAGTGGTGGCCGTCATGTGTCTGACACATTTGTAAACAGCTTTTGGTAATTTTTGCCTTGGTGCTTTCATCATTATTTCTCCAGTCATACTAAGTTTGCTCTTATTATTAAAGATTCATTCATCTAGAACACATCTCTGTTTGATATAGTTAGCTCCCGCTTATTCATCTCTGAAATATAGGTATCTAGATCAACTTGGAATTGCAGCAAAGTACAATACTAAGGTGTACTGCAGGCAGACTTTAATTGGTGGAAACTATGGACTTCTAAATGCAACTACATTTATACCCAACCCTGATTATTACAGGCAAGGCCAATGATCTAAAAATTTCTGCCAACAATTTTATATATGGCACATTAATCAGAATAAATTGGTGTCAACATTTTACCTCTAACGCATTAACTAAATTTGAGTGTCGTTCTTTTGTTGGAAATATGTTCCGACAGTGCACTTCTATGGAGTCGGCTCATGGGGAAAGGGGTTCTTTCTGTTGACAGTAATGCTTCATCATATTTGCGTACTTACGCTCATTGTTCAAAAGGAAGGGTGAGTGTTCTTTGATATTTATTGATTTTATTTTTCTTGATATAAAGGAAAAAATTGTGGTAAGGTGTAAAGGAGACAACATTGACATGAAAGATTCTATATTGGTACTCAAGTACATCTGACATTATGTGTAGGTCCTTAAAGTCGCAGTCCATTAGGACCTACCATTTACTGGTAGTATTTTATGGTGGGTTGATCTTAATTTGATCCATAGACCAACACAACTAGTGTTCATCCAACCAAGCTAAGTTTTATACCGGATTCGACCCAGTATGTAAAATCATGTGATCACATGTTGCTATGCAAACTGGTCAGGCTAGGTGTCAGGCATCTATTTGATGTTCGACAAGAATGTCAGAACTTTTGCATGGAGGTACATGTTTTACCCATTAACATAAACTTTGCCTGCAAGGATATCCATGCAGTAACAGTTTTAATGTCATGGCCACTGAAAAACAAAATATTTCATGATTTATAAAATAAAAATGTTGGTTACATCAAAATTCTGTGACGAGAACAGATACTTTGTGTTTCAATAGATCAATACTTGAGCCTGTATGCAATCTACCTCACCCAGAAACATTGACATATTTCGTTTTCATTAATGTACCGCTAGTTTATCAATATCAATTGGAAACTTGAGTTGGACCTTGATGCCGTTCCTCTCCATATACATGTTCTTTTATACCAGTTTAATGTATTATGTATATGGATGTTCACTTGTTGCTATCGTTCATCCACTGGACTATCGTGCTTGATTTCATTGATATTTTCAGCTGCATCCGTCCGTATCTTGACTAAACGCATCACCTCTTTGCTAAAAATCAAATAAATTCCCGACTGTAAAGTCAAATAATTGTGCTTTAATTATTTTCTGCGTAAGTTCATCTTTACTGCAAATATTTAACCTATCTAGCCGTAGAGTAGCTCTCTTTAGTCTTTACCCGTTATTAACTACCACTTCAATGGTTGCAGGCGGGGGTAACTTTACTTTTGATCAACTTGAGCAACCTGACTGATTTCAGGATCAGTATTCAAACCACAATGAACACCATCTTGAGTGGGAAAGAAGAAAGCAATAAAAGGAAAAAATCTCTCACCCATGATCTTAAAAAAACAGTTTCATGGATTGGAGGCAAAGCATCAGACGAAGAATTATCCAGAGAAGAGTACCATTTAACTCCAAAAGATGGCGATATCCAAAGCAAAACCATGCTGCTAAATGGAACTCCATTGGAGCTCACGGATGGTGGGGACATACCAAATTTTGCACCAGTCCTTGTGGACGTAAATTCTGCAATATCTGTTGCTCCTTTGTCCATCAAGTTCATACTACTTCCTAACTTCAGCGCTCCAGGTTGCAAATGATGCCTCCTTTGATTCGGGTACTAGGTGTTGTCTGTTGTCACACGGCTATGGGAATTATATATATATATATATATATATATATATATATATATATATATATATATATTGTATTTACTAAATGTAAAGACTACCAAGTAAATATATGCTTCGAGTGGTGAATAAAATGTAATTCTCCACTCTCCACTGTATAATTTAAAGACTGGGAAATGTTCTACCAGACCACTCAAAAATACATGTATTTTTTTATTATTATGAAATGAAGAAAGAACCGATTCCCAGTCATCATTATCAAAAATAAATAAATCCCCAACAAAAGGGATTAGTAAAGATCAAAATTTGGTAGTTAGATATATGTAGGACATTTTTTTCAACACTTATAATTCAATTAAAAATATAGCATCTTTTGCAATTTTATGTGTTGATTTGTTTATTCTAAGTTAAATAAATAAATATGAACGATAACTCTTTTTAAGAGATGTGTATTGGCGAATCGAGAATTTTTACATATTTATTCATATTAAATTATTTTAATTACAAATTATATTGAAGTAAATAAAAGTAATATTAACATACAAATATATGCCCTTTATTTTAAAATTTGAGATATATTTTTAGAATAAAAACTTTAAAGAATATTTTTATATTCACAATGTAACATTAAGATTAACTAAGAATTTATTAGTGGAGGTTATATGCTTCGAAATGATAGTAAGTAAATATTATACTTTGTCCATAGTGTTTTCAAGTTTTAAAATAAAAAGAAAAGAAAAGAAATTAAATTGTTCTTGTTTGTTTGTGAGCTTTTTAATTAAGGAACGATAGTGAAAAGAAATAGAAAGTAATTTTGGCCACTTTTCTTGTTAAATTTTTTTCATTTAAAAATGAACAAATTTAGAAAAGGATAAAAAAAACTTTGGTAAATCTATTGTATTGTATTGTAGTCTCTACATTACTTTATATACAAATACAATAAGATTTAATATCAAAAATTAAGATTTTCTCTTTTTATAAACTCATAAAAAGCACAAAAGACTATCTCTTGTATTAATGTATTTTTAATTATAATTCCACTTAAATTTTTGCAATATATATTTTAACTCAAATAATTATAATATTTAAAATTAGATAAATTAATGCAGTATTAATTTACAATTTAAAGTTTCTCAAATTGGATAATACCATCTCTCTATTAATCTGTTCTGCATATGCATATATCCCTATTCCTACATAAAACTCAACCCTCTCCAAGCGCGGGCTGCGCTCTCTCTCTCCTCAAAGACGTAGAAATGGCGGCATCGGCATCTCGGTCGGAAATCATGTCTTTGTTCCGGTCACTCCTGCGAACATCCCGTCAATTCGCAGACTACAACATTAAAGAATATAGCAAGCGCCGGACCATCGACGGCTTTCGTCAGAACATACAACTCTCCGACCCATCTTCTATCTCCGCAGCCTTCCATGAGGGAAAGTCTCAGCTGCTTATTGCCAAAAGACAGGTCCTTGTTTACTCTCTATACGCACCCAAGGTTAAAAGCATCATGGAGCTCAATCACTAATCAAATTTATACCATACCATGGCCTGCTGCTTTCCAATGGTATTTTTGTTAACTGATGCTAATTTATGGGTCCAACTTTGAATTTGGGTTTGTACCCAGTCGTCGCTTTATAAAATATGGGATTCAGTTTTGTTAGTATATGATTATCTTGAGCTTCTCTTAATCGATGTATTTCGGATTACGTTTTGTTTAATTTCTATGGTACCTGCTTTATTTCTTAGGTTCATTTTGCATTTTTAATTAATTTTGGTGAACCGGTTGTATTCCAGCTGTTATTGATGGTAATTTAACAGAAAACTCTGAACTTGGAATTTGAAATTTAGTTTTTTGAATATTTGATTTTTTTTTAATTTCTTGGGGTGTATATGAGATTAAGAGATTTAGGTTTCACTTTCACTCCTTTGACTTTTCCTCTTTCATATTGGATTCATTTTCAGTCTAGGCTGTTAAGTTGGTTTAATCTTATATTGGATGCATTTAGATGTGATGGATGTATGGATGTGACATCTTGGTGCATCCTTATCAGTTATTGATGCTTTCTCATTAATTTTTGTGAAAAGTATGTGTTATTTCGGCTTAAATTAGTTTATTAGAATGGTTGCTTTTCTTGTTGATGCTAATTTATGGTTTTTGGTTCATTTGTTAGAACTGGGTGTCTTTCTAGGAATTAAGTCATTAACCATGGTAATATACGTTTTCGGTTAATTTCTCTTAGTCAAACTCTGGAATTTGTGCTTTAGAAACTGTGAGCGAGTTTTTAGTGTATGGCAATAGATGAAAATTTTACATTGAAATAGTGTTTGGCTGTATAGTTAGTGTAGTGGCTGCATTTATATTCTAAGGAATCAGGATTGTTATCTGTTATTTCATACATATGTATTGGTGACTAAATTTAGGGTTATATGGTCTTTTATTAGATACATAGACATGTATATGAGGGACTTAGTTTACTCATGAAGTCTTTTCCTTGTGTGGTTTTTGTTCTGGGTTCTGGACTCTAACATGCACATTATCATGTATATTTTGTAATTCATTATTTCAGTTGGAAGGTTTAGTTTGGCTTGGGGACTGGGGTTACTCATATTTAGTCTTCAGTTGTCTTAACTCTAATGAAATTCAGTTTCTATTGAAATTCTATGTAAATTTATTTATGGAAAGAAATCTGCTGTATGTATATGGAAGGTCAATTGCTTGTACAGTTTTAAGTCAGTTGAAACAAACAATATTATATATTAATCCTTCTCTTTGGCTTTTCTCTTATGGCTTTGATAAAATCAAAAGTAATTGGCAACACATACAGCCATACTGGATTAGATGTTAAACATCTCTATTAATAAAGCAGGAGACAATAACAGTTAATTTGGTGTTAACAATTTTGTGAAGCCTTTTTTGTTTCCCTTTATATCCTTTTCATCCCTCTTAATTATCTCAAACATAAAGTTATTTAGTTTTTCATTCATACTTTCTCTCACCCACTCTCTTATCCTATTATCACACAGTGTGTACGCAGGTAAATAGTATGTATTATGCTAGTTTAAAAGCTTCGAACAATCTTCTTTCAATTCTCTACTTTTGGTAGAATTTAATACCAATGAAGTAATGACCAAAAAATAAAAATTAGTACATGAATTATGGGCAAAACTAATGATTTAGCCACTATAGGTGACATCTTTTATTTATTATACTACAGAACTTTTAATTTTTCAAATTACACCAGTAAACTAATTAAAAAGAAGAAGAAATTGGGCCATTCTGTTAAATTGAGCCCAACCGTACTCTAGTCGGCAATATCATCGCCACTGCAATCAAAGAATTCAAATACAAAAATAGTAAACCCTAATGCCTCCTCCACTGCCCCTTCACTTCTCATTCTCCTGATAGTTGAAGAAAGTGTTCTCATTCGCCTCGGTACTACTAACTCTTCCGCCGTCGCCACCGCCACCGCTTACTTCTACCGCACCGCCGTAAAATTCGCTTGTCGTAGCAGTATGAAGCACTTCTCTCACCGACACCGGATTATTCAGAATTGACTTATTCATTGCTGTCACTAATTCAAGCGGAGGATCGTGATGAATTGGGGGAGGTGAGGATGGATGAAAGCTATGTTTGCTCCTTCTCCCTCACTAATTAGCAAGAAGAAAGTGACGAGCCGGATGGGGAACGGATTTTTTGTCGCCGGAGGTGAGTTCTTTGATGTTATTGGTTCGTGATGATTGAGGGGTTCTGCTGCGGATGAAGGTTGGGGCAAGGGAAATTCCTTGCTATTGTCCTGGTAGCTTCACTTCTATTATGGAGGTTTTATTAATATTGGTGAGAAGGAAATGAAAGTATGAATATACTAAACCGCGTAAGCGCAGTACAATCCATGTCATTTTCTTTTCTTTTTTCTTTTTCCTTTTTCCTTTTTCCTTTTTCTTTTACCAGCCACGTATGAAAACACATGAAACAATTTAACAGATGTTTAATCAATTTAACAGAATGACCCAATTGCTTTTTTTTAATTAGTTTACTGACGTAATTTGAAAAATTAAAAGTTCAATAGTATAATAAATAAAAACTGCCAACTATAGTGGGGAAATCATTAGTTTTGCCATGAATTATGTATCCTCTATGGGGATTAAGGATGAAGCTATGTACTCATGCTTGCAAGTAGTTGTGTCAAAAGCCTTAATCATGCAGTAACATAATTTTCCTGTGTTATTTAATTGGGCTATTTATAATGATGAAAGAGATTAAGTACTGTTTTGTGTACATGTATGTAGAGTTGAGTTTGATCAGTATCAAGTGACTGAATATATAAATATATTTTCTTAGAAAAGCTACTTAAATTGCTTTTATACGCATATGTGATACGCGAGATTGTGGTTAAAACCCATACTGATCGACTAGTCTAACAATATTTTAGCACATGCTGTAAAGACCAACAGGTGGTCCAATTTAGTTGTACCATAGCTTGGAGTGTGTGTGTGTATATATATCTCTGATAGATAAGTACCACAAGATATTAACTGTGCATGAAAAGGAAAGCACCTTTCTTGTGCTTTCCATCAGCAAAGCAAAATTCTGGTTTTTGCTAGTATTTTTTGTGGAGAGAATAGAGAGACTTGCATACTAAGATTAGTTGGTATACATGGTTAATGTGTTACAAACTATGCCTGGGAATGCAGGCTTTTGCAGGTTAACTGCATCAGCAAAGATAACTTCTTTTAGCCTTCGAGAGAAGGCAATGCATTAAATTGCTATAAGTTGTGTTTCTCTCGACTTTAACAGCTTACTTGTTACCAAATATCTGAAAGCTACATGAAGTAAAGAAACTGGGATACAATAGCTAAATTTGAATTCTCTGCCCTTTCCTTTATTGTTGATAAGCTAGCAGAGATTAACTAATTACAGGAACATGTAATTTCTTGAGAAAGTGAGAGCCATAGTTACTACTAACTTCAGATATGTGAAACTCACCTCAAGACTTTTGGATGTGGTCAATTATGGAGGGGGTTAGGTCCACCAGGAACTAGCCTCTTGTCAATTTCAAATGTTGGATCAATCTCATCAGGCTGCAAAGGTGAGAGTGGAACAGTTCTGTGGTACAATACTGATGGGCTTTTAGAAGAGAGAGAATTGATTAAATGACGAGAGAGGCGACTGTGGTGGTGTTGAGGATGATGGAATGTATGAGATGACTCAATCAGTGGGGTTGCAATAAGGAAAAGGAAGATGGCTACTGGGGAACCCAACAACCTGAGGAGCTCTGCATGCTCTTGTTTTGTAGTATAAAAGCAACAAGTAGGGAGGGAGAACAGTCTAATGAGAATATGACTAGAGAAGGAAAAGGGAGGTGGTAAATTGGATGTTTGGTAAGAACAAGATAAAAGAACAGGAGACCCATGAGAAAGAATGGACTAAACTACATAAATGTGGTGTATTAATGAATGAAGCCTCTTGCTTTGGTACCAAAAAGAGCAAAAGATGGTTTTTTGGTTAAAGTGTTGTACCAATGACATTTCTGGGACCATTGGAATTCGGTAGGCAGGCTCTAGGAGAGTGGTCAGGGCAGGGTGTTGAAAGCTCCTTGAGACATTAATGGCCTCCTGGTTGGGGTGGGAATTCCTCTCTTAAATGCGATGATCTCTTTGGGCCACCTAAAGATTGTTCACTTAGTTTTTTTTGGTGCAAAAGAATGAGAAGTAGGTAGGGTATCTTAAACTCCCGACAAGGTCCTCGCAAAGTGTGTATGACGTAAATTTGTTACCAATCATCTGTTGTAGATAATAATAGAATATAAGCTAAACGACCCACTTATTACAAGATCAACGGATGGTTGATTAGTTCACTTAGTTTACTATGACTTATTATTACTAGATCAACGGATGGTTGATTAGTTTACTTAGTTTACTATGACTTATTAGGTGACATGATTTACGAGGTATTGAGGTAATGCATGTAGGCAGTTGTTGGCTAATTGCCACCCAAAGTTGCAATGTGATTGGAAAATGGTATTTAAAATTCGCCTTTGTTCTACTATCTTTCCCTTTGTTAACCCCTACTCACTCCCCGATTCCCCCACCTCTCTTTTAATCACCATCTAATAATAACCATGGATTGGGTGCGGTAGTGCCTGGTACAACTGCCAAGTAATTTTTGCTAATATTTAGTTGGCCATTTGGTACGGAACCAACCTAGCCAGCACGATTGGAGGGTCAAATTTATCAGCCATGTTTATTCAACATCCATTTCAACATTCTTCCATGAAAGGACTTAAAACTTAGACAAATAACTTTGTTACCAAAAAAGAAAGAAGGAATATAAGATTCTCTATTTCTCCCTAGTTTTTATTTGGACTCCTTGCTAGTTGCTAGCATGAGATGATGAAACCTAACAATGTCAAAGCAGAATTCATGCCACTCATTATATAACACGAGTACCAGTTATCATATTCCCGAATGGTGCAAAGGTGGGTACATAACAGAAACCAAATAAGGAACTGAAAATGTGGAAGAAAAGGGGGGGAAAACAAACTAAAATAGAAATCTAATTATTAGATTGCATAAATTCCAGAATTCAATAGAAACCCATAGACTGAAGCTGTTTACTTTCCTAGCAACCGACGAGCACGTTCATTGGCACCTCTTACTCTGAAGTTTAGTTCTTCCACATCATCCTTGACAGGCTCCAGAAGTTTGTTGTGCCTGTAAAATTCACACAACTTAATTTAGAAAATAAAGTAACAAAATCAACAGAGACGGACTAACTTTTAAAATCAAACAAGTGATATTGAATCTTGTAATATAACAAAAAATGACTTACCTTTCAATTTCAGATCCCATGTCAATAGCCATATCCTTCAGTTCCCCCAATAGGTTACTTAAATCTGAGAGTGTGTCATCTTGCTTCATCTTCTCTGCCTGTCAAGATCCCAAATTGACAGATCCCAAATGAATAAGTACAACTGTACAAGGAGTTGATATGTGGATACTGCATCAATGCCTTAGAACAAAACAAATGATGGTGCATCTTAAATTTACAAAGTTTTCAGTAAGGCAACGGGAATCTGTAAATTGTAATCAAACCATATCCAAAAGAACAAACAACAAGCATGATACAGGAGACAACATTATCATTAATTTTCATGGAAAGAAATTGCATAAGGTGAAAAAAGCTTAAATCTTCAAACATTCTGTTGACAAATGGACTTGGTCCAAATGCCAAGCTAAAACCCAGATTAGTTTCATCCAACTCAATTTTAATGTAGACAGCCTAGCATATGCTGAATCAATGATAACACACGCATACCTCGACCTTCTGCAATGCATTTGTGGGTTCAGGAGAAGGTGTTCGTGCATTTGACTGTCCCTTAGGTGCGGAGGACAACCCTAATTTCTCTCTCTGATCCAAGTGGTTACCCTTTCTTTGCACTGGATCTTCTGCAAAAATTTACAGTTCCCTCAAGTTCCTGAACAATTTTATATTTTTATTTTACATGAAGAAAAGAAATGAACAAACAAGCGAAGTATGTTTAGAATTTAACCTCTCATGGTAACAGGGCCCACTATTTGACGATTCTTCTTAGGCTTCCAAGTTTTGGAAAAAATACCCCCAAGACTTCCCAAAAGCTTCTCGCCCTGGAATCAAACATGGAAAATTTAGGTCTCCATCTCAATGACATATTCACTTGTCACATTCAACAAAGAGTAGAAAAGTGAGAAATGATTTTGTATTCCACTCGAACATGTCCGACTCCCAATTCGCCACATCCTAAAGAGTGGAAGGGTCCGATAAAGTACATTCCTCAGTGCTCTTACTCAGTGTATTCCTACTGGAGTGTGTCTAACTCCCTATTTTCAACGGAATAAATGAATTATTCAGAATAATTAAGAAATTTTTTTCTAGACAAGACACGATTAGTGGGAGATGTCAAAGAGAGATTACTGCTCTCATAAATATTAGGAAAAGTGGTTCCAAGGGAATGAATGGATCTTTTTACCAAAATAGCAAAGGTATATCTGTGACTTCCAACCAATTATCTAACAGTTCCAAATAAACTCAATACGAGTCATGAGCATCCTAAGAACAATTTTACAGAAAGTGAGCCAGGTTGAAAAAAAAACTTCAAATCCTTAGGAGAGCTAAAAAAATATCGAAAAAATGAAAAGGGAAGCAAAATATGATGATCGGCACATAAAAAAAATAAGAAATTAAGATATAATTAATATCTAGACTTTTTTATTATTAGAAAAAGAACTTCCCAGACAATTAGCAATCAATGGGGGCATTCCTACAATCCACCTTTAGTGATCACAATTGAATCATTTTTTCACATGATACAGCAGAATCAAAGGGCTGGACACAGTAATGTTGAGATATGTTTTATCTATAGTTTGGTATATCACTGTCTAGTGCATAAATGAGGTAATCCTGTACATTGGGATGGCTTGCTTCCTTGTTCTGCCGCAAACAAATTATTCGAAACAGTAGCACAATAGTTAGCACATTTAATAAGAACAAACCAACTCCAACTCGTTGAGAAGCAAAACAAACTAATGTGAAACAGGGAGTTTATATATGTGATCCTGACATTTATCCGACTTCAAGATATGATGATTTAATAATAATAATAATAATAATAATAATAATAATAATAAAAAAATAATAATGAGAAATGAATAAATAAATAAAGTAAACAACTGCAGTAACCAATGTGCAATGCTGAATTAATCATTTGTTCCAACTTCCAATATATATGTCTTGCAAACTTTTTATCACTTTTCAGAAGAACCAGATAGAAGTCGAGATGGATATAAATCCAAAAAATTCTAGATCCTTGTGCAAGTCTTGAAAGTTGGAAATATAGTTGTAAAATATATCAACTTCATTGCAGTGCAACGCTGTCATTTGGGATCAATTTCCAGTCTACCCAACTAGTTAAAAGACATTGTTGAGTTCAGTTCGGCGCAGTGCAGCCACAGTAGAACAGCAGATTACAAGATAATAAATTTCAATTGATATATCATAAAGTATGCTTCCCTACATATTTATAAATATGATAACATTAAAAATTTAGGATTTCAACTAAAGCATACCCTACTAAGATCATGGTCAATATCAGCAGCAACTGTGTGGGTTCTCGTAATTTGTTCACCCTGTTGATGCAAGGTGACCAAAGTTTTAGTAGCATCCTCTCTTATGTCCTCTGCAATCTTTAGGCAGTCGTTGACGGTTTTTGTTGTTTCTTCAGCCTTGTATACTGAATAATTTTCCAGTTCTTGCACAGTCTGATTCTCTAATCCTCCGGCCTCACGGAAATCATTCTTGTATCTGCTTCTCACTGAAGAAAGGGGGTATGAAGATGAGGAGGTCCCTTTAACCTCACCGTCATCAAAAGGGTTAGTACTAACATTAGGGGTAACTAGAGCTGGATCTGATGAAGTTCTCCTCGATGGTTTAAGGCTTTGCTTGTTATCTGACTCATCGTCGGAATCAAAAGGATTGGGGCTATGATAACCGGGAAATCCAGGGTTAACTGAGGTTTGTTTGGCATTCTTGTTCAGAGGAGATCTCTTATGACCAGACATATTTGAATGGGGGGAAATGCAATCACAGATACGAAGAAATCTGTACAGAGTTTACAAAGTGCCTGGAGAAAACAAACAAAATCAAGCAATTACGTAATGCTGGTAAGGATGAAAAAGACGGACACCATCCAAAATCTCAAAGTCCAATTCAAGAGTTAATTTAACAAGGAAACATGAAGTCATCTAGGATAATCTCAAAGTAAAAATTATTCAACACAACACATTGAAGATCAAAGAGAATATAGATGAACAATCCTTAAGCAGATGGATAAAAATAGGAAATTAATGACAATTATATCCTACATACCAGGGGTATACAATCACCAAACAAGCACTGAAGAAATTAATAAAGTTGAGTTCCTTTACTTTTTCCCAGTGTTGAAAATAAAAATATTTGGGGAGTAATATGAAAAAGAACTTGCAAAAACCTAAAAAAAAAAAAACAATCATAACCCCACACCATCAATTTGTAGTCCAAAAAAGAAAAATGCAAAGATAGTGCAAGTTCGACCTTCAAATTGTTCATATCCTTATATGCCAAGAAAACCAAAACCCTCCAGTAAAGTATATGCCTATCCATTTCACTTGATCAAAAGGAGTTATTTCAAATCAGACCAACAGCACAAATTTCAATTTTCTATTATTATCTTCTGCAATCTCAGCAACCAATTATACTCGTAAAAAAAATACAAGAAAATAATCCCCAAAGTAGCCGTTAGAAAACAAATTCACCACAAGAATTAAATTAACAAATAGAAAAACAGAAAAGAGAACATGGGTTAGGCTTAAACTAATCCAGTCAATTGAAATTACAAAAGAAAACTATTGAAGAGCCACGGTTATTGTTCGATGTCAACAAGGGAAAAAAACATAGATCAAAATCTTGGCGAGGAGCACCTGAGACTGAGATTTGGCAAATGGTGAAGATAGCCTTGGAGAGGAAAGAACACCTAGAGAGAGAGAGAAGGAATTACAAAGTTGAGATTGTAGATGTTATAGAGAAGAAAACTAGTATTATTTTTTTATTTGTAAAGAAAAGTCTAGTGGGGTGCGTAGAAGAAAAACTGTTAAAGAAATTGCAGAGACTAGTATATTTTGATGTTTGATTATTCACAAGTGAGCCTTCCTCTCCATTTTTATCAAGTTTTATTTTTCTTTAAATTTCAGTAATTAATATTGAACAGACACAAGGAAAGGACCCTTTTGAGTTAGGTCACAATATTAGAAAGGATTAAAAATAAAATACTCCTAATTTTAAGAGCAAAACAACCATGTAAATGAGGTATATGGTTAAAACTGAAACCTCTAGATTAGATTCTAGGTTTGATTTTGATTGTTATTAGCTACGTTATATATATATATATATATATATTTTATTTTATATTTTTTTTTTTATTATTGTAGGACTTTCTCTCTTTATTGTGAGACGACTAATTGTTCTTGTTATTGATATTTAAATTTTTTTACACAAAATGAGAACAATCTCAAATTTTGGATTTCAAAAAGTATCTTAAATGATACATCATTATTATTATTATTATTATTATTATTATATTGATGATGAGATAGATCCGTACTTTTAAAATGCTTATTTATTTTTAAATTTTAATATATTGATAATTTTAATTTGTTTTTAAGCTTATTGAGTTCCACAAGTATTTTTGGAGCCTTCTTTTATTTAATTACCATAAGCAATAGCATGCAGCTAAATGCCTAAATTCATCCGCAAGAGAGTCGGTCCTATTTTTTACTTTTAGTAGTTCCAGGCGGTAGAAAAATAAGCTCAAAGTTGCCTCAACTGACTTTGACCGAATCAATCACGTCAACTAATACTGATAAATAAATACATAGATTAAAAAACATATGAATCCCCTTGTCCGCCTGCCTAAATGAGGGAGGGAGGGAGGGAGGGCGGGCGGGTCTATGTCAAGCAAAGCAACCATCTCCAATGCGTATTCTCTCCACTGTGGTCATTGCTGAATAAATGCAATCAATTTCTGTCACTCGAGTTTCTAAATGGAATGTCCTCTCTGCACGCACTTCTTTCATCCCAGGTGGCCATTTTCAGCCAAAGATATTGATTACAGCCTTACAGGAATTAGCTTATGAAGCACAGACTCTCTGTCACTTTTGTTACAAATTTGACGAGGGAGGGAGGTTGGTTGCGCCGCGAGGGAGAGACATTATGAGATCACTGTAAGTAAGGCAACAACGATTAGTAAATAGAGTTGGTACAAATAGTAAGTCTGGGCAATTCAGAGAATCGACTATGTTCCATTCCAGGGTATATTTATATGACAGATTTTAATTCCCAAATATATGGTCTTTTGAGGAACTCTTTTGTGGCGCACCATAATGAGTTAAATCACAGTAGGCATGCAAAGTGTGACTCACAATTTTTGTATCAACCCTGCTCTGCTCTTCTGGATAGTGAGGCACTTGACTGTACACTATTTGGTTTAACTACAATGAAAATTATACAAATAAAAACTATGAAAAAAATACGACAAATTCCTTTCTGTTATTAGTATTTTTCCTTCCTCACCACCACTTCATAATACAAAACGCAATTACTAGCAGCTTCACATCACATATTTACGGAAAGAGTTCCACATTTGATATTTAATCACGGAGATGTAGTTTGTATAAAGCAACTTTTGTCTAAAAAAATAGAATCATAGAAATGAAAAACATATTTAATGGCAGATAAAAAGGAAGAAAGGTAGTGGGTTGAACAAACCTCCATAACACACATAATCCACAAGATGGACCCACATTTCATTGGTAAAGTTAATCCTTAAGCTTCACGGATATGCAGCCAGCATTGAAGGATTTCTGATGTTCCCTTTCAATCTTTATCACAAGAAGGAAAATGAATTTGAAGAATTCAGCAAAAACTCTTTCTCAATTAACACTGGAATCTGTAACTCAAAAAAACAGAACATTAATACCTGAGCCTCCAACTGAGCTATTCTATTCACGGATATTTGTTCAACACAAGCGCGGCGTTTGCACTCTTCTTCGAGCAACCCAGTTATTTGATACCTTAACTCGGCCATTTCTTGAGCTAAATCCTCTGCTTCTTCATGTGCCTTCAACTTTTCCTCTCTCAGTTCTTCCTAACAACCATTCAACCAAGTGCTATAAGAAGTAGCGTCTTAACTAATGAAATATTTGTGAAATTCTTCCTGGTTTTAAAAACCAGATTAGTTGCAAAAGCACCAGAACTTAGGGAGTGCAAATGAACAGAGCTCATTCTTGTTCAAGCTCAGCTTGCGATACAGTGCAAAAGGAAGATAAAATGTAATTTTTGAGTATAGCAGCCTGTAGAAACCTAGCTTTGGTGAAACAAAAATAATTCTGGAAACATCCAAATGGTGCACGGTCTGAGGCATTGGAAAGTAGACTTGTAGAGCTTCCAATGGTACTGGATTTTCCTAAATTAATTCAAAATTGACCACGGACATAGTACACATTCAATGACTGCTGAAATTCTTCATTCTTTGGTAGTTGTCTAGATACAATGTTCTTGTCATAGTAAGTTAAATAGTTCAGATACGTTGCTAGTAATTGATGTGCTATCAATTTGGTTGTGTGTTGCTCCAGCCTTTCTATCAATCTCCTTTTTAAGATTTATTGCTGAGTTTTCCGTTCCTTCTTCCTCCCTTCTATGCACCAGTATTAGCTTGATTGTTAGTAATGTTTTTTCTTACGAGCAGTGTTTATACGGGGAGTGTGGAGTTGAGTTGTAATAAGAGAATTTGAACTTATATTTAAACTTACGGAAATGGATGTGTTATCAATTTGGTTGACGGTTGCATCCGCCCTTCTATCAATCTCCTTTCAATGATGTGTTGCCGAGTTTTCATTTCCTTCCTCCTCCCTTATATCTACTGGTATAAGCTTGTTAGCATGAAGAGCCTAGAAATTATGACCAAACTTGGGTTTTCAAAAATAAATGACCCCAACCAGGTTTGATTCACGAACTCTACTTTGAAGTCTAAAATATTCTAAATCCATAATTTTTTATAGAAGATTTAATAATTTAAAAAGACAACTTTGAAAGATTATGATTAGTGACATAAGATGTAGACAATTAAAAGTAATAAAAGTACAGTAAACTACAGGGTCTGTGGAAGGTACCAGACTGCTGAGATTTTTTTGGTCAGTAGTCGGGTACCTCCCATATTCTCATTTAATTATATCATTTAAAGTCCAACAGTGTACATGAAAATAGCTAAATATTTGATATACATGTAAACATGTAAACATTTATGTAATAAAATTAACGTTAATATAAATTTATAACATACCCATTATGCAACCACAATCAAACATATATGAAATAAAATAATAAAGTCAATGACTCGAATATGCAACATATATGGAATAAACTTCATTGCTAAAAATTTAGGCAGAATATATGTTCAAGCAAAAAAAATAGACTAAGACTGAGAAAACAAAAAGAAAAAAAAAATCTTTTCTAGGGTTATTGCAGCCGCGAAAGGAGGGGAGAGAGGTCGGAGCAGACCAGAGATGGCGGGATGAAGCGAGAGGAGCCGTGAGAGACGAGAGTCGCCGCAAAGTCGTCACGAGAAGAGAAGAGTCGCCGCACGTGAGACGACTGGAATGTTTGCGTTTGCAATTTGGAATGAATTAGGTTTAGAACGTACAAATTGCATAGCATATGGGTACCATCAATTAATTTTTTTGTTGCAATTGAAGTATTGATTTTTTTCCTTTTTTTAAAAAAAAATAATTTTACCTAGGCGTGTCCCCAGCATGTCCAAGCCGTGTCCATAGCTAGTCCCCAGCATGTCAGAGGCTAAAAAAATAAAAAGGAATACACGAACACGTGTCGGGGTGAATTTGGGCCTTCCTAGACGTGTCAGTACTTCATAATAGACGTGATTACAAGCTTATCTGAACGGAGCTCTGGAATGTTCAAACCAGTCTTGTATATTAAACGAGCCCTAAATTAGAGTTCAATCTCAGTAGGAAAACTAACTAAACGAGCCAATTTGAGCCTTAATCATACTGAATACCAAGCTGTTCACAAACATGTCCGTATATTTTCAGTCCTAGCTAAATTGATTGTATACATAAGACCTTGTCCAATGTAAATATGATGCTTATAACATACCTTAAGCTGCCTTACAAGTACTTCATATTCATGTATGCGACGTGACATGTTCTCAATCTTGTCTTTCAAATCTGCATCTGGCGCTCTTCGTGCCACCAATCTGGAGAGGAGTGGACCAAGAATGTTCCCAGCAGTGCTTCAAGAAAAACAAAAATGTAAAGCTCGGGGCATTAAAAAGTAAAGTTCCGTTTCTTAACACTTTAAAAATGGCCCAAAATTTATACTGAGGTAAGGGTATTATTAGAGAAACATAAAAAAAAAAAAAGCTATATCGAGCTGCCAAGTGTCATGAAGTCATTAACTACAGAAATATATCATGTAAAGTGATTTTAATATTGCATAAGGTGCTTCAGAAATCAGAATATACATTGATCCAATCACTTTTTTTTAAACCTCAACTAATGCAATAATGTAGTTAGGGGTATGGAAATAAATTAGGGTTTGTGAAGTAAGCTAGAGAAGTAATTTATAAACCATTCTTTTATTTCATTTCATTTTTAAGGATAAACATTACTTGCTAATCTCTTATACTATAAGTCTCTATCATAAACCAAATATGCTAAAATGCACTATGGGGAAACTACCACAGTAACACTAACACCCATGTGCTAGCTATTGTTAGAAAAGTCTATCTAACTAACAAGTCTACAATTATCAATTTTTAACTAAAAAATGATCCATGGGCAACGGTGACAAATCCACAAGAGAGATCACATCATCATCATTTTAAAAAACCCTAATTGGAGATACTAAAAAAATGAACGTGTATACGCTGTCAGTCCGTCTGACCATCTACAGAGAAAGATGTCTCAATAATTAAAATATGGTTAAATAAGATAACATGTCTACGACGAGGAATCAACAGAAGAGCTAAAAGACAGTGTGCCGTGCAAGAGTTGCTCCAATAGACCAATGCAGTTCACTATTTGTGCTCAACTTATAAGTTCAATGGTGACCAAAATGATATGTTTGTGTGTATATACATTACAAGTATAATTCTCATATACCTTGTATCATTTTCTATATCACTTGATGCTGGCAGGCCATCCTTGTCCAGCCATTCTGGGAATTTTTCTTCCATCTTCGTACAGAATGTTCTTGCATTAGTTTCAGATGTTTCAAGCTTCTCCCTCAGTTCTTTATTTTCCTCATCTAAGCATTCAATAACCTTCATACTGTCCTGGATTTGAAAATCCATATCTTTAATCAACTGATCTTGTCTGCCCTTTTCTTGAGCAGCTTCTTCCTGGATTTTATTAGCTTCAAAACAACTCTGCTCAAACGCCATCAAATCAATCTTCATGCTCTCTATCTCACATTGGTACTCAAGTGAAACTGATAATATTGATTCTTCTAGGCTCTCTATACATAAAGATGATTTCTGGAGCTCCATTTCTTTGTTTTGTAATTCATGATTTAAGAACAAGCGCTCTGAATCAGACCTCTTTAATTCTTCTGTCAACTTGCCAACCATTTCCTCTAAATTTTCCATGTCAGCGATTTTTAACTCAAAGACATGTATATGATCACCAAGACAGTGGACCTCTGCATTCCTTGCATTCAGCTGATCCTGCAGGTACTCTATGAATATGTTTTGTTGGTTAAAAATCAATCATGAACATCAATTTACAAAAGGGTAGGAACAAGCTAAATATTACTATCGCCGTCCTGTTGTGAAATGTGTGGGGCACCCACTTTAAGACATGCAAACAAACACCTTTACATTAAATATTTTTAATATTCTCAATATATTAATATATTAAATTTATAGCTATTTTTAAATAATATATAAATGAAAAGTAATCTAAATGTGTTTTTTGGAGCGTCTTCATGCCACCACCAAATAAAAAGGCACAACTAACTAGGGATGGAGGCAGTATAGCATACTAAAAAAAATTAAAAACTGACGGTATTTGATAGAACCAAATGAACTAGGCTGAGCTAAAAAAAATCTTCCATACACAAACCCAAGCAACTAAGCATGCATTTTAAATCTACCATACGTATCAATACCTATTTCTTGAGAGCAGTTACTGAGTTCTCTTTCCAACTCCTGGATGCGTTTCTTGTCTTCCTTTTGGGCTTCCAATAATGTCTTCACATGTAGTTCTAACCTCTGCAAAGACATTATGTAGTATTAGATCGTTTATTAGAAGCCGTGTTCCTTTTTGCAACCAAGAGAAAAGACTTACTCTAATCAGTTGAAAGCTTCCCGATTGTGATGCATTCAACATGTCCTTTTCTTTCGTCAGCTACATCCATATACAATATAGAGAACATGATCAGAATGACATGTACATATTTTTTAAATTTGTTGGTAAGCAAGCTAATATGAAATATACCAACATAACAAAAATAATTGTTAGAATATGTGATTAGGAATGTGATTGGGAGTAATCTTCTCCTATAATAATGGAGTGATTATCCCCCTAATATCAGGATAGAATTGTGCAGTTATAATCATTCAAATATAGCAATAGAATATCTTGTTGTAATGGTAGCATAACTTTAGCAATATACTGTTGTATATATATATATATATATATATATATATATATATATATATATATATCTGCTTTATTGATGAATAATATAGCAGAAAAAATTCTATACTCTATGTTTTATCATGGTTTCAAAGCCAATTCCGTTTTTCCTTTATCTATCCTAGGAACTGGTGGTTGTTCTTTTATTTTTTTTCTGATCATAATTCTCTCCTACCCGCCCATCATGACTACTCTTAACATTGATGATGGTGATGTTGCCGGGAATACAAAAGCTAATTTCCTAGCTTTACCAGCACTACATATGCAAGATGTCTCTTCCTTGCTTAATCCAGAGAAACTTGATGGCACAAATTATGTGGAATGGGTTTTGAATGCACAAAATAAAATTCGAGGTCGGAAGCGTTGGCGATTTATTTCAGGTTCAAAGGTTGCACCTGAGAATACCAATTCAAAAGAATATGAAGCATGGGAAGATGAAAATTGCATGATCAAATCCTGGTTATTCGATGCGATGAACAAAGACATCATATCCATTTTCTTGCGCTTGTCCACAGCAAAGGAAATTTGGGATATGGCTAAGCAAACATACTCAGTGAGTCAAGATGCCTCAAAATCATATCAGTTGTACTGTGAGGTAATCTTTGTTCGTCAATGGTGGTTCTATTATTTCTTATTGGAGAAAATTACAAAAACTTTGGTAGGAGATTGATGTTACAGATGATTGTGCAATGAAGTGCAAAGCGGACACTGAGATATATACCACTAAGGTTAATTCTCAACGTGTTTATATTTTCTTGGCCGGTTTGTACTCATCACTAGATGGGGTTCGTGGACAGGTACTTGCCAATGTACGTCTTCCAAATCTTCAAGTTGCTTATACTATGGTTTGTGCTGAGGCAAACCATCAAGATGCTATGATGGGCGAAATATCGACTGATGACACTACTATGGCTACTAAAAGGATCACTACACGGCAAGACCACAAGAAAGGAACACGTAAATGTACTTACTGTAATGGTGATAACCATGTTGTTGATACGTGCTTCAAACTTCATGGTTATCCTGAGTGGCCAAAGGAAAGAAAACTTCTGCCAACACTTCTTTACAACAGTCAGTGCTCTCTTTCATGTACTAAAAATAGTGACTGGATAATTGACACAGATGCAAATGATCATATGACTTGTGATTCTTCAAAATTTAATTTTTTATCCCCTTCACATTCTATCTTAGTTATTACTAATGCCAATGGTGTGTCATCTCCTGTTTCTGGTGTTGGTAATGTTCCTTTATCCTCCACTTTATCTCTCTCTAATGTACTATATGTTCCATCCCTTGCATGTAATCTGCTTTCCATTAGTCAAATAACCAAGGCCCTTAACTGTGTAGCTTTGTTTTATCTTACTTATTGTACTTTTCAACACATACATACCAAGGAAAGGATTGGTGGTAGGTAACAAGGATTGTACTATCTAGAGGGTGGCGCATCATCACAAATTTACCATAGTCTAACACATATGATGAGTACAAACCAATCGGCCAATATCGTACAAATTTGGTTGTGGCATAAAGGTCATCCATCATTTGGATATCTTAGACAATTATTACCATCTTTATTTGCAGACTGTAAACTTTCAGACTTCATTTGTGAGACGTGTTTAGGTTAAAAGTCATCGTGCTGTATTTCCTTTGTCTTCTAATAAAGTTGTCACACCGTTTTCATTAGTACATTCAGATGTATGAGGACCCTCCCCAGTTTCCACTGCTAATGGAATGAAATGGTTTGTTACCTTTGTGGATGATTATACTCGAATGACTTGGGTATACTTGCTAAACTATAAGAGTGATGTTTGTGCAGTTTTCCGTCTCTTTTATCAAATGGTACTCACCCAATTTAACAGGTCTATTAAAGTAGTACGTTCAGATAATGGACGTGAATACTTCAAGGGAGAGTTAACAGATTTTTTACATTCAAAAGGTATCATTCATCAGACATCATGCACAGAGACTCCTCAACAAAATTAAGTAGCTGAGCGGAAAAACCGACAATTGCTTGAGGTCATTCGGTCACTAATAATTGGAAGTAGTGTGCCTACTCATTTGTGGGGAGATGTTATTAGTTAAGCTATTTATGTGATTAATCGTACATCTTCTAGTACTTTATCCTTTCAACAACCGCTTGATGTCCTTGTTGATCATTGCATGCTTTCGTTATTTGTTAAATTGATGCCTCGTATCTTTGGATATGTAGCTTATTTACACCTTTCACCTCAACATCGAACCAAACTTGAGTCAAGAACATTAAAATGTGTCTTTGTTGGTTATGGGTCTACTTAAAAAGGTTATAAATGCTATCATCCGACGACTCATCGGCTCTATATTTCTATGGATGTTATATTTGATGAGTCAAAATTCTATTACTCTCCTCCAGATTTAAAGCATACATGTCTTGAAGATGTTTGACAATGTGCAAGTCATGATGATGTCTTGTGTTTTGATCTAAAATCAGCAACTCTACCAACTAGTGAACTATTGGCTGAGGACACCTCCACTATGAACACATCCATGACACATCTACAGTTACTGATTCTTGTTCACAAGACTCTAATGATCATTGTGAAAAGTGTTGTTATTGGTGATGACTCTGGAAAGGAGTTGTTATTGGTGTTTTGCCATCTAACCTTGTTCATCATGCACTTCCACCACGATCTACCCGTGGGATTTCAGCTGCTAAATATGAACCCGATTCAAAAGCCAAAGTGAAATACCCAATAAGTAATCATATCTCATCTCACAAGTTGTCTGCCTCGTATGCATCTTATGTGTGTAAATTATCCTCTATCTTTATTCCTAGTACATTCCAGGAAGTTTTGGCAGATCCTCATTGGACTGCAGCTATGGCAGAAGAAATGGAGGCTCTAAAAAAAATTGGTACATGGGATCTTGTTATCCTTTCAACAGGAAAAAAAATTGTTGGATGTCGATGGGTCTTTGCTGTCAAAAATAATGCAGATGGAAATATTGAAAGATACAAAGCGAGACTTGTCGCCAACAATCTTATGGGGTTAACTATCAAGAAACTTTTGCTCCAGTTGCTAAACTCAATATTGTGCGAGTTTTTCTATCTTTAGCAGCTAATAAAGATTGGCCTTTACTCCAATTCGATGTCAAAAATGCATTTCTGCATAGAGACCTTACAGAAGATGTGTATATGGATCCACCTCCTAGAACTTCAGATTATGAAGGTACCACTCGAGTTTGCAAACTCAGGAAGGCTTTGTATGGCTTGAAACAATCTCCTAGAGCTTGGTTTGATAGATTTCATGAAAACGTTTGCTTACACTCAAAGCAACTCGAACCATACCTTGTTTATAAAGCATAACATGGGTAAACTCACTGCCTTGATTATATATGTTGATGATATGGTAGTGACAAGTTATGATGCTGAGGAAATTCAATGCTTACAACAACATTTGGCATTCAAATTTGAAATGAAAAATCTTGGAGATCTTAAATATTTCCTCAAGGTTGAGATAGCTCGATCCAAGCATGGTATATTTATGTCACAACGTAAATATACACTCAATTTATTGTCTGAAACAAGAATGCTTGGATGTAAACCAGTTGATAATCCAATGGAGCAAAATCATAAACTTTTTCAATGTTCCCGTGCTTGTTGTACAGATAAAGGGGGATATCAGAGACTTGTGGGAAAATTAATTTATTTATCCCACACTTGACCTGACATTGTTTATGCTGTGAGTGCGGTAAGTCAATTTATGCATGATCCACGTAAACCTCACATGGATGCTGTAGAACGTATTTTGCGATATTTAAAATCTTCTCCAGGCAAGGGACTATTATTCTCCAAACATGGACACTTAGATGTTGAAGGGTATGTAAAAAACAGTCTATGGTGTCAAGATCAAGTGTTGAATCTAAATATCGAGGGATGGCAATTGGAGTATGCGAATTATTGTGGTTAAAAAACTTGATGAAAGATTTGGGATTCTCTCGAAGAATTGCAATGAATCTCTATTGTGATAATACATCAGGTATAGAGATTGCCCAAAATTGGCAATCCTGTTCAACATGATAGGACAAAGCATGTAGAAGTTGATAGACATTTCATCAAAGAGAAGCTTGAAGCCGGCATTATCCATTTTTCTTTTATGAAGTCAGAATTTCAACTTGTTGATGTTCTTACAAAAGCATTATCCAACAAAGTGTTTACAAGTTGTCTTGACAAGCTGAGCATGTATGACATCCATGCACCACCTTGAGGAGGAATGTTAGAATATGTGATTGGGAGTAATCTTCTCCTATAATAATGGAGTGATTATCCCCCTAATATCATGATAGAATTATGCAGTTATGATTATTCAAATATGGCAATAGAATATCTTGTTGTAACGGTAGCGTAAGTTTAGCAATATACTCTTGTACATATATTTACTTTATTGATGAATAATATATCAGAAAAAATTATATTCTTTTTGTGTTTTATCAATAATTATATCCAATTCAAAATTAGTCAAACCATAAACTTAGTTGATATATATTATATATAAAGTGGGAGGGGATTGAAAGTTGGTCTTATCATTCCTCTTCGAGATTTCAATAGAGATCAGATACATCACATAATGTATTTTTTGCCAGAGTAGTTAATTATTGACTTCTTGCAACCATTCATGCTTTCCCAACTTACTTCTTTATATATTCTACACTAGTAAATTGAGGGGATGCCTTCTCCAAGCAGCAACACCGATCTGGTTTCTTTCTAAAATAGGCAAAGAATTAATGTTTGTATTGCCTTCCTGTTTTATAAGATTAACGAATATTATTGTTTGTGACAAACAAGTATATGACGATGGAAGGCACACGTAAAAGGTATTAGTTGCTTATATGTTACCCTGCCTCAAGGCCACAGGAGAAGCTTCAAATTAGGGATAATATTTCTTGTAACATACTCAAATGTTTGTAACTGGACAGGAATTGTACCTTTCTACATCTTTCCCAAATCTGTGACAGCTCCTCAATGTCAAAAGAGTTGTTACTACTACTATCGAAGCCACTAGACATCTACAAGGAGACATAAAAACATAAAAGTATATTACATAAAAGCAAACAATATATTGCAAAGGGAGCCCATCAAAAGAATATGGTAAAACATTATGCAAACAAATACCACAAGGTGATATATGGATTGCAACAACAAAAATTTACAGATAAATATGTGTTGGTGTGTGTAAATATTTCATGCACATATTGAGGGCGACACAGATAAATTGAAATTTTTTATCCATGATGCTGGAATAGTTTGAATTCTCCAAAAGCACAGCAATAGCAATACCCAGTGTTCTAAAAATCCCCGCTTAGGCCCCACCTAGGCGTTAGGCCCCCCTTGGCACCCCGCCTAGGCGCTAGGCCCTAGGCCCCCCTGGTGCTTCGCCTAGACGCTAGGCCCTTCTGGCGCCTCACCTAGGCCCAAGGCGGCAAAAAAATCCCTTCAAAAAATTAAACGGGGCCTAGACGGGGAGGTTTTCTTAATTTTAATAACTACTCAAACCAGATCTTGATATATTTATTTTTCTAATGATTTACCGTATTTATAATACAGGTTGTAGCATATCAAATCACAACAAGAAGTGAACAATATCAAGTTAAAATGGATAATTTTTTATAGTTGTAATTTTTTAAACTTGTACAAACTTCAAATTATATAAATGATGACACATTTGTAATATTTAATTTAATTCAATATAATTCTTAAATTTATGTTTAGTTTCTTAAGTTTTAATATTGAATTAAATTCTTGAAAATTTAAATTGTTATTATTTAATAGCAATCTTGTATATGAATAAAACTAATACGTTAAAAATATGTTTGAACTTTTAATAATTGCATGTTTGTGTTTGAACTTTGATATTAGTAATATGGATATGTGTTTGAACTTTAAACAAAGGTCTTTATTATCTTTATAGATTGTTTTACTTTATATTATTGTTTTGTTTGGATAAATTTAAGATAAAATATTAAAATTCGCTTAAAATAGCCCCGCCCAGCTGGCGGTCTAGCGCCTTTTAGAACATTGGGAATACTAGATATATATATATATATATATATATATATATATATATGTAAGAATTTATCAATCATTTATGCATTTTGCTCAGAGCCCAATATCCGTTCATTGAAATTATTAATTATGCCTTTGTTTGCTTTAGTTATACATGAATTGAAATTCATTTAGTAAAATTAATTGTTAAATTCAACTACATACATAAATATATATACACACATATACATATAGACACAAACCTATAATTCTTCTGGAATTATCGAACGACCGTATCTTTAAACAACAGCACTATTAGATTGAAAATCCTCTTTCTAGGGTTTTGATTCGGTCTCTTCGCACAATTACAGCGAAACGAAGCTCTTCAAATGATCAGAACATGAGGCTTGATAAATTGATTTGATTTGATTTGTGGGTTTAAGAATTTCTAAGTATTTTCCTGGTTTTGACAGCGGTATCACAATGGCCATCAGCATGGTCGAATGCATTTTGAATATAATTTGGGTTGAGCAGGCAATGGTTCCGGATCTTATACTTTCCCGCCCGCCTCTTTCCTCGTGACGTGTCTATTTCCATTTTTTTTTCCTGCTTTCGTTCTTTATACTTTTTTTTTTCTTTTTCTATTTATGTATTTCCATAACCATTAATCAACGATTTTGTTTTACCCTACCCAATAATGATTAATTCATGAGCGATAATTTATAAACAAATTTTTTATAATAAATAAAATGAAATTTTAATAATATATATTTATTCAGTTATCCACATTGGGCTTTCTCCATTCTAGTTTTAACTTGTAACATTTGAAGTGAGTTTGATTCTTAAAAAATGTATTATACTATTTTTAATGCAATGAGTTTATTGCATTTGTAAGTTTAATAATATTATGCGTATAAACTTTACACCAAAAATAGAATTAATGTACTGCGTATGAATGAAAATGTATTAAATATTTTATACATTGCATATCAATGTCTCGTTTATTATTTTATCTCTTTTTTTTATATAGAAAATTGATATTTTTACAAGTAAAAGAAAGTGAGAGTTTCACAATGTTCTTCCCGTTCTCACATAGGTAATAAATGAATCCCATAAAAAAGATTTGGGAAAATATCAAATTTTATTTTTTAAATATATCAATTTCCTTTTTATTTTATTTGTGTATACATTTTTGTATATAATTCGTGCCATAGTATTATTGGCATAAGTTAAATAAGCTATAGATAGAAAGTACGTTTGATGATAGACAATTAGAAACTAACAAGAGAAAGAATCAACTAATTTTATTATTACAAATTTATTAAGGTAATAAGATATCAAAAATATCTCTTAACATATCATGGGATTTAATTAATATTAGCAGTGAATTTCATTATTAAATTAATGTCTTAACCAAATTTAATTTATTAAACTTTTAAAAAAATCAAATAATATATTTGAATATTTTTTAAACAATAATTGTAAATTTAGTTGAAATAATATATTCGTAACTAAATTAAAATTTATTAAAACTTGAGTTTCATAGTTTTATTCGAATTAAAATTTCAATAAAACTTTGTCAATATAAACACTAATATAGATTTTCATTACAAACTTAATTTAAAAGTAAACATCATTTTCTAAAAATCATAATTAAACTAATTTACATTTTATTCAAATGTTTAACTTAATAATTGATTAAAAGAACTTATAATATATAATTAAATCAATACCTTATATATAAAGGCATCACGGCCGATCCATAATTGGGTGAGTCAACTCACTTAATTTGAAATTCATTTGGCTTCCAATTTGATTTCCAACAGAGTTAACTCAATTAATTTGAAATCAATTAATTAATTAACACACTCAATTTTAATGGATCGATTTATTTTTGTCTGGATGAATATTCAGCGTTTTGTATTCCAAATCCAACATTCGTTAACTCAGCTATTTCTGCTCACATACATCGGCTCTTCCCCTTCCTCACTCTTCGATCTCCTCAATTAACTCCTTTTCGATTTGTTTTCCTCTTGCTTCATCTTCCTTCGATTTGTTTTATTAAATATGTTATCTTTGAATTAAATATTTACCCAGAAATGAGAAAAGATAAAATACTATAAAATAAAGAAAAATATAAAACACCAATAGGACACATAAGTTTAAGAAAGAAATGTAAGTGAGATGGGTGGCCACTTGTCAAGTTTTATGGTGGGTGCCTAAACAACCACCTTGATATGATCTTACATGCCATCTTTGTGGGCTTCATTATAAAAAAAAATATACCTCTTCTACATCTCATCTCATCACTTCACTCACCAATCCATCTTTCAACAGCATTTCATTTCTTTGTCTTAAAAGCCAAAAAAAAAAAAATTACATTCACAATAAAAAAAATAATCAAATTAAACAGGGAGATAATTCTCAACATTGGTCATATAGTTCTAAGAAGAAACATACATAAAATTGAATACAAGTATATTTCATTTCAAGAATGAACTTGCATTTAGAAGTAATGGAAAAGATTTCTTCATGAAACACTGAATTTTTAAAGTTCCCTTAGGTAACACTTTCTGTAAGTACTATGTAGACAAAAAAAGGAGAGGATAAACCTGTGTAAAAGCTAACTGGAGTTGATGAGCAGCTAATTGAAATGTGTTTAACTGCAGGCGATCAATTCAATTATGTAAAGAATGAATGAATCTGTACACCCTTGAATAAAATGATCAGTTTAGAGCAGACCGAGTAGCGGTTCATGCTTGTGGTTGCTTCCAATCCACCAAGGGTTGAACTTGAACCCAAGTCCAGAAGTATTGCTATCTTCTTCATCAGGAGCAGGCAAATTGAGATCAAGAAAATCTCTAATTTCTGGAATTGGTCTCTGAATTACAATGCTAGTAGCATTTTGGTTGTTTTTGGCCTCAGCAATTAAGTGTGACCTCTTGTGACCACCTAAAGCTTGTCCTGACGTAAAAACTCTCAAGCAAATTGGGCATTTATGTGACCCCTCTTTATGTGTCTTCTTTGTCCCGTTACTCGAGTCTGCAGCCATTTCTCGATCAATGGGGCTATTTTTATCAGCAGTTGGATTTGGAGAGAGATTCTGATCAGCCCCTATAATGGTGGTTTCGCTGGGTTTCAAACCAAAGCAGCCTTTCATTTTCTTGTGACTTGCTCTATGACCTCCTAGAGCTTGGAAAGTGTTGAAGGCCTTGTTACAAGATGCACACTCAAATTTGCTCTTCTTCCCAAAATTTTCCTTGCACATTTGTGAGTAGTTCACTCCCAATTCAGGGCCAAATAAATCAAGATCACCTTTTCTATTGCTTGAATTACTATGTTTCTTAGTACCCATTTCAGCTTTTCGAACAGATTTACTTTTGTTGATCAAATTCTTTTGAATTTTCACTTCAGACACCTGAAACTCTAATTCCTCAACCACTTGAGACTTCAACTCTTCATTATCAATTAGCCCATCAACTTGGTCTTCTGATCTGTCCATCTTAGGACCATCTTCAGTAGCACAAAATTCTGTTTCTATGAAATCAGAATTGTTATCAGAGGATTCACCAATAAAATTCCGGCCACCCCAATGACTCAGATCCTTAGAGAGCATAATCAAACACATAGCAACCTCTTCTTGTTCTTGCTCAATCTCAGAAACAGATGATGAAGCATTTGCATTAAAAGATAAAGAAGATGAAGTTGAATTAGCAGTGATGTCCATATTATTATACCTTTTGGTTTTTCTTGATGATCTCTTTTTCCGATTCGGATTCCGCGTTCCATTATCAGATTGATCAGCACTAGTCCAAGAATCTTGTTCCTCCACACGAGTACGTGTAATTTTGTCGGAGTGGCACTTCATGTGCCCAAACAAGGCCTTCCGAGATTGAAAAGCTTTACCACATTCCCTGCAAAGCTTGTCATGATGCAAAGTATCATCACTTGATTCCTTAAATCTACATGTCTTTTTGGGGTTCTCCCTAAGGCCATAACCGGCGGCATCAATGAAAGGGTTGTTACCAGTACCATTGTTGACTGAAGGGAGCTTTTTCATTTTCTGAAGCTTTTCTTGATCAGTTGGATAGATCACATGAGACCTCATGTGACCCCCCAAGGATCTGCCACAGGGGAAGCTCTTGTTGCACAATTTACATATATGTTTCAGTTCTTGATCTTCTTCCATTGAATTGAATTAGAAAATTCAGATCAAGAATCTAGTTATCACTCTGTAGCTACTCGAAATGCTGATGAAACAGTGGAACCGAAGAAAAAACAACAAATTCCCAGATCAAGAAACTAGATTAAAAGCTGAAAATCTGAAGTAATCTTGCCCTTTGAACTGATCTAAGGAGAAACCCACATCATATTTTACCGACTTCGTGGGGGTGGAACAAGATCTGAGGTACAAGAAAAGCAAAGACAGGGTGGGTAGCTACTGAATATGTAGCAGCTATCCCTCTGTGTCTCACTACTAACTAGTTCTTGGGTATGGTAGCTGAAATTTGAAGTAAAAATAAAATTTGAAGAGATGGATCTCTATTACCTTTGTAGCTAATGATGGCGATGAACAAGCAAAATAGAAGAAAAATTAAAAGAGAGAGCGGTTTCTCTCTCTACGATTCCCTTTTTTCTCTCTCTCTCTGTTTACATATGTAACAAGGAGGGAGTAGTAGTAGTACTATAATTGGAGGAGAAATCCATGCATGGAATGGAAGCAAAGATAAAAGAGAGGTAAAGGGAAGAGCAGCACGTGTGTTCAAGTGAGGATCCTACGCCAACCCAATCCAATCAAACGGCTGAGGTTTTATCCCAAATTGAGCATCCCTACTCAAAGTCTCAAATAAACTAATACCTATTCTTTCCTTCGTCTTTGCTAGTTAGGATTAGGAAAGTGAAAGGTTCTTCAATTCCTTTTTCTTTTGGACTCGCACACAGACAAAAATGTAGGAGTATTTACTATAATATATTTATTTAAAATAATATTCCCCAAGTTGGTTTCTTTTCACTCGAGTAGCCAATGGGAGCATGGCATGCTACCCTACTTAAAGGTCTGTTAGTGACAGTTGGTCATTGAGTAAGGCACGAGGGGCAGTTTGGTCATTTGGATTTGGTTGTTATGCAATGATTGGTTGGAAATGAATAAGAGTAGTGGACCTACTCTACTCTTGTAAGCTACACTACATAGACTTGCACAACATGGGAAGCTCCAACTCCAAGCCTGCAGGCTGCAGCTGAAGCTAATAGACCAACAACCACATTTTGGTAATTTGTGAAACTAGCTAGATCTCTTAGCTTTTGCCTATTCATATTCTTTATTTCATTGTCTGATTTTGGTTAGTATTTTTATTGAAACAATTTTTTGTTTATAGTTGGAGCAAATATTATTATCCCATTTTCACACTATTTCGTCAATCTCAAATTTTGGTTGCCAACTATTTTTTTTCCGCTTAATTTGCAATTTCTTATGACTAATTCTCGGCAACAAAACACAAAACTTAAGACCTCTAAGATTAATTTTGACCATTAATTAGTCGTATTTTAGTATTCATTTTTGAACAATTTTCACTATTGTAAAGTTGTATTCTGATTATTATTTTTTTCTGTCAAACCGTCCTATAAACTAATTGTAGCAACTTGCCTTGGGTTGCCAACTTGGTACCTCTATTTCATGTAGCATGACTCTGTGTGCGTGCTAGCTAAGCTGCCGGCCTTAAAATGCTCCATCTAGCCGGTTCTCTCGTTGTGTATTCGTCTGTCTTATTAGCATCACATTTTTGCTGCCATATATAAATTCCTTTGTTTGTGCCTCTTTAAGCCGGCAAATTGGTACAATGTTTAGCTGAGAGTTTATTAATTTTCTTTGTTGTTTTGCTGTGAGGGGAAGTAGAGAGCTAGTAATTAGTTTAAAGCGGAGAAAGTACATAGGAAGTGACTACAAAGGAAACTAAAGTATATATAATTAATTAATTAACCTACTAGCTAGCCTGTCCGTCAAAATTGGCTTGTGTTTGTTGTTGCTGTCGAGGGGTTGTCCAACAACTATTGGCTTTATATATATAAAATCGTCGCTACAGTCGTTCGTTTTTAGTTCGGTTCGTTGGAGAGACGGACCGATGATATATATATATATATATCCCGTGAATGAATCAAGATATATTGTATATTATATTAATTATATTCCCATGCATTTTATAATATTCATGAAGTGGTATATAATTTTTCTTGGCATGCTTGAGATTAAAAAATGCAATAGCATGCATGCTTAATTAATCTCATATTTAGTTAATGTGATAGCATTTGTACTATTCTTGCCAAATCAAGTACACTTAACTTGTGATAGACTCGGCTGGAGTAATAATAACCTAACATACATACATAGAAATAAACTTTAGTAGTAAAGTGATGCTCAAATTGACAAAGCAAATACCTAGCTAGCTTCCAAGGAAAGTTTCAGCTTATCTTAATTCTAAGTAATTGAAACCAAACAATGATATCAATTAAGATAATTAGTAATTATTAGTTCCAGCTGAGCACATTTAGTTAAAATCATAACTTAACTGTTTGTCTTGGTAGGTAAGGCATTTTTCCACAACTGTAACCTACCTAGTTTTATTTATTAGCTCATTAAAGCTACCTCAAATAGATCCAAGCTTTTGAAATCTATCTATCTATCTATCTATCTATCTATAAGCTGATTATTAGTACTTGTCTATGTTTCAATCTCTACTCCACTTGTCTTTCATACACACAAAAGTGTGTGTGTATATAGTAGTATAGTACTACTACATGTATATGATGGTCTAGTTATGTCCCAAATATTACCACCTTCGTTCTTTAATATAAGTCGTTTTAGAGAAATATTTTTGTTCTTTAATATAAGTTGTTTGACAATTTCAAGTAAGCATTGATGGCTTAGTTTCCAATATTATCCAAAGTATTAAATATAACTTTGGTTCTCTCACTATTTTCTGTCCAATAAATAGAAATCTCTTCTTTCAATACAAGGGCAATATAGACAATTGATATTATAGTTAATACTATACAATCATTTTCTTAATACTTGTGCACAACTCTAAAACGACCTATGTTAAGAAACGGAGGGAGTATTATTATAGTAATAATTGTGCCACTAACCAATTTCATTAATGGCACTCTTGTCATGAGCTATGTCGTCATTATGTGGTCCATAGATTAGATAACCCATCTAAAAGACTCAAGCTACGGGGGTGGGGGGGGGGGGGTTGGATTTGGCTGGAGGAGGATGATTCACGGTGGTTTGGATTGGGTGACTACTCCAGCACTATCACACTACTCTTTACATTGTTTATGGAGTATTCAACTGCTGTTTTCTTTCAGTTAACTAAGCAAAGACTTAATTGGTTGTATTTCTTGTCTGAACCCATGTGCATGGGTGTTATCAAGCGAGCATCAAAACATTATTAATGATGAAGACTTGATCATTTCTGATAACAATTTGCGTAATAATTAAAACCTAAAACATCAATCAAACCTTTGATTGCAAATAGATTGTCAACACATACTGAGGGATCATTGGAAGTATAAAATTACAGTGTGATGGTGACTAAAGAGATTTAAAGACAGAGAAGAATTGAAGAATTATGGCATCCCATCTCATTGATATGAACAACGTATATATAGGTTATAAAAGCAAAAGAAAAGAAAACAAATCAAATTGAGTAACTACCTAAGAATCAAAAGTTATAATTACAGAATATACATTTATCAATATTCAATAGGCAAATATATATATATATATATATATATATATATATATATATATATATATATATATATATAAATATATAAACAATTTCAATTTATTATTAATACATACAAGCATATTATTAACTAGTAAAATCTTCTCAATGAAACACTAGTAAAAGTGAATTCATATTCTTGAGGCTAAACAAATTGCCAAATAAAAGTATCCTACATGAAAGCTATGAATTTCAAAGATTCAAACCTCCTTCCAGAGTTTATGGTATCATTATGCTACAGCAGGCAAATCTTTGACCCATGGACAATGGCGAAGTCAGGATTTTTTGCTAATGGGGGCAAAATTATTACTAAGTTTCAAATAATTTGGCGGGGGTTTGGGGGCAACGCCCCGAACCAATTTTTTTAAATACTTTATACTTTCGGATCACATATATATACAATATATTACAATAAAAATATAATAAGTAATAATATATGGTATGTATACACTATATTGACTCATAATAGACTTTTTTAATTTATAAGTAAGTAATTCATTATTTATTTTTAAAAATAATATAAATTAGATTATTATTTAGTTTAAAATATTACAGAGAGAGATACATATATTGAGAAAATATGAGTCATATGTGAATAAATTTGATTGACAAAGTTATAAAATTTTAATTTGACCCCGTATAATAGAAAATTTATAAAATTTCAGTGGGGTCAATATATATATAATACTTAAAAATTTTAAAATTTACCTTACATTATAAAACAAATTTTTTTTTCAATGGGGGCGATTGACCCCACAAGTATCTATGTGGCTTCGCCACTGCCCATGGATCCAAAGGCTTCCCAATTGAGTACACAATAAATCCAATCTCCCTCAGCTTTTCTGGGTTCACAACATTCCTTCCATCAAACATGAATGCAGGCTTTTGCATGTTGTTGTAAATCCTCTGGAAATCAAGATTCTTGAACTCATCCCACTCGGTCAGAATGCAGATACCATGAGCATCCTTTGTGGCCTCATACGCTTCCCAAACCACCGTTATTTCATTAACAGATGTGGGGCTCAATGGTTGGAAATGAACCGGATGATCCCAATCAAACTTGTTCAAAGACAAATCCCTCTATATTTGATCTTCAGTCACCTGTGGATCATATATGCTCAACTTGGCCTTGTCACCAATTAGCCCCTTGTACACATCATATTGCCGAAGTCGCCCTTGTGTCACCAGTGTCTTTCTTGAATGCAAATCCCAAAATGGCAATTTTCTTGCCTGAAACTGTGTTGAACATCAAGGAAACAATCCGATTCACAAACCATGTTTTTTGGTAATCGTTCACCTTGATAACTTGTTTCCAGTAGTTTGCAACTTCAGGAAGGCCATTGCATTCACAAATGTAGACCAAGTTGAGAATATCCTTCAGAAAGCAAGAACCACCAAAACCAACACTGGCTTTCAGAAACTTTGCCCCAATTCTAGTGTCTTTTCCCACGGCATGGGCCACTTGACAAACATCAGCCCCAGTTGCCTCACAAAGTGCTGACATGGCATTAACGGATGAAATCCGTTGCGCCAAGAAAGCATTGGCAACAAGCTTTGAGAGCTCTGCTGACCAAAGATTGGTGCAAATGATTCTTTCTTCAGGCACCCAATGAGCATAAACTTCTTTCAATGCTTTGATTGCCTTTTGGCCATCTGGGGTTTCTCTTCCTCCAATCAAAACGCGGTCTGGGCTAAAAAGGTCTTGGATTGCAGACTTTGCAGTGCAAGAAACTCCGGGTTTGACAGAATTTGATACTTGATGCCGTTGCTGTTGTGGGTCAATACCTTCTCAATTGCCTCAGCTGTTTTCACCGGGACAGTTGATTTCTCTACAACAATCTTGTGGGATTTCGAAACATCAGCAATCATCCGGGATGCACTCTCCCAGTAGGTGAGATCTGCAGCTTTGCCAGCTCCAAGGCCTTGGGTTTTTGTTGGGGTGTTTACAGCAACAGAGATTATATCTGCTTCGAAGACATGCCTCTCAACGTTGGTGCTGAAAAAGAGATTCTTTCCTCTGCACTGCTTCACCACTTCCTCGAGGCCTGGCTCATAAATGGGGAGTTGCTCGCTGTTCCAGGCTGTGATCCGGGAAACAGAGATGTCGGCAACAGCTACTTGAATCGTGAGGGCAATAACTGCCATGGTTGGCCCCCCAACATATCCAGCTCCAATGCAGCAGATCTTCACCATTGTCTTCGCTGTTATGAGTGTTATCTAGTCATCTCGAGCTGAAAATGGGAGAATATCATACATCAAACTAACACAAGCATTTCGTAAGAGCTTATATTTTCATACGTTGAGACAATTAATAGAATTTCATGTATGTGAAGGACTAGACGAAAACAAGCATTTTCAGATAGAATTTCATGTGTGTGAAAGACTAGACAAACACAAGCATATTCCTGAAACAGATCATCTTTAATACAAGTCAGCCTAACTGGTAAGTTGAACTATGAAAAAAAAAAATACTCGGGCATAAAAATCTTGGAGATAAACATGAATAATCAATTGAAGCAATTATGACTAAAAAGAGTGAAATGAATCACCTTATGGACTGTTTATGCCCAATTAAACTGATTCAGAGAAAATTCCAAGTGCAGAGGACAGACTAGGCAGAGCATATAATCAAGATTTCATTGGGTTTACCTCGGAAAGACGAACAGAGAACTTTGTATAATCTCTCTCTCTACAAAATAGAAGAGAAAAAGAGAGAAGCCATTGCTTCTCTATTTATGCACTCTAAAAGTTTTCACCTCTCTATATATATACCATTAGTGATTATTTATTTTTAAGATCTACCACCACACCACAAACTAAGCAAAGGTACCGAAGTCAGATTTAAAGAATAACAAGAACGTTTAACAAGGAATTGGTTAGCACGAAGTTTATTTTGGGGTAACTTGGTCAATTGACCAATATAGAATACGGACACATAGAAAAGGTTGTATATGTGTCAGTATTCTATTGGTCAATTGAATAACTTATCAAAAAAATAACTTCATGCTAACCGGATCCGTTTAACACGTTTCCAAACGGCACCTTTCAGTAACAAAGTTTGGAAACCTTTCAGTAACAAACAAGGGAAATTCAACTGCTTTTTTCCCCTGGTATGGTATGGTATGGTATATAGAAACTAAAGCAGCTCTTAATAAACAAACAGTATTACTCCTACCAATTTTTAAACAAAAGACCCGTGTTAGATTACATGTGGTTGGCCTTAATTGTATTACTACTTTAAATCATTGCTTTCAGGAAACACTTAACAAAATCATTTTTCCACCGAAACCTGAAACCCATTTTAGCGGGACGAGATCGACAATTTTACACATTAATAAAATAATTTTAAAAAAAAAATAATACCTAAAACCCATTTATTAAAAACTTGTTTTGTACAAGACCCAAGTTCTGTACCAAAAACTGATATTTCAAAAGAAAATGAAGCAGTAATAAACATTAACGGGTGTTTAACCATGCGAAATTAAAGGTTTTAACCAAACAACAACATTATTATCTTCAGAGCACAGAAACAATTACGTGCTTGGTCGGTTCAAAAGGAATTGAGTGAGATCAAAGACATGATTAGAGACGACGTTGATTTGAAAGAACAAAGTTAGGAGATTAACATGTTGATACCTGATAAAGTTGGGGTTTAATAGATAAAGACCCTCTAACTAGAGAGAAGTTGTTTTGCTGTGTAATTAAGCTGGTCTGCAGCCCAATGTTGCTAAAGGTGTTATTTGTTTCAACTTTCAAGCAAAGAGACTTGTATATAGGGCAGATCAATATCTTACAGGGTTTAATTGGCCATCAGGTCCATTACAAGATCTTGCCAACTATATGTAGCTGGTCTGAAACCCAATGTTGCTAAAGGTGCTATTTGCTTCAAATTTTAACCGGCTTAGTTAAACTTTATGACAACCCTGCCTTTGTTTGTTGAATCATACCTCAAAACTCTCCCCTAAAACATGTTGAGGTTATCCGGCATAATAGAGGCAATATGTATTAGAGTTCACCTGCGTGTGAGACAAATCCTTCGATGAGATTGTGTGTTGGTGTGAGAGAGATTTAGTGTATTTTAATGACAAAAAAAATTGTCCACCAGAAGAAAGAATTCATATTTATCAGGAAATGCTGATCCAAATGCCTGAGAAGATTATATATATGACCTGTTTCTTTAAAAACATACTAGCAATTAACAGTCCAGATTCCTCTTCGCCCCCAAAAAGTGAATAAAAAATAACAAAAGAAAATCGGTGGCGTAGCTATCTGCACAGATACAGCTGTGCCACATATATTCTATGTATAATTTGTTAATCAAAGTTCATATACAAACTTGCTCCCACAAACACCAATGATAATATAAAACGCGTACATGATTACAGAACAAGCACCCCAACTAAACTCGCTACCAAGCATTGACATCCATATAAGAAAACCTCTAGGACAGCTTCAGTGCCATTTCTTGAAGAAGAGCTCGCTTCTGCGAAGCAGTAATCACATGATTTGTTTCAGCATTCTCAAGCACATCAGCAATTATTGCAGCGGCATGACCAAGAGGTTCCTCTGCTGCTCTCTTTAACATGAAAGCCTGTAAAGTTGGCCAATAAAGAAAACAACGAATATATGCCGTTAGTTCAATTGAGATTCTTGATTTTCAAGCAAATATTTTGTTCTCACTAAATACTAAAAACAAGTTATGATCCACATAAGCCACTAATGTGTCCTTGCATGATCGAAACAAATATGTAACCTATTCAGTAGAAGGAGAGGTAATCGACAGAAGGAAATACATGCCCTGAGAACCATCCATTACATTCAAAAGGTGACTTGTCCCTGAGGACAAGTTTGAGCGACAATGTTTTACTAAAATCTCTCTGACACCCACTACTGGGTAACCAATAAACTGATGGATTAAGATGCAGACTTCCTTCATTTGCAAAACAAGTATAACTTTCATGTTGGGAATTAAGTCAAAGCAAACCACAAAATAAAATAAAGAGAGATAAAACAACACAAGATTTAATGTGGAAAGCCCTTGAAAGGAAGAACCACAAGCCAAACTCTGAATCTCCACTATATCAAAATAATGAGCTTACAATAATCATCCCAAGTTTTACGCCCTAAAACTTGAGGTTCCACAATACCGCGACACAACTTTTTGCACGGACTAAAAGCTGCAAAACTCTCCCACCCACAATACAACCTTTTTGCACAGAATATAAAAGTTACAAAAACCCTCTCCCTCACACAAACACAAAACCCACTAACACCCTCTCTCAACTCTTAGGATGCTACAGGACTTTTGATTGTACTACACTTCAACAACTCAACATAATACTCTATTTATAGTGTACCCCACATATCTCCTTTTCCTATTCAAAATAGGGCACTTCTAAAATAAAATTCCTACTGCAAATTGATTTCTTTCTAAAATAATAATCCTATTAAAAATAAGAGTTCTTCCTTTCCATATTAGCAGTTCTTTTATGAATAGGATTCGAGGAGTATCCCAACAATTCCTCCCTCGACTCGAATCTCCGAATACTTCAATTTAATATCTGAATAGGATTCGAGGAGTTTCCCAACAATTCCTCCCTCGACTAGAATCCGCAAACACTCCAACTTCATCACTATCACCGTTGTCGTTGTCGTTGTCGTAGTCTTCACCATCATCTGCCTTATCTGTATTCTTTCCATCATTTGCATCCTCTACATAATCTGCATTACTCGCATAGTCTGCATTATTCTCCTTATCCGCAATATACGCAGCATCCGTATCTTCTGTGTCATCTGCATCATTCATATCATCTGCATGATCTACACTACCACAATAATCTTCATCTTCCTCTTCATCTTCATCATCTGCATACTGCAACGGTGATCCTCCATGGCTCCATAAGCACAAAATCTCTTATTCATCAACAACAAGATGAACACCAACTACTTCAATCTTTATTCTCTTTATTTGTCACACCAATGCGACTATTTCCCATTCTACTTTGGATTCAACCAACCTAGCTCTGATACCCCTTGTTGGGAATTAAGTCGACGCAAGCTACACAATAAAATAAAAAGAGATAAATCAACACAAGATTTAATGTGAAAAACCCTTAAAGGAAAAAACCACATGCTAAACTCCGAATCTCCGTTATATCAAAATAATAGGCTTACAATAATCATCCCAAGTTACACCCTAAAACTTGAGTTTCCACAATACCGCAACACAACTTTTTGAACGAACTAAAAGCTGCAAAATCCTTCCTCACACAAACACAAAACCCACTCACACCCTCTCTCAACTCTTAAGATACTTCACGACTTTTGATTGTGCTACACTTCAACAACTCAACATAATACTCTATTTATAGTGTACCCCACATATCTTCTCTTCCTATTCAAAATAGGACACTTCTAAAATAAAATTCCTACTACAAATTGATTTCTTTCTAAAATAATACTCCTATTAAAAATAGGAGTTCTTCCTTTCCATATTAGCAATTCTTTTATGAATAGGATTCGAGGAGTATACCAACAATTCCTCTCTCAAATCGAATTCCCGAATACTTCAACTTCATATCTGAATAGGATTCGAGGAGTTTCCCAACAATTCAAACAGAAAAAATTACCTTCATCTTAACAAAAGGACATTAACCACAACAAAGCATACATAAACTTATATAACCATGGTTACTATGAATGTGGATTGATTTGGCACACGTTGAAATTGGGTATGGAAAACGCTACCTATCAGTGAAATACAAAAGACGATTTCTACATTCCTCATACCACGATTCGGAAAGTAGAACAATAGTTCCTGGTCCACAAATCGTAAAGCGAATAGGGTTCCCTAGTAAACTTTTACAACATATTCATGCAAGCACATGAACATTTATCATTATAATTTACTATGTTTCTGTTTACGTAATATTGGGATAAATGTAGCTGAAAGATGAAACCTACAAACTATTTCACCACAATACAGTACGTAGTGTGTTACGTCTTGGAGTATTCCTTCAAAAAAACAAAAAGAGACTACCTGTCCATGATGTGATATGGTCAGTGTACATGGTGACTGCAACCAAGGCTCTCCGTCAATTTGAACAGGCAATGCAGCAAAAAGCTGAATTTTAATCAACTGCCCTTGTGCTAGCCTTCTGGCCCGAGATAGCCCAACCTGTCCCACACAAAATGGCTGTTTATTATTAACAACTGGACAACCTTCAATAGAAAACGAAAATATTAGTTAAAATAAAAGGCCCGGTCTGCGTTGAGTCAATCTTTGGTCTACTTAAATCAAGTTCCATCAACGAAGAAAACATGAACAGCTGTCAGGAATCAAAAAGCTCAATCACCCAAAATTGAGTTCTTTTTACTTATATTTAAAACCTCAACTACACCTTTCAGCTACATTTAATGCTATAAGATCTGATGACAAGATGCCGCATCTGTATAATAGTTCTCAACTTGCAGGTTCAGGTTTAAGTCCCCATATATGCTCTTGAGACATTACACAGATTCAGAATAACAGTAAGGCTAAAACTAGATTAAAACAAGAAGATAAGCCAGCAGACTCCACCATCCCGGAAATATTATCAGTTTTTCCAACTAACAACTTACCTGATGTTTTATTGAATACCTTCCCATAAGAAAAAGAATAACCTTACCTGAAGCTTTCCGAGATGCCATGTTCCAGATATGCTCACAACCTCCAAAATCTTATCATGCATTGATTGAGGATCAAAATTATCATAGGTTTCATCCTCATTTTGCCACAAGTCTACGCCACCCATATAGCTTCCAATATTGGCAACGAGAACACCTTCGGCATCCTGCAGTGTTAAAGAGAATAAAGAAAAGAAGGAATTAATGTCTAATTTATGATTGATGAACATTTAAAGAACCAGAGAACAAGTCAGTTGAGAAAAAACCCTAAACATAAACAATGTGTAAAGATATATCAGTCTTAAATAGGAATTATGCAGAAACGGCTATAAAACACAATAGGGTAACAGAAAAAAGAGATTCAATTTAGGCGGGGGGGGGGGGGGGGAGGGAGAAATCATTCACATTAAGTATATAAACAAAATTAAATTGGAACCTCCATAAGTAGTGCCAAGAAGGTGTTAGAGAATAACAATGTTGCGAAAACAGCAGCAAAGTGAAAACGAAAGAAAAACAATCACACAACACACAAAATTTACGTGATTCACACAAAAGTTGGGCTAGTACACGGTTAGCGGCAAATAAGTTTCACTATCTTTATATTTTTCGTACATAATACAATGCAGTATCCCCTCCTTATATAGCACAATATAAGAAACTCTAATTCATCCAAAAACTCTAATTCAGCCAGAAACTCCGAAAATACAAAACTACCCCTCTGAATTAAAGTTCAGATTAGACTTCATCAATAACAGAAGGGATTACAAGAAAAAATAGGTCGCCTAAATAAAGAATGTGGCTTAAAAACAACAACAAAAAATTAATCACCATTTGCACTCACCTCAGGAACCTCTACCTCAACACCATCCACCTCAACTCGAACTTGCCAAGGATAATCTGCAAATGTCCTATCCATGATGGTCTTAGCACCTTCTCTTGCATAAAGAACTTTATTCATAAACTGCAATGATATCACCAGAATTATAAGCCCTCAGGAAATGGAGAATGCGAGAAAGAAAAAAATCACGATTTGAATCAACTGTACACCAGCAACTAAAGGATAATCCCAAATTCAGACAGAAGCCTTTCATCAAAATGAAAAATTGCAGTCCATGTTAGATGAAGTATAATCATAACTTACTAAAAAGTAGTGTGCCTCCCCCTTCCCTCCAGAACAACAAAACACATGATAAGAAAATTATGTAAGAATTGGGAAAATTGCACGTGTCTTCGTGAAGGATTTGATGATTCAAATGTTACATAGATGATAAAGTTTATCACAAACTCCTAATATATGTTTAAAATAAATTAGAAACTCTGAATATATAAGGTACTCCCATCCCCCTTTCTTAATTAATAACAATAAAAAAAAGTGGGATGCATTACGCATAAGTAGGATCAGACCAGAAAGGGATGGATTACAATTCTTTAGTAGCAATCTATTGCAATAGAGAGAAAGCTCATCGCATTGAACTCTGCACTGTTTTTGTTCAAGTTGGAGTATCAATTCTATCGAAAGTTGCAAGTCTGAAAGAAGAACAAATTTGTCTCAAAGAGAGACCTTTCAATTGAAAGCATGAGATGCACTGTCCAAAATTAAAATTTAACTAAAAGACACTCCCACACACAAAGGTCATTGATGCGGTACGGAAGAAGAAATTCAATAAGTTTATTATTAATTTTGTATTGCTATTTAAAGATAAATGTTGAGTTATTAATGAAATTATTGTTTCCTTTCTAAATTTGGGTTTTTACTTAGTCCCAAAGTATTGGGTTGTCTATTTAAGCATTATAATACTTCATTATTTTTAGATTATTAAGTATATTGATTTGAGATTAAAGTTGTGTGCTTTTGTGTGTTTCTTTACCGATTCTCTGCGGAGATATGTACTATTATTCCTTCTTCCCACCTTGTCCTACATCATAATGGTATCAGAGCCAAAATTCTTGATATTTTTTTATTTCACCCAATTCCTTCCTATCCTATTTTTCTGGCCTCCATACAATTGTAGAAGTTCGCTAGGGAATCGACAACAATTTTCCGATATGAAGGCACGATCGTCGTCGTAGTCTCAATCTATTTAAAAAAAAAATAGTTCAGCGTTACTGTTCATTGCTACAGTGCGCGACACTATTCATCAAATTTCTGAAATTTTCAATTTCGCCCCCAAAATTTTTAAAACTTTTAATTCAACCCCTAAAGTTTCTGAAATGTTCAATTTAACCCCATAGTTCTTGAATTTTCAATTTAACACCCAAAGTTTTAGAAAATTTCAATTCAGCCCCTCTACATATATACAATGTTTCCTAGGTTTAACAATCCAAAGATAAAGCAACTTGAGCATTGAACTTTGGTCATATACGACCAACTTAAAAGGTCGTGTCCTGTATAGTGCCGAGTATTGAGAATTATGCGATCAGCTTGCACTTTCTGAAACAAGTCTTGCAAATTTAAAGACACATTATGAGTGCATAACCACATATTATGTTCGTCCATATTTTGTTCAAGCGCAAAAAAGAAATATTCATGCTAATCGTGTTTGTTTAACTAAAGCGACGCGTTCACAAGAATAGACCCACAAAGTAAATTCTTACAAGACAATTGATGAATGTCTTATAATACTTAAACGCATCAATAACCAATATGAAATTGGTGAGGATAAAGAAGAGCAAATACTCTCACATATTGATATTTGTGAAAAACATGAGGTGGTAGTTAAGTGTGTTGAACAATTTGCACATTCAGAGATAGTTTGCAGTGAAGAAATTAAAGTTAAGTTTAACTTTGAAAAACATCAAAAAAGATAAAGTTAAGGTCAGTCATGTTGATTATCTCTTTCCGGTAGATACATTTGAGTCCCAAACTACTTCAAATTTCTATATTATGTCATTGTTATTCCCGAAAATTGTGCTCATGACATTAAAACATCGGATGCGATGTTTTGTTAGAAGGCATCTCTCAGACTGTGGCTTATTATTTTACGATATTTCAAAACTCGAGAACGAGTTTTTTTCAATGGCGAGGAGAATGATGCGGTACGGAAAAAAAATTCAATAAGTTTATTGTTAATTTTATATTGTTATTTAGAGATAAATGTTAAGTTATTAATGAAATCATTTAGTAAGTTATTATAGTAGTAGCTTTTCAGAGTTTTAATTGTAGTAGTAGATTTCAATTAGAAGAGTTCATTATACATTTTAGTTAGAAAATTGTTTCCTTTCTAAATTAAAGTTTTTACTTAGTCCCCAAATATTGGGTTTTTTATTTAAGCATTATAATACTTATTTATTTTTAGATTATTGAATATATTGATTTGACATTAAAGTTGTATTTTTGTGTGTTTCTTTACCGATTCTCTGCGGAAATAGGTACTATTATTCCTCTTCCCACCTTGTCCTACATTAGTCATATATTAAACTTCTTGCACAAATCAAAAGAGGTCGTATATTAACGCATAAAAGGTTTGTAGGTCACATTTTGTAAGTTCTAACAACTTGTACTCAGCTAGTCCACCAGTAATCACTTAAAACGCATTTTTGCTTCCAAACTAGCCATTCTCAACAACATTAAAAACTTGTCATCCACAAGACCACATCTTAGTATAGCACAAATATTTCTGCCTATGTCCTTCATAATTGCTGATTTCTTCCTAACCAAGAATTTGCTAAGATATGCCCAAAACTCATGAAAAAGGTCGATCTGCCAAGCCACTATAATGCATTCTTTGTTAAAAGATGAAGAGAAGGGCAGAAAATCCTCCTCTATCTTCATAAAATAACTTACAAATACACTTTACAAAGTTCTTGATAATACTTGTTCTTGTGCTCTATAACCCCATCAATATAATAATATACCCAAAGGGTCCCAAACCCAATAATATTCGCACACAATAAAAAAACAAAAAGACTAATGTAAACTTGTACATCTAGCAGAGTTGAATGCTTCAGTTTGTTTTATAAAAAAAATGCCTCACTTTGCTAGGTATATGTAAAGATTTCACTGACCGACGGAACATCTCCCTGTATCAAAATATCTACCGCAAAAGTACAAATACATGTATCAGAATGAGAATAGAAATAAGAAAATATGCACATGCAAACGATTTGCCAAACTCCTAGAAGATCATTTGAAACAGAACCTAGCATAACTTGTAATAACCTGATTATAGAATTTCTCTGGATTCTCTTCCCTCAGATTATGGATTTCCAGAGCAACCTTTGCATCACATCCAACCCCTGCAATAGTAATCGAATTTTGTCACTGACGAGTGAGAATGTCCATAGCAAAAACAACAGGACATATATGGTAATATAAAATATGAATTTAGGCAAAAAACGAACGAAGGAACCCATGTAGCAAGTGGGCAGACGAAACTAGCCCAATACAGAACCAGGATGCCTGCACATGGTAATCTGTGACAATCTAAGAAAATTGAATAGGAGTATGGAAACAGGTAAGACTTTACAAATGCAATACGCTGGGATTGGTATTGGGATTGGGATTGGAAGAGTAATCATCATGATAGGTCTATATTATTAAAATACATAATGAAAGCAAGTCATATATAATGAATTGACGGCATATCACTATCCAACATCTTAAGAAATGCCATGTTCACAAATCCTTATTGTATCGTGTCCATACCCTCCATCCATGTCTTTAATTTTCATAGCTTTGCAGCATAATAGGCCACATGGTATCATGAACCTAGACAAAGCTGCCTAAGCAAGACCATAAAGAAACTTGGCTTAAGATAGTTTAGGGCCCAGCAATCTAGGCCCAGGCAAAGCTTGACACAACACTCGGGGGTTTACAGCAAACCCAACATAGAACAGAGTACTCCAATATTCCCGCATGTGTCTACAATTTCATAAACAATGTTAAGATCAACCTTGAGACATTCCTCGTCCAACGTACCAAGATAGTTGTTCATGAATTTTGGAGATTGGAGTTGCTTTCTCTGTTGGTCAATTGATATCTTCCATCGATCAAGAATTGTTACTGCAGCATGTTCTATGTGGTGCAACACTGTGCAAAGGCCACCCTGTCTCTCCACTGAGCCCAAACCACCTCCCCAAGATAGAACTCGAGCCAAGTCATTTCCTGTTCCAGCAGGAAGAATAGCTACTGGAGGAGGAGAAACAAAGTTCTGCTTATCTATAGCATCTAGAACCCAACCCACAGTACCATCTCCTCCACATACAAAAATTCTGAAATGAGGCACTCTCCTAAATAGAAAGAGACCAGCCTCTGGCCCCTGCGTTGAGCTCAACTCAAAAACCTATGCAGGATTGAAGTAACTAAAGTTAAAAGGTAGCCAAACTGGCAGAAAAAGAAAATATTAATTCCTCGGATAATAAAGTTTTGGTTCAGTATGAACAGACATTTCAGTTCGCATGCACTCCTAAACTGAAAGAAACGCCTTCCATAAAAAACTCCAAACTCCAATACCAAGGTTATAATATACTCCCTCTGTTCCTAAAAGATTTTCTTTTAAGGTTAATGCACACAGATTAAGGAATATAATTAATACCTAACTAAAATACTATACTACTCTTATTAATTGTCTCAACCAATTATTCCCTTCCCAATATTTTTTATTCAATTCAACCAATTACTTCTTATTCAACCAATTACTACTTGGATTATAGCATTGAATTGAATAAGAATCATTGGAAAGGGAAGAAATCTTTAAATAAGGGTAAAGTAGGAAAATAATAGCTAATGTGTATTGATAAACTCAAAACGACAATCTTTTTGGAACAAAAATTACTTCCTAAAACGACAATCTTTTAGGAACGGAGGGAGTAATAATAATAATAATAATAAAAGTCATATGGAATATTCACTTCAATAAGAGAGGGAGATGGAGGGAGAGAATGAGAGACTCGGCAAAAATAGTTAGTAGCTTAACTCTAACTGTAAAATCTCTAACCTGAATGGGATTCAAAAGTAGATTCAAACGTAGCCTAAGTGAATCTCCTCGTTGGGCCCCACTCTTTTTGTTAATGAAGACTAAAAGGGGTCTTGCGTCTGGAGGTAAATCACTCAACTCATATCTTTGTTTCATTCCTGCTATGTGGAACTCATTCTTCTGATTGATTGAAGAATTTCTTTTAAAACTTGGCTTTGAATCCAGTTTATTTACAACATTACTGTCTTGATTTTGATCCAGACCCTCCGTGCTGATAGTACCATTACAGTTTTCCTCTATTCTATGTGAACCATTTATGGTTTGGTTGCTATCACCTGTACTTTCCGTGGAAGAGTTGCCAATACTACTGCTATTACCTGTGTCTGCAGAGGCTTCATTTCCCTGCTTGTACTTCTTACTTTGACTCCTAATACTAGCTCGGACAGAAGATGCAATCTCGTTAGCTCCATGAGTGATTGAACTTAACAATCCACCCGACAAGGCTCGGTTCAATTCCTTGCAATAGAGCGGTGACAGAATCAGCCTTTTAAATGGGCCTAAATCACAAATGTCACCTGTTTCAATAGACATGCTTCCATGACAGTCAACATGTACCAATCGCTGACACCATAAGCAACACCATATAGGGGATCCTCCGAGAAAAGAACCACTGCAAGGTTCTTCACAATAACTACAAAAAGAAGTTTCATCAGTTTGATCCGCAACCTCCGTCCACCGAACAGCCCACTGGTGAATCACATGCTCATACCCAGCCATAGACACACGCTTGCAATCTTTGTGAGCCTTCGAGGAGCAGCTGAGGTGAGATGCTGCACCACATATGCTACAATGGTGGATAAAACTGTCTGAAGCCACCATTGGCCCAAGTGCTTGAGTAGCTGACATGGACTTCAAGCATACACAACACTTCAAGCTTTTCCCACGAGAGATGGATTCCAAGATCCAAGTATGCGGAGCTACAGGGACATTGCTCCTTGTTTTCGGGTTCTTCTTTGACCTGGCTATGGCTTTCATCCAACTAAGATTGATATTTCTTCTCCACTGGAAGGCAGTGTAAGCTATAGTCAGGACTCCAATAAGCCCAGCAATAAAGCAAGACACAATGAAAAGGCGAGATTCCACCATATCAGGTGGAAGCTGAATCCCAGGTTCTCGATCGTCATCCATTCTTCAAAAAGTATTTCCCAGCATTCTATATAACATAGATACAAATGGAACAAAACCCAATCGCAAAAACCATGGCCATCTACAATGTTACAAGAGCCCACATATTCCTCTACTCACTCCCACTGTTCAAGCATGATCTGCATATAAATTAGAACATAGCACCAATATCCTGGAGAATTCAATAATAGTCCCCGTCACCGATAATACTATTATAATTTCGCTTGCCAAGAATTGCTTTTAAAACCTCATATGTATATCATCCATTAAACTCCTATCAGTCCCTGTTATAGACTTTCAATATAACAATATCACCTGCAAAACACAAAAATCATGTCAGATTATGTAAATACCAAATTTGAAACCCCTAATAATATTATTTATATATCTTCCTTGGGATAAAGACATCTAAAACTTATACATATAAAGAGGCAACAGAGCTAGAAAACGTCACAAATCAAGTATCAACCATAGTTCATAGACTAGTACAATACTAGAAATTTCTTTCTGGTAATATTCTCCTAAAATGAAATTGAAATATGCATCAACAGAACAAAAATATAGGTAATAAAGCCATAAATATAATTAACACCAAAAGTGACAACAAAGTTTCCTTCCAGAATGGATGAGAGACTTCTCCTAAGGGAAACCAAATAATGATTAGTATTCGTGGGTCAACTTGCTAATGTTTTAGAAACCTTTGCTAATGTTTTAGAAACCTTTTCACAATACGTTGTATTTATAATGTAATGTTTCAAAATGCCTTTTAAAACCATAAGTAAAGAATTGTTTCAAAATGGATTATTACGCTCATAAGCTGTGAAACGCTATGCAATTATATCACAAGCTTATCAAAGAACAAACATTCTCCTTGTATTAGTCCAAATTGAACTGCGACATTTACTAACAGAACACATGAATGCAATAACTCATTTTTTAACAGTAAACTAAAATTGCTTAACCTAAACTGATTTATATACACATAAATAGATATATGCATGAAAACAATACTCAATGAAGCCTGGACAGCTCAATTATCAATATAAAACTATATTGGTGGGAAAAATAGAAGTAAACAAATATAGTAGTACAATCATAATTAGATTCCAAACATGGGTTTGAAATATCATAAGCTAATCCACCATACATATATCTCAATAGCCTGATCGCACCATAACTCCTTGCAACTAAGAACACAAAGTTTGGAATTCATTTCAAACGTTAGCCCTAACAGCAATCACGTCACACTAACCAAATAAATGAAATTAAACATAATAGCATTAAAATAAGTACCTTCACCAAGACATATATTGCTAAAATTTCTACTCCATTAATCAAATCAAATATCAAATTTATCCTTCTGTTTAATCACGGTGCATAAATTTGCACTGAACTTAAAAATAAAAATAAAATAAAATAAAGACCCTGTTCAGATAGCATGCACAATATTAACTTTTAAAATAAAATAAAAAAATCAAACATCAAACATCAAATATAGCATTCAATCAATCCAAGTAATAGTCAGTATTATTTTATAAACATCACATTTGTATTCTTCGGTGATGATCGGATAAGATAGATCGAGCCGGGACAGCAAACCCTAGAGAGGGAGAGATAAAGAGAAGAGTGCCCGAAATCGAGAATCGAAAACAAAAGTAAAAAAATTAGAATACCAAATTAGGTTTTTTAGAATATAAATTTCTACATATTTATATATTCATATCTTTCTTTCTGGCTTGCTAATTGTAGCTGAATCTAGATTCTATGATTTTCTGTCTACAGAAAGCAAGGGTGCGTAGATTCTCAGGCCAGGGCTTACACGTGGCGGAAGATTGGTGTTGAGTGGGTCTCACGTGGAGGGGTGGAGGGGGAGCATTGCTACGCAGACAGAAAAATGGGATAGGAAAATTGGACCGGTTGTAATTTTTTTATTTATTTTTTTTTTTTTTACTATGACTCTAAAAAAATATATAGTATTTATTCTAACAGGAATTTTTATAAAATATAGTGTTTTAGGTGTAATTTGAATTATCCAAATTACACCTAAAACACTATATTTTATAAAAATTCCTGTTAGAATAAATACTATATATTTTTTAGAGTCACAAGCAAAAAAAAATAAATAAATAAATCGCCTGTCCAATAATCCTGTCCAATAATCCTGTCCGACTAGACTTATTGGGTGGAGGGGTTGAGACGTGGAGTTAGTCATGCTTAACTAGTCACCTGGTGGTGGTATCATTGGTATGGCCTGGCCTGGCCTGGCATTAGCCTGCCGACCTTGGACATTGGTCCTGCCGTTGATTTAAACTTGTCAGATCTTAGTCGATGGTTTGTGCCGTTGTGGTTTGATTAGGTCCATGCCTAGATCTAGGTCGGTCTGTCCGCACCTTCCTTTTTTTCCTTTTAATGTTAAATATTAAAAATAAAAATTTGTAAAAATAATGCAACATTTTTTAAATTTATTTTATTTTAACATTCTATTGCACATCAATATAAGTTGGATGATTATAATAAAATATAAATATATTCCTCTTAAATTAAAGGAAAACTAGTTAAGCGTCACATGAGAAACACGAGTTATTTTTTAAATAAAATTACTTTTTACTTTTAATTTATTTTATGCAGTGATTATAAAATATATTTTCTGTGACACCCCCAAAATTAGGTATACATCACCCATCTTGGGTCGTCAGATACATAGTACAAAATACAAATACAACTTACTAATACAACTGTCATGTACAATACGACAAAACATAAACTGTGAGTTTGAATACAAATATTATCTTCTAGAGAGTATTCATACTCAAAAGGAGTCCTCATTACATTTATTAACACGCTATTACATAGAATAGTGAGGACTACTAACTAATACTATCATTCGAACCATCACTCCGTTCCCCGACTTGCCCCAGCTACGTTCTCATTTCCTGAAGAGAACAGTGAAAGAAAGGGTGAGCTCAACTAGCCCAGTAAGAAATATTATGACTAAGATAATGCAGAATAAATTATCATTAGCCTTCAACAATGTTAAACTGATAAAATATAATAGACATCAAGATTAACTGCAGCGGAACAACCAATCCATTAAAAGAGTCAAGTAGAAAATAAACTCTACTATCTTTTATGATTTAAAATATTTTTCAACACTGTTATCGCTGGGACTCAGCTTAATAAAATAATCCACATCATCGAATCACCCCTGCACTACGGCCAAGGATATTCGTGTATTCATTAATGGTCATGATCATGCCAACAACTGTCCATCAATGCACTACGGGCCAATGAGGATTTTTACCACATCATTTGTAACATTACGGTAATGATTATACCGAATAATCTCTGGTCATAATCATACCAAGTCCATCTATGCACTACAGGCCACAGATGACTTTCAACATTTTATAAACATGAGGATAATGACAATGATATAAGAATTCAATAAAACCAGTTCAAGAATTAACAACGTCTAAATTTTCAACATGATACTGCTTTGTGGAGTAAAATTCAAGAATGCTTAGAAGAATATTTTCATGAAAAGATACTGGATGAAACGCAATTATCAAGGATATTCCACAAATTTCATGGAGTATAGAAGTCAAAACTTAACCAACTGAGTACAATAAAGAATAGAATAACAAAAGAAATCACCATGCATGCGATAGACCGCACAGACATGTTATTCCAACAGAATAATAAATAATGGAACCAGGTCCGGCGTAAACGCACAGACAGGATATTCCGACAGAATAATAAATAATGGAACCAGGTCCGGTGTAAACACACACAGACAGTATGTTCCAACAGAATAATAACAAAGACGAAACCAGGTTCGGTGTAAAACACACAGACAGGATGTTCCAACAGAATAATAATAAAACGGAACCAGGTCCGGTGTAAAACACACAGACAGGGTGTTCCAACAGAATAATAGAAGAATGTCACCAAGTATAGGGTAGACCGCGTATACAAGTTATTCCAACAGAATAATAAGAAATGGAATAACAACAGTTCTCTTCATGAATAAGAAAGAATAACACCCCTTACCGTTTTAAAGAAGAGCTGAAGTAAGAAAGTAGTTAAGTAGCAGAATACTCTTCTTCTCTCTCTCTATAATTTCTCTCTATAGTTTCTCTCTCTAGAGTTCAGTGAATTCGTAAGAAATAATGAAGGAATGAGCTGCTATTTATAGAAAAATAGAATGCATAGTAACTAATCCATGAACGGTCCAGATTGATTACTTTAATCTGACGGTCCATATTTAAAGAAAAATCTTTTAAATAAAATATAATATATTCTATTTATAGAATAACTTTAATAAAGTATTCTGTTTTATATAAAAAGATGTTTCTGTTTTATTACGTTAATAATACGAATAAAACAAAACGTCATTATCGCTAAATAATTCATATTATTAACCGGCAATAATTGAATCAAACTGAGTGACTTCTCACATAAGCATTAATAATCAATACCGTGTGCTACTATGCAACCACACGTATTACTGTACTTTTACTACCGAGTAGTTCAACAATAACAATGGTAAAATTTTCGCCGTTATTTTTAATAAAATATTTTTGTCGTTTTCTCAATCCGACAATAATTCCGTTGTGGGGTCCACCAATGATTGTGTCGTTGTACGAATATTTCCTGTTAAAACGAATATTCCCCGACCAATCGAATATTATATAACAACTTGCGTACTTTGCAAAATTTATAAATATTACCCACAACTATAACATTATATCAAATTAACTCCATAATATTCAAAAATGATATTTATAGAAAATTCATCTTTATTTATAAAAGTTGGGGTCTTACAACCTCCCCTTCTTATGAAATTTCGCCCTCGAAATTAGGGTACGTACCTGGTATGTCGAAGAGGTAAGGATACCTTGATTTCATTTCAGATTCTAACTCCCAAGTCATTTCCTCAACATCGTGGTTTCTCCACAAAATTTTGACTTGAGGTATAACCTTGGAGCGTAGAATATGTTCCTTCTTATCCAAGATTTGAACAGGAACTTCTTCATACGTCAAATCCTCCGCTATTTCGTCCGGTTCTAACTCAATAATGTGGTTCGGGTCTTCCACATATTTGCGTAACATGGATATGTGAAAAACGTTATGAACACGAGACATACTTGGCGGTAAAGCGAGTCTATAAGCCACAGTTCCTACTCGATCGAGGATTAAAAATGGACCGATGAATCGAGGATTGAGCTTTCCTCTCTTTCCAAATCTCGTAACTCCTTTCCATGGAGCAACACGTAAGAACACATGATCTCCTACATCAAATTCCACGTCCTTTCGATGAAGATCAGCATAACTCTTTTATCGATCTTGTGAGGTTTTTATACGTTGTCGGATCGTTTGAATCTTTTCTGTAGTCATACGTACCAACTCCGGTCCCAACAACGTTGTTTCACCCACCTCATCCCAGCATACTGGAGAACGACATTTTCTTCCATACAATGCTTCGAATGGAGCCATGCCAATACTTGCTTGATAACTGTTGTTGTAGGAAAACTCCACCAATGGTAAGAACTTGTCCCAACTTCCCTTGAAGTCAAAGACACAGAGTCTTAATAGATCTTCAAGAGTTTGAATAGTCCTCTCTGATTGTCCGTCCGTCTGAGGATGATATGCTGAACTAAATCGTAACTCCGTGCCCATAGCTTTTTGTAAACTAACCCAAAATCGTGAAGTGAATCTTGGGTCTCGGTCAGAAACTATGGATACTGGCATACCATGCAGTCTTACAATCTCGTTTATGTACATACGAGCAAGACGTTCAAGTGTATAAGTTTCTCGTATCGGTAAGAAATGAGCAGACTTGGTCAATATATCAACAATGACCCAAATCGCATCAATACCTTGAGAAACCCTAGGAAGACCGGTAACGAAATCCATGGTAATGTGCTCCCACTTCCATTCTGGAATTTCAAGTGGTTGCAATGGACCTTTTGGTACTTGATGCTCCGCTTTGACTCGTTGACAAGTTAGACACCTTGAGATAAACAACGCTATCTCTCTCTTCATATTGCTCCACCAAAATGTATGACGAAGATCATGATACATTTTGGTACTTCCAGGATGGATTGCAAACGGTGTGTTGTGCGCCTCCATCATGATTTCATACTTTAAATCAGGGTTGTTAGGAACACAAAGTCTGGAGTTGACTCGAAGTATTCCTTCTTCATCGATTCTTGCTTCCGGCATAGCACCTTCTTGCACTTTCTTCCTCATACGCATCAGCTCCAGGTCTGTAGCTTGAGCAGCTTTAACTTTATCGATTAAAGTCGGTTCTACTCGTATATTCGCCATCATCACATGGGTCCCTGGAGTCTTTAACTCTATCTCCATCCTTTGCAAATCACACAAAATGGGCCTTTGTGTTGACAATATCGCACTCGTACTTGCATATGATCTTCTACTCAATGCGTCAGCTACCACGTTCGCTTTTCCAAGATGGTATTGAATGGTATGATCATAATCTTTCAATAGTTCAAGCCAACGTCGTTGTCGCATGTTGAGTTCCTTTTGAGTGAAGAAATATTTAAGGCTTTTATGATCCGTAAAGATCTCCACCTTCTCCCCATACAAGTAATGCCTCCAAATTTTAAGTGCAAAGACAACAGCTGCCAACTCTAGATCATGAGTAGGATAATTCCTCTCATAATCCTTGAGTTGTCTTGATGCATAGGCTATGACTTTTCCATGTTGCATGAGAACACATCCCAACCCTTTGCTCGAAGCATCACTGTAGATGACAAATCCCTCCGAGCCAGATGGTATTGTTAGAACAGGTGCTGAAATGAGTCTCCTCTTGAGTTCTTGAAAACTCTTCTCACATTCTTCGCTCCAACCGAACTTTGTATCTTTCCGAGTCAGCTGAGTTAATGGAGTAGCGATTCGAGAAAATCCTTCCACGAATCTCCGATAATAACCAACTAAACCAAGAAAGCTACGTACTTCGGTCACTGATTTAGGTTGCTCCCAGCTTTGAATAGCTTCAATCTTTGCCGGGTCAACCGATATTCCACGACTTGATACTACGTGCCCAAGGAATGCTACCTCCTTCAGCCAGAACTCGCATTTCTTCAACTTGGCATAAAGTTTGTATTCACGAAGCTTTTGGAGTACCAACCTCAAGTGTTGCTCATGATCTTCACGGCTTTTGGAATAAACAAGGATGTCATCGATAAAGACGACCACAAAGTGATCCAAATATTCATTGAATACCCTGTTCATCATATCCATGAAGGCAGCAGGAGCATTAGTCAATCCAAAAGACATAACTAAGAATTCATAATGTCCATACCGAGTTCTGAAGGCAGTCTTTGGAATATCCTCAGTTCTAACCTTCAGCTGATGATATCCAGAACGAAGATCGATCTTTGAAAAGAATTGTGCTCCTTGCAACTGGTCAAACAGGTCATCAATACGTGGCAATGGGTACCTATTTTTGATGGTGACATGATTCAACTCCCGATAATCAATACAAAGTCGCATACTCCCATCTTTCTTCTTCACGAACAGAACAGGAGCACCCCAAGGAGAAGTACTAGGACGAATAAAACCAATGTCTAACAATTCCTGCAGTTGGATCTTTAACTCCTGAAGTTCAATAGGAGCCATTCGATATGGGGCTTTGGAAATGGGTTTTGTACCGGGTTCAAGGTCGATACAAAATTCAATTTCACGCTCTGGGGGTAGGCCAGGAAGTTCTTCTGGAAATACGTCAGGAAATTTATTAACAACAGAAATATCATTCAAAACTGACGTATTTTTGTTTAGATCCGTGACATGAGCTAAGAAAGCTTGACATCCGTTTTTCAATAAACGAATAGCTTTATGGCTTGAGATGACAGCGATTGATTTTAATGGTTTGGTTGCTTGAATTCGCATAATAGGTCGATTAGGAATATGAAAGCTAACAACCTTACGAAAACAATCAATTTTTGCATGATGAGTAGTTAACCAATCAATCCCTAGAATCACGTCAAATGCAAGTATTTTTAATGAAATAAGATCGACAGGTAATGTGTGGGTACCAACTTGAACCAAACAAGACTTATAAACCGTGGATGTAATGAAGGTTTCTCCCAATGGAGTTTCAATTGCTAAGTCAAAGTCTAATTTCTCCGGAATCAAATTTAATCGATGAGCGCAAGTAGGAGAAATAAAAGAATGGGTAGAACCGGTATCAAATAAAGTATAGACTTCGTTAGAGTTTATGATAAGCTTACCCGTGATGACCTCATTCGGGTTCCTTACTCTTTGAGAGTTCACAACAAACGCTCTCCCTTGCACAACCGGTTTTGACTTTTCTGGGACGGCCTTTGGTGCCTCTATCCTAGCTGAATTTGTCTTCGGTAAACGACAAAATCGGGCTAAATGACCTTCTCTTCCACAATTATAACATGCTTTGGATGGCATCGCGCAGTTTGGACTGATGTGCCCCTCCCCTCCGCATTTGAAACATATGATAGGTGGTCGTTCTCCTTCCTTAACGACAGGTGCTGGTGCTGACGTCTTTCCATCATTGTTGAATCTCCTCTTCTTGAAATGCCCATTCTTATTGTTTTGGCCCTGATTACCACCGAAGTGGTTACCATTTCTGGCATGTTGATTCCCTCCACGCTTGTTGTCACCGCTTCGATGACTGCTTTCACTGGTATTATCATTTTGCCGGCTGCTCTCTTTTGGTTGCGTTGTCTCGTTATCGCGCTCCACCAACTGAGCCCTATTCACAACATCTGAATACAAACACAGTTTATGAGAAACAAGGTGTTGACGTATCTCCGGCTTCAAACCTCTTAAAAACATCCGCGCCATTCTTTCTTCATTATCCACCAGGTGGGACGCAAACCGGGATAACTCAGCAAATTTTGCCTCGTACTGCGACACGGTCATATTATTCTGCTCCAATTTGATGAACTTCACCTCTTTCATGTGACGAATACTCTCAGGAAAGTATTTGTCGTTAAACAGCTCTTGAAACTTCTCCCAAGACATCTTCAGTGCGGCAGGTTGAGTACGCTTTATCGATTCCCACCAGTAATCTGTCTCTCCTCGCAACATAAAGGCGGCAAAGGGAACCTTTTGCTCCTCGGAGCAACCCAAGACATCAAATATCTTGGTGATCTGCTTTATCCATGTTTCAGCTACAAGTGGTTTGGGTTCTCCCTTAAACTCCGGTGGTCCCAGCTCCTTAAACTGTTTAGCGGTGACCGCCTGAGAGTTTCCAGTATTTCCACCTACGTTGTGGACAGGAGCCGCTTTCACCTGTTGTTGCATGAATTGCATAAAACCTCTGAACATTCCATCATTCATCATCTGGTCAGTGTTGTTGTTTGCATGAGGATTGTCACCTTCCTGATGAACATTATCCTGATTATTGATATGTGGTGAATCAATAATCGCCTGTGCTCCATTGCTATTCTCAACATTCTCAGATGTCATTTTCAGATACTGTCACAAAATAAAAATTAATTGATATGTCATATATTATCCTTATATTATGACCGACCAATTAAATACCATGCAAAAAAATTTAGGTAGGTCATACTAGCGAAGGAATTTCCCGTCTCTCCCCTCCTAGTTCTATTCTCACATCTTAGCCAGGGATCATATCCCTAAGCTCTGATACCAACTGTGACACCCCCAAAATTAGGTATACATCACCCATCTTGGGTCGTCAGATACATAGTACAAAATACAAATACAACTTACTAATACAACTGTCGTGTACAATACGACAAAATATAAACTGTGAGTTTGAATACAAATATTATCTTCTAGAGAGTATTCATACTCAAAAGGAGTCCTTATTATATTTATTAACACGCTATTACATAGAATAGTGAGGACTACTAACTAATACTATCATTCGAACCATCACTCCGTTCCCCGAATTGCCCCAGCTACGTTCTCATTTCCTGAAGAGAACAGTGAAAGAAAGGGTGAGCTCAACTAGCCCAGTAAGAAATATTATGACTAAGATAATGCAGAATAAATTATCATTAGCCTTCAACAATGTTAAACTGATAAAATATAATAGACATCAAGTTTAACTGCAGCGGAACAAGCAATCCATTAAAAGAGTCAAGTAGAAAATAAACTCTACTATCTTTTATGATTTAAAATATTTTTCAACACTGTTATTGTAAGACCCCAAATTATTAATAAATAAAATTTAAATTCTCTCTATTTATTATTTTGAAATAGTAAGTGTTAAATTGATTAATGAGGTTAGTTATGGGTAAAATGCGCAAATATTTCAAATAAGCAGGTGGTTATAAAATATTCATTGTTGTCGGGGAATATTTGTTTGGTCGTGAAATATTCTTCCTGTCGGGGAATATTCGTACGATGGCGCAGTCTTTTGTGGGCCCCATAACGGAAAGCGATCGGATGAAGAAAACGACAAGTATATGTTGTTTATTAATAACGGCGTAGTTGTTACCGTTAATACAGTTGGAATACCCGGTGGTTAAAACACAGTAATACGCGTTGTTACACAGTAGCACACTGTATTACACCAATTATTGATTCTTACGTAAGAAGGCACTACTCAATAATGGTTACAGTAATTACTGTTCAGTATTTTATTTTATTGATTCAATAATTGCTGCGTTGATATTTTATATTACTGTTGTTTCAATAATTGTCACTACACAGTATTTCCCATTATCAGATCAATAATTCATATTATTTGAATAATATTATTAGATAACATTATTGGCAATGTCTAGAAAGTTCTGTCTAATGAGAGGTTTGGTCATCTAATTGCGCGCCAGTAAGGAAAAATCCTTATTGGAAAGCCCCCTCTTTCCTGGGAACGGCCTGGTTGTCATAAATATGATTCTGTAATATTATTTGTGAATAATTAATTATTGATTCATATGATAAAGAAATATTTATTTTTTGTGGATATAAATGAGGGATATATTTTTGTGATTAAAAATGAAGGAGTTAATGTTGAGGTTTTTATCAGTATTTTTGTCGGAATGGAGGTATTAAAAATCAGGGTTTTTGAGATATTTTGCGGGGGTTATAATTTTTAATCCGACCGTTGGATCGTGGTAATTTTTGGATATGTTATACATATATAAGTTGAGTATATGTCCACAAATTTTGAACCGTTAAAAATGAATGTATGATTTATTATGAATTTTACGAGATGACTGGTTCAGAAATTATTAAATTTTCGGAGTTAATCATTTTGGTAGAAAATTCTAGAATTGGTGGGCCCCACTCTTGGTTGGTGAAGAAATGTGCTGAGATTTTTATTCAAATGTGGTGGGTGGGAATAGTAGCAGGTAAAGCCATCAGGTTGCAGGTTAAGTCTGCTTCGGCGTGCTAACATTTTCCTATAAATAGAGGGCTAAGTTAGCAAGTGTCTTTCAGCCTTATACCGGTATTCCGACCAGAAGTACTGTCTTTACGAGGTAAGGGATGTTATTTTATTCAAAAATGATATTATTTCTTCAATATCATTATGCCGAAATATTGGTTGGAAATTTTTATCAAATTTGGAACTTTTCACGTCGGGGTTACTATTCATGAGTTACTATTCACGAGTTACTATTCATCGAAAAATAAAATTTTCTTCTTTTCGTCCAAAATATCTATTCTGGGTACTAGCTTTGATTGTATCCATGTTTTGATCATTCTTGAATTCTACTTCACTATGAATAATTATATGGTATTTTTGGACATGGATAAATCGAAATACGAATCCTTAATATTTGTTATTTTGTTTAACTGGATTCGTTTTTTTTAAAGATATTTTTCATCATCCTCAGTCCTAAATGATGATATTACTGAATATCTTTGGCCGTAGTGCGAAGATGAATGATTAACTGATAAATATCTTTGGCTCGTAGTGCAAAGATGAACAGGTGTTGAGATGAACATGACCGACTGGTGATACAAATAAATATCTTTGGCCTGTAGTGCAAAGATGAATATTTGATTAAAGATGGTTATTGATTGCTGTTACAGGGATAAAATATTGATGATGGACTTTTAAATCTTAGAAGATAGTAGAACTCATTCTCTACTTGACTCTTCTAATGGTTTGTTGTTTCCGCTGCAGTTATTGATTTAAAACTTGTTGTCTATTGTATTCTATTAGATTTTTCCCTGTTGAAGACTAACGATAATTTGTTCTGTATTATCTTAGTCATAATATTCTTTACTGGGCTAGTTCAGCTCACCCTTTTCCTTTTTGTTCCATTTTTCTCAGGAGGCGAGAATGTAGCGAGTACTAGTCGGGGTATGGAATGATGGTTCTAGAAGTTACTTTAGTAGTCCTCACCATTTTTGTAAAATAATGTATCAATAATTGTAATGAGGACTTATTTGAGTGTGGATATTGTCTAAATGACAATATTTGTATTTAAACTCACAGTTCTTGTGTTGTAATAATAAAGATGTAGTTGTTTCTGTACCATGTATTCTGACGACTCAGAATGGGTGTTGTATACCTATTTTGGGGGCGTCACAGTTATCGCTGGGACTCAGCTTAATAAAATAATCCACATCATCGAATCACCCCTGCACTACGGCCAAGGATATTCGTGTATTCATTAATGGTCATGATCATGCCAACAATTGTCCATCAATGCACTACGGGCCAATGAGGACTTTTACCACATCATTTGTAACATTACGGTAATGATTATACCGAATAATCTCTGGTCATAATCATACCAAGTCCATCTATGCACTACAGGCCACAGATGACTTTCAACATTTTATAAATATGAGGATAATGACAATGATATAAGAATTCAATAAAACCAGTTCAAGAATTAATTTATCCAAGAATTAACAACGTCCAAATTTTCAACATGATACTGCTTTGTGGAGTAAAATTCAAGAATGCTTAGAAGAATATTTTCATGAAAAGATACTGGATGAAACGCAATTATCAAGGATATTCCACAAATTTCATGGAGTATAGAAGTCAAAACTTAACCAACTGAGTACAATGAAGAATAGAATAACAAAAGAAATCACCATGCATGCGATAGACCGCACAGACATGTTATTCCAACAGAATAATAAATAATGGAACCAGGTCCGGCGTAAACGCACAGACAGGATATTCCGACAGAATAATAAATAATGGAACCAGGGCCGGTGTAAAACACACAGACAGGATATTTCAACAGAATAATAACAAAGACGGAACCAGGTCCGGTGTAAAACACACAGACAGGATGTTCCAACAGAATAATAATAAAAACGGAACCAGGTCCGGTGTAAAACAGGTGTAAAACACACAGACAGGGTGTTCCAACAGAATAATAGAAGAATGTCACTAAGTATAGGGTAGACCGCGTATACAGGTTATTTCAACAGAATAATAAGAAATGGAATAACAACAGTTCTCTTCATGAATAAGAAAGAATAACACCCCTTAACGTTTTAAAGAAGAGCTGAAGTAAGGAAGTAGTTAAGTAGTAGAATACTCTTCTTCTCTCTCTCTCTATAGTTTCTCTCTCTAGAGTTCAGTGAATTCGTAAGAAATATTGAAGGAATGAGCTGCTATTTATAGAAAAATAGAATGCATAGTAACTAATCCATGAACGGTCCAGATTGATTACTTTAATCTGACGGTCCATATTTAAAGAAAAATCTTTTAAATAAAATATAATATATTCTATTTATAGAATAATTTTAATAAAGTATTCTGTTTTATATAAAAAGATGTTTCTGTTTTATTACGTTAATAATACGAATAAAACAAAACGTCATTATCGCTAAATAATTCATATTATTAACTGACAATAATTGAATCAAACTGAGTGACTTCTCACATAAGCATTAATAATCAATACCGTGTGCTACTATGCAACCACACATATTACTGTACTTTTACTACCGAGTAGTTTAACAATAACAATGGTAAAACTTCCGCCGTTATTTTTAATAAAATATTTTTGTCGTTTTCTCAATCCGACAATAATTCCGTTGTGGGGTCCACTAATGATTGTGTCGTTGTACGAATATTCCCTGTTAAAACGAATATTCCCCGACCAATCGAATATTATATAACAACTTGCGTACTTTACAAAATTTATAAATATTACCCACAACTATAACATTATATCAAATTAACTCCATAATATTCAAAAATGATATTTATAGAAAATTCATCTTTATTTATAAAAGTTGGGGTCTTACATTTTCTTTAATTTTAAATTGACTTACTACTATGATTAGAATAATTATAAATTTTGTTTAAAAATGAATGACTACATACTGAATGTTACTAATATGATTCTTTAGTTATTTTAATTTAATCTTAAGTTTTTATATAGTTTCAAATTTTAATATTTAGTTTTATGATCAATCCTTCATGTTTATATATGCATTTTTAATTAGATTTCAAAGTTGAACAGAAACCTAAAAGCCTAGACATAATATTTAAGTTTTTTTATTTATAATATAGGGTTTCCTAAACGCAGTCGGACGGTCCGTGACGACCTTAAACCACTACGCAAACTGCTGGTGTATAAATATACAATACAATACAATTATACTATATTGTATAATTAATTAACTAAATAAATTATATAAAAAATATAATTATTGTAAAATAACAAGTTCCGGTAGTTTTATGAGGTATTTAAATTTTAATTAGTAATGTATAAGTCAAGATTTTTTTAACATTAATTAATTTAAGGTATCCTATATAAAATAAAATTGTTTAATTAATTTTAATAATTAATATATTTTGTAATATACATTACAATTTTTTGTATTAATTATTATTTACTCATAATAATTTTTATATATTTTTAATATATAGTAATATAGTTGTTTAAGAATATAATTGTTGTAGAATAATGAGTTGTCATTATGATTTTAATTTTAAAAACTAGCTAACTAAATTTTAGTAACTACTCCCTCCGTCCAAAATTATCTGCTGTTTTAGCAAAAAAAATTTGTCCCATAATATCTGCTTTTTCAAGATTTCAATGCATTTTTTCCCTTTGTTTTCTAAGTTTGCCCCATTTACCCTAATTAATGATAGTCATTACTCTCATTCATGCCTCTCCTCTTTTTAAGCATATTTTCATATTCCCACCAATAAGGATTCATGCGCAGAAAACAAAAAAGTCAATACATTAGGGTATTTTAGTATATTTATCACATATATTGGTATGTGTGTGGAACTCTAGAATAGCATATAATTTGGGACGGAGGGACTAATATATAAGTTAGAATTATTTTGTAATATTAATTAACTAAATATCTCCTATATATGTAATAGAATTGATAACCAAACTAATTATTAATATATTTATAAGATGATGGGTATATTGACAATTGTTATTAAGCCTTTTTCTTGTCGTCGATTAGTTGTTCGTCAACAAAGACTTTATGTTTTAGAAATTTTGAGACTTGCAATTTTATCTATCGCAGGTTGAGAATTTTTTCGGAGTGCGGAGTTTTTGCCAGTTGATGGATTGAAAGATATTTGATTTGAGAATTGTTTTATTTTACTCTAGTGTAGTATAAAAGACAATTTTCCAAATTTACCCTGACTAAATTAATAAAATAGTGATGTATTATATTTTATAAATACACATCAGCTGAACATCCTCGGGCGAGTCATCAATTGTGTCAACTAAACTTGGCTAAAAGTAAATTTTTAAAAGACAAATTATCAAAATGAAAAAAAAAATATTTTAGGGTAGTAAAATATATTGAAACCTAAACTAAAAGAATAATTGTATAATGCCACGACCAAGTTCTTCAATATCCTCTTCCTCATCATGAACTCGGACCCAAGATGATTCAATTACAAAGAACCCAAGATGATTCAATTACAAAGAAAGATGTAGTAGTGTAAGACATTCAAGTCTAAGTGCAAAACACCTTTCAGGTTAAATATTTAAGAGCCTAAATGAAAGTAAAAGCACATAACTATTACTTATGAAAATGTGTTTAATAAACTAAATAACCATGAAACAATGTCAACAACATACTAAATTAAAACAAAACCACATTCATATCACTGAGTATTTGGCACCATGCAGAAAAACTTGTTATAAACTAAAAACTATTTTGATCCAGACAACCAAAAACATAAAAGAAAAATTCAGAAGTATTTAATGGAATCTAGAAGAGCTCCTGATACATCTCACTCAGGGAGTAACCACAATTCTTCCAGCAACCTGGTCGAGATCCCTCTGTCCACTGGATGTGATTTTTCGCCCACTGTTGCACAAGAACAATAATAAGTATAGAACTTTGGAATAGAAACGTCTGGTCTGGTCTGGTCCTGTCCAGACAATTAAGAAATCTCAACATATAAACTTCTGACTCGAATATAGAGAACTAAGGAGTCCACTTGAAGAAACAATATAACCTACCATGGCTCTACAGCCTCTATTTTTTATTTCCTTTTAACTTTAAATCATCTAGCTATTAAGCTAGAACAACAAATCCTTTGAATTTACCATGAAATCTAGAAGTCTGCATATACTCTTTTCATTACTTTAGAATATCTCACATTGTAATGGAATTTTAATTTGTAGTGCTAACACAATGTATCACCCAATCTCCAGAATAAATTGAAAGACGCTTTAATGAAGAAATTTAAGATAAAGGAAAACAACCTTCAATCCTTTAATTTTTCACAGTACACATAAAAAGTTTGCAAAGGCCATGTATGAAGTGAGAACCCTAACATGAAGGCCCTTGTAATTTTTCTCACACAGCCTACTCAACCTAACCGATTAGATTTTGCATAACAGATCACAATTGGAAAATCAGGTACTTACCCCTTGGAGTCAAAGTCAACGATGTTCATGCTTTGCAATTGCTGAAGGATGTGGCGAGCAACACCCCCACTGCTCTTGCAGAAATGTGGTGGGGCACTACCATTTCGCTTGCGGCCACCATATATCCTCCTAAAAGCACCAACACCAATACCTCCCCTCAAATAGATTTTTCTTGCCATTGATGCTGCCATTAAGTTAACATGAGGAGAAATAAGGAAAAGCCAGGTATATTAGAGTTACAAAGCTTATTTGGTCTGTGTTTGCTTGAAGTTATAGAACAAGTGAAAGAACCAACATACCAGCTCTAATATAATACCAATCAGGGTCATATGGGGCAAGCTCCTTGAAAGTACCAGTTTTCACTATATCGGTCCAGTGTGGGAGCTCCATCTGTTGAAATTTGCAGCAAACAGTACAATAACATGATGTGACATAGCCACCATGTTTCAATTCTAAAATGTAAAGAATGCCGCTAAAAATTTCAAATTGAAAATCAGTTTGAACTCTGTTCAAAGATTACAGACAAAGCACCTCAGTCACCATAAATTCTTGTTATATTACCTGATTCATGAGTCACCCATTTTGATTGGACATATCCGCATTAACATTCGACATAACCACCATGTTTCAATTCTAAAATGTAAAGAATGCTGCTAAAATTTCCAAATTGAAAATCAGTTTGCATTCGGTGCATAGATTACGGCACCTCAGTCACCATAAATTCTTGTTATATTACCAGATTCACCAGTCACCCATTTTGATTGGACATACCAGCATTAAGCCTCAGACTACTTTATTTTTTAATAGTTCAGAATAGTATTTAGTAAAAAGAAAATTAGACAAATGCAGGATAAATCCAACAAGTTGGGTATAAAGGCTTACATGAATTGCATTAAGAATTTATAATTCAACAGGTTACATCTCTACTTAACATGAAAGCTCAGAAAATTGTGAGAACAAGTGGTTTTGCTCTCATTGTAGATGTGTTATTGTAGAAAGTTTGTGATTTCTTAATCCAAATCATTCACAAAAAGAATTCGCTTTTATCAGTCAAATACCATAACTTTATATTGGAACAATTGATTTATTTTACCCAAGTAACTTAATTAATTTTTTTTAACAAACACTAACATGATTATTAATGATATGTAGCAAATTTATACTATTGTGTTATTACTTGCTAGACAAATCCTTCAATACATCGAGTTTGAACATAATTTATATAGAAACAATCAAACAACAATTATTTCACAACAATTCACTAGTTTCTTCTAAAAGGCAGCAAACTAAAAATATTGATCCCATTGTAGGTAAACAAATTACCAGTAGAAGCGTCAAAAGTAGAGGGAGAAACCCTCAGTAAATTGCCAAAATTGGTTACCCGCCTATATATACAAAAAGCATATATCCCAAAAACTAGAAGTCCACTAAAATGAATAAGCTTAAATGCATCAGTTGAAGCATTTATTTATTACCTACATACAGAGATAATTAAAACCTTACAGTATGTGAAACATATATATAACCGAACTACAAAACAGGACCATACTAACTCATTTCCATCTATTTCCAGTTATCATCACATTAACAACTAATCATACTGGGCTGCAGTTACGGTTTCAAATAATCACATATACCATAAAACCACAATTAAACTTACGTTATAAGAAAACACAGGAATGAACTCAAAAACAAAGGAAACACTTCAGCAAGACCAGTGACACTTTTCAAATTACATAACCCATCAAAATAACACAAACTAGAGAGTTGAGAAACCAAATACTACAGTGCATGTATAAATTCACAGAATCATCCAAATGTAAATGAAAAACAGTAGAAATGAAAGCCGATTTCACACAATAAACTAAGAAAGCTAGGCAAACTCTATTGAAAACTAAGCAATCACCAATGGTAGGTTTATATAAACTTATAGAATCAATGCACTTAAAAAACACATTTAGTGAAACAGGGGGAAAGAGACACCTTCCCGTTGCGCTTGAGATGAGCGGCGTAAGCCTTGACGAACTCATGGGGAGAAACATCTTTAACGGTTCTAGCTGTCTCCATTTCTTCCTCTTACTTCTCCTGCTTATGCTGCTGCCGCCGCAGATCTGCTAGGGTTTATCTCTCTCTCTCTCCCCCAACTCAGAATCGTTGGCGGTGTTTGTTAACGGAAGAACGAATATAAAGGAACGCTAGGGCTTATTTCTGTCGTTCTCTTTTGTGGGAGTGTACTGACAGTTTGGGCTTTGTAAGGCAACAGAACGTAAATTAAAGTAACATTAGCCCAAACCCGGCCCATCACTCCAATGAGACGACTAGTACCATAAATTATTGTTTCCATTTCATTACTCCTATAATTATTTACGGGACCGATTTATTTTACGTGTAACAGTAACAATAATAATTATTATTACAAATCTGAAAATAATAATTTCATAACGGAAATCACTGGAATATATTTAAATTTTAAAATCCATTTAAAAAATTTTGTTTTTTTAGTAGGGAACAAACATTTAATACCTTAAACTGCAAGAGCTTTTAATATTTTCAGCAAATGAAATCAATCTGAATTTTTTTTGTTCCGAAAAATGTTTTATTGCCCTAAAATTGAGTGTTCGAATTTGATCCTAGAAACCAAAAATATATAGCATTTCTTGTAGATTAATTATTTGTTATAATAATTATAATACTTTATACGAGTACTCCTAGACTCTGTTCATATTCGCCTAAATTTTTATATTTTTTTCAACACCAAAAAATTGCAGCCTTAGTTTGAAATTTGGTATTTAAATTTTCAATAAAATAAATAAAATTATAAGAAAACATTATGTAGGGTTATCATATGAAGCATTGAATATTTGTAACATATTGATATGAAACAAGCTTTATTTATAGACATATATATAACCTATAAACCTAAAATACAAACCCCCAGTACATATACAGAAGGACCGAAAAATTAGCAGTGTGAACTTAATTTCTTTTTGGGGTGATCAGATTAATTAATCATGCCTTTGGAATTAAATGTGTTCACTTGTTTTTTGCATATAGATAAGAACCAAACATGTGTATACATGGTATTTTGTGTATCTATTTGTTAGTTAGTTGCCGCATTAGAGGTCCTTATAGTATGAGAAAGTTTATAATAATAATACTGTCTTAAATGTATAGACAAATTGCAGTGGTGATAAACTCCACATATATATTACAATATATGACAACGTTGGCTATGGTCGCGTAGAATTGCTGATCACACAGAGTTCATTCACTCTCGATTTGTCATGGCTGCTGCTGGTACCGAGGCTAAGTTTGAAGATCAAAAGGAAAACCGGATTGAGCTGGTATCAATTCCGGATGGGCTTGAACCAGGGGGCCGGTGACCGAAAAGATATCAAAAAAGCTTGGTTAATCCATTTTAAAAGTAATGCCTGGTCATTTGGAGAAATTGGTTAGAAAGATTGGATGAACCAACCGATCACTTGCGGATGCAACTGTGGCATGATGGCATGCATGGGCTTTGAGCTAGCACTTGGACTCCCACTTTTAAACCACCCCTTCTTACAGACATTACAAACCTCGGCAGTGATCTATACCCGGACGGATACATGGAGAGAATTGCTCATCATTTGGAGAGAAAGTGTTAGGTCACCCTTCTATTGCTTGTTCCCTTAGCCGCTGTGGTTGGAAAGGTCTGAGCATTGGTGTGCCCTTTCCCTTTTTGTGTTGGCCTTACTTTGCAGATCAGTTTCACATCAGGAGTTTTATTTGCGATGTTTGGGATTTTCAAGGCAGAGGAAAATGGGATCATTTCAAGGTATGAAATAAAAAGAAAAAAGTGGAAATTTTGCTTTCTGATGGGGTCCATACGAGCAAATTCGCTAATTAAGGAAGGTGGAGCATCTTTAATGAAGTTGCTTTGTCCTGGCTTGACAAATACCCATATATTCTTTGAAACCAAATACTCAAAAGCATCATAAAATATTGGGTTGGGGACTTAAAAAATACGACAAGATTTTCTTACACAGCATAAAAGGACGAACCAGCATCTTTAAAGACAAAAAGCACAGTACATTTTCTAATGGTTATTATATTAAGAAAATCATTCACATTGTGAAGAAATCATTTCTAAAGAAACAAATGGAGAGTACCAAATTTAGTTCATATCCCCACCCTGTTGCTACAGGTGCATGTCCCTCGTAGTCATTACATTAGTGAAGCACATTGGTGTGATTTTCATGATAATTATGTGCCTCTTTCACTATAACTCATATGAAATAAAACAATACCTAGACGGCTAGACTAATTAATGTTCGAGCACAAAAGACAATGATATAGCATATATGACTTGGTCAGTGAAAATATACTGATGCACTTGAAACAAAAGTTGATCACGACTATTAGCAAAGCCTTAGCATATATAAATATAGGGATTGTGCATTTGTGGTGTGAAATAAGTAGTACTGGCATTAATCATGGGCATGCAGCAACATGTTTTGATTGTGCCATTTCCAGCACAAGGCCATGTCACACCACTCATGAAATTGTCACACCAGTTAGCTGCTCATGGGGTCAAGGTCACATTTGTTAACATGGAGTTCTTTGAAGCACGAGTCCTTGCTACAATGTCCGACACAGATAAGGAACAGTGCCCGATAAGACTAGTCTCGTTACGAGACGGATTGGAACCAGAGGATGATCGCAAAGATGGATTCAAGCTAGTTGATAGCATGAAAAAGGTCATGCCAGCCCAATTGATGGACTTGATTGAGCAGATCAACCATTCAGACAATGACGAGGCAATCACATGTGTCATAGCTGATGCAACAATTGGGTGGACACTGAATGTTGCCAATAAAATGGGACTCAAGCAGGTTGCAGTTTGGCCAGCAGGACCAGCTGCCTAGGCACTGTTACTTCATATCCCAAAACTTATAGAAACAGGAGTTATAGATATAAATGGTATGTATGCATAAATAAGATAAATTACTTCACTTCAGTTACATCCCTGAGTTAAATATGATTGTTAACATGTTGTATGAAATTCTTTGCAGGAGCTACTGCGAAAAATGAGTTGATCCGGCTGTCCAAGGAAATTCCTGCCTGGAATAGTACTGAATTCACATGGAGCTACCCTGGTAACCCAACAATACAAAAGGTGTTCTTTGACATGGGTCTAACTATCAAACAAACTGTCGAAAATGCTAGCAAGGTTCTGTGCAATACATATTATAAACTTGACTCATCGGCTTGTGCTATGATCCCTAACATCCTACCAATTGGTCCCTTACTTGCAAGCAACCTTTTGCAAACTTCTGGCGAGGACTCAACTTGTTTAAGCTGGCTTGACAAGCAGCCAGCCAAGTCAGTCATTTATGTTGCTTTTGGTAGCACAACAATGTTCAGCCAGAACCAATTCAATGAATTGGCACTTGGTCTTGAACTCTCGGGCCAGTCATTTCTATGGGTTGTTCGATCAGATATTATTAATGGATCATTAGCAGAATACCCAAATGGCTTCCTGGAAAGAGTAGCTGACTACACAAAGATTGTTGAATGGGCACCTCAAGAAAAGGTTCTTGCTCATCCATCCATTTCTTGTTTCTTTTCACATTGTGGATGGAACTCAACAATGGAGGGATTAAGCTTGGGGGTACCCTTTTTGTGTTGGCCTTATTTCTCTGATCAATTTCACAATCAGAACTACATTTGTGAGATATGGAAGGTTGGCTTGAAACTGAACCATGATGAAAATGGAATAATGTCGAGGAATGAAATTAAGACAAAGATCGATAATTTACTCTCTGATGATGGAATGAAAGCAAATGCAGTAAAGCTCAAGGAAATTGCCATAGAGAGTGTAACTGAAGGTGGTTCTTCATTTGAGAATTTTGAAAGGTTTATCAAGTACCTACAATCTTGAAGATGTTTCTGCTGGTACTAGTTTTCTCCACTCTGTTGTTCTTGATTTTCGATGTGCTAATTTTCTTTGTTCAAGTAAAAGTTCACTGCCTGTGCAAAAGAGAGGGAGAATTGGATCACCTCAATCTACCTAAGGTGCTTGACTTAATAAAGCTAAACATTGAACACTGGACCAAGTCATTAATTAAAGAGCACATGGATATAAAAATTATAGAAAATGCTAGTATAAAAATAAGACTTGTCTACATTAATTAAGGTGAAATATAAGATTCAAAATTGCATCACATGGTATAAAAAGTTCAATAAAATTATACTATAAAATTTGTGGGAGGATTTCATATAATTAGTTTTTAATTAGAATATTTATGACGAAAAAAACTGCTATTTCAACTTAAAAATATAACTTATTATTCACATAGTATATATATATTATGCTATAAAATGACTTTTATGCGCTGGAAATATAATTGTAATTGCCCTATAATAAACAGAAAAAGTTGAGAATTTTAGATTTTTAACCCTAATTTGATTTATTTTTTTATTTATTAATAAACCCCACAATCCTATAGTGTGAGTGGGTACAGTTGGTTAAACCACCCAAGCTCCAAGCTGGAGGCTGGAGGGACAGAATTGATTTATCTCTCGTCTGAACAAACGAGAAACACATCCTTCCCTTTGGCCTCGTACGTATCGCCTCTACTTAAAATCCGACACTTTCCCTTCCTCATTGTTTGTTTTAGTTTCATTGATTTCACCGCCCATTTCCTTTACAAAACCTCCCTTTCTTCCTCTCCCCCCCTTCCCATAATCCAAATTCTTCTTCTCTCTCGATCCATGGCCTCTTTCTCTGTTCCTTGCCCTAAGACTTGTGCTTCATTTGGAGCTTTTCAGCGTAATTCCAAGCAAACCCAACAGCAGAGCCCCCACTCTTCCATTTCGTTTCGATCGGATTCCAAATCCAATCGTGCATTGTTATCTAGATCTTCTCTAGATAACTCAGCCATTATTGGATTTCAGGTTTTCTTTTAATTTCATTATTCTTCAAGATTATGTATTTACTTGGATTGATCACATCTTAACTCTCCAATGTGTTAGTTTAGTAGATAATTGGCTATTTTTAACTTCAATGTACTGGGAAATGTCTGTTCACTGTTTGATCCATTTCAATAGTTTTTGCCTCGGAAAATTAGTGATTTTTCTTAAATTACACGTGTAATGCCAAAACATTTGAAAAGTTTCAATCTTTTGAATCATGTGCACTTCACAATTCTGAATTTGTTGCCATATTAGTGTTACTCGCTTAAGTGATTGTTTCAACTGAATAAAGCCATTATGCTGAATTTGTAAATTCAGTTAATATGCTCTAATTTGAAAGTCTTTTCGTAAATTCTGTTCAATTAAGTGCTTGTGCTTTATACCTCTGCCTCTGAAACGCATCATGTGCTACTTAGTGTATAATCCTTTTGTTATGATTCATTTTTATTTTTATTTTTATACTCCTGCAAATTGCTTACCTTTCTTCTGCAGGCATCTAACCGTAACCAGTATGAAGTTCTAAGGGCATCTGCTCAGCTGAATGATGTAAGTTCATGTCTCCTTGCACTCCTCCAACTTCTTCTTTCCCAATCTTTCTGTTTTGATTTTGTGTTTTGGTCTTTATCTGAGTATTTCACTTTCCCCATCTAAGGTTGCTATTGAGAAATCATTGAACTCTATACCAGTTCCAGAGACAAAGTCAGAAGAATCAACCAAGAAATCTGCTTCTCAAAACACCATTTCTGATGAGTCATCTATTTCAGCATTTATGAATCAAGTAGCAGATCTTGTAGAGTGCGTTAATTTCCTTCATCTGTATAAACAGTGTGTCTATTTTATGAGGACATAGTTTGAACTTTTGATTTCTTCCTTTTACTCGCACTGGAGTAACTATTATTTCTATGGGCAGGCTTGTGGATTCCAGAGACATCATGGAGCTGCAGCTAAAGCAAGAAAACTGTGAAGTCCTTATGAGGAAAAAGGAAGCTTTACCACAGCCACCGGTTACAGCTCCTTATGTCATGATGCAATCCCCTTCTCCACAAGCTATGGTTCCATCTCAACTGCCTCCTGCACAGGCTGCTCCTGCTTCTGCTGGTCCAGTTGCCTCTCCTCCAGCTGCACAACCTACCACTGCAAAGCCAAAGTCATCCCATCCTCCACTAAAGTGCCCCATGGCTGGAACATTCTATCGCTGTCCTGCACCTGGGGCCCCACCTTTTGTAAAGGTATGTTTTTATTTCTTTCTTTTTACGTCAATGTGCTTAATAAAATAAGATTTGCTTGGATTCTGGAAGAAGTCAAGAGTTAATACATATTATTTTCTCTCAGCTATGACAATCTTAACGTGTTAGAATGTTTTATCACTTAAAGATATTGGAATTCACTTTATAGATCTTGCTCTTTCCCCCTCTCTCTTAGAAAGACGCGCACATACAGCAGTCTGAGTTTGCTTCTGGAATCTGAACTTCCTAAACTATTGTGACAAAATTCAAAATCCTGTCTCTCCTCCTCTGCACATTGCTTTTACTCCACTTGACTTCAGTCAAATCTTATTTATTGATGCATTTCTCTCAATGGGGCTATGCAATCTTACACTTCTTTAATTTAGTTTGCCTAGAAGGCAATTGAGTATTGGCTTAGCTGGTTTTGCAATGAACTTCTTATTAGCAGTCCGCATGGATGACACTTCACTTCTATTTTTATCGGTGAAATCTTTGCTATATATCTGATTTGTAAATTTGGATATTTTAGGTAGGAGACAAGGTCCAGAAAGGTCAGGTGATATGCATCATTGAGGCCATGAAACTGATGAATGAAATTGAAGTAAGTTTCTTGCTCTTTCCTTCATTATTTATAGTGTTGAGTTTAAATTTTTAATTTTTTCCTGAATCAATGGACTTCAAATTATAGAGCTTCTGTTAAGATGTCTACAACTCCACATAATATTTGTGGTTGTCATTTCTTTTTTTCATCTATATATCTAGACCTGTAAACTATGGGCCTGACATGAGTATAAATATGAAGCGACTCTGAAATGTCGATGTTTGAATTTTGAGAGTGGTTTACATAGACGTTGAAAATTGTCTTTGGTTTCTTTGATAATTTGAGCAAGTGTCACACACTCTTGACACAAAATCTTACATAATTAAAATATGGAAACACTATATAAGTGCAACACGAGTTCAAGAGTGTCCATCAAGTGTCTGTGTTCAAAGCATGTCCTACGCAGACAAGTCGACTTAATAGAAGTGTCCATCTTACCTAGGGATGCTGAATGTGGTGAAGCTCCATTAAGACTGAATCATTACAAGTGCCAACGAGGAGAACATCCATTCTCTCATTTATTGGTCTTTGATAGGTGCCGAATTGTTGACATTCTTTGTCAAAAGATTGATCTTGGATAATGCATACTTGTAGAATCCTTTGTATCCCAGCATATTGTACCACTTTCGATTGTTTTACTCACACCTGCATGTGCATTCATGCACTCACGTGCAATATTGACTCACATTTTCTGGGCTGCCAGCCTGCCTCGGAAAATAAATTGATAACTCCTGATTCTTTTGACAGGCTGATCATTCTGGAACTGTAGTTGATATACTTGTAGAAGATGGGAAGCCAGTAAGCGTTGACTTGGTTAGTATCCCCTCCCCTCCATCTCCCTCTCTTCAAGTCACATGATTTTTAAATTAAACACGGAGTAAGCTGACTGAAAAATGTTGTTCTCCTTGCAGCCCCTATTTGTCATTGAGCCGTGAAGAACAAAGCGAACTGATCTTGCATGGTACCTGTGACAAGATTGAGCTTATTAGATGTTTTGTGTTGCTTTTTATATTTATATGATGTATTTCTTTTACATCAGTGTTACTTTAGCTCACAAATTTTGAAATAATATAAAATTGTTATTAGATTGCAAAAAGCGCACACACACTCTCTCTCTCTCTCTCTCTGTTGGATAAGTTCGTGTGTGGAAGATATTCCACTTTTTACCTTTTTGGAATATCTATTCTCTCCTTGCTTTGCATCAAATAAACATAATTTGAGGTTTTTCTTTTAAAATTTATTGTATCATGGATGCCTGGATGGTGTATGTGTGTTTTCTTCTTATCATCTCTTGACTCTGTTAGCTTCAATTCAATGCACAAGAAAGATATTCAGACTGGATTGACACAGCTTATTGCATAGGTGTATGGGTGTATTCCATACTTTTAATAGATTCATTCACTAGCCTTGCCTACGTTTGTTTTTCTTTTTGTTGGACTTTCAAAAACACCAGGGCCAGGCCAGGCCATAAATTCCAGTTGTGTCGTGAAGCCAATACAGTTTGAGAATGTCTCTTCACTTCACAGTGCTCTGAGTTTTATCAAACACTTCCTCCAGTGCAAAAAGGAAAATATTTTTCTTTCCTATTCAAGTTAGTATAAATACTCTACAAATTTAAATAATTATGTATTATTTAGTCCATATATCTTAATAAATTTGTATAGGATAATTTTGTCGCTATAATTTTATTATAATATTAAGATGTCGAAATAACCTCTTAACATGTCACATAATTTAATTATATTAATATTAGTTGTGAACTTTATTATTAAATTAATATCCTAACTAATTTATTTCATTACAACTTAAAATTTTATCAAATCATGTTTTTAATTGTATTAATAATATATGTGAATTTGTAAAATAATAGCTCTAACATTAGTTGAAAAATTATAGTAGAATAATTTCTAACTAATTGTCATAATTAAATTGAATCTTATTAAAACTTAACTTTCATAATTTTATTCGGATTATAATTTCAAGTTAATTTTGTCGATATATATGTTAATATAAAATTCCATTATAAACTTAAATAAAATTAAAATAATTATTTTCTCATAATCATAACTAAATAAATCTACAATAATCCATTACAATATTTTGCTTAAATTGAAAGAACATACAGTGTATAATTCAATCATTAGTAGTTATTTGAATAAATATTTAACTATTTAATAACTATAACTATGTTCTTGAAATCACAATTTTTTTTATTATTAATATAATAAATTATTTTTTATTTTTTATTATTAATATAACAAATTATTTAGAGTCCATTGATATCAATATACGAGATTTGATAAAATTATAAAATTAACACACTATTAAATACTTTATTCGTTCCAAAATTAGAGATATATTTTTACTTTTTAAAGTCACTTTGTGAATCCTAAAACTTAAAATTGATATAATTTCATTCAGGTTTTGAAAATAATAAAAATGATAATTACTAATACTTTATAATTAGTTTATAATTATTATATTTATTTGTATTAAAATTAAATAAATTTATATTAATTTTAATTTTTAAAATCTTATAAATTAATTAAAAAAATCAAAATATACCTCTAATTATGAAAAAGAGGGAGCCCATCATTAAAATAGTACCAATTAATAATTATAAAACGTAACTCCTCCAAAAAAAACTCCACAGCAGGAAAAAGAGAGAATGGGCCCGTATTGTAGAGGTAGTCCGCTGTAGTTTTGGCCTTCTAAAGGTAGATTAGAATAATATCCAAGTAAACACGAATTCTTCCACCCATGTAGTCGAAGAGAGAAACAAATATAGGCATAATTTCAGCACTCTGTCACTTAATTTCTCGATTGATTCCTGCTCATTATTCTTCAATCTCCAACCATGGTACTCGAGGTTCGTCCCTTCCATTCATTCTTATCCCCGAACGTATTTGGTCACTTCTTATTTCACAAATTAGGGTTTTTTCGACCGATCCTTTTCTGTTTTTTGTTTTGTCTTATATATCAGGCGACAATGATCTGCATCGATAATTCCGAATGGATGCGTAACGGTGATTACTCGCCGACTAGGTTTCAAGCTCAGGCCGACGCCGTTAATCTAATCTGTGGAGCCAAAACACAGGTGAACCTATTTATATCTGTATACTATTGACTATAGGCAAAAGAATTGGTTTTGTTTTATTTGTTGTAAAGATTTAATTTGGGTATTAGGGTTTCTTGGTAGAAGTATATGGGGTGTGTATTTGATGTGAAATTGGTTGCAATATATTTTGCTGTGTTGTACAGTCTAATCCAGAGAATACTGTGGGAGTATTGACAATGGCGGGAAAAGGGGTACGCGTTTTGGTTACTCCTACCAGTGATCTTGGCAAGATCTTAGCTTGCATGCACGGTTAGCTTGTAACCTTTGGCTATACTTATTTTGTAGTTTGAATTTTCCTCATATTCAATGGAAATTTAATTTAAATATATTAATTGCGGTAAGTGAATTATCTCGAACTGTTCTCGTCTTCTAATTTTAGAAGGAAAAAAGGTAAATTGGAGAAGAAGATTTGTATTGATTTTGATGTTGAATATTGCAATCTTTGGTTTGGTTTGGTTTGGTTTGGTTTGTTACAATATATTTTATTAGTGGGAAGTTGGAATGGGTTTTAACTAGATATTGCTTCATTAATATGTACTCAGATGTCATGATGCTGTTTTTTGTTGGATACTGAAATATGGCTAAAGTTGTATTCTTTTCTATTACATTGCCAAGTTTTTCAACCAGTATGGTCCTTTTCCCATTTAATGACAATTTATGTCTTTCTATGTTTCATTAAAATTTTATTTTTTGTTAATTCAGGTTTGGACATAGGTGGTGAGATGAACTTAGCTGCAGGGATCCAAGTAGCTCAGTTAGCCCTCAAACATCGCCAAAACAAGAAGCAGCAACAAAGAATCATTGTATTTGCAGGAGGGTAGGTACCCTTGTGTTCCATCCCCTTCCCCCCCCCCCTTAAACAATTCTACTATTGTAGTTTGATGCGTTATACTAATAATCTGAATTCCATGCTTCCAGTCCTGTTAAATATGATAAGAAGGTACTGGAGATGATCGGTAGGAAGTTAAAAAAGAACAGTGTTGCTCTTGATGTTGTCAACTTTGGTGAAGAAGATGATGAAAAGACAGAGAAGCTTGAGGCCCTGGTTGCTGCTGTAAACAATAATGACAGCAGTCACATTGTTCATGTTCCTCCTGGTGCTAATGCTCTTTCTGATGTACTAATAAGGTTGGTAATTGCATTTCATCTCTATTTGTTGTTGTTATTTTCTTGGAGCCCTATTTTAACTTTCCTTTCTATTTGGCAGCACTCCTATCTTTACTGGTGATGGAGAGGGGGGAAGTGGATTTGCAGCAGCTGCTGCAGCGGCTGCAGCTGGTGGTGTATCCGGTTTTGATTTTGACGTGGATCCTAATGTGGACCCTGAACTGGCTCTTGCTCTTCGAGTGTCAATGGAAGAAGAGAGGGCAAGACAAGAAGAAGCTGCTAAAAAGGCTGCAGAGGAAGCTTCAAATCAGGGAAAAGGCGGGGAACAAGAGTCCACTTCCCAAGATGTAACCATGACTGGAAGTGCTGCTCCTGCAGCCTCTGAACCTGAAAATAAGACTGCTGATTTAATGGTTCGTTTCTATTTTAACTCAGGCTTGTATTTCCCACTCTTCGTGGTTATGCGCTTACTTTCTATTTAGCACAAACAACAGCTTATACTATTAAAGTAATAAGTTCTTCATACTCTTTACCTTTGGTTTATTTTTCAGATAATGCACTATATATCATATACTGTACTTAAATATGTAGATTTTGGAAGATCAAATGCTTTATGCTAAGAAATTGAGAACCCCAATTGAAGCTATTGAGTTGAAAACTTCCTTCAGTAATATCACGTCTTTATATAAAATCTTTATCTGGAGTAAAAATACACATAATGTTGTAGCATTTGTTTATGATGATGTTGCTGTAAATGCTAATACCCTGGAAATACTAGTACATTAATGAATCTTTTTATTGGCTGAATGTAAAGTATTTTGCATGTAAAATAAGTCTAGGATCTGGAATGTAAAGAGGTTCATGTAATTCAGTTAAGCCAAAACATAATGTTCTTACTTTAATGATGTTCACTGTTGGCACCAATGATAGTTCAGTTGTGTTTGAATATAAACGATGGTTTCTCCAAGCCTTCGAAATACTGGTTATTTCTCACCTTCCAAATCATCTCTGGTCATTTTGGCAAGTTTGATTTTCCTTACCACAACCCCAAACATTTGAATATACAACAAAAAATACCCGTCAGCAGAAGTTCCATCTTTGATCTGAATCAAGAGTCATCATTGACTCCTCTTTCGTGATTTCATTAAGTGCAAGAGAGGAAAATAGATTGTGCAAGAGGAAAGAGAAAAGCAAAGGAACTGATTAGTGAATTCTGAAGCTGAATAGTAGCCTAGTTCTTTCCATCTTTTGTGTGTATATAATAACTGAACCAGCTCACTAAATCTGGAACAGTTTTATGGGATAAGCGATTAGTGCATTGATTGTTCCGTTTTAATTAAAAGAAGTGCTTTTGTATTTTGGATGTCTTCTAGTGTAATTGGGATTGATTTTGGACTGGGTATTACTTTCCTGTTTGACCAACCAGTCCATTCCAGTTTTAAAACATTTGTTTCAGACATTCAGTATAGTGGACTTCCTTCTTCGCCCCATGGACGTAGGCCAAAGGTCGGACGACATATATCTTGTGTTTTTTTTCTCTATCTGTTTTCAAGTTACCAAAGGCTATCCCCTGTTTCTGGATCAAGGTCCTTGTCATGTGACTTTGAATGTAACGAATGGAACCAACATCTCTTACAGTTATATTTACATATACGGAATACTCCACGGTCCATAAAACTTTGATACTGTATTTCTTTTTCCATGCGTAAAATGCTTCCCTCTGATAATTTCCCATCTCTCCTCCTCGGAACATGTTTATAAGAGAATTTCTAGAAGTGTTTATTGGTTTTCTTAACACAGTTAATTGTCATAACTGCTGGATCCTGCTCCCTTGTCTGGTTTTTGGTTATTTTTGCCTCCTTACTAGTGGTTGACAGCTAGTAGAACTTAGTACACTAATACTAGAAGACCTTGAATTACTTGCAGGATGATGAGAATGCGCTGCTACAGCAGGCACTTGCAATGTCAATGGATGACCCTGTGGCTACTGTTGCTATGCGAGATACCGATATGTCGGAGGCAGCTGCAGATGATCAAGATTTGGCTCTTGGTAAGTTAGTTTCTTTTTTTGGTGGTTTCTTCTATCTTAAAAAATAAACTTTTTGGGGCATTATCATTTATGTGCATACCCAAGCCTATGTATTCATTTCCATATGGTTTGAGTACATAAATTCCCCCCCCCCCTTAATAGTCTCTTTATATTTTGGGTTTGATGTGTACCCATAAGGGAAATTAAGGGAATGGAAAAACCGCATTGAGTATCCTTGGAATTGAATCCCCGATAGGTTAAATTTGATTTGCAACTAATTTTATATTTCTACCAACTCATGGACATAAAATTCTGCGTGGACATTCTATTTTGAAGTAATAAAATTTCAGTTGTCTTACTAGTCTAAGTTTTTATCCAAGTGGACAGGCATGTATAATCATGCTATTGAAAATCTATGCTATTAGCCACGAAAGTGATGCATCTTAAGTACTGCGCTGGAAAGCCAGAAACCATCCCTGAAACGGCATTTGAGTTCCCTCTTTTTGATCAAGTAATTTGTTTGGTCCAGAAACAATATAGGTACTACAGGATACTTCCCGAGTACTTATTGCACAGATAGAGAGAAAATTTGTGGGTCAAAATTAAAATTAAATTTAGACCAAGAATTCCCATCATTTAAGTGATGATTGGTTTTAAAGTTGTTTCTTCGTTGTGTATTCATATATACCTTATCTTCACTTCCATTGAAAATAAATAACTGTAACTCTATAAGCTCCAAACTAATATAATGAGGCTTTGTTAATGTCCTTGCGTCTGAAACTTTTACTGTTATTGTTTCTAGGTCTGTTCTTTTTCATCTGTATGATAGCATGGAGAAAGATACAGTACTTGCAATAAGCTTCTGTTTCCATGGTGTGAAATTGTTCTAGATGGTGAAGAGAGAGAGAGAGAGATGGTGGGGAGGCTAACCTAAGATGAATCTAACTAACAGTACTCATTGAGATAGTGATTAAGATCTTGAATGCTTTGTTATACCAAAATTTATTTCTTGGGTGCAGGAAATTGCCCAAAACACTGAGGCCTTATTTCTTTAGGAATCGAGAGTGGAAAATGGAATGTCGTTTCTGCTGATAATTTATGGCCTTTGGTGCACATAATTGTTGATATTTCATACATGATTTATCACGTAGAGTTGGTATTTCATTCATTACTCATGGTGCAGTAATCTTTTACTCCACCCTCAAAGAATTAGTAAAAGAATATATAAGGCTTATCTACTTGCCTAAATTAAGATCTCGAACAATATGCTTGACATACCACAAAAGCTTCACGATAAATATTTCTAGATTTTCACTATCGGAGATTTATTAAAGTAATGAGATAACCATTTTTGAGAAATTTTTTCCGTCATACCAAGTGAGGCCTGAAATTATTAGCATGTCGCATACAATTACTTAGCTATACTGAATCTAAAGTATATGTATGGAACAGAGGATCCTTGAATTACTTTAGACTACCTGAAACGTGATTCGTTCGGTACGTGGTACGAATACAGCTATGCAGTGTAGCTAAAACGCGATACGATAGGGTACTTTATATAAGTTTTTATGGTTGGGAATTCTGTTAGAATTTGAATGTAGTAAACCAATGTTTACAGAAAATTTTTTAGTTGAGTCTTGTTTTATAGATAATTTAGTATAAATGTAATGTTTGAGCATTCAAGTTATAAATCCAATACTCTCAGCAAGATTTGTCGATGCTCCTCGCTAAACAAGACGAGACCATTATTATAATATTGATATTTTGTGCAATTATAGATAAAACATTAAAGAAATTTTTCGGTACACTAAATTTAGAGTATTGGTACGTGTGAGTACCATGTTTGGGTATGCAAGTACTAATATGTGGTTCACTAGGTCAATGAGAATATCTGTCAACCCTACTTTTAGAGTCTTCTACACGACTACACCTACACCTAGGCACATATCATCTATTCCCCCTCTCCCCTCTTCCCTCTTCCCTCTTCAGCTGTTTGATATCATGTCTTTACTGGTTGCAGCTCTCCAGTTATCTGTGCAGGAAGGTGCGAGAGATCAATCAAGCCAGACAGATATGAGTAATTTGTTGGCAGACCAATCATTTGTGTCATCTATCCTTGCTTCGGTATGTTTCTAAGCTGCCATTTTCACCTATTAGTATTATGGAACACTCGACCATTATTTGCTCCTTATTCTTGTCAACTTGTGTGCGTGGGTTCGGTCAACTAAAGAAGTGACGACTTGTAATAATAGAATTATCTCCTTGAGATTTTTATGGTGCTTTGTTGGTTTGACAGCTCCCTGGAGTTGATCCGAATGACCCTTCGGTTAAAGATTTGCTTGCATCTATGCAAAATCAGTCTGAGGTTAGTTTATTGATCTTGTAGTTCTAGTTGAAAGGCATGCATAATATGCTCTAGTCTGAAGTGTCATGCATATGGCCTCTGTTTGAGTGGTTGATTGTTTTGCCTTATTTACATAATATTTTCATTGTTTTATGTGTTACTGCCCTTCATATTCTTAGATTCAGTATATTGACATAATCATAGATAACATGTTTGTCCGTTACATGCCCCTGCAAAGCATACTTTTTACATGTGGCGTCACCAAAATAATAATTTCTACATGGTTCCTCAGCTATCAGCTCATGTTATATATAATTCATGCAATATGAGTTTTATGATTCATGCAATATGAGTCGGGTTATGCCAGTTGTGGTTGCTCAAATAATTTAGAGCAGATGTTTAGCTGTAAGCTGATATTCTTCCAAAATCCCATTTTGGATATTAATCAATTTGTTAATTGTTTCATTAGACTGAGCAGAAAAAGGACGAGGATAAGGATCCAGCGGAAGGCAAGTGAATGTTTGGATGATGCCAAGCAGCAGGTGTAATTTCTTAACCAGCACCTTTTGTGATCTCTGGCTTAAATCTATTTGAATGCTTCTGAGTTAACATTCAACTTTTGGGGGAATCTTGTAGTACTCTTCTTCATAAGCTGTTAAATTGTCTAAATAAGTTGCATTTTAACTTGTGGGGTCAATTTCTATTTTGCAGGTTTAATTTTCACTTAAATGCCTGCATCATTGTAGATGGGAGATAATTACTGTTAAGAGAATTGTGTAATAGACTATCCTTTTTGGCAGGGAAAGGTCCCATCTTTAGTTATTTTCTACAGCACTGTTTCCGTGTAACAAACATTGAATTGTCTTTGTTTTAATGTGATGTTGCTTTATTTATGATAGTGTCATTGAAAATAATAATACTCCCTTGGTCCAAAATAAAAGAGCCAACTTGGTGAAAATGTAAAGAACTTTTAAGGAGATAATTTATCAAAAAAATGAGATAATCACATGTTTATGGGGAATTTATACAATCAAAAGTAGTATTTTTTTTGGTTGACATGAGGTGGATTATGTTCTGAATTTTTCGCAAAAAACCTTCCTGCATATTTATTAACCCAACCGATATTATTTTTTTATTTGACTCCTCGAATTCTATCGGATTCGGTTAGCATGAAGTGATTTGGTCAATTGTCTAATAGAATATTGACACACATAGAATTTGGTCTGCGTGTTGGACCAAATATTTTCTTATTTATTGAGTCGAGTTCGATAAAATACTACTAGTGGACTAGATTTGATTACAACTCAACTATAATTATTATATTTCTTAATCAAAGTAACAATTTTTTTTATTTATAAAAAAGGCTAAATAAGATAATACTAAAAAAAAAGATAATATTCCAAATACGACTTACCTTCAGAATTTTGAATCTCTTCCCTTAAAATTTTGAATTTTTTCCCTTAAAAGTAGAATTTTGCAACCAACAATCAAAGCTAAACTCGTAACTGGAATCCCATGGTTACCCATTGAAGAATAGGTGTTTATTTATTGATACCTTTTCTAGAAATAAATTATTATTTATTTATTTTTCTTTTGTCTTTAGGTTTCTCGTTTCCGGGAAGGATATAAAACGACGACGCCGTCTGAGCGGCATAAGGAAATAAATAAACAATTCGAAAGTTTGTTGAGTTTTTTGGTTAGGTTAGGGCAAACTTTCAGTTTACATTATACTCCCTCCGTCCCAAATTAATTGCTCAGTTTTGACTTTTTAAAGTCAAATTGACTATTTTTAAAACTAATTTTTTTTATTATTTTTGCTAAAATATAGGCGAAGAGATTATAACTAAAAGAAAGTATATACAATTTATTATTAATTTTAATTTTTATAATTTTAGAAATATACTTATATATGTTTAATTATTAATTCTAAAAATAGTCAATTTGACTTTAAAAAAGTTAAAACTGAGCGATTAATTTGTAACGGAGGGAGTAGTATATTAGAGTGAGGTCTGGTAAGCTACCGACCCTTGTATTTCAGCGTAATTCCTTACTGTATTGCTAAAGATGCTTAATTTTACTTCTTTTTTATTTTCTTTCGCTTTATCTCAAGGTTTTGGGATATGATTGAGTAGTGGATTAGTTTATATGGACGTGAAAGCTTTGCAATTGCCGGATGCTTTTCTTGATTTTCTGAATGAGAACGGATTGGATCCCTCAATTTATATTGCCACTGATTCCACCCCTCGTTATATAAGGTACCTGAAAGATTATTCTCTCAATTGATCATAGGATGAATGTGATGTTTTTGGGTGCTGAATGAGATAAATAAAAGTTGCGTGTGATTGTTTTATTCTGATTGATTCATTCGGCTGTGTGTTTTGGTACTGTTCTAATGTTAAATTTTATCCTTTGAAGGTTAAAACCTGGATGTGAAGGTTTTCTCGAAGAAATAGAAGCTGAGATAAGATGTAAGCTTGAGAAAGTAACTTGGTTACCCAATTTCTATTCTCTTCCACCTCATATTCAGATTGCTAACTCAAAGGCATATCAACAAGGAAAGGTGACCAATTGAGTTTTCAACTAGAATATATATATATATATATATATATATATATATATATATATATAGTTCATTTCAAGGGCTCACCCTTTATTTTACATATCATCTCACCCCTTTACCAGCGATGGACCGGGCTACAATTCGGTCCGTCTCTGTACGAGAGAACTGTGGTCTTAGTTTTTAGAATAAAGCCCCTTTTCATCTTTTGACTTGCTGAAAGAGCAATTAAAGGTAGGTTGCTTCCTTCTTATGGCTTGCGCTCCACTTCCGGTGATCAACATATAGCGACGAATCGAACCGTCGTCCGATCCGTCGCTAAAGGGAGTATGCAATGTATGTAGGATCAAGGATAAGTCCTTTATTCTTTCCGTGTGTGTGTATATATATATATATATATATATATATATATATATATATATATATATATATACCAACTTGGATTATTTGCTTAAAAATGTCCTGATGAAAATGTTGTATGTTACAACATGTTACAATATGATATGCTTATTAAAGCAATCTTTTTATGGGCTAGCCTGCTAGGCACATTGTAACTTAAACTATTTGCCTCAAAACCCACCCTTGTTGTAGATTGGGTTCGGGATATAAAATTTTTAATACAAAATTATATGTTTTTTGTTTTCACATTGTTTTGGCATCAGATATATGGAATTGATGCAGCATCCGGAGCTGCAGTTACAGCTTTGGATATCTCTTTGGGAGATCACGTCCTTGACCTCTGTGCTGCTCCTGGTAAACATGTTTTCCTAGTTAGTTTGACGGAAATCATTCTAGTTTATTTGGAGTACATCCTGTTGAGTTATTTATAATTGTAAATCTCGTGTGTTGCCCTTTTCACTTTGATTTCTTCACCTTGGAGGTCTCAAACTGTTTTTCCGTACAATGAATTATAGCAGAACACTCTAATTTTAAGTTACAACCAAATCAAGCAAATAGTGTAATGTGTCCCGGATTCCCTTTTCTTGCTAATTATAAACAATGAGCGTCTCTTGAAAGTGGGTTCACACTTAACAGCTTACTGGTAATGTTTCCTTGCCTGGTTTTGTATTAAAAAGGGATGTTATTTATGTTGAAAGATCTTAATGAGCAAGGATCTGTATGTAATATCTATATTTGGCAATGTTGTTGGAGTTAATTCAATTATATGATATAATTTAAATTCTTTCTATTCAGTGTGGATATCTTATGATAATTTTATAGGTCTTCTTCAAAGTTTCTATTTGTATGTTTACTATCAAACATTCACCCAATTCTATTTCTTAATTTGTGTTCCTGTTCAGGTGCCAAACTATGTATGATGTCAGACCTCCTTGGCAATTCAGGTTCTGTGACTGGTGTTGATGTTGCAAGACATAGATTGGCAGCTTGTAGAACAATGCTGCAGAAATATGCACTCGGAGATCGGTGTCGTCTATTTGTTGCTGATGGAACAACATTTTCTCTTATTCCAGTCAGGGTTCACTCAAATTCTAAAACATGTAATGAATTTGTAATGAAGTTATGATATGATGTTTAATGATTCTCCTTTTTTTTGGTTTGTCAATAGTGAAGTCATATTTTTGTCTTTTAAAGTATTATCATTCTTTGTAGTATTGAACAGGGACTCTTCCTTGGAAGAAAAGCTAGATACTTACAAGGAATGGACATCTAGGAGACCTTGGAAAGAAAGAAAAAGGGCAAATAAAGCCCAGGAAAATAGTAATTTACAGCTAGTCCCACAGATTCAAGATCCGGAGCTTATATTTTATGGGCTGCATTCTGGAGTGGTTGGGCTCAGTAAAAATGAGTTATATAAAATTGTAAATGGTATTGAGGTTTCAAACTGTGGCTATGACAAGGTGAAAAATGTCATCCCTTACATTTATTTCTTTGTTATGATCTCACTTCTGCTTCTTGATTAACATCATAACTAAGTTGTGCCTGCATTCTGTTTTTCATTTGATGATTAGCAAATCAATCTGATCATCTCTGTGTTTTAACTTCCATAATATTTAGATTGGATGCATCTTATTACTCGCTTCTTCATTATGCTCAAAATCTAATGGCTGGTTTAATAACTTTAATCTTAAATCAGGTCCTTGTTGATGCAGAATGCACACATGATGGATCAATCAAACACATTCAAAAATTTGAAAATTGGGGTTGGACCACCCTTCAGCGGCGTGTCTTGAATGCAGAGAGGACTGACGAATTGACTGTCCTTCAGGTAACTAAATCATTTTTAGTCGCAGACAAAAAATTATTTCATAGATCAGCATGATATCTTCTTCAAGAAGCTATTCATAAGGATTTATAGCAAAAACCCAGAGTCAGCTTGAGATGCATTGAATTTTTGAATATAGCAATAACCTTTTGATTCGTTGACTATAAAGTTCCTAAGAAGCTGTATTATTTCAAAGGTCCTCATTACTATTTTCTCTGCCTTAGCTGGTATTTTCAACTTAGACGTATGATCTATAGCAGAGCAGAGCAGCTTTTTGAAGACCTCTCAGTTTTGTTCTTGCAGTTGGTCGTAGAACCAACCTACGAGCAGGCGTCACTGTTTACTTATGATGCATTCTGGCACTTTTGCGTGCCTAGAAAATCTATATTTGTTACCATGACTTTTAAGTTCTGTAATTCATTTCCTTGCAAACTGCACTGTTATCATATCGAAATGGATATTCTGCATTTGAGCTTTGTCATGGCTGCTTACGTTATGAAATTATTTTCTATAACTGGGACATCTTTTTTCCTTTTGTTATCTTCTATTTCAGTACCTTTATTATTTATCTTCTCCATGCAGTTACTACTACTAACCAATGGTTTCAAATTACTAAAAGTTGGAGGATCCCTTGTCTACAGCACTTGCAGGTGTTCTATATACTTATCATTCCAAACCTTAAAAGAGTTTCTAGCCTGGTTAATTCATTGCCTATTTTCTTATTTCTTCCCGTTTTGGTGATGTAGTTTAACTGTTGCTCAGAATGAAGATGTGATAGAGCAGTTTCTTTTACAAAATACTTCTGCTGGTAAGTTGGCAGTTTCTAAATGTGTTTCCTTAAAAGCTGGCAGTGTTTAACTAGCTTCTGTTGCAAAAGCTGATATTATCTCCTTTGCCTCTTGTTTGATGGTGTGGTGCATGCTCCCTTTCGCCTTAAAGAGTTGCTGGAGATAGATGCTTCTAAAAATTGGCCATGTAAGAGTGGCCGGATACAAAACACCTTACGCTTTGATCCTTTAACATCTCAAACTAGCGGACTTTTTGTTGCAAAGTTCACAAAATTGTTCATTTAATACGAGGTTGGTTCTTGTTCTTTATAATATGTTGGTGCTTATTTATACTATAAGAACATGGGTCGATGATGATATGCAAGTTTGCTTCCCATGATGTCAAAGCATATTTTGTTTATTTTTATTGTGAAATTCTTCTTTTGAATTGTTTGCGACACTTGAAATAATGTTAAGATATTACATGCAGATCACTGAAGTTGTTCCATGCTGCTTCATTCATGCGCAAGCCTGTCTAGAATAATTTAATTTAAAGACAGTGATATCTCATAGAGTTTCCGTCAGATCCAGTGGGAGAATTCCGAAGCTTCCAGAGCAACAAGGAAACATGCGGAGCTAGACTTACTGATTTGAACTAGTATTCTTCCCCTGTTTTGCTTTATTTGTTTATTTTTCTCAGGCAGATCAGATTCTTCTTGTCCTATATCTTAGTTGTTTGGACTAAAATTCTTAGCCCCATTTATCAATGCAGCATAGTCATGAGAACTAAAAAACAAGACAATGTGATCATAGCAAATTTTGGAATGTGAGAATTCTTTCGTGTATTTTTTCTTCCAATTTTCTGCTACTGTGGGATTGGATTATAACTTCTGAGGTTCTTCACTTGAATTTGTTCTGATATCAATGTGACACAGCATTAGAAAATGTAGAAATGTATGTGAATATCTCTAAGGCAATGCTTTTGGCAATTATGCCACGTATAAAAATATGGAAAACCAACAGCAGAAAATGAGATATAATCTAGAAGCTCCACCTGCCCATGAAATCAGCTGTTCATCTTCACAAATCTTGATAATATGAATGGAGAGTCTGGATCTTAAGTTCACTCCTTGTTTAACTCACCCGAGTTTACCTACTTTTAATGACGGACTCAACGACGGTTCGGTTATATAACCGTCGTCTATACTTTTAGCGACGGACAATATATAACGTCGCTAAAAGTATAGACAACGGTTGTATAACCGAACCGTCGCCGGGTCCGTCGCTAAAGGGAAGGTGAACTCGGGTGAATTGAATAAAGGATGAGCTTAAGATCCGAACCGTATGAACAAAATCCTTTTCAACATGAGAATTACCATCCACTATTACCTTCACCTGTTGTTTCCTCGCCCCGCACACTCTCATCCGTGCCGTACTCAATACAGGATCTCCTAAGCTCTTTCCGTTGAACGTGGTAGCAGCATTCATTTGGACTCGTCATTCCTTACGGTGGTGGTGCTGCTTTTTCTAAGCAAAGTATATTGCTTAGGAGAGAGAAAAATGGGAAGCCTAAAGGCTTTCAAGTATTGGAGTTCTTGATTTTAAGAAGATAAAGATTCATAGCATATAGTATTCTCCTGGATCAAAAATATATGCACCATCTCTATAATTAAGACCATTAATTATTAATTTTTATTAAAAATTAATTATATTGATTATTGATGATTATGAAATAAACTTAAAGTTCAGGGAATTAATATATATTTAGACCTTAATTTTTTATACTAAAAATAGGTAAAATTGTCATTATATTTATTATTGATGATTACGAAATACTTAACAAGATTTTAATTACTAGTACATTTATATATTTTAAAATATTTATCATTATATTGATTATTGATGATTGTTTTTAAGCTTGAGTTTGTAATGTCTTAAATTTACTTTAAAAAATTAATAATGGTATTATATTTACCCTTTTTGGTATAAAAAATTAATAGAATAAATATTAAAATGACACTGAATATTACACATAAATATTTTCTAGTAACGTTTTGTTGCCATATTATTAATTTCTGATATTGTACTATCATTTAGACGCAATTAAAAAAAATAGGAATTTAATTCCCTAATTAAAAAAATAATTCCAAAATAGAAAAAAAAATTAAAAGTTAAAAATATTAATCCATATTTTGGCAAAAAATAAAACACCATTGTCCAGTCATCCTTTTGGGACGGAGATGGAGTAATTGAAAAGGTTCTTAGAAAAACGACAACATATTTTGCCGTACTTAAATGAAAATAGTAAACTAAAATATACTCCTACTGGGAACAATGCTTCTTCGTCTCTTGGATGGAGAATCCTTCGTTGGCGCCCTTCTTCTCCATATACTGGTAGGAATCGCCACTATATCTCTCTCGACGTCTATAATTTATGTATTTCAGTTAGATATATAACTGTGTTTGAATTGTGACTTAAAGTAATGGATTATTTGTGTGGAATAAAGTAATAGATTCACTTCAGACATGAGAAAAATCTGAACTTGGGATTAAAAAAGCAGATTTCTAGGAAGCCCATTCATGGATTCAATTTAGTGGATGATCATCAGCTTGAAGACAATACACCTAATTATTCATCATTGATCAATTCCTGAGAAGCTTGTTTCTGCTATACATTGTGCGTCTTCAATTTGCCTAAACTCTTTCTATTGTAGGAGTTTCATATTATGTGCTTTGAAACTATATTCAGTAATTTCTTTCTGTTCTTAAAGCTATGATTGTTGTGGCATTTCACTAGTGAAGAATAGAATGATTTTTGTTTGGTTGTGATTGATTTTGCTAACTTGTGGAATTTTGGTGCAGTCAGAAAGTGGACAACAATGTTGATCTAATAGATTTTGAGATAACGCGGGGATTATTTGTAAGTTCTATTTGCATTCAAGAAGCATGCCTTCTCATTTGATACTTTTTAGGCTTGGAAGATTTTGATTCTTTGCGGTTGTCTTCGTATTTGTGGTTTTGTAGTTGAATTTGAAATATGATGCCATTACTTGAGATTCCTTTGTGTTGAACAAGATGTACCTAAAAGAGGGTGTTTTCTTGAAGGGAAGTGTTTAAAATTAAACCAATTTGGAAGAGGTTGTAGTCACAGTTATCTTTGAACTGATTCTTGCTCTCCCCCTTGAGTTAATTATTGTTCGCCAATTCTTTACTAGTTAACCTCTACTCGGTCTAAGAGAAGTTCAGTATTTAATTAATGCTTCATTATAGGAAATGGGGAAGTGAGACAATATATAATTATAGATAGTGATTACAAGTTGGTGTAGTCTCACCGTATGATGAAACTTGATTCCTTTTGACATTAAATTGTATAATTAGTGGAGGAATTTTTTACATTGACTGTTTACCGGACAAAACTGAAGACACTAATAACTCTATTATGCAACGCTTGGGAGCACAATAATGTACTAGTAAAGAAACCTGAACATCAACAATCATCTCTGTCACCCCTTTTGAGTATAGTTTATGGTCGGGAAGTGAGTTGCATATTAATGTTGTTTCATCAGGAGCATGAAAAAACTGTTTACGATTTGTGAATTATTTCCTCTTTTTTAAACTGTTGGTTCAATATCTTCAAAAAAGCTAAGGTTCAGTCCTATCTTTCCATTATTATATTTCAGATTCCTGATAACCAAAAGGAGCACCGGTCCAGTTAGCTCTATGACATATAGAAAAGATGAATGGCTAGATCTGTCCAAAATGGACGTGGTGGCCTTCTTATCTTCAAGAAAGTAGAGTTGTTTCTTTCTTTATTTTGTTCCACTGGCTCCCCAATGCAAGTTGAGCTAAGAATCAAATGACTTAGTGGCCTGATTTGTATCTCATCTTGTAAAACTCTAGGAAGTTAATTTTCATAGGTTCATTTTGGCATCTTGGCATCTTCTGCTTTATTTCCCTCTCTAATAATTGTATCTCAATAATTTTCTACAAAATTGAAGTGAATTAGAGCCAGGACATAACCAACCAACAATGATATATTATGTTACATATAAAGTAAGATAGCTACTTCTGAGCCATATCTTTATGTCTCATTGCTTATAAATGGTTCAGCAACTGACTGTAGTTGTCTGGACTCTATTGTGATATGTTCATATTGGGTACCAAAATTAGGGGCACACTGAAGTGGGATTCAAACAGTTTCTATTTTGACTTGAGTTTTAGCCTAGCAACCTTGGGAAGGATAAGGTGAGGGCTTAATTTTTATTGCTGAAAAACATAGGTTGGTAGGTAAAAAAGCAGAAGAGAATGTTAAACATTAATTGATGACTATGGTCCGGTATTGGGTAGGTTCATTTTACTAGTAGTTTGGTGTGGAAATGACTTGTTAGAAGCTCACTAAAACATGCGTTTTTATGGTGTGCAACATGTTTCATTTTATAGGTGTGTTACATATTTATTATACATGTGCCTATATATATTTATTTGCAAAAAACTTGAACCAGCTAAGAGAATCTGAAATTAGTAATGCTTCCAAAAAGAATAGCTCCACGAGGAAAAGAAGGAATTGCTGAATTGCTGGTCCGATTTGATATTGTTGTTTATGATATTATTTCCTCCATTACAATTGTTCTTACATTATTGTACGGTAGGAAATGCTTTCATCTCAATCTCTCTTCTAGGAGAAATCTACGTCTTTGAAGCACTGTCTTGATCATCTCCTAAGTGCTACTTGTTGACTTTTGAAGTTGTTAAAGAATAAAGATATCTTATTTAAAGCTACTAGTGATTGTATCAAAGTAACTTAGACATTGTACTGCAAAATAATCTCAAGTTGTGAATATATATATATATATATATATATGGGCTATATGTATATAAACAACTGTGTACTACACAGACGTTTTCATAGGCGAATGTGTACTACACAGTTGTGTATATATATATGTAGCCCATATATATATATATATATATATATAGTTACCACCAAATGTCCATGTATACCAAGTTTGTCATTTTCTGGTATTAAAAAAAATGAATAAAACCACAACTGTACCACATCAAAATGATCTTTTCATAGACTCTTCGCACCGACATTCCGACTCTCATGGAAAACATTTGCCTTCTCAATTATCAATATTCACGGGCTCTTAACTGTATCACAAATGACAAGTCTTCGTTTAAGATAATATTAATCAGTAGTCCTAATTCATTTATTCAAATCCATCTATTCTTTATGCTTTCAAACATACGCGCAGCAGCTAAAAGCTACGGTAAATTAGCCACAAATACCATCTCCTGTAGAAGATAAATTTGTCTTGCTCAATAAAATCAAACATTTTCCTCTTCACTTGTAATTTCATTTTAATAAATAAAATAGCCCCAAATATTACCTCTTTAGTCTTTTGCTTCATTCTACAGAATATTTAGTCCACATTTATATTTTAATGCCAATACAAAAAAGATGGTTCTGATATATTCAAATAAAATATGTATTTTGCATCAACGTATTGGGGGATGGTTTTTTGTGCTTCCAACTTGCCTAGCTGGGTAGTCACTTGCCTATTTTATCTGAGCTGGACAGTTCCTCAATAGGCTACAATTTGATTAAACTGAGTGCGAGAGATGTAGCAGCAATGACAATTGCAAGAAATTGGGCAGCACCAAAAATGTGTTTTCTGCTAGAGTCTCCAGTTGCCAGGTTTGCTAACCACCCATTTGCCAACATTGCCGCTTCAGACCCTGACTGGGATCGAGATCCAGAGTCATCAGTTGTATCTGGTGAATCTTTTGAAGCTTTTTGACTGTAGAGGAAACCAATTTCAGGTTAACATCAATAATTGATTGCAGAATTCAAACTACAAAAGCAAAGAATTTAAATTTGTGATTCCTTTAACAGAGAATGTTACCTGGGGTGTGTTGGACAAAATGCCATGATGTAATCTGCACCTGTACAAGTAAATGTACTTGTCTTGTCGTCATAGGCGTAGCTATATGATCTAGGGCACGCGGATTTGAACATCTGTGAATACACGGATGGTGTACACGCTGTTGGTGAATTATATGCGCCTTTGCAGCAGTATTCTGGTGTTGAAAAAGCTGCACACGCACTATTGCAAGCGCTGCCACCCTCCACCCTCAGCTCAGCGGGGCACTTCAGGTTCAAATCCTCGACACAACCTGTGGATGCACACGGACCCAACCCACCACTCACCTCAACAATCATTTGTATGTTGTAGCCATCCACGAGGCTTACATCATAGAAGTCTTGGCTGCCTGACCCGAGCGTGAACTCGGCCAGTGTAGCAGGAGGAGTGGCTCCGGCACCATTGCACTCAACTTGGCCTGAGCCACAGTCCGCAGTGGTGCATGAGCCCTGACCTGACCCATCAAAGTTGCATCCAGTTCGTCCCCAGAACCGGCCAGACCAGCCTGTTGGAGCTTGGAAGGATCTAGAGCTTCCCTTGGCTAGCTCAAAACCTGTGCTACCTAAACTTGGACTGCCTAGAATTCCTGGCCAGACTGTGTAGTCGCACTTGTTTACAAATGTAAATGTGGTACCTGAAACACCTGCATATTACAGTAAATCATAAAAATGTGTTCATATATTTGAATTGACACGTGACAGACTGACAGGTACTGATATTGTACTACCTTTTGAAATGAGGAGCATATGGAGGCTCAGAATCAAGGTTGGAATGAGAGCCATTAAGCGTCTATGGGCGCTTGCTTGATTATGGTTTTGGAGTTTGAAAATTGGGTTTTTGTTTGGTTGCAAGTTTTGTAGCCAGCTTTTCCTGTGTTGGTGCCTTGGTGGGTTGACAGAAGAGCAGTCGGGAGTTTTTAGGTGGGGATAGAGGGAGAGGAGAGGAGGAGAGAGAGAAATGGTGATGGTGAGAAAGGATGAGGGAGGGAGAGAAGTGAGTGGTAGAGGGAATCTTTGTTATCTGAAGAGAATGCTATTTATAAACAAAATACAGAGACTTAACAACCACCTGCTCTGTATTGGAGAGAAATACAGAGAGCTTTGTTTTCACCAATTGAGATACTAGATAGTGCCACGCTTGTCCTTTTCCGTTACGTGGCAATCCCAATACTGTTTTTTTTTTTTATTTTTTTTATTGTCATGATAAAGAAAACGTGGCAAAAGTAAATATAATAATATGATGTTCTTTTTGACAAAATGTCTGTCTTTGATGCCACGATGATGATAACAAAACGATTCTTACGTTTTTATTATTTTTTTTGTCTTGTTTTCTTTTCTTTAATTTCTCGTGGGACTGAAGAAGAGGAGTGCAATGTCGACATATTTGTAAGAAATGATTGTTTGATCAACCTCAAAATGGACAAACACTCGGCACTGCAATGCCGTAGATATCTCCTCTGGTTTGAAAGTGGTGGAAAATGAGGGTACGGAGGTTAGTGGGAAGTCTTGCTGTCTTGAAAGCATATTATATATGATCACCGACCTACCCTACTACTGTATCATTTTCCCCAAGGCCCTTCTGTTATTCTCAGGTATTATTACCAAGTCTACTTCTCTCATCACATGAATGAAATGTGTTTTATATATATATATATATTTGAAGATGCATGTAAAATCTTACTTCTCCTTTTCCTTTATTGAAAAAAAATGTAGACAAGTAAATATTATGTTGTGTGTTAGAAAACGAGTAGTAAGTATGAATTGATGACCAACAACAAGTCTTTTCTTGTATGAAATGTACATCATGTCCCTAAAATGATGTATACAACATGTGAGATGGGAAAGAGTGTAGTAGTAATAGAACAAATGAGTGTGTATATATATATATATATATCTAAGGCCAACAATTTCAAACGGATGATGTGATTATAGCTTCTTGTCATGCATTTGCCCTTCCTAAATAGGAGGAGTCCTAGTCTAAAAGCTAAACAATTTCCTACCATTTTCTGGAACTTCACAGTTGTGTCTGGTTTTATATGTAACGATAGAGAATAGTAGTGGTTAATCCATGACTTACATAAAATTTGTATGGTCGTTCACTAACACCACTGGATTTTTGATTTTTAGAATTTTACTCTATTTGATTAATAAATATACTTCCATCAACATCTCGGAGCCGTGTAAAGTAAAAGTGGTACTACAAGGATAAGGTTTGAAAACTTTTTTGCTTTTTTTTTTTCTTCTTCTTCTTCCGATGGATTCTTCCTTTATTAAAGATTTGCATCACCCACTATACCCATTTTGATTTTTTCAAGAATCTTTGTTTCTTAAGCTTTTTGAGCCTTTACTATAACATGAACAAACGAGGAAAAGGGGAACCAAAATTAAATGGAGAGGAGAGGAGAGGAGGACCAAAGTTTTGATACTACATGCATGTGGGTCTGCATTATTATTATTATTATTATTATTATTAATTATAATAATATAATGAGAGAACTTTTTGACATTAAATGAGAAAGACAAAGTATTGAGAAGGCCGAATGTTTTGGGCTACTTTACTTTGATATTCTCTTCTTCGCTCTTATGGGGGAATTGGAAAGTCTATTTCCAACATTATTATTGGAATATTTTGGGCTCCTCAATTAAGCATATAGTAATAATTTGAAAATGATGGAGTAAATTATAAAAAGAAAATGAAAGAGAAGCGAAACAAGGTAGGAGTCGATCAAGTGAGTGAAACTATGCACGTAGTAATTCAACTTAAGCTTTTGTTTTGATCACTGTTGGGTCATAATACTTTTTCTATTGGACCAGGCCGAATGGACTTGTCTTTTGAACTATGTCACTTTTATCACATTGGGTCAAACAACTCGGGCCTCGCTACTTGACTATAATATTGGGCTCAGTCATTGGATCGGCCCACTATGTGAGTTGCCATTTATCCTATCTTTGACCGGTAATTATCACAAAGGCATTTGTTGACTGTTATGTCTGCCACCTTTCTGCATGGCATTAATGAGGATGTGACTCCGATTGCCGGCGGGAGGTAACAGTGGTAGCAGGTAGGAAAATAAGCTACACACTTTCGGCTGAGATGACCGAGGATGGGAGGAGGTGTTAGGAGGTAGTGGGTGGCACAGTAAACCGGGTCTGGGGAACGTATGGGGCAAGGATAACAAAAGGAAAAGAGGTAACAAAACACTATACATAACTTTATCATTTTTTGATACACACTCAGACACTATTCATCATTTTCCTCCATTGTTAACCTTGTGATCGCCTGTATTGACTCTCACGCCGGAGCTATCCCCCGACGGTCCAGCCGTCAAGCTTTTGGTGTTGATCGTGTTTACTGTGCAGGATTAGGGCGTCTTACGTGATTGGGACGTCATCAAAGATCTTGACGTTAACATTGGCGCTAGAAGGAGGGCTTTCTAGTGTCCTGAGTATTTTTCAATCACACGTTGTGGTCGTTCTGCGTCGATATTTATAGGGAAGAGTAGAACATCTACACCGGAGGGACAGCCGAGGGCTGCTAGTGAGTCAGTACCGCGAGTATCTGTGAAGGACCGTTTGGGACCTGCACTAAGTGTTCACGCCAGCACGGCGTCCAAACGATCGCATAGGGATTCTCGTTCGAGAGCTGTGAACAAAGCCAAGCGACAGCTAATTTTTACAGCGGAGAAAGGGTCCGGTCATGGCCGGAAACGAGTAGAAGGCACCTCGCCTAGCGCTCGGTACCGGGACGACCAAGACGAAAAGGCTGCCCGTTTGGCTAAGATGGCAGATGAAGCTGATAGGGCAATGGAGGCGCTTGTGAAGCAACGACGGGATATAGCTGAGCAGATGACCCGAATGGCAGAGTTGAGAGACGAAGCCTCCAGCTATGTCCAATCTGAAGAACGGGGGCATCGGAGCGGGAAGGAGCCTGCTCACTCCGAGCGTGAAAATCAGGATCGACCTCGGGAAAGAAGAAGGTCCAAGAGCCCTACTCCTCAAAGATCGAAGAGGGCACATCACCCTGTCGGTTATAAGGAGCTGAGTCGAAGCGAACGAAGAGGTCGATCCAGAGAACATACTCCGGAGAATACTAAGGGGGCGCTCGTTGTTGCGCATTCCCACCACGGTAGCCGGGTATTGAGACGAAACAAATTGAGAGGCCGTACACCTGAAAGTCCACCGAGGGCGGTCCATTCTATGGACCATCATCGTCATAAAAGCCCATCGAAAGTGGGGGGTTCTATTGTAAATCACCGGTCCACCCAGAAGAAGGAAGGGTCACCGGAAAAAGAAGCATCGTCCCAACCCGAAGGCGTGGATTATCTGGTGAAGGAGGTGAAGGAGCTTCGGAGGCAGCTTGCCGAAGTACAGAAAGTGAAGGAGACTTCGGGAAAGAAGGCATCCCCTTTTTCCGAGGAGATTCTGAGAGAAAAGGCTGACCCCACCAAGAGATTGCCTCACATTGAAAGTTATGACGGATCGGGGGATCCCTACGACCACAGTCAGGCGTTCGACCGACTGATGAATTATTATGACTTTAGCGATGCTGCTAAGTGTCATACTTTTGTCACGACACTCCGAAAGGATGCCAGACAGTGGCTGGGGACTTTACCTTCAGATTCAATTTCATCCTGGGCGGATATGTGTAGTCAGTTCCACGCCCGCTTTGGGAGCAACAGAAGAAGAGGGAAACCAATTGGCTCATTGGCTCAGGTTCGGCAGTTCTCGAATGAGTCTTTGGGCCAATATGTGAAGCGATTCCGTGAAGCAGTCGGCCAAGCGACAGACCTGAACGATCTACAGGCCGTGTGACTGTTTCAGAACGGATTAGATCTGGTCAAGTCGGAAAAGTTGGTGAAGAAATTGATGTTTCACCACCCGAAGAGTCTCGCAGAAGCCTTCGACAAAGCAGAGGGCTATATTGTGGTAGAAGAGGCCATGAATAGTCTCAGGCGTCCCTCCTCAGAGCGACTTAAAGAGACAGATCGGGACCGAGCAGAGGGAGACCAGAGTAGAAATGAAGGAGATAGAGGCCGTCGCGACGACAAATCAAAGAAATACAATAATAATTGGAGGCAAGGTGGAGAACGCCCGTCCGCTCCCGCCCAGAGAGTAAACAGGACATATACTGCACTCAACGCCGACAGGGCTGTTATCTTGGAGCAGATCAAGAATCAACCTATTTTTGAGCCACCTCGAGATAACTTTAAACCCGGGAAAGGGAATTCTCGCAAGTATTGTGACTATCATCGAGCATCGGGTCACGATACGAACGACTGTGCTAGCCTGAAAGATTTTATCGAGAGAAAGGTGCAGGACGGGGAGTTAGTTCATTATGTGGCTGCCCGAGTGAGCCAGCAGCAGAATAGAGGACCCGTTCAGGCAGCCCAACCAATTCAGCAAGTGTTCCCCGCTCCCGAACCGCCTGCAAGTCAAGTAATTGATGTCATCACTGGGGGCACTTCAAGCAAGCTTGTTGGGAAGAAGCGCCGAGGTTATCTGGATTCGGTCATGTCAGTGGCGGGTAGTCTCCCGAAGTCCGACAGATCCTTTCCGGGTACTGTAATTTCCTTTACCGATGAGGATTTCCCTTCGGAAACCATCGAACCGCACGAGGGATCATTGGTCGTGACGGCACAAGTGGGTTCGGTAGACATAAAACGCATGATGATCGACAACGGATCTTCTGTGGATATCCTATATGCTCATGCTTATCAGAGGATGCATCTTGATGGGCAGAAGATGGAGATCAGACAGGAGGCTCCTTTATACGGCTTCAGCAACGATCCGGTCAAAGTGGCTGGAACCATCGAACTGCCGGTTATCTTCGGAACGGCTCCCCAACAGGTAGAAATCACTTGCAAATTTTACGTTGTGAATGTAGATTCTGCTTATAATGCTATTTTAGGGAGACCCACTTTGATTGCCTTACAAGCTGTAACTTCTATCCCTCATTTTAAAATCAAATTTCCTACGGCTCATGGTGTCGGGGAGGTTAAAGGAGATCTGGATCTGGCCAGAAGATGTTATAGAAATGCCGTGATTACTTCGGGAGTAGGAGTATCGAAGCAAAAATAGGCCATGGCGATAGAGATCGAACCTTTCACGGAAAGCAGCTCAGAACCGTTGGTCGTGCCAGCCGAAGAGACAGAAGAGATAGAGCTCATCCCGGGCAAGGCTAACAAGACCGTAAAAATAGGTTCGGGTCTACCAGAACCTCTCAGAAAGAACCTCATTGAACTCCTACAGTGCTATGTTGACGTCTTCGCCTGGGAGCCTCAGGACATGCCGGGAGTGAGCAGGGATATTGCTGAGCATCGGCTACAAGTGGATCCGTCGAAGAAGCCAGTTCAGCAAAAGAGGAGGATCTTCGCGCCCGAGCGCCAGAAAATCATCGATGAAGAGATTGCGAAGCTGCTAGCTGCTGACTTCATCTTCGAGATCGACTATCCGCAATGGATGGCAAACGTGGTACTGGTCCAGAAGCAGAACGGGAAATGGCGGGTCTGCATTGATTACACAGACCTGAATAAAGCTTGTCCGAAGGATTTCTATCCATTACCCCACATCGACCAGCTCATCGATGCAACTTCGGGGTATGCCTTGTTAAGCTTCATGGATGCATTCTCTGGCTATCATCAAATCTCCATGTATAAAGAGGATATACCGAAGACGGCATTCATTACGCATCGGTCGGTATATGCCTACAAGAAAATGACCTTCGGCCTCATCAATGCCGGGGCCACTTACCAGAGGATGATGAACTATGTTTTCAGGCGTCAGTTGGGCAAAAATATAGAAGTATATGTGGATGACATGATTGTTAAGAGCATGTTGGTACACAAACATCTGGATGACCTGGAGGAATGCTTTCAGACAGTCCGTCACCACAATTTGAGACTGAATCCTACTAAGTGCACCTTCGGATTGGGGGCTGGCAAATTTCTGGGTTACCTGGTCAGTCAGAGGGGAATTGAAGCCAATCCAGAGAAGATTAAAGCGATCTTGGACATGAAGACTCCTCAGTCGTTTAAAGACGTTCAGCGTCTGACTGGAAGGATTGCAGCTTTGAGGAGGTTTATGTCCAAATCGGCAGAAAGGTGTTTGCCGTTTTTTGACACGTTGAAAGGGCCGAAGAATGCCAAGACGTTCCAATGGACTTCGGAATGCGAAGATGCATTCCAGAGCATCAAGTCCTACCTATCTTCGGCGCCTTTGTTGGTGAAGCCCGCTCCTGCTGAGCCCTTATATTTGTACTTAGCAGCTAGTTCGTTGGCAGTAAGAGCAGTTTTGGTACGAGAGGTTGGGGGTAAGCAACACCCGGTTTATTATGTAAGCCATGTCCTTCGGGATGCCGAAACAAGGTACCCAAATATTGAAAAGTTTGCTTTTGCTTTAATAACTGCTAGTAGGAAGCTTAGGCAGTACTTCCAGGGTAGGTTGGTAATAGTATACACAGATCAGCCTTTGAAGAAAATTATGGGCAAACCTGAGGTATCGGGAAGATTAGCTGCATGGACGATGAAGTTATCTCAGTTCTTCGTTGAATATCATCCCCGAACTGCCATCAAGGGGCAGGCCTTGGCTGATTTTATGGTCGAGTGTTCATTTTCTGAAGCTGATGAAGCTGTAGCAGAAGCTGGAGGATCTGACATCATAGTTGCGACTCTTCAGCAGAAGCAGAGTTCATGGACGCTGTATGCAGATGGGTCTTCTACCGTAGACGTCAGCGGAGCAGGGATTATTCTGACTAGTCCGGAGGGATTCAAGGTGCAACAGGCCATCAGATTTCAGTTTAAAGCAACGAACAATGAGGCAGAGTACGAGGCAGTGTTGGCGGGTTTGCGACTAACTAAGAGTCTCGAAGTGCAAAGAATAGTTATCTTCAGCGACTCTCAGTTAGTCGTTAAATAAGTCTCCGGGGAATACGAAGCCCGAGGTCATCGAATGATCAAGTATTTGGCGGAATTAAAAGAACGGCTTCAGTATTTCCAATTTTACGAATTCCAGGGGGTCGAACGTGATGACAATTCCATTGCTGATGCACTCTCCAAATTAGCCACTACGGATGTTAATGTGTTTGATGGATCAGTCTACTTGGAAACTCTGCAACATCCTAGTGTTCATCATGAATCGGTAATGTGTGTTGATCGAACCAACTGTTGGCTGACTCCATACCTGGAATATCTGGCAGATGGCGTTCTACCTTCGGATCAGATGCTAGCCAAGAAAATCAAGTACAAGAGTGCTAATTTCGTTCTGATAGATGGGGATCTGTTCCGAAGGGCCTTCTCGTCTCCGTTGCTAAAGTGTTTGACTCCGTCCGAAGCAGAGTACGCCCTTCGGGAAGTTCATGAGGGCATCTGCGGTGATCACATGGCAGCTAAGTCACTGGCATACAAAGTTCTTCGGCAGGGATACTACTGGCCAACGATCTTCAAGGAAGCAACTGAATACGTCAAGAAATGCGAGAAGTGCCAGCTCAACAGTCCGATCCCACATCAGCCACCGGAAGAGCTATACTCGATTCTATCTCCTATACCCTTCGCTGTCTGGGGGGTTGACATACTGGGTCCGTTACCGAAGGCTAAAGGGCAGGTCAGTTTCGTCATCGTCGCTATTGATTATATGACCAAATGGGTCGAGGTGAAACCACTCCGGCTGATAACAGAACAGGAGTGTCTGAAATTTATGAAAGAATCCGTAGTGTTTCGCTTCGGGATCCCTCAAGTGGTGATATCAGACAACGGACGCCAGTTTGTGGGATCAAAATTTGAAGGCTTTCTGAAAGAACTGGGAATCCAGCACAGGAAGACTTCAGTGGCTCATCCACAGTCAAATGGGCAAGTCGAAGTGACCAACAGAACGCTGCTGAATGGGATCAAGCGCAAATTGGACGAAGCTAAAGGAAGATGGCCAGAAGAGCTGCTCAGCGTATTATGGGCCTATCGGACCACTCCGAGGACCACCACAGGGGATTCACCTTTCAGACTGGCCTACGGCACTGATGCCCTGGTCCCAGTTGAGATTGGATCTCCAAGTCTTCGAGTTAGTCAGTTCAGGGAGATCTATAATGACGAAGGACTAAAGGCCAACTTGGACCTGTTAGAAGAAGTCAGAGAAGTGGCTTTGATCAAACTTGCAGCCTACCAGAGGAGAGTTGCCAAGCATTACAACAAAGGGGTAAAACTCCGAAGATTTGAGGTGGGAGACCTCGTTCTCAGAGAGGCCGAAGCATCTACACCGCAGAATACTGGGAAGTTGATGCCGAACTGGGAAGGACCGTATGAAGTGGCCGAAGTACCAAAGCCCGGGACGTATCGATTGAAGGCTTTGGATGGATCCGAAATTAAGAACACGTGGTATGCAGGCAGGCTTCGAAAATATTTTCAATAGCTACATTGTCAGTACACCGGAAGTCTGTAAATGGTTTCAAGTCATCATCAATAAAAATTCCTTTCTTTTCAAACAAATCTTGTCTTCGTTGTTGGTAGTATCATTGGTGTAAGGAGGTTCGGGCGGACTCGCTGACCATTCGATGGTAGCCTCACTGGCAAGCGGTCCTTATGGCTTCGTCAGGCCCCTCGTGGTAGGCGAACGTCATTGGTGTAAGGAGGTTCGGGCGGACTCGCTGACCATTCGATGGTAGCCTCACTGGCAGGCGGTCCTTATGGTTTCGTCAGGCCCCTCGTGGTAGGCGAACATCATTGGTGTAAGGAGGTTCGGGCGGACTCGCTGACCATTCGATGGTAGCCTCATTGGCAGGTGGTCCTAAAGACCTTGTCAGGCCCTTCGTGGTAGGCAAGTGTCATCATTCAGACTTCGTCAGGCCCCTCCCGGCATCTAACTCACACTTCGGTAACGAATAAGTATTCCTTTACTTTATTGCCTAAATTTTTCTAAGTATTGAGTTTGGAAGGCCACATTCTTTAACTTTATCTTATCTGTTATACGACTTACCTAGTTGTTGATTAACAATTTAAGTTAAAACCATGAAGGAGTTCGTACATTTCTTAAGATTGAATCGTTATTGAAGAATTGATAAATAGTAAATACACAGAAGTCATAAGGAACAATGTTGATATTTTATTTACATAATACTGTTTACAAATCAATAGAAGCTTTACAATAACCCTATAGCTAAGGGAAAGGAGAATCATCCTCAGGAATCAGCTTCGTCTTCCGAAGAGTCGAGAACGGTCGGATCGACCTTGGCAGTAACAAGTTTCGCCTTGTCTTTGCTTCGGCACTCGTCGTATCCGTCTGAGAACATCTGGATGATCTCCTCGTTCAACTCAGCTGATTTCCGATATTCTTGTTGTACTTCTTTCCGAAGATCTTCGGTCAAAGGAGGGCCCAAATCTCTCAGAGCCCGAAGTTCTCGAAGCTCCTCTTCGAGCTTTGCCCGCTCCTTCAGATGCCTCAAATCCCTAGCTTCAAGGTCGTGTACTTGGACAGCCAAGCTCTTATTGGTCTTCACCATCGTCTCATTCTTCCCAACAAGGACCTCGTTCCGGCGAACCAGATCTATGTTCGTAGTAATGGTCAATTGGTGGGTGGCCTCGGCTGTCTCCAGTTTCTCTTTTAAATTATTCACATCTTTCTGGAGGCCTTCATTATTGAGAAGAGTGGCACCATGGGCCCTTCTCTCCCTTTCCAGAGCCGAAGCCAGAATGGCCTTCTCCCGCCTAGCCGCATCTTTTTTGGCCTCGGACTCTCTATATCGGGGAAGAAGTCTCCCGAAGACAGCATTTGCCTGCAGACGGATAAAGAAAGTCGGTGAATTAGTAGAAGGAACAGACGAAACAAAGGATTTCCAAATGTTTCAAATTGAATCAACTAACCTTAGCCTGATAGCTCATGCCTTCTTCGATTAAGTCCCTAATCGAGCTGTTTCCGAACCGATGGTCATCAGTCTTCCAGACAAAGGATTCGAACAGCTGGAAAGGGAAGTTGGCATTAAACTCCGGCCATATGGTGGGAGAGGATGCGGCTTCTCGCCTGAAGGCGGAAGGAGAAGATTTTGCCGAAGATGGCACTGATGGTTCAGGGGGCGGTGGCGGTTGATCCTCGGAAGGCTGCTTCCTTTTACGAGACAGAAGAGGAGACTCGTTCGGGTCTTCGAGCTCGTCTTCTGAAACGTGAATCTCCATAGGAACAATGATAGGCGGATCGGCTACAGGAGGAGGAACCCGGAGCTCGTCGGCGGACAGAGGAGTCACCTTGGTCTTCCTCTTTTTAATCCGAAGAGCCTGCATTCGGTCGATCGCAGGCATGTCAATCAAGCTCGCTGCGGGAGTTGATTGAGATCCTTGAGGAGTTGCCCGGACTTTCCGAACTGCCCTTTTCTTCTGTCGAGGTCGGCTAGGCTCCTCAGCATGTTCTGATCCGCGGAAGACTTCTGCATCATGGGCTTCCGAAGCCGGAAATTCTTCTTGGGAAACTTCAGTGGAAGGTGACGAAGGCTTACCAGAGAGGTACCTATCCAGGTCCTTCTGGTCGATCGAAGTCGGCTTGATGAGAGACAACTTATGGTCATACAACCATGCTTGTTTGCTCAGGAGGCCGAAGCTCCACTCCTTCAGGGGTATCTTCTCTATGATGCGCGTCATTTCTCTTATACGCTCCTCGGATATATCTCCGAAGTCTGCAGAGACGCGATCAGAAGTGGTCCAGTCAGGGACAGATGAGATTTCGGGCCCGTTGACGAAGAACCATTTATTATGCCATCCTCGGTTGCTCGAGGGAGTGTCCATTAGGGACCGCTTCTCGATTCTGGCATTGGGCTTAGGGGCTATCTTACTTAGCACCTTGAAGCCTTTTTCCCGAGATTTCCCCACCGAGAAGAGAGTGAAGAAGGATTCCACAGCAGGAGGAACCCCTATCTCGTAACAGAAGGCTATGTAAGCCAGTATGTGGATGTACGAGTTCGGCACCAATTGGGCGAACCCCACTCCAACGAACCCTAGGAGGGTGATCAGGAAGGCGTGAAGGGGAAATCTCACCCCCTTCTCCAGAAAAGTTGCCGGGACGGCGATCCAACCGTCAGGACGCTGGTACATTCTTTCGTGGGAGGCTGCTATCCGTACCCTGTGGGTGTCTGGTATTTGATAACGAGACCGAATGTTGCAGAGCTCAGCCTCAGTAACGGTGGAGGGGGTGTTGGCGTGAGGAAAATCTTCCTCATTCTTGAAAAACTCAGAGGGAGTGGGAAGCGATTCCATAGGCGGGGCTTTCTTACTCGGGGCACCAATCTGGGGATTTGAGCTCGGAACCTCTTTGTCAGTGTTTGAATGGGGGGTCACGGTGGAGATGGGGGCGACACGAAGTGGAGAGTTTGTATCTGGGTTCTGGGATGCCATTATTGAGAATTTGCAGAGAAAATGAAGAAATTTGAGGAGGAAAAGACAATAGGCTCTTATGAATTCGAAATAGCAGGGAACCATCCAAGGAGAATGGGCAGCGGCTTTTATAGCGAGTGTTCTTTTCAAAATTTGCACGAGAGCCGAGGGCGGCGCATTAATTGGGGATAATGATGTGGAAGAGGAAGGGGTAACGTCCGATTTTGGCTTTGATGGGTTATCCAAGGTGGGTCGGCGCTTGTTGGACCCCTTTTCACTATGGACTCTCACTATTTACAGTCTTCCATTAAACGTCCTGTTCAATAAAAGACTGGGGGGCAATGTTGGGCCATAATACTTTTCCTACTGGACCAGGCCGAATAGGCCTGTCTTTTGAACTATGTCACCTTTATCACATTGGGTCAAACAACTCGGGCCTCGCTACTTGACTATAATATTGGGCTCAGTCATTGGATCGGCCCACTATGTGAGTTGCCATTTATCCTATCTTTGACCGGTAATTATCACAAAGGCATTTGTTGACTGTTATGTCTGCCACCTTTCTGCATGGCATTAATGAGGATGAGACTCCGATTGCCGGCGGGAGGTAACAGTGGTAGCAGGTAGGAAAATAAGCTACACACTTTCGGCTGAGATGACCGAGGATGGGAGGAGGTGTCAGGAGGTAATGGGTGGCACAGTAAACCGGGTCTGGGGAACGTATGAGGCAAGGATAACAAAAGGAAAAGAGGTAACAAAACACTACACACAACTTTATCATTTTTTGATACACACTCAGACACTATTCATCATTTTCCTCCATTGTTAACCTTGTGATCGCCTGTATTGACTCTCACGCCGGAGCTATCCCCCGACGGTCTAGCCGTCAAGCTTTTGGTGTTGATCGTGTTTACTGTGCAGGATTAGGACGTCTTACGTAATTGGGATGTCATAAAAAATCTTGACGTTAACAATCACATAGACAACATTTCGATCTATTGTTAATTAATTGCCTCTTAATTTAGACAACTGAATTAATTTCTATCTCACACTACTAGTATACAGCGGGTTATGTGAGAAATAATGTTCCGCCCCCTTTAATTTTAATTTAACGTTCACCACTTTAAATAATAATAATAATAACTTCTTTTTATCATGTAATTGATCACTTTTTAACCCCCAAAGTCACGGGGCCCTTTTTATCTTCTAAATTTTGCTCACTTTTTTTTTTTTTTTTTTTAATCCTTAATTGGTATATATATACACGCACCATATGAAACATTATTATTTTTAGACCTGAATGCTTTTGTAGCCATGCATGTCCAAACATGTCTCTACTCCCTTTTCCTTTTTCTTTTTATGTATGTTTTCTTCTCCTTTTTGGCTGGTACGATTTATTTATGCATCCAAAGATGAAGCAAACATATATATATATATATATATATATATATATATATATATATATATATAGTCTAACACTTTACCAACAATTAAATTTAAACGTTGTCTCTTCATTTCAAATTAATCATCCCCTTCTCTATTTTGATGACCTAATTTTTTCATTAGGCCTTTTTTTTTGTTCGTTTGTTTATTTGGTTCTTATTTTTTTACTCCCTCCGTCCCAAAATTAAAAATACATTTTCAATTTTTAGAGTCAATATATTAGCTAAATCCTAAAATTCAAAATTGATACGAAGCTATTTACTTTTGACCCAAACAAATATAATAATTGTAATTAATCTAACTATGAAATATATACTACTAATTATCACCTTTGTTATTTTCAAAAATTATATCAATTTTAAATTTTAGGATTTTGCGAATTGAATCTAAAAAGTCAAAATCTATCTTTAATTTTGGAACTGATATAACATAATACAGTAGTATTTGGTATGAACAAGGCAATCAAATAATATAGTAATACTAATAATCACACCTAATCATGTGAACTCAAGATTATGCAATTAATACAACATTAAAGAGTAGGCCTTTGTCAAAGAATTTATATACTAAATCAATGTAGTAGTACATTAAGAACAAAAACTAAAAATATGTATACATGTATCCTTTTACATTAGGAAGAACATAAAAGAAGTTCAAAAGGGAAATTTTATTTAAGAGTGAATTTTAGGTAGGTGAAAATTGGTTATGACTATGGGCCTTGAGGCCCATTTTATATTGATGCTCCACTGAACTCGTATTCACAAATTAAAACTAAAAATAAAAGGTAAGTACCACTCCATTTGCATTAAAATCAACATTATGGTTGGAATAATTAAGCTAAACATGTTTTAATTGATTTTTTTTTATAAATAAATAAATCCAAAAGTAGCGAGCTTAGTGATTTGAGCAAGTCAAATAAAACAGGAAATAGGTAGCATAAATTCACCCATAATAACATTCAATTTCTACCAATTATAATTCGTCTCATAATTTTATAATCATATCATTATAACTAATTGATATATAAAAAGTAAAATTAATGCGGTAAAACAAAATTATAGCCTTAAAATTTGCAGTGGTAGGTGGAGTAGTCTGAGAATGAATTGAATGGACAGCTAGCCAGACCACCAACCGGTGAATGAGACCACCAAAATACTCATCAACAATAGGGTTAGGGTTAGGGTTAGGGTTAGGGTTGCTGCTGATCCTGATGGAGTTGGAGCATTCGTTGACCCGTTTGGATGTACCGCTCCACCCGGTGGATTTCCACTGATTGCATCCATCCATCATCATAAATCAATCATGTTATTAGAATATAAATAAATAAAAAATGAGAGATGTGGAATTAATGATATATATATATTTGAAATTAATAAAAAATATTTTATTCCGAAACATAAGATTAAGGTTGACTTCTTTTAAGTCACTAGGAAAATAAAATATTATAATTAGTACTACTTTTTATATATTTTACAATGTTTATAATGGTATTGTTTCATTAAAAAGAATCATATCAATTTTGAATATTAAATTAATTTTAATTAAATGATATATATCCGGGGGCTAAGCTAAGTGGAAGGGTGTGAGCTCAATTGACTCTGCTGGAAAAAAAAATTATTTTATAATATATGATAAATTTAGAATAAATTTAAGTGTAATGAATAAATTGACCCCACTGAAATTTAATTTTTTTTTAATATATGTGGTCAAATTGAATTTTTTATAACTTTCTCAATAACATATTACTTCTACTCCTTGATGTATGCATCTTACTCTAGTATTTTTAAAATAAATAATAATCTAATTTATATTATTTTTATAATATAAGAAATTTAAATATTTATTAGCAAATTTGTGATTAGAAAGACGTATTAGGGGTGCATATATATAATGTTATTATTTATTATATTAACAATATTGTAATAAAATACATGTGTAAGTGGACAAAAAACACAAAATTATCTTAAAAAATTGGCTCAGAGGCGTCTTGCCAAATTATTTATAGCATCACAAAATTTTGACCCCATTGAATAAAAATCTTGACTTCGCCACTATATATATCACATTAGTTTTGAATTTTAAAAATTGAAACTGCTGTTTTGGGACAGAGTATTAACTATTATTTCAATAAATAATTTCACATTAGTTTTGAATTTTAAAATTTGATTAGATAAAAAAAAAAGTATATATATATAAATAACGAAATAATGAAATTTTTTTAGGACGTACGGACGGACGGATAGAGTATATAAAAAATTACCCTGCAGGTGGTGCTGTAGAAGGACAGAAGGTGATAACATAGTCCGCCCCGGCGCAGGTAAATGTGCTGGTAAGATCGTCATAAGCGTAACTATAAGCGTCCGGACACGCCCGCTTAAAATACTCTGAGTAAGCAGTCGGCTTGCATGTATTAGGCGACGCGTACTCGCCACTACAGCAGTACATGGAACTCCCAAACGCCTCACACGCGCTCTTGCATGCCACGACCCCATCGGCTCCAACCACCTTCAGCTCCACCGGACATTCACCGTTCAACTCAGCAGGGCAGCCCGTGGCCGAACAGTTCCCACCGGTGCCTCCATGCGGCACAATCTCCAATGGGAGGTTGTAACCGTCGACGAGGCTGACGTCATAGAAGTCCATCCCGCCCGCGCCGTTGAGCGTGAACTCGGCCAGGGATGCTGGCGGGATGGCTCCTGCGCCAGCGCACTCTAAGTTTTGTGATGCGCAATCGCCTGTGACGCAGGAGAATTTGTTGGCGGAGTCGAGTGTACAAAGGGTGCGTCCCCAGAGGCGGCCGGACCAAGCGGTCGGGACAGAAAATGAATTGGACTCCCCGGTTTGGAGGGCGAAGCCGGTAGTGGAAAGTTGAGTACTTCCGGCGGCAGATAGTAAACCCGGCCATACTGTGTAGCTGCATTGATTCACCAACGTGAATGTTGTTGAGTATACATGACCTGCATGCAGCAAATTGATATTAATTAGAGAGTTCATGAAACCAAACTAGCAAGGAGTAACGTGGGTAGGGGTACGTACAACTTATAATAATATTACTTCAACATAAGTTTTCGTCAAATGATTAATACAGTCAATTGATCAATTTATCAAAAAATAAATTTATAATAACCGGATTCCTTCAACATATATATATATATATATATATATATATATATATATATATATATATATATATATAGTGACTAGGTGAAAAAGAGGTTATTTATCATACTGATCGACAATTTTTTTTACAAATTTAGATTTTTATACTTATTTTTAAGAAACTAATATTCATGGTACTAGTATTAAAAATTCCTCCAAAAAACAGTGCATCATGGTGACCGTTTACGCTCGTTGATAATCACATTCAACATATTATATGTTTTTCTCTCATTCAATATTAAATTGTATGATTAGTATAAAAAAAACATGTTGCGTGATCGACGACTTACAAAACATCGTATTATGACATATATATAATAAAATAAAATATAGTATACACAATATATGTAAATATATATGTGTATAAATATTATGTATAAAATATTACCTGCAGAGGAGAGAATAAGATGTACAGAGGCGAGAAAAGTATGAAAAATAAGATGCCTAGCCATGTAATTATGTAGTGAGTAGTGCCAAAAGAAAGAATGGAGATGCAAGACTGAGGGTAGCGGTGTCATGCTGCATGCAGTAGAGCTATATATATATATATATATATATATAGGAAGTAATAAAGACCGGATCTAGGTATTTTATTTATATATAGGAAGTAATAAAGACCGGATCTAGGTATTTTATTTGGTTGCAATATTTTCTCTCAAAAAACTAGAAAGAAGAAGGTAGTATTTGCTATATTCTTCTTTCTTCCCTTTTTACTTCATAATAATCTCTCTCAAATCAAATCAAATCTAAATATATTAATTAAAAATTAAATGCCTCATTCTTTCTAATCCTCCCTCTTCTAGTTTTCATTTATGTTTTCTTCCCGACCTCTTTTATGGGCATATGAAAATTGGACATTAAATACTATAATTCTACTTATTTAAATTTTTTACCTTCAATTGAAGGTTAAAATATAAATAGGTAAAATTATAAAATATTCTTATTCAATTTTCATGTCTAATTAAATTATAAAGGTCTCGCATACAGTTTTTCTTTCTCCCTCCCCTTTCAACCTAAAAACGCTTGGCTATAAGTTGGTATTCCATACAAGGTCAAGCTGTCTCCATCCACAACAAAATTTCTCCTATATTTCAATAGATGTCCATTTTTCATGATAAATTTAGATTCATCTCTTCCTTTTCAACTTCAATTTTTTTCAGAAAAAATCTTTCTTTTTTAACGCATTCAAATTTCTCCAATTCCCATACAAATATCAAATTATTCTAAAGAAATCATTCTCCTTAAAATATTTTTAAAAAAAAACAAATTAAATATTTGCTCCACCAAGTATACCAATCATGTAAGAGTAAAAAAAGAGTAAAATGTTTGATAAAACTAAATGAAAAGTTCTGAATATATAAGAGAATCTGGATAAACTAAATGCAATAGAGTTCATAATGTATAAGAGAATTTGAATGAGCTAAATGCAATAAAAACTCTGAATATAAAATGAAATGTTGTGTTCGATATAAAACATCTAAATACGTATATTTTTTATTTTAACCTGTAATTTCGTGTATGTGCACACTTAGAGGGGGTGAATATGTGCTTAAACTAAAACGTGTTTAACAGTGACTATTTTTTTAATTCCATGTTACAGTACTAAAACAGACAGTTGGAACTAGTGATTTATAGTTAGGGATGTTAGCCGAGCAGAGTAGCTCGATACTCGACTTGAGATCAGTTTGAAAATATGATCCAAAACTCGAATTCGAAGTTGATTCGAGTCGAATATAATTCATACTCGTTTTCTGTTTAATGATACATAGTCGAATTCGAGTATACCAGTATTCGCTCAGATTAGGGTTCGAGTATTTTATTTTTTCTCGAACCATACTCGATACTTGCTCGATAGATCATATTCGAATAATACTGGTCTGATCCATACTAACAAGCTAAATATGTGATATTTGGATCAATCTTTATAATTTATAAAATGTAGTATTAAATTGTGTAAGATTGTACTTGAATAAATCAGTGAATTGATTGTTAATTCGTATTACATTCTTTGTAATTTCTTTACATAAATAAAAGTAAAAGACTTTTATAAATAAACATTAATTCAATAATCAATTTAGTATGTAGTGATTCAGTATTAAGTGAAATGGTTCATATTCGAAACTCGATTTGAAGGCTCGTAAGTAACTCGTTTTGTAAACGAGTCGAGTACTTACGAGCCGAGTAGGTTCGGGTAATGATCCGAGTCGAATCTGGCACAAAATTTGAAATTCCTTATCGAATTCGAGTCGAATTCGAGCTCAATTTTTTCGAGTCGAGCCGAATCTGAGCATTAGAGTGCTCGCTGAGATTCAACTCGTTTTCAGCCCTATTTATAGTGTTTGTTTTAGAGCAAATTTTACTTTTCTACAGAATAAAGCAATGACAGATCATGTCTGTATTAGACCAAAATATATTTTAGTTATAATGCAGACAAATGAAATGTGTGTGAGATAGAGTCTGGATTAGTACATTTTGTTCTATCAGGGGACTACTTTTACGTGAATGTGTTTAGATGCAAAGTGAGACTTAAACGATGAAAACATTAGAAATAGCAAACCACAGAAATAAAGATTTTTACGTATTTCATCCCCTATCCTAGTGGCCTACATCCACGTCCAATACTAAACAGTATTGGAGACTCCTTTTATTAATTTTAAAACTCAATTAAATACAATAAAAAGAACTCTTTGTTCAAATAAAGTTTTTTACTGTGATGGACACCTCTGCCCCCTTTTGCACCTATGCAATCCTATCTTTGCATATCTGCAACCTTGAAAGCTCTCTTTTAACAGACCCTACCCACTATTGGATCAGTCAAGCCAAACAAGACTTGAACTCAAATTTCATTTCAAGAAATATATGATTACAAAGATGGTTAGTTTTCCAGCCAACAAAGAATTAATAAAAGAAGTACATAACTTGTTGGAAAATAAATTTTGATAGCTCTCTTTGGAAGTATATAATTATCAAACTTATATTTGCTTCAAGTTCCTTGAAGTAATGTATGCTTCCTCTGTACTGCTTTGCCGTGAAGGAGAAGTATATATATAATGAAGAGCTAACGGCTATAAGAAACTTGTTAGCATAAAAATCTCAATCACAGTTGGTATACATCAGCTAATTGATACTAACGGATATAACAGAGTTGTTAGCATAAAAGATTTTAATCCAATTGGAAATACCCATGATTCTAGTAAAGTAATTTATCCAACGGGAAAGATATATATTCCTTAACAGCTATTCAAAATATAAAGAATTCAAAACAGATTTAAATAGCATAAAATAAAGAGAGAATTAGTCCAAGTGAAATACTTAACACATTACCCATCGAAAGTTGGTTTTTCTTAACACTCTATTTCTGAGTTTTAAAATCGACAGAAAAGATAAAAAAAAAATGAATGGAAAATTTAAGTTTTCTTTCCAATTGCTATGTTTCTGAGTTTTTCAATAAACGTAAAAGAAAAAAAATGGACATAAAACTTGACCACATTTTTTGCCAAAGTTTTTCATCTAAAATTGGTCTGATTTGGACGGAAAAGAAATTAAAATAAGTAATATTTTTATAATTCTCATATTATCCTTAACTTTCAATATAATAAATTTTAAATTACAACTCATGTCCTCAATTTGTTTTTATCTACTAAACCTAAGCTGATAAAATCTTGACCTTTTAACCCATTTTCCTTCTCAAACTCCTTAGCATTCCTATTAAACTCATCAATCCTGAAGCTCCTAGTCTCTGTATTCCCAAACTCAACCAACCTTTTCATCAATGTAGCTTCACAAACATGCACAACTTTCACAATATCCGACTTTCGACACATAAATCCATGTGCAATTGCAGCTATTTAAACAGTTGCACCACATAACCCACTAGGTTTTCTTGTAGTCTGCATCCAATATCGCTTCATACCAGCAATAATTCGCAATGCAGCCATCAAAACCTTCATATTCCTCTCTTTCAACAAAGCACTCGTATATCGATGAATAAAAAGACAAGGATCAACCAATTTCTAAACAAACGAATGCATCTCCAAGCTCAAAACCTTACAAAATTGTAAATAAATAGCCCCCCAAATTCATATACATTAATCCTCAACTCAATAGCAAAATCAACAAGTAAATACGGAATTTTATTCGCCCTGCATGCAAGGTACAAGCAAGCAGCAGTAACATTTTCAGATTCTCTACCTCTAGTGAAATTACACTCGGAAGCTATTTGATAAAATTTCTGAACTTGTTCCATTGCATATTTTTATTCATGATTCAATTGTTATAATTAATAAAAGGGTAAATTTGTAAAATAATATTTTTTTTTCTTTTCATTGAAACTCAAAAACGCAAGAAAAGAAATTTTTTAAATTTTCTATTCTTTTCTATTAAAAACTCAGAAACAACACAAAGAAAAACTTCAAATTTTTTATTCTTTTCTTTTCTGTTCTAATTTAAGTTTTCTTTTTTTTCTTTTCCGTCCAAAACTCAGAAACAGAGTGTAAAAGACTACTCTTTAAATAACATAAATATATATATATATATATATATATATATATATATATATATATATATATATATATATATATATATATTCAAGAAATCTATAGCAATACTAACACCTTTGAATTTATCAATTAATGGACCGTTAAACAAATTTGAGCCAACCAAGAAATCATCATATAATAAATAAAAACAAACCAAATAATTTAAACTAAATATAAATCCAATAATATTGTCTTCATTAAAATCATAAAATATATAAACCAACATTCTTCTCATTTTTTATGATGACAATACATAATACCATTTAATTAATATGTTCCCCCTGACTCTATGGCTCCCCTAAATTTATAACTATACAAGATATAAAGATCACATAACCATAGGCCATATTAACATAATCCCAAATACTCTCCCCCTTTGGTATTATCAAAAAGAAATAACTGAAATCATGCAAATTGAGTATAGCATATCAATTTATATCTCTACCCCTTTGTAATCAACAAAAAATAATTCATATCAATTTAGTTATCTCTCCCCATTAAAGAAATAAGCGTTAGGATAAAAAAATGACATTGGAGCAAACTTATAACAAAATCACATATAACAAATAAACAATCTAATCATACCTTTGTTATTTGTTACCTATATATCAACATTGTTATTATCAGTAATAAGCTTGATAGATGTGTTCCTTTGCGTAGCTTTGAATTTTATATTTTTATAATTAAATTTCTTCAATAACACTTCTTTTGGTAATATCAATGTGGAGGTCTTCAAAGCTCAGGTGTGAGGAAGATAATTTCTTCATTGTTCTTAGAAGATTTGAATATAGAGAAATTTGGAGACTTTTATGTAGGAGTAAAGGAGAGAGAGTTTGAAGGATTCAAAGATTTGAATATAAAGAAATTGACAATCATGTTACTCCTTCCTTTTAACACCGAAAATAAAATCATATTTTCACTTTAAATGTTAGCCGAACACATGCTTTGTAATTAGTAATACATTTTGATGATTCATTCGCATTCTATCCTCTCCTCGTTTAGGTTCCTGACTGCAACTGCTAAGCCCAAAATAAATAAATAAATAAATAAAAGCAACAGTTCAGTTCTATATGATCACTTGCAGTTCAGGTATACCAGAAGCAAGGATGTTCACCTGCCAAGAAGAACCTCACACCGGTAGAGGGTAGCAGAGTCACGCTCTGTTCATCTTTTCCCATGTTTCATTTGTTTCTCCCTTCCATTTTTTACAATGACTTTGTCCTATAAAGTAGCAACACGCCGGCCAAAAGAGAGAACAACATTACAGAATAATGCTTATGCTGCCTTACCCATTACCACAATAGCAAATTAACAATCAATCCCACCTCCTACCTCTACAAAGAAGCTACAGTTTCAATCATCCCATCCCCCAAAAGGTTAAACAGCAATTCAAATAGCACCAGACAAGCACAACTGCAACAACCATTTTACGGGATCATTACCAAACACAAACCCCTTATAATTTTATGGATGTGGCTACCAACATCACCACCATGCTCGGCCAAAACATAACCCCCCAGCACCAAAGTTTCATCAATTTCTAATCCTAAAAACAATCACATTGATTTTGATGAAAATCAATTAACTTAAACATTCACTCCTGCATACCATCTCACTATCTATGTAATAATCACCAAACTATGAAACTAGGTGCAAAGTAATTTGCATACAGCTCTTGAAAACACTAACAAGAATGTTAACTAAGAATCTGCACTTAAACATCCACAAGAGAGTAAAATACATGTTTTCATTTAACAAGAACCCAAACAAAAAATTACAGATCTAGTTGCGTATATCTACCCCCACCTCCACCCCTTCCAAATTTGCAAAGCAAATTCCCCAAACACTGTAAAACATCTAAATGTATAAATTGCCAAGTGGAATGCCAAAAAGAAAAAAAAGCATTGCAACTCTTAAACATGAGCAGAGGAATATATCAAAACCTCAAAATTAAAGAACCTAGAAAACTGAGTACCCCATCATATGTCATTACACTAAGCAAACATTTCCTCTTCCAACCTAACAGTAGCTCTCCTCTTGCAACCTCAAACCTTTTAAAAAATAACAATAGTTCCTCTTGACCGAAGCATCAATCACCAAGATTTAACAGATTTATAACACGTCAATTGTAATTCAAAAGTATTGCAAGCTTAGTATGAAAAATTAATGAAGAAAAAGAGAGTAACTGCAGAATCTATTTAACATCAAAGACAACAAAAGCTAGAAAAATAGTATATAAATAAACAGTGACAAATGACAGAGGACCCTGAAGATTAAAGCCTAGGTTATTTACATGGGCACTGGAGCAGGAGTTTGTTACAGCGTCTATCGGATGTAACCAAATGTCTGAGCAGGAGTTTGTTACAGCGTCTATCGGATGTAACCAAATGTCGGATACGAATACATGGAAATATCTCGAGTAAACAAAGGATATACAAGTAAAATCTATATTAAGTCGGATATAATGAGGAACTTTGTATTCTACTTCTATGGAATTCTACCTCTTTCTTCATTCAATAAGAAAATAATTATTCTTCATTGTTAAATACAAAGTTTTACTTTTAACTTTCATCATAACACCTAAAGTGAACTGGGGAGATCAATTCTGATCATTGGTATCAAGAACACCCTGACTCTTGGTCCTAGAGCAAATTTGGCATTTTAAGCAACTATTTATATAAGGTAGTAATAAAGAAATTCAAGACATTTTGAAACGAAATTAATTAAAAAGTAAAATTATGTCAAGTTCATAAACAAAATATAAAAACTAAGCGAAACATTGATTTCAATAACGGAATCAACAGCCATCACTATCAATGTGTATACCAACTGATCGTCACACAAAATTTGCAAAAAAGTTATCTGTATAACCCATACACACCAGCATAAAAGGCAAAAATCTTAACCAGAGGAGAAAGTACTAGTGTTCTTTAAGAAAACCAACTAAAAAATAGAAGAGATCAATTCATATAATAGAATTTATTACTATTGTTTTCATGAGTTGTTAGGGCATTCTCTAGCAAAATGTCCTTCATCCCCACAGCTGAAGCATTTACCTCCACCGCCTCCAAACCTCCCGGAACCACCACCCCTTCCACCGCCGCCACCAGAACCTCCGTCCGGACAATCCCTTGCCATATGCCCATACTCCCCACACGTATAACAACCGCCACCGCCACCGCCACCGGTACGAACACTCGTGCAATCTCTAGCGATGTGACCAATCCCCCCACACTTAAAGCAACCGGAACCACCTCCCGCACCACCGCCGCGGCTACGACTCCCCTGCCGTTCACAATCCCTGGCCATATGTCCATACTCACCGCAGCTATAACACTCACCTGCGCCTCCCCCTCCGCCTCCACCTCCACCTCCAGAGCGATATCCATTGTACCCACCCTGCCTTCCTCCACCACCACCACCGCTGCTAAATCCGTAGTCGTCGCCGCCGCCACGTGATCCGCCGCGTCCACCGCCGTTCCGAACCTTATCTAGGGAAGATCCGTTGATGCCAGTAACATCAACAGCCTTGGTTTTGTTGCTTGCGCTGTCGAACTCAACCAAAAACTCGACGACCTGGTCAGCATGGAGAGTACGGTAGCCGTCGGTTTTGATCTCCGAATGATGAACGAATAGATCATCCCCGCCATCGTCGGGTTTGATGAACCCGTAGCCCTTCTGATCGTTGAACCGAGCCACCACTCCACGAGATCTGATGTTCTCCTCCGCCATTGATAATCGAAACTCTTGTATCTATGTATCTATGTATCTAGCGAGAGAGAAAATAGAGTGATTCTCAAATACTACATATATTTATATATAGAAACCCTAATTCATATCGGCGCTTTTTTGATTTCCCGACTTTTACTGTGTTAGCTGTTTTTGCCCCGTCACTCGCTCCTATCAAACTTCTTTCCTTCTACGGTTTTTAATTTTTAATCCTGTAGTCTACGCTCCACGGTATCTATTTTAGACCCTCATTTGATGGTGTGTTGATACTTCACCCAATCCCCTTGACTTGGGAAGGGAAAAGAAAAGAAAAGAAAAGAAAAGAAATTAAATTAAATTACAAAATGATTGAAACTCAAAAATATGATAATATAATCATTATATTAAATTATGAAATTAACAGCATTGAATTTATTTTCTCCTAACTATTGAAAAACTGTGTCTAAGATATAATTAATTTATTTTTCTAATTTTATTCCGTTGATTAAATAGGTTAAATTAATAGTAGAAATTAAGTACCTAAAATTGGTTCTTGGATTCTCCTTTAAATTTGATTGGCCTATTATTAGAATTTTTATTTTTGTAGAGGAGGTTCTCTTGATTAATTATTGTGTGGAAACACGAGATAATATATATATATATATATATATATATATATATATATATATATATATATATATATATATAATATTGTTGTGAAAAAGCATAAATTTAAAGATAAAAGGGTACGTTGTCACAATACTTTAATGCTAAAATTTTATTAGCAAAATTTATCCTCATAGTCTCGTATGATTAATTGTAATTTTTGTAGTATTTTTCATTCGTCCAAATTTATTTGCAAAAAGCAGTTTATCTGAGTGTATTGAGATAGTATTTCAATAAAAGTTTCTTTATTTATACAAAAAAATAATACGAGTAATAAAGAAGAAGAAAAAAAATATATGATAAGCAGGCAGATGCATATTGGGTGCAAATGTGAAGAAAATGATGCCAATATGTCGACATTTCTTACCTTGTTTAGCAGCCATAATGTCATCAATTCCCTTTTCCATTCCTCTTAGTCCACACAAATAGACCAAGGTGATCTCTTTCTTGAGTAACTCCCAGAGCTGTTGAGCCATGCGTGTTTGGATGTACATTTTTTCTCCTTATCATTAGTCTGCTCTCTAGTCTCTGCTCGCTGCAAAGTCAAGTCTAAAGTTATCTGGCTTCTTTCCTGTCCCCAAACACCAAGAGTTATGTTAACTCATTTTATTAAATGACATTTACGATTTGATCGTGATCATTTCACCTCCACTCCTTAATGAGCTACTTGTGGGCACACCCAAGAAGAGCCATGCCAAACCATTGAACTTATATTCCTTAGAAACTTAAGTAACATAATAACAGTTGCATTGGGATCCTTTGGCATAAGCATTTCTTTTCCTACAGGTCCAGTTATCTTCACATCAGCACCAGGCTTCAAGTCACCTGAAATGTAGCGTAGCATTTTTAAGCAGCTTATGAGACAACACTTCATCATATTAGGAAGATGAGTGTATGCAGGAAATGTACACTAGTTAAATTTTGACATAGACCAAGTTCTTTTGGTTCTCTTGAGCATACACAAGCCTTTTTACACACAATGAAACCTGTGAAATATTAAATTCAAACAACTTATTAATGTATCAGAATAGAAAAAGAGAGTTGGTAATGGGATCAGAGTTTGGTTAATTTTTAATTAATTGCGAAGGTGATGCCTCAAAACAAACAATTAATATTTGGAGAGAATACATGGTGTTGGTGTGATGCTCCAAAATTCATAGTTTTGTCAAAGTCCCACATTGGCTATTTTTGGAACTCTCATGGTACATATTAGTACTTGTTGTTATGTGCTTGGTAACTTGGTTGTGTAAAATGGATGGGCTCGCGCACATTAAAACTCTTTAGAGCTTTTATGAAAATCTGGGATATGGCGCATGACCTAGAACGCGCCCAACCGCGGACTTGTGTGAATTCAAGTTTTAGATATGTGTGCAAGTTCAATTTATTGTATCATAGATAATGGGTTTAAGAATATAGTTCACCTATAATCTACAATCATGAACTTGTTCCACTAAGCATTGCCCTAATAACCATTGCCCTTCTTACTTCCTTTTAATTTTTTCTATCTCTTTGATAATTTTGGACCATGTGGGGGATTGTTGGTGTGATGCTCCAAAATTCATAGTTTTGTCAAAGTCCCACATTGGCTATTTTTGGAACTCTCATGGTACATATTAGTACTTGTTGTTATGGGCTTAGTAACTTGGTTGTGTAAAATGGATGGGCTCGCGCACATGAGGACGGCTAAGGAATTGGGCGAGGCTAAGATTGGTTCTCGGACTTTCGATCAAAAAACCTTAGTGCGCGCGATACGCCCGCGCAGGGAGGGTGCCAATCCGAGCAATTATGCCTTGCGGGGGGGGGGGGTGCACCCAAGAGACCTACACGTTCACTGCCTTGAACGCTATTTATTTCTCAAACGTAAACCTTATTTACGTTTGTAACTCCAAGAGACCTACACGTTCACTGCCTTGAACGCTATTTATTTCTCAAACGTAAACCTTATTTACGTTTGTAACTCCAAATCCTCTCTTGACCGTTGTCTTCTCTAGCGTTCTTCTTCTCTCCTATAAATACCAGTTTGTTTTACAGAGAAATAGTACCACGAAATCATCTGTTCTTCCCATACACAAAGAACGAAATCATATGTTCTTCCCATACACAAAGATAATCTGTTTATACAGTCCCTCTCTTCCTTATCTTACACAAAGATAATCTGTTTATACAGTCCCTCTCTTCCTTATCTCTGTTAATATACTCTGTTCTGGGCAATCCACAAAGACAGGTCCATAGTCTTGTTCTGCGAGTACACCCAAGAGACCTACACGTTCACTGCCTTGAACGCTATTTATTTCTCAAACGTAAACCTTATTTACGTTTGTAACTCCAAATCCTCTCTTGACCGTTGTCTTCTCTAGCGTTCTTCTTCTCTCCTATAAATACCAGTTTGTTTTACAAAGAAATAGTACCACGAAATCATATGTTCTTCCCATACACAAAGATAATCTGTTTATACAGTCCCTCTCTTCCTTATCTCTGTTAATATACTCTGTTCTGGGCAATCCACAAAGACAGGTCCATAGTCTTGTTCTGCGAGTACACCCAAGAGACCTACACGTTCACTGCCTTGAACGCTATTTATTTCTCAAACGTAAACCTTATTTACGTTTGTAACTCCAAATCCTCTCTTGACCGTTGTCTTCTCTAGCGTTCTTCTTCTCTCCTATAAATTGTGACGCCCCCAAAATTAGGTATACATCACCCATCTTGGGTCGTCAGATACATAGTACAGAATACAAATACAACTTAATAATACAACTGTCGGGTACAATACGACAAAACATAAACTGTGAGTTTGAATACAAATATTATCTTCTAGAGAGTATTCATACTCAAAAAGAGTCCTCATTACATTTATTAACACACCATTACATAGAATAGTGAGGACTACTAACTAATACTATTATTCGGACCATTACTCCGTACCCCGACTTGTCCCAGCTACGTTCTCATTTCCTGAAGAGAACAGTGAAAGAAAGGGTGAGCTCAACTAGCCCAGTAAGAAATATTATGACTAAGATAATGCAGAATAAATTATCATTAGCCTTCAACAATGTTAAACTGATAAAATATAATAGACATCAAGTTTAACTGTAGCGGAATAAGCAATCCATTAAAAGAGTCAAGTAGAAAATAAACTCTACTATCTTTTATGATTTAAAAGATTTTCCAACACTTTGATCGCTGAGACACAGCTTCATAAAATAATCCACATCATCGAATCACCCCTGCACTACGGCCAAGGATATTCGTATATTCATTAATGGTCATGATCATGCCAACAACTGTCCATCAATGCACTACGGGCCAATGAGGACTTTTACCACATCATTCGTAACATTACGGTCATGATTACACCGAATAATCCCTGGTCATAATCATACCAAGTCCATCTATGCACTACAGGCCACAGATGACTTTCAACAGAATATAAACATGAGGATGATGACAATGATATAAGAATTCAATAAAACAAGTTCAAGAATTAATTTATCCAATAATTAACAACGTCCAAATTGTCAACATGATACTACTTTGTGGAGTAAAATTCAAGAATGATCAGGAGAATATTTTCATGAATAGATACTGGATGAAACGCAATTATCAAGGATATTTCACAAATTTCGTGGAGTATAGAAGTCAAAACTTAACCAACTGAGTACAATAAAGAATGGAATAAAAAAAATCACCATGCATGCGATAGACCGCACAGACAGGTTATTCCAACAGAATAATAAATAATGGAACCAGGTCCGGCATAAACGCACAGACAGGATATTCCGACAGAATAATAAATAATGGAACCAGGTCCGGCGTAAACGCACAGACAGGATATTCCGACAGAATAATAAAGAACAGTATAATAAATAATGGAACCAGGTCCGGTGTAAAACACACAGACAGGATATTCCGACAGAATAATAATAAAGACGGAACCAGGTCCGGTGTAAAACACACAGACAGGATGTTCCAACAGAATAATAATAAAAACGGAACCAGGTCCGGTGTAAAACACACAGACAGGATGTTCCAACAGAATAATAGAAGAATGTCACCAAGTATAGGGTAGACCGCATATACAGGTTATTCCAACAGAATAATAAGAAATGGAATAACAGTTCTCTTCATGAATAAGAAAGAATAACACCCCTTACCGTTTTAAAGAAGAGCTGAAGTAAGGAAGTAGTTAAGTAGCAGAATACTCTTCTTCTCTCTCTCTATAGTTTCTCTCTATAGTTTCTCTCTCTAGAGTTCAGTGAATTCGTAAGAAATAATGAAGGAATGAGCTGCTATTTATAGAAAAATAGAATGCATAGTAACTAATCCATGAACGGTCCAGATTGATTACTTTAATCTGACGGTCCATATTTAAAGAAAAATCTTTTAAATAAAATAAAATATATTCTATTTATAGAATAACTTTAATAAAGTATTTTGTTTTATATAAAAAGATGTTTCTGTTTTATTACGTTAATAATACGAATAAAACAAAACGTCATTATCGCTAAATAATTCATATTATTAACTGACAATAATAGAATCAAACTGAGTGACTTCTCACATAAGCATTAATAATCAATACCGTGTGCTACTATGCAACCACACGTATTACTGTACTTTTACTACCGAGTAGTTCAACAGTAACAATGGTAAAATTTCCGCCGTTATTTTTATAGAAAGATAATTCTGTCGTTTTCTCAATCCGACAATAATTCCGTTGTGGGGTCCACCAATGATTGTGCCGTCGTACGAATATTCCCCGACAAAAAGAATATTCTCCGACCAAACGAATATTTTATAACAACTTGCTTACTTTGCAAAATTTATAAATATTACCCACAACTATAACATTATATCAAATTAACTCCATAATATTCAAAAATGATATTTATAGAAAATTCATCTTTATTTATAAAAGTTGGGGTCTTACAACCTCCCCTTCTTATGAAATTTCGCCCTCGAAATTAGGGTACGTACCTGGTATGTCGAAGAGGTAAGGATACCTTGATTTCATTTCTGATTCTAACTCCCAAGTCATTTCCTCAACATCGTGGTTTCTCCACAAAACTTTGACTTGAGGTATAACCTTGGAGCGTAGAATATGTTCCTTCTTATCCAAGATTTGAACAGGAACTTCTTCATACGTCAAATCCTCCGCTATTTCGTCCGGTTCTAACTCAATAATGTGGTTCGGGTCTTCCACATATTTGCGTAACATGGATATGTGAAAAACGTTATGAACACGAGACATACTTGGCGGTAAAGCGAGTCTATAAGCCACAGTTCCTACTCGATCGAGGATTAAAAATGGACCGATGAATCGAGGATTTAGCTTTCCTCTCTTTCCAAATCTCGTAACTCCTTTCCATGGAGCAACACGTAAGAACACATGATCTCCTACATCAAATTCCACGTCCTTTCGATGAAGATCAGCATAACTCTTTTGTCGATCTTGTGAGGTTTTTATACGTTGTCGGATCGTTTGAATCTTTTCTGTAGTCATACGTACCAACTCCGGTCCCAACAACGTTGCTTCGCCCACCTCATCCCAGCATACTGGAGAACGACATTTTCTTCCATACAATGCTTCGAATGGAGCCATGCCAATACTTGCTTGATAACTGTTGTTGTAGGAAAACTCCACCAATGGTAAGAACTTGTCCCAACTTCCCTTGAAGTCAAAGACACAGAGTCTTAATAGATCTTCAAGAGTTTGAATAGTCCTCTCTGATTGTCCGTCCGTCTGAGGATGATATGCTGAACTAAATCGTAACTCCGTGCCCATAGCTTTTTGTAAACTAACCCAAAATCGTGAAGTGAATCTTGGGTCTCGATCAGAAACTATGGATACTGGCATACCATGCAGTCTTACAATCTCGTTTATGTACATACGAGCAAGACGTTCAAGTGTATAAGTTTCTCGTATCGGTAAGAAATGAGCAGACTTGGTCAATCTATCAACAATGACCCAAATCGCATCAATACCTTGAGAAACCCTAGGAAGACCGGTAACGAAATCCATGGTAATGTGCTCCCACTTCCATTCTGGAATTTCAAGTGGTTGCAATGGACCTTTTGGTACTTGATGCTCCGCTTTGACTCGTTGACAAGTTAGACACCTTGAGATAAACAACGCTATCTCTCTCTTCATATTGCTCCACCAAAATGTATGACGAAGATCATGATACATTTTGGTACTTCCAGGATGGATTGCAAACGGTGTGTTGTGCGCCTCCATCATGATTTCATACTTTAAATCAGGGTTGTTAGGAACACAAAGTCTGGAGTTGACTCGAAGTATTCCTTCCTCATCGATTCTTGCTTCCGGCATAACACCTTCTTGCACTTTCTTCCTCATACGCATCAGCTCCAGGTCTGTAGCTTGAGCAGCTTTAACTTTATCGATTAAAGTCGGTTCTACTCGTATATTCGCCATCATCACATGGGTCCCTGGAGTCTTCAACTCTATCTCCATCCTTTGCAAGTCACACAAAATGGGTCTTTGCGTTGTTAATATTGCACTTGTACCCGCATATGATCTTCTACTCAATGCGTCAGCTACCACGTTCGCTTTTCCAGGATGGTATTGAATGGTATGATCATAATCTTTCAACAGTTCAAGCCAACGTCGTTGTCGCATGTTGAGTTCCTTTTGAGTGAAGAAATATTTGAGGCTTTTATGATCCGTAAAGATCTCCACTTTCTCCCCATACAAGTAATGCCTCCAAATTTTAAGTGCAAAGACAACAGCTGCCAACTCTAGATCATGAGTAGGATAATTCCTCTCATATTCCTTGAGTTGTCTTGATGCATAGGCTATGACTTTTCCATGTTGCATGAGAACACATCCCAACCCTTTGCTCGAAGCATCACTGTAGATGACAAATCCCTCCGAGCCAGATGGTATTGTTAGAACAGGTGCTGAAATGAGTCTCCTCTTGAGTTCTTGAAAACTCTGCTCACATTCTTCGCTCCAACCAAACTTTGTATCTTTCCGAGTCAGCTGAGTTAATGGAGTAGCGATTCGAGAAAATCCTTCCACGAATCTCCGATAATAACCAGCTAAACCAAGAAAGCTACGTACCTCGGTCACTGATTTAGGTTGCTCCCAGCTTTGAATAGCTTCAATCTTTGCCGGGTCAACCGATATTCCACGACTTGATACTACGTGCCCAAGGAATGCTACCTCCTCCAGCCAGAACTCGCATTTCTTCAACTTGGCATAAAGCTTGTATTCACGAAGCTTTTGGAGTACCAGCCTCAAGTGTTGCTCATGATCTTCACGGCTTTTGGAATAAATAAGGATGTCATCAATAAAGACGACCACAAAGTGATCCAAATATTCCTTGAATACCCGGTTCATCATATCCATGAAGGCAGCAGGAGCATTAGTCAATCCAAAGGACATGACTAGGAATTCATAATGCCCGTACCGAGTTCTAAAAGCCGTCTTTGGAATATCCTCAGTTCTAACCTTCAGCTGATGATATCCAGAACGAAGATCGATCTTTGAAAAGAATTGTGCTCCTTGCAACTGGTCAAACAGGTCATCAATACGTGGCAATGGGTACCTGTTTTTGATGGTGACATGATTCAACTCCCGATAATCAATACAAAGTCGCATACTTCCATCTTTCTTCTTCACGAACAGAACAGGAGCACCCCAAGGAGAAGTACTAGGACGAATAAAACCAATGTCTAACAATTCCTGCAGTTGGGTCTTTAACTCCTGAAGTTCAATAGGAGCCATTCGATATGGGGCTTTGGAAATGGGTTTTGTACCGGGTTCAAGGTCGATACAAAATTCAATTTCACGCTCTGGGGGTAGGCCAGGAAGTTCTTCAGGGAATACGTCAGGGAATTTATTAACAATAGAAATATCATTCAAAACTGACGTATTTTTGTTTAGATCTGTGACATGAGCTAAGAAAGCTTGACATCCGTTTTTCAATAAACGAATAGCTTTATGGCTTGAGATGACAGCGATTGATTTTAATGGTTTGGTTGCTTGAATTCGCATAATAGGTCGATTAGGAATATGAAAGCTAACAACCTTACGAAAACAATCAATTTTTGCATGATGAGTAGTTAACCAATCAATCCCTAGAATCACGTCAAATGCAAGTATTTTTAATGAAATAAGATCGACAGGTAATGTGTGGGTACCAACTTGAACCAAACAAGACTTATAAACCGTGGATGTAATGAAGGTTTCTCCCAATGGAGTTTCAACTGCTAAGTCAAAGTCTAATTTCTCCGGAATCAAATTTAATCGATGAGCGCAAGTAGGAGAAATAAAAGAATGGGTTGAACCGGTATCAAATAAAGTATAGACTTCGTTAGAGTTTATGATAAGCTTACCCGTGATGACCTCATTCGGGTTCCTTGCGTTCTGGGAGGTCACAACAAACGCTCTCCCTTGCACAACCGGTTTTGACTTTTCTGGGACGGCCTTTGGTGCCTCCATCCTAGCTGAATTTGTCTTCGGTAAACGACAAAATCGGGCTAAATGACCTTCTCTTCCACAATTATAACATGCTTTGGACGGCATCGCGCAGTTTGGACTGATGTGCCCCTCCCCTCCGCATTTGAAACATATGATAGGTGGTCGTTCTCCTTCCTTAACGACAGGTGCTGGTGCTGACGTCTTTCCATCATTGTTGAATCTCCTCTTCTTAAAATGTCCATTCTTATTGTTTTGGCCCTGATTACCACCGAAGTGGTTACCATTTCTGGCCTGTTGATTCCCTCCACGCTTGTTGTCACCGCTTCGATGACTGCTCTCACTGGTATTATCATTTTGCCGGCTGCTCTCTTTTGGTTGCGTTATCTCGTTATCGCGCTCCACCAACTGAGCCCTATTTACAACATCTGAATACAAACACAGTTTATGAGAAACAAGATGTTGACGTATCTCCGGCTTCAAACCTCTTAAAAACATCCGCGTCATTCTTTCTTCATTATCCACCAGGTGGGACGCAAACCGGGATAACTCCGCAAATTTTGCCTCGTACTGCGACACGGTCATATTATTCTGCTCCAATTTGATGAACTCCACCTCCTTCATGTGACGAATACTCTCGGGAAAGTATTTGTCGTTAAACAGATCTTGAAACTTCTCCCAAGACATCTTCAGTGCGGCAGGTTGAGTACGCTTTATCGATTCCCACCAGTAATCTGCCTCTCCTCGCAACATAAAGGCGGCAAAGGGAACCTTTTGCTCCTCGGAGCAACCCAAGACATCAAATATCTTGGTGATCTGCTTTATCCATGTTTCAGCTACAAGTGGTTTGGGTTCTCCCTTAAACTCCGGTGGTCCCAGCTCCTTAAACTGTTTAGCGGTGACCGCCTGAGAGTTTCCAGTATTTCCACCTACGTTGTGGACAGGAGCCGCTTTCACCTGTTGTTGCATGAATTGCATAAAGCCTCTGAACATTTGATCATTCATCATTTGGTCAGTGTTGTTGTTTGCATGAGGATTGTCACCTTCCTGATGCACATTATCCTGATTATTGATATGTGGTGAATCATCAGTCGTCTGTGCTCCATTGCTATTCTCAACATTCTCAGATGCCATTTTCAGATACTGCCACAAAATAAAAATTAATTGATATGTCATATATTATCCTTATATTATGACCGACCAATTAAATACCATGCAAATAAACTTAGGTATGTCATACTAGCGAAGGAATTCCCCGTCTCTCCCCTCCTAGTTCTATTCTCACATCTTAGCCAGGGATCATATCCCTAAGCTCTGATACCAACTGTGACGCCCCCAAAATTAGGTATACATCACCCATCTTGGGTCGTCAGATACATAGTACAGAATACAAATACAACTTAATAATACAACTGTCGGGTACAATACGACAAAACATAAACTGTGAGTTTGAATACAAATATTATCTTCTAGAGAGTATTCATACTCAAAAGAGTCCTCATTACATTTATTAACACACCATTACATAGAATAGTGAGGACTACTAACTAATACTATTATTCGGACCATTACTCCGTACCCCGACTTGTCCCAGCTACGTTCTCATTTCCTGAAGAGAACAGTGAAAGAAAGGGTGAGCTCAACTAGCCCAGTAAGAAATATTATGACTAAGATAATGCAGAATAAATTATCATTAGCCTTCAACAATGTTAAACTGATAAAATATAATAGACATCAAGTTTAACTGTAGCGGAATAAGCAATCCATTAAAAGAGTCAAGTAGAAAATAAACTCTACTATCTTTTATGATTTAAAAGATTTTCCAACACTTTGATCGCTGAGACTCAGCTTCATAAAATAATCCACATCATCGAATCACCCCTGCACTACGGCCAAGGATATTCGTATATTCATTAATGGTCATGATCATGCCAACAACTGTCCATCAATGCACTACGGGCCAATGAGGACTTTTACCACATCATTCGTAACATTACGGTCATGATTACACCGAATAATCCCTGGTCATAATCATACCAAGTCCATCTATGCACTACAGGCCACAGATGACTTTCAACAGAATATAAACATGAGGATGATGACAATGATATAAGAATTCAATAAAACAAGTTCAAGAATTAATTTATCCAAGAATTAACAACGTCCAAATTGTCAACATGATACTACTTTGTGGAGTAAAATTCAAGAATGATCAGGAGAATATTTTCATGAATAGATACTGGATGAAACGCAATTATCAAGGATATTTCACAAATTTCGTGGAGTATAGAAGTCAAAACTTAACCAACTGAGTACAATAAAGAATGGAATAAAAAAAATCACCATGCATGCGATAGACCGCACAGACAGGTTATTCCAACAGAATAATAAATAATGGAACCAGGTCCGGCATAAACGCACAGACAGGATATTCCGACAGAATAATAAATAATGGAACCAGGTCCGGCGTAAACGCACAGACAGGATATTCCGACAGAATAATAAAGAACAGTATAATAAATAATAGAACCAGGTCCGGTGTAAAACACACAGACAGGATATTCCGACAGAATAATAATAAAGACGGAACCAGGTCCGGTGTAAAACACACAGACAGGATGTTCCAACAGAATAATAATAAAAACGGAACCAGGTCCGGTGTAAAACACACAGACAGGATGTTCCAACAGAATAATAGAAGAATGTCACCAAGTATAGGGTAGACCGCATATACAGGTTATTCCAACAGAATAATAAGAAATGGAATAACAGTTCTCTTCATGAATAAGAAAGAATAACACCCCTTACCGTTTTAAAGAAGAGCTGAAGTAAGGAAGTAGTTAAGTAGCAGAATACTCTTCTTCTCTCTCTCTATAGTTTCTCTCTATAGTTTCTCTCTCTAGAGTTCAGTGAATTCGTAAGAAATAATGAAGGAATGAGCTGCTATTTATAGAAAAATAGAATGCATAGTAACTAATCCATGAACGGTCCAGATTGATTACTTTAATCTGACGGTCCATATTTAAAGAAAAATCTTTTAAATAAAATAAAATATATTCTATTTATAGAATAACTTTAATAAAGTATTTTGTTTTATATAAAAAGATGTTTCTGTTTTATTACGTTAATAATACGAATAAAACAAAACGTCATTATCGCTAAATAATTCATATTATTAACTGACAATAATAGAATCAAACTGAGTGACTTCTCACATAAGCATTAATAATCAATACCGTGTGCTACTATGCAACCACACGTATTACTGTACTTTTACTACCGAGTAGTTCAACAGTAACAATGGTAAAATTTCCGCCGTTATTTTTATAGAAAGATAATTCTGTCGTTTTCTCCATCCGACAATAATTCCGTTGTGGGGTCCACCAATGATTGTGCCGTCGTACGAATATTCCCCGACAAAAAGAATATTCTCCGACCAAACGAATATTTTATAACAACTTGCTTACTTTGCAAAATTTATAAATATTACCCACAACTATAACATTATATCAAATTAACTCCATAATATTCAAAAATGATATTTATAGAAAATTCATCTTTATTTATAAAAGTTGGGGTCTTACATAAATACCAGTTTGTTTTACAAAGAAATAGTACCACGAAATCATCTGTTCTTCCCATACACAAAGAACGAAATCATATGTTCTTCCCATACACAAAGATAATCTGTTTATACAGTCCCTCTCTTCCTTATCTCTGTTAATATACTCTGTTCTGGGCAATCCACAAAGACAGGTCCATAGTCTTGTTCTGCGAGTACACCCAAGAGACCTACACGTTCACTGCCTTGAACGCTATTTATTTCTCAAACGTAAACCTTATTTACGTTTGTAACTCCAAATCCTCTCTTGACCGTTGTCTTCTCTAGCGTTCTTCTTCTCTCCTATAAATACCAGTTTGTTTTACAAAGAAATAGTACCACGAAATCATCTGTTCTTCCCATACACAAAGAACGAAATCATATGTTCTTCCCATACACAAAGATAATCTGTTTATACAGTCCCTCTCTTCCTTATCTCTGTTAATATACTCTGTTCTGGGCAATCCACAAAGACAGGTCCATAGTCTTGTTCTGCGAGTACACGCAATCGAAGGCTTGCCGTTGAATCCTGGAGAGTGAACGCCATTGGAGCTCAACTGTACCAAGGTTTCTAACCAGTGAGGGTGGAATCACTTTTTAGGACAGTAGCTTTGCTACGCCTCGGCTTCGTTCATATAACAGCTAAGTTGTTCCAATTTTGTTCGCCTATTAGTCTTGTTAATACTGCTCTTGCTACTGCTATTACTCCAACACATGGAACTAAACAGTCTGATCTAGAAAATGTTATTCATGCTAATTGATTTTACATAATTCTCATCTGGGACTGGGGGTTGTAGTTTTCAAATTCAAACCATATTTATGATTGTTCTGTATTAGAGTTATATAATTCTATGTTTGTATAGCAAAACTCCAAAATAATTAAATGAATGAAAGCTTACAGTTTTGGAGTCTCCAAGGGCACTACTAGCAATTGAGTACAGCCGGCTTCCCATTCTTATCTGCACCATCTGCAATTATCCCAATGGATTACCCTTCTTTATAGGGCAGCTCACCAATCAACCAAAACAACCCAAAATTTCCACTTTAAAATTATCCATTCCATAATTTTAGGTAAGGATATAAAAAAAATACTCAATGATCAAGAATATTTTCAAGGGTCGTGTGTGTGTGTGTATATATATATATATATGTACCTTCAGTGCTGAACATACCAATGTGCCAAGTTTAATCAGGAGCATCATCTCCGGTGATCTTGGTGTTGAGAAGGCATTTACCAATATATGGGTCCTTTCCTTAGGCCTGAATTTGTTTGTGATTACACACCTTCCACACAAATAATAACTTTTTCCCTTTGTTCTAATATTAGAAATATTTTTTTTATTATGCTTTAAAATTAGAAATATATTTCTATTTTAAGATTATTAAACGAGATGATTTTTTAATTTGCCATTATTTTTTTATTATCATTTTTAATGTCGCACCACTACAACCGAAATCCTAAGGTGTAATGAGGGAGATTTAAAGGATGTTTTTAGGGTTCCACTACGCAGGTCGCAGCGGAGGCAGAGGAGTATAGCGGAAAAGAAGAACTACTCGAAGTATTGTGCGGTTTTTTATCAGTTTGTACCAGTCTTTTGTCCAAGTCTTTTGGATCGATAATTTGTTCAGAAATAAATATTTTTTTGCCTTTTGCTAAAAAAAAAACTAATACCAAGGCTATATTTAAGAAGAAAAAATTGTTATTTTATAAATATATTCCTAATTTTGGGAACAGATGAGTATAAGTTAAAATACATTGTAATATTATTAAGTTGTCATAAGACTCAATTATTAGTGTAGACAGGAATATATTAAATGTTAAAACCCAGATGATTCTAAATTTAGGAAGGTAACAACGAGATCGTAGATTATCTTGATCCTGCGATTATAAATGTACGGACTAATGTTCTATACCTTTTTACAAATTTGTAAAATTTGCTTGTTCATTGTGATCGACATTTCCACCAAATTTAAAGCCATCTATCTACACAAGGACTATTATCTAAAGCAGCTTTCACAGCTGCAGACTTGGCTTTAAGTTTGGAAACACCTTCAAGAAGTAATTCACTGTTGTGTTGGAGTGAGTTTAGTCACATTAGTTTTAGTGAGTTTGAAAAAATCCAAGCCACGAGCGTGAAACTTTCTCCCAACGACATGCAGGTAGCACGGACAAGGACCCTCACCATTCTAACACATTCCCCATCATCAATCGTCATATTCCAACACATTTTAAATATGGATTCTGGACCATGAAATGGATCCTAATTCCCTAATTCAGGTAGCGCCTACTTTTTCATTTCACCCTCATTCCTAATCATCCATCCTACTAACCTGTCACAACATATGTCAAATGCACTACAAATACCTTGAAAATCCAATTCTTCTTCAGTCGGCTCATCATATTTTTATCTGAGTAAGAAAATATAGGAAGAAGAAAGAAAATGGCATTCAATATATTTGAATTTCCAACAGAATTTTGTGCCTAGAGATTGCTGGTACAAGAACATTTAGGAGGTCAATTAACACAAGGAAAAGCAAGAAAGGTAAACACTAAAATGGTATAAAAAAAATAAAAATAAAAAAGAAGTGGGGAGCCATCTACATAAATAGAGGGTGACATCTAATCTTATGTACACTCCATGAGAATCACAACATTTAAGGGTGGCAAATCTAATGAGGAATTTCTTGGAGCAACAGACCGTCTTCTTGAATCAATGGAACCCCCTTGAACCTCTAGACTGGTATAGCTCCAACCTACTCTTGGCCTCTGCTAACAATGTATCCACCATTTCGTCTTGGGTTAAAAATAGCTGCTTTGATGCCCATACAAGCACGTTGAGCACCCCGGCTTGAGCAAGGTCTTCGCTGTCTGGTACGTGCAGTGCAATGTAGCACAAGAGAATTACAGCTGAACTTTTAACAATTTGCTCTCCAAAATACGCAAGCTGCACCAAGTGCTTTGCCCCTCCAGCACTGATTATTGCCTTGCAGTGGTCGAGGTGGAGATAGTTATCAGTGCAGGCAAACTTTGTGAGGGCAATGGAGGCTTCCCTAGAAATTTCAGCTTCTCGATCATCAAGCAGCCACACTAATGGGGATATCATCCTCGTCTCTGTTGCTCGAAAAGTCCTAGCCAAATTCCCAATAGCCTTAACACACGGGATAAGTAAATTTGATTCTGCTTTCTCAATGATCATAAATAATTGATCAATAACCGCTTTGCAAGCTGGTGCATTGGGCTTGAATGCTGCTCTTCTCAGCTCAGGATCTTGCTCTGCTACTGCTGTGATCTCCATCAACGCCATGGCAGAGTTGTACTTAACATCTTCAGGTCCTTTCTCTAATAGCACTGCAAAGCACAATAGAGCTCTTGACTCGGTAATGCTACGACAAATGGCTGAGTTTCCCTTGGCGAGTTGCCAAAGCGCTCTTGCTGCCATTTTCTTCATACAAGCCTTGGTAGCAGGATCTTCCATTTCCCTCCCTTTAATGCTACTACCAGAGAGTAAAGCACTCTGTTGATGTTGATGGTTCACATGATTTTGTTTCGTATGGTTAGTGTTGTTGCCCTTCGCCAGATTAGTTTGATTCACCCCATTGGTGCTCTTAGGCTTGGAGTGGGCATTCATGGCCATGGTATTTGTGACCACACTATGCATCTGATTAGGATGTTTATTTCCAGTTGGATGCGGAATTTGGATTGGCTTCTCATCATCATCACTTGGTTTAATTACAACTTTGTTGGTATCATTACTAGCCAAAACAACAGCATGAATCGAAATAGCTTTATTACTAGTAATGGCATACTTACTATGTTCTTGTACCGTCTCGAAAGCAAGATGGCCAACAAGTAAACGAATTATATTGTGCTGGGCAAAAAGATCTTGGCATTTGGGGTAATGTTGAACGAGCTCCGAGACTGCCCAGGCCACCACAGCCTGAACCTTCATTGGACCTTCTTTGAGGATTTTGACAAACACTGAGCAAACACCATCATGAATCATGTATTCAACACTTTCCGGGTCACGCCCAAGAAGCCCAATTGCTATGGCGGCGTTCTCTTGACCCTCCATTTTCCCTTCTTTCACCAATTTCAACAGTGGCCCAACTCCGCCTTCTTCAATGATCAGCTTACCGTACCGATCGTTGTCCCTGGCCAGCGAAACAAGCGAGGCTGCTGCATCAGATCGATCATCTAACGACCCAGTATATAAAATTGCGATTTGCTCCCAAATAAGACATAAAATGGGCTCGTTCGCTGCAATTGGTGGAAGGCCCAGATACTCATCGTCGCCGCTATCGGCGGAGGTAGAGACGCGAAGAAGCCAGGAGACGTCGCCGATGGAGTTTTCGAGATGCGAGGCCATTTTACGGAAGGCTGCGGCGGGGATAATGGTGAACACGCGCTTTACTAGGCCATTGGCGCGGCATTTTTGGACGAGAACAAGTGCCTTTTCGAGGACTTGCTCGGTGTCCTCGATGATGCGGCGTGTGGGGCGCTCGTAAAGGTCGTTGCCGGCGCGGGCAGCCTGGCGGAGAAGTCCGGCTAGCTTCTCGGTCCTGGACTTGAGCTCAGCGCAGTCTTGTTTAAAGGAGGAGGACTCTTCTGCCGCTTTGATGACTTGATCTGCTAATTGGATCGGCTTTGCTAGGATCTCTTTCACTATGTCCGCCATGGTAGCGGCAGACTTGAGCTCAAGTTTTCCAAGAAATTATTGTAGATCTAGAATTAAGAAAATTGAGACTTTTTCAATACCCTTTGGATTAAAGAAAAAATGGGTAGTGAAAATGAAGTAGAATTTGTTACGAGGAAGAAGGATGTATTGAGAAAGGTATATGAAAAACTAAGAAGCGAGTTTTGAAAAGGTATTTACCAGACCAGACGTTTGGAAATGATTTAAGTTTGGGTTTGGTAGGGGGTTCAGCACTGGAAACTACTGCTGTACAGGAAAAGGAGGGTGGGGAATTGTGGAGGAGTAGGCGAGGCGACTCTCCGTTGAGAGTAGAGTCGACGGGGTTTACTGGGTCAAACACGTTTTATATATTCTCATTTTTCATTTTAAAAACCCTTTGCCATCTCAATTTTTTTATTTTTTATTTTTTATTTTTTATTTTTAAATGTCAGTTGTAGGAGTAGTAGATAAATATTCTCACCATTTCAATTTTTGGGGTATGTGATAATTTAGGAAAAAGTTAATTCTATTATCTAACAAGTGTGTTCATTTTGTTGCAAAATAATTTAAAACATGTAACTGTACGTAATAACAATATAAATATTTTTGAAAAGTATAATAATGGCTAGAATAACAAAACTAAGAGCATCTCCAACATAACAGTAAAAAAAAAAAATTTAATTAAATTTTATTGATCTACGTGACAATTTGAAGAACATTATTTGCTATTAGTTTCATATTTTGTGTTTCATCAGTCTCTTCAATTCAATGAGTTGTACGTCAAACTCATCAAGCAAAATAAATATTTTTTGATTCTCCCAAAAACAAAATAATTTAAATGTTTTGAAAGGAGAGAATGAGGTTGCAGATTTGATGACTTAGGTCGAAGAGGGTGTTGAAAATAATTTTTTTAATGTAACTCGTCCATTTAAGTATTCTAAAATGATTAAAGAGGCTCTTGAGTAGTAACAAAAAAAACTCTTCAAATTAAAATTTATTGATCTACGTAGTAATTTAAAGAGTATTATTTGCTATTTTATATTCTCTTCAATTCAATAAATTATACATCAAATGTAATAAATATTTTTAATTATACATTAAATATAATAAATATTTTTAGCCTTTAATTATACATTTGAAGCTGCCTTTAATTGACTTACATTTATTCTTGATTTTGGTTATTGTGGTCACCGCACCACTTGCAGACAAAAGAAAATGTGTGGGCTGGGCCCAGATAGAATTCACAACAAACGGCTTATAACTAATTCATCACCGGGATCCCCTCTACGGATCTACCATTTGTTGTGTCTAATTTTCTCAACGAACTTCGTCCTCCAATTCTATTGGCTCAAGGGACAGAAAGAAGGTGAGTTATTTATCTCACTTTTTCTTATTGCTACTATTTTATTTTCCATCTCAAATAGAAATTGTTTATTTATATATTTTATCTTAATAAAATTTACTTATCATTCACCTTTAGTAAACTCGACTCATTTTTTTAATTTCCTATCTTTCTCAAGTTGAAAAATATTATACTCCAATTAAGCTACAAGATGCGTTTAGTTAAGACTAAGGTGCTAAGATTTTATTTTTTTAATTTTTTATTGTTCATCATCAAGTCTACCCTTTGTAGAATCACTACATATTATATATCACATTGGCAAATTTAGTTTGAGGTTTCTTAAAATATATATATATATATATATATATATATATATATATATATATATATATATATGTATATATATATATATATATAACAGATATAAAACACTCATCTTAAATAACTCTTTTTTATTAAAACTACGTCATTTTATAAATTCTTTTAAAATATAAAATAATATTAAAATAGAGTGGTGCTACTTTCTTTCCTTTTATTTACAAAAATATCACTCACGACTTCACTTATTTTTTTTAAAATCTCTAAAACGACGTAATTTTAATAAATAAATGTTATTTAAGATGAGTGTTTTAGATCCGTCTTCTATATATATATAGAAGAGCGATCCATAGCAAACGTTGTAAAAAAAAGTTTAGCCTTACAACACATCGCGACCCTCCATTCGACAATCGAACGATTAAATAGTGAGATCGTCCGCAATTTAGTTTTCAGTATTTCGCAGTTTAATATTGCGGATGGGACAAATGTCCAAAATACTCTTCTCGTAAAAGTTTCACTTTTAAAAAATATTGTCCACAGTATTAATATGCAGATGCTAAGTATGGCAGGCCAATTGGCCAACGACGACGTATTGGCCAAATTCAGATTTTTTTTTTAGTTTTCTAAGTTACGCAGTATTAAACTGCGGATGCCAAATGACTTCGGTGCAAATGAATTCAAGACTGAGACGATTACTTCGAGCTATGAAAAATCCTTTCGAAAGAAGGATTCGGCTATCGAAAATCTCATCGGAAGAAGGATTCGACTATCAAAAATCTCTTCGAGAGAAGTATTCAGCTACCGAAAACCCCTTCGAGAGAAGAATTCGACTATCGAAAATTCATTCGGGAGAAGGATTCGGCTATCGAAAATCCCTACAGGAGTTAGGGGTCGAATTATTAAATCACAGTCCTGTTCTGTTTTAAATTTTTGCATAGCCAAAGTACTTCCTCCCGTTAATTTCTTAATTGTTTCTAAAAAAAATGGGTGAGTGTATATAGAGATACTACTAAGGGTGCTCAAATTTTTTGATTTTTTCGATTTTTTACAGGACCGGCGGTATCGGTTTTTTCGATACCAGTTTTTCGGTATTTTAACACTTTTCGGTACCGGTAGCGGTAATGACTTTTTTGAATTCGGTAAAAATCGAAATATCGAAAATACCGAAATTTAATAATTTAATAATTAATATTTAACGTTTTGTAATTTTATATATTAAATAATTTTTTTATATATTAATAATTTCTATATAATAGTAGCGTCCGACATTTAAGAGGAGGATATTTTGGTCATTTATCTCGTTCACAGTATTAAACTGCAGAATACTTAAAACTAAAGTGCGGATGAGAGTTCTATTAACTCATTTGATCTTAATGTGAAGGGTCACGATGTGTTGTAAAGTTATATTTTTTTTTACATATTTGTTATGAATCGGTTTTCATATATATATATATATAAAGAAGATGAAGATGGTGGGAATGGATTAGTTATTTAATTGGATTAAATTGATAGCATATAATTCGGGGGTGAATATGTGTTACCATATTGTGTGTATTCTCTTTGAAGTTTAAACAAAGTGTACGAGGAAAGTGGAGGAAATGTAGTCACCGTCCACTACCGTATGCATGAGGTGAGGGGGTATTATTTTGATGGATTCAAATATTTAATTTCTTAATTAAAAAAATAGAAAAAATTATGTATCCTATGGTTGAAGTTAGAACTATCTATTTGAATTTATATATCGTACCTACGTATGTTTGACCAAGTGACAGTAACGGGGTTTAGTACTTTAAATATCTAATCTATTTTATTATTTTTTTGGGTTATCAATTGATCAACTTATAATGAAGTACTATTTTATGATTATTCTAAGTTTAGTTATTTTGTTATTTTAAAATTTTATAGTTTTTAATTTTATTCTCTAAGTTTAATAAAATAAAAATTATATTTTTATAATAATTACACATATAATATACGAAAATATCGGTTTCAATTTTTGTGAAAGAGATTTAATAGATCCCATTATCCCGATGTAGCCTGCTGCCACTACTTTTTTATCCGCTACCGTCATATGTCTGTCGGGGAATAATTTGTGTCCAGGAATTTAGGCCTTACGCTTAGGGTCGAGGGGGGTCCGGTGCAAAATATCCAGGACGGTGGTCCGGTATACTGCAATTTTTTTTTAATCACAATTATCATGAAATATATGCTATTTATAAAAATTGTATAATAAATATAATTTTTTTATAGTTTTTTATTCAAATTTACTTTATTATTTTTTATTTATTATTCTGATAATTGTAGTTAAAAATAAAATAAAAAAGTTAACACTGTACCGGACGTCCGGTACACCTCCCCCCAATTATTACGGGGTTAACATTACTCCTATTAATGGCATTTAGATGCATGCATGCATACCATACAAATATGAAACAAAACATTTAATCTTGGCCATCCGATCTCGTACTTGATTATTTCTGTACTTTCTTTTTTATGTAATACATAAATTTATAAATTAAAGGATATAATTTTAAAATTTTAAGTGTTAGTTTAATAGTAAATGACACCGTAATAATTTTATGATGATAAACTCAAGATTATTATTATTATCTCATTTTACACTATTAACAATAGAAAAAAAATGTGTATATGTTTTAGTGCAAGCTGGATCGGCCAGCCCAACCTAGGGTTGAGGAGATTCAGGACCCCTGATAGGCCCATAAGTATCAACTAATTATAGGCCCAATTTCAATCCACCGACATACTATTCGATATTATGTACGTTTCAAAGAGGTACAAGTAATCTAATATCATGGAAGTCATATTAAATTATTTTTTACAATACAGAAACACTATATTCTTTTCAAAATTAGATATACAATTTGACTTTTGAGGTGAAACGATGACATATTAAATTTCAAATTTATTTAATTTTAGCTGATACAATAATAATAATTGAGTTTCCTACTAAGCGGCTATGAATGAGCTTGTGTGGCCATGATTTATTAGAATAAAAATATGACTTGGACAGACATTATATGATGCTACTACAATACTAGTCTTACGTTCTTATTAATTTTTTAATCTTAAAAAATACATGCATACGAAAATTGGACATAATACTTTGTAAATAATATTTTTTTATAAATACAAATTCTAAACATTTAGACTTTGAGCCACAACAATGTTTTACAATAAATACATTATTATTGTGTAAAATGTATAACTATATGTGGGTTTTATTAAAATTCTTTTAGCAGTAGAACATTAGAAATATACGAGAGGTAGTATTTGTTTATTAAGAATTCTATATATGCATGGTTAATAATTATTAATGAAAAATATTCTAATTATGTGGAAGCCAATTAAACTTTTCATTCTTATTCTCTCATCATTACTCAACGCCTCTCTCTCCCGTCTGCTACCGGAATCAAAGGGAAAGCATGTAAATTAATGTCCGTTTGTAAAAAGACTCGTATATTAATTTATAAAATTCTAAAATTTAATTTTTTTTATTGAGATATTTGTTGATATTTAAAAATTATTGCTAATTTCTGAAAATAAAAATAAGTTTTTTTTAGACCAATTATTAGATTAGATTATGGTTGGCAACAATGGGAAGGAAGGGAGGGAGGAATCATGTAAAAAGAATATTAGGACAAGGAAAATCAAATATGGAGATGGAGTCCATTTAAAAAATCCCAAACTACAGGACTCCCAATTGAGCACATATAATATCTGTAATCACCTTTCCACAGTAACTGTTTAGCAACTTAACTAAAAGAAGCAACATACATTACAAATCGATCTCAATATTTACAAATCTATATCGTAATTATCCAAATCAATTCACTACCAGCACTGATCTGTCTCCCAATTCCGGCGAGTATAACCACTCGTAAACCTCGAAAACGCCGGCTCCGGAGCAGAAGAGCGAGACCGATGAAGACTGAAAATCCTCCGGTCGTAATCGGCGCGCTTTTTGGGATCCGATAGAGTGGAGTACGCCGCATAAATCTTGATGAACTCATCAGCGGACGAGTCCTTCTTGCCGATGGCCACCACGTCGGGATGACAAGTCCTGGCAAGACGACGGTACGCCGCCTTGATCTCCTGATCCGTGGCGCCCATCGGAACTCCGAGTACTTGGTAGAGCGAAGAGGAAGAAGCCAGTTTGGGAGCAGACAAACAAGTATCGAATGATCTCGTTTTCTCGGAAGAGGCGTTAGCGGAGGCAATACATAGCGGACGAAATCTGACAGTTGACGGCGGAGATGTACGGTTGGCGGAGAGTCTTAACGGAAGTGGAAGTGGTGATACGAGAGAATGAGGAGTTAAAAGAGCAGAGGAGGTCATGATACAATTGAGATACAGGGGAGTGTCAACTGTCTACTGTGTTGCTTTTTATGAGGCCCCGCTGGAGTTTGGGTTCATATATAATCCATTTTTTTATTTTATTAAAAATTTTAAAATCGATCTAGTCACCAACCTATTGCCTATTGCCTATTGCCTATTGTCTATTGTCTACTGGTGCGGAGTGCCAAACAAATGTATCTTTATTTTTTCAATACTGTTACTATAACATAAAAATATTACATACCGTTCACATATTGCATAGGTGGTACTAATAGATTTCAACAGATCTATAGATGTCAGTATATAAATATTATGTGATACTTTTATATGATAGTGATATTATTTTTATATTTTATTGTAATAAAATCAAAATCTTTGTAATAAATCGATATTTAATAGTCTTATTCATATAAAGAAATATTCGAGAAGAATTTTACTAGAAGAAAAGAGGTGGAACATGTGCAAGTTAAATCTAACAAGAGAAAAAGAAAAGTCTATCCATAAGATTTGATTGCCAGTGGGAGGTTAGTATTGGATATTATCTATAATGTAGAGATTGAAATCAAAAAGGAAAGAAAATGATAAAATGAACAAAAGAAAATTGTTTGAATGGGCTTTATTTAAATTTGTTGAAACAATAAAAAAAAAATTATTTTCTTTCAAATTTTACTAAAATCTAGTATTTATTTAAATCAATTAAGTTAATTCAAAAGTCTAAAGTTTAATAATAGTTTTATGTGCACAAATAATATATATAAAAAAATACGAAGCAGAATTTATTATTTAAATTTTTATTTATTATGGTTATGCATTTACATAATTTTAGTCATATTTTGGGCATATATAATTCTTTAGGTTTAATTAGTGGGTCAATAACAATTGAGGTTTTAACATGGAAGGAAGTATTGGAAGGTTAGTTCCTTACAGTACGGAGAATGTTTATCCGGAAGTGGATAAGAATTAAGAAGTGGGTTCGGAGCTGAGTCAGCAGCTAATCCAATCTAATGGCATTTGAAAGGGGAAGGGGCCTCGCTCGCCTTTTCAACATCTCAGCGCGGTTTGTCATTAGACTAGATTGGCAGGCAGGCAGGCAGGCAGGCAGCTTTAGCTTTTTGATAAAGAACACTTTTATCGATTTTACGATCAAATTATATTTTATTTTATCAAATATTTAAGATTTTTAATAACAGATTTTCGCGCGATCTATGGAGTTTTGATAAAACTAGCGTTGACTTAAAAGCATCGAGAGGAGAATATAATTGCTTGCACATACAATTTGAATTAATGTAATCAAGTTAGATTAATTTGTTTTACGTTATTCCTTCCTTCCATACTATGAAACAAACAAATTGATATTAAGAGGATTGATGAAAATAATTGTATTACAAAATGTGGATCTCAAATTCCCAATTACTACTACAATATAGTATTCGGGGGGTCGCTGTCTTTTAATGCAGTATTGTAATTGTTGATACCAAAATATCCGGGTGTTTCACATCCGCTGCTGGTATTTTTTAATTTAAATATTTTGTAAAAAAGAAATTGATATTTTCACGTAAAAATAAATATCATTTTAAGATTTAGATTTAAAATGTCCGTGTTGGGACGTGATATCATATTGACAGGAGGAGACGTAGATAATTTTAATATCTATTTATTTGAAATACAGAAAATCCTGCTTATATGTGAGATGACCTTATAAAATTATAAAAAATATATGTGAAAATATCATGTAAGACAACATTTAAATATATATATATATAAACACTGACACACATCCACCCCAAAGCAACATCAACAATAATTTTATAGTATTAATTTAATCGATCTTTGCTCAGCTAGTTGTGGAGATTATGTAATTTGACCACCCTCTAACATGGCCAATCATCTTCCATTAATTATTTACTACTCGATATAAAACAAAACATAATACTAATAAAACACGTACGTACAGTAAGTAGTACTAGTTGTAGTAGTAGTATTTTTTTAAGTAACCCTAACCACTCACTTCAATAATTGAATTGAATTGAATTGAATTCCTTTTTAGACAAAGGAAAAGGAAGGGTCAACTTTTGTTTTCTCTATAATTACCCATACTCCCGATACTTCCTTCTTCTTTTTTTATATACATATGTTAGTTTTATCTATTGTTCTTAATTTTACTTCAAACGTAACCATTTTTTATATGCAGTGAATCAAGTCAGATTTCATTTGGTATCGATGCATGGAATGGAAGTGGAACAAGACCATTGACCAAATGTTTACTACTTGATGAATTATATATATAGGAAAGATGCACGAGAAAGATTCAAATTTGTTAATAAAATGATCTAAATTTGAGCATAAAAAATAGTTCGAATAAAAATACGAGTAGAATCTGAGTATGTTAAACGACTTAAACTACTCGAATTCTCGATTATGATTCGATATATACTCGATTGATACATATTCGATTAAATACTCGATACATTCTCTTATAATATATACAAAGTTAAATCAGATTAAGATTAATTATTTATTATTTTATTCATTTTTAATTTTAATTGATAGTACATATATTTTTTCATTTCTGTAAGAAAAATAATAAATTTTATTTATAATTATATTTTATTATAAAACTAGTTGTTATGTGGAGACTCGAATTCGAAAGTCGCAAGTAGTTTGAATATAATTCGATCCAAGTCTGATCGAATTCAAGTAATGAAATATTCGAGTTGTGTCGAGTCGAATCTGAGTAGAGTATTTCAAATACAATTTAAATCGAATTCGAGTATAAATTTAACTTTTCGAGTCATATTAATTCGAACAGTTCTCTTTTGAGTTTAATTTGACTTGGTTAAGCCTTCAAATACATCAATCAAATTGGCATGCATGGCACGTGGTCTGTGTTGTGTGCTACCAATTAAAGATGTTGTTAGTACATGCACTTGTTATGTGAGTGCATGCACAATAAGTTTACAATCCAAGCAATTAACAGATATTTTTGTCTGTCCAATTGAAGCTCTGAAATTTGTTTAATTTTACTCATGTCTCGTCACTCTCATCTAAGTATTTATCAACAACATGCATACCATTTTGATTGACAAAAACCAATTTAACGTCAGTCTATATATATATATATATATATCCCATCAAATTACCCGTTTATTAATGGGGTAAAAAGCAACACCCCTTCTCCAAAGAAGATAAATTGTAAGCACCTGATCCAACCTGTTATTTTTTTTACAAATTTTATTTAGTAAAATATAATAATAATTCACAACTCACACAATAAATATTATGCACCTATTAAATTACAAAATAAAACCATTTAAGATGCTTTGGAATTTATATTTAACTGAAGATACTACTGTTAAATATATTTCAGTCCATTTTGTACTGTTTCAAAATAATAATAATAATAACAAATACTAATTGATAAAAATAAATAAATTTGTGACAGAAAAATCGTGTTACAATCAATTGAAATAAAATTTTTAACAACTCAAAAACCTTAATGACGATAATGATGTATGCATATGGGTAAGCGAAATTAAAAGCCGATGGGTTATAGCAGGCCCGTTAATTCTTCTTTTGCCGTTCCTACAATCCCGGCCCCTCCCCTTAAATTAAGACATTAGTAAAACACTGGACGCAGAGATTATAAAAAAAACAAAGTAAATAAATAAATAAATAAAAATAGATTGCTGAGAGAGACTAGACAATTAGAAGAAAAGAAATATAATGGGGTTGCTAGCACAACACCCATTCTAATTTTTACATTTAAATTAAGGATTTAAAATAAAACAAAGGACCTTGCTCTCAACTCTACACACAAATAAATATCCGTCCAGAAATGTCAAGTCTCGCCGCTCAGAAGTAAATTGACAAAAGGTATACTAACTGATTTCACAAAGTTTAATAATCTACATCACCAGCACCAGCACCAGCTTCAGCTTATTCTTTAGAGAAATAAGTAAATGATACAGACTAAAAACCTCAACCACCAGCAGTAAAAGTTACGACTGTAACTAATTACTATCCTCTTCCTTTGTGCTTAGATTTTGAAGAAGCCCATTTAAAATAACCACAGTTTGCTTCAGGATTCGATGCAGGTCCCTGCATGAATTACATAAAGAATATCAAAAGGGGAGCAAAGAAAAGAAAGCTATCATACCACTGGCCCACATGGAGCAATAATATCTATTTTCCTGCCCCCAAATAATAGGTGGGCGTTTACACCCCTGTAACAACTGTAAATTCTCATTGATTCTCCCTGCCTCCAGCCCTCAGCCCCAATCTCTAAGAAGGAAAAACAAAAGAGCTAACCATCCTGGTGTACTCTCAATATAGAAAGAACCAATGAGACCTATCGATAGAACTTAAAACACAGAAGTATAACATGTAAACAAACCAAAGGAGATGTGTACTAAGCTCTACAAAATCACGTCTAAGATCAGAACCAAGGTTTGAATAGAACTGGGGTTTAACAACAATACCAATCTGTGGCTCTTTGGAACCTTATGTAGCTCTATTAAGAAGAAAAAAGGTTAGGAAGTATTATTATAAAGGAATTGGAGACCAAGCCTGAAATTTCAGTTCATGACCAAGGCCTAAGATTATGCTACGTGTGACTCCAGAAAATCACTTTAGCACCAATGCATTGGCAAAAAGAATTGTGGGCAATGGCCAGTATTTGGAGGAAAAAAATGGGTATTGCAGAAATCAGAATAAACTAAAGACCTCAGAGAAGGACTCCTAAAACATCTATAAGTTCTAAGGTCATTTTCTCATTCCATTCTATTTTGAGCATATATTAGTGCTCTTCAGGATTAAACTATTTAGATATCCAAAATACTAAAAGTGTTTATTTTTTTATAAATAAATCTGTTTCAAAATAATGCCATTTTAAAAATCAAAGTGAGTAGAGGGGGAAATATAACATAGCCTTAAACCCTACGTGAAAATTATTATTTCCATTACGGCTACAGGATAGTGCCTCTACTGTAGCTATAAATAAGACCATAACGCCTATATAATAGTATCAAACCCATGACCACTCCCTTGTAAGAGGGCTTTGATAGCGCACTAAAGCTACAACTCATTGGTTCTTTGCAAAACACACATTATAATTTACACAGACATCCAAGGTCAAAATTAATAGCCACGAAAACTAAAATAAACAAGTCAGGTGACCATAAAATTGCATGATGAACAAATATAGATACAAATACAGCATACCTCAGCACGTGCACAGACGAAAAATCTGCGACCCATGTTAGGGCCAGATTTTCTGACAATCCGAGCGACACAAGGTTCATTATGGCCCTTGCAAATAGGTATGCTATTCTGCATGACTTCTTGAATCCTTTGCCACTCTGCTAAAGCAACAGTTCTCTTCTCTTTCACTGTAGAATGAGAGGCATCTAGCTCAGAATGATCCTGAATGGATAGACTTATTTCTAGTTCCAAGTTCTTTCTTGTGTTGCTTTCATCATTATTTGAGGAACTTTTATTGTAGGAATGATCAGAATTTGAAACATCTCCCTGATTAAGAGAGACATTCATGCCAGACCTGCTGATGCCATCACTTGAACTTTTCTGGAAAAACGATCTAAGTGAGAGCTGGGACCATTGACCTTGTCTTGCTTTCTTCTTGCTTTCTACACAAGGGACTGGTTTAGCAGAATTGCTTCCCAAACACTGCGTCTTGCTACAGGTAGCTTCAGTAGAAGAACCTTGGGAGCCCTCAACTGTTCCTGGAACATCATCTCCTTGATTCAGGTTTGAAGTGATAAATTCATCCAAAGAAAAGCCTGACATACCGCATGCATCAGGTGATATTTTCACACTCTCATCGCAACCGTGGACAGTAATATTTGCCTCTAAGCGAGAAATGGACTGTCCATTGATTTTCACTTGCTCTGCTGATTGTCTTCTCGTTAACATTGATACTGCAAAGAAATGTACCAAAAACAGAACCACTTGTGAGCATCAAATTCTCTCTTGCACCCAACAAATAATGCTAATAACTAAACTTGTAAAATACAGCTGGAACACAAACTGCGTCACTGCAACAACTTAATAAATCAGTACTGAGCACTCTCATAGTAAAATAGCAGTTGGTAATAGACACAAAAACTGGTTCATGAAAGTTCAAAACACATAAAATGAACATGGCCAATATAGTGACGTGGCATCTAAAGAAATTCTAAAAGCCAAAAAAATAATCTACAACTCAAAGATGTAGTCTGCATACATGTACCAGAATATGACGCCTTGTTGCTACACACACACACACACACACGCATATATATATATATGACTAGAATGACATGTATGCTTGCAAACTTATAATGAGTTTAAGTTATTGACAACAATGTAATTGACTAATCTATTAAAAAGTTTATTTTAGATCTGTTCTCATCTAAATAATAATATAGATTCATCGCACCAAGAGTTTGTTGACATCCTTCAACCTGAGGACAATATCTAGTAGATAACAACGGAGTGCTGTGCTGCAATATATTGGGAACTTCATTTAAACTCATACAGACAGGAGCATGATCAGAGCCCTTCAATTTGATGCCTCTCCCTCCTTTCCACCTGTCAATAGGTAACAAGTGAATTTATATTTTTTGTTTCCACAGAGACAAAATCATATATGCGAATGTTTACATTATATGCATGTATCTATAGATGGGTGATGATATACTACCTAGAAGTCTGCTGGTAATATGAGTTGGGTTTGTTATATGCATCTAGTAGAGGCCTACTAAATCACAACATGCCGGCATTTTCTTATTGCACTACCTTAGAAGAGGTCTGTGAATCAATCAATCTGAAACACGCACGCATGCAAGAACATACACATACGCATATTGAAACAAGTGGATTTACATGTTCAAATAATATAATCTTGTTAGAAGATGATTGGACAAAGTAGGACCAGAAATCAGGAAAACTATAGGCATGGGTATTGCCTAAAAGCATATGCACACAACAACAGGAATTGAGAGACAGTTCTTTACTAAAAATTACAGCTCACTTTTAGAACAATCACAGTATTATGCAAACAACAAACTAATCCAATGTTTACCTTGTTGTATTTCCCGACTGCCACCGTTTAAACTGGGTCAATATCTCACACTCCCTGACATGGCAAGTGAAGAAGTTGTGGCCTTCCAAACTGTGTTCTTCATGTAAGCACGATCCAGTACTGAGAATATGATCAATCCTTGCTCCAAAATTAAATATTTCAGCACCTGAACTTGTTGACCAGCAAGTATATGCTTCTTTTCTGTTGAAAATATCAAGGTCTTAACATTGTAAGCAAGGGTTTCAAGAACTTTAACTTAAAACACAATAGTAGATAAATCCAGGAGAGGTCATAACATAGAGGTTGGACAGCATAAACTTTGACCATGTTAAGGAGGCAAATGTAACTATTAAATAAATTGACAACATACATGGCATACAAGGGATCAAAAGAAAGATCTAATACATATTATAATCTTGAAATCAAAATGGTAAATAATTTTTCCTCCATTTAGTATAAATATTTAAGTCAAATGAGTATCAAACCTCTCGGGATGTTTTACTCGGAAGACATCATAAAAAGGGCCTCCATTTTCTACCAGTAAAGATCTAAACCATCCTCTGAACCTACAAGAAGTTTGTAACAGGGTATATAGATTACATTTTAAGAAAAAGACTTTATTACAAGTATGATTAAAAGAAGTACCCCAATCTACATGTTATGTGCTGTCCAAGCATGAACTACACTAAAATTGGTCAGCTGCTTACTCATTTTTCTCAAAATCTGGTCCTGCGTCACAACGATCTATAGCAGCAGGAGCAATGTTGAGATCACCAACAACAAAAACCCTTCTTCCTTGACCTAGGAGTGACTCCCATCTTCTCTACAAAAAAGATTACTGAAATCAAGAAAAAGTATATGCCCCACACATTCACGATGATATAAGTCTATTAGTCCCTGTTCTTATTTTTGGAAAAAGAAACTTCGAAACAAACCAAAACTTTTAGAGATGATATAAGTAATTATATTAGTCCCTCTCTTATTTCTGTAAACATCCGTCATATATATATTTCCCAACACTAGCATGATTCTTCAGTCTCCTTCACGTACAGCCAAAATCCAAACTTCTAATGAGGATCAGCTACAACCTTATGGAACTCGGACAGACGTGATACCACACATGTACAGCTACCTGTTATAGTCTCAAACAAACCTGGAGAAAGAAACAACCCAGGGAATGCCACCCCAGAGTCATGTATTTTCAAATAGGGCTATCTCCTATGATCAGTGATCACCAGTCTTAAACATTTGGCCAGTAAGGGAATTGTGTTGAAGACAACAGCTACGAAAATTGGACATTTGTTATGCATCATGCCAAAACCAAATTCAAAATCACTAACAAAATAAATGATCAGCTTCCTAGTAGTATCCACAAAAATGAAATTACCTGCAATATCTTGAAAAAGGTCATCTTAAATTGGATTCTTTCTGTATCATCGCATCCAGCTCGAGGCCCATATATGTTGAAGAGAACTGCCAAGTTTGAACACTAATTCGTTAGAACCAAATAAGCAAATTCTACAATCAAAAGTAATTTGAGATTAGATGTGAAAGCCTGGTGAATAATATGAAACAAAAGATTTTGAACCTAAACTAAATGCAAAATCTAATGAATTAATCTTAATAATAATAGAAACTGTAAATGTCCACTTAGTAGAATTCTTATGTTTATTTAGCTGCAAGTCCCACAGATTCCAATGCAATATCATACTAAGGGATCCTCCAACATGGTGGTGTAACAATCAATAGAGCATAACTCACCAAAATGGCCATGATCAGTGATGATACAGCGCCCCTCGCTGTCAACTTTAAGAAGGTCATCTCTGGAAAAACCTTCTAGGCCTTCCACTATTGAGCATGAATCATCTTTTCTAGTTCCAAACCCGCGAGAGTTCTCCAGAAGACCAGTGAATCCCTCCTCTGCATCAAGTGGCAAAGCCACTTCGCTACTTGAAAAAGCAGATGTTACACGGCAAAATGTTGCAACACCTGTTACGAATATAGAAAAAAATGAATAAGAAAAATGCTATCTTATCTTATTGGGAAGTTACACAGACAAACGGAACTGAACTAAATCCTCAACACACGGCAGAAACCTCTTGACGAGTCAGGCATATACCATACCAACGTCTCAACCAATGATCAAATTCTTGTATCCTTTTTTTTTCTTTTTTCTTTTTAAGTATCAAACATTGTTTATATCTAAAAACCTGCTAAGAAAGTACATAAGAGGAGAATAAAATGGAATGGCGAAATAACCATTGCACAAGATCGAAACATAAAAATTAATTCTTTCTATCAATTCTCATAAAAACAGAAAATGAATGCGTGGTAACTAATGTTATTCTTTGAAAGACCAAATAATGATAAGAACTATAAAATCTCTGTTAAATTTCTATCATAAAATTGTTTGGCAACCACTATTTGCAGCATTTTCTCTCATCTCCTAATTCCATTTCCTGTATAGTAAATTTACTGTTCATAAATAGTACTTGTTTTGCTTTCAGGAAGGAAAAAAACACTTTAGAATCCAATTTAATGAAACAAATTACTTGAGTTCTTTCAAAAAATTGCTGACAAAAATCAAACCCAATTATCTTAAACTGACTAGTAGCAAAATAATAGATACACTTCAGTTCTAGTAAATTAGTCCAATGGCAACAAAACCCAAATGGAATTTCAATGGATTAGCAATTCCTTCCCTTTCTTTCAGATAGACTCATTCTTTAATGTATTTGATAAAAAAAATTATATGGGGAACTTAATTGAGGAGAATGTAGAAAACAATGTTAATGTACATACCGGAGTAGCCAATACGGCCTTTAGTGCAAGAAAAGAAGGACTCATATCCATCTGCCCAAACCATATCTGCTCTCAGATCATGTTTAGCTAATTTCGTCTCCTGCATTTTTCGGTTGAAATTAGGATTCGAAACCAGCATTAATACTTGTTCTAGTACTACTTATGCATCAAAATATACACCGATTATGAAGGGAGAGAGAGAAATAGATATTAGGGCACCTGAAAGCAGATAATATCGGCATCGAGAGAATTGAGCAATTTGAGAAGAGAACCGAACTGTTGAATTCGAGGCCTCAGCCCGTTGACGTTATACGTTACTATCTTCATTCATGGAGTACTATTATTATAACAACTATACACATAATAATCTACTATTACTAGCTCTTCTTCCGATTATTATCAATTGCTTGCTCCTCCCCTCCGGTTCCAAATTGCCGATAAACGTGTGAATGCCGATAAGTATCGATTGATCTGCAGTCCAAACTTTTTTCATCAGCGGTCACCACTACCCGATCCATACCCGTTTCGAGTTCCGGATTTTTTATTAAAACCGCACCAACAGTTATTATGTACGTGACGGTTTTAGATGGTTTAAAAAAATTAAATTTAGGCTTTGGTTACTGGTCAAAATCTTGAAACCTTATCATATGTGTACGTGACGCTCTCAAAATTAGGTATACATCACCCATCTTGAGTCGTCAAATACACGGTACAGAATTTAAATACAACTTAATAATACAACTGTCGTGTACAATACGACAAAACATAAACTCTGAGTTTGAATACAAATATTGTCTACTAGAGAACATAAACTGTGAGTTTGAATATAAATATTGTCTACTAGAGAGTATACAAACTCAAAAGGAGTTCTCATTACAATTATTATCACACTATTACACAGAATAGTGAGGACTACTAATGTTATCATCTGGTCCATCATTCTGTTTTCCAACTCGTTCCAACTATATTCTCATTTCCTGAAGAGAATAGTGAAAGAAAGGGTGAGCTCAACTAGCCCAGTAAGAAATATTATGACTAAAATAATGCAAAATAAATTATCATTAGTCTTCAACAATGTTAAACTGATAAAATATAATAGACATCAAGTTTAATTGCAGCGGATCAAACAATCCATTAAAAGAGTTAAGTAGAGAATAAAATCTACTATTTTTTATGATTTAAAAGATTTTTCATGACTTTTATCGCTGATACTCAACTTAATAAATAATTCACATCATCGAATCACCCCTGCACTACGGCCAAGGATATTCTTTAGTATCACGACCACGAATTATCCATGCACTACGGCTAAAGATAATCATGTTTTCATCAACGGTCCTGATCATGCCATAAAATAATTCATCTCTGCACTACGGCCAAAGAGAATCCATAGCCATAATCATACCAAAAACTGTCCATCAATGCACTACGGGCCAATGAGGATTTTTTCCACATCATTTGTAACATTACGATTATGATTATATCGAATAATTCCTGGTCATAATCATACCAAATCCATCTATGCACTACATGCCACAGATGACTTTCAACATAATATAAACATGAGGATGATGACAATGATATAAGAATTCAATAAAACAAGTTCAAGAATTAATTTATCCAGTAACCAATAACGTCCACATTGTCAACATGATACTGTTTTGTGGAGTAAAATTCAAGAATGCTCGGAAGAACATTTTCATGATAAGATACTGGATGAAGCGCAAATATCAAGGATATTCCACTAATTTCATGGAGTATAAAAACCAAAACTTTAACTAACTGAGTACAATAAAGAATGGAATAACAAAAGAAATCACCATGCATGCAATAGACCGCACAGACAGGTTATTCCAACAGAATAATAAATAACGGAACCAGGTCCGGCGTAAAACGCACAGACAGGATATTCCAACAGAATAATAAAGAATGGAACCAGGTCTGGCGTAAAACGCACAGACAGGATATTCCGACAGCATAATAAATAATGGAACCAGGTCCGGCGTAAACGCAGAGACAAGATATTCCGACAGAATAATAAATAATGAAACCAGGTCCGGCGTAAACGCACAGACATGATATTCCGACAGAATAATAAAGAATGGAATATTAGAAGAATTTCACCATGTATGCGATACTTCGCATAAATAGGTTATTCCAACAGAAAAATAAGGAATGAAATAACATAAGAATTTCATCATGTATGCGGTACTTCGTATAGATAGATTATTCTAACATAATGATAAAGAATGGAATGACAAAAGAATTTCACCAAGTATAGGGTAGTCCACGTATACAGGTTATTCCAACAAAATAATAAAGAATGGAATAACAGAAGTTCTCTTCATGAATACAAAAGAAATAATACTCCTTACGAGTACAACAAATAATATCTCTTACCTTAAGAAGAAGAGTATTGAATATAGGAGTAGTGCAGTAGCAGAATATTTTTCTTCTTTTTCTTTATAACTTCTCTCTTTAGAGTTTTAGTTAATTCGTAAGAAATAATGAAGGAAATGAGCTTCTATTTATAGAAAAATGGACTGCATAGTAACTAACTCATGAACGGTCGAGATTGATTTACTTTAATCTAACGGTCCATATTTAAAGCAAATTCTTTTAAATAAAATATAATATATATTCTATTTAAAATCTAATAAAACGAATAACTTTATAAAAAGTTTTACTATGCAAATACTATACAGGCACTATGCAAATACTATGCATAATAAAATATAATATATTCTAATTATTATATAATAAAACAAATAACTTTATAAAAGTATTATGTTTTATTTAAAAAGATTTTACTATTAGCCTAATAAAACGAATAACTTTATAAAAGTATTCTGTTTTATATAAAAAGCTTTTCTGTTTTATTACATTAATAATACTAATAAAACAAAACTGAGTGACTTATCGCGTAAGTCTCAATAATCAATATCGTATGCTACTATGCAACCACACGTATTACTGTACTTTTACTACCGAGTAGTTCAACAGTATTAACGGTAAAACTTCCGCCGTTATTTTCATAAAATATTTTTGTCGTTTTTTCAATCCGACAATAATTCCGTTGTGGTGTCCACCAATAATTTTGCCGTCGTACGAATATTCCCCGATAAAATTAATATTCACCGACCAATCGAATATAATACAACAACTTGCATACTTTGCAAAATTTATAAATACTACCCACAACTATAACATTATCTCAAATTCACACCATAATATTTAAAAAAATATTTCAAAAAAAATTAAATCTTTATTCATAAAATCTGGGATTTCACAATCTCCCCTTCTTATGAAATTTCGCCCTCGAAATTTACGTACGTACCTGGTATGCCGAACAGATGAGGACACTTTGTCAGATTCTAACTCTTGAGTTATAACCTTTGAGTGTTGAATACATTCCAGGAATTTAACAGGTACATCTTCATACGTTAAATTATCCGCTATCTCATCCGGTTCTAAATCAATAATGTGGTTCGGGTCGTCCACATATTTACGTAACATCAATACGTTAAAAAAATATTATGAACACGCGACATACTTGACAGTAAAACGAGTCTATAAGCCACAGTTCCTACTTGATCGAGGATTTCAAATAGGCCAATTAAATCGAGGGTTGAGATTTCCTCTCTTCATCGATTATTGCTTCTAGAATAACGCCCTCTTGAACCTTCTTCTTCACATTCATCAGCTCTGAGTATGTAGCTTGATCGGCTTTAACTTTATCGATTAAAGTCGATTCTAATCGTATATTCGTTATCTTCACGTGGGTCCCTAGAGTCTTTAACTCTATCTTCATCATTTGTAAGTTATACGAAATGGGTCTTTGCGTTGACAATATCGCACTCATACCCGCATATGATCTTCTACTCAATGCGCCATCTACCACGTTCGTTTTTCTAGGATGGTATTGGAGGGTATGATCATAATCTTTCAACAGTTCGAGCCAACGTCTTTGGCGCATAATACGTTCGTTTTAGTTGAAGAAATATTTAAGGGTTTAAGAAATGAGTTTTGTACTGGGGTCAATACAAAATTCGATTTCACGATCTGGGGTAGGCTAAGAAGTCTTCACGAATACGTCAGGAAATTTATTAACAATAGAAATATCGTTCAAAACTGTGACCCTCATCCAAGACTTGGATATCACGTTACATTGATACCTATCAACTTGCCATCATCAATCACGACATCGCCTACAGAAAGTCTGACTTCGGTGCATTCCACACAAGGAAGTCACCAGATAAAGGCTCAGGGATCTTTACTTATGGCTTGATATGACATTGATTGACTTTAGTGGTTTGGTTACTTTGAATTCGCATAACAGGTTGGTTAGGAGTATGAAAGCTAACAACCTTACAAAAAAAATATGATAAGTAGTTAACCAATTGATTTCTAAAATCACATCAAAGGCAAGCATTTTCAAAGAGATACGATCGACAGGTAACGTGAAAGTGTTGATTTGAATCAAATAAGATTTATAAATAGTGGAGGTAACGAAGGTTTCTCCTAACAGAATTTCAACAGATAAATCAAAGTCTAACTTCTCCGGAGTTAAGTTGAAACATTTAACACAACTAGGTGAAAAAAAAAGAGTGAGTAGAACCGGTATCTAACACGGTATAGACTTCAAAAGAGTTTATGACTAACATACCCGTGATAATTTTATTTAGGTTCCTCGTCACGAAAAAAAACGCTCTCTCTTAAACTACCGACTTTGGCTTTTCTGGGACATCCTTTGGCATCACTATCTCAGCTGGACTTGACTTCACCATACGACAAAATCGAGCTAGGTGACATTCTCTTCCGCAATTAAAACACGCTTTGGATTGCTGCATACAGTTTGGACGGATGTGTCCCTCCTGTCCGCAATTGAAACATACGACCGATGGTCGTTCTTCTTACTTTGAAACGGGTGATGGTGCCGACGTCTTCACGTCATTATTGAACCTTCTCTTCTTGAAATGTCCATTCTTATTAGTTTGGCCATGATTACCACCGAAGTGGTTACCATTTCTGGCATGTTGATTCCCTCCATGCTTATTGTCACCTCTTTGATGACTGTTATCACCGGTATTATCATTTTGTCGGCTGATCTCTTTTGGTTGGGTTGACTCGTTATTGTGCTCTAATAACTGAGCCCTATTAACAACATCTGAATACAAACATAGTTTATGAGAGATAAGATATTGATGTATCTCAAGTTTTAAACCTCTTAGAAATATTCGCGTAATTCTCTCCTCATTATCAACCAAATGGGACGTAAATCGGGACAACTCGGCAAACTTGGCTTCGTACTGCGACACGGTCATGTTGTTTTGCTCCACTTGATAAATTCCACCTCCTTCATGTGACGAATGCTTTCGGAAAAGTACTTGTCAATGAACAGCTCTTGAATGTGACGCCCCCAAAATTAGGTATACATCACCCATCTTGGGTCGTCAGATACATAGTACAGAATACAAATACAACTTACTAATACAACTGTCGTGTATAATACGACAAAATATAAACTGTGAGTTTGAATACAAATATTATCTTCTAGAGAGTATTCATACTCAAAAAGAGTCCTCATTACATTTATTAACACACTATTACATAGAATAGTGAGGACTACTAACTAATACTATCATTCGAACCATCACTCCGTTCCCCGATTTGCCCTAGCTACGTTCTCATTTCCTGAAGAGAACAGTGAAAAAAAAAGGGTGAGCTCAACTAGCCCAGTAAAAAATATTATGACTAAGATAATGCAGAATAAATTATCATTTGCCTTCAATAATGTTAAACTGATAAAATATAATAGACATCAAGTTTAACTGCAGCGGAACAAGCAATCCATTAAAAGAGCCAAGTAGAAAATAAACTCTACTATCTTTTATGATTTAAAAGGTTTTTCAACACTATTATCGCTGGGACTCAGCTTAATAAAATAATCCACATCATCGAATCACCCCTGCACTACGGCCAAGGATATTCGTGTATTCATTAATGGTCATGATCATGCCAATAACTGTCCATCAATGCACTACGGGCCAATGAGGACTTTTACCACATCATTTGTAACATTACGGTCATGATTACACCGAATAATCCATGGTCATAATCATACCAAGTCCATCTATGCACTACAGGCCACAAATGACTTTCAACAGAATATAAACATGAGGATGATGACAATGATATAAGAATTCAATAAAACAAGTTCAAGAATTAATTTATCTAGGAATTAATAACGTCCAAATTGTCAACATGATACTGCTTTGTGAAGTAAACTTCAAGACTGATCAGGAGAATATTTTCATGAATAGATACTAGATGAAGCGCAAATGTCAATGATATTTTACTAATTTCATGGAGTATAAAAGTCAAAGTTTTAATCAACTGAGTATAATAAAGAATGGAATAACAAAAGAAATCACCATGCATGCGATAGACCGCACAGACAGGTTATTCTTAACAGAATAATAATAATGGAACCAGGTCCGGCGTAAACGCACAGACAGGATATTCCGACAGAATAATAAATAATGGAACCAGGTCCGGCGTAAACGCACAAACAGGATATTCTGATAGAATAATAAAGAACAATATAATAAATAATGGAACCAGGTCCGGTGTAAAATACACAGACAGGATATTCCGACAGAATAATAATAAATACAGAACTAGGTCCGGTGTAAAACACACAGACATGATGTTCCAACAGAATAATAGGAGAATATCACCAAATATAGGGTAGACCGCATATACAGGTTATTCCAACAGAATAATAAAGAATGGAATAGCAAGAGTTCTCTTCATGAATATAAAAGAAATAATATTTTCTACCTTAAAAGAACTGGATATTAGAAAAGTGAAGTAGCAGAATACTTTTATTCTCTCTCTCTTATTCTCTCTATACTTTCTCTCTCTATAGCTTGAATGAATTCGTGAAAAATAATGAAGCCCTAGGCCTCTATTTATAGAAAAACTGAGGGTGGCTCTTGGTCTTAACGAAGGGTCAAATGACTCTTGGTCTTAACGAAGGGACAAATGACTCTTGGTAATATTGAAGGGACAACTACTATTGACGAAAGTAATTACTATTGACCAAGGTAAATACTATTGACGAAGGTAATTACTATTGACCAAGGTAAATACTATTGACCAAGATAAATACTATTGACGAAGGTAATTACTATTGACCAAGGTAAATACTATTGACCAAGGTAAATACTATTGACGACGGTAATTACTATTGACGACGGTAATTACTATTGACGAAGAGACTCTTAGGTGATGACATATGGCCCCCCATAAAAATAACCAAACTTACCACAACGTCTCAATTATTGATTTAATAATATAACATATTATACAGATGATACTATGACAGTAATTTAAGAGATATGATGCAGCAATTACTGTAGCAATAATTGAGTATAGCTGAGTGACTTCTCACGTAAGCATTAATAATCAATACCGTGTGCTACTATGCAACCACACGGATTACTGTACTTTTACTACCGAGTAGTTCAACAGTAACAATGGTAAAACTTTCGCCGGTATTTTTAATAAAATATTTTTGTCGTTTTCTCAATCCGACAATAATTCCGTTGTGGGGTCCACCAATGATTGTGCCGTTGTACGAATATTCCCTGTTAAAACGAATATTCCCCGACCAATCGAATATTATATAACAACTTGCGTACTTTATAAAATTTATAAATATTACCCACAACTATAACATTATATCAAATTAACTCCATAATATTTAAAAATGATATTTATAAAAAATTCATCTTTATTTATAAAAGTTGGGGTCTTACAACATCCCCTTCTTATGAAATTTTGACCTCGAAATTAGGGTACGTACCTGGTATGTTGAAGAGGTAAGGATACCTTGATTTCATTTCAGATTCTAACTCCCAAGTCATTTCCTCAACATCGATGTTTCTCCACAAAACTTTGACTTGAGGTATAATCTTGGAGCGTAGAATATGTTCCTTCTTATCCAAGATTTGAATAGGAACTTCTTCATACGTCAAATCCTCCGCTATTTCGTCCGGTTCTAACTCAATAATGTGGTTCGGGTCTTCCACATATTTGCGTAACATGGATATGTGAAAAACGTTATGAACACGAGACATACTTGGCGGTAAAGCGAGTCTATAAGCCACAGTTCCTATTCGATCGAGGATTAAAAATGAACCGATGAATCGAGGATTGAGCTTTCCTCTCTTTCAAAATCTCGTAACTCCTTTTCATGGAGCAACACGTAAGAACACATGATCTCCTACATCAAATTCTACGTCCTTTCGATGAAGATCAGCATAACTCTTTTGTCGATCTTGTGAGGTTTTTATACGTTGTCGGATCGTTTGAATCTTTTCTGTAGTCATACGTACCAACTCCGGTCCCAACAACGTTGCTTCACCCACCTCATCTCAGCATACTGGAGAACGACATTTTCTTCCATACAATGCTTCGAATAGAGTCATGCCAATACTTGCTTGATAACTGTTGTTGTAAGAAAACTCCACCAATGGTAAGAACTTGTCCTAACTTCCCTTGAAGTCAAAGACACAGAGTCTTAATAGATCTTCTAGAGTTTGAATAGTCCTCTCTGATTGTCCGTCCGTCTGAGGATGATATGCTGAACTAAATCGTAACTCCGTGCCCATAGCTTTTTGTAAACTAACCCAAAATCGTGAAGTGAATCTTGGGTCTCGGTCAGAAACTATGGATACTGGCATACCATGTAGTCTTACAATCTTGTTTATGTAAATACGAGCAAGACGTTCAAGTGTATATGTAAGACCCCAACTTATTAATGAATAAAATCAAATTTTCTCTAAATATTATTGTGAATAATAAGGGGCTAATTTGATATAATACTTTGGTTATGGGTGAAATGTGCAAATTTTGCAAAATAAGCAAGTGGTTATAAAATATTTATTTTTGGTCGGTGAATATTCGGTTGGTCGTGGAATATTCTTGCTGTCGGGGAATATTCGTACGACGACGCAGCCTTGTGTGGGCCCCATAACGGAAAGCGATTGGATGAAGAAAACGACAAGTATAAGTTATTTATAAATAACGGCGTAGTTGTTACCGTTAATACTGTTGGAATACCCGGTGGTTAAAATACAGTAGCACACGGTATTGCACCAATTATTGATTCTTACGTAAGAAGGCACTACTCAATAATTGTTATAGTAGTTATTGTTCAATATTTTATTTTATTGATTCAATAATTGTTGCATTGATATTTTATATTATTGTTGTTTTAATAATTGTTGCTGCACAGTATTTTTCATTATCAGATCAATAATTCATATTATTTGAATAATATTATTAGATAACATTATTGGCAATGTCTAGAAAGTTCTGTCTAAGGAGAGGTTTGGTCATCTAATTGCGCGCCAGTAAGGAGAAATCCTTATTGGAAAGCCCCCTCTTTCCTGGGAACGGCCTGGTTGTCATAAATGTGATTCTGTAATATTATTTGTGAATAATTAATTATTGATTCATATGATAAGGAAATATTTATTTTATGTGGATATAAATGAGGGATATATTTTTGTGGTTAAAAATGAAGGAGTTAATGTTGAGGTGTTTTATCAGTATTTTTATCGGAATGGAGGTATTAAAAATCAAATCAGGGTTTTTGAGAAATATTGCGGGTGTTATAAATTTTAATCCGACCGTTGGATCGTGGTAATTTTTGGATATGTTATACATATATAAGTTGAGTATACGTCCACAAATTTTGAACCGTTAAAAATGAACGTATGATTTATTATGAATTTTACGAGATGACTGGTTCAGAAATTGTTGAATTTTCGGAGTTTATCATTTTGATGGAAAATTCTAGAATTGGTGGGCTCCACTTGTGGTTGGTGAAGAAATGTGCTGAATTATATTTCAAATGTGGTAGGTGGGAATAGTAGCAGGTAAAGCCATCAGGTTGCAGGTCAAACCTACCAAAATTTTCCTATAAATAGAGGGCTAAGTTAGAATTGAAAATCACACCAGAAACAAGTTTTCTCTCTTTCTCTCTCTAGATTATTGAGTGTATTTTGTGAGTATTTAGATACTTTGAGAGTTTCTATTCATCAGAGCAAGTTTCTTTCAGCCTTATACCGGTATTCCGACCAGAAGTACTGATATTTTGAGGTAAGGGATATTATTTTCTTCTTAATGATATTATTTTCTTCAATATCATTATGCTGAAATATTGATATGAGTTTTTATCAAATTTGGAACTTTTTGTGTCGGGAGTTACTATTCACGTATACGGCACTATTCACGTATACGGCACTATTCACGAATACGGCACTATTCACCGAAAAATAAAATTTTCCCTTTTTGTCCAAGATGTCTATTATGGTTACTATCTTTGATTGTATCCATGTTTTGATCTTTATTTTTGAATTCTGCTTCACAATTGATTATTATGAAGTATTATTGATCTTGGATAAACTGTTATACGAATCCCTACTATTTGTCCTTCTGTCTCATTGGATGCGTTCTCTTTAAGATATTTTTCATCATCCTCAGTCCTAAATGATGATATTACTGAATATCTTTGGCCTGTAGTGCAAAGATGTATAATTACTTGATGAATATCTTTGGCCTGTAGTGCAAAGATGAACAGGTGTTGAGATGAACATGACCGACTGATGATACAAATGAATATCTTTGGCCTGTAGTGCAAAGATGAATATTTGGTTAAAGATGATTATTAATTGATGTTACAGGGATAAAATATTGATGATGGACTTTTAAATCTTAGAAGATAGTAGAATTCTTTCTCTACTTGACTCTTCTAATGGTTTGCTGTTTCCGCTGCAGTTGTTGATCTAAAACTTGTTGTCGATTATATTTTATCAGATTTTTCCCTGTTGAAGACTAACGATAATTTGTTGTATATTATCTTAGTCATAATATTCTTTACTGGGCTAGTTGAGCTCACCCTTTTCCTTTTTGTTCCATTTTTCTTCTCAGGAGGTGAGAACATAGCAGGATCTAGTCGGGGTATGGAGTGATGGTTCTAGAAAGATGTATTAGCAGTCCTCACTATTTCTGTAAAATAGTGTTTGAATAATTGTAATGAGGATTTATTTGAGTGTGGATATTGTCTAGAAGACAATATTTGTATTTAAACTCACAATATGTGTTGTCGTATTTTGCACGACAATTGTATTATTGAAGTTGTAGTTTGCTTTCTGTACCATGTATTTGGCGACTCAGAATGGGTGTTGTATACCTATTCTGGGGGCGTCACAGTATAAGTTTCTCGTATCGGTAAGAAATGAGCAGACTTGGTCAATCTATCAACAATGACCCAAATCGCATCAATACCTTGAGAAACCCTAGGAAGACCGATAACGAAATCCATGGTAATGTGCTCCCACTTCCATTCTAGAATTTTAAGTGGTTGCAATGGACCTTTTGGTACTTGATGCTCCACTTTGACTCGTTGACAAGTTAGACACCTTGAGATAAACAACGTTATCTCTCTCTTCATATTGCTCCACCAAATGTATGACGAAGATCATGATACATTTTGGTACTTCCAGGATGGATTACAAACGGTGTGTTGTGCGCCTCCATCATGATTTCATACTTTAAATCAGGGTTGTTAGGAACACAAAGTCTAGAGTTGACTCGAAGTATTCCTTCTTCATCGATTCTTGCTTCCGGCATAGCACTTTCTTGCACTTTCTTCCTCATACGCATCAGCTCCAGGTCTGTAGCTTGAGCAGCTTTAACTTTATCGATTAAAGTCGGTTCTACTCGTATATTCGCCATCATCACATGGGTCCCTGGAGTCTTTAACTCTATCTCCATCCTTTGTAAGTCACACAAAATGGGCCTTTGTGTTGACAATATCGCACTCGTACTTGCATATGATCTTCTACTCAATGCGTCAGCTACCACGTTCGCTTTTCCAGGATGGTATTGAATGGTATGATCATAATCTTTCAACAGTTCAAGCCAACGTCGTTGTCGCATGTTGAGTTCCTTTTGAGTGAAGAAATATTTAAGGCTTTTATGATCCGTAAAGATCTCCACCTTCTCCCCGTACAAGTAATGCCTCCAAATTTTAAGTGCAAAGACAACAGCTGCCAATTCTAGATCATGAGTAGGATAATTCCTCTCATATTCCTTGAGTTGTCTTGATGCATAAGCTATGACTTTTCCATGTTGCATGAGAACACATCCCAACCCTTTGCTCGAAGCATCACTGTAGATGATAAATCCCTCCGAGCCAGATGGTATTGTTAGAACAGGTGCTGAAATGAGTCTCCTCTTGAGTTCTTGAAAACTTTTCTCACATTCTTTGCTCCAACCGAACTTTGTATCTTTCCGAGTGAGCTGAGTTAATGGAGAAGCGATTCGAGAAAATCCTTCCACGAATCTCCGATAATAACCAGCTAAACCAAGAAAGCTACGTACTTCGGTCACTGATTTAGGTTGCTCCCAGCTTTGAATAGCTTCAATCTTTGCCGAGTCAATCGATATTCCACGACTTGATACTACGTGCCCAAGGAATGCTACCTCTTCCAGCCAGAACTCGCATTTCTTCAACTTGGCATAAAACTTGTATTCACGAAGCTTTTGGAGTACCAGCCTCAAGTGTTGCTCATGATCTTCACGACTTTTGGAATAAATAAGGATGTCATCAATAAAGACGACTACAAAGTGATCCAAATATTTCTTGAATACCCGGTTCATCATATCCATGAAGGCAGCAGTAGCATTAGTTAATCCAAAGGACATGACTAGGAATTCATAATGCCCGTACCGAGTTCTAATAGCCGTCTTTGGAATATCCTCAGTTCTAACCTTCAGCTGATGATATCCAGAACGAAGATCAATCTTTGAAAAGAATTGTGCTCCTTGCAACTGGTCAAACAGGTCATCAATACGTGGCAATGGGTACCTGTTTTTGATAGTGACATGATTTAACTCCCGATAATCAATACAAAGTCGCATACTTCCATCTTTCTTCTTCACGAATAACACAGGAGCACCCCAAGGAGAAGTACTAGGACAAATAAAGCCAATGTCTAACAATTCCTGCAGTTGGATCTTTAACTCCTGAAGTTCAATAGGAGCCATTCGATATGGGGCTTTGGAAATGGGTTTTGTACCGGGTTCAAGGTCGATATAAAATTCAATTTCACGCTCTGAGGGTAGGCCAGGAAGTTCTTCAGGGAATACGTCAGGGAATTTATTAACAATAGAAATATCATTCAAAACTGACATATTTTTGTTTAGATCCGTGACATGAGCTAAGAAAGATTGACATCCGTTTTTCAATGAACGAATAGCTTTATGGCTTGAGATGACAGCGATTGATTTTAATGGTTTGGTTGCTTGAATTCGCATAATAGGTCGATTAGGAATATGAAAGCTAACAACCTTACGAAAACAATCAATTTTTGCATGATGAGTAGTTAACCAATCAATTCCTAGAATCACGTCAAATGCAAGTATTTTTAATGAAATAAGATCGACAGGTAATGTGTGGGTACCAACTTGAACCAAACAAGACTTATAAATCGTGGATGTAATGAAGGTTTCTCCCAATGGAGTTTCAACAGATAAGTCAAAGTTTAATTTCTCCGGAATCAAATTTAATCGATGAGCGCAAGTAGGAGAAATAAAAGAATGGGTAGAACCGGTATCAAATAAAGTATAGACTTCGTTAGAGTTTATGATAAGCTTACCCGTGATGACCTCATTCGGGTTCCTTACTTTCTGGGAGGTCACAACAAACGCTCTCCCTTGCACTACCGGTTTTGAATTTTCTGGGACGACCTTTGGTGTCTCCATCTTGGCGGAACTTGTTTTTGGTAAACGACAAAATTGAGCTAAATGACCTTCTCTTCCACATTTATAACATGCTTTAGACGGCATCGCGCAGTTTGGACTGATGTGCCCCTCCCCTCCGCATTTAAAATATATGATAGGTGGTCGTTCTCCTTCCTTAACAACAGGTGCTGGTGCTGACGTCTTTCCATCATTGTTGAATCTCCTCTTCTTGAAATGACCATTCTTATTATTTTGACCCTGATTACCACCGAAGTGGTTACCATTTCTGGCCTGTTGATTCCCACCTCGCTTGTTGTCACCGCTTCGATGACTGCTCTCACTGGTATTATCATTTTTTCGACTGCTCTCTTTTGGTTGCGTTGACTCGTTATCGCGCTCCACTAACTGAGCCATATTCACAACATCTGAATACAAACACAGTTTATGAGAAATAAGATGTTGACGTATCTCAGATTTCAAACCTCGCAAAAACATTCGCGTCATTCGCTCTTCATTATCCACCAAGTGGGAAGCAAACCGGGACAACTCATCAAACTTGGCTTCGTACTGCGACACGGTCATGTTATTTTGCTCCAACTTGATAAATTCCACCTCCTTCATGTGACGAATACTTTCAGGAAAGTATTTGTCGTTGAACAGCTCTTGGAACTTCTCCCAAGACATCTTCAGTGCTGCAGGTAGAGTACGCTTAATCGATTTCTACCAGTAATCTGCCTCTCCTCGCAACATAAAGGCGGCGAAGGGAACCTTTTGCTCCTTGAAGCATCCCAAGACATCAAATATCTTGGTAATCTGCTTTATCCATGTTTCCGCTATAAGTGGTTTTGACTCTCCCTTAAACTCTGGTGGTCCCAGCTCCTTGAACTATTTAGCGGTGACCGTCCGAGAGTTTTCAGTATTTCCACCTATATTTTGGACAGGAGCCGCTCTCGCCTGCTGTTGAATGAACTGCATAAAGTTTCTGAACATTCCATCATTCATCATCTGGTCAGTGTTGTTGTTTGCATGAGGATTGTCACCTTCCTGATGCACATTATCCTGATTATTGATATGTGGTGAATCAACAGTCGCCTGTGCTCCATTGCTATTCTCAACATTCTCAGATGCCATTTTCAGATACTGCCACAAAATAAAAGTTAATTGATATGTCATATATTATCCTTATATTATGACCGACCAATTTAATACCATGCAAATAAACTTAGGTAGGTCATACTAGTGAAGGAATTTCTCGTCTCTCCCCTCCTAGTTTTATTCTCACATCTTAGCCAGGGATCATATCCCTAAGCTCTGATACCAACTGTGACACCCCCAGAATTAGGTATACATCACCCATCTTGGGTCGTCAGATACATAGTACAGAATACAAATACAACTTACTAATACAACTGTCGTGTATAATACGACAAAACATAAACTGTGAGTTTGAATACAAATATTATCTTCTAGAGAGTGTTCATACTCAAAAGGAGTCCTCATTACATTTATTAACACACTATTACATAGAATAGTGAGGACTACTAACTAATACTATCATTTGAACCATCACTGCGTTCCCCGATTTGCCCCAGCTACGTTCTCATTTCCTGAAGAGAACAGTGAAAAAAAAAGGGTGAGCTCAACTAGCCCAGTAAAAAATATTATGACTAAGATAATGCAGAATAAATTATCATTAGCCTTCAATAATGTTAAACTGATAAAATATAATAGACATCAAGTTTAACTGCAGCGGAACAAGCAATCCATTAAAAGAGTCAAGTAGAAAATAAACTCTACTATCTTTTATGATTTAAAAGGTTTTTCAACACTGTTATCGCTGGGACTCAGCTTAATAAAATAATCCACATCATCGAATCACCCCTGCACTACGGCCAAGGATATTCGTGTATTCATTAATGGTCATGATCATGCCAATAACTGTCCATCAATGCACTACGGGCCAATGAGGACTTTTACCATATTATTTGTAACATTACGGTCATGATTACACCGAATAATCCCTGGTCATAATCATACCAAGTCCATCTATGCACTACAGGCCACAGATGACTTTCAACAGAATATAAACATGAGGATGATGACAATGATATAAGAATTCAATAAAACAAGTTCAAGAGTTAATTTATCCAGGAATTAATAACGTCCAAATTGTCAACATGATACTGCTTTGTGGAGTAAACTTCAAGACTGATCAGGAGAATATTTTCATGAATAGATACTAGATGAAGCGCAAATGTCAAGGATATTCCACTAATTTCATGGAGTATAGAAGTCAAAGTTTTAATCAACTGAGTATAATAAAGAATGGAATAACAAAAGAAATCACCATGCATGCGATAGACCGCACAGACAGGTTATTCTTAACAGAATAATAATAATGGAACCAGGTCCGGCGTAAACGCACATATAGGATATTCCGACAGAATAATAAATAATAGAACCAGGTCCAGCGTAAACGCACAAATAGGATATTCCGACAGAATAATAAAGAACAGTATAATAAATAATGGAACCAGGTCCGGTGTAAAACACACAGACAGGATATTCCGACAGAATAATAATAAAGACGGAACCAGGTCCGGTGTAAAACACACAGACATGATGTTCCAACAGAATAATAGGAGAATGTCACCAAGTATAGGATAGACCGCGTATACAGGTTATTCCAACAGAATAATAAAGAATGGAATAACAGGAGTTCTCTTCATGAATATAAAAGAAATAATATTTCCTACCTTAAAAGAACTGGATATTGGAAAAGTGAAGTAGCAGAATACTTTTATTCTCTCTCTCTTATTCTCTCTATACTTTCTCTCTCTATAGCTTGAATGAATTCGTGAAAAATAATGAAGCCCTAGGCCTCTATTTATAGAAAAACTGAGGGTGGCTCTTGATCTTAACGAAGGGTCAAATGACTCTTGGTCTTAACGAAGGGTCAAATGACTCTTGGTAATATTGAAGGGACAACTACTATTGACGAAAGTAATTACTATTGACCAAGGTAAATACTATTGACGAAGGTAATTACTATTGACCAAGGTAAATACTATTGACGAAGGTAATTACTATTGACCAAGGTAAATACTATTGACCAAGGTAAATACTATTGACGACGGTAATTACTATTGACGACGGTAATTACTATTGACGAAGAGACTCTTAGATGATGACATATGGCCCCCCATAAAAATAACCAAACTTACCACAACGTCTCAATTATTGATTTAATAATATAACATATTATACAGATGATACTATGACAGTAACTTAAGAGATATGATGCAGCAATTGCTGTAGCAATAATTGAGTATAGCTGAGTGACTTCTCACGTAAGCATTAATAATCAATACCGTGTGCTACTATGCAACCACACGTATTACTGTACTTTTACTATCGAGTAGTTCAATAGTAACAATGGTAAAACTTCCGCCGTTATTTTTAATAAAATATTTTTATCGTTTCTCAATCCGACAATAATTCCGTTGTGGGGTCCACCAATGATTGTGCCGTTGTACGAATATTTCCTGTTAAAACGAATATTCCCCGACCAATCGAATATTATATATCAACTTGCGTACTTTGCAAAATTTATAAATATTACCCACAACTATAACATTATATCAAATTAACTCCATAATATTCAAAAATGATATTTATAGAAAATTCATCTTTATTTATAAAAGTTGGGGTCTTACATGAAACTTCTCCCAAGACATCTTGAGTGCGTCAGGCTGTGTACGTTTTACAAATTTTCACCAGTAATCTGCCTCTTCACGCAACATAAAGGTGGCAAAGGGAACCTTTTGCTCCTTTGAGCATCCCAAGACATCAAATATCTTGGTAATCTGTTTTAACCATGTCTCTGCCTTAAGTGGTTCTGACTTTTCTAAAAACTCCGGTGGTCCCAGCTCCTTGTACTGCTTAGCGGTGACCAACCGTGGGTTGCCATTATTTTTACCTGCATTATGAACAGGAGTCGCCTTCGCCTGATATTGCATGAATTTTAAAAAACTCCTAAATGTACCGTCTTTCATCAATTGATCAGTGTTGTTGTTTATAGGAGGATTATCGTCATCCTATTGCCCATTGTACTGATTATTGATCTGTGGAGACTCAACGGTCTCCTGTGGTCCATTATTTATCTCAATATTTTCAGATGTCATTTTCAAATACTGTCACAAAATAAGGGTTAATTAACATATCACATATTATCTCTATACTCCGACCGACCAATTAAATACCAAATAAACTTAGGTAGGTCATACTAGCGAAGGAATTCCCCGTCTCTCCCCTCCTAGTTCTTGTCTCATATCTCAGCTAGGGATTATATGTGAAACCCCAGATTTTTATGAATAAATATTTAATTTTTCTCGAAATAATTTTTTTTATTATTGTGTGGATTTGATATAATAGTTATGGGTAGTATTTATAAATTTTGCAAAGTATGTAAGTTGTCATATTATATTCGATTGGTCGGAGAATATTCTTTTTGTCGGGAAATATCCGTACGACGGTACAATTATTGGTGGACCCCACAACGAAATTATTGTCGGATTGAGAAAACGACAAAAATACTTTATGAAAATAACGGCGAAAGTTGTACCGTTGATACTGTTGAACTACTCGGTAGTAAAAGTACAGTAATACGTGTGGTTGCATAGTAGCACACGGTATTAATTATTAATGCTTATGTGAGAAGTCACTCAGTTTGATTCCATTATTGTCAATTAATAATATGAATTATTTAGCGATAATGACGTTTTGTTTTATTCGTATTATTAACGTAATAAAACAGAAACATCTTTTTATATAAAACAGAATACTTTATTAAAGTTATTCTATAAATAGAATATATTATATTTTATTTAAAAGATTTTTCTTTAAATATGGACCGTCAGATTAAAGTAATCAATCTGGACCGTTCATGAATTAGTTACTATGCATTCCATTTTCCTATAAATAGAAGCTCATTCCTTCATTATTTTCTTACGAATTCACTGAACTCTAGAGAGAGAAACTATAGAGAGAGACTATATAGAGATAGAAGAAAAGTTTTCTGCTACTTCACTACTCTTATATCCAGTTCTTTAACGGTAAGGGGTGTTATTCTTTCTTATTCATGAAGAGAACTGTTGTTATTCTATTTCTTATTATTCTGTTGAAATAACCTGTATACGCGGTCTACCCTATACTTGGTGACATTCTTCTATTATTCTGTTGGAACATCCTGTCTGTGTGTTTTACACCGGACCTGGTTCCGTTTTTATTATTATTCTGTTGGAACATCTTGTCTGTGTGTTTTACACCGGACCTGGTTCCGTTTTTATTATTATTCTGTTGGAACATCCTGTCTGTGTGTTTTACACCGGACCTGGTTCCGTCTTGTTATTATTCTGTTGGAATATCCTGTCTGTGTGTTTTACACCGGACCTGGTTCCATTATTTATTATTCTGTCAGAATATTCTGTCTGTGCGTTTACGCCGGACCTGGTTCCATTATTTATTATTCTGTCGGAATATCCTGTCTGTGCGTTTACGCCGGACCTGGTTCCATTATTTATTATTCTGTTGGAATAACCTGTCTGTGCGGTCTATTGCATGCATGGTGATTTCTTTTGTTATTCCATTTTTTATTATTCTCAGTTGGTTAAGTTTTAACTTCTATACTCCATGAAATTTGTGGAATATCCTTGATAATTGCGTTTCATCCAGTATCTTTTCATGAAAATATTTTTCTAAGTATTCTTGAATTTTACTCCACAAAGCAGTATCATGTTGACAATTTGGACGTTGTTAATTCTTGGATAAATTTATTCTTGAACTTGTTTTATTGAATTCTTATATCATTATCATCATCCTCATGTTTATAAAATGTTGAAAGTCATCTGTGGCCTGTAGTGCATAGATGGACTTGGTATGATTATGACCAGGGATTATTCAGTATAATCATGACCGTAATGTTACAAATGATGTGGTAAAAGTCCTCATTGGCCCGTAGTGCATTGATGGACAGTTGTTGGCATGATCATGACCATTAATGAATACACGAATATCCTTGGCCGTAGTGCAGGGATGATTCGATGATGTGGATTGTTTTATTAAGCTGAGTCTCAGCGATAGCAGTGTTGAAAAACCTTTTAAATCATAAAAGATAGTAGAGTTTATTTTCTACTTGACTCTTTTAATGGATTGCTTGTTCCGCTGCAGTTAAACTTGATGTCTATTATATTTTATCAGTTTAACATTGTTGAAGGCTAATGATAATTTATTCTGCATTATCTTAGTCATAATATTTCTTACTGAGCTAGTTGAGCTCACCCTTTCTTTCACTGTTCTCTTCAGGAAATGAGAACGTAGCTGGGGCAAGTCGGGAAACGGAGTGATGGTTCGAATGATAGTATTAGTTAGTAGTCCTCACTATTCTATGTAATAGTGTGTTAATAAATGTAATGATGACTCCTTTTGAGTATGAATACTCTCTAGAAGATAATATTTGTATTCAAACTCACAGTTTATGTTTTGTCGTATTGTACACGACAGTTGTATTAGTAAGTTGTATTTGTATTCTGTACTTTGCATATGACGACCCAAAATGGGTGATGTATACCTAATTTTGGGGGTGTCACAGTTGGTATCAGAGCTTAGGGATATGATCCCTGGCTAGGATGTGAGAATAGAACTAGGAGGGGAGAGACGGGGAATTCCTTCGCTAGTATGACCTACCTAAGTTTATTTGGTATTTAATTGGTCGGTCAAAGTATATGGATAATATGTTATATGTTAATTAACCCTTGTTTTGTTGCAGTATTTGCAAATGGCATCCGAAAATATTGAGATAAACAATGAAGCACATGAGACCATTGAATCACCAACGATCAATGCTCATGGTAATGTGCAACCAGAGGACAATAATCCTCATGAAAATAATAACACCGATGAAATGGTGAATGATGGGATGGTTAGAGACTTTATGCAATTCATGCAACAACAAAATAACTCTCGGACGGTCACCGCTAAGCAGTTCAAGGAGCAATTCATGCAACAACGGGCGAGAGCGGCTCCTATCCAAAATGAAAGAGGAAACAATGACAACCCACGGTTGGTCACCGCTAAGCAATTCAAGGAGCTAGGACCACCGGAGTTTTTGGGAAAGCCAGAACCACTTAAGGCGGAGACGTGGTTAAAGCAGATCACCAAGATATTTGATGTCTTGGGATGCTCCGAGGAGCAAAAGGTTCCCTTTACCACTTTTATGTTGCGTGAAGAGGCAGATTACTGGTGGGAATCTGTAAAACGTACCCAGCCTGACGCACTCAAGATGTCTTGGGAGAAGTTCCAAGAACTGTTCAATGACAAGTACTTTCCCGAAAGTATTCGTCACATGAAGTAGGTGGAATTTATCAAGTTAGAACAAAATAACATAACCGTGTCACAGTACAAAGCCAAGTTTGCCGAGTTGTCCCGATTTGCATCCCACTTGGTGGATAATGAAGAGAAAATGACGCGGATGTTTTTAAGAGGTTTGAAACCTGAGATACGTCAACATCTTATTTCTCATAAACTGTGTTTGTATTCAGATGTTGTGAATAGGGCTCAGTTAATGGAGCGCGATAACGAGTCAACGCAACCAAAAGAGGGCAGTCGGCAAAATGATAATACCAGTGAGAGCAGTCATCGAAGCGGTGACAACAAGCGTGGAGGGAATCAACAGGCCAGAAATGGTAACCACTTCGGTGGTAATCAAGGCCAAAACAATAAGAATGGTCATTTCAAGAAGAGAAGATTCAACAATGATGGAAAGACGTCAGCACCAGCACCCGTTGTTAAGGAAGGAGAACGACCACCTATCATATGTTTCAAATGCGGAGGGGAGGGGCACATCAGTCCAAACTGCGCGATGCCATCCAAAGTATGCTATAATTGTGGAAGAGAAGGTCACTTAGTCCGATTTTGTCGTTCACCGAAGACAAGTTCAGATAGGATGGAGGCACCAAAGACCGTCCCAGAAAAGCCAAAGCCAGTAGTTTAAGAGAGAGTATTTTTTTTCGTGACGAGGAACCTGAATAAAATTATCACGGGTATGTTAGTCATAAACTCTTGCGAAGTCTATACCGTGTTAGATACCGGTTCTATTCACACTTTTATTTCACCTAGTTGTGTTAAATGTTTGAAGTTAACTCCGGAGAACTTAGACTTTGATATGTCTGTTTAAACTCAGTTGGGAGAAACCTTCGTTACCTCTACTATTTATAAATCTTGTTCAAATCAACACTTTCACGTTACCTGTCGATCTTATCTATTTGAAAATACTTGCCTTTGATGTGATTTTTTTGAAACGATTGGTTCACTACTCATCATGCTTCTCGTAAGGTTGTTAGCTTTCATACTCCTAACCAACCTGTTATGCAAATTCAAAGTAACCAAACCACTAAAGTCAATCATTGTCATATCAAGCCATAAGTAAAAATCCCCGTTCCTTTCGCTGTTGACTTCCTGGTGTGGAATGCACCGAAGCTAGACTTTCCGTAGGAGACGTTGTAAATGACGATGACAAGTTGATAGGTATCAATGTGACGTGTTATCCAAGTCTTGGATGAGGGTCACAGTTTTGAATGATATTCCTATTGTTAATAAATTTCTTGACGTATTCTTGAAGACTTCTTAGCCTACCCCAGAGCGTAAAATTGAATTTTGTATTGACCCCAGTACAAAACCCATTTCTTAAACCCTCAAATATTTCTTCAACTAAAACGAACGTATTATGCGCCAAAGACGTTGGCTCGAGCTGTTGAAGATTACGATCGTACCATTCAATAACATCGTAGAAAAGTGAACGTGGTAGCTGACGCGTTGTGTAGAAGATCGTATACGGTTACAAGTGCGAATATTTGAACCCACGTGAAGATAACGAATATACGATTAAAATTGACTTTAATCGATAAAGTTAAAGCCGCTCAAGCTACATACTAAGAGCTGATAAATGTGAAGAAGAAGGTTCAAGAGGGCGTTATTCTAGAAGCAAGAATCGACGAAGAGAGGAAATCTCAACTCTCGATTTAATTGGCCCATTTGAAATCCTCGATGAAGTAGGAACTGTGGCCTATAGACTCGTTTTACCGCCAAGTATGTTGCGTGTTCAGAACATTTTTTTTTTCGTATCGATGTTACGTAAATATGTGGACGACCCGAACCGCATTATTAATTTAGAACCGGAAGAAATAGCGAAAGATTTAACGTATGAGGAGATACGTGTTATCATCTTGGATAAGAAGGATCATATTCGATACTTAAAGGTTATACCTCAAGAGTTAGAATTTGAAGTGAAGTCAAGGTATCCTCACATGTTCGGCATACCAAGTATGTACGTAAATTTCGATGTTCGGCATACCAAGTACGTACGTAAATTTCGAGGGCGAAATTCCATAAGGAGGGGAGATTGTGAAACCCCAGATTTTATGAATAAATATTTAATTTTTCTCGAAATAATTTTTTTTATTATTGTGTGGATTTGATATAATAGTTATGGGTAGTATTTATAAATTTTGCAAAGTATGCAAGTTGTCATATTATATTCGATTGGTTGGAGAATATTCTTTTTGTCGGGGAATATCCGTACGACGATACTGTAAGACCCCGAATTTTATGAAATAAAAGTATTCAATTTTCCTTATAATTACAATTTAGTAAATGGTTAAATTGATAAAAGTTTAAAGCTATGGGTGAAATATGAATTTTTTTTTCAAAATAAGCAAGTGGTTATAAAATAATCATTGTTGTCGGGGAATATTCGTTTGGTCGTGGAATATTCTTTCTGTCAGAGAATATTCGTACGACGGCGCAGCTATTTGTGGGCCCCATAACGAATAACTGTCGGGTGAAGGAAAACGACAAATTTAAGTTTTTACAAATAACGGCGTAGTTGTTACCGTTAACACTGTTGGAATACCCGGTGGTTAAAATACAGTAATACGCGTTATTGCACAGTAGCACACGGTATTGCATAGTATTTTTGAAATTATTGATTCTTACGTAAGAAGGCACTACTCAATAATTGTTACAGTAATTACTGTTCAATATTTTACTTTATTGATTCAATAATTGCTGCGTTGATATTTTATATTATTTTTGTTTCAATAATTGTTGCTGCACAGTATTTTCTATTATCAGATCAATAATTCATATTATTTGAATAATATTATTAGATAACATTATTGGCAATGTCTAGAAATTTCTGTCTAAGGAGAGGTTTGGTCATCTAATTGCGCGCTAGTAAGGAGAAATCTTTATTGGAAAGCCCCCTCTTTCCTGGGAACGGCCTGGTTGTCATAAATGTGATTCTGTAATATTATTTGTGAATAATTAATTATTGATTCATATGATAAGAAAATATTTATTTTATGTGGATATAAATGAGGGATATATTTTTGTGGTTAAAAATGAAGGAGTTAATGTTGAGGTGTTTTATCAGTATTTTTATCGGAATGGAGGTATTAAAAATCAAATCAGGGTTTTTGAGAAATATTGCGGGTGTTATAATTTTTAATCCGACCGTTGGATCGTGGTAATTTTTGGATATGTTATACATATATAAGTTGAGTATATGTCCACAAATTTTGAACCGTTAAAAATGAACGTATGATTTATTATGAATTTTACGAGATGACTGGTTCAGAGATTGTTGAATTTTCGGAGTTTATCATTTTGATGGAAAATTCTAGAATTGGTGGGCCCCACTTGTGGTTGGTGAAGAAATGTGCTGAATTATATTTCAAATGTGGTGGGTGGGAATAGTAGCAGGTAAAGCCATCAGGTTGCAGGTCAAACCTACTAAAATTTTCCTATAAATAGAGGGCTAAGTTAGAATTGAAAATCACACCAGAAACATAAGCTTTCTCTCTTTCTCTCTCTATATTATGAAGCATATTTTATGAGTTTTTAGATACTTGGTGAGTTGCTATTCAGTGCAAGTTTCCTTCAGCATCATATCCGATATCCAGCCAGAAGTACTGCTCTTTTGAGGTAAGGGATAGTAAGGGATAGTAAGGGATAGTAAGGAATTTTAAGGGTTGTTATATTTTCCAGTTTCGTAATTTTTCTGAATTTCAAAAATTCTGAAAAAATTTGAAATGATATTTTGATGAGTTTTCTTGATTGTGTCCAAAAATGGTGATTTTTGGATGTATAGATTGAGAGTTATGAATTTTATGAGAAAAGACTATTTTAAAAGTAACAGCTTATAATTTCTTGTGGTTAACTCCAAAATTGATGAAATTTTTATTGGGAGTACATGTATATGATAGAAGTATACTCTGTAAATTTCAGAATTTTTGGACAAAAATATAATTTTTGATAAATGTCTAAATATTTGGCTATTTTGGCCATATAAAAAATAGTAAATGACTTTTAAAAATTCTGAGAAAAAAATATGTTCACTATGGGACTATATTATGCTAAATCCCAGAAAAAAAATATTTTTGGAACTGATTTGGTATTTTTCATAAAAATGGTCTAGTTATGAGTAAATGAATTAAATATGTTTTGTGAAGAAAGAAAATTGGAAAATAGGATTTTATGGCTTGAGAATCCTATATGAGGTATATGCAGATTTTTGATGAGGGTTTTGGTTATTGATGATGAAATCTTAAGAGTTGGCATTTTATGATGATTAAATGCATTAATTAGTAAAGTGTAAACAATTTAAATAAATTGTTTATAAGCTTAAGAAATATTATTCTTTCAATATCATTATACCGAAATACTGGTATGGATTTTATTGTGGAATTTCTATCTTTTGTGTCGGGGTTACTATTCATGAGTTACTATTCACGATTTACTATTCATGAGTTACGAATATTACTCTTGAGATTAAAACTATATGTTGATCATATTATTTTTATCATCATATATAACATTTTTATAACCCTGATGTTGAAATTCTCTTTCACTGGAGTGTAAAGATGGGTAGATTATTGGTATGATCATGACTAGGGTTCTCTTTGGCCTGTAGTGCAAAGTTGAATTGTGACTGGTATGATCATGACCATTGAATTTATAAGTGAATATCTTTAGCTTAAGTGCAAAGGTGAATTGATCAACATGGTTATAATTATTGTTTATATAAATTCTGAAATGATTATATATTTCTTTGAGATATTAATATCTTTGGCCTGTAGTGCAAAGATGAAATATTGATGAATATCTTTGGCCTGTAGTGTAAAGATGAATCGTAGATGAATATCTTTGGTCTGTAGTGCAAAGATGGTCTGTTGATGAATATCTTTGGCCCGTAGTGCAAAGATGACCTGTTGTTGAATATCTTTGGCCAGTAATGCAACCGTAGTGTGTTGTACGCCTCCATCATGATTTCATACTTTAAATCAGGGTCGTTAGGAACACAAAGTCTGAAGTTGACTTGAAATATCGATTCTTGCTTCCGGCATAGCACCTTCTTGCACCTTCTTCCTCATACGCATCAGCTCTAGGTCTGTAGCTTGAGCAATTTTAACTTTATCAATTAAAGTCGATTTTAATCGTATATTCGTTATCTTCACGTGGGTTCGAATATTCACACTTGTAACCGTATACGATCTTCTACACAACGCGTCAGCTACCACGTTCACTTTTCCACGATGTTATTGAATGGTACGATCGTAATCTTCAACAGCTCGAGCCAACGTCTTTGGCGCATAATACGTTCGTTTTAGTTGAAGAAATATTTGAGGGTTTAAGAAATAGGTTTTGTACTGGGGTCAATACAAAATTCAATTTTACGCTCTGGGGTAGGCTAAGAAGTCTTCAAGAATACGTCAAGAAATTTATTAACAATAGAAATATCGTTCAAAACTGTGACTCTCATCCCAGACTTGGATAACACGTCACATTGATACCTATCAGCTTGCCATCGTTATTTACAACGTCTCCTACGGAAAGTCTGGTTTCGGTGCATTCCCCACCAGGAAGTCAACAATGAAAGGAATGGGGATCCTTACTTATGGCTTGATATGATAATGATTGACTTTAGTGGTTTGGTTGCTTGAATTCGCATAACAGGTTGGTTAGGAATATGAAAATTAACAACCTTACGAAAAGCATAATGGGTAGTTAACCAATCGTTTCCAAAAATCACATATCGACAGGTAACGTGAAAGTGTCGATTTGAATCAACAAGATTTATAATTAGTAGAGTTAACGAAGGTTTCTCCTAACAGAGTTTCAACAAATAAGTCAAGCCTAATATTTTATTTTTATTTTTTTTAAAGGGCCAAGTTTAAACGTTGAACACAACTAGGTGAAATACAAGAGTGGGTAGAACCAGTATTGAATAAGGTACAAACTTCGCAAGGGTTTATGATTAGCTTACCCGCGATAACTTTATTTGGGTTCCTCACTTGTTGGGAAGTCATGACAACCGCTCTCCCTTGAACTACCCGGCTTTGACTTGTCTGGGGTAGCATTTGATGTCATCTCTATCGTTGGAATTGACTTTAATATCGGACATATTCCACCCTCAACTGCTTCATCGTACTCCTGCTTCATAATCTGAATCATCAATCTTCGATCCATGTCGAGTTCAGATTGACCGCTCTGTACAGGGTAATTCAAAATTCGATGTTGGGTTCTCCCAATTGCTGTCCAAAAAGAGAAATGTATATCATCTATTTTAGCCTTTTTGGATCGGACATCTCTTTCTACAATATCAGCACGTCGTGCGGCTTTTACCCATGCATCCTTCATTCTCACTCGTTCAGTTGTTTCTTCTTTCAGCTGATCCTTGATATTTGAATTCTCAGATTCCAACTTTAATATCTTACACTCTGCCAAAGCGTGATTTTGTTCGAGCAACACATATCGGGTAACAAAATTTTGAATCGTTACATCTCTTTGCTCCACGACCGCCTGTCGTTCTTCAGCATGCTCTTCTAACTCATGAACACGATTTTGTAATTCTAAGTTTTGATCATAAATTTCTTCTAACCAATTCTCCTCAGGTTCCTCTTCGTCCTCTTCTTTCTCTTCTTCCTCGCTCTCAGCTGCTACCTCTGCCACTAGCTCGGGTGCAACTATTAGTTCTTCACTTACCACATAGATATCTCTAATTTCTTCTTCGCCTGATATTACATTATCCTGGTTGGTGATTAGAGGTGCCACGGTCTCATTCACTCCAATGTTGACATTTTCAGCTGCCATTTTCAAATACTGCCACAAAACAAGGGTTAATTAACATGTCACATATTATCAACATACTTTGACCGACCAATTAAATACAAAATAACTTAGGTAGGTCATACGAGCGAAGGAATTCCCCGTCTCTCCCCTCCTAGTTCTATTCTCACATCTTAGCCAGGGATCATATCCCTAAGCTCTGATACCAACTGTGACGCCCCCAAAATTAGGTATACATCACCCATCTTGGGTCGTCAGATACATAATACAGAATACAAATACAACTGATTAATACATCTGTCGTGTACAATACGACAAAACATAAACTGTGAGTTTGAATACAAATATTATCTTCTAGAGAGTATTCATACTCAAAATAAGTCCTCATTACATTTATTAACACACCATTACATAGAATAGTGAGGACTACTAACTAATACTATCATTCGGACCATCACTCCGTACCCCGACTTATCCCAGCTACGTTCTCATTTCCTGAAGAGAACAGTGAAAGAAAGGGTGAGCTCAACTAGCCCAGTAAGAAATATTATGACTAAGATAATGCAGAATAAATTATCATTAGCCTTCAACAATGTTAAACTGATAAAATATAATAGACATCAAGTTTAACTGTAGCGGAACAAGCAATCCATTAAAAGAGTCAAGTAGAAAATAAACTCTACTATCTTTTATGATTTAAAAGGTTTTTCAACACTGCGATCGCTGAGACTCAGCTTAATAAAATAATCCACATCATCGAATCACCCCTGCACTACGGCCAAGGATATTCGTGTATTCATTAATGGTCATGATCATGCCAACAACTGTCCATCAATGCACTACGGGCCAATGCGGACTTTTATCACATCATTTGTAACATTACGGTCATGATTATACCGAATAATCCCTGGTCATAATCATACCAAGTCCATCTATGCACTACATGCCACAGATGACTTTCAACATTTTATAAACATGAGGATGATGACAATGATATAAAAATTCAATAAAACAAGTTCAAAAATTAATTTATCCAGGAATTAACAACGTCCAAATTGTCAACATGATACTGCATTGTGGAGTAAAATTCAAGAATGCTTAGAAGAATATTTTCTTGAAAAGATACTGGATGAAACGCAACTATCAAGGATATTCCACAAATTTCATGGAGTATAGAAGTCAAAACTTAACCAACTGAGTATAATAAAGAATGGAATAACAAAAGAAATCACCATGCATGCGATAGACCGCACAGACAGGTTATTCCAATAGAATAATAAATAATGGAACCAGGTCCGGCGTAAACGCACAGACAGGATATTCCGACAGAATAATAAATAATGGAACCAGGTCCGGTGTAAAACACACAGACAGGATATTCCAACAAAATAATAATAAAACGGAACCAGGTCCGGTGTAAAACACACAGACAGGATGTTCCAACAGAATAATAAACGGAACCAGGTCCGGTGTAAAACACACAGACAGGATGTTCCAACAGAATAATAGAAGAATGTCACCAAGTATAGGGTAGACCGCGTATACTGGTTATTCCAACAGAATAATAACAAATGGAATAACAGAAGTTCTCTTCATGAATAGAAAAGAAATAATATTCCCTACCTTAAAAGAACTGGATATTGGAAAGTGATGTAGCAGAATACTTTTCTTCTCTCTCTCTATAGTTTCTCTCTCTAGAGTTCAGTGAATTCGTAAGAAATAATGAAGGAATGAGCTTCTATTTATAGGAGAATTGAAGGATACTATTGGACTGTACAGTAGGAATTCAGACGGAATCAGTTGCTGATTCACAGCTCCACTGATCCAACGCATCAATAATTTTTGTCAAAGAGTTAGCCAATGAAAAAAATGAACACATGCAACATTAAAAGCCTTGACCAATTAAAATGCTCCATAATTTACGAGTTGCCAAATCTGCTGCATGATTGAAAAAAATTTGGCCAATAATATTCAAGCTTGGAAAAATCAATCCGAATCCTGCCAATTCTTTCTTCTTCTTTTCTTTCCAATCAACATCCCACTATCATATAAATATATATAAAATAATAATACTTCTCTCCACCACAACCCACTAACATAAATATATATATAATAATCACACACCTGCCAATACTCCTCCACCCACAACACACCACTACATAATAATTCTTCCACCAAAACCCACTACCACACACACACTCCTACACACACGAAACACGCACACGAACACACACAAAAGTCAAATATATATACTTTATAACTTTCGTCCGATAATTTTGAAAAACGGGTAAATAGGGATCCAAATAATAAGCAAAACTGAGTGACTTCTCACGTAAGCATCAATAATTAATACCGTGTGCTACTCTGCCACCACGCGTATTACTGTACTTTTACTACTGGGTAGTTCAACAGTTTTAACGGTTTTAACGGTAACACCTCAGCCGTTATTTTTATAGAAAGATAATTTTGTCGTTTTCATAATTCCGTTGTGGGGTCCACCAATGATTGTGCCGTCGTATGAATATTCCCCGACAAAAAGAATATTCCCCGACCAAACGAATATTTTATAACAACTTGCTTACTTTGCAAAATTTATAAATATTACCCACAACTATAACATTATATCAAATTAACTTCATAATATTCAAAAATGATATTTATAGAAAATTCATCTTTATTTATAAAAATTGGGGTCTTACAACCTCCCCTTCTTATGAAATTTCGCCCTCGAAATTAGGGTACGTACCTGGTATGTCGAAGAGATAAGGATACCTTGATTTCATTTCAGATTCTAACTCCCAAGTCATTTCCTCAACATCGTGGTTTCTCCACAAAACTTTGACTTGAGGTATAACCTTGGAGCGTAGAATATGTTCCTTCTTATCCAAGATTTGAACAGGAACTTCTTCATACGTCAAATCTTCCGCTATTTCGTCCGGTTCTAACTCAATAATGTGGTTCGGGTCTTCCACATATTTGCGTAACATGGATATGTAGAAAACGTTATGAACACGAGACATACTTGGCGGTAAAGCGAGTCTATAAACCACAGTTCCTACTCGATCGAGGATTAAAAATGGACCGATGAATCGAGGATTTAGCTTTCCTCTCTTTCCAAATCTCGTAACTCCTTTCCATGGAGCAACACGTAAGAACACATGATCTCCTACATCAAATTCCACGTCCTTTCGATGAAGATCAGCATAACTCTTTTGTCGATCTTGTGAGGTTTTTATACGTTGTCGGATCGTTTGAATCTTTTCTGTAGTCATACGTACCAACTCCGGTCCCAACAACGTTGCTTCGCCCACCTCATCCCAGCATACTGGAGAACGATATTTTCTTCCATACAATGCTTCGAATGGAGCCATGCCAATACTTGCTTGATAACTGTTGTTGTAGGAAAACTCCACCAATGGTAAGAACTTGTCCCAACTTCCTTTGAAGTCAAAGACACAGAGTCTTAATAGATCTTCAAGAGTTTGAATAGTCCTCTCTGATTGTCCGTCCGTCTGAGGATGATATGCTGAACTAAATCGTAACTCCGTGCCCATAGCTTTTTGTAAACTAACCCAAAATCGTGAAGTGAATCTTAGGTCTCGATCAGAAATTATGGATACTGGCATACCATGCAGTCTTACAATCTCGTTTATGTACATACGAGCAAGACGTTCAAGTGTATAAGTTTCTCGTATCGGTAAGAAATGAGCAGACTTGGTCAATCTATCAATAATGACCCAAATCGCATCAATACCTTGAGAAACCCTAGGAAGACCGGTAACGAAATCCATGGTAATGTGCTCCCACTTCCATTCTGGAATTTCAAGTGGTTGCAATGGACCTTTTGGTACTTGATGCTCCGCTTTGACTCGTTGACAAGTTAGACACCTTGAGATAAACAACGCTATCTCTCTCTTCATATTGCTCCACCAAAATGTATGACGAAGATCATGATACATTTTGGTACTTCCAGGATGGATTGCAAACGGTGTGTTGTACGCCTCCATCATGATTTCATACTTTAAATCAGGGTCGTTAGGAACACAAAGTCTGAAGTTGACTTGAAATATCGATTCTTGCTTCCGGCATAGCACCTTCTTGCACCTTCTTCCTCATACGCATCAGCTCTAGGTCTGTAGCTTGAGCAATTTTAACTTTATCAATTAAAGTCGATTTTAATCGTATATTCGTTATCTTCACGTGGGTTCGAATATTCACACTTGTAACCGTATACGATCTTCTACACAACGCGTCAGCTACCACGTTCACTTTTCCACGATGTTATTGAATGGTACGATCGTAATCTTCAACAGCTCGAGCCAACGTCTTTGGCGCATAATACGTTCGTTTTAGTTGAAGAAATATTTGAGGGTTTAAGAAATAGGTTTTGTACTGGGGTCAATACAAAATTCAATTTTACGCTCTGGGGTAGGCTAAGAAGTCTTCAAGAATACGTCAAGAAATTTATTAACAATAGAAATATCGTTCAAAACTGTGACTCTCATCCCAGACTTGGATAACACGTCACATTGATACCTATCAGCTTGCCATCGTTATTTACAACGTCTCCTACGGAAAGTCTGGTTTCGGTGCATTCCCCACCAGGAAGTCAACAATGAAAGGAATGGGGATCCTTACTTATGGCTTGATATGATAATGATTGACTTTAGTGGTTTGGTTGCTTGAATTCGCATAACAGGTTGGTTAGGAATATGAAAATTAACAACCTTACGAAAAGCATAATGGGTAGTTAACCAATCGTTTCCAAAAATCACATATCGACAGGTAACGTGAAAGTGTCGATTTGAATCAACAAGATTTATAATTAGTAGAGTTAACGAAGGTTTCTCCTAACAGAGTTTCAACAAATAAGTCAAGCCTAATATTTTATTTTTATTTTTTTTAAAGGGCCAAGTTTAAACGTTGAACACAACTAGGTGAAATACAAGAGTGGGTAGAACCAGTATTGAATAAGGTACAAACTTCGCAAGGGTTTATGATTAGCTTACCCGCGATAACTTTATTTGGGTTCCTCACTTGTTGGGAAGTCATGACAACCGCTCTCCCTTGAACTACCCGGCTTTGACTTGTCTGGGGTAGCATTTGATGTCATCTCTATCGTTGGAATTGACTTTAATATCGGACATATTCCACCCTCAACTGCTTCATCGTACTCCTGCTTCATAATCTGAATCATCAATCTTCGATCCATGTCGAGTTCAGATTGACCGCTCTGTACAGGGTAATTCAAAATTCGATGTTGGGTTCTCCCAATTGCTGTCCAAAAAGAGAAATGTATATCATCTATTTTAGCCTTTTTGGATCGGACATCTCTTTCTACAATATCAGCACGTCGTGCGGCTTTTACCCATGCATCCTTCATTCTCACTCGTTCAGTTGTTTCTTCTTTCAGCTGATCCTTGATATTTGAATTCTCAGATTCCAACTTTAATATCTTACACTCTGCCAAAGCGTGATTTTGTTCGAGCAACACATATCGGGTAACAAAATTTTGAATCGTTACATCTCTTTGCTCCACGACCGCCTGTCGTTCTTCAGCATGCTCTTCTAACTCATGAACACGATTTTGTAATTCTAAGTTTTGATCATAAATTTCTTCTAACCAATTCTCCTCAGGTTCCTCTTCGTCCTCTTCTTTCTCTTCTTCCTCGCTCTCAGCTGCTACCTCTGCCACTAGCTCGGGTGCAACTATTAGTTCTTCACTTACCACATAGATATCTCTAATTTCTTCTTCGCCTGATATTACATTATCCTGGTTGGTGATTAGAGGTGCCACGGTCTCATTCACTCCAATGTTGACATTTTCAGCTGCCATTTTCAAATACTGCCACAAAACAAGGGTTAATTAACATGTCACATATTATCAATATACTTTGACCGACCAATTAAATACAAAATAACTTAGGTAGGTCATACGAGCGAAGGAATTCCCCGTCTCTCCCCTCCTAGTTCTATTCTCACATCTTAGCCAGGGATCATATCCCTAAGCTCTGATACCAACTGTGACGCCCCCAAAATTAGGTATACATCACCCATCTTGGGTCGTCAGATACATAATACAGAATACAAATACAACTGATTAATACATCTGTCGTGTACAATACGACAAAACATAAACTGTGAGTTTGAATACAAATATTATCTTCTAGAGAGTATTCATACTCAAAATAAGTCCTCATTACATTTATTAACACACCATTACATAGAATAGTGAGGACTACTAACTAATACTATCATTCGGACCATCACTCCGTACCCCGACTTATCCCAGCTACGTTCTCATTTCCTGAAGAGAACAGTGAAAGAAAGGGTGAGCTCAACTAGCCCAGTAAGAAATATTATGACTAAGATAATGCAGAATAAATTATCATTAGCCTTCAACAATGTTAAACTGATAAAATATAATAGACATCAAGTTTAACTGTAGCGGAACAAGCAATCCATTAAAAGAGTCAAGTAGAAAATAAACTCTACTATCTTTTATGATTTAAAAGGTTTTTCAACACTGCGATCGCTGAGACTCAGCTTAATAAAATAATCCACATCATCGAATCACCCCTGCACTACGGCCAAGGATATTCGTGTATTCATTAATGGTCATGATCATGCCAACAACTGTCCATCAATGCACTACGGGCCAATGCGGACTTTTATCACATCATTTGTAACATTACGGTCATGATTATACCGAATAATCCCTGGTCATAATCATACCAAGTCCATCTATGCACTACATGCCACAGATGACTTTCAACATTTTATAAACATGAGGATGATGACAATGATATAAAAATTCAATAAAACAAGTTCAAAAATTAATTTATCCAGGAATTAACAACGTCCAAATTGTCAACATGATACTGCATTGTGGAGTAAAATTCAAGAATGCTTAGAAGAATATTTTCTTGAAAAGATACTGGATGAAACGCAACTATCAAGGATATTCCACAAATTTCATGGAGTATAGAAGTCAAAACTTAACCAACTGAGTATAATAAAGAATGGAATAACAAAAGAAATCACCATGCATGCGATAGACCGCACAGACAGGTTATTCCAATAGAATAATAAATAATGGAACCAGGTCCGGCGTAAACGCACAGACAGGATATTCCGACAGAATAATAAATAATGGAACCAGGTCCGGTGTAAAACACACAGACAGGATATTCCAACAGAATAATAATAAAACGGAACCAGGTCCGGTGTAAAACACACAGACAGGATGTTCCAACAGAATAATAAACGGAACCAGGTCCGGTGTAAAACACACAGACAGGATGTTCCAACAGAATAATAGAAGAATGTCACCAAGTATAGGGTAGACCGCGTATACTGGTTATTCCAACAGAATAATAACAAATGGAATAACAGAAGTTCTCTTCATGAATAGAAAAGAAATAATATTCCCTACCTTAAAAGAACTGGATATTGGAAAGTGATGTAGCAGAATACTTTTCTTCTCTCTCTCTATAGTTTCTCTCTCTAGAGTTCAGTGAATTCGTAAGAAATAATGAAGGAATGAGCTTCTATTTATAGGAGAATTGAAGGATACTATTGGACTGTACAGTAGGAATTCAGACGGAATCAGTTGCTGATTCACAGCTCCACTGATCCAACGCATCAATAATTTTTGTCAAAGAGTTAGCCAATGAAAAAAATGAACACATGCAACATTAAAAGCCTTGACCAATTAAAATGCTCCATAATTTACGAGTTGCCAAATCTGCTGCATGATTGAAAAAAATTTGGCCAATAATATTCAAGCTTGGAAAAATCAATCCGAATCCTGCCAATTCTTTCTTCTTCTTTTCTTTCCAATCAACATCCCACTATCATATAAATATATATAAAATAATAATACTTCTCTCCACCACAACCCACTAACATAAATATATATATAATAATCACACACCTGCCAATACTCCTCCACCCACAACACACCACTACATAATAATTCTTCCACCAAAACCCACTACCACACACACACTCCTACACACACGAAACACGCACACACACACACACAAAAGTCAAATATATATACTTTATAACTTTCGTCCGATAATTTTGAAAAACGGGTAAATAGGGATCCAAATAATAAGCAAAACTGAGTGACTTCTCACGTAAGCATCAATAATTAATACCGTGTGCTACTCTGCCACCACGCGTATTACTGTACTTTTACTACTGGGTAGTTCAACAGTTTTAACGGTTTTAACGGTAACACCTCAGCCGTTATTTTTATAGAAAGATAATTTTGTCGTTTTCATAATTCCGTTGTGGGGTCCACCAATGATTGTGCCGTCGTATGAATATTCCCCGACAAAAAGAATATTCCCCGACCAAACGAATATTTTATAACAACTTGCTTACTTTGCAAAATTTATAAATATTACCCACAACTATAACATTATATCAAATTAACTTCATAATATTCAAAAATGATATTTATAGAAAATTCATCTTTATTTATAAAAATTGGGGTCTTACATTTATGATTTAAAATATTTTTCATGACTTTTATCGCTGAGACTCAGCTTAATAAATAATCCACATCATCGAATCACCCCTGCACTACGGCGAAGGATATTCTTTAGTATCACGACCACGAATTATCCATGCACTACGGCTAAAGATAATCATGTTTTCATCAACGGTCCTGATCATGCCATAAAATAATTCATCTCTGCACTACGGCCAAAGAGAATCCATAGCCATAATCATACCAAAAACTGTCCATCAATACACTACGAGCCAATGAGGACTTTTTTCACATCATTTGTAATATTACGGTTATGATTATACCGAATAATTCCTGGTCATAATCATACCAAGTCCATCTATGCACTACAGGTCACAGATGACTTTCAACATAATATAAACATGAGGATGATGACAATGATATAAGAATTCAATAAAATAAGTTCAAGAATTAATTTATCCAGGAACCAATAACGTCTAAATTGTCAACATGATACTGCTTTGTGGAATAAAATTCAAGAATGCTCGAAAGAATATTTTCATGAAAAGATACTGGATGAAGCACAAATATCAAGGATATTCCACTAATTTCATGGAGTATAAAAGCCAAAATTTTAACCAACTGAGTACAATAAAGAATGAAATAACAAAAAAAATCACCATGCATGCGATAGACCGCACAGATAGGTTATTCCAACAGAATAATAAATAACGGAACCAGGTCCGGCGTAAAACGCACAGACAGGATATTCCAACAGAATAATAAAGAATGGAACCAGGTCCGGCGTAAAACGCACAGACAGGATATTCCGACAGAATAATAAATAATGGAACCAGGTCCGGCGTAAACGCACAGACAAGATATTCCGACAGAATAATAAATAATGGAACCAGGTCCGGCGTAAACGCACAGACAGGATATTCCGACAGAATAATAAAGAATGAAATATTAGAAAAATTTCACCATGTATGCGGTACTTCGCATAAACATGTTATTCCAACAGAATAATAAGGAATGAAATAACAGAAGAATTTCACCATGTATGCGGTACTTCGTATAGACAGGTTATTCCAACATAATGATAAAGAATAGAATGACAGAAGAATTTCACCAAGTATAGGGTAGTCCACGTATACAGGTTATTCCAACAAAATAATAAAGAATGGAATAACAGAAGTTCTCTTCATGAATACAAAAGAAATAATACTCCTTACGAGTACAACAAATAATATCCCTTAACTTAAGAAGAAGAGTATTGGATATAGGAGTAGTGCAGTAGCAGAATACTTTTTTTCTTTTTCTTTATAACTTTTCTCTCTAGAGTTTCAGTGAATTCGTAAGAAATAATGAAGGAAATGAGCTTCTATTTATAGAAAAATGGACTGCATAGTAACTAACTCATGAACGGTCGAGATTGATTTACTTTAATCTGACGGTCCATATTTAAAGCAAAATCTTTTAAATAAAATATAATATATATTCTATTTATAATCTAATAAAACGAATAACTTTATAAAAGATTTTACTATACAAATACTATGCAGGCACTATGCAAATACTATGCATAATAAAATATAATATATTTTAATTATTGTCTAATAAAACAGATAACTTTATAAAAGTATTATGTTTTATTTAAAAAGATTTTACTATTAGCCTAATAAAACGAATAATTTTATAAAAGTATTCTGTTTTATATAAAAAGCTTTTCTGTTTTATTACATTAATAATACTAATAAAACAAAACTTAGTGACTTATCACGTAAGCCTCAATAATCAATACCGTATGCTACTATGCAACCACACGTATTACTGTACTTTTACTACCGAGTAGTTCAACAGTATTAACGGTAAAACTTCCGCCGTTATTTTCATAAAATATTTTTGTCGTTTTCTCAATCCGACAATAATTCCGTTGTAGGGTCCACCAATAATTTTGTCGTCGTACGAATATTCTCCGATAAAAATAATATTTCCCGACCAATCGAATATAATACAACAACTTGCATACTTTGCAAAATTTATAAATACTACCCACAACTATAACATTATCTTAAATTCACACCATAATATTTTAAAAAATATTTTGAAAAAAATTAAATCTTTATTTATAAAATCTGGGATTTCACAGTGTATGTATCTTAGATGCATGATCTTGATGTCTTTAAATGTATGACTGTAATAAAGTCAAGCATGTTAAAAGTGATTGATTTCACAATTAAAGATTCTAAATGATTGTTCATTTCTTATTAGAAAATGATTTATTCAAGTTACTATTAATTGAATTAGAAGGGAGGTCTGCAAGTAGTGGATAACTATAGAGTTGGTCTAAAAAAATAATTGCACTAAAAGTTCGCACCAAAGAAATTACCGGATCAAGAGATAAATATTTTTCAAACATGATTACAAAATTAAAGTAGCGTACAAAATTAAAGTAGCGATACTAAATTACATAAAAATTTGTTATTTCAATTGGTTTCGGAACCAAAATCACACCAAATGAAACCGCACCAATTACAAGCAGTTTCATGTGCAGTTTTAAATTTGTCAAATAACATCTAAGCGATTTCGGGTGTGATTTGAACTTCAAACCACACCATGCTCATCCCTACTTTTTATTACTCACCTTCATCCTAAAAAAATAGGTTTTACGATATTTCTACACGTATGGTGCACATATTAATTAATAAAAATTTGACACATCAGCTAATATATAGGCCCTAATGTTGAAAATATCAAAAAATGATATGAAAATATCGGTTTCCAAAAAACAGTTCTTGTTTATCTTTAAAAAAAATACTACATTTGTTACGAATTATATTATTGACTTCTAAAAGTCAATTACATATATTTTCAAACTTAAATTGAGACTATTTATTTAAAATTATGAAACAATAAATCTTATGATAAGTACTACCTCTGTTTTAAAATCAAAAATATATATTGACTTTTTAAAGTCAATTTCTTGAAATTCTAAAATTAAAAAATTATATAATTTTGTTCAAATTTTAGAAACAATAAATATGATAATTAATTGTACTTTATAGTTAGTTTACAATTATTATATTTGTTTGTATTAAAACTAAATAACTTTATATAAATTTAAAATTTTTGAATTTTACGAATTGTTTTAAAAAAAATTAAAACGCGTCTCTAATTTTTGAAAGGAGTGGGTAATACTTTTGTGACTTGGTCTGAAGAAGCCATAGACTGGAGAAGGGACCTTTGTTTAACTTTATCAATGAACAGGACAGCAACACTATATTCCCTTCTTGTATCCGATACACTAGGTATATGCACAAATGATGGAAGTCTGTATATATACGCTTTTAAAAATAATTTAAGGTTGCATCTCTATCCAAAGAACTATTGTAATAATAATGTTTTGTTGTTAAATACTAAAAACAAGTAGAATTTATTCTAACCAGTTACAGTTACTTAACATCATCTTATATTTCTTAGTCACAGGATGCTTAATTACCCAACATTCATCTTGGTTATTTGATGATGTATGTCAGTTCCTGTATGTGCTTATCTGTTGCCCGCTTCTGCTTTTAGTGCTGTGCCACTGCTCCCTCTATCAGTCTACTATGAACATGAAATATAGCAAAAAAACAGGTGATAAACCCTGAGATTCGAATTAGTTTCCATTCCTTTCTTTCAACATTGTTTAATTCATTTGCAGATCCAGACAGACCCAAAAAATGACAAGGCAACCATGATTACGGATACAATTCAATTTGACTGCTCAGGTCAACAGACTAAAAGCTGAGTGTGCCACTCTTTCTGAGGAATCGCACATTTATGCTTATGTCATTGGCTTTGTTTGCTTCTAAACAGCTGACACAGGAAAAAAATGAGCTAAGAGAAGAGAAAGCATCTCTTAAATTTGAGACGACTGACAATCTAAATGTTCAGTGCCAACAAAGACTCTCGATCAGTTATGTATCCATTGATGATCCTTCAGTTGTCATGGCACCACCACCTTACTCATTTCCAGTAGCTCTACCTATGCCTGCACGTCCAATTCCAATTCACCCATCTATGCAACCATTTGGCAATCAGAACCCTGTTGCCATTCCTACTCCTTATTCAAGTTCAGTGAATCCGCAAATTGATCAAGCATCTATCAAATGTGAATCCACTTCCCATATTTCAAACAAACAAGAATGCAGAAGGAAGTCATTAGATGCGGGTACGGGTAACAATGATGAAAAAGATAACTATTCTAGTGATGTGGTAACAGAACTGGAACTTAAAAAGCCGGGGTCAACAGCGCAGCGGGTACATCTTGTGCTAGGATTCAGCAACTTCGAATTTGGTGCCTGCAAATTATTTTTTATTTTATGTGGTGGCCAAGTCTGATCTATTCAACTTGTTATGTAATAGGAGTACTTATTAATGTGTAACTGAACAGTGTTAACACTAATCTATCATTTACATCTCTCTTTCTCCGGTTATCAAAGTATTATTCTTTTTTCTTCTACTCTTTGTAGCAACACAATATTCAATGTGGTCGTAAGTTGTTAAGATTTCTATAATTTTATTCCTTTTACATGCCAAAACCCACGCCCCATGATTACATTTACATTCATTGGGGATATCGATCATCCCGAAGATCTAATACACGATATGATATCCTATATTTAGTATACTTGAAAATTGGAAAACACACACCCACGTTACAAAGTACTACATCCGTTCCTAAAAGATTGTCGTTTAAAATTTTTGCACATAGATTAAAAAAATATCATCTACTAAGTAAAATTTGTTTGAAATTCTATCACTACCCTTTATGGGAAGTTGAAAACTATTAATACAAGGTAGAAAATTTCTTGGGGCAATAAAAGAAGGTAAGAGTAATATAGGAAAGTAAATAATTTATTCTCCTCGAAAGTTATAAACGACAAACATTTTAGAACAACTTTTTTCTTCTAAAACGACAATCTTTTAAGAACGGAGGGAATAATTTAATTGCAAATTTTGAGATAAAATTTGCAAATTTTGGAAATTGGAAACCTCAGTAATATATATATATATATATTAAAGTGAATCTAATACAGCCAATTCTCATTGTTATTTTATTTATAATCACACATTATACTTTGTAAGAAACTCAAAACATTTGAAAGAATGTACACAAACGATCTTTTCTTTTGTGGGCTATCAGAATGGCCATGTTGACATACAGCCATTTTCATTACAAGGCCAAATCAACTCTACAGCACGCGTGTTCATGATCCTAGCTGGATTTATCACAACCTAGTAGTGAAAAGTTCCAGCAGAGATCGGACGAGGCCATTAAACAGAGCAGCCCCCAAAAGAGCACAATCTTTTAAGTGAAATTTTCTTGACAAAGAAATCCACCACTCTCGCACTCAATTTTCTCTCACAAATTTCAAAGGCCTTATTCTGATCTACTGTCTCCGAGATCCTCGATGGGCAGTTGGGCTATTCACGTTTTTCGAATTCAGGCTTGCAGTTCTTAGAAGCCTACGGAACTCTGACAAGCTTATTCTCCCATCTTTGTCAATATCGGCTTCCTCTAGAAGCGGGTCTATTGAGCCTCTTAATCCAACATGCTGCAAATCATTATGTAATATTAGTAACAACCAAATTTCACATGATTTGAAGTAAATAACAGCTGTTGGTGCATATCGGGCCATGCATCATTCTTATAGATTCCATCTATAAGATTTGTTGTATGCCAAAATACAAAGGAATCTTGAACATCGCCCTTATTCCTATGTAACTCTTTTTTTTTTAACCAAAAACTTTGAAATTTATGTTCGGATATTTTTTACTAGGTCCAAAATGGAAATAAGAGAATGACGAAGCCTTCAACCAAAACCAATCAGATCTGATCTACAAAAACCGACTAAACATAACCCCAAGTGTAAGACTGAGCTAGCTTTGGATCACAGCTGATGAGCCAAATGGCAGGCTCAATTTACTTTTTGATAAGCAAAAGATAAATTGCGATACATCAGTCGTGGGTGCAGTAATGCAAGATATAGAAAGCTTACCATCTTAAGTTCATCAGGAGTAATATATCCATCTTTATCAACATCAAATTTTTCAAAAGCAGCCTGTGATATTTGTTGCCACTTTTCTGAGTTATGTTCCTCCAACTGATGGACATGAAGAGTGGCTGCAACGAACTCGGGAAAATCAACTAGTCCATCAGTGTTACTATCCATCTGCCTCGAGCAAACAAATAAACTAACATCAGAAAGATGCTATTCAAAACTGAGAAGTACAGATAGATGTCAAGCTTCCTGAAGAGTAAAGATTAGCAACGGCCAGCGTTTGTAGTAGAAAAATATTAAAAAATGATAATGTTAGTGCAACAATGGATTGTGTGAACTTCTGAATACAATTAAGTCAATCCTCAAAGGAAATGCTACATCACTTTTTTAGGCCAAAAAACTACAAACTAGAACAACAAGGCTTTCAATGAAAAAGAATAGCATGTGCACGAAAAGCCTTAAAGATCTCTCTCTAAAGTAGATAAGCTTGATTCTTTCAAAATAGTATGCTCACTCAATTTTCCTTTTTATAGTTTTAGAAAACCGAGGAATAAATGTTACATTTTCCAATGAAGAAAACAGTATGGACATTAATAATAAAATGAATATCCTCAGATATTCAATAGTTCTTTTTCTTAGGGTAGACATACCGCCTGTAAAATTTCCAGAACACGTGATTCTTTCACCTTCCAAGGAAGATCTTTAGCAAGGGCCTGCAATAAAACCATGCATGTAAGACCAATGTAATTTTTGAAAGCTTACAAAATGTAAAGCTCCACACTTGGCGTAATCTGACTCCGCATCTAAGATACAGAAAATTATTTCTGCAAAAACTGATCTTTCTGTAATTTAACTATTTTAGCGTAAAATAGAACACACCTGCCTCATTTCTTCAAGACTAATAGCTCCATTCTTATCCGCATCAATTGCATGAAATTGATCCCTGAGATCAGCCAACTCCCCTTCATCAAGAGTACTAGCCAATGCCTGTGGCATAACAAAGTATTCTTTTAATATCATTTAAATAATTGTACTAATTGGAAATCTGTCATTAAAGTTCTTAGAGGAAAAAATAATATACCCGTAGAGCAAACTGCTTCAAGCGACTGTATTTCACAAATTGCCGCATATTGAATAGAACAGAAATGTCCAGAGGAATCTCTGAGGCATTACCCCCTTCTCGAACCCATGGGTGTGCTGACAAAATTAAATATTTCAAGATACTGGCCGAAATATAGGAACAAAAAATGCAGAGCCTAACATGGCTTACTAGCGCTTACATGTATCTACCTATAGTGGATGAACATGATTAGTGACAACTAGTACAATATATGTGTGTGTGTGTGTGTGTGTGTGTATATATATATATATATATATATGCACTTGATTAATATTTTGAGAAAACGGGAGCTCTAGCCCCTAACAAAATAAAATCAAAATCGGCAGTTTGGCATTTTGTGCATGCACAGAGCACAAAGCAATCGATTGATGTCATGTTCAGAGCAGCAAACACAATTTAAATCTATAATTTTAAAAAACAACACAGTCAAAAAACTATGGTTAGATAGTTGTCCTAAGGTTAATTGGTTCCTAATATCCAACTTATATATTTATATATTGTTCGTTGCAGCGAAAAGACAAGTAGAAGCATACACAGAGCCTGAGCTGCAGTAAGTCGTGCACGCGGATCCTTCACTAGCAATTTCTTAACAAAATCTTTGGCGCTGTTGCTTATGCTTGGCCATGGTTTGCGGCGAAAATCAGGCTTGTTTCTTAAAACCTGTTAAGTAGAAAGCTGAATTAGAGAAATAGATTGAGAAAAAGTAGAAAAGTCTTAAGTTGATAGAAGAAGTTCTGGATTAGTATGATACACAGATTTGGGAAGCTCAAGACTCCCCAGAGGTTACAGGTTGCCAACAAAACTCATACCACCAGGATACCAGAACTTACAGGTTAATTACACAATAGGACAATACCACCCTCTATGTTACAAGAAATATAATTGAGAAAGTTTAATAATCCAAAATCATTTAACACCATAAGAAGCAAAGGTCCACAATCAAGCCAACACACCACAGTCAAGCATCTTAAATTGGGGTAAGCTCATCAGTGCAGCACAATATTGAGATATTCAAGTAATGACTTCATCCTACAGCTTAAAGGGCCCTGCTATAAAATCATATCTCCATACAACCTACAGATTGCACAGCTATTTAACCAGCTTTAGATTTTATTAATATTTAAAAATATTTCCATGATATTACGGACCAAAAACTTACGCCTGTGATGCTGGGATTGCCAAACAACCTACCGAATGTGCAGTTACTTAACCAACTGAAAACATCATAAAAGTATATATATATATATATATATATATATATATATATATATATATATATATATATATATATTTCTTGGATATGATCCACCAAAAAATAATCCAAAACAGAGTGTAACAAAAAGGCAATATAACATGTACTCCATTACTCCAAAATTTCTAAGATCATGAACCGGAAACTGAACAAGAGAGTATGATTTATAAAAACAGAAGGATGGAATATACGAACTTGAAGAACGATAAAGGAGGGAATGACATCTGAAACAACTAATTACATGGGTATCATGCATTTGTAGTACTTATAAGTTATACCAAAGCTGAGAAAGTAAAGAAAATATGCCAATTCATCTTACTGAACACAAGAAGAAATGCTACTATTGAAAAAACAAAGAGAATGTGTCGCACCTCTTTAAATATACCGTCCTCGGTTTTATCCCAGAAAGGGCGCCGCCCACAAAGTAAAATATAGGTAATTACACCAATACTCCAGACATCTGACTCGGGGCCTGATCTCCGTTTCAATACTTCTGGAGCAACATAGTAAGCACTACCAACAATATCTTGAAACTTCTTTCCTGCATTAAGTTATCAATTTTTATATTCAGAATTCAGCAACACTAAGGTCTGGGAACAAAGATTACAGAAGATTTGGTAAGGGATTAAACAAATGTTTATAACAATCTCAAAGCATGAGCGAGAATCTATGAAATTAGAATTTTTCCAGAAAGGATATCATCAACTAACTAACTAGGGGAAAAAACTAAAAGATAAACTGAAAAATAAATAAATATATATAGAGAGAGAAAAAATATATACCCAAATAGTGTATATATATATATATATATATATATATATATATCCCTCTACAATTTAAAGTACTTTAATGAAGTATATCGGCTCCTTGATTAATAAATAGATCAATAGACAAAAGAGAACTACACACCTGGTCTTATAAAATCTGACAGACCAAAATCGGTTGCCTTCAATGGTGAGTCCTCTTTTGTTGACTTGAAAAGAAAATTCTACAAAAAGCAAAAAAAAAAGATACGTATGAATAAAATAAGGAAAACGACATCAAGCAACAAGGGTACAGGAAACTTATATAGTCTATCTAGTTCACACATACTTCTGGTTTCATGTCACGGTGCACCAAACCATGTAAATGACACTCAGCTGCAACTTTTAGCATCTGTCGCACAACTCTTGCAGCATCTTTCTCGGTATAACGGCTGTCTTTTCTGATTAGAGCAAAATTATAGGTAAGTCCTATAGTCATACTTCTTTTTATCAGACAGCATATTGTAGAGAGAGAAGTGCACACAGCTTAATAGATATCTTATCAGAAGATAAGAGTACTTACTTGGCCAAAATTCTGTCCAGCAATTCACCACCCTCGCATAACCTAAAAAGAATGATATCAAGAACTATACAGTCAAATTATGGTGAACTCAAACAACTGACTGGAAGAAGAAAAAAATTACCTTGTGAAACAAAGTGTTGTCATAATAGTAATTTAAAGTATACATGTGTGTGTGTGTGTGAATTGTGTGAAAAGGCTAAAATTCAGAAGGCTTATGGGAAGGCATGTAGTAGCAATACTTACTCCATAGCTATATAAACATAAGAATCATCTTCAAATGCACTATAAAACTGAACCACGTTCTCATGGCCACTTAAGGCCTGTAAAATCTTGACTTCTCGCTTAACATCCTCAACAGCAATAGGGAGGATCATCTGCCAAAAAAATGCAAGAATTTGTTCCAACCCATTACAGCAACGAGTAAAGTTTTAAACTCTTTAAACTAACTGAACTTCCATCATAATTTGCTTAAATTTTTTAGGCTTCAGTATTAGTCTACCTTCAAGACATAACTGTATGTAAAACTAAGACCCCCCCCCCAACCACACACACAAGAATAATATATATATATATATATATATATATATAGAGAGAGAGAGAGAGAGAGAAATTAAGATTCATTACAAGGGAGAAAAAGTACTAAAGGCTCGGACAAGTGCCCCTCCAAATTAAACAACATTAGAAAAGTACAAAGGCCTACATAATGATGCTTCCCCTCCAATCCCAATGCAAGTCAGTAATATAAATTTTACAAAAATATCCCATAATCGAGTCAATAAAGACACTAAAGTGGAAGTCATATCCCACAATCAATGAAACAGAAAGGACCGACCACAAAAGATGAAAATAAACAGCTAGTTAGAAGCAAGCTAAAATACGACATATTTGGAAGAGAAAATATAATTATCCCAATTACTGACAAAACAAAGGACTATGTGGCTAATCACTAACGAGACAGTCTGAAACACTTAAGTACTACCTGAGATCAAGCCAAGAGTTCCACCTGGTTAACACATTATTTCTAAAGTCTGCACTGTAATACACTTCAATGGGTGTGGTGCCGCGGCCGCCAGCTTATTTTTGCAAAAAAATGAAATACAATAAAAATAAGAAACAGAAACCCAACTGGCATATTAGATGGACCTATTGAATTATTACCATCTTCTGCCATCACTATAGTGATACAATTACAGGGAAAACTCCGAGTTTACAAACCAATAATCAAAAGAAAGTGAAACTATGTTATTCAAAACTTGTGAGTGGTTGGTATCACTAGCAATTATGTGCTTGTTTGTTATCTAGCTCATTATCTTCATTAGTAGAGACACATTTGCTTGATATACTGGAAAAAAGTTATAAATTTACACACCCGCTTCATATGCTAGAATTTGTAAAAATTCTCACATCCTTCACCGACCCACCTTCTTCTAGTGGGATTCGATTTAAAAATGGCAAATTGCCCCCTGTTGAAAAATCTCATATCCTTCACCGACCCACCTCCTACTATCCCACTTATCCCAGCAAGGTTGCTCATGAGAATCAAATATCAAAAACCACTAAACGGATAACTGCCCTTGACTAATTGGAAATTGACCAATTCGTGTGTCTTTGGTTAAAATACTTGCACCAAGAATTCGCCTATTAGAGTTGGTGAATATTCCATAGGAAATTATAACAACCATTTTCAGAGATTTTTGGATCAAATGTCAATACAAAAAAGTTCATTACTTTCACCTACTTAACAGGATAAAACACAAACCTTAATGAACCTGACAATCAAAAGAGCCTTTGACCATTAGGGAAACAATGAATTCAATTTCCACAATTCTACGTTTGTGACCAATTTAGAAAAAATAAGAGTTCCAATTAAGCCCAATATGGCACCCAGTCAAAAAGGACAAAAAAAAGCCAGAATTATGAGGGGGGGAAATACCAAAACACAGCCAAACCCAAAATCAAGAAAAGAATTACCTTATTTTTGTCAATTTTCTTGACAGCAACACGATCTCCATTACTCTTATCTGTTGCAACATAGGTGTAACCAAATTGGCCGTGACCCAGCAATTTCCCAATCGTGTACCTCTTATCAAAATCTTTCTCATATCCAAAATCGGTTCTTTTCCCACAAGGAATTACCCCGCATTGACGCCTGGAGCTCGTTTTGTCTCTGGGCTTAATCTGCTGAGAATTCTTATGCGGCTGTTGTTGCTGATGGTTATTCCGGTGAGCTTCTTTAATTTGTTGCTTTTTAGTCGAAGTTGTGGCGCTTGTGGTGGTTGCTGAAGAGGGTGTTTTTGTCTTGCCCTTGCGTTGTTGGTTGTGGCTGTTCCCGGCACCGGAGCTGGCGGTGGAAGGGGTATTGCTGTTTGACCCACTGATCTTGGTGGTTGAAAAACAAGTACCCATATCTTTCTTTTTGGGCAGAACCAGAAAGAAAGATGTTGTATCACTTTTCTTCAAATGAGCATAACAACAAAACCATCAGATAATTCAATAAATAACATACACAAGGAGAGAGAACATGTAATGATGAGATTACAAGAGGAAAGGCTGTAGCAGATAAGAGGAAGAAAGAAAGAAGGAGAGGAGGATGGGTTATGAATTGTGATGGTCAAACCAACCTTTCTTTTTCGTTTTTCTTTTTTAATTTAATTTCTCAAGAACAAGAAGATGGAGAGAGACAAAGAAAAAAAGGGAAAAGAAAGGAGGGGAAAAGAAAGGAGCCCCCTTCTCCCCTCATTGTTATTAGTTGGGAATGGAAATCTACCTTTTTATTCTAAATTTCCGCATTCACCATTTCTGGTTGGTTACCTTTTCCGTTTTTACATTACTTACCCCTTTTTAATTTAAGACAAACCATATTTAGCCGGTTAGTTTTGGTTTATTATAACTCACTCATATACACTATTTAAGGAGTCCATATTTAGTTCAATTTTAATTTAGTTTTGAGTGTAAATGTAAATGATGGTTGTATCGACATATATTAGTATTTTGAAATGTTTAAACATAAATTTTAAGATTAACAATTTTTACACAAAAATGTTAATATGCTATAGTTTTGTTTTGTTTTACCACGCCATTTAATTTTGTAAGTATGCACTCACAAAGTAATGGCCTTGAAGCGTGCTACCATTGTTATAGAAATTAGTTGGTAACATATGAAGTAATATCACATTCACGGTTATAAAATTTGACTACAAAACACTAGATATAAAATAATGTGTTAGATTATAATTAGTGAATATTTCGTACATGTGTGAATCTAATAATTATAATTAAAACCACCATTTATATTATTTTGTATTCTTTTTATCACTAAAATATTATTGTAATATATGGATATTGAAAGTTTTTTTTTGCTAAATTATGTGTGTATGATATCGTTATTTATATAGTACTTTGTATCTATAAGTTTTATGACTGATGGAGGGAAATTGATATTTTTGCATGTGTCGGGGCGGGTTTATTTGGGCCCAGACCGCATGGAGATAATTTTCCCACGTCGAAATCTGTTTGGACAGTTGATATAATTCCATTTCCTGAAAAGATTGACTTTAATCCCATTAAGGTATATTACCTAATGAGTAATCATATTCCTATACGGGAGGTACAATTTTATTTTACAGCACCAGAACATTAAGTTTCATTGTTAAACCTTATTCATCTTGTACTTATCCTCACACTGGAGCTATTCCGACGGCCCAAGCCGTCAAGTTTTTGGTGTGACTTAATTTAGCGTTAAGAATATATATTTTTGATATTTTTATATAGTCTTTTTTCACATGAGAAGAGAATGAATTTTACTCTCGTGTAAAAAGAAAATATATAAAAATTAACGTGAAAATAATATTCGTTAGATTGAAACTATGATATATCCCAAACTCATGGAAACTACATGCATAAAGGAGATAAAATTAAAGGGAGTAGTCAGGACTAACATTTGCACACTTGAGATTTGTCACTTAGACAAGGAGGAGATTATACAATTATTTGAATTAAATACTTAATAAATGTGATAATCTAATTATATATATATATCTTTTATTGTGTACGATTAAATACTTGAGGCTATTAACAAAAAAAAAATGACATAGGCGTGCACTAACACCTATGTGAATTACCTAATGAATTGTTGAGCACCTAACAGAGGAGGAGATAATTTTCGCAACATTTCCTCTCACACAAAGTGTAAGATTCACTTGTTATTATTGATTTAACATAGACATAATGAAATAACAAAATAAATAATGAAACTAGTTGTTAACGTCAAGATTTTTTCTCACGTTCCAATTACGTAAGACGCTCTGATCCTGTACAGTTCAACAAGTCAACACCAGAAGTTTGACGGCCTGACCGTCGGGGGATAGCTCCGGCGTGAGAGTCAGTACAGGCGATCACAAGGTTAACAATGGAAAAAAAATATTGACCAGTGTCTGAGTGAGTGAAAATAATAATTGTAAGGCCCCAACTTATTAATGAATAAAATTAAATTTTCTCTAAATATTATTATAATAAGGGGTTAATTTGATATAATACTTTGGTTATGGGTGAAATGTGCAAATTTTGTAAAATAAGCAAGTGGTTATAAAATATTTATTTTTGGTCGGTGAATATTCGGTTGGTCGTGGAATATTCTTGCTGTCGGGGAATATTCGTACGACGACGCAGCCTTGTGTGGGCCCCATAACGGAAAGCGATTGGATGAAGAAAACGACAAGTATAAGTTGTTTATAAATAACGGCGTAGTTGTTACCGTTAATACTGTTGGAATACCCGGTAGTTAAAATACAGTAGCACACGGTATTGCACCAATTATTGATTCTTACGTAAGAAGGCACTACTCAATAATTGTTACAGTAGTTATTATTCAATATTTTATTTTATTGATTCAATAATTGCTGCGTTGATATTTTATATTATTGTTGTTTCAATAATTGTTGCTGCACAGTATTTTCATTTATCAGATCAATAATTCATATTATTTGAATAATATTATTAGATAACATTATTGGCAATGTCTAGAAAGTTCTGTCTAAGGAGAGGTTTGGTCATCTAATTGCGCGCCAGTAAGGAGAAATCCTTATTGGAAAGCCCCCTCTTTCCTGGGAACGGCCTGGTTGTCATAAATGTGATTCTGTAATATTATTTGTGAATAATTAATTATTGATTCATATGATAAGGAAATATTTATTTTATGTGGATATAAATGAGGGATATATTTTTGTGGTTAAAAATGAAGGAGTTAATGTTGAGGTTTTTGTCAGTATTTTTGTCGGAATGGAGGTATTAAAAATCAGGGTTTTTGAGATAGTTTGCGGGGGTTATAATTTTTAATCCGACCGTTGGATCGTGGTAATTTTTGGATATGTTATACATATATAAGTTGAGTATATGTCCACAAATTTTGAACCGTTAAAAATGAACGTATGATTTATTACGAATTTTACAAGATGACTGGTTCAGAAATTGTTGAATTTTTGGAGTTTATCATTTTGGTGGAAAATTCTAGAATTGGTGGGCCCCACTTGTGATTGGTGAAGAAATGTGCTGAATTATATTTCAAATATGGTGGGTGGGAATAGTAGCAGGTAAAGCCATCAGGTTGCAGGTCAAACCTACCAAAATTTTTCTATAAATAGAGGGCTAAGTTAGAATTGAAAATCACACCAGAAACAAGTTTTCTCTCTTTCTCTCTCTAGATTATTGAGTGTATTTTGTGAGTATTTAGATACTTTGAGAGTTTCTATTCATCAGAGCAAGTTTCTTTCAGCCTTATACCGGTATTCCGACCAGAAGTACTGATATTTTGAGGTAAGGGATATTATTTTCTTCTTAAATGATATTATTTTCTTCAATATCATTATGCTGAAATATTGATATGAGTTTTTATCAAATTTGGAACTTTTTGTGTCGGGGGTTACTATTCACGTATACGGCACTATTCACGAATACGGCACTATTCACCGAAAAATAAAATTTTTCCTTTTTGTCCAAGATGTCTATTATGGTTACTATCTTTGATTGTATCCATGTTTTGATCTTTATTTTTGAATTCTGCTTCACAATTGATTATTATGAAGTATTATTGATCTTGGATAAACTGTTATACGAATCCCTACTATTTGTCCTTCTGTCTCATTGGATTCGTTCTCTTTAAGATATTTTTCATCATCCTCAGTTCTAAATGATGATATTACTGAATATCTTTGGCCTGTAGTGCAAAGATGTATGATTACTTGATGAATATCTTTGGCCTGTAGTGCAAAGATGAACAGGTGTTGATATGAACATGACTGACAGGTGATACAAATGAATATCTTTGGCCTGTAGTGCAAAGATGAATATTTGGATAAAGATGATTATTAATTGATGTTACAGGGATAAAATATTGATGATGGACTTTTAAATCTTAGAAGATAGTAGAATTCTTTCTCTACTTGACTCTTCTAATGGTTTGCTGTTTCCGCTGCAGTTGTTGATCTAAAACTTGTTGTCGATTATATTCTATCAGATTTTTCCCTGTTGAAGACTAACGATAATTTGTTTGTATATTATCTTAGTCATAATATTCTTTACTGGGCTAGTTGAGCTCACCCTTTTCCTTTTTGTTCCATTTTTCTTCTCAGGAGGTGAGAACATAGCAGGATCTAGTCGGGGTATGGAGTGATGGTTCTAGAAAGATGTATTAGCAGTCCTCACTATTTCTGTAAAATAGTGTTTGAATAATTGTAATGAGGATTTATTTGAGTATGGATATTGTCCAGAAGACAATATTTGTATTTAAACTCACAGTATGTGTTGTCGTATTTTGCACGACAATTGTATTATTGAAGTTGTAGTTTGCTTTCTGTACCATGTATTTGGCGACTCAGAATGGGTGTTGTATACCTATTTTGGGGGCGTCACAATAATAATCTGTGTTGTGTTTTTTTACCCCTTACCTTTAGTGGTCCTTGCCCCATACACTCCCTAGACCCGGTTTACTGTGTCACCCACTATCTCCTGACACCTCCTCTCCCCGGTCATCTCAGCCGAAAGTATGTAGCTTATTTTCATACCTGCTACCACTGTTACCTCCCGCCGGTAATCGGAGTCCCATCCTCATTAATGCCATGCAGAAAGGTGGCAGACATAACAGTCAACCATTACCTTTTGTGATGATTACCGGTCAAAGATAGGATAAGTGACAGCTTACATAATGGATCAATCCAATGACTAAGCCCAATATTATAATCAAGTAACGAGGCCCAAGTTGTTTGACCCAATACGACAAAAGTGACATAATCCAAAGGACAAGCCCATTCGGCCTGGTCCAGTATGAAAAGTATTATGGCCCAATATTGCCCCCCAGTCTTTTATTAAACAGGATGTATAGTGAAAGACTGTAAATAGTGTAAGTCCATAATGAAAGGGATTTGTAATAAACCAAAGGGGGAGAAAGGAGTCTCACCGAGGTCCAACTGATAAATAGTGTTGTCGTATTTTGCACGACAATTGTATTATTGAAGTTGTAGTTTGCTTTCTGTACCATGTATTTGGCGACTCAGAATGGGTGTTGTATACCTATTTTGGGGGCGTCACAGTTGGTATCAGAGCTTAGGGATATGATCCCTGGCTGAGATGTGAGACAAGAACTAGGAGGGGAGAGACGGGGAATTCTTTCGCTAGTATGACCTGACTAAGTTTATTTGGTGTCTATTTGGTCGGTCAGAGTATAGGGATAATATATGACATGACTATTAACCCTTGTTTTATGGCAGTATTTAAGAATGGCAGCTGAGAACGTTAATAATGGAGTAAATCAGACCGTGGAGACACCTTTGATCACTACCCAGGGGAACGTGCAACAGGAAGGCAATATTCCTCCTGTAAACAACGTTACCGAGCAAACGATGAATGATGGAATGTTTAGGAGCTTTTTGCAGTTCATGCAAAATCAGACGAGGGAGACTCGTGTGCAGAATACGGGTGGAAATGATAACAACGCGCGGTTTGTCACAGCTAAGCAGTTCAAAGAATTGGGACCACCAGAATTTAAGGGAAAGCCGGATCCGATCATGGCGGAAACGTGGGTCAAGCAAATTACCAAGATATTTGATGTCTTGGGATGCACGGAGGAACAGAAGGTTCCATTCGCCACATTTATGTTCCGCGGTGAGGCAGACTACTGGTGGGAGTCTGTGAAGCGTACCCAGCCTGACGCACTCAACATGTCCTGGGAAACATTTCAAAAACTGTTCAATGACAAGTACTTTCCTGAAAGTATTCGTCATATGAAGGAGGTTGAGTTTATTAGACTGGAACAAAACAACATGACGGTGTCCCAGTACGAGGCGAAGTTTGCAGAGTTATCCAGGTTTGCACCTCATTTGGTCGAAAATGAGGAACGAATGACAAGGATGTTTCTGAGAGGTCTAAAACCCGAGATTCGGCAATATCTTATCTCTCATAAATTTTCTTTATATTCAGATGTTGTAAACAGGGCTCAATTATTAGAGCGAGATAATGAGTATGTGCAACCGAGGGACCACAACCAGGGTCATACCGGTGGCGGCAGTCATCGAAACAATAAAAACCAGCAGGGAGGAAAATATTCGGACAAAAGCGGTAACCACTCTGGTGGTAATCGTGGTCGTGATAATAGAAGGAGCGAGTCGGGAGGAGATTTCAAGAAGAGAAGGTACAACAATGATAACGTGAAGACGTCAGCACAAACATCAACTGTTTCTAGGGGAGGAGAACGACCACCGGTCGTATGTTACAAATGTGGGAAAGAGGGACATATCAGCCCAAACTGCCCACAACAATCCAAGGTATGTTATAACTGTGGAAAAGAAGGTCATATAGCTCGAGAGTGTTCTGTAGCAAAACCAAGTTCAGCGGGGATGGTGACTCCAAAAGTTATCCCGGATAAGTCGAAATCAGCGGTTCCTGGAAGGGCGTTTGTCGTGACTGGCCAAAACGCGAGAAACCCGAACGAGGTGATCACGGGTAAGCTAATCTTGAATTCTTGCGAAGTTTATACTTTACTAGATACCGGTTCTACCCATTCTTTTATCTCTCCTGCTTGTGCTCAACGTTTAAACTTGACTCCGGAGAAATTGGACTTTAACTTATCTGTTGAAACTCCGTTGGGTGAAACCTTCGTTACATCTACAGTTTATAAATCTTGCATGATCCAAGTTGGCACTATCACATTACCTGTTGATCTTATCTCTTTAAAGATACTTGCTTTTGATGTGATTTTAGGAATTGATTGGTTAACCACTCATCATGCTAAAATTGATTGTTTTCGTAAGGTTGTTAGTTTTCATATTCCTAACCAACCTGTCATACGAATTCAAACTACTAAACCACTAAAATCAGTCACTGTCATATCAAGCCACAAAGCTATTCGTTTATTGAAAAACGGATGTCAAGCTTTCTTAGCCCATGTTATGGATTTGAACAAAGACAAGTCAGATTTGAATAATATTTCTATTGTTAGAGAATTTCCCGATGTATTTCCTGAAGAACTTCCCGGTCTACCCCCGGAACGAGAAATTGAATTCTTTATTGACCTTGAACCCGGTACAAAGCCCATTTCTAAAACCCCATATCGAATGGCTCCTATTGAACTTCAGGAGTTAAAAGTCCAACTACAGGAGTTGTTGGACATCGGTTTTATTCGTCCTAGTACGTCTCCTTGGGGTGCTCCTGTTTTATTCGTAAAGAAGAAAGACGGGAGTATGCGACTTTGTATTGACTATCGAGAATTGAACCATGTCACCATCAAGAATAGGTATCCGCTACCTCGCATTGATGACCTGTTTGACCAGTTGCAAGGAGCACAATTCTTTTCAAAGATCGATCTTCGTTCTGGATATCATCAGCTGAAGATTAAAACTGAGGATATTCCAAAGACTGCCTTCAGAACTCGGTACGGGCATTATGAATTCTTAGTAATGTCTTTTGGATTGACTAATGCTCCTGCTGCCTTCATGGATATGATGAACCGTGTATTCAAAGAATATTTGGATCAGTTCGTTGTTGTCTTTATTGATGACATCCTCATCTATTCCAAAAGCCGTGAAGATCATGAGCGCCATTTGAAGCTGGTACTGCAAAGGCTTCGTGAAAATAAGCTATATGCCAAACTGAAGAAATGCGAGTTCTGGCTTGAGGAAGTAGCATTCCTTGGGCACGTGGTGTCAAAACATGGAGTATCTGTCGACCCGGCGAAGATTGAAGCCATACAAAGTTGGGAGCAACCGAAGTCGGTAACCGAAGTACGTAGCTTTCTGGGCTTAGCTGGTTATTATCGGAGATTTGTGGAAGGATTTTCTCGAATCGCTACTCCGTTAACTCAGCTGACTCGGAAAGATACAAAATTCGTATGGAGTGAGGAATGCGAGAAGAGTTTCCAAGAACTCAAGAGGAGACTCATTTCGGCACCTGTTCTGACAATACCATCTGGTTCGGATGGATTTGTTATCTACAGCGATGCTTCAGGCAAAGGGTTAGGATGTGTTCTCATGCAACATGGGAAAGTCATAGCCTATGCCTCACGACAACTCAAAGAATATGAGAGGAATTATCCTACTCATGATTTGGAGTTGGCAGCAGTCGTTTTTGCGTTGAAGATCTGGAGACACTACCTTTATGGGGAGAAAGTGGAGATCTATACAGATCATAAAAGCCTCAAATATTTCTTCACCCAAAAGGAACTCAACATGCGGCAGCGACGTTGGCTCGAGCTGTTGAAAGATTACGATCATACCATCCAATATCATCCTGGAAAAGCAAACGTAGTAGCTGACGCATTGAGTAGAAGATCATATGCGGGTACGAGTGCAATGTTTTTAACACAAAGGCCCATTTTGTATGACTTGCAAAGGATGGAGATAGAGATGAAGGCTCCAAGTACCCACATGATGATATCAAATATACGAGTAGAACCGACTTTAATCGATAAAGTTAAAGCTGCTCAAGCTACGGATATAGAGCTGATGCGTATGAAGAAGAAAGTGCAAGAAGGTGCTATTCCAGAAGCAAGAATCGATGAAGAAGGAATACTTCGAGTCAACTCCAGACTTTGTGTTCCTAACGATTTTGACTTGAAGCATAGAATAATGATGGAGGCACACAACACACCGTTTGCAATCCATCCTGGGAGTACCAAAATGTATCACGATCTTCGACATACATTTTGGTGGAGCAATATGAAAAGAGAGATCGCGGAGTTTATCTCGAGATGTTTAACTTGTCAACGTGTAAAAGCGGAGCATCAAGTACCAAAGGGTCCATTGCAACCACTTGAGATTCCGAAATGGAAGTGGGAACACATTACTATGGATTTTGTTACAGGTCTTCCCAAGGTTTCTCAAGGCATAGATGCGATTTGGGTTATTGTTGATAGATTAACCAAGTCCGCTCATTTCTTGCCGATACGTGAGACTTATTCCCTTGAACGTCTTGCTAGTATGTACGTGAACGAGATTGTGAGATTGCATGGCATGCCAGTATCCATAGTTTCGGATCGTGACCCAAGATTCACTTCACGATTTTGGGTTAGCTTGCAGAAAGCTATGGGCACGGATTTACGATTCAGTTCAGCATACCATCCTCAAACGGACGGACAATCAGAGAGGACTATTCAAACTCTTGAAGATCTATTAAGACTTTGTGTCCTAGATCTCAAAGGGAGTTGGGATAAGTACCTACCATTGGTGGAATTCTCCTACAACAACAGTTATCAGGCGAGCATAGGTGTGGCTCCATTTGAGGCGTTGTATGGAAGAAAATGTCGTTCTCCAGTATGCTGGGACGAGGTGGGTGAAGCAACATTGTTGGGACCAGAATTGGTACGCATTACTACAGAGAAGATCCAAACGATTCGACAACGTATACAAACGGCACAGGATCGACAAAAGAGTTATGCGGATCTTCATCGGAAGGACGTGGAATTTAATATTGGGGATCATGTATTGTTACGTGTTGCACCATGGAAGGGAGTTACAAGATTTGGGAAGAGAGGAAAGCTCAATCCAAGATTTGTTGGTCCATTTGAGATTCTTGAGCGAATAGGAAATGTGGCATATAGACTCGCATTACCTCCAAGCATGTCTCGTGTTCATAATGTTTTTCACATATCTATGCTTCGTAAATATGTTAAAGACCCGAACCACATTATTGAGTTAGAACCAGACGAGATAGCTGAAGATTTAACGTACGAGGAGGTACCTGTTAAGATCTTGGATAGGAAAGAGCATGTCCTACGCACGAAGGTTATACCACAAGTTAAGGTTTTGTGGAGAAACCATGCTATTGAAGAAATGACCTGGGAGTTGGAATCAGAAATGAAAGCGAGGTATCCTCACCTTTTTGAAACATCAGGTACGTACGTCAATTTCGAGGACGAAATTTCATAAGGAGGGGAGGTTGTAAGACCCCAACTTATTAATGAATAAAATCAAATTTTCTCTAAATATTATTATAATAAGGGGTTAATTTGATATAATACTTTGGTTATGGGTGAAATGTGCAAATTTTGTAAAATAAGCAAGTGGTTATAAAATATTTATTTTTGGTCGGTGAATATTCGGTTGGTCGTGGAATATTCTTGCTGTCGGGGAATATTCGTACGACGACGCAGCCTTGTGTGGGCCCCATAACGGAAAGCGATTGGATGAAGAAAACGACAAGTATAAGTTGTTTATAAATAACGGCGTAGTTGTTACCGTTAATACTGTTGGAATACCCGGTGGTTAAAATACAGTAGCACACGGTATTGCACCAATTATTGATTCTTACGTAAGAAGGCACTACTCAATAATTGTTACAGTAGTTATTATTCAATATTTTATTTTATTGATTCAATAATTGCTGCGTTGATATTTTATATTATTGTTGTTTCAATAATTGTTGCTGCACAGTATTTTCATTTATCAGATCAATAATTCATATTATTTGAATAATATTATTAGATAACATTATTGGCAATGTCTAGAAAGTTCTGTCTAAGGAGAGGTTTGGTCATCTAATTGCGCGCCAGTAAGGAGAAATCCTTATTGGAAAGCCCCCTCTTTTCTGGGAACGGCCTGGTTGTCATAAATGTGATTCTGTAATATTATTTGTAAATAATTAATTATTGATTCATATGATAAGGAAATATTTATTTTATGTGGATATAAATGAGGGATATATTTTTGTGGTTAAAAATGAAGGAGTTAATGTTGAGGTTTTTGTCAGTATTTTTGTCGGAATGGAGGTATTAAAAATCAGGGTTTTTGAGATAGTTTGCGGGGGTTATAATTTTTAATCCGACCGTTGGATCGTGGTAATTTTTGGATATGTTATACATATATAAGTTGAGTATATGTCCACAAATTTTGAACCGTTAAAAATGAACGTATGATTTATTACGAATTTTACAAGATGACTGGTTCAGAAATTGTTGAATTTTTGGAGTTTATCATTTTGGTGGAAAATTCTAGAATCGGTGGGCCCCACTTGTGATTGGTGAAGAAATGTGCTGAATTATATTTCAAATATGGTGGGTGGGAATAGTAGCAGGTAAAGCCATCAGGTTGTAGGTCAAACCTACCAAAATTTTTCTATAAATAGAGGGCTAAGTTAGAATTGAAAATCACACCAGAAACAAGTTTTCTCTCTTTCTCTCTCAGATTATTGAGTGTATTTTGTGAGTATTTAGATACTTTGAGAGTTTCTATTCATCAGAGCAAGTTTCTTTCAGCCTTATACCGGTATTCCGACCAGAAGTACTGATATTTTGAGGTAAGGGATATTATTTTCTTCTTAAATGATATTATTTTCTTCAATATCATTATGCTAAAATATTGATATGAGTTTTTATCAAATTTGGAACTTTTTGTGTCGGGGGTTACTATTCACGTATACGGCACTATTCACGTATACGGCACTATTCACGAATACGGCACTATTCACCGAAAAATAAAATTTTTCCTTTTTGTCCAAGATGTCTATTATGGTTACTATCTTTGATTGTATCCATGTTTTGATCTTTATTTTTGAATTCTGCTTCACAATTGATTATTATGAAGTATTATTGATCTTGGATAAACTGTTATACGAATCCCTACTATTTGTCCTTCTGTCTCATTGGATTCGTTCTCTTTAAGATATTTTTCATCATCCTCAGTTCTAAATGATGATATTACTGAATATCTTTGGCCTGTAGTGCAAAGATGTATGATTACTTGATGAATATCTTTGGCCTGTAGTGCAAAGATGAACAGGTGTTGATATGAACATGACTGACAGGTGATACAAATGAATATCTTTGGCCTGTAGTGCAAAGATGAATATTTGGATAAAGATGATTATTAATTGATGTTACAGGGATAAAATATTGATGATGGACTTTTAAATCTTAGAAGATAGTAGAATTCTTTCTCTACTTGACTCTTCTAATGGTTTGCTGTTTCCGCTGCAGTTGTTGATCTAAAACTTGTTGTCGATTATATTCTATCAGATTTTTCCCTGTTGAAGACTAACGATAATTTGTTTGTATATTATCTTAGTCATAATATTCTTTACTGGGCTAGTTGAGCTCACCCTTTTCCTTTTTGTTCCATTTTTCTTCTCAGGAGGTGAGAACATAGCAGGATCTAGTCGGGGTATGGAGTGATGGTTCTAGAAAGATGTATTAGCAGTCCTCACTATTTCTGTAAAATAGTGTTTGAATAATTGTAATGAGGATTTATTTGAGTATGGATATTGTCCAGAAGACAATATTTGTATTTAAACTCACAGTATGTGTTGTCGTATTTTGCACGACAATTGTATTATTGAAGTTGTAGTTTGCTTTCTGTACCATGTATTTGGCGACTCAGAATGGGTGTTGTATACCTATTTTGGGGGCGTCACAATAATAATCTGTGTTGTGTTTTTTTACCCCTTACCTTTAGTGGTCCTTGCCCCATACACTCCCTAGACCCGGTTTACTGTGTCACCCACTATCTCCTGACACCTCCTCTCCCCCGGTCATCTCAGCCGAAAGTATGTAGCTTATTTTCATACCTGCTACCACTGTTACCTCCCGCCGGTAATCGGAGTCCCATCCTCATTAATGCCATGCAGAAAGGTGGCAGACATAACAGTCAACCATTACCTTTTGTGATGATTACCGGTCAAAGATAGGATAAGTGACAGCTTACATAATGGATCAATCCAATGACTAAGCCCAATATTATAATCAAGTAACGAGGCCCAAGTTGTTTGACCCAATACGACAAAAGTGACATAATCCAAAGGACAAGCCCATTCGGCCTGGTCCAGTATGAAAAGTATTATGGCCCAATATTGCCCCCCAGTCTTTTATTAAACAGGATGTATAGTGAAAGACTGTAAATAGTGTAAGTCCATAATGAAAGGGATTTGTAATAAACCAAAGGGGGAGAAAGGAGTCTCACCGAGGTCCAACTGATAAATAACAGTCGCTAATCCCAGTGGATCCAGAAGCCCAAACGGCACATGTCCAACAGCCTTAAGGACGAAAAATGAAGATCCAATGAACACCAGCCCACTCCGATAAACCCCAGAAGAGTAACAAGGAAAGAGTGAAGAGGGAATCTAACTCCCTTCTCTAAAACAGTTACCGGTACGGCAGTCCACCTATCCGGTCGTTGGTGCATTTGTTCGTGTGATTCCGAAGCTCTCACCAGATGGGTGTCCAAAATCTGATAACGATTTTTGATGGCACGCAACTCGATCTCGGTGATGATAGAAGGGATATTGGCGTGAGGGTATTGTTCTTCACTCTCAAAAAATTCTGAGCCAATGTTAACGCCAAGATCTTCTCCCACGTCCCAATCACGTAAGACGCTCTGATCCTGCATAGTTCAACAAGTTAACACCAGAAGCTTGACAGCCTAACCGTCGGGGGATAGCTCCGGCGTGAGAGTCAGTACAGGCGATCACAAGGTTAACAATGGAGGAAAAATATTAACCAGTGTCTGAGTGAGTGAAAATAATAATAATCTGTGTTGTGTTTTTTTACCCCTTACCTTTAGTGATCCTTGCCCCATACACCCCCTAGACCCGATTTACTGTGTCACCCACTATCTCCTGACACCAACTGTGACGCCCCCAAAATAGGTATACAACACCCATTCTGAGTTGTCAAAATACATGGTACAGATACAACTACAACTTTATTAGTACAACATAAAAACTGTGAGTTTAAATACAAATATTGTCATCTAGACAATATCCACACTCAAATAAGTCCTCATTACAATTATTGATACATTATTATACAAAAATGGTGAGGACTACTAAAACGACTCTCTAGATCCTTCATTCCATACCCCGACTAGTACTCGCTACATTCTCGCCTCTTGAGAAGAAAATGGAACAAAAGGAAAAGGGTGAGCTCAACTAGCCTAGTAAAGAATATTATGACTAAGATAATATACAACAAATTATCGTTAGTCTTCAACAGAGAAAAATTTAATAGAATACAATAGACAACAAGTTTTAAATCAATATTCACAGCGGAAGATAATAATTCATAGAAGAGTTACGTAGATAATGAAATCTACGATTATCTATGAAATTAAAAGCCCATCATCAATATTTTATTCCTGTAATATCAATCAATAAATATCTTGAATCAAATAGTCATCCTTGCACTACAGGCCAAAGATATTCATCAGTTAGTCATGTTCACCTCAACACCTGTTCATCTTTGCACTACGGGCCAAAGATATTCATCAGAAATCATTAATCTTTACACTACAGGCCAAAGATATTCATTTATATCATCATTTAGGACCGAGGATGATGAAAAATATTTTTAAGGAAACGAATCCAGTGAAACAAAATAATAAATATTAAGGATTCGTATTTCGATTTATCCGTGTCCAAAAATACCTTTTAAATAATCATAGTGAAGTAAAATTCAAGAATGATCAAAACATGGATACAATCAAAGCTAGTATCCAGAATAGATATTTGGACAAAAAGAAGAAAATTTTATTTTTCGGTGAATAGTAACTCGTGAATAGTAACTCGTGAATAGTAACCCCGACATGAAAAGTTCCAAATTTGATAAAAATTTCCAACCAATATTTCGGCATAATGATATTGAAGAAATAATATCATTTTTAAAAAAAATAACATCCCTTACCTCAAAAGGATAGTACTTCTGCCTGGATATAGTGCTGAAAGAACTTGCACCGTATAGAAATACTCAAAGTACTAAAATACTCACAAGAATACGCTCAATATATCGAGAGAGAAAGAGAGAGAAATCTGAAATTTCTGGTGTGATTTTCAATTCTAACCTAAGCACCCTATTTATAGGAAAATGCTTAGAACACCAAAGCAGAAAATTTAATAAATTAATAATATTATTTTTTTCAAATTTCCTACGCCCACTAATTTGGTCCAAGACATCAGCCACCATGTGACAAAACATTAAAAACGTTTTTCTTAATTTAAATAATTAAAACTTCCAAAATCAATTATTTCGGAACTACGGAACTTTAATAATTCATAATAAATAGCCCTTTTATCCGAAAATTCAAATCTCGCCACTTTTTATAGGAAATTCAATTCTGTACAACTTTGCAGAAGGAAGTTTTTCTAAATTCCAAACAGAAACTGACCGAAATCTACAAACGGGTGATTTTACAGGCTATAATCAAATTTCAGTCAAGAAATGGGGTCCACCGACACACAAAATATGTGTTAAACAACTTTTGTAACAAAAATACTCTTCCTCCTCATATACTCATATATCCCACATTCATTGTAAAAAATATCACCATTAATATATTATTGAATTATTTTATCAAAAAAGATAAAATATTAATTTTCAACAATTGTCACATTTAAAAATTTTCTCCATCTATATCCACATAAAATCAATATTTTCCTCATCATATAAATCAATAATTAATTATTCACAAATAATATTACAGAATCACAGTACTGGCAACCAGGCCGTTCCCAGGAAAGAGTGGGCTTTCCAATAAGGATTTCTCCTTACTGGCGCGCAATTAGAAGACCAAACCTCTCCTTAGACAGAACTTTCTAGACATTGCCAATAATATTATCTAATAATATTATTCAGATAATATGGAAAATACTGTGTAGTCACAATTATAAAATATCAACGTAGCAATTATTTAATCAATAAAATATTGAACAGTAATTACTGTAATCATTATTGAGTAGTGCCTTCTTACGTAAGAGTCAATAATTGGTGCAATACCGTGTGCTACTGTACAACAACGCGTATTACTGTGTTTTAACCACCGGGTATTCCAGCAGTATTAACGGTAACGACTACGCCGTTATTTATAAACAACTTATTTTTGTCGTTTTCTTCATCCAATCGCTTTCCGTTATGGGGCCCACACAAGGCTGCGCCGTCGTACGAATATTCCCCGACAGTAAGAATATTCCACGACCAACCGAATATTCTCCGACAACAATGAGCATTTTATAACCACTTGTTTATTTGAAATATTTGCGCATTTTACCCATAACTAACCACATTAATCAAATCAATCCTTACTATTTCAAAATGATAAATAGAGGAAATTAATTAATAATTCGGGGTCTTACACCTCCTCTCCCCCCGGTCATCTCAGCCGAAAGTATGTAATTTATTTTCATACATGCTATCACTGTTACCTCCCGCCGGTAATCGGAGTCCCATCCTCATTAATGCCATGCAGAAAGGTGGCAGACATAACAGTCAACCATTACCTTTTGTGATGATTACCGGTCAAAGATAGGATAAGTGACAGCTTACATAATGGATCAATCTAATGACTAAGCCCAATATTATAATCAAGTAACGAGACCCAAGTTGTTTGACCCAATACGACAAAAGTGACATAATCCAAAGGATAATCCCATTCGGTCTGGTCCAGTATGAAAAGTATTATGGCCCAACACTAATAAATTCTAAATTTGTACCGATGTAATACATTAGATTTGATAAAATTATAAGAATAATTTACTTATTACACATAATTTTAGAATTATTACTAATGACATTCAAAATTTCTTATTAAACATTTAGAATATATATCAATATTCTTTTTTTTTGTATAATTAGAATATTAAGCAGTTCTTTTGGACATCATTTTCCAAGTTCCGAAGTCTTAAAAGGACTCCATCGGTGTCATGTCCAAATTCTGGTTTGTTGTCCATTAATTTCGTTGACAAACTAAGCTATTTTGAAAAAGAAATGTCACCATATTCTAATTAATTACTACTATATCACTTAATTTTCATTAAATCTCTATTCTAGTTCGATATTTTGCCAACTTTAATCGGTATCGGTCATGGGCTAAAATCCAAGGTACCTGATCTTTAGGCCTATTAAAATTGACAAATTTTATAGGACCCCAAGAAATATTTGTGTTATGTATATATATATATATATATATATATATATATATATATCCAAACAAAAGAGACAAACACAAGTCGGTTTAAATTTAAAGGATCACAAAAAATTTACCCAATGAAATAGGTCAAAAAAATTTTTTGTCGCTTTAGGCCATTAAAAACTCAGGGTCGGCCCTGACTTTAACATTACTATAGAAAGTGATATTTATGGAAAATTCATTTCATGTGTTTCATAAATCATGTAATAACAATTTGAGATTCAAAATATAAATACAAAAATCTCTTTTTGAGTTTATGTCAAAAATGGACAATTAATTCGAAACATAAAAAGAAATATATTTTGACAACAACCAATAAATATATATAATATAATAAATTTTAGCTAACACTCTGAAAAAGAAGTACATTCAAGTTTATGTACTAGACTAGACTACTACCCACACTCTCTCTCTCTCTCTCTCTCTATATATATATATATATATATATATATATATATATATATATATATATATATTGAAGACAGACGCACGAAGTCAAGAAGATTTGGTGTAATGAAAATTGCATTTACATGATATTTAAACTTTTAAGAAACTTCTCCAAACACGCACCAGAGCGGTACCATAAAATGATAGTAGTACGTACCATCGTTTACATGCACAGCCAGACGGCAGATGTACATAATTATACCGTTCACATTCATAGTGGATCAAAAAGTCCACCAGACAATAAGCCAATGAAATGCTGTCTAAGCTGCCATGTATTTTCCTTAAGATTTACTACCAATCATGCCCTGAAATTATATATTGGCATTAATTTGGTACGTATGGTAATTAAATTAGTCGCATATTATATTAGTAATTACAATTACAATTAATTATCTCAAGCAAATACTAGTATTATATTTAATTTACTATTATTCATCATTAATATTATAATTTATAATATTGACAACCAGATCGTGTTTAAGAAAAGATTAAACTTTTCCATAAAGATTTTTCCTTATTAGCACGCAATTAAATAACCTAACCATTTTCTCGACAGAATTTTTTAGACATTGTCAATAATGCTAATAATAATATGAGTAACTGTGTAGTGTCAATTATTAATTTAATAATATAAAGTATTGTGCAGATGATACTGTGACAATAATTGAATCAACAATATGAGATACTATGCAGCAACTACTGTGACAATTATTGAATGAAATATTGAGTGACTTTTTACGTAAGCATCAATAATCAGAGATATTGTGCAATACCGTGTGCTACTGTATAACAATGTGTATTACTGTACTTTTATCATCGGGTATTTCAACAGTTTAACGGTAAAAGTCTTGCCGTTCTTTTTATAAAAAGGTTATTTTTATCACTTTTTATATCCGATAATTATTCCGTTGTGGGGTCTATCAATAATTGCGCCGTTTTATGAATATTCCCCGATAAAAATAATATTTTTCGACAACGAATATTTTATGACAACTTGCTTAATTTGTAAAATTTGCACATATCACCCATAACTATAGCATCTATTAAATTATCACCTTACTATTTAGAATAATATTTAGATTAAATTAAATACTTTTATTTCATAAAATTTGGGGTATTACATCGTCTGTTACTAAACTACTATTAGTGGTGGACGTAACCTGTCATTCGTTACTAATAGTAGCGGATGTAAATTTTTTAGTTATATTCTCAGTTGTTGGTTCTTATATTGAATGATAGAGATGATGTTTGCTCATTTTTTATCTATAACAAGTAGTTACTATGAAAAATGATTCATAGCATGTATTTACTATATATTTTTATACGGCATACACCATTAATATAATTGAAAACAAGAAGGAACGATCAGGATTAGAAACTAAAAATTGACTCCTCCTCTACTATTAATAGTGGATGATAAAAAAGCACATACCATCCAATACTAATACTAGTGAATGCTAATTTGAATAAGAGTTTTACTATATTAACTAAGGTTTAAGATTTATTAACCAAGATTTATGGTTTATTAACCAAATTTTAGGGTTTATTAACTAATATTTTAATTGGGTTTAGGGTTTATTAACCTTATTAACCTCTGGTTAGAAACCCTAAATAGTAATTAATAAACAATAACTATTGGTTAATAAACCATAAACCCTAATTAATAAATCTAAATCCAATTAATAAATCTAAACTCTAGTTAGTAAAATCAAATCCTTATTCTGATTAGCGTCTGATTCATTTAGTAACAGATAATATATTTTTTTTACTAGCCGCTACTGTTAGTAGCGGTCTAGCGAACATCAATTTTCAATTTTTAATCATGATTGGTCATTTATTATTATTTTCAATTATATAAATAATATATGCTCTATAAGAATTTATAACAAATACGTGCTACAAATTATTACCCTATATATATATATATATATATGCTACTCCAAATATTATATTAATACATATATATATATATCCTCGTCAATCGCCATACATTACGCAGAAGTTGTTGTTGAGGATAATTTATCTGTGCTGTATAGTCTACCACTGCATATAATTTTCAATACTAATAATGGACTGGACTGGACTGGACTGGAGACCAGATCAAAGCAACCAGGTTTGAAAAATGATATATGCATAAATAAGAAATATCAGAAGTTTCCCCCGAAATAAAAAATAAAAAATAAAAAATAAAAAATAAAGAAATTCTCGTCAATAAAATTTACTTAATTGGTTATATTAGGACTTAGCTATTCGTATCCGCATCTCCACACTCCAATAATGTTTGACCAACCAAGCCAATTATCCCTTTAGCATCTAGCTAGCTTCAAATAATTAATATTCCTATATTAATTCTTACAAACAAACGTACCCTTAATATATAAATCTAGCTAGCTTCAAACAATTTCCAAACTCCAAAGAAGTGGACCCAAGTAAAGTACACTTGTGGCTGCATGCATGCAATAAGCACCCAAAACAATATTTCAAAAAGTAAAATAAAATTTGTCTTTGTGATTAATTACGTGTATCAAAAATAATTTAATAAATTAACGTATAGTTTTTTTTTAGAAATATTGCGTTTTTTTGTCTTTGTGATTAATTACGTATAGTTTATTTTAGTATATTTACGAAATTCTAAATTTTAGGTTGTGATGTGAATTTATTTTATTTTTAAAAACAATAATTTTGTATTTAGTAATACTTTATAATTAAGTTATGATATTAGCTATTACATGAATTAAAATCAAATAAATTTATAAAATTCTTAAATTTTAATTTTTTACAATTATACATTCTATGGTCATATATATATATATATATATATATATATATATATATATATATATATATTATTGTGTATTTAATATTATTTCACATTGACTTGTTACACTGTAGGGGGACTTTTATAATGCCCAAATTTCCTCACTCTTTACTACAATTGGCAACTGATTGTGACATTCAGCCCATTTTGTAATGGGCTTTTACACAATGTCCATCAAATACGAGTCCATAAAAATTTCCATTTTGTATTTCTCAACTAATTCATTGAACCAAACATAGCATAATACCGTTTAGCTGCAAGGGCGGTGCTGTGTCTGGAAATTAATTAAGTATGTGAATAATTATTTAATTAATTACTGGTGCTCCGAATGGGTAAATGGGTCCGCCTGACGGGTGCCAAATTGCCAATATATTTCCAGCGTATAAAGAACGGCTTCACTGTGCCACGAGTTGACTGACTTTGCACGATATTGTCAACAATACCGTTGTGTGAATAAAACTGTAAAATTAATGGGCTCGATTCGTACTCGTTCGACTAAAAGTTTAATTCGAATTCGACTCGAAATATAAATGATTTAAATATGAATAAATTTCAAAGTTTGATAAATTACTCAAATCTCTTTAAATTGTAATTTTTTATTGATACTGGGATCATATTCGTTCAAAAAGTTCAAATTGTTCGAGATCAATTCGATATCGTGCTCGACTCAGTAGCTAAATGAGTCTCAATCAAACCTTATTTTAGACTTGATAAATTTTGTAAACCACATCCGAACAAATCAATATTCGGCTCGACTCGATTCATTTACACACTTAATTGTGAAGTGATTAATGGCTGGTTCCAAATAATTAAGAAAAAAAATGAAATTATCTTAAACGAAGGGGGAGTACTTCTTGTGCCTCATCACATTCAGGTTTCTCTTTGGTTAGAGGGTGTTTAGTGTTTTTAAAAGTTATAAACGCATTTGGCTTATTATTTCAAATATAGTTTATTTAACTTACAAACATAGTATTCGAAACTCAAATACACCCATTATTTTTACAATTAGTCTTGCCGGACAGGAAAAGGGGATAGGAAAATTGGACCGGTCTAATTTTTTATTTATTTATTTATTTTTTTTTATTGTGACTCTCAAAAAATGTATAGTATTTATTCCAACAGGAATTTTTATAAAATATAATGTTTTAGGTATAATTTGGATACACATACAAATACAGGGTTATACAGACTGTATTTGGACCGGTCCAATTTTCCTGTCCCAATTTCCTGTCCGCGTAGCACTACTCTTATTTTTAGTGCGGTAATTTGGTGTGCTTAAAAGTTCAAACACATTAAATGTTAACTCATGCGATATGCACCTAATTATCGTTTCACTTGACATAAGAAAAACTGAAGTTTACGACGAGGTGAAGACAAAATATTGGTTAAAAAAAATAAAATTGAGCACAAAGTGTATTAATTGCCCGGGCACTTTCAAGTTTCAATCTCTAAAATGGCCTTATATAAAACAAGTGTATTTGAAAATCTAATATGTATTGTGATAAATTTAGGTCAAATTATAATTGTAAAATTTATGGATACACAGGAAGGCCCAACTCTTGTGCAATGATAAATGTGTTTTTTCTTCTCCAAAATATTTGGCATATACACTTGATCTTTTCGTATTTGGTGTCATTCTTCTTTTTAATTATAATTTCAGAAATACTAAAGAAATCATTATAGGACTTTTATTTCATTATTCAGGATTTTTTTTTTTACCTTATTCTATTTCTATTTAGTGTGGTCTAAGCATAACATACTGGGCCCCCGGGCTCTTCAAGGTTATTTAACAAATTGGCCCAAACTAAACCCTTTAAAAACAGAACTCCAAGTAGCCCTATTATATTTTCCAACGGCAACGGCTAGTTTAGAATTGCTGCATTCCTTGCGCCGCCTGAACACGCTCTAACGGTCATATGTATGGAACCCTAAATTTACAAATCCCTTTATATAAAAACCAGCCTTTCACAACTCTGTAGTCACAACATATCTATCTCCTTTTTCAATCTTGCAGTCAGCGCTCATCTCTCTATCAATCTCTCTCCTGTTCTTTCATCAGCATCTCTGATTAGTTTGTTTTGTTCGTTCCCCCTGTTGTAATCAATATTTTCTTCTCGATTCAAAATCTGAAATGGAAACTCCATCATCAACAACAAGGGTCACAAGATCACAGGCTTTGGCTGTTTCTGGTAACAGCAACAACATACCCATGTCAAGTAAGTTTTGTATACGCACCATTTTCTCTTCCCCGAAAGAAATTACGATTAATAAAGATTCAATTTTTTTTATGCAATCCCAATAATTTCTTTCTACTATACTGATCGAATGAATGAAATTATCAGAGAAAGTTGAAGTAAATGAAAAGGGTGTTTCAAAATCAAGACAGAGAAGTGGGAAGAAAACACTGATTGACATAACCAATGATTCACCGATTGTTGGGCTGGCAATGGGAAGCTTAAGCACCCCATCGTCAACTTTTTCCAAGAAGAGAATTAGCAGTCACAACAGCGAAACTCCTGGTTCTGGTGAGGCTTTGTTGAGGGGTCAAGTCAAGACCCTTTTGCAGAAGGTTGAAGAGGAGGCCGAGCTTTCCAAATTTTCACTGGAGAATGTTGATGGGCCTTTTCTTCATCTCAAAGCCCTTGTCAATTCTCCAATGGCTCTTCTAGCCCCAACTCCTAACAACACACCTCAGGTTTCCTATCTCTCTGGACATGAAAGTGCAGACCAAAATGGTTTAGCTTCGGTTACTTCCTCTCCTGTCCTAGAACAATTTGCCATCTCGCAGGTAAACCATTTATTTTTTTTTTCCCAATTTGGTTCTCGTTAATTTTATTTTGATTTCCTTAACGAGTTGGTGTTTTCATGAATCTTTAGATGTTGACTTCGGGTTCATTTGTTATTTGATGTAAATTAAATGTAGACTTTTATTCTTGAAATTAAAGAGAAAAATTAATTGGGGTTCATTTGTAATTTATGTTTTGGACAGATGGTTAATGACATAATTGATGGGCAGAAGAAGGAAGAGTGCGTCGAGTCTGATAAGAGTTTGATAACAAGGTCTCTGCTGTTTGATTTCTCTGAGAAGTCAGAGGGTTCTTCTGATTGTATCTCTGTTCCGACGAACCAAAAATGGAGTGATGAAGGAAGAAATATAGTGAAGTCCGCCACTGAGGATGATGATGCATCAATCTGGTCAATGCAAGTGAATGCAAGTAGTACCAGAGGTGAGGAAGAAGAAGAAGAAGAAGAAGAGTATGATGAACAAGGAGAAGAAGATGGATTGATGGATGATCTTTGTGAAGGATTGAGCAAGATCAGTGTTAATGGAACCCAATTTAGTGGGAAACATACAAGATTTGTGTACAACAGTGATGATGAGCTCCAAGGGGAGGAAGATTGTGGTGATGAGATTGTTGATTCTCCTCCAGGTCAAGGTGTGTTGCGCTTGAAAGGCCTGCCAACACCAAAAGGAAAGCACTTGCGATTTCCTATCCAAGACTAATGAGTTGCTGAATCCAGGAGGAGGAGGGGGAGTATTTGTGAAAGTGTAGCAGATGGGGTATGGTCGTCTTCCTTGTGACACCGTGAATGTCTTTTGGTTCTTCTAAACATACATATTCCGTGATTTTGGGAATTTTCTGAATTTTGATTCAAGAACACATGAAAAGTTGGATACTTGTCAATTGAATGGCAAATGGGAATTTTTCTGCATCAATTTTTATTTAGCATTGTGGCCTGTGGGAGAGGAAAACAAAGTTGTGTAGAAATAATATCTATATATAATAAGTCAAAACTAAATTATTTGGTCCTTGTATTTAAGTATGGAATTAGAATTTAATGCTACTAAAATATCTTTTAAAACTAAAAATTTAAACAATACACTATTTATGATCTTTAGAGTAACTTATTATTTTATAACAATTTTATTTATTACACAAGTCATTTAATATATACAATATAATAAGATAAAACTTGATTTTTTTGGTTTTGGTCTTTGATATAGCTTAGAATTTAACTAGAAGTAAAATACTTTTTATATACTCTCATACAATGCTAGTATTAATTTAATTTGAACTAAAACTCTCTTTATGTTCTACAAACTTTAATATTATACTTAATATTATGCAACAATTTTATTTTTTATAAGTCTTTTAGTTACTTAGTCATGTAGTAAATTTTAACTTAAAAATCATATTTAAGATTTTAGTTCAAGTTTCTACTAAACTTTAATCTCTAAATGCTAAATGATTTTTATATATTAAAAATATATTAATGATTACTTTAGTTACCAATCCTATTACATATAGGATACCTTTTAGTTAATTAATTAACATACAAATTCTATTATATTATTAGATATTAAAATTTAGTTAGCTAGTTTTTAAAATTAAAATTATAATGACAACTCATTATTACTTACAACAACAATATATATTCCTGAAAAATATAAGAAAATTATTATAAGTAAATAATAATTTTTATAAAAAATGATAATGCAACTTTGAACTCTAAATAATAAAAGAATGATATTACTAACACTCAATTGTGAGTACACGTGATATACAAGTCATTCATTTTTTAAACAAAATTTGTAGTCATTATAGCAGCAAGTTAATTTAAAATTCAAAAAAAATATTTTATAACTACTTTAAAATAAATTAAAAATTAAAAATAATTTTATTTAAAAAATAACTCGTGCTTTGCCCGATAAATAAGAAATATGCGACATTTGAGATCCTCCCACTTAAATTTTCCGTCATCTTGTTGTCCTCCCACTTAAATTTTGACACCTAACATTTTATTTAATACCAATTAACTCTAAAATTAAATAAAAAGTCAGATGTCAAAATTTAAGTAGGGAGACAAAAAAAAATTGAGACGAAAGATCTTCTCTCGACATTTGGACAGACTTGACGTACACCCGTTTAAAGAAGCCCAAAAGATTTTGAGATGACCATTCATAAAAAGAAGATAAAATCTTGGCGACAGATAAAATGGTAAATTCATTTCGTGCCAAGAGGGTATAGAACCAGGAACCAATACTTTCCCCACCCCAACCAACAGAAAAAAAATTCAAATACCCCTCGCTTTCCCTAGTTTTTAAAATTCTTTGACATGATGCAACCGAATTCATATTAATTTTTTAACAAAAAAAAATGATAACAAAACACAAACTATGCACCAGAATATGTTTCTATGATGCTAATAAAGTTAGAATTAGAAGCGTTGAATAAACAACATTACATGAACAGTTACAATACACAAATTGCTGATTAGGCACCGTTCAGTTATAAACAAACCAACAATATATACACATTACAATTACTAACTGTGCTACAAAGCTTCCCAGTTGCTACTCATTGACTATTTACAAGTGCTGCTTGTACAAATAAATTAAAACCAGGGATGCCAAGTTGGATCCATCATACACAAGTTCCTTGGGGTGAGAGCGGCTTCCACCAACTCGGTCACACCACTCTGCACAGACTGTGGCGGGTCCACAGCATTCTCCTCCTAATGAAAATCAACAACCAGGTCAGGCAAAAAACATCATTTTGCATTTCTAATTGATGTCTTCCAACATGGGTAATCTTAACAGGAGAAAACTTAAGGTGCCTAGTCCTAATCTGGTCAAACAAAAAAACAAACTATATGACATCATCAAACTCAGAGCCTAGGGGGAGGATGATAGTAAATGAAGAATACTAATGACAAAATTATTTTTTGTTAAAGAACCAACTATAGTTTCTTGGCTTCCAAAATGAACATTACGAGTGCAGGAAAAAGCATACCTCTTCAGATATGTATTGAGGGGCTATTGAAGTTATCCTGTCAATAACATGCTCAACATTTGTTGTGATCTTCTGCCTGAAGTCAGTTGGGTTCAAACTACTTCCACCAACAACAGGAGCAAGGGGCATCCCAAGGGGTCTCCTCCAAGACCAAGACAACAGCTCATCACGAAAAAACATAGCTAAATGATGCCAAATATGCTGACTTTGCTGCAACATCGGAGATTTTAAACACATTGATCATCACAGAGAGAGGAGACAGAATAAGGCGAAGCAGAAACAATTTTAAAACAGAACTCACTTTAGGCGAAATCACTGCCTGCGCTGCTGAAGACATGGCAGACACAATGAGTCCTTCCACACCAAAATGAGAGAAAAAGGCCTGCAAATTCCTTGTCAAGCGGAATGGCACAGGTTCATTAAACTCAATCATTCCATTGGCATCATATGCTGGATGGAAATCAGTCTGGAATATCTTCCCGGTATTCTTAGCAAATAATATCTTGTTTGGAGACCTTCCCCCTATTTGCAGCATAAATGACACGAAACTTGAGAGGGCCAATTGGATGGCAAATTGCTTTTTGAATGCCCACATATGATTCCCATTCAGTAGAGTTTTATACATGTACTGAGAAAATATGCTGTCAGTAACAACATTTTTTGTAATGTCATTATAAGCTTGTAGACGAAGATCTACTACAGCATCTGGTGATATCTGGCCAGATATTGCTTGATTCAGCTGCTCCTTAAAATAGGTGATGGGTAGGTCTGCCTCTCTGTCATTCCTAGCACAATGATTCTCATACACCTCAAGGAAGGTGCTGTACATCAAATCATCTTCTACCATGCGTACCTAGTTCCAAAAGGAATTAATTGTTATAACAATTAAAGTCCAATAAAATAAAAAAAACTTTTTCAGAGATTTGCAGCAACAAATTCAGGCTAGTAACTGGTAAGCAGACACCATAGTGGTTCCCACCAAAGAGAGATACCTAAAGTAAAGAAAGGCAAAATGCTTAAATATTGGTTTTTGGCGAGATCCACCACTGGCCGCATGAAATATATATGCATGCCATAATTTATAACAAGTTTCTTATGTATCTAGAGAAAAATTACATCAACTTTCAACTAGAGAAGGAAACAAACTAGTAGAACAAAAACAAAAGAAGAATATATATCAGGCCGCACATATCACCTGGGACCAAACAGGAATGATAATTGGTGTGTGAATGCATATATGGCGGCGTCTTGATTCCTTGTGCTTATCAAACATTTGGTTCATCACACGGAAAAGCTGTAATATGCGTTCGTCACTCCTAGCATTCGGGGTTAAAGATGTTTGAACAATAAAATGGCGCTGGGAGCCATCGGAGCCAATTAGAGTCAATCTCCGGAAACTGCTCCCATGCCTTCGCACAATTGGAATATCAGCTCCAACCCTGTCCAATTTTACAGTATGATCGGGAGCAACTTCCTGAATAAGGGAATTGTTAATTAGAACAGTGTTGATGCACTACGAGTTCAGCATAAATATTGTCTATTTGGTCAAATACCAGCCTGGAACCTTTCCAATAGCAATCCAACTAAAATTTGCAAATGAAAATTAACACAGAACAAGAACATACCTGATCAGTAAAATACTGGCCTGGAACTTCCACATCAACAACATGGAAGTCACGCAAAACCCTGCTCTCTTCTTCCAGCTTCAAAACAGCCGGGAACCGGTCCTCAACATTGCTTTGGAGAACATTTTTCCAGTGCTTTAGTCGTTCAGTAAGTTCGGAGAGGGTAGCAGGAAATGTGGCGGTGCTCTCTGGATCAAGATCACGCTCAAATTCCTGCTTGTACTCTCTCACAAATTCAACATGCTTGTTCACAGCATCTGCAGAGAAGCAGGCTCTGCAAACACCAGAGAGCTCCTTCTTGAGGGATTGGGGAACCTCTGCCGTAGTTGCAGTGGGGTATTTATAACAGCGGTGGAGTAGAGCATTAACCACTGCCAGTAGTCTCTCCTCCGGAAGGGTGACAAACCTCGAGCCAATTTCTGTGAGCAGAATCTGAGAAAATGAAACAATCCTTTAATGTAAAGTTGATCTAGTGTTATGTAAGACACATTGTAGGTGATTTTCTCACAATCAAACAATTCAATATATAGGACAAGAATGTAAGGAGATGGGCAATGTGAAACAATTAGGGAATGTGTACAGGACATATATATAACATTCACAAGTAACTAAGGAATAAAACTAAAGAGAAAGAAAAGACCAATTTGTAGCATGAGGCAAAATTGAGAAAAAAGAACAAACTAGTAACCTCAAGTTCGCTAGCCAGATTAGTGTGTTTGCTTCTAAGAGCTTCCATTATATCCTTTGCAGCATCAAAAGCACTGGCAGCAGAAGCAACCAAACCCAGCGCACCTGTACGCCTTAAAGCATTCTGGCCACCATCACTGACAGTTGAAGAACTCTGTTGCAAAGGTTGGTCATTCCCACTACCTTCAACAGCTGAAGACCTTTCAGATTCTTGCACCTGAGAGTTTACCCCATCATGTGACCCAACAGCACCACTTGATTGACTTCCTTGGTGAACCTGATTGTCAGAGGCTAATGAACCCCCGCCATTACTTGCTACTCTTGCATTTGCATCAGCCAATCCAACAGTACCAGAACCTGGTATAGAAGCATTTTGCTGCATTCTTTGTTGAGCCATTGCCATTCGACCAAATTCAGATTTATTTGCAACATCTCGGCGCTCCAGTAAGTATGTTCGCAACCAGTAATACAATGCCTAACATTTGAAGATGAAAAATATGAACTCTTAAAAAGCTAAGTGCACCAGACTATAGCAACAATAGCATGACTTCCAGAAGTAGCAATGTGACATCATTACCTGTGGATATACAGTGGCAATTTTCAGTAGAACAAGCTTGCAATGTGGAGCTTCTGTTCTCTGCAAGGAAAGTAACAGCTGGGGGATCCAAGAAAGCCAAACCCAGTTTGGAATTTGGTCCAAGTACTTGTCAAATGCTCTTCCCACAGATTCATTCGGAGTATCAAAGCTAAGAAGATAGAGTACACGAGCTAGATGACTTCTGGAGTTGGGAATGCCAAATTTGATACCTTGAAGAAAGCAGCTCACAGCATATTCTAGCCAAATCTCGTCATTGATTTCTTTGTAAGCCTGGAACATATAGACTCCAGATCAGATACTAAAGTAAATAGCATATATACTGTTTAACAAGCAACTAGAAAAAGAGTACCATGTCACAATAGTTTCCCCAGCTAATCCAGCCTTTAGGCAAGTTCTTAAAAAGGCTTATTGCATTTGAATATGCAAGATTGGCCCCTTCACAATCATTTAGCTTCAACAAGAAATCTCCCTTCAGACGAAAAATTTCTGCTTTGTGTTTTACAGGAAAATATTCCAGATTAGTACTGTTTATTAAATTAAGGCCGTTGGTAAGCTCCCCCCTCATTTCCAGATAAGCCTTTGCTTGCTCTCTTATTTTCACAAAGGCCTCCTGAAAACATGTCAGAAAGAAAACGTGAGATGGTTGTGCCCCTCCCTCCTCCCTATCCCCACCTTGCTGATGATGAGACAAATAGAGAAAATTGATAATAAGTTAGTCATACCTGCACTTCCATGGTTGAATGTCCATACATTTTCTCCAAAATGGACACACAAACATCATGCAAACCCTGTTTACGAGAAATGTGGGCAAGCTTGTTAACATTCCATGCTTTGTCACGGTAACCAAGGTGATGAAGTTGTGAATTCGTGGTACCAAAATCTTTGAATGCATCAATCACTGCATTATACATTTCATTTCTCCATTGAAGCAAATCATACCAAACAGACAAATTATCCCACTCATTCGGAGTTCTAAGTCTCCAGGTTTCAAGGATGTCTTTTAGATCCGCATATAGACCACCATGCATACTAACAGCAGAACTTCCAGAAGGTTTGTTCCCGTTAGCAATATCTACTAAAACTCTGGCTGACTCTTGAATCTCAACCAGTTGTTGGAATTGCTGCAAAAGAGGAATTCTGGAATGAATAGACATTTCAGGCAATTGCCACCACTGTTCTAATGCAAGATCCACCCCTTTTCCCACTATGTTTTCAGTATCACTCACACCATTTGTTTTATTTTCATGAAGAGAAAAATAGGCTTGGATGATTCGAAGTTTTGGAGTTTCTTCTACTTGAGCCTTGGGAATGACATGATCTTTCAAATAGGTCCAATCTGGCTGTTTCCAGAGACTATCAAGTAATATTTCATAATTTTCAACAAGTTTGCCAAAGTCAACCAACACATCCCATTGACTTAGTTGACTAGCACAGTAGAGCCACTGCTCTTCCCAAAGACACATCTCAGCTTTTGGAACAGTGTTATTGTAAGTGCCTTGAGTTGCCTTAAGCATGGCTTGATAGAAGAGGCTTTGAGCCCGCTGCCAGTAACCATGCTGAACAAGTGAAAGCCCAGCCCTAGTTTCAGCTGTAACTGAACGCCTCTTCCACAAACCACATCTCATATCTTCTTCATTAAGTAAACGGTAAAGCTCAGCCAAAGACTCTGAGCACTTTGAATCATTCAAAAACAACATCACATGGCTTTCCAGCAGACCCAAGGCAATGTGCCATGCATTATAAGTTTTTCCAATATATTTGATGAGCTCACTAGGCATGCGAGGCTGAGGGTGGCTTAACTGAAGACCTTCTAAAAGAGCTTGCACGACATTTGGCCTGCTTGCCTGCTGCTTCTTATGATAGTCTTTTGACAAGAGATTTATCATTGGTTTGGCTAGTGCTACTTGTTCCTCCTTGTGTAAGGTCACCCAGACAATGGGAAACACCAAGACCCACAAATGATATGCAACATTTGCATCTGTATGGGCCAGCTCTCTCAGTGGAATAACAAGATCAGCAACCTGCAAAAGTTCAAATCAAAATTTAAATTAAGTTTTAAAGAGACATCCTTGGGAAGATCATAAACTGGCAAGTTCCTAGAAGTTTCCTCATAGAAGAACACACTTTCAATTAAACTAACACTCGAAATTTTCAACAACAGTCTAACAGATAAGTTGGTTCATGTACATGGCTTAGAAGCTCTGAAGAAGAAACCTCCCATAAAATGGCATATAGAAAAATATTTTAGTCACGCTGCTTTGTTGACAGTGCACCCAACAGATTGATTGACTTTTACATCCTTAAATGGGTATACAGAGTTTGAATCGTAAATTCAGTGATTACCTATCTATTAACAACTTACAAAATGTCGTAAGGGATGCCAAAGTGGATGCAAAATACCTGAAGTCGGCTCATTTGACTCAGAAACTGCCCATGCTTCAGAACAAGGGTATCAAATGTTAGAGGGCCATCCTCAGAACCTTCTGTCACGTCAGTAACCATAGGATGAGTACCAGAACTATCAGGAAGAGAACCTGATACCAAAAGAGGGGAAACTTTGGCAGAGTTTGGAGCAAGTGTTATAGGCTTATCCTCAACTAGGATGGCAAGAAGAAGATCAAGCCCTTGCTTGAGCCAGAAGACATCGCTTAAAGCTTCCCAATCCTGCACCTGAATGATGTACTGCAGTCTTGTGAACAGTGTTTTCCCCAGAGATTCATGATACAGGGAAAAAAACTTCACCCTGATCTCGGGATCTTTCGCCCTTAAACCAAGCAAAAACTGCCTCTCGATCTTCTGGAACACCTCTTGGCGTAGGGAAACAGGAAACCTGGAAGTCAATTAGGTTGTTAGCTTTGATGCGTTGATCAGATTTTACTCAAATATATATTAACATTCTACTTACTTATTCGAATCCGCACAAAGTCCATATAGAAGCTGAAGATATTTGCTGTCCCACTCTTCAAGAGAACTTGGAGAGAAATTTTGCTTATCTACTTGTGAAAGCTTTTGAAGGAAAGAAACTACTTCCTTTGGAGTGAGAAAATTACTAGATGCAACAGTCATTCCGGGTAATCCAAAGTTGTCTTCAATCCACCCTTTTATGACATCAAGTACGCAGATGAGGACAGTATGATCAGTACCTTTCTCCGAGAGCAAGGAATTCAGAATTTGGGTAACTAATCTTTTGCATTCCGAAATAAGCATAACCCTTTGACTAATAAGGTTCAAGACAGATTTAAGATTAGCAATTATAACTCCCATATCAGCACCTTGACGAGAAGAACTGACAGCAGAATCTGGATCTGTTCTCTGACCCTGAATGAAGAATAGTTAAATCAACACTGAGCAAACATGGATACGGAAACATGATGCAAAATGAGATCATATACTGAGCAACACAAAAAAACAGCATGTAATTATTAATACATTTTTCATAGATATGGAAACTTCTGCAGAGATTACAAGGAGAAAAATCTACACACTAGAGAGCGAGGAAAAAATAATTGTGGCAATGACTATGCAATCAAAATTCAGTGAAATAGATTATGATGGATGAATGCCTCCACAATGGTGAAAGAAGGAAAACCCATTAAGTCACATAAATGAAACATATTTATTTTTTTAAATGCCATACTTGTTTCACGAAAGAACCGGTTGCCGATCCCATATCTCGAGCCAGACGCTGAAAGACACGAACCAAATTATAAGGATCAATGATGTTTTCTTGCACCTCAACCAAGGTTTTCATGACATAAAGTACAAAGCTAATCATTTGGGCAGAGTTGTCTTCTCCCGCTGTCTGTGGAGCTATAACAGCACCCAGGTGCTTCTGTATTAGATCTTCGACTTTCAAATACAATGTCTTCACATCTTGTGGGGTACTAGTGGCTTCTGAAGGAAAAGCTACAAAAACCATCTTCAACAGGGAACACAACGATTTTCCAGCATCTAACATTTTATACTTGAAACAGGGCTCAAGAATCTGTGAAACATTAAGTAGTAAATTACTCAGTCAATAAAATCTTGGCTTTCCACATATTCACAAGCCATATAGAGGCTACTGCTGAGACACTTACTTGAGAAATCTGATTGATATTATTCCGGATGAACAAATGTGGTTGTTTCTCCAAAACCTTATTCATCACATCCAAGCCCTGTGCAAGAGCTGTGGATGGGTCCTTCGACTGAGTTGGCTGAATACTGCTTAGAAGCTTTTCTAGATAGTTGAATTTGACATTAGCAGTTGGCCACACTTCTAGAGCTTGGGATAGGAGCTCCAAAGCTTGTTTATACATGAGACTTGCTTCCTTATCCTTTGGCTCTATCACCAAGGCCACCTATATAGAAACCAACTAAATTTATACCTTCTGAGAAGTTTAAGCATTGAAACTGAAGTGGAGGAAATGGGAGTATTTCATAGAAGTGTATTAATTTCTCAGTGATTAACACACCTTAAAAAGATATCACCTCTTACTAAAAAACATGAAATTAATACTTAGCTAATCAACATAAAAACAAGAAATTAGTCAGAGCTATACCTAAATTATATTAATACTTAGCTACTCAAGTACTTTGTTTCTTTAAAGTGTGTTATTACACAAAATAAAGAATGTGTGTTATTATTAGTTGATTAGAAAAAAGAAAAAGAGAAAACTACATGTTGCTCTTTAGCAAAGAAAAGAAGAAATCAAGGAATGTAGAAGCACCGCGAAAAGTCAATACTATGATTACAGAAAGGGCACCAGTGTTCTGCTATGATGCAACCTTAATATGATCTCATTAGTAGATTCTACTAATCAGCTATGCTAAAAGTAATTGAAGAAAGCCTTACTCTTATCAGAAAATTAATGATCATTTCCTCCATCGCGGCATTAGGCTTGAATTCTTCATCAGGTTGTCCAGCAGATCCCGGCGTTTCTGTGTTAGGAATTGACGAGGTACCACCAGGTGACATGACACAAAGGGACTGAAGACCAGGCTCAACCTTTAATCTTTTAGTTGGATCTTCAGAAAATGTAGAACCATCCACCGGACGCTTAAGATCAACAGCACCAGAGCTATGATTAATTCCATCACTATTTTGATGATTAGGAATGTCACCATCTGCCACTCCTTTTGTTTCCTTTTGCCTCTGCCTCTCCCAACTGACAACCAACCCAGCGAGTTCAATTGCAAGTCGTCGATTCTCTGATGTAGTATTATATGGCAGCCCAAGGCGACTAAGAGAATTAACCATCTGCGGTACAAATTGTGCTCTGCAGTTGTAAAAGAGATCAGAGTGCCGAACAATGAGTTGAAAAATGTGAATCAGATTAGGAACTGAATGTCCTTCCTCAACGAGAATTTTTTTTGTGTAACGTATCCAGATTGGCATACGAGAATCACCCATAGGCAGCCTTCGTGGAAGAGCTGGCATTAGTATATCAAGAGCTTGCTTTACCAACATTTTATTCTCTGGTTGGCAAGTGCGAAGAAGAGCAACAAAAACCTGCAGTTTCAAATTTTTATTATGGTAATAAATATATTGATACAGATAAAACAAATACTCAAGAAAATTACATAGTCATTAAACACGATAAAGGGTACAATGGAAAAGGGATTAACAATGGAAATTCCTTTTCTATCATTCCAAGTAAATTACCTTACAGAAGATAATACATTATAATGCATAAAATCATAATTATCTATAACCAGGCTTTGAATGTTAAAGCCTGTTATCAACGGCACCTGAATGTCAATTAAGCATTTCAGTTCAAAGAGTTATCCTGTCACACTTCGGTACTGAACAGCTAACAGAGGTCTATCCAGGACAATCCCCATGTAAGGTAATGTGGGGCTCGAAAGCTAATCACACGTGCCGCTGCCACAGGTATTGATTACTTTCCTTGTTGGATCAAGGTTAATTTGTGCGCTGCTGCCATCAGTTTAAAAATTAATTATTATTTTTTCATATTTTATAAATCAAGGTTTACTCAGAAATTTTTACTTGTCGGGCTTGAATTGTATTTTGCGGTGATGGTTTGACATCAGTGTTCAATCATAATAGGAATCTCAAGTAGCCTATAATTATAAGTGTCCGAAACTAATTAATTATTGTTTTAAGAGAATTTGGGACTGTATTTCCCAACACATGCAAGAGTAGAACCTTATTCTTTTACGTATTGATGCAAACAGGAAGGTGGATGATGTGGAGCAAAAGAACAAGATCAAGAGATTAATTACTTATTATTTTATATTGTTGCTTACTGATAAATATTTTTGTAATTATTAATTACACTTTTATTATATAAATTAGATTTTTCTACAAGTTTAATTGTTGAACTACAATCATAGTTTTCATGATGCCAAGGCAGGACGCGACGGACTGGCGGTAGTTGACCGCCAGGATGCCTAGGCGATAAGGTACCCACTGTGGCGCCCGTATGGCGACATGTCATTAACAATGTACAATTTATACATTATTTATTTTATTTCAAAAATATATTACATAATAAAATTTTATATACACTAAAGCCCAAAACAAAATAATTAACACTAGGAAAAAGTTTTCTCTCTACTCTATTTCTGGTCATAGCTCAAACAAAGTCATCAACTATGAAATCATTTCCGTCTCCCTCACGAGCATTACACTCATTCAAAGGATTAGGATCATGGGTTAGGTTAAGGTCATGGTTGAATTGTGTAATTGAAAAAGTCCATGGGTTATGATCACTGTGTAGTCGTCGCCTAGACGACACCATAACAACTATGAGTAAAATATAATTATGAGTTATTTCCTTTTTAAATTAAGATTTTTAGTCCCCAAGTATTAGATATTGGTATTGTAATCTTTCATTATTTTCAGAGAATTGAATATGAATTGATTTGAGAATTGTGTTTTGTGGCTTGAGAGGCTTGTTTATTCCTTAGTTTCCACTCCCCTCCCTCGTCCTACATTATGATGGTATTAGAGTCGAGGTTTAGTACCAATTCATTTTTACCTTCGTCCCAAACATCCAACCAAACGGCCCAATATCACAATCTCATTTGTCCTCCATCATTGCAACTTACACTAACCGGCTGCATCACCAATAAGAAATTAACCCAACATACCAAAACCCTAGCTGCCACAAACTCAGTCCCAAGTAGCCCATCATACAACACCAAACTAACCTGCCAACCAGTATGCCATAAACACCTAACTAACCTACCAACCAGTATGCCATAAACACCTAACTAACCTACCAACCAGTATGCCATAAACACCTAACCCTAGCCAAAATCCTGTCCTAAAGTAGTGTCTCAACCCACCTGTATAGACAAAATGTCGCGAACTCATTACCCAAGTCTGGATTTTGCTTTGCGTTGAATCGGGATAACAGAGGCATTCAACCTCTATTTAATTTGTCGAGTACTATCAGGTATAACAGACCTACAGTTTGTTAGTTACAGTTTCAGCCCCATAGCTTGCCAGTGTTCCAAAATAACCCCTGAACTTTCATTCATAGTCGATCCCTGTTTAGTAGGGGAAAAAGGTCAGGAAAAAAGAACATAAAAAGTCAAAAAATTGTTTATATACCAAATTCTTCGAAATTATGATCTAAAATTTCTAGCTTTTCTACCTATACTTGTTGTGGGACAACAAATAAAATTGCTATCAATGTGGAGGGTGAAATCAATTTAATTTCTCTTGTCCTACTGAAAGCAACATTTGATATGCAGACCCTGAATTTTTTTAAAGATTTTTTTAAAAAAAAAACAGAACTAAAAATGCAAGTCTTGTAAAGGAGATTGGCAAGTATTGGGATTTATAAAGTCAAAACTCTAAGTATGAGCCCAAGAAGATGGAGGAGGACACTGGTCAAAATATAGAGATAAATTCAAAAGTTAAGTATGTTTACCTGACAATTTTAAAACCAAAGCACATAGTATACCTTACACATGCTCTAGGAAAGGCGAACAAGCTTCAGCGATAACTTATGAGGGACAAACTTCATATTTATATTTAGTTCAAATGAAGAATGCCTTGAGACATTGAATAGTAGAAAATCCACAAAAAAATTATTATTAAATTATTGTTTCAAAAGATTATTCAAAACCAAAAGATTAAACAAACCCTACAAGGAGCCACGGAGATTTATTTTACCTTTATGTAACTTTTTCCACATGTTTAAAGTTGAAATAAAGCTAAAAAAATAGTTCAAGTATATGAACAGTTAACACTTTGGTCCTAATTTTATCTTTTGCGATGCAACAATATTTTAGGATTGGATCTGACAAGGATATAATGTCCACACTGACAGTTTAACAATTAGCTAAAAGAATTAAACTAAATTGCAAAAATCAGAATTTCATCTATCACGAACATTATTATAATTTAAAAAGATTAAACAAACCATACAAAAAGCCATGGATTTTTCCACCCTCCCTGATAAAAGGTATACAGCCGAAACTGGAGCTAAGAAGTCGAAGGATTACTTTTATAGATACTTCGACAGCCAAAGCCTAAGTTGTAGTTAAGAAGTTAAGAAACCGAAGGATTACTTTTAGAAATCCTTCGGCACTCGAAGTTGTAACAAAGAAGCCAAAGGATTACTATTATAAAATCCTTCGACAGCTAAAGTACATTAGAGTACCATAAAGCTAAAGTATCCTTCGGATTACATCGTCCGAAGTACTCTTCAGCAGCAACTTGGCCTCAGCCAAAATTGGGCTCCTGCTATTAACGTCCAATTCGATAGCTCTTGGACACCTCTCAATGTAAAGCAGGATATTTGTCGCATGAATTTTACACTAAGCAACCAAACCAACCTATGCTCTCACATACACAACACACTATGTTTGGGGGAAAAGGACTTGGGTGTTGGGCTAACTTAGTGGGACACTTGTCCTTTTAAGACACTATAAATAGCTCTCCATGCAAAGAGGTAGCGGATTATGCATTTCTACACTCAAAACCATAGTTATCAAGGCGACAAGTCGAGTCGACAGCCAGAAACAAGACGCTCGACCAGTCGGCCACAAGCCGACAAATCGCGAACAATATAAATTTTATAAGTATAAAATTATATATATTTAACATTTATATGAATATTTATATATTTATATTTCTAATTATTTATCATATTCATAATGCAAGTTTTAACATTATATATATAAAATACCATAAATTTCAATTCTAAAAATTCAATTTAGCAAATATCAGTGGTATTATCATAATTTAAGAATGCTATTTTTATACCCCTACGTTCCACATAAACAGTTTCATTCAAATTTGATTTTAATTAATTTGTAAATTACTAAAATTTAAAGTGTTATATAAATTTATTTTCATTTTCAAAACAACAATTTTGTATTAGTAGTCTTTTTTTTAAAAATAGTTTACACTATCAACTATTACATTAATAAAACACAAATAAATGTCCTACCGATTTAAAATTTTATAAATCATTTAAGGAAAAAAATCAAGTTAATTTTTTATTTTTTTTGGAACGCACAAGTATTATAGTAGTTTTATAGTTATGGTGTAGATGAGCTTAAAATAAAGAAAATCGATGGGTCCATCATCTCAATTAGGGTATGGACTCTGACAAATTCCCTTCCTTTCTCCCTCTTCTTTGAAAGTTAAACCTCCAGAATGCCCTTTATAACTGTACAGTCCATATACCTATCGTTCCCATTAATCAATTATTACTCTGCGAGAAGAAGAGAAGAACTGAAAAGAAGATAAGAATAATTCCAGTCGTCGCTAAATGTCGTCTCGTTGGTGTCGCCGAACTGCCGAGGTGAGTCGCCTTCTCTCCTTGTCTGTTCGCGATGTGACTCGACTTATCTGATGGATCGAACTAAATTTGTGTTTTTTTTTTTTAACCCAATTAGATTTTGGGTACCCGACATCACCAAGTCGCCCGATCTGCTTCCAAGACGTCCAAGGCGACGACATATCAAACTGAGCGCGCTTTTCTATCATAGTTGTCGACCATGACATCGTCTAGGCGTCCTGGCGTTGGAGAAGGAAAGGCAACGCTTGAACGCCGAGCCGCCAAGGCTCACGCATTGGTAGCGGGCCCAAGTTAAGTGATTAAGTCATTTTTTTACCATGACTCATCACAACTCATGGACTTTTTCAATTACCCAAGTGACTCAACCCATAATCTTAACCTAACTCATGACCGAGACGAAAATGACTTCATAGTTGATGAGCTCGAGCTATGACTAGAAACAGAGTAAAGACCGTGTTAGTTATTATGTTTTGGATTTTAGTAAATATAAAATTTTATTGTGTAAAATACTTTTGAAATAAAATAAATAATGTATAAATTGAACATTGTTAACGACTTGTTGCCATACGGACGTCATGGCGGTCGCCTTGTCGCCTAGGCGGTCAACTACCGCCGCGTCCCGCCTTGACGCCATGACAACTATGCTTTTATCCCTCTAGCAAATCGTCCGAACTGTTTGGTCTAACCCATCGTGAAGCCTAGGTGACGACTTAACAACAATGCTCAAAACTCTACTTTCCTCCATTGTTAACATTTGCTCAAACCTTCACTTGCTCTCAATCACCCGACGGCATCGCGCCATAAAGCCCTTTCTTGCTTGTGTAGCTTGTAAGTCCTTTCGAACATCATTACGAAGCTGCTGGGACAAAACGAGCGTTAACTTTTTTCTTCATGTTTAATATTGAAATCTAGCTAAAGAATGTTCTAAGTTTGAATCAATAAGGACATGACATCCATACTGACAGTATCATAATAGCCAAAAGAATGACTCAAATTGAAAAAAATCAGTTTTTCATCTCTCTCTATAGAGGTCGTGAATCTTAAAGAAATATTATGGAGTGGAATTCGTAATCACAAGGTTTTCCATGCCTAGATTTGTGACAAAAGATAGAAATACAATATTTAATAACCATGATAAGCCTGTTCTGAAAGTAAAACAATTGAAGAAGTTACCTGGAGTATAATTTTCTCAGGAGCCTGATAGGCCTCCAAGAAGTGGCAAACATTAACAAACGCCCACTGCTTACTAGCACTATCTTCACGTTTGAGATGATTCCAGCCAAATTTGATGAGTTCCTTCCGATGATGAACAAGGTCAGTCTGGAGATACTTGAGAAGTAGAGTAGCAAGCTGCAAAAGCTCAATCCTCAAAGGCTCGTCATAATCAGCGGAGACCTGTGCAACATACAGCTATTATCAATCCAAAGACAAAATATGACATATTTGAGAAAAACAAAAGAATGCAATAAAACAAGAATGCTACAAGGAAACATATTAAAAGAAACACAGAAAATCAAGATATACCTCTTCTGGCGGATCAAGAAGGCTGTCAACAACTGTCTTAATTATGGAAGTGTCCACAACCTCCCATGTTTGACCATTTTGAAATGCGTGAGCTAACATAGGAAGAATGAGCATTTGCATGATAACCACCAAGTGATCATGACCTAGCTGTTTTGATTGGAAAATGTCCAAAAAATGCAAAAGGAGCATCTTCTTCATATTTGGTAGATATCCCTCAGCGACCTAAAATTACATTATAGCACACAATATGCAGATATTTTATGGGATAAGGACAGGAAAATATAATTAACATAATAATATTGGCATCTCCAGAATTGACGTACCTCAATAATATAGAACTCCTTCAGAAAAGTAAAATCAATGCGAGTATGAAACAAGAAGATGGAGAGTATATCGAATAACACATTGACTTCAGTTTTATCATGTCGTAAATAATTTAGGAAGCATTTGACTAGCCATTTGCTTTCCTTCACCTGCATTATATTAATCAACTCACAAATATTATCAGGCAAGTATTATCAGAAAACAGACGACAAAAAGTCATCAAAATGGATATCTTATGAATTAATAACTTTATTCCCTGACATCAGTGTCAAAATCAACTTTCCAGTAAAAGGGGGAAGTGTAACACAGTAACAGAAATTTGCGCTTTAGCATTAAAACATTAATAATTTGTAATAAGCTTGGGAATATTCAAGACTAAACTTGGGAATATTCAAAACAAAGAAATATAGAAGGATATATAGGGAAAATAATTTTAACAAAAAGAGTGCTTTTTCTTAATGTATTGTACATTGTAAAATCTATAAAAATGAACAATTGTGATAGCATATAACACTAGAACAAAATAGCTATACAAAAAACATAGTGCTGGAAAGGAACAAATAAAATAAAATCTAGCATAGTAGAAGTTTAAATGCTATGACAAGTTTACCGACTTAGAGCACATGTTTGCACCCGTAAGGCAATAATGCATTCAACTGGTCCCCAAATCCCAAAAGATAGGAAACCATGTCTGTTTAAGAAACAAAATAAGGAATGTGTACAGTGAGGATATGCTACTATGACCACCTATATGTCTGATGTATATGAGATATATAAATAACACTGATAATAAGTCTAAATACAAAGTAACATTTACTTCAATGCATAACATGATACCCGCCCTTGCACTCTCTATGTCAGAAACTTCTGATTCTATATTAAGAAAAATAAAAATTCTGCATTTTTGACTCATTTCTCAGCGTATGGTTCTCAAATTACTACTCAGAGGAGAGAGAGAAAATGGGGAAGAAAATTTACAGGAAGTGCACAACAAATTTGACAAAATTAGGACTCCAACATGCCAGATCCTCCTAGTAGAGTCCGTAAATTGTAAATATATTACGTAAACTAAACAGAGATTGATTTGCATAGCAATATTAAATTCATAACAAGAAAAGCATAGATGCGTCCTCAAGCCAGATTTTGGAAAATTGTGCCCTAAAATACTGTGTGCCACTGCCAGAGTATGATTCTTGTACAAGTGTACCAAACACAATAAATCCAAGGTAGTTTAATAATTGGGTTTTATACATATATATATATATGTATGTGTATGTGTGTGTGTGTGAAAGGTAACCTAAGGCATGCGGCTAAGGCTACTTAATAAAACAACGTAGTTTCGTATAAAATTTTTAATTAATTTTTTATATATAAAACCCTAAAATGGATATTTTGTATAAAAATTTAATTAATTTTTTTTATAAAACCCTAAAATGGAAAACTTGACCCCAAGGGGTAAAACAAATAAATGAAAAATTATAAAAGCCTAAAATGGAAAACTTAACCCTTAGGGGTAAAACTACGTCGTTTTGTTAAGTTGCCTTAGCCAATCTTGGCTAAGGCAATGCCTTAGATAGCATTTTCCATATATATATATATACACGCCAATATTCATAAAATGGAAAAAATATTTTCTTTGGATTATTCCTTTTGTTTTTTGTCAAAAAAGGATTAATGTCAGTCCCTTTTAATAAATGAATGAAAGACGTGAATTCCATTTACAAAAAAACAAAATGCTTAAAAAAATCAAAAGTTTAAGTCCCAAAAATTTATGCTGAAGAGTAACTGTAAGTTAAACATCAGTCTATTTGTTAGCATTAAATCGACTCATGTTTTAATACATAAAGGTGGAATCCCAGAAGAGGGCACTAAGAACAATATAATTTTGGGATAATATAGTTCAGAAATCAACCAAACAAAGAAGGATCGATATTAAATAGCACTGCAGGAGAAAGGACAGTAGACGGCAGGGTAGGGAACATAAATTTGAAATTTAAAGAAAGGGAAATTAAAGGGAGATTCAAAATAAAATTGTTAGTGATAAACCAAGTTATCCTAAAGTTGAAGCAATTTGCAGTGATAGCTACGAAACAAATTTAGAATCATAATAAAAATGTATGACAAAGTAATGGTAAGAAGAGATTAAGCATTATAAATTAGTCATGTGGAAAAATACACATCAGATTCTTTGAGAGTAGGTGCCATGTCCAAAGCACCAGAATGTCCATTAGCAGCATCACAGTGATAGCAAACAAATTTTCAACCATAATAAAAATGTAGGACAAAGCTATGCACTAAAAAAACTAAAACAAGAATGCCCATCACACTTACTTGCACCAAGTTAAGTTCCTGCTCATTTTGCAAACGAGCAATTCTTGCAGCTGACTTCCACAAAAGAACTAGCACGTCAAAAACAACACGATTACTCTGCAACCATCCAGGCATTAGTTTAACCAATGTTTTTATCAAAGCAAGTCCCTGAAAATATGCATCTGGTGTTGCAGCTGGGGTTGCAGATGGCTGGTTAGAAGATTCAGCTGGAGGAGCAGAAAGGCCCTCATCACCGACTGAAGAGGAAGCAAAGGATCCCTGAGCCACTGATGCATCAGACTTTGGCAAAAATTCGGGAAAGGCACTCGCAAGTATTTTCTCTGGTGACTTTGCAAGTTCTTCTCTCAAGGGTTGACCTGCGTCTGACCGGATTATGTACATAAAGCTGGATTATGCCAAGAAAATAAGAACAAGTAAGTAAACCAGGAGGATTCACATATACAATGTCTGATCCGATGATAAATAATTAAAAAGTCTTCTGATAATCTTAAGATTACCGCCGGAAGTATTTTGGCTGACATAAACGAGCAAGAAAATAGTCGACCCCAGCTGTAGGATACTTATTTAGAAACTTTGTAAGTGGAAGGCGATATGGACTGTTAATCTCACTATAAAACTGTCCAGCGGGAAGGGCTGCTTCCAAATCAATAGTCAATGTTACAAGCTCATCCAGGAACTTCCCTGCTGCATTAGGAAGCAGGTGGAAGAGCTCGATAATGGCTGCATAAGATTGAACAAATAAAATAGGTATAGAACACCATTACATGTGTATATATAGAGATATGCTGGTCATAAATGAAACACTAGATGACTGATCAAAAATCCAAACACTATACGACTCACCAGCTGCTATTTTTGGTTCTTCACCAGCCTTCCATGATTTTTGACACTGAGCAAGTTTTTCAGGTTCCAACCATTTCTTAAGGTGCTCCAACAATTTACCCCCCAAGGTAACGTTGAACCAATTGGACAGTAGCTCAAGCAGACGAGCCAGACCTTGCAAAAGAGGCATGTTGAGATTTTTTGTATATGCCAAGTTAACTAGTATAGGCCGCAGGCTACTCTGCAGAAGTTCTTTGGGCATCCTTTGCTGTAGAACGACCTAAAATATGGCAATAAAATATAGGAGAGCAAGAATGAATTTCCAACATTAAACAGGAAAGCAGGTGAAATAACTACGAGAAACTTTTTTTAAATTTTTTTAAAAAAAAACTTTAAGTTGTCAGCTAGCTTAGCAATCGGGCCAGTCACCACATGGTTAAGTGAGAGATACCAACTAGTATCATAGTTGTCACGGCGCCAAGGGTAGTTCCGCCAGGACGCCTAGGCGATAAGGCGCCCGCCATGGCGTCCGTATGACGACAAGTCGTTAACAATGTGCAATTTATACATTATTTATTTTATTTCAAAAGTATATTAGTATATTACACAATAAAATTTTATATACACTAAAACCCAAAACATAATAATTCACACAGTCTCTATTCTGTTTTTAGTCACAACTCAAGCAAAGTCATCAATTATGACGTCATTTCCGGCTCCCTCACGAGCATTACGGTCATGGGTTAGGTTAAGGTCCTGGGTTGAGTCACTTGTGTAATTAGAAAAGTCAATGGGTTATGATGAGTCATGGTAAAAAATGACTTAATCACTTAACTTGGGCCCGCTATCAATGCATAGGCATCCAAGGCGTTACCTTACTCTTCTCCAACGCCAGGACGCCTAGACGACGCAAGTTATATCTTCTAGATTTTTACTTGACATGATTAGAATACGCAAATACCAACATTATTGACTAGTTGTACATCCCAACCAGTATCAGCTATCATGACCACGTATCATCCAGCAGAACATGAACAAAAAAATCTGACCAATGCACCAGTTGGTCCAGTTCACACATTTCAGTAATGATAATGCTATAACTTTCCCTTATAGAAAATATGATAAAATAATGCAATAACTTCCCAAAAACTAATATCCAGGTAACGGGAAAAAGGAAGCATGAAATATAAATAAGAAACCTGTCGTAAGCCCTCCTTAGCAACAGCTACAATTTCTGGCGTCCTGCTGGTCAAGGACTTAAAAAACATGGATATGATTTTTGCTCGCAATTCAGAATGATTTTGTGTCTTAAAATCTGCCCAGGCCATTGCAGTACATAACAGCTCAATGCACGCTGTGCGAAGTTTGTTCAATGATGTGACCACTTTTGGGTTCATAAATTTCACAACCCACACGGTTTCATCTGCCTCAGCTATTTGTAGTGCTTCTTGCAGAAAATTTACTAGTTCTTGAGTCAACTTAAGTAGCGGCGGCCTCAAGGCCAAGCAGAAATTCAAAGCAGTAACCGTTCCAACCTATTATGAACATGCAATGAAGTTAGAGAATATGTAGAAAATGCAAAAATGCAACAATGGGCAACAGAGGTTTGACCTGTTGATCAACAGTTTTTGACCGTAGCGGACGCATTATAAGAGGCTGAAGCAAAGGCTGGTACAATGGTTCAAGTAACTCAGAAACCTCACTACCCGTTCTACTTGCCAAAAGTGCCAAACAGGACTGCACAATCTTCCTCACATTAAAAGATGCATTGGCATTGAATAACTCTGAAGCAAGAAATTCAACAACTCCTTGAAAACTTTGCCTGCGAGCTTCACTATTTGCTTCATCAACATTATTCACAACGCGAAGAACCTGTGTAAGTACCTGACTTGTCTCTTCCTGCTCTTTAGTAGCAAATACAGGGAGCCTTTTGAGAACATAAACAAGACCACGAATAATCCTCACTTGAAAAATGCATAAAGTTTCTACAGTGACCTTTCCAACCAAAGCTCCAAGACCCATCACGCCACCAATTTGTGCCTGCCATGTACTTCCATAGCAACAATGCAAAAGACGAGGTAAAAGTTGCTCAAACACAGGAACTCGAACACTTGGAGGTGGTGAATAAACAGGACTCATTGATGGACTAGAGACGGTCATAGGAGTACCCGGGCCACCTCTTGACATAAGTACGTCGTTATGTTTTGAGCGAGCAAGGAAGAGAAGGGTCTCAGCAAACAGGTTTAGGGAACTAAGAGCAGCTTTTGCATGGATCCTGTTTTCATCGGCCAGAACATCCACCAATGCATCTAAAAATATCATGGGATCAAGCTCTTTCAAATTGGAAGAAGCACTATTCCTTGACTTCGTACTTGATGAAAGCAGAGGACCACCAAGTGGAGCAGAGGAATTTGAGGTATTGACCGAGGCATTTTCTATGTGAAATACTATTGCAAAATGGCGGCAAACGTTGACAACATACTCGTCCTTGGGATCTTGTAAATCAGGTTCTGCACTAGCGGCAATGATAGTCATCAGAAGTATCTTAAAAACAGACTTCTCAGCCATTAGTTGGGTCTTTGTCTTGACACCTAAGTCAGCCTACAAGAATAATTATTATTTATTAAAATAGAAAAGGATTTCGTGGAATAGGTAACTCCCTACATGCTAAATAATGAATTACACAATAGGAATGAGCACCTTTAAAATGCACAAAAGTGTACCTATCAAACAAAGAAATAATAGAATACCAATAAAAACGAAGTTGTCTTACTAATACAAAAACACATCTTACAATAGTACCAAAAAATTACTCCTTGAATACAAGTGAGGCAAAAGACACGTTTTGAGAAAATGAAAACTTGGAAATTTATGCAAACAATTATAAAACTCGAGAAAAGTTTATAAACAGTATACCATGTTTACTCAGAGACCAACTTCAGTCGATATCTACTAAATGAGCTTCACTGGCCGCCCGGCAGAATAATGTGGTACGGACTACGGATTAATTTGGGATAATGCATTACTTAGTGTATAGCTTTGACCCATAGTAATCACAAGTAAATTAAGTAACAACTTTCCACAAATGTTTCACAAAGTTAATTTATATATAGCAAGATCTGGCCTACATGTGTGAATGAAAAGGTTGAAGTCAAACTATACGTCCAAAATAACCAGCATCTAACATGAATTCTTAAATGATACTCCATATGTCTTTGGATGGCATTCCTTCTATTTTAGGATGTCCAATAATTATGTGGATCTTATCTTATCCCTCTCCAACATGAGGAAAAAAAATTAATGGACCAAACTAGCTTTAATTTACCGACTAGTTACAATCCCATGTATTGCACGGATTATTTTTATTTTTTAATTAAATTAAAATATAATAAATAATATTATATTTAGTCTCCCTCTTCCTTTTTTTTTGGTAAATTGAAATCAATATACCTAACGAATCTTTAGAAGTTTAATAATTCAGAAATGTAACGAAAGATGCCAATTAAACTATATCAAGTTTTGACTGTACAATTTTTGGTGTCACTGTCAATTAAACTGTCAGTTGTCACAATTTTGACTGATGATTTTATGTGTCTCACTATATAATTTAACTTCTTTTTTTGTCATATAGTATTTTTATATAAAGTTTTTTTGCTTGGAAAAGTATCTATTCCGATTATATAAATTATATAAAATATGGCACAAACTGTAAAATGCTTAGAACTAAAGAACTAGTCTTTTTAGAAAAATAACAATTATAATCCAACATATAAACTTTCCCGTTCATTTTGATATTTAAACTTATTATCAGTACTTTTGATATGTGAGCAAAACTGTGAAAATTCTATATAGGTACATGAGAACTCATAGTTTTAACACAAGGGTTTAACAACTACTTCATGGTAACTGTAAAAGGCAAAAGAAAAAAAAAGGAACTTATAAACACCACATAAAAATATCACAAATTTCATTTTAAGTGTCTCATATACAATCACTTTAGTGTTACAAATGAACTCAATAATATAAAAACATCAATAGTTGATAGTCATTTCTGGAAAGAAAAGAAAAATAAAAACAACGGCAAGATTGCCAGGTGTAAGTTTAGTATATAAATATCAATATATATATAGGTCAAAATTCTAAAAAAAAAATAGAAATGTGTAAGATTATTTTATATGTTAAGATGTAATTTGCCAATAATGTAAATTTTAAAAGAGATAATACAATATTAATTGCTTCAACTTTAGGAGTAACATAAGAAAGAACAATCCCATGTATTAAACGAGCAAAAAAAAAAAAGAGGATAATTATACCTGTGTAGGAAAAGTTAGGAGAGAGAAACTAAACGCAAAAAGAACTTGTGCCACATATGGAAGAGAGAGAATTTTAAGTATGCCACATTAGATAAAGAAACTATATTTCTCTTGGGTTCAGCTTTCATATATAATAGATTAAACTATTAAAGAAAGAGATGAATTGGACTAATGTCCAAAGCTTTTTGTATTTATTAAAATATGTGACAAAAAAACTCCGACATACAAAAAGGGACATGATTATGTAGAATACATTCATTAATTAAAAGCTAAAACTAATTATGGGGCAAACCACCGAAATACAAAACCATGTTTGAAGGTTTCTATTTACATAACTAACACGTTAACATATATTTCTCCAGTATACCAAGGGCACAAATACACTAAGAAAGCTTTCAAAATGTCAACAAAAGTAAGATGGAATTCAAAATTTACAAGACGTTGCTGAATTTTAGGTAAAGAATGTTCTCTCATTATATGTATAAAGCAACCTCATTAATAGCCGAAGACAAAATGAAAAAAAATGTATTAAATTAGTACCTTCAGCAACAAAAAAAATATAAATATACTAACACCGAACCTTTAAATCAGATGTCTCAGATCTTCTTGAAGATGAATCAACCGAAGAATTCAAGATAGTTGACAGATGGCCACATGTTAAGCTCTCATCAATAATATTTCCTGGCAAATTAAGCTGAGAAGATAAACACACACGAAGAAATTTTAGAGCTTGTTTTCGGTAGAATGCATCCACGCCATTGTTTTTGTGCATGACAGCTGCGACAGCTAGATTTATACAACGATCTAGAGGTACCAAAAATGGTGTTGAAGGCTCAAATGTAAGAATCAAGCGAAGACCATGCTCTGGATTTTCCTTGCACTCAAGTGCAAGAGGTTCTTTTAGAAAGCGTCTGTTACGACCACCTAACTTGCCAAGTAATTGCAATGATTTCCTGCCCCAAAGATAGGGTGCAGGTCTCAAGTGAGACCATAATGCCAAAATCACCTCAGACATTACATTAGCCATACTTGGTTCCAAGAAATCAGGATTCAAGCTATCTATCCAAAATTCGAGTGTTCTCAAACCCTGACTCACAAGGTCGCCACTTCCATTGAGACACATAACTAAAGGCTTCATAAGACGGGGTAGGTGAGGTAACAACGAACTTAAGCGTGCAGGAAGGTTCAAGCAAAGCTCCAGCAAAAGGTCCCTCATATCTTCCCCAACAGGACCCTCAAGCATAGCCAATAACATATTTAAGCATGGTTGCAGTGTAGGAATCAAATCCCGTAGAAGTAGTTCAAATTTCCCTCCAGCCAGTGCGCGAAACATTGTACGAAGAAGTTGCAAATGACCAAGTGGCCTCTCAACTTCAGTAGCATTTTTCATGCAAGTTTCCATTATAATAGGCACATGAGGCTGTAAAATACGTTCACAATCTGATGGAGCCTTTGCTACAGCACCAAATAAAAAATGGAACAGATGCAAAATAAGTTTTGCTGCGGGTGAATCCGGATGCTTCAGAACATCAAGTTTGCTGCTCACAAGGAAATTAACCAAAACATCTGCGAATGGCCTGAAAACCTTGGGAGCTTGTAGAAGGGTAGAGAAAATGTGGACTAGCTGAGTGTTGGATATCATGCACTCGAAGAGCTCTGGCATACATAATGAGAACATATCCATAAGATCTCGGGGTTCCATAATGGCCAAAATTTGAGAAAAGAGATGGACCATTTCCCTCTCCTCATCTTTCTCCTTGAACAAAGCCAAGCAATGCACACCACTCTTTAGAACACCAGATGCTTTCCATACCTACCAAAAGTAGAAGTCAAGTATGTCATCATGCCAAAGAGTGTAACGAATTATTATATAATTAAATTTTGATACCTCATCTTCTCTCATCCCCTTGAATGGCTGAGGTGTTGATGAATTGGCTGGTGGAGGAAGCATTTGCGGAGGCGTCCCATGTGTGGAAGGTGAAACCTAAAACATTAGAAGGATTAATAAGATTACAAAAAAAGAAAAGATTAAGAACTACAGAAAGAGAGTTGAGAAACCTGTGATCGGGGTAAATGTGCATGTGTGATACTCCAGATAATAGTCTTCATTCCTGAACAAGTACATAGTAAAAGGTTATTCAATGAAATGAGAAATAAAATCAAAGAATACACGCACAAATAAATCCTAATAACCACTAAGGCGCTATCACTAAAGAAAATCCAACACTCCTAAACAAATATTGTAAAGCAATAAAATGGACGAGGAATTTTTACCCATAACCAAGGTTTTAATCAAATGCTTACAGTCACTGACTTCCTTTGAGTGTTCAACAGGGACCTGCAAATTAAGAACAGCCTGCACAAAAATCTTAGATCAACATCAAAAGGTAGTAATTAAATGAGTATTTCAAGTATGTGTATATATTACCGTATCTTTTCCCCAGAGGGTAAGCAAACATAAGATTAGTTTACCGGTACAAATATGGAATCAAAGTTTTTTCAGAGAATATCAAATAGTTTCACCATAACAAATAACAGAACAAAAGAGTAAATTTTTAAAGAGTGAACAAGAATAACAAAATCTTATAACAAATGAATTCATAAATGAACTGAATAGACGTTTAGTTATCATCGTGGAATAAAAAACCTCAACGTTTCTCTTCTACTTTTTTTAAAAAAAATCTGCATTTCTCTTCTACATAGCATTATTCACCACATATACCTAAACATCTAATATGAAAGACAAGGGCGGGGATTCAAATATGGTAGCACTACAACATAGCAGAATTTTAATCATCTAAAACTAGAAGACAGAGACAAGGAGAACCTCGTCAACAGTTTCAATTTCTCGTGTAAATGCTAAATTACCCGGATGGGGTTGTTTGCAACTAATCAGAAGCAGTAATATCACCAAATAAGCCAAATAAAATGACAATGAGTTGTATTTACTCCGACACCTAACCTAGTTAACACATAAAGAGAACTGGTGAGGGAAAAACTAAAATATAGATTGTTACAATATGCAAAAGAAAAATGAGCTACCCATTAACTAACACATCTAGAGGTAGGCTTATATAAATTGTAGAATTACAACGGGTTGATGCGACTCTAAACAAGTTATAGACACCGGCAGTATATAGCTTCGAGGCTCGCCTAAAGTCTTCTACCAGAAGCTCAAAATAAATGAAAAGAAGAAAGCTAATTGACTACAAAATAAAAAAATCAAGGTCGCTTGCTAGATTTGTAAAACAGAAAAATCTACTCCCTCCAATCTCCATCCCACAAAACATGACTGAAGTACAAAGACATCTTGTCCTATAAAAGATGTCTAAAGAACACAATTCAACAGATAAATGTTATATTAAGACTATTTTATCCTCAAAAGTACTTATGCAGGGTCTACTATTTTTTTCTTTAAAAAAAAAGAGAAAATATTTAGCGTACTTATGTGGGTTCCATTATAGGTAAAATGGAAACTTATTTATACTCTCTCCTCTATTTTTATGTTTCTTAAATTGCATGCAAAGTATGCTTAATACATTTTTATAAGGGACGGAAGAAGTATTCATTTTTATCCTTAATACCCCGAGAATTCCAAATAATAGCACCTTTCATTGAGAAACTAACCACCAGTTTCAGGTTCAGCATAAATCAAATTATACTATGAAAACATAAAGCAAACATGTACTATATAAGTCAGTCTTGATGTGTGCTAGACCTTCCAATTTTCATCAACCTTCAACTGATAGCATTTTTTACTAGATTCAAACTAATTTTCAAAGTTCCTTACAAGATAATAAGAAAAGATAAATAGACAAAAAATGTCTTGCATCGCCAACCCTGCATTCTGAATTAAAACATACCATCAACACCAAGAGTTCAAAATACAATGTGCTAGAATCATTACATTTTCCCGTTAAAAATATCCCTTAATTTTGAAGTAAATGATAGTGGGACGTCAAAAGGTGTAATTAGATGAAAATATGAGCAAGCCTGAATAAGAAACTTGCAATTAAATAAGTGACCTTAAATTTAGCATGCTGCCAAAGAAACTTTTTTCTTCCATTCATAATTGTAGAAACCATACATCCAAATAGTATGGATTTAAGATTTATTAGTTAGATACCTTACATCTGTTTCTATCATTTTCTCACTTTTTATAATAATACCTTGCAATTGTTTCTCTGACCAGAATATTTATAGATTCATAAAGTGAAAGAGTCCAAGAACTGAAGCCATCATATAAATTAAAGTTTTTGCTGATAATGAAAAGAAAAGATCGTAATTATTGAAAGTCAATCTTGAATGCCAAATTAGGGATCTACAGAGATTCTTGTTAGTGTTTTACTGAGTTATTCTTGAACATGCCCATAATTGAAGAAATGGAGAACAAAGGTCAACATTTACTTTTGAAGCTAAAATAGCTATAAGCATTAAACCAAGAACAAAAGAAAGTTACCGAGATACCTGCACTGGAAGTTCAAGCTTTGACCTCAGTGTAGATTGATCTTTGCCTTCCTCTCCCTCTTCTAATAGCTATCACCAAAAAAGTAGTAGATAATCACAGGTAACTTTGTAACTTGGCAAGATATAAATAGGCACATATATTGGATTTAAGAAGCACAGTTTAGTCAAATACTATATCTCCTATGGCAGTGATACGACTGAGGTGAAAAGTTAATTGACTACACCAAAAATTGTACTAAGCAAACAATATTTCAAAAACAAATCTGGCAACTCTTGTGACACCAATCAGTATTCAGTAAACACAAATTCTCATGAATAACTTGAATGAGTGATGGATCCCATTTTTTTCATTAAGCATGCAAATAAGATCTTATATTTATGAAATTTTTTAAAAATAGAAAAAGAAGAAGTCGTCCAATCTTAAGATCAAAATTAATGATTAAAAAATAGTTCAATTAAGATTGCATATCTATCAATGAGGTAATGGGAACAGGAATAACAATTCCTACATCAAGGAAGAGAAAACAATGATCTGAACAAGGGTATAAATCTGTTGACAGCAACCACTATAATGGGAACCAACAAAAAGGATTATCTTGTTTCAATCTACCGACAAATAAAAACAAAAACAAATGAGACTGATCCCCAATGGATTGACACAGTGTAACTAACATCTAAATAGAATAGATTAATTCCAACACCATTTCAAGTTTTCTTTTTTTAAAAAAAATGTTTGTAAAAGGAAAGATACTAATTCATGCTCAAATTACATGAACTGAAAATTGAATTCAGTTATAAATTTTAATGGCAAACAAGTCTAAACAAAAACTAAGTGAAAGTGCTTCTCTATTACTACACGTATCTTCTAGTATTACTGCAATATATAAGAGTAAAAAAAATTGTGACGACATGATAGTAAACCTCAATTTAAAGACGACCTCGGATTTTAAAATGAAAAACATGTGTGATAGGAATTGATCCGTGTGTCGTCGTGGACGCGTATCCTAAATTTGATAGCGATCAATTCTACTATTTTGTAGTTGAGGATCCTAGAGGTACTGCAGTGCTGGACTCCACCCTAGTTTTATCTTTCTATTATATTCAATTATTTTCCAGTAAATATTGTTCTCCAAAAAATCATTCTACATCAATATGTTTGAGTTTTCTTAATAAAATTAAGATTATATCACCATGATGCCACAAGAAAATCAGCACAACAAGTAAAGCATCAGGTATAAAATAAGTACCTGAGGAATAGTTCGTTTAAAAGTGCTAAATTTCCCAACAAAAGCATCCAAAATTCGCCCCTGCAAAGATAGGAGAAATAACTTACTTCCGGGAAGAAAGATGGAAATATGTATTATAATTTAAACCAAATTTTAGTATTTCTTTCCTTTTTGATGCTTGAAGATATTTTTTACAAGTCTTTTTATGAGAAAACCATGAACACACGAAGCATAGACTATACAAGAAAGACAGATTGTGCACATGCAGAACATCAACAAAAATGACGAAAGAGGGAAAACAAGATCTGCCAAGATGCATTATGAATGTCATACCAACAAAATGCGTGCTTCATCCATGGATGGTAGATCAACGCCTTTCTCAAAAATTGGCTCCACCTAAACCACATAGAAAATAATCAAAACAAGAAGCGAAAATGAAACGAGAGGATGAAGTAAATCTTCTTACATATACCTTTGCACTTTTAATAGGAAAGTCAACCAAAAACAGAACATAAAATATTCCAGCTCTTGAAAGATAGTTTGAAAACTCACCAGATTCAACATTAGGCGCGCACAAGTAGTATGAATGCTTAGCGACAATGAAGCATCATGCATATTACTCGAGAACAAGTAAATAATCCTCGACAACTGCAGCAATGTGTACAGTAATGTCAACAATCAGAGATTTAAACGAGAATGAATGGCCACTAAAATATGCACAAAATTACAAGATTCATTGTAAATATTTAGAAGAATGATACATACTATCTATCAATTAAAACAAGGGAAATGAGCTTCTAGGCAGAAACACTTTATTTTAGACGTCAAATAATTCCTAGCATGCCTAAGAGTCATTCAATCTCAAATATAAAATACAATTCTCTTTCAAAAGAAAAGTTTATGAAATGATGATTACATGTAATACTCGTATGGAATCAGTTACACATTGCTATTTTGAATTTATTTATTTATATTCAAATGATGCGAGTAAGAAACTACTAAGTAAAGTAATAACATCTCTTCTGTTCAATCATGAGCGTCTAATAGAACCAACCAACCTACCTCAATTTCCCCATGCATTACATGAATAGTTAGTATTCCTTGCCACCAAAATTAGGCCTACTGAGACATGTGGATTAGGGATAGGCACTTAATGAGGGTCACACTTAGCTTATGACTGCAGACAGCAAATCAACAAAATCCTAAACATATTTACCCAATCCATATGAAGTTCTTAGGATGCAGTCCCACATCGAAAGATATGGAAAAAATTTATCTTTATATAAGGAATTAAGTTACTAACAATAGTATCTTCAGTCATGACCTTTTGAGTAAGTGTGGTCGGCTAAGATGATCCAAGAAAATGTTTTTGTGCTAGTGGTTTAAGGTGGATGGATTTGATTTCATTCGGACTTGAGATTTGACCCGAGATTTATTCCGGACTCGAGATTTGACCCAGGTTGCTTCATGCATAATCCCAATGTTTTAAAAATCTCTAGGCAAATCTAGGCCGCAAAGGGGGCGCTTAGCTCTAGCCTTTTTCCTAGGCAGTTTCATTTGTCTATTTTTTTATTATAAATACTTGTTATACTATACAAAACATATTGTAGATGTAATTTTTTTAATTTTAAATGAAAAATAATCCCAAATAACAAATTTTTAAGGCTTAAAATAACCATTTCAAACGCACCCAGCCAAATCTAGGCGTTAGAAGACCACCAATCGCCTAGGCGTGACTAATCGGACTTGGGCGGAATTTTTAGAACACTACATAATCCTTTCAAAAGCTGATCGAATCAAATGGTTCAAATTGACTGTCTTATGCGCCTTCAAACTGTAGTATTGGACCAACCATTGGTTCTCCGATTCAACTAGTCCAGCCGAAGAGGCTTAACTTACTATAGATATCGGTCCTATAGTTATAATGGGTGCAGACTAATTTCTTCTCTACTTTCTTTTTGCTTATTTACTTTTTTATTTTTGAAGAGTAAGGAAGACAGGTTCTTCTATATCTTCCTATTTTATTCTATTATATGAAACTCTGCTTATGTTGTCCCAACAATGAGAGAGAGAGAGAAGAGAGAAGAACAATAAACTAGAGTATCATCGCTTCGACATAATTAAAAGCAGATGAAAATTGGACAAAATAATTCCATTTCAACTGATAACACATAAGAACTGATTGTAAATTGAAGACATAGGAATATTGCCATACTACCATTGTGCAAGTTGCAACTAAAAAGAAAGTAAAATATAGTGACACCCCCTCTACATAGTCATAATACCACTCTTTGCCCCTCTAGTTTTTAAATAACACCCGACACCCTTCTAGTCAACAAAATGCAACATTCAATATCACTATTGTGGTTGACCAACTAGTTTTTTCATATAATGTCCAAAACAACCTTAAATTGTTATGGTTAATGATAACTTCAAATTATGACGACTTTTTAAATACAAATTTATATATTTTTCAATTTTGTTTAACTTGATGTGACTAATTAGATTATAAACTTGAGTATTAAACAACATAAATAACATAAAATTAGAAGTATTCATTTTATCAAGAAAACACAAGTCATGTACTTTTCCTTTCTAAAATTTTCATAATACGCGTTGGACATATTATTTTGTAATTAAAATGAAATATCTTATACCATAAATTTTTTAATTATTTTACAAAATTATTATAATTTACACAAAACAAAAGTAAAAAAATTAATCTTACTATTCATCTAAAAAAAACTATACAACTATGTTATTACTTTTCTAAAATATTATAATTAAGATAAATCACACTTAGATGTAATTAAATAAAAAACAAATGTTGATAGTTAAAAATATGGAAAAATATAGAAATATTATATTTTCATTACTCAACATTGTCATAAAAATAACACAAATATACACAAACAAAAGGTAATCAAAATCATAAACATTACAAATTTTGATATATACTTTACCTAAATTTAACATATGAAAATCATAATATGGAATCAAATAATAATTTTTAATATATCAAAAACAAAATATCAACATAATTACAACCACTCCAATAAATAACATAATAATTTTAAAATTTCTAATACAGTAAAACCCCTATTTAGGAATACTCTATATAAGAATAACATCTACAATATTATAAAAAAAATTGGTCTCAATTTGAACCAGTTATAAATAGGAATAACCTCTAAATTATAATATATTATATACTTTTTAAGTCACGTATTAAGAAACTATACTTCTATATAGTAATAATTTCATATATATATATATATATATATATATATATATATTAGAGAGAGACAATATTAATTTTAAAAGACTACATTTTCTATAAAATATTACATTTCCTATAAAGAACTATATTTTCCTATAAAAGACTACATTTTCTATAAAGGACTATATTTTCCTATAAAAGACTATATTTCCTATAAAAGACCATATTTTCCTATAAACAACTACATTTCCTATAAAAGACTACATTTTCCTAGTTTAAAAATCTAAATAATTTATGTTTTCTTTAATTTTTTTCCATTGCATAAATATTTTTTTAAAAATAATTATTAGGGAGTTCTTATTGATATTTTTGTTAAAGTAGATATTTTTGGGTGTTCAGAAAATATTTTATACCAATACCTCTATTTAGTAATAACCTCTCAATTAGAATACAAATAGTTTGGTCCCAAGTCTATTCTTAAAGGTTTTACTGTATTTGTATCATTTACCCAAAAGTTCACGTGTTAAGTAACAAATAATATGAATAAGATTGTTATTAATGACAAATAAAATTGTAATTGAAAATTGAATTAAAAGGGATAATTTTTTCATTGGAAATGTGCATATATAAAGGGTAAATATGTAACTTTATACATTTGGTCAAAACACTTGGAAGGGTAATAAATATTACTTAAAAAAACTTTTTAACTAGAGGGGTGGTAATTGTTATTATGGCCGTTTAGACGAGGTATCATTGTACAAAACGAATACAAACTACAAATCGCTCAAAAGGATATGCTACAGAGTTATAGCAAAATTTCATAAAAGACATTAGGAGGTGCAATACCTGTGACAAGGAGAGATCCCCTCGAACATGATGAACGATCTCCGCCAGAAGACTATAAGCCAATGGCCTCAATGTCTCAAAGCAAGCCCGACCAGTTCCCACAAGGACTCTAACAATATTTTTTCAATTTAAAAATAAATAAATAAACAAAGGTTTACAGAAGATGTAGAATTGAAAAGAAAAAAACAGTAACACTGGTACCCTAAAGGTACAATAAAAATATAACAAAAATATGACAAGTAGCATGTGTCAAGAGATCCATTCATTATGAAAGAATAATAACAACAAAAGTTTCACTTCAAGCAGTTAGAAGCACAAATCTTCTACCAAAAGCATAGGACCTTTTACCTCTGGTTATTTAAAAATATGTCACAGACATAAAGGATGAACACAAGCTTCTAACCACGGGAGTGAATTCAATCAAAAGTCTAGTTTATTTTACCTAGATCAAAATTGGGAATTAGATTATACTTCTTGACCTACATACCCAAACTATACAAACGCCGTTTACCCTGATGTACATTGCAGTCAGACACTGACAATTCACTGCGACCATAGAGCTAAATATGACAACTGAAAACAACAAGATCAAGAAACTTTGACCTCCAAAGCAGTAGCTATGGCAGTTAGTCAACCAAAAAACAAATATTACACCGTTCAGCTTAAAAAGGACTGATTCCACCACATATAAAAAGACAAAACAGAAAATGTAACGATGAGATTTAGTAATTAGTAGAGCCTTAAATGCATACAAAACCCTTCAACTTGTTAGTCATATACTGAGCCACTTAAAGGGAAATATCAGGCTTAATCGTAATTAGGCCAGATCAATACGAACCTTACAAGTAACTAATCAACTAACAATATTGATGATTGAAGATTAAACAATGAAAAGAAATGGAAAACGATTATGAACAGTAACCAAAAAAGTAGAAAAGGAAGGAATTCAGGAAAGCGAACTGAAACAAAATATCTTCAGGCATAAAACAGGACATCTCTCGTGGTTCCAACAAACTATCAAGAACATGATATCGGGGGCTACATAGTCAAACAGATCGCAGTATAACAAGATCTCACAGGCAATGAAGTATCTCTCAAAGAGTCAAATGGAGGAAGAGAAAAAATAATAACGTAATGACTGAATTTTTGTTTCACAATGGATATTACAATGGAAGATCGAGGTCTGCTCGGTACCATATCTGTTTTCAGTTTTCATATTCAGTTTTTGTTCTCCATATTAAATTTTTGTTATCACAAAATGAGAACGTCCCTAGTTATCATATTATAAAATATTCTCAAAAAAATATCTAACTAAACTTATGTATTAATACAAAAAAAACTATTTTGTATAATGTGAAATACATAATAATTTCCACTACAATATACTTCCTGATCATTTTAAATTTATTGTTTCCAATTCTGTTCTGAAAAATTAAAAAGTGCATTTCTGGTACTTCTGGTATGCTAGTGTTGACATAAATATTTTCTCAAAGCTATTACTATAAACTAAAAATAAGTAAAAATAAATCAAAAAGAATATTCTGGAATATCAAAAATTCAAACAGAAAACAATTTTGAAAATGGTATCCAAAGAGACCCTCAATTTCAAAAAGAAATGCATGAACAATTTTTTTCCCCAGTGTGTAAGACTCACATGAACATTATCCTACATCAAATTACAAACTTCAGATATTTTTACTAATGAAAATTTATTGCATTTAGATGTTACCGTTCTTCCAACAATGTGTCGATCAGAGGAAATAAACCCCTCTTGAAATCTGTCCCAAGAACATGTTTCAAGGCGACCAGAAGTTCCTATCATGCAAAAATCTTCCATAAATTATACATTAAAGGAGAAAGACAAATTGAAGAGTACACTGAAAGACGCACAGTATTAACCTTTCGAATAGAAACAGAGTCTGAACAGGTCACAAGCAAGTTCACAATGCTTTTACATATACTTTCTTCATGCGGTCTTATCCAATCAGCAAAACTCTTCAACAGGTAAGTTAAAAAAGAGACCGTCTGCAATGAGCAAAACAAAATCAGGAGTTACATGACAATTAAGAAACAGCGAGTGGTAATAGAAAATGTTTCCGGGGAAGGGGAGGAAATAACAGGATGAAAATTCGTAAATTAGGAATATATATATATATATATATATATATATATATAGTTCAAGCATCTTATCATCAATTCATATTTTTAATGGGTGAATTTATATCGTAATCTCTTAAATTTATCACGTTTTCCTCGTCACTCCACGAATACCTGCATGCATAGCACAGGTCAAGTGGTAGCAATCTACTGATATGTGAATTTCAAGGCATAGGTCATCGGTTCTATAAACCAGAAATCCAAAAGGACCCGATCTTCTTGGTACCTCCCATAAATAGTTTATATGGAGTTATAATGTGTGCAGTTGGTGAGGGTATTGCATGCACCCAGTGGTTTAGCAATGTGTACCCTAAGGGTAGTGGTCACTCATTCCGCCATCATCAGCAAAAAATTCGCCAATCAAGTGAATGAACAATGCTCATTTACCTCTCAAATTTTAATCCTAAGTGGATAGTTGTAAATAACTAGGGTTAGAATCATCAGAGGAATCGAGCTTTGCGAGATATGATCCCTTGTGGTGAACTGTTTGGCACAAGAGGAACATATGTTTCATCGAGATCAACCTGATCCTAGACTTGATTTCGAAGCAAAATAGTAAGCTCAACAAAAAATAGAAGTTAGTTGACAATTTTAGAGATTAAACGGTTGAAATAGGTGAAGAATAAGGTCGAAAATATATAGGACTTGTGGAAGCCGATAAGAAGGGAAGATAGAAATAGAAAGAGATAGAGATAGAGCATGATTAAAGCCATTTCTTCATTCATAATATTCAAGTTTTGATAGTACATGATGCTAAAATGCACCATAAGGTGACTACTACATATGTGCTTCTATTTTTGAAATACATCTAACTAATTAATAAGTCCATAGACTTTCTACTATGCCCTTGACCTTACACATTGCTTCAAGGATGTTGAGGATGTTGACATCAAAGTTCTTGGACTTCTTCTTTTGACAGAACAAGGTCTATCCAAGTTTTGCTGCTTCCTTTATTAACTTTTTCGTAGATGTGCTTGAGATTTCTAGATAGGGAGGACGATCTTAGTCTTAATTGTTGAGGGGTCTCAGGTTCAGCTGTTTGCACATACTTCTTTTTTATCATCCGCCTACTTCTTGTATACTCTGCGTGTATTAGGATGGCTCCCTTTTGGTCGTTGTGAATACAATTGTACTTATCAAAAGAAAATTTGTAAATAGATTAACTCCACTACCAATCAGTTCGACCAGGCACTGGCATCCATATCGTTGTTCGACTCTTAATCAACAATAAATAAGTAGAGATATGCAAATAGTTGGCGGACTAGGATCATCGGAGGAATCAGGCGTAGTGGGATATGTTCCTCATGGTTTATGGTGGACTGTTTGGCACATGAGGAGCAAACGTTGCTTCAAGGATGTTGAGAAGTTAGATTCCATATTGGATGTTTTTGAGTTTGTTGTGTTTTTGTAATAATAAGTCCTACCCCGGTTCTTTTGTTTCCTTTATCGACTTTCTGGAGTTCCGTTTGAGATTCCTTGATATGGGAGTAATATTGGTTGTACAAGGGTGAATTTTTGCATCCATCAATTATTTTACATATTAAGAAAAAGTTTGTAAATAGCTTAGCTCAACCATCAATGAGTTAAACCAAGCACTAGCTTCCATTTCCAACGTTCAGCTCTTCGTCAACAATAAATAATGGTAGCTCAACTCTTGGACCACATGACAGAACCAGAAGTCTGTCTGCCAATAAATATTAACAGCATGCATATCTAAATTAATGACAAGCCGCTAAACTTTAGGATGATTTTAACATTTTCATTAACATAATATCTAATTTTCCACTGAAATGTCTTTCTCCAAGGAATTACTAGATGTACCAAAAAAATATTTAGAATGCAAGAAAAACTACAGTACGCATCTTCAGCCACTTTTCACTCTCATGTTCAAGGTCGCACCAGCTTTGACAATTTAAAAAGTATAGTCATTCAACCAAAAATAGATCGATTGAAAATGAACTTCCTGATTTTAACGATCATATAAATAAAATGATACAATTGTACTAAAGACAGCATGTACATTTGAAGAAATGAGTGATTAACAATTGAAGTAACTATAAGTTATCACAAGTAAAAAAATTGGACTTCCTTATCCTCTCTCAATAGTACACAAAAAATAGAACAGATTTTGCAAATGAGTTGCCAGGTTGAAAAAAGGAAGGGAAACAGGGGGTGTCTTTGGGGGGGAAAGGAGGGAGCGGGGATTGAGAGACTTTGAGCAATTTCTTCTCAGGCTTCTGGTATTCCCTAAAGCATTGTAAATGATTCCACATGATAGGTGGCATGACCTAAAGAAGTGAGGTTTTGTCTCCAAAAGTATCGAAATTTTAATTATAGAAATCAGTTCACGGTAAATCTTCCAATTATATGATAATCAACTTGAGAAGTTCTCTATGTCAATAAAATAATTTTGCAAGACAGCCACAATAAAGGAAAAGAATCAACAGATACAAAAGCAGACTGTGCAAGTTACTGCGAAGATGCATCTCCTACTTGTTTCTCCAATAAAAGAAAAAGGTAAGAATATAAGTATAAACAGGTAACTGTATCTGAGTAGAGAAGGAAAGTTGGAAATGAAGAGTTCCCACATTGGCCTATTATTTCTTCTATTCCTCCGAAAGGCACTCCAACCACTTGGTTTGTGAGTAAACAAATGAGTGAAATATGATACTTTCATGTATTCCCTGATTCTAGGTAACTCATTCAAGTCAACATATTAAATATGAACTATAAGCATTACATCAGAATCATTAACACTCACCTTAACTTGTGCCCCCTTCAGCTCAACAAAGTGAGCCTTCAAATGGGTTGGAACCTTTTCAGGACCCGGGATGGATATAGCCGCAACCATTTGGGGCAACAAATGAGGAATATTGGTCTGAACTAGCCTGCTATACAACTGAAATAGAAACATAACCACCAATGGACTCTCTGTAACAATCTTAAAAGACCGCGTACTTGGATTAAGCTGCCCAGCACCAACTGCATGACTCATTTGGTCTGACATATCCATAGTCAGGGGCTTAACATCTTCAATAAAAGACAGTGCAGATGTAGTAGAATTTGATCCTGATAATGTAGGTGCAGGTGGCGGCACAGCCCCACTTTCAAAAAAATGGGTTACAGTCAACCTAAAATTCTGGTAAATTTTACATACAAAATCCAAAAAGGGCTGAACTTCATTCTCTAAAGTTGGTCTAAAGTTTCTTAGGAGATCGAAAATGATACGTATACAAATTAAGCCATTTTCTTCATTATCTGTAGTGAGTACGTGCATTGCAACTTTCAGAAGCTCCTGAACAAAGGGTCTAAGGACTTCACTGTGAGGAAGACGATTCAAAATCTCTACGACTACATTTCGGAGCTTATGCTCGGGATTATCAGTGAACTGTGGCTTCGTAATCTGATAAAGAATCGCCGAGAATGCTCTGAAGTAACATCTAAGGAAATTCAAGTACTCCCCTGTGTGAGTAATCTCTAAACTTTCCCGAACCTCCATTGCCATTTGAAGCCTCATTTGAATTGCTGCACCAAAAACACACAAAATAAACATATACACGTGTACATAAAAACGCGAAAAACTATATAAAATGAATATACATATAGATGGAAAGATTGACGGAGTACCGAGGTCGGGTTCGATGAGGTGCCGAGCATGTTGCTCGAGATTCTGGATGGGACTCATGTTGGAAGAAACCCTAGTTTTTTGATGGAGTGATAAAGTTGTTGAGGTTGAATTGCTTTCTAGGGTTTTAAGTACCGTTGCTTCAGGACTGGTGCTTTTGAGTTAAAAGTAACTGAACTGGAGCTACTGTTTCGGTGGATGAGTGCAAATTGAACCTGATTTCGGTTCAGAACAAACGGATTCCAGGGTTTGATATATGATATATATAAATAGTATATATATAATTATAAGTTTAGTGATCATTCATTGATCTGAAGAGAGTCGCATACAAGCTTTCCCTCTCGGAGATGGCGTTACTTCGTCTGTGCAGAAGAACTGGGAATTTATATGGGAAAGGAGGGCCGCCGTAGTAGATTTTGTTCTTTTTTTTGTTTCTGTCGATTGGGAACTGGGAATTTTTAATACGGGAAAAATCTCTTTTATTAAAACTCTATATCTATATATATATATATAATGACCCAAAATGTATCTAAATCTTTAAAAAAATAAAATTATTATAAAATATTACTAAAATCAATAACAAAGAAGATTAGAGAAAAGAGATCATTCTATTTGTATTTGGTATATCACTTAATCACTTTACAATTATCTTATTTATAGAAATAAGAACATCAATACTACTAAGAAGTTACAAAACTCAAAAGTCATGAGTTTCAAAACTGTATCTAGACATCCATAATATTATGAATCTAGACATACATAATTTTATAACACCCTCCCTTTGATGTCTATTATATAGCTATACGCATTGAAAACTGTCTCATTAAAAACCTTATCAGGAAAAACCCAATGAGAAAAAACCTTGGTTAAGGAAAAAAGAGTGCAACGCGTATTAGCTCCCCCTCATGAATGTATCCTTAAGTTGTCGCATTCCAATATTACGACGTAATCCTTCAAACGTTGCAGTTGATAATGATTTGGTGAACAAATCTGCTAGATTATCTTTTGAGCGAATTTGTTGAATATCAATGTCACCACACTTATCAAGGTCATGTATGAAAAAGAATTTCAGTGAGATGTGTTTTGTTCTATCTCCTTTGATGTATATTCCTTTTAATTGAGCTATACGTGCAGCATTGTCTTCATACAGAATGGTTGGAGTTCCTTTGTTGGAGGATAAATCGCATGTTTCACGAATATGTTGAGTCATTGATCTCAACTATACACATTCTCGACTTGCTTCATGGATTGTAAGTATTTCAGCATGATTAGATGAAGTGACAACTAATATTTGCTTTGTAGATCTCCATGATATAGCAGTATCACCACACATAAAGAGATAACCTGTTTGAGATCGACCTTTATGTGGGTCAGATAAATACCCTGCATCAGCATATCCAACTAATTTATGATTATCATTATTTGAATAAAATAAGCCCATATCCATAGTTTCTCGTAGGTAACGGAAAATATGTTTAACTCAATTCCAATGTCTCCGGGTATGAGAAGAGCTATATATTGCTAACAAATTCACAGAGAAAGCTATATCAGATGGTGTATTATTAGCAAGATACATTAATGCACCAATTACACTGAGGTATGGTACTTCAGGACTGAGTAATTCTTCATTATCATCACGAGGTCTAAAAGGGTCCTTTTTTCACATCAAGTGATCTAACAACCATTGGTGTACTCAATGGATGAGCTTTATCCATAAAAAATCTTTTAAGGACATTATTTGTGTAAGTTGACTGATGAATGAGAATTTTATCTGCTAAATGCTCAATCTGCAGGCCGAGACAAAATTTTATTTTCCTAAATCTTTCATCTCATATTTTTTCTTTAAATAATTCATTGTCTTTGGAATCTCTCCACGAGTTCCAATAATATTTAAATCATCAACATACACAGCAATGATAGCAAAATCGGATTTCAACTTTTTTATAAAAACACATGGGCATATAGGGTTATTATTATACCATTCTTTCAATAAATATTCACTAAGACGATTGTACCACATGCGTCCTGATTGCTTTAACCCATATAGGGACCTTTGCAACTTGATTGAATAAACTTATCGGGGATTTGAATTATATGCTTCAGACATTTTAAATCCTTCAGGGATTTTTATATAAACATCATTATCAATTGTTCCATATAAATAGGCTGTAACAACATCCATTAGACACATATCTAATTTTTCATGAGTTGTGAAGCTAATAAGATACCGCAATGTAATTGCATCTACCACAGGAGAATATGTTTCATTGTAATCAATGTCAGGTCTTTATGAAAATCCTTGTGCCACAAGTCGTGCCTTATATCTTACGATTTTATTTTTCTCATTTATTTTCCGCACAAATACCTATTTGTATCCAATAGGCTTTACTTCTTCGGGTGTTTGGACTACAGGTCCAAAAACTTCACGTTTTACAAGTGAATTTAATTCTGTCTGTATTGCTTACTTCTATTTTGGCCAATCATTTATTCGTCTACATTCTTTGACAGAATTAGGCTCAGAATCCTTGTTTTCATTAATTATATCAAGTGATATTGTGAGACCCCGAATTTTATGAAATAAAAGTATTCAATTTTCTTAAAATTATTATTCTATTTAGTAAATGGTTAGATTGATAAAATGTTAGAGTCAAGGGTGATATGTGAAAATTTTACAAAGTAAGCAAGTGTGTAAGACCCCAACTTTTTTTATAAATAAAATCGAATTTCTCTAATTATTATTTTAAATAATAAGGTGTTAATTTGATATAATGTCGTGGTTATGGGTGAAAATTTTACAAAATAAGTAAGCGGTTATAAAATATTCATTGTTGTCGGGAAATATTCGTTTGGTCATGGAATATTATTGTTGTCGGGAAATATTCGTACGATGGTGCAGCCATTTGTGGACCCCACAACGGAATTATTGTCGGAATGAGAAAACAACAGAAATATTTTTTATGAAAATAGCGGCGAAAATTTTATCGTTAACTGTTGAACTACCCGGTAATAAAAGTACAGTAATACGCGTGGTTGCATAGTAGCACACGGTATTGATTATTGGTGCTTACGTGAGAAGTCACTCAGTTTTACTCAATAATTGTTACAGTAATTACTGTTCAAAATTTTATTTTATTGATTCAATAATTGTTACGTTGATATTTTATATTATTGTTGGTTCAATAATTATCACTACACAGTATTTTCCATTATCAGATCAATAATTCATATTATTTGAATAATATTATCAGATAGCATTATTGATAATGTTTAGAAAGTTCTGTCTAAGGAGAGATTTGGTCATCTAATTGCGCGCTAGTAAGGATAAATCCTCATCGGAAAGCCCCTTATTTTCTGGGAACGACCTGGTTGTCATAATTGTGATTCTGTAATATTATTTGTGAATAATTAATTATTAATTTATATGATAAGAAAATATTTATTTTATGTGAATATATTTATTGTGGTTATAAATGAAGGATCTAATGTTGTGGACGAAATAGAGGTGCTGAAAATCATCCGTATGTGGATTTTGGACATTTTCTATTTGAAATTTAGAAAAACTTAAAACTACAAAGTTATAGATAATTAAATTTCCTATGGAAAGGACATGAGATTTGAATTTTTCTGATAAAAGAGCTATTTTATATGAATTATTGAAGTTACTAATTATTTAAAATATTTTGAAAATTTTTAGAATTGGTGGGCCCCACTTTTGATTGGTGAGAAATATGCTGAAATTTTATTTCAAAAGTGGTGGGCGGGAATAGTAGCAGGTAAAGCCATCAGGTAGCAGGTTAAGTGTAAGACCCCAATTTTTTAATGAATAAAATCAAATTTTCTCTATTTATTATTATGAATAATAAGGTATTAATTTGATATAATGCTTTGGTTATGAGTGAAATGTGCAAATTTTTCAAAGTAAGCAAGTGGTTATAAAATATTAATTGTTGTCGGGAAATATTCATTTGGTCGTAGAATATTCTTTCTGTCGGGGAATATTCCTACGACGGCGCAGCCATTTGTGGGCCCCATAACAAAATAACTGTCGGATGAAGAAAACGACAAATTTAAATTTTTATAAATAACGGCGTAATCGTTACCGTTAATACTGTTGGAATATCCGGTGGATAAAGTAAAGTAATACGCGTTGTTGCACAGTAGCACACGGTATTGCACAATATTTTTAAATTATTGATTCTTACGTAAGAAGGCACTACTCAATAATTATTGCAGTAATTACTGTTCAATATTTTATTTTATTGATTCAATAATTGCTACGTTAATATTTTATATTATTGTTATTTTAATAATTGTCACTGCACATTATTTTCCATTATCAGATCAATAATTCATATAATTTGAATAATATTATTAGATAGCATTATTGACAATGTCTAGAAAGTTCTGTCTAAGGAGAGATTTGATCATCTAATTACGCGCCAGTAAGGAAAAATCCTTATTGGAAAGCCCTCTCTTTCCTGAGAACTACCTGGTTGTCATTATTGTGATTCTATAATATTATTTGTGAATAATTAATTATTGATTTATATGATAAGAAAATATTTATTTGATGTGGATATAAATGATGGATATATTTATATGGTTTGAAAGTAAGGAATTAATGTTGAGGTGTTTTATCAGTATTTTATCGGATTGGAGGTATTAAAAGAGCAAATCGATGTTCTTAAAGCCCTATTGCGTGAGTCATACTTTTAATCCGACCGTTGGATCGTTGTGATTTTTGGATATGTTATACATATATAAGTTGAGTGTATATTCACAAATTTTGAACCGTTAAAAATTAACGTATGATTTGTTATGAATTTTAAGAGGTATTAAAAATCGTCCGTATGTGGATTTCGGATATTTTCTTATTCGAATTTGGAAAAACTTAAACTTTCAAAGTTGTAGAGAATTAAATTTCCTATGAAAAGGACATGAGATTCGAATTTTTCTGATAAACGGGCTATTTATTATGAATTATTGAAGTTTCAAAAAATAAAATATTTTTATTAAAATTATGGGTGGGCCCCACTTTTGGTTGTTGAGGAAGATGGCTGATTTTTGGTGGGTAGAATAGTAGCAGATAAAGTTATCAGGTAGCAGGTCAAGTCTGCTTCGGCGTGCTAACATTTTCCTATAAATAGAGAGCTAAGTTAGAAATAAAAATCACACAAGAATTCATAAGTTTTATTTCTTTCTCTCTCTATATTATCGAGCGTATTTTGTGAGTATTTAGATACTTGGTGAGTTGCTTTTCATCCGTGTAAGTTTTCTTCAACGTCATATCCCATATCCAGTCAGAAATACTGCTCTTTTGAGGTAAAAGATATTAATGGATGCTATATATTCTTCATAATGATGTTATTCTTTCAATATCATTATACTGAAATATTGGTATAGATTTTATTGTGGAATTTCTACATTTTTGAGTCGGGGTTACTATACCTGGCAAACGGGCCGGGCCAAGGCCGGGCCGGGCCAAAAAGGCCTGAGTTTTGGTGGGCTGAAAATGGCCAGCCCGTGGCCCGAGGCGGCCGGGCCGGGCCGGCCCGCGGGCTTCGGCCATTAATTTTTTTTTTTGCAAACTATTTGTTACACCAAAAATAATAATAATAAATATTAAAAATAATAAAATAATTAATAATAAACAATAATACAAACAAACACGATTAATTAATTACATACATTAACTACATATCTCAATTAATTAAAATTGTAATAGTATTATAAATTAGTATTATTAATTAATTTTGAATTATAGTTAAAATATATTGAAGATTACATTAAAAATAAATAGTTGTTGTAGCTTAGTTGGTTTGAACTCTTATTTATTTACTTACAAGTCTTGTGTTCAAGCCTCAAAACCTAACACTTTATTTTAAAAAAAAAATAAAAATTAATTGTTGGCGGGCGGGCCGGGCCTCCACGGGCTGGGCCAAAAAGGCCCGAGTTTTCATGGGCTTAAAAACAGCGGCCCAAAGCCCGGGTTTTGGCGGGCGGGCCGGCCTGGCCCGCGGGCTTTGGGCCCGTTTGCCAGGTCTAGGAGTTACTATTCACGTATACGACACTATTTACATATACAACACTATTCATCCGTATGGCACTATTTGTAAGACCCCAACTTTTATAAAGATGAATTTTCTATAAATATCATTTTTAAATATTATGAAGTTAATTTGATATAATGTTATAGTTGTGGGTAATATTTATAAATTTTGTAAAGTACGCAAGTTGTTATATAATATTCGATTGGTCGGACAATATTTATTTTAACAAGGAATATTAGTACAACGGCACAATCATTGGTGGACCCCACAACGAAATTATTGTCAGATTGAAAAAATGACAAAAATATTTTATTAAAAATAACGGCGAAAGTTTTACCATTGATATTGTTAAACTACTCGGTAGTAAAAGTACAGTAATACGCGTGGTTGCATAGTAGCACACAGTATTGATTATTAATGCTTATGTGAGAAGTCACTCAGTTTGATTCAATTATTGTCAGTTAATAATATGAATTATTTAGCGATAATGAAGTTTTGTTTTATTCGTATTATTAACGTAATAAAACAGAAACATCTTTTTATATAAAACGGAATAATTTATTAAAGTTATTCTATAAATATAATATATTATATTTTATTTAAAAGATTTTTCTTTAAATATGGACCGTCAGATTAAAGTAATCAATCTGGACCGTTCATGGATTAGTTACTATGCATTCCATTTTTCTATAAATAGCAGCTCATTCCTTCATTATTTCTTACGAATTCACTGAACTCTAGAGAGAGAAACTATAGAGAGAAACTATAGAGAGAGAGAAGAAAAATATTATGCTACTTAACTACTTCCTTATTTCAGTTCTTCTTTAAAACGGTAAGGGGTGTTATTCTTTCTTATTCATGAAGAGAACTTTTGTTATTCCATTTCTTATTATTCTGTTGGAATAACCTGTATACGTGGTCTACCCTATACTTGGTGACATTCTTCTATTATTCTGTTGGAACATCCTGTCTGTGTGTTTTATACCGGACCTGGTTCCGTTTTTATTATTATTCTGTTGGAACATCATGTCTGTGTGTTTTACACCGGATCTGGTTCTATTATTTATTATTCTGTCAGAATATCCTGTCTGTGCGGTCTATCGCATGCCGGGTGATTTCTTTTGTTATTCCATTCTTTATTATACTCAGTTGGTTAAGTTTTAACTTCTATACTCCATGAAATTAGTGGAATATCCTTGATAATTGCGTTTCATCCAGTATCTTTTCATGAAAATATTATTCTAAGCATTCTTGAATTTTACTCCACAAAACAGTGTCATGTTGACAATTTGGACGTTGTTAATTCTTGGATAAATTAATTCTTGAACTTGTTTTATTGAATTCTTATATCATTGTCATCATCCTCATGTTTATAAAATGTTGAAAGTCATATGTGGCCTGTAGTGCATAGATGGACTTGGTATGATTATGACTAGGGATTATTCGGTATAATCATGACCGTAATGTACAAATGATGTGGTAAAAGTCCTCATTGGCCCGCAGTGCATGATGGACAGTTGTTGGCATGATCATGACCATTAATGAATACACGAATATCCTTGGCCGTAGTGCAGGGGTGATTCGATGATGTGGATTATTTTATTAAGCTGAGTCCCAGCGATAACAGTGTTGAAAAACCTTTTAAATCATAGAAGATAGTAGATTTTATTTTCTACTTGACTCTTTTAATGGATTGCTTGTTCCGCTGCAGTTAAACTTGATGTTCATTATATTTTATCAGTTTAACACTGTTGAAGGCTAATGGTAATTTATTCTGCATTATCTTAGTCATAATATTTCTTACTGGGCTAGTTGAGCTCACCCTTTCTTTCACTGTTCTCTTCAGGAAATGAGAATATAGCTGGGACGAGTCGGGGAATGGAGTGATGGACCAGATAATAGTATTAATAGTCCTCACTATTCTGTTAAATAATGTGACAATAATTGTAATGAGGACTCCTTTTGAGTTTGTATTGTCTCTAGTAGATAATAATTGTATTCAAACTCACAGTTATGTTTTGTCGTATTGTACACGACAGTTGTATTAGTAAGTTGTATTAGTATTCTGTACCATGTATCTGACGACCCAAGATGGGTGATGTATACCTAATTTTGGGGGCGTCACAGTTGGTATCATAGCTTAGGGATATGATCCCTGGCTAAGATGTGAGAATAGAACTAGGAGGGGAAAGACGGGGAATTCCTTTGCTAGTATGACCTACCTAAGTTTATTTGTATGGTATTTAATTGGTCGGTCAGAATATAAGGATAATATATGATATATCAATTAACTTTTGTTTTGTGGCAGTATCTGAAAATGACATCCGAGAATGTTGAAAATAGTAATGGAGCACAGACGACTGTTGATTCACCACATATCAATAATCGGGATAATGTGAATCAGGAAGGTGACAATCCTCATGCAAACAACAATACTGACCAAATGATGAACGATGAAATGCTCAGAAGTTTTATGCAGTTCATGCAACAGCAGGCGAGAGCGGCTCCTATTCAAAATATAGGTGGAAACACTGAAAACTCTCGGACGGTCACCGCTATACAGTTCGAGGAGCTGGGACCACCGGAGTTTAAGGGAGAGCCAAAACCACTTATAGCGGAAACATGGATAAAGCAGATCACCAAGATATTTGATGTCTTGGGATGCTCTGAGGAGCAAAAGGTTCCCTTTGCCGCCTTTATGTTGCGAGGAGAGGCAGATTACTGGTGGGAATCGATTAAGCGTACTCAACCTGCCGCACTGAAGATGTCTTGGGAGAAGTTCCAAGAGCTGTTCAATGACAAATACTTTTTCGAAACTGTTCGTCACATGAAGGAGGTAGAGTTCATCAAATTGGAGCAGAATAATATGACCGTGTCGTAGTATGAGGCTAAATTTACTGAGTTGTCCCGGTTTGCGTCCCACTTGGTGGATAATGAAGAGCGAATGACGCGAATATTTTTGCGAGGTTTGAAACCTGAGATACGTCAACATCTTATTTCTCATAAACTGTGTTTGTATTCAGATGGTGTGAATAGGACTCAGTTAGTGGAGCGCGATAACGAGTCAACACAACCAAAAGAGAGCAGTCGGCAAAATGATAATACCAGTGAGAGCAGTCATCGAAGCGGTAACAACATGCGTGGTGGGAATCAACAGGCTAGAAATGGTAACCACTTCGGTGGTAATCAGGGCCAAAACAATAAGAATGGTCATTTCAAGAAGAAGAGATTCAACAATGATGGAAAGACGTCAGCACCAGCACCCGTTGTTAAGGAAGGAGAACGACCACCAATCATATGTTTCAAATGCGGAGGGGAGGGACACATCATTCCAAACTGCGCGATGCCGTCTAAAACATGTTATAATTGTGGAAGAGAAGGTCATTTAGCTTGATTTTGTCGTTTACCAAAAACAAGTTTAGCCAGGATGGAGGCACCAAAGGCTGTCCCAGAAAAGTCAAAACCGGTAGTGCAAGGGAGAGCGTTTTTTGTGACCTCCCAGAAAGTAAGGAACCCGAATGAGGTCATTACGGGTAAGCTTATCATAAATTCTAACGAAGTCTATACTTTATTTGATACCGGTTCTACCCATTCTTTTATTTCTCCTACTTGCGCTCATCGATTAAATTTGACTCCGGAGAAATTAGACTTTAACTTATCTGTTTGAAACTCCATTGGGAGAAACCTTCATTACATCCACGGTTTATAAGTCTTGTTTGGTTCAAGTTGGTACCCACACGTTACCTGCCAATCTGATTTCATTAAAAATACTTGCATTTGACGTGATTTTAGGGATTGATTGGTTAACTACTCATCATACAAAAATTGATTGTTTTCGTAAGGTTGTTAGCTTTCATATTCCTAATCGACCTATTATGCGAATTCAAGCAACCAAACCATTAAAATCAATCGCTGTCATCTCAAGCCATAAAGCTATTCGTTTATTGAAAAACGGATGTCAAGCTTTCTTAGCTCATGTCACGGATCTAAACAAAAATACGTCAGTTTTGAATGATATTTCTATTGTTAATAAATTCCCTGACGTATTCCCTGAAGAACTTCCTGGCCTACCCCCAGAGCGTGAAATTGAATTTTGTATCGACCTTGAACCCGGTACAAAACCTATTTCCAAAGCCCCATGTCGAATGGCTCCTATTGAACTTCAGGAGTTAAAGATCCAACTGCAAGAATTGTTAGACATTGACTTTATTCGTCCTAGTACTTCTCCTTGGGGTGCTCCTGTGCTATTCGTGAAGAAGAAAGATGGAAGTATGCGACTTTGTATTGATTATCGGGAGTTGAATCATGTCACCATAAAAAACAGGTGCCCATTGCCACGTATTGATGACCTGTTTGACCAGTTACAAGGAGCACAATTCTTTTCAAAGATCGATCTTCGTTCTGGATATCATCAGCTAAAGGTTAGAACTGAGGATATTCCAAAGACGGCTTTCAGAACTCGGTACGGGCATTATGAATTCCTAGTCATGTCCTTTGGATTGACTAATGCTCCTGCTGCCTTCATGGATATGATGAATCGGGTATTCAAGGAATATTTGGATCACTTTGTGGTCGTCTTTATTGATGACATCCTTATTTATTCTAAAAGCCGTGAAGATCATGAGCAACACTTGAGGCTGGTACTCCAAAAGCTTCGTGAATACAAGCTTTATGCCAAGTTAAAGAAATGCGAGTTCTGGCTAGAGGAGGTAGCATTCCTTGGGCACGTAGTATCAAGTCGTGGAATATCTGTTGACCCGGCAAAGATTGAAGCTATTCAAAGCTGGGAACAACCTAAATCGGTGACCGAAGTACGTAGCTTTCTTGGTTTAGCTGGTTATTATTGGAGATTCGTGAAAGAATTTTCTCGAATCGCTACTCCATTAACTCAGCTGACTCGGAAAGATACAAAGTTCGGTTGGAGCGAAGAATGTGATAAGAGTTTTCAAGAACTCAAGAGGAGACTCATTTCAGCACCTGTTCTAATAATACCATCTGGCTCGGAGGGATTTGTCATCTACAGTGATGCTTCGAGCAAAGGGTTGGGATGCGTTCTCATGCAACATGGAAAAGTCATAGCCTATGCATCAAGACAACTCAAGAAATATGAGAGGAATTATCCTACTCATGATCTAGAGTTGGCAGCTGTTGTCTTTGCACTTAAAATTTAGAGGCATTACTTGTATGGGGAGAAGGTGGAGATCTTTACGGATCATAAAAGCCTCAAATATTTTTTCACTCAAAAGGAACTAAACATGCGACAACGACGTTGGCTTGAACTGGTGAAAGATTATGATCATACCATTCAATACCATCTTGAAAAAGCGAACGTGGTAGCTGACGCATTGAGTAGAAGATCATATGCAAGTACGAGTGCGATATTGTCAACACAAAGGCCCATTTTATGTGACTTGCAAAGGATGGAGATAGAGTTAAAGACTCCAGGGACCCATGTGATGATGGCGAATATACGAGTAGAACCGACTTTAATCGATAAAGTTAAAGCTTCTCAAGCTACAGACTTGGAGCTGATGCGTATGAGGAAGAACGTGCAAGAAGGTGCTATGCCGGAATCAAGAATCGATGAAGAAGGAATACTTCGAGTCAACTCCAGACTTTGTGTTCCTAAGGACCCTGATTTAAAGTATGAAATCATGATGGAGGCGCACAACACACCGTTTGCAATCCATCCTGGGAGTACCAAAATGTATCATGATCTTCGTCATACATTTTGGTGGAGCAATATGAAGCGAGAGATAGCGCTGTTTATCTCAAGGTGTCTAACTTGTCAACGAGTCAAGGCGGAGCATCAAGTACCAAAAGGTCCATTGCAACCACTTGAAATTCCAAAATGGAAGTGGGAGCACATTACTATGGATTTCGTTACCGGTCTTCCTAAGGTTTCTCAAGGTATAGATGCAATTTGGGTCATTGTTGATAGATTGACCAAGTCTGCTCATTTCTTACTGATACGAGAAACTTATACACTTGAACGTCTTACTCGTATGTACATAAACGAGATTGTAAGACTGTATGGTATGCCAGTATCCATAGTTTTTGACCGAAACCCAAGATTCACTTCACGATTTTGGTTTAGCTTACAAAAAGCTATGGGCACGGATTTACGATTTAGTTCGACATATCATCCTCAGACGAACGGACAATCAGATAGAACTATTCAAACTCTGGAAGATTTATTAAGACTCTGTGTCCTTGACTTCAAGGAAAGTTAGGACAAGTTCTTATCATTGGTGGAGTTTTCCTACAACAACAGTTATCAAGCAAGTATTGACATGGCTCCATTCGAAGCGTTGTATGGAAGAAAGTGTCATTCTCCAGTATGCTGGGATGAGGTGGGTGAAGCAACGTTGTTGGGACCGGAGTTGGTACGTATGACTACAGAAAAGATTCAAACGATCCGACTACATATAAAAACCTCACAAGATCGACAAAAGAGTTATGCTAATCTTCATCGAAAGGACGTGGAATTTGATATAGGAGATCATGTGTTCTCACGTGTTGCTCCATGGAAAGGAGTTACGAGATTTGGAAAGAAAGGAAAGCTCAATCCTCGATTCATCGGTCCATTTTTAATCCTCGATCAAGTAGGAACTGTGGCTTATAGACTCGCTTTATCGCCAAGTATGTCTCGTTTTTATAACGTTTTTCACATATCTATGTTACGTAAATATGTGGAAGACCCGAACCACATTATTGAGTTAGAACCGGACGAAATAGCGGAGGATTTGACGTATGAAGAAGTTCCTGTTCAAATCTTGGATAAGAAGGAACATATTCTACGCTCCAAGGTTATACCTCAAGTCAAAGTTTTGTGGAGAAATCACGATGTTGAGGAAATGACTTGGGAGTTAAAATCTGAAATGAAGTCAAGGTATCCTTACCTCTTCGACATACCAGGTACGTACCCTAATTTCGAGGGCAAAATTTCATAAGAAGGGGAGGTTGTAAGACTCCAACTTTTATAAAGATGAATTTTCTATAAATATCATTTTTGAATATTATGAAACTAATTTGATACAATGTTATAGTTGTGGGTAATATTTATAAATTTTGTAAACTACGCAAGTTGTTATATAATATTCGATTGGTCGGGGAATATTCGTTTTAACAGGGAATATTCGTACAACGGTACAATCATTGGTGGATCCCACAACAGAATTATTGTCGGATTGAGAAAATGACAAAACTATTTTATTAAAAATAACGGCGAAAGTTTTACCATTGATACTGTTGAACTACTCGGTAGTAAAAGTACAGTAATACGCGTGGTTGCATAGTAGCACACGGTATTGATTATTAATGCTTATGTGAGAAGTCACTCAGTTTGATTCAATTATTGTCTGTTAATAATATGAATTATTTAGCGATAATGAAGTTTTGTTTTATTCGTATTATTAACGTAATAAAACAGAAACATCTTTTTATATAAAACAGAATACTTTATTAAAGTTATTCTATAAATAGAATATATTATATTTTATTTAAAAGATTTTTCTTTAAATATGGACCGTCAGATTAAAGTAATCAACCTGGACCGTTCATGGATTAGTTACTATGCATTCTATTTTTCTATAAATAGCAGCTCATTCCTTCATTATTTCTTACGAATTCACTGAACTCTAGAGAGAGAAACTATAGAGAGAAACTATAGAGAGAGAGAAGAAAAGTATTCTGCTACTTAACTACTTCCTTATTTCAGTTCTTTTTTAAAACGGTAAGGGGTGTTATTCTTTCTTATTCATAAAGAGAACTTTTGTTATTCCATTTTTTATTATTCTGTTGGAATAACCTGTATACGTGGTCTACCCTATACTTGGTGACATTCTTCTATTATTCTGTTGGAACATCCTGTCTGTGTGTTTTACACCGGACCTGGTTCCGTTTTTATTATTATTCTGTTGGAACATCCTGTCTGTGTGTTTTACACCGGATCAAGTTTCATTATTTATTATTCTGTCGAAATATCCTGTCTGTGCGTTTACGCCGGACCTGGTTCCATTATTTATTATTCTGTCGGAATATCCTGTCTGTGCGTTTACGCCGGAACTGGTTCCGTTATTTATTTTTCTATTAGAATAACTTGTTTGTGCGGTCTATCGCATGTCGGGTGATTTCTTTTGTTATTCCATTCTTTTGTTATTCCATTCTTTATTATACTCAGTTGGTTAAGTTTTAACTTCTATACTCCATGAAATTAGTGGAATATCCTTGATAATTGCGTTTCATCCAGTATCTTTTCATGAAAATATTATTCTAAGCATTCTTGAATTTTACTCCACAAAACAGTATCATGTTGACAATTTGGACGTTGTTAATTCTTGGATAAATTAATTCTTGAACTTGTTTTATTGAATTCTTATATCATTGTCATCATCCTCATGTTTATAAAATGTTGAAAGTCATATGTGGCCTGTAGTGCATAGATGGACTTGGTATGATTATGACTAGGGATTATTCGGTATAATCATGACCGTAATGTACAAATGATGTGGTAAAAGCCCTCATTGGCCCGCAGTGCATGATGGACAGTTGTTGGCATGATCATGACCATTAATGAATACACGAATATCCTTGGCCGTAGTGCAGGGGTGATTCGATGATGTGGATTATTTTATTAAGCTGAGTCCCAGCGATAACAGTGTTGAAAAACCTTTTAAATCATAGAAGATAGTAGATTTTATTTTCTACTTGACTCTTTTAATGGATTGCTTGTTCCGCTGCAGTTAAACTTGATGTTCGTTATATTTTATCAGTTTAACACTGTTGAAGGCTAATGATAATTTATTCTGCATTATCTTAGTCATAATATTTCTTACTGGGCTAGTTGAGCTCACCCTTTCTTTCACTGTTCTCTTCAGGAAATGAGAATATAGCTGGGACGAGTCGGAGAATGGAGTGATGGACCAGATAATAGTATTAATAGTCCTCACTATTCTGTTAAATAATGTGACAATAATTGTAATGAGGACTCCTTTTGAGTTTGTATAGTTTCTAGTAGACAATAATTGTATTCAAACTCACAGTTATGTTTTGTCGTATTGTACACGACAGTTGTATTAGTAAGTTGTATTTGTATTCTGTACCATGTATCTGACGACCCAAGATGGGTGATGTATACCTAATTTTGGGGGCGTCGCACTATCTACGTATATGACATTATTTATACGGTACTAAGTACGAATACGGAGTTACTATTCACGAGTTACTATTCACAAGTTACTATTCATGTATTACTATTCATGGGTACTATTCACGACAAAATTGATTTCTTTTTCTGACCAAATTATCGTTGATTTATGAATCTTACTCTTGAAATTAAATCCATGTTTTGATCATATTATTTTTATTATCATATATAACATTTTTATAATCCCAGTGATGAAATTTCTCTTTGACTTAAGTGTAAAGATGGGTAGATTATTAGTATGATCGTGACTATGGGTTCTCTTTGGCCAGTAGTGCAAAGATAAATTGTTGACTGGTATGATCATGACCATTGAATTTATAATTGAATATCTTTAGCTTAAGTGCAAAGGTGAATTGATCAACATGGTTATAATTATTGTTTATATAAATTCTGAAATGATTATATATTTATTTGAGATATTAATATATTTAGCCTATAGTGCAAATATGAACTGTTGATGAATATATTTGGCCTGTAGTACAAATATGAACTGTTGAGGAATATCTTTGGCCTGTTGTGCAAAGATGAATTGTTGATGAATATCTTTGGCACGTAGTGCAAAGATGACCTATTGTTTAATATCTTTGGCCAGTAGTGCAAAGATGAACTGGTGACGAATATCTTTGGCCCGTAGTGTAAAGATGAAGTTATTAGTATGATTATGAACAGGAACTGTGATTTGGTATAACCATTAGTATGATTATGAACAGGAACTGTGATTTGGTATAACCATTAGTATGATTATGAACAGGAACTGTGATTTGGTATAACCATAATCTTTGATGTTTCAGGTAAAGACTTGTGATAAAAATTATCTTCGTCCTGGGTGCGAAGAGGAATTTAGAATCACCATTATGATTATGAGTTATTCATATGATTGTGGATCAGAACTGTTGATTGATGTTACAGGGATAAATTATTGTTGGTAGATTTTTAACATGGAGAAGATAATAGACTTTATGGTCTATTTGACTCTTCTAATGGATTGCTCGTTCCGCTGTAACTATGGTTGAAATTTTTTATCATCTACCATATGTTCTAAATCTCTAATTTATTACTGTTGAAGGCTATTGATAATTTATTTATCTTTAGTCATGATATTTTTTACTGGGCTAGTTGTGCTCACCCTTCTGTTTCACAATTCCTTTCAGGTAATAAGAGTGTAGCTGGGTCGAGCGGGGGTAACAGGAGAATAGAACGGTGGTCATCATTTAGTAGTTATATTTGGTGAATCAAATAGGGTGAGGCGAACCCAACGTTGGAAGGGTGTTTTGTCACTATCGTACAAGATGTCTAATGGCATACAACCTCGTATCATTATAAGACAAGGTTGTGCATATCCACTTGCTGAGTATATCTACGAGCACTACCTATATAATCTTGGTATTTTTTTGAAGTATAATTCTCAATTAGAGACAGTGGAGATAATGATATGTCAAGAGAAGACTCACCATTAAAAAGAATATGATAGTAATCTTCTCATTTTTTTTGGGTCTATTGGGTCAACCAAGGATAATTCTGTGGACATATGATATCTATCATAACCTAGACGCATGGCCTCCCATGTACGAAGGTTTTCTTGAGCACTTCCCAAATATTTTAATTTCTAAAATAATTTTTGTCTATACCTTTATGTAAGATGTCATTGTGACGTGCTATCCAAGGTTGGGATGAGAGTCACAGTTGGTATATATTTGTATCAAAACTCACAGCATATGTGTTGTTGTATTTTGCACGACAATTGTTGTAATAAAGTTGTAGTAATTTTTTGTACCACGTATTTGGCGACTCAAAATAGGTTGGATGGATTTCACCTATTTTGGGGTTGTCACATTAAGTCTGCTTCGGCGTTATAATATTTTCTTATAAATAAGGTACTTAGTTAGAATTGAAAATCATACCAGAAATAAGTTTTCTCTCTTTCTCTCTCTATATTATCGAGCGTATTTGTGTGAGTATTTAGATACTTTGAGAGTTGCTATTCAGTACAAGTTCTTTCAGCACTAATCCAATATTCCAGTCAGAAGTACTGCTCTTTTGAGGTAAGGGGTATTATTTATTTCACATTCTGAAGAGAGATTATTTTTCGTATTCGTATAAATATTATTTCCGTTCAATATTCATAAGAAATTTTATTTCGTTCAATATTCGCGAGAAATATTATATTCGTTTAATATTCGTAATGAATATTATTTTCGTTTAATATTCGTAAGGGATGTTATTTTCTTCGTAAATGATATTATTTTTTTCAATATTATTATACCGAATTATTGATATGAGTTTTATTGTGAAATTTCTACCTTTTTGTGTCGGGGTTACTATTCCCGAAGTTACTATTCACTGTATACTATTAACCCGGGGTACTATTCATGATAAAAATTGATTACTTTTCGGTCCAAATCATTTTTGATACAATATTATTCTTGAATTTTACTCCACAAAGCAGTATCATGTTGACAATTTAGACGTTATTTATTTCTGGATAAATTAAATTATAAATCTTTAAAATTTATCCTTAAACTTGTTTTATTGAATTCTTATATCATTGTCATTATACTCATGTTTATATTATGTTGAAAGTCAGCTGTGGCCTGTATTGCATAGATGGACTTAGTATGATTATGACTATGGATTATTCGGTATAATCATGACCGTAATGTTACAAATGATGTGGTAAAAGTCCTCATTAGTCCGTAGTGCATTGATGGACAGTTTTTGGTATGATTATGGCCATGGATTCTCTTCGGTCAAGGGTGCAAAGATGAATTATTTTATGACATGATCATGACCGTTGATGAAAACATGATTATCCTTGGCCGTAGTGCAGGGATGATTCGATGATGTGGATTATTTTTTTAACTGAGTCTCAACGATAAAAGTAATGAAAAACCTTTTAAATCATAGAATATGGTAGATATTATGCTCTACTTAACTCTTCTAATGGATTGCTTATTCCGCTGCAGTTGTTGATCTAAAACTTGTTGTCTATTATATTCTATTAGTTGTTATACTGTTGAAGGCTAAGGATAATTTATTCTGCATTATCTTAGTCATAATATTTCTTACTGGGCTAGTTGAGCTCACCCTTTCTTTCACTGTTCTCTTCAGGAAATGAGAATATAGCTGGAACTAGTCAGGGAATGGATTGACGGTCCAGATGGTTGCATTAGTAGTCCTCACTATTCTGTGAAATAGTGTGATAATAATTGTAATGAGGACTCATTTTGAGTTTTAATATTGTCTATTAGACAATATTTGTATTAAAACTCACAACTCGTGTTGTATATTTAAGTTTGTATTTAAATTCTGTACCATGTATTTGGCGACTCAGAATGGGTGATGTATACCTATTTTGAGGGCGTCATAAAGTGGTTATAAAATATTTGTTTGGTCAAGGAATATTCTTTTTATCGAAAAATATTCGTACGTAGACACAATCATTGGTGGACCCCACAACGAAAGTATTGTTGTAGTTAGAAAACGACAGAAATATCTTTTTATAAATATAACGGCGAAAGCGTTACCGTTAAATTATTGAAATACCCGGTAGTAAAAGTACAGTAATACGTGTGGTATTGATTATTGATGCTTACGTGAGAAGTCACTCAGTTATTGCTACAGTAATTGCTGCATAATATCTCTCATATTATTGATTCAATTATTGTCACAGTATCGTATGCATAATATTTTATATTATCAAATCAATAATTGAGACGACAAAGTTATTCATATTATTATTTGTAATATCGACGATGTCTAGAAAGTTCTGTCGATGAGAGGTTTGGTCACCTAATTGCGCGCCAATAGGAGAAATCCTTATCGAAAAGTCCTCTCTTTCATGGGAATGATCTGGTTGTTAAATATTGTGAGTTATAATATTAATGATTAATAAGTTCATATTGATTAAAGATGAAATTGATATTTTCACTGTGTTGAGATTATTAGTGTTAGTGGAAATCGATATCTAATTCTATAATAATTGATGTCTGGAGGTTAAATTGACAAATCGGATAATTAATCGGATAAATAAATAATTAATTGTTATTAATTCGCATGCTTATAACTATTTATTCACATGTGTGTACTATTGATTCACATGCATGTCCTATTAAGGGGAGTTGGTGCGAGATTGATAATACTTGCATGACTAAATTAAAAATAGAGGTATAGATGAATGTACTATACTGTAACTATTTTTTTCACATTTATAGAACTATTGATTCACATGAATGTACGATTGTTTCACATGATGTACTATTAGGGGAGGTGGTGCAAGTTTGATAATATTTGCAGGACTAAATTAACAATGAAGGAAAAGATGAAGGTATTATACTGTAATATTTCGAGCCCCAAAACGTGCAATTATCGAAACTATATTTTCCTATAAATAGAAGCTCTTTCTTCTTTCATTCTCACCAATTCACTAAGACTCACAAGAGCAATTATAGAGAAAGAAGCTATAGAAAGAAAGAAGAAGAGTATTCAGCTACTTCACTATTTCAGTATGCAGTATTCTTCTGAGGTAAGGGGTGTTATTTATTTCATATTCAGAAGAGATATTATTTTTCGTATTCATATGAATATTATTTTCGTTCAATATTCGTAAGGTATATTATCTTCGTTTAATATTCGTTGGAATATTATTTTCGTTCAACAATAGTAAGGAGTATTATTTCTTTTGTATTCGTAAGGGATTGATGTTATTTATTTCGTATTCGTAAGGGATATTATTTTTGTTCAATATTCATATGAAATAATATTTTATTCCATACTCTGTAGTATGTGAGTAATATTATTTCGTTTCGTATCCCTAATTCTACACTTATTTTGTTGAAGTATTGCTTCTATACCCCGTAAAATTAATAGAATATCCTTGAAATTTGCGCTTCATCTAGTATCGTTTCACAGGAATATTTTTTTGAACATTCTTATTAAATTTTAAGCTTTTCATGTCGGAATACTATTCATGGGCACTATTTATACGTACGACACTATTCACGAAGTACTATTCATGGATATTATTCACAAAATATTATTCACGAGTACTATTCACGAATTACTAATCACAAAGTACTATTCACTCGGGGTACTATTTATGACAAAAATTAATTTCTTTTCGGTCCAAATCATTTTGATAAAATATTATTCTTGAATTTTACTCCACAAAGCAGTATCATATTGATAATTTAGCCATTATTAAATTTTGGATAAATTAAATTATAAATCTTTAAAATTTATTGTTTGATTTCATTTAATTGAATTCTTATATCATTGTCACCATCCTCATTCTTATATTGTGATGAAAGTCATATTTGGCTTACGTGCATAGATGGACTGTTGATTGGTATTATTATGACCAGGGATCATTCGGTATAATCATGACCTGTAATGTTGCAAATGATGTGGTAAAAGTCCTCATTGACCCGTAGTGCATTGATGGACAGTTGTTGGTATGATTATGACCAGAGATTATTCGGTATAATCATGACTATTGATGATTATATGAATGTCCTTGGCCCGTAGTGCAGGGATGATTCGATGATGTGGTTTATTTATTAAGCTGAGTCTTAGCGATAAAGTGAATGAAAAACTTTTTAAATCATAGAAGATAGTAGATATCATGCTCTACTTGACTCTTCTAATGGATTGCTTGTTCCGCTGCTGTTAAACTTGATGTTTATTTTATTTTATCAGTTTAACACTGTTGAAGGTTAATGATAATTTATTCTGTATTATCTTAGTAATAATATTTCTTACTGGGCTAGTTGAGCTTACCCATTTGCTTTCATTGTTCTCTTCAGGAAATGAGAACATAGCCGGGACTAGTCGAGGAATGAATTGACGGTCCGAGATGATTATTTTAGTAGTCCTCACTACTTAGTGTGATAATAAATGTAATGAGGATTGAATTTGAGTTTGGATATTGTCTATAATACAATATTCATGTAAAAACTCAGCTATATTTTGTCATATTTTTACACGACAGTTGTATTAAAAAAGTTTATATTTGATTTTTGTACCATGTATTTGGCGACTCAAGATGGGCGATGTATACCTATTTTGGGGGCGTCACAGATATATTATATGAAAAACTGTTGTCAACAACTATCTCACAGCGGTTCCATCTTTTCTTTGTAGAGACATAACATATCAAGATCTCATCATTTTTATTGTTTTCAGGTACCTGAACCTCTTCTAGGATTTTATGATTAATTATGTCTATATCCTCATGAATATTTTCCTCATCAATAATGCCAACTTATTTATTTACTTCTTCTTTTTTCTGATAATTTTTGTCTTTCGAACCGATTGGTCTACCACGCTTCTGGCATGCCTTAGATTTATTTGCTACTATTTTTGCGGATTGTCCTATTGGTACTTCAATCCTAGCTGGAGCATTTACAATTGGTATATGAGATTTGGTTACTTCTTTTGAGTCAGTGAATGCATTCGGTAGCTGATTTGCTATATCTTGCAAACGAAGTATCTTTTGATCTTCTTGTTCACATTATTCTGTACGAGGATCAAAATTCAATAATGACAATGCATTCCATGTAATATCTTTATCCAGCTGTTTAATTTCTCCCCCTAATGCTGGGAACATAGTCTCATCAAAATGACAGTTGGCAAATCGTGTCGTAAATAAATCACCTATTAAGGGTTCAAGATATTTAATTATTGATGGGGACTCAAACCCAATATATATTCCCAGCCTCCTTTGATGACCCATCTTTGTCTGTTGTGGAGGATAAATTGGAACATATACCGCACAACCAAATATTATTAGATGGGAAATATCTGGCTCATAACCAAAAACCAATTGCAATGGGGGAAATTTATGATATGATGTTGGCCTAATGCGAATAAGTGTTGTTGCATGTAAAATAGCGTGCCCCCAAACAGAGACAGAAAGTTTTGTTCTCATGAGCAATGGTCTTGCAATTAACTGGAGGCGTTTAATAAATTATTTAGCAAGACCATTCTGAGTATGAACACGGGCAACATGATGTTCATTATTTATCCCAAGTGACATACAATAATCATTAAATGTTTGGGATGTGAATTCACCAGGATTATCAAGACGAATAGTCTTGATTGTATGATCCAGAAATTGTGCTCGTAATCTAATAATTTGAGCAAATAATCTCGCAAACGCCAGGTTGCGAGTTGATAATAAACATACATGTGACCATCTTGTAGATGCATCTATTAAAACTATAAAATATCTAAATGGTCCAGTTGGTGGGTGAATAGGCCCACAAATATCTCCTTGAATACGTTCTAGAAACCTTGGGGATTCAGTCCCAATTTTAGCTGGTGATGGTCTAATGACCAATTTGCCTTGAGAACAAACAACACATGAGAATTCCTTAAATTGAAGAATCTTCTGGTTCTTTAATGGATGGCAATGTGAATTCTCAATAATTCTTCGCATCATTGTTGATCAAGGATGACATAACCGGTCATGCCAAATAATAAAATTATTTGGTTTATTGAACTTCTGGTTCATTATTGCATTGACTTCAATTGTACTAATATTTGTATAGTATAAACCTGAAGATAAAACGGGTAATTTTTCCAATAATTATTTTCAGTAGAGACATTTGATATGATGTAAAGATATTCTATACCATTTTCATTGGTTGTCTCAATATGGTACCCGTTAAGTCGTATATCTTTAAAACTTAGCAGATTCCTCCTTGATTTAGTGAAAAATAAAGCATCATCAATAATAAATTTTGTTCCACTAGGAAGCATTATATTGGCTCTTCCAGAGCCTTCAATCAAGTCTGCTGAACCTGATATTGTGACGCCCCCAAAATAGGTATACAACACCCATTCTGAGTCGCCAAATACATGGTACAAAAAACAAACTACAACTTCAATAATACAATTGTCGTGCAAAATACGACAACACAAACTGTGAGTTTAAATACAAATATTGTCTTCTAGACAATATCCACACTCAAATAAGTCCTCATTACAATTATTCAAACACTATTTTACAGAAATAGTGAGGACTGCTAAAATATCTTTCTAGAACCATCACTCCATATCCCGACTAGATCCTGCTATGTTATCACCTCTTGAGAAAAAAAATGGAACAAAAAGGAAAAGGGTAAGCTCAACCCAGTAAAGAATATTATGACTAAGATAATACAACAAATTATCATTAGTATTCAACAAGGAAAAATCTGATAGAATATAATCGACAACAAGTTTTAGATCAACAACTGCAGCGGAAACAGCAAACCATTAGAAGAGTCAAGTAGAGAATGAATTCTACTATCTTCTAAGATTTAAAAGTCCATCATTAATATTTTATCCCTGTAACATCAATTAATAATTATCTTTAACCAAATATGTAAGACCCCAACTTATTAATGAATAAAATCAAATTTTCTCTAAATATTATTGTGAATAATAAGGGGCTAATTTGATATAATACTTTGGTTATGGGTGAAATGTGCAAATTTTGCAAAATAAGCAAGTGGTTATAAAATATTCATTTTGTCGGGGAATATTCGTTTGGTCGTGGAATATTCTTGCTGTCGGGGAATATTCGTACGACGGCGCAGCCTTGTGTGGGCCCCATAACGGAAAGCGATTGGATGAAGAAAATGACAAGTATAAGTTATTTATAAATAACAGCGTAGTTGTTACCGTTAATACTGTTGGAATACCCGGTGGTTAAAATACAGTAGCACACGGTATTGCACCAATTATTGATTCTTACGTAAGAAGGCACTACTCAATAATTGTTACAGTAGTTATTGTTCAATATTTTATTTTATTGATTCAATAATTGTTGCATTGATATTTTATATTATTGTTGTTTCAATAATTGTTGCTGCACAGTATTTTCCATTATCAGATCAATAATTCATATTATTTGAATAATATTATTAGATAACATTATTGGCAATGTCTAGAAAGTTCTGTCTAAGGAGAGGTTTGGTCATCTAATTGCGCGCCAGTAAGGAGAAATCCTTATTGGAAAGCCCCCTCTTTCCTGGGAACGGCCTGGTTGTCATAAATGTGATTCTGTAATATTATTTGTGAATAATTAATTATTGATTCATATGATAAGGAAATATTTATTTTATGTGGATATAAATGAGGGATATATTTTTGTGGTTAAAAATGAAGGAGTTAATGTTGAGGTGTTTTATCAGTATTTTTATCGGAATGGAGGTATTAAAAATCAAATCAGGGTTTTTGAGAAATATTGCGGGTGTTATAATTTTTAATCCGACCGTTGGATCATGGTAATTTTTGGATATGTTATACATATATAAGTTGAGTATATGTCCACAAATTTTGAACCGTTAAAAATGAACGTATGATTTATTATGAATTTTACGAGATGACTGGTTCAGAAATTGTTGAATTTTCGGAGTTTATCATTTTGATGGAAAATTCTAGAATTGGTGGGCCCCACTTGTGGTTGGTGAAGAAATGTGCTGAATTATATTTCAAATGTGGTGGGAGGGAATAGTAGCAGGTAAAGCCATCAGGTTGCAGGTCAAACCTACTAAAATTTTCCTATAAATAGAGGGCTAAGTTAGAATTGAAAATCACACCAGAAACAAGTTTTCTCTCTTTCTCTCTCTAGATTATTGAGTGTATTTTGTGAGTATTTAGATACTTTGAGAGTTTCTATTCATCAGAGCAAGTTTCTTTCAGCCTTATACCAGTATTCCGACCAGAAGTACTGATATCTTGAGGTAAGGGATATTATTTTCTTCTTAAATGATATTATTTTCTTCAATATCATTATGCTGAAATATTGATATGAGTTTTTATCAAATTTGGAACTTTTTGTGTCGGGGTTACTATTCATGTATACGGCACTATTCACGTATACGGCACTATTCACGAATACGGCACTATTCACCGAAAAATAAAATTTTTCCTTTTTGTCCAAGATGTCTATTATGGTTACTATCTTTGATTGTATCCATGTTTTGATCTTTATTTTTGAATTCTGCTTCGCAATTGATTATTATGAAGTATTATTGATCTTGGATAAACTGTTATACGAATCCCTACTATTTGTCCTTCTGTCTCATTGGATTCGTTCTCTTTAAGATATTTTTCATCATCCTCAGTCCTAAATGATGATATTAATGAATATCTTTGGCCTGTAGTGCAAAGATGTATGATTACTTGATGAATATCTTTGGCCTGTAGTGCAAAGATGAACAGGTGTTGAGATGAACATGACTGACAGGTGATACAAATGAATATCTTTGGCCTGTAGTGCAAAGATGAATATTTGGATAAAGATGATTATTAATTGATGTTACAGGGATAAAATATTGATGATGGACTTTTAAATCTTAGAAGATAGTAGAATTCTTTCTCTACTTGACTCTTCTAATGGTTTGCTGTTTCCGCTGCAGTTGTTGATCTAAAACTTGTTGTCGATTATATTCTATCAGATTTTTCCCTGTTGAAGACTAACGATTATTTGTTTGTATATTATCTTAGTCATAATATTCTTTACTGGGCTAGTTGAGCTCACCCTTTTCTTTTTTGTTCCATTTTTCTTCTCAGGAGGTGAGAACATAGCAGGATCTAGTCGGGGTATGGAGTGATGGTTCTAGAAAGATGTTTTAGCAGTCCTCACTATTTCTGTAAAATAGTATTTGAATAATTATAATGAGGGCTTATTTGAGTGTGGATATTGTCTAGAAGACAATATTTGTATTTAAACTCACAGTATGTGTTGTCGTATTTTGCACGACATTTGTATTATTGAAGTTGTAGTTTGCTTTCTGTACCATGTATTTGGCGACTCAGAATGGGTGTTGTATACCAATTTTGGGGGCGTCACAAAATATTCATCTTTGCACTATAGACCAAAGATATTCATTTGTATCACCAGTCAGTCATGTTCATCTCAATATTTGTTCATCTTTGCACTATAGGCCAAAGATATTCATCAGGAAATCATACATCTTTGCACTACAGGCCAAAGATATTCAGTAATATCATCATTTAGGACTGAGGATGATGAAAAATATCTTAAAGAAAACGAATCTAGTGAGACAGAAGGACAAATAGTAGGGATTCGTATAACAGTTTATCCAATATCAATAATACTTTATAATAATCAATTGTGAAGCAGAATTCAAAAATAAAGATCAAAACATGGATACAATCAAAGATAGTAACCATAATAGACATTTTGGACAAAAAGAGAAAATTTTATTTTTTGGTGAATAGTGTCGTATTCGTGAATAGTGCCGTATACGTGAATAGTGCCGTATACGTGAATAGTAACTCTGACACAAAAAATTCTAAATTAGATAAAAAGTTCAACCAATATTTCGACATAATGATATTGAAGAAAATAATATCATTTAAGAAGAAAATAACATCCCTTACCTCAAAATATCAGTACTTCTGGTCGGAATACCGGTATAAGGCTGAAAGAAACTTGCTCTGATGAATAGAAACTCTCAAAGTATCTAAATACTCACAAAATACACTCAATAATCTAGAGAGAGAAAGAGAGAAAACTTGTTTCTGGTGTGATTTTCAATTCTAACTTAGCCCTCTATTTATAGAAAAATATTAGCACGTCGAAGCAGACTTAACCTGCAACCTGATGGCTTTACCTGCTACTATTCCCACCCACCACATTTGAATAAAAATCTCAGCACATTTCTTCACCAATCAAGAGTTGGGCCCACCAATTCTAGAATTTTCTACCAAAATGATAAACTCCGAAAATTCAACAATTTCTGAACCAGTCATCTCGTAAAATTCATAATAAATCATACATTCATTTTTAACGGTTCAAAATTTGTGGACATATACTCAACTTATATATGTATAACATATCCAAAAATTACCACGATCCAACGGTCGGATTAAAAATTATAACCCCCGCAAAATATCTCAAAAAACCTGATTTTTAATACCTCCATTCCGACAAAAATACTGATAAAAACCTCAATATTAACTCCTTCATTTTTAACCACAAAAATATATCCCTCATTTATATCCACATAAAATAAATATTTCCTTATCATGTGAATCAATAATTAATTATTCACAAATAATATTACAGAATCACATTTATAACAACCAGGTCGTTCCCAGGAAAGAGGGGGCTTTCCAATAAGGATTTCTCCTTGCTGGCGCGCAATTAGATGACCAAACCTCTCCTTAGACAGAACTTTCTAAACATTGCCAATAATGTTATCTAATAATATTATTTAAATAATATGAATTATTGATCTGATAATGAAAAATACTGTGCAGCAACAATTATTGAAACAACAATAGTATAAAATATCAACGCAGCAATTATTGAATTAATAAAATATTGAACAATAACTACTGTAACAATTATTGAGTAGTGCCTTCTTACGTAAGAATCAATAATTGGTGCAATACCGTGTGCTACTGTATTTTAACCACCGGGTATTCCAACAGTATTAACGGTAACAACTACGTCGTTGCTTATAAATAACTTATACTTGTCGTTTTCTTCATCCAATCGTTTTCCGTTATGGGGCCCACACAAGGCTGCTCCGTCGTACGAATATTCCCCGACAGCAAGAATATTCCACGACCAAACGAATATTCCCCGACAAAATGAATATTTTATAACCACTTGCTTATTTTGCAAAATTTATACATTTCACCCATAACCAAAGTATTATATCAAATTAACCCCTTATTATTCACAATAATATTTAGAGAAAATTTGATTTTATTCATTAATAAGTTGGGGTCTTACAACCTCCCCTCCTTATGAAATTTTGTCCTTGAAATTGACGTACGTACCTGATATTTCGAAAAGGTGAGGATACGTCGCTTTCATTTCTGATTCTAACTCCCAGGTCATTTCTTCAATGGCATGGTTTCTCCACAAAACCTTAACTTGTGGTATAACCTTCGTGCGGAGGATATGCTCTTTCCTATCCAAGATCTTAACAGGTACCTCCTCGTACGTTAAATCTTCAGCTATCTCGTCTGGTTCTAACTCAATAATGTGGTTCGGGTCTTTAACATATTTACGAAGCATAGATAGGTGAGAAATATTATGAACACGAGACATGCTTAGAGGTAATGCGAGTCTATATGCCACATTTCCTATTCGCTCAAGAATCTCAAATGGACCAACAAATCTTGGATTGAGCTTTCCTCTCTTTTCAAATCTTGTAACTCCCTTCCATGGTACAACACGTAACAATACATGATCCCCAATATTAAATTCCACGTCCTTCCGATGAAGATCCGCATAACTCTTTTGTCGATCGTGTGCCGTTTGTATACGTTGTCGAATTGTTTGGATCTTCTCTGTAGTCATGCGTACCAACTCTGGTCCCAACAATGTTGCTTCACCCACCTCGTCCCAGCATACTGGAGAATGATATTTTCTTCTATACAACGCCTAGAATGGAGCCACACCTATGCTCGCCTAATAACTATTGTTGTAGGAGAATTCTACCAATGGTAGGTACTTATCCCAACTCCCTTTGAGATCTAGGACACAAAGTCTTAATAGATCTTCAAGAGTTTGAATAGTCCTCTCTGATTGTCCGTCCGTTTGAGGATGGTATGCCGAACTGAATTGTAAATCTGTGCCCATAGCTTTCTGCAAGCTAACCCAAAATCGTGAAGTGAATCTTGGATCACGATCCGAAACTATGGATACTGGCATGCCATGCAATCTCACAATCTGGTTCACGTATATACTAGCATGACGTTCAAGGGAATAAGTCTCACGTATCGGCAAGAAATGAGCAGACTTGGTTAATCTATCAACAATAACCCAAATCGCATCTATGCTTTGAGAAACCTTGGGAAGACCCGTAACAAAATCCATAGTAATGTGTTCCCACTTCCATTTCGGAATCTCAAGTGGTTGCAATGGACCCTTTGGTACTTGATGCTCCGCTTTTACACGTTGACAAGTTAAACACCTCGAGATAAACTCCGCGATCTCTCTTTTCATATTGCTCCACCAAAATGTATGTCGAAGATCGTGATACATTTTGGTACTCCCAGGATGGATTGCAAATGGTGTGTTGTGTGCCTCCATCATTATTCTATGCTTCAAGTCAAAATCGTTAGGAACACAAAGTCTGGAGTTGACTCGAAGTATTCCTTCTTCATCGATTCTTGCTTCTGGAATAGCACCTTCTTGCACTTTCTTCTTCATACGCATCAGCTCTATGTCCGTAGCTTGAGCAGCTTTAACTTTATCGATTAAAGTCGGTTCTACTCGTATATTTGATATCATCATGTGGGTACTTGGAGCCTTCATCTCTATCTCCATCCTTTGCAAGTCATACAAAATGGGCATTTGTGTTAACAACATCGCACTCGTACCCGCATATGATCTTCTACTCAATGCGTCAGCTACTACGTTTGCTTTTCCAGGATGATATTGGATGGTATGATCGTAATCTTTCAACAGCTCGAGCCAACGTCGCTGCCGCATGTTGAGTTCCTTTTGGGTGAAGAAATATTTGAGGCTTTTATGATCTGTATAGATCTCCACTTTCTCCCCATACAGGTAGTGTCTCCAGATCTTCAACGCGAAAACGACTACTGCCAACTCCAAATCATGAGTGGGATAATTTCTCTCATATTCTTTGAGTTGTCGCGAGGCATAGGCTATGACTTTCCTATGTTGCATGAGAACACATCCTAACCCTTTGCCTGAAGCATCACTGTAGATAACAAATCCATCCGAACCAGATGGTATTGTCAAAACAGGTGCCGAAATGAGTCTCCTCGTGAGTTCTTGAAAACTCTTCTCACAATTCTCGCTCCAACCGAATTTTGTATCCTTCCGAGTCAGCTGAGTTAACGGAGTAGCGATTTGAGAAAATCCTTCCACAAATCTCCGATAATACCCAGCTAAGCCCAAAAAGCTATGTACTTCGGTCACCGACTTTGGTTGCTCCCAACTTTGTATGGCTTCAATCTTCGCCGGGTCGACAGATACTCCATGTTTTGACACCACGTGCCCAAGTAATGCTACTTCCTCAAGCCAGAACTGACATTTTTTCAATTTGGCATATAGCTTATTTTCACGAAGCCTTTGCAGTACCAGCTTCAAATGGCGCTCATGATCTTCACGGCTTTTGGAATAGATGAGGATGTCATCAATAAAGACAACAACGAACTGATCTAAATATTCTTTGAATACACGGTTCATCATATTCATGAAGGCAGCATGAGCATTAGTCAATCCAAAAGACATGACTAAGAATTCATAATGCCCGTACCGAGTTCTGAAGGCAGTCTTTGGAATATCCTCAGTTTTAATCTTAAGCTGATGATATCCAGAACGAAGATCGATCTTTGAAAAGAATTGTGCTCCTTGTAACTGGTCGAACAGGTCATCAATGCGAGGTAGCGGATACCTATTCTTGATGGTGACATGGTTCAATTCTCGATAGTCAATACAAAGTCGCATACTCCCGTCTTTCTTCTTTACGAATAAAACAGGAGCACCCCAAGGAGACGTACTAGGACGAATAAAACCGATGTCCAACAACTCCTGTAGTTGGACTTTTAACTCCTGAAGTTCAATAGGAGCCATTCGATATGGGGTTTTAGAAATGGGCTTTGTACCGGGTTCAAGGTCAATAAAGAATTCAACTTCACGTTCTGGGGGTAGACCAGAAAGTTCTTCAGGAAATACATCGGGAAATTCTCTAACAATAGAAATATTATTCAAATCTGACTTGTCTTTGTTCAAATCCATAACATGGGCTAAGAAAGTTTGACATCCGTTTTTTAATAAACGAATAACTTTGTGGCTTGATATGACAGTGACTGATTTTAGTGGTTTAGTAGTTTGAATTCGTATGACAGGTTGGTTAGGAATATGAAAACTAACAACCTTACGAAAACAATCAATTTTAGCATGATGAGTGGTTAACCAATCAATTCCTAAAATCACATCAAAAGCAAGTATCTTTAAAGAGATAAGATCAACAGGTAATGTGATAGTGCCAACTTGGATCATGCAAGATTTGTAAACTATAGATGTAACGAAGGTTTCACCCAACGGAGTTTCAACAGATAAGTCAAAGTCCAATTTCTTCGGAGTCAAGTTTAGATGTTGAGCACAAGCAGGAAAGATAAAAGAATGGGTAGAACCGGTATCTAATAAGGTATAAACTTCGCAAGAGTTTATGATTAGCTTACCCGTGATCACCTCGTTTGGGTTCCTCGTGTTTTGGCCAGTCACGACAAACCCCCTTCCAGGAACCGCTGATTTTGACTTATCCGGGATAACTTTTGGAGTCACCATCCCTGCTGAACTTGGTTTTGCTACAGAACACTCTCGAGCTATATGACCCTCCTTTCCACAGTTATAACATACCTTAGATTGTTGTGGGCAGTTTGGGCTGATATGTCCTTCTTTCCCATATTTGTAACATACGACCGGTGGTCGTTCTCCTCCCCTAGAAATAGTTGATGTTTGTGCCGACGTCTTCACGTTATCATTGTTGTACCTTCTCTTCTTGAAATCTCCTCCCGACTCGCTCCTTCTATTATCACGACCACGATTACCACCAGAGTGGTTACCGCTTTTGTCCGAATATTTTCCTCCCTGCTGGTTTCATTGCTTCGATGACTGCCGCCACCGGTATGACCCTGGTTGTGGTCCCTCGGTTGCACATACTCATTATCTCACTCTAATAATTGAGCCCTGTTTACAACATCTGAATATAAAAAAAATTTATGAGAGATAAGATATTGCCGAATCTTAGGTTTTAGACCTCTCAGAAACATCCTTGTCATTCGTTCCTCATTTTCGGCCAAATGAGGTGCAAACCTGGATAACTCTGTAAACTTCGCCTCGTACTGGGATACCGTCATGTTGTTCTGTTCCAGTTTGATAAACTCCACCTCCTTCATATGACGAATACTTTCAGGAAAGTACTTGTCATTGAACAGTTTTTGAAATGTTTCCCAGGACATGTTGAGTGCGTCAGGCTGGGTACGCTTCACAGACTCCCACCAGTAGTCTGTCTCACGGCGGAACATAAAGGTGGCGAATGGAACCTTCTGTTACTCCGTGCATCCCAAGACATTGAATATCTTGGTAATTTGCTTGACCCACGTTTTCGCCATGATCGGATCCGGCTTTCCCTTAAATTCTGGTGGTCCCAATTCTTTGAACTGCTTGGCTGTGACAAACCGCGCGTTGTTATCATTTCCACCCGTATTCTGCACACGAGTCTCCCTCGTTTGATTTTGCATGAACTGCAAAAAGCTCCTAAACATTCCATCATTCATCGTTTGCTCGGTAACGTTATTTACAAGAGGAATATTGCCTTCCTGTTGCACGTTCCCTTGGGTGGTAATCAAAGGTGTCTCCACGGTATGATTTACTCCATTATTAACGTTCTCAACTGCCATTCTTAAATACTGCCATAAAACAAGGGTTAATTGTAACGACCCCAAAACAGGTCCATTCCACCCAACCCATTCTGAGTCGTCAAATACATGGTACAGAAAATAACTACAACTTTATTACAACAATTGTCGTGCAAAATACAACAACACATATGCTGTGAGTTTGGATACAAATATATACCAAATGTGACTCATGTTCTAACCGTGGACATCACCTCACAATAACACCTTACATAAAGGTATAGTCAAAAACTGTTTTAGAAATTAGAATCTTTGGGAAATGCTCAAGGAAACCTTCGTACATGGGAGGCCACGCGTCTAGGTTATGATAGATATCATATGGCCACAAAATTATCCTTGGTTGACCCAATAGACCCCAAAGAAAAACGAGAAGATTACTATCATATTCTTCCCAATGGTGAGTCTTCTCTTGACATATCATTATCTCTACTGTCTCTAATTGAGAATTATACTTTAAACAAACACCAAGATTATATAGGTAGTGCTCGTATATATACTCAGCAAGTGGATGAGCACATCCCTGTCTTATGATGACACGAGGTTGTATGTCGTTAGACATCTTGTATGATAGTGGCAAACCACCCTTCCAACGTTGGGTACACCTTACCCTATTGGATTCACCAAATATAACTACTAAATGAACTTTTCTATACTGCTTCGGGAGAACATCCACAGCTAGAGACCACCGTTCTATTTCCCCGTTACCCTCGCTCGACCCAGCTACACTCTTATTACCTGAAAGGAATTGTGAAGCAAAAGGGTGAGCACAACTAGCCCAGTAAAGAATATCATGACTAAAGATAATTAAATTATCAGTAGCCTTCATCAATAATAAATCAGAGATTTAGAACATATGGTAAATGATAAAAATTTCAACCATAGTTACAGCGGAACGAGCAATCCATTAGAAGAGTCAAATAGACTATAAAGTCTATTATCTTCTCCATGTTAAAAATCCACCAACAATATTTTATCCATGTAACATCACTCAACAGTTCCTTTCCACAATCATATGAATAACTTATAATCATAATTGTGACTATAAATTTTTCTTCGCACCCAGGACGAAGAATATTTTCATCACCTGTCTTTACCTGAAACATCAAAGATCATGGTTATACCAAATCACAGTTCCTGTTTATAATCATACTAACAAATCCATCTTTGCACTACGGGCCAAAGATATTCATCAACAAACCATCTTTGCACTACGGGCCAAAGATATTCAACAACAGTTCATCTTTGCACTACAGGCCAAAGATATTCAACAACAGTTCATCTTTGCACTACAGGCCAAAGATATTCATCAACAATTCATATTTGCACTACAGGCCAAATATATTCATATCTCAAAGAAATATATAATCATTTCAGAATTTATATAAACAATAATTATAACCATGTTGATCAATTCACCTTTGCACTTAAGCTTAAGATATTCAATTATAAATTCAATGGTCATGATCATACCAGTCACAATTCAACTTTGCACTACAGGCCAAAGAGAATCCTAGTCATGATCATACCAATAATCTACCCATCTTTACACTCCAGTGAAAGAGAATTTCAACATCAGGGTTATAAAAATGTTATATATGATAATAAAAATAATATGATCAACATATAGTTTTAATCTCAAGAGTAATATTCGTAACTCATAAATAGTAAATCGTGAATAGTAACTCATGAATAGTAACCCGACACAAAAAGATAGAAATTCCACAATAAAATCCATACCAGTATTTCGGTATAATGATATTGAAAGAATAATATTTCTTAAGCTTATAAACAATTTATTTAAATTGTTTACACTTTACTAAATAATGCATTTAATCATTCTAAAATACCAAACTCATAAGATTTTATCACCAATAATCAAAACCCTCATCAAAAATCTGCATATACCTCATATATAGGATTCTCAAGCCATAAAATCCTATTTTCCAATTTTCTTACTTCATATAACATATTTAATTTATTTTCTCATAACTAGACTATTTTCATGAAAAATATCAAATCCGTTCCAAAAATATTTCTTTTCTGGGATTTAGCATAATATAGTCCCATAGTGAACATATATTTTTCTCAGAATTTTTAAAAGTCATTTACTATTTTTCATATGGCCAAAATAGCCGAATATTTAGATATTTATCAAAAATTGAACTTTTGTCTAAAAATTCTGAAATTTACAGAGTATACTCCTATCATATACATGTACTCCCAATAAAAATTTCATCAATTTTGGAGTTAACCACAAAGAATTATAAGCTGTTACTTCTAAAATAGTCTTTTCTCATAAAATTCATAACTCTCAATCTATACATCCAAAAATCACCATTTTTGGACACAATCAAGAAAACTCATCAAAATATCATTTCAAATTTTTCCAGAATTTTTGAAGATCAAAAAAATTACGAAACTGAAAATCATAACAACCCTTAAAATCCCTTAATATCCCTTACTATCCCTTACTATCCCTTACAATCCCTTACCTCAAAAGAGCAGTACTTCTGATCGGTATGCAAAGCCGAAGGAAACTTTCACTGAATAGCAACTCTCAAAGTATCTAAATACTCACAAAATATGCTTCATAATATAGAGAGAGAAAGAGAGAAAGCTTATGTTTCTGGTGTGTTTTTCAATTCTAACTTAGCCCTCTATTTATAGGAAAATTTTGGTAGGTTTGACCTGCAACCTGATGGCTTTACCTGCTACTATTCCCACCCACCACATTTGAAATATAATTCAGCACATTTCTTCACCAACCACAAGTGGGGCCTACCAATTCTAGAATTTTCCACCAAAAATGATTTATAACCTGATTTCCGAATCAGCCACCTCTTAAAATTCATAACAAATCATACGTTCATTTTTAACGGTTCAAAATTTATGGACATATACTCAACTTATATATGTATAACATATCCAAAAATTACCACGATCCAACGGTCGGATTAAAAATTATAACCCCCGCAAAATATCTCAAAAACCCTGATTTTTAATACCTCCATTCCGACAAAAATACTGATAAAAACCTCAACATTAACTCCTTCATTTTTAACCACAAAAATATATCCCTCATTTATATCCACATAAAATAAATATTTCCTTATCATATGAATCAATAATTAATTATTCACAAATAATATTACAGAATCACATTTATGACAACCAGGCCGTTCCCAGGAAAGAGGGGGCTTTCCAATAAGGATTTCTCCTTACTGGCGCGCAATTAGATGACCAAACCTCTCCTTAGACAGAACTTTCTAGACATTGTCAATAATGTTATCTAATAACACTATTCAAATAATATGAATTATTGATCTGATAATGGAAAATACTGTGCAGCAACAATTATTGAACAAAAATAATATAAAATTTCAACGTAGTAATTATTGAATCAATAAAATAAAATATTGAACAGTAATTACTGTAACAATTATTGAGTAGTGCCTTCTTACGTAAGAATCAATACTTTCAAAAATACTATGCAATACCGTGTGCTACTGTGCAATAACGCGTATTACTGTATTTTAACCACCGGGTATTCCAACAGTGTTAACAGTAACAACTACGTCGTTATTTGTAAAAACTCAAATTTGTCGTTTTCTTCACCCGATAGTTATTCGTTATGGGGCCCACAAATAGCTGCGCCGTCGTACGAATATTCCCCGACAGAAAGAATATTCCATGACCAAACGAATATTCCCTGACAACAATGATTATTTTATAACTACTTGTGTATTTTCAAAAAAAATCATATATCACCCTTAACTTTAACATTTATCAATTTAACCATTTACTGAATAGTAATTATAAGAAAAATTGAATACTTTTATTTCATAAAATTCGGGGTCTTACATTAATAGTCAAGTCATATATTATCCCTATACTCTGACCGACCAAATAAACACCAAATAAACTTAGCCATGTCATACTAGCGAAGGAATTTCCCGTCTCTCCCCTCCTAGTTCTTGCCTCACATCTCAGCCAGGGATCATATCCCTAAGCTCTGATACCAACTGTGACGCCCCCAAAATAGGTATACAACACCCATTCTGAGTCGCCAAATACATGGTACAAAAAGCAAACTACAACTTCAATAATACAATTGTCGTGCAAAATACGACAACACATACTGTGAGTTTAAATACAAATATTGTCTTCTAGACAATATCCACACTCAAATAAGCCCTCATTATAATTATTCAAATACTATTTTACAGAAATAGTGAGGACTGCTAAAACATCTTTCTAGAACCATCACTCCATACCCCGACTAGATCCTGCTATGTTCTCACCTCCTGAGAAGAAAAATGGAACAAAAAAGAAAAGGGTGAGCTCAACTAGCCCAGTAAAGAATATTATGACTAAGATAATATGTAACAAATTATCATTAGTATTCAACAGGGAAAAATCTGATAGAATATATAATCGACAACAAGTTTTAGATCAACAACTGCAGCGGAAACAGCAAACCATTGGAAGAGTCAAGTAGAGAATGAATTCTACTATCTTCTAAGATTTAAAAGTCCATCATCAATATTTTATCCCTGTAACATCAATTAATAATCATCTTTAACCAAATATTCATCTTTGCACTATAGGCCAAAGATATTCATTTGTATCACCAGTCAGTCATGTTCAACTCAACATCTGTTCATCTTTGCACTACAGGCCAAAGATATTCATCAGGTAATCATACATCTTTGCACTATAGGCCAAAGATATTCATCAGGTAATCATACATCTTTGTACTACAGGCCAAAGATATTCAGTAATATCATCATTTAGGACTGAGGATGATGAAAAATATCTTAAAGAAAACGATTCCAGTGAGACAGAAGGACAAATAGTAGGAATTCGTATAACAGTTTATCCAAGATCAATAATACTTCATAATAATCAATTGTGAAGCAGAATTCAAAAATAAAGATTAAAACATGGATACAATCAAAGATAGTAACCATAATAGACATTTTGGAGAAAAAGAGAAAATTTTATTTTTCGGTAAATAGTGTCGTATTCGTGAATAGTGCCGTATACGTGAATAGTGCCGTATACGTGAATAGTAACTCCGACACAAAAAGTTTTAAATTTGATAAAAAGTTCAACCAATATTTCGGCATAATGATATTGAAGAAAATAATATCATTTAAGAATAAGATAATATCCCTTACCTCAAAATATCAGTACTTCTGGTCGGAATACCGGTATAAGGCTGAAAGAAACTTGCTCTGATGAATAGAAACTCTCAAAGTATCTAAATACTCACAAAATACACTCAATAATCTAGGGAGAGAAAGAGAGAAAACTTGTTTCTGGTGTGATTTTCAATTCTAACTTAGCCCTCTATTTATAGGAAAATGTTAGCACGCCGAAGCAGACTTAACCTGCAACCTGATGGCTTTACCTGCTACTATTCCCACCCACCACATTTGAATAAAAATCTCAGCACATTTCTTCACCAATCAAGAGTGGGGCCCACCAATTCTAGAATTTTCTACCAAAATGATAAACTCCGAAAATTCAATAATTTCTGAACCAGTCATCTCGTAAAATTCATAATAAATCATACGTTTATTTTTAAGGCTTCAAAATTTGTGGACATATACTCAACTTATATATGTATAACATATCTAAAAATTACCACGATCCAACGGTCGGATTAAAAATTATAACCCCCGCAAAATATCTCAAAAACCCTGATTTTTAATACCTCCATTGCAACAAAAATACTGATAAAAACCTCAACATTAACTCCTTCATTTTTAACCACAAAAATATATCACTCATTTATATCCACATAAAATAAATATTTCCTTATCATATGAATCAATAATTAATTATTCACAAATAATATTATAGAATCACATTTATGACAACGAGGTCATTCCCAGGAAAGAGGGGGCTTTCCAATAAGGATTTCTCCTTATTGACGCGCAATTATATGACCAAACCTCTCCTTAGACAGAACTTTCTAGATGTGACGCCCCCAAAATAGGTATACAACACCCATTCTAAGTCGCCAAATACATGGTACAGAAAGCAAACTACAACTTCAATAATACAATTGTCGTGCAAAATACGACAACACATACTGTGAGTTTAAATATAAATATTGTCTTCTAGACAATATCCACACTCAAATAAGTCCTCAATACTATTATTCAAACACTATTTTACAGAAATAGTGAGGACTGCTAAAACATCTTTCTAGAACCATCACTCCATACCCCGACTAGATCCTGTTATGTTCTCACCTCCTGAGAAGAAAAATGGAACAAAAAGAAAAAGGGTGAGCTCAACTAGCCCAGTAAAGAATATTATGACTAAGATAATATACAACAAATTATCATTAGTATTCAACAGGGAAAAATCTGATAGAATATAATCGACAACAACTTTTAGATCAACAACTGCAGCGGAAACAGCAAACCATTAGAAGAGTCAAGTAGAGAATGAATTCTACTATCTTCTAAGATTTAAAAGTCCATCATCAATATTTTAACCCTGTAACATCAATTAATAATCATCTTTATCCAAATATTCATCTTTGCACTATAGGCCAAAGATATTCATTTGTATCACCTGTCAGTCATGTTCATCTCAACACCTGTTCATCTTTGCACTACAGGCCAACGATATTCATCAAGTAATCATACATCTTTGCACTACAGGCCAAAGATATTCAGTAATATCATCATTTAGGACTGAGGATGATGAAAAATATCTTAAAGAGAACGAATCCAGTGAGACAGAAGGATAAATAGTAGGGATTCGCATAACAGTTTATCCAAGATCAATAATACTTCATAATAATCAATTGTGAAGCAGAATTTAAAAATAAAGATCAAAACATGGATACAATCAAAGATAGTAACCATAATAGATATCTTGGACAAAAAGAAAAAATTTTATTTTTCGGTGAATAGTGTCGTATTCGTGAATAGTGTCGTATACGTGAATAGTAACGTATACGTGAATAGTAACCCCGACACAAAAAGTTTTAAATTTGATAAAAAGTTCATATCAATATTTCGGCATAATGATATTGAAGAAAATATCATTTAAGAAGAAGATAACATCCCTTACCTCAAAATATTAGTACTTCTGGTCGGAATACCGGTATAAGGCTGAAAGAAACTTGCTCTGATGAATAGAAACTCTCAAAGTATCTAAATTCTCACAAAATACACTCAATAATCTAGATAGAGAAAGAGAGAAAACTTGTTTCTGGTGTGATTTTCAATTCTAACTTAGCCCTCTATTTATAGGAAAATGTTAGCATGCCGAATCAGACTTAACCTGCAACCTGATGGCTTTACCTGCTACTATTCCCACCCACCACATTTGAATAAAAATCTCAGCACATTTCTTCACCAACCAAGGGTGGGGCCCACCAATTCTAGAATTTTCCACCAAAATGATTAACTCCGAAAATTTAACAATTTCTGAACCAGTCATCTCGTAAAATTCATAATAAATCATACGTTCATTTTTAACGGTTCAAAATTTGTAGACATATACTCAACTTATATATGTATAACATATCCAAAAATTACCACGATCCAACGGTCAGATTAAAAATTATAACTCCCGCAAAATATCTCAAAAACCCTGATTGGTTTTTAATACCGACAAAAATACTGATAAAACACCTCAACATTAACTCTTTCATTTTTAACCACAAAAATATATCCCTCATTTATATCCACATAAAATAAATATTTCCTTATCATATGAATCAATAATTAATTATTCACAAATAATATTACAGAATCACATTTATGACAACCAGGCCGTTCCCAGGAAAGAGGGGGCTTTCCAATAAGAATTTTTCCTTACTGGCGCGCAATTAGATGACCAAACATCTCCTTAGACAGAACTTTCTAGACATTGCCAATAATGTCATCTAATAATATTATTCAAATAATATGAATTATTGATCTGATAATGGAAAATACTGTGCAATGACAATTATTGAAACAACAATAATATAAGATATCAATGCAGCAATTATTGAATCAATAAAATAAAATATTGAACAGTAACTACTGTAACAATTATTGAGTAGTGTCTTCCTTTGTAAGAATCAATAATTCAAAAATACTGTGCAGTTCGTGTGCTACTGTGTAACCACACGTATTACTGTATTTTAACCACCGGGTATTCCAACAGTGTTAACGGTAACAACTACGTCGTTATTTATAAAACTCAATTTTTATCGTTATCTTCATCCAATCGTTTTCCGTTATGGGGTCCACAAATAGCTGCGCCGTCGTACGAATATTCCCCGACAGAAAGAATATTCCACGACCAAACGAATATTCCCCGACAAAATGAATATTTTATAACCATTTGTTTATTTTATAAAATTTGTACATTTCACCCATAACCAAAGTATTATATCAAATTAACACCTTATTATTCACAATAATAGTTAGAGAAAATTTGATTTTATTCATTAATAAGCTGGGGTCTTACAGTGCCCGCTGCCTATTTGATTAAACAAAATTTAGAAGGAAAAGAAGAAGAAAAGGGAATTAATGGATTTACGTTATCGTCATCATCACGATCGTAAACTCCAACGTCGTACACAGTACTGCCAAAAGAAATCCAACAAAATTTTATAGTTAATTGAATTAAATCAATTAAGAAAAAAAAAGTAAATGAGAGAGCAAATGACCTGAATAAGCTTCTTGAATAGCTTAAAATTTCTTTTTCGCCTCTTTCACGTACTTGGAATTCCCAGAAGCCGAACAGCGATCAGGGTGCCATCTCTATGCAAATATTCCCACCCAAAAAATTATCAGCAGAAAAAGTTGTATACTAATTGTATACCAAACTCTGAAAAGAAAAAAACCCACTTTTGATTTTGATTTCTGGAAGAGAATCTCAAAAGGAATTTGTTTTATAGCCATGGATTTGGACTCAAAAGCCATTTTGGTTTATAGTTGAACGTACCAGCCGACGGAGATAAGGGAAGAGATAAGGGAGATAATCGTGAGTCACGATTAAAGGATACCTAAAAATATTAATTTTGTAAATAAATATGAAAAAATATATTACTTTTGTAATTATTTTATCTATGCACTATTATTGTAATTATTTCTAAAAATGTACTAAAATATGTAATTAATCCTAAAATTTATATAAGAGCCCAAAAAACAAGGGCTGGGTTGAAGCAATTGAAACTTGAAAAATCCATTCTAAGCTTTGTCGGAGTGGAGGCCCGATACGTACAAACTCATTTTCTTTCGGCCCAAACCTCATTCCCACACTCTAGGGTCCCTAGACTCTTGGTTCCTAAAGGCCATCATTTGGCTGGTATTATATTACTAGGAACTCCCGACGTAATGTTTATTTATTTATTTTTTGAAAACTATGTTTTAGTACGATAAATCATTACTCCCAAGTCCCAACAAAAAAAAAATTCCTTTTTCCACGGATTTACCCTTTATGAAAAAACACGAGTCCACTCTCTTACGATCACATTAAATTACAAAATACGCGAGTATATCTATAGAATAATATTTGAAATAATAATATATTTATAACACTCGATAATTTTTTTTAATAGATTAGATAAATAGTACGAGTGAAAGACTCTTGAAAAGAAATGATGACGAATAATTATATAGTTTATATACAATAAAAGAGAATCTTGTACTTTGTAAATAATTATACTTTGGCAAAAGATGTGTCAGATAACCATTCTAAATAATTTTTAATTACTTTTTTTTTCTTCTTTATTATTCGACCTTGGGTATAATACAAATTTAAAATATGAAAGAAACATTAATGAAAAATAAAACAATAGAACTGCGTTGTTGGATGAATAATACTGAAATAATACCCCATATGCTAGCTAGATACATAACATTTTATGACAGATTGAGTAATACTTTGGTAGTATTAATTGGAATGAAAACAAATTATATGAGGTGGATCTTTTGGGTTCAAAAATTAATACATGTGCTTTGAGTCGGGGAGAATTCGCGATGTACGTGAGGGTGGTAACTTATTATTATTATTATTATTATTATTATTATTATTATTATTATTATTATTATTATTATTATTATTGTTTAATGTAATAGCAATCAATTGGAGATGCCATGGATTTGGGCTATTTTGAGATAGCAAATTAGCCACAAACAAAAGCCACTTGCATCTCCAAAAACTTATTGGTCAGAAAACTAATCACTAAACGCGTGCAAGTATACGCGGTCTAACAAATAATACAATGATAAGAAGTGTGTCGTACTCACGAGGAACTATCACTAATATTTACCAAGTACCGACTACGTATCGCTAAAGTCTTATTCGAACAACAATAAATGGAAGTGTGATAAATCTAGTTATAACTAATTAACAAAGCAAGTAAATGAATAAAGAATGGTAATCGAAGGAGATCAGTTCATCGTAATAAATGAGATGGAAAATAGTGCAATAATAATCCTCTAGAAACGTTGTTCTCTTATTATTTGGGATATATAGTCTGCTATTGATTTCTAGTTGGTATCTTATATGAGCAGGCTTCCACTATTTTAATATGGGATATGCCCCTTGCTATTGTAAATGTTTTCTTTTTAATAGTCTTAAATTTAGCAAAAAAAAGGAAAGAAGAAAGCAATTATTTATGTACATGTATAAGCTTTTGAACAGTTTGAAGTAGATTAATAGTTTTTACAGAAATGATTTTTCTTGGCGTTTAATAAATTATGTTTTTGATAGTATACTTTCCCCCCCTTTCCCTTTCAAAAGTAGCAACATATTAAAATTGATAGCACAACCATCCAATTACATCCATCGATCAGTGTCAATTAACAGAATTCATTCATTCTAGTGAAGTGGACGCAAAGAAATGAAGCACCCCATCATATCATTTTTATTAAATAATTCTCTAACTAATAATCAAATTAAACCCAACCCAACCCATCCCCGCCAAAACTAAGCAACTATATATATATATATATATATATATATATATATATATATATATGAACATGGAAAGAGAAGAGGGATTGGTGGTGAGAGGACGGGTAGACATCGACACACGCCAACCATTCAGTCAGTTAAAGAAGCTGCTTGTAACGATTTGGTTTAATCAAATCAATTACAGAGCTCAAATTTAGCTCTAATCTCTGAAAATAGTGAGTTAGGAAGAAGATTCAGAAAATAGGAAGAGAGACTATTGGGGAAGAAGGAGAGAGATTCAAAGGAATATAGAGAGAAAACAACTCATTATCATTATATGACCCAACAATTACAATCTCTTCAGTATATAATACTGAGACATGACTCATTCCTGTTAAAGGAAAATGCTATATTAGCCTTATTACAATAAAGGAAAAGACAACAATAACCTTGATCTCCAAACTAACTCCATCAACATAACAGCATGAAGGTGTCCTTACAGTCTACCCTCCATAAGGACAACCTTGTCCTCAAGGTTGGAATTGAGGAAATTTCTTGTGGAACTTGTCCCAATATTCCCAAGTAGCTTCAGATGGTAAAGTGTTGGACCATTGGACTAAAACTTCAGTTGCTGCTGCATTATTCTTCTTAACTATCTTCCTATCCAGTATAGCTAATGGCTCTACCAGAAATTTACCATGAACATCCAGTAAAGGGAGGTCTGCAGAGCTTGAACAATTAGAACCAATTTTCTTCTTGAGTAGTGACACATGGAAAACAGGATGGACTCGAGCATGGGAGGGTAACTGAAGTCGATAAGCCACCGTTCCAATCTTTTCTAGTATAGGAAATGGGCCAAAATATTTTGGAGCTAATTTTCCAAGAGTATTCTGAGATAAAGTAGACTGCTTGTAAGGCCTGATTTTCAGATATACAAGATCCCCAACCATAAATGATCTTTCACTCCTTGATTTATCTGCATAATGCTTCATCCTAGATTGAGCAGCTACTAAATTGTGCTTAAGGAGTTGAAGTGTTTGAGTTTTATCTTTGCAAAAGGCCTTAGTAGTAAGATCATGGACTTGGCCAAATTGATGGAAGTTGAGATGTGGAGGTTTATAACAATATAAAGCCTCAAAAGGAGTGGTTTTTAGTCCACTGTGGTAATGAGTGTTGTACCACCATTCTGCCAATGGAAGCCAATTAAGCCACTGTTTAAGTCTTTGAGAGACCATGCACCTCAAATAACATTCCAAGACCTGATTAAGCCTTTCAGTCTGTCCATCGGATTGGGGGTGGTATGCAGAACTCAATTGTAATTTGGTGCCAACTAGTTTGAAAAGTGACTGCCAGAACAAACTTACAAAAATCTTATCTCTATCAGAAACAATTGTAGATGGAAACCCATGGAGCTTGTAGATATTATTGATGAAAATTTGGGCTAGATCTTGAGCAGTAAAAGGATGATGGAGAGGTATAAAATGACCATACTTAGTGAGTCTATCTACCACCACCCATATAATTGTACATCCTTTAGATTGGGGTAGCCCTTCAATGAAATCCATGAAAATATCAATCCATGGTCCTTCCGGTGTAGGCAAGGGCTGTAACAACCCAGGTAAAGCCTTAGTTTCATGCTTATGTTTTTGACAAATGTCACACTCCAGAACAAATTTGACAACATCTGTCTTCATAGTAGTCCAGAAGAAGTAATTCCTCAATCTCTCATAAGTTCCTTTAATTCCAGAATGACCCCCCATAGGAGAATCATGAAATTCAGTCAACAGTTTGGTTCTCAAAGAGAAATCTGGACCAATCACTAACCTGTCTCGGAATTTGAGTCTTCAATGCTTGAAGGAATAACCAGGGAGTGATTGAGGATTAACTTGAAACTGGATAATAAGGTCCTTTAAGCCAGGGTCTGATTCCCAAGACTGGGCTATTTCAGTAATCCATTGAGGAAGGACTGTAGATATAGCAACACAGTTAAAAGTTGTTTCTCCATTCTCAGATTTTCTAGAGAGATAATCTGCAGCCACATTTTCTTTTCCTTTCTTGTATACTATTTCATAGTCTAATCCCATCAATTTAGTAATCCATTTTTGTTGGTTAGTAGTGGTCATTCTTTGGTCTAAGAGGTATTTTAAACTATGATGATCAGTTTTGATGAGTACCTTGTTGCCAAGCAAGTAGTGCCTCCATTTAGTAGTAGCATAGATGACTGCCATTAACTCTTTTTCATAGGTAGACCAGCCGAGATGTTTTACTGCTATAGCCTTACTGAGATAGGCTATTGGTCTGCCCTGCTGCATTAATATTGCCCCTAAACCAGTATAAGAAGCATCAGTCTCTAAAACAAAGGGCATAGTGAAATCTGGCATAGCTAACACAGGAGCCTTGACCATAGCTTCTTTAAGACTCAGAAAAGATTGAGTGGCCCCTTCATGCCATTGGAATTTGTCATTTTTTAACAGTTCAGTAAGAGGCTTGCTAATCAGTCCATAATTGTGAATAAATTTCCTATAGTAACCAGTCAATCCCAAAAATCCTCTGAGACTTTTAATGTTGGTAGGCAATGGCCACTTGGTCATACATTCTATTTTGTCAGGATCAGTAGATACTCCATGTTGATTAATGACATGTCCTAAATATTTGACCTGCTCAATTCCAAACTCACACTTACTTCTTTTGGCAAAAAGGAAATTGTCCTTAAGGATTTGCAATGTTAGCTTCAAATGTACCAACTGTTCTTCATAGGTTTTGCTGTAGACCAAAATGTCATCAAAGAATACTAGAATGAACTTCCTGAGACATGACTTGAATATTTGATTCATTAATGACTGGAAGGTAGCTGGTGCATTAGTGAGTCCAAAAGGCATCACCAAAAATTCAAAATGACCTGTGTGTGTTCTAAATGCAGTCTTAGGAATATCTGGGACATGCACCCTAATTTGGTGGTAACCAGATCTGAGATCTAGTTTGGAATACCATCTAGAGCCATGTAGCTCATCCAACAATTCATCAATGGCTAGAATGGGAAATCTGTCCTTGTTTGTCATATCATTTAAAAATCTATAATCCACACACATTCTCCAAGAACCATCATGTTTCTTGACCAATAACACTGAAAAAACATAATGACTATTACTTGGTTGTATCACCCCAGAAACCAGCATCTCATTAACTATTTTCTCAATTTCTTCCTTCTGCACATATGAATATCTGTAAGGTCTCAAATTAACAGGTTGGCTTCCTTCCTTCAATGTAATGTGATGGTCATGTGATCTTGTAGGAGGTAAACTTTTTGGCTCTTGAAATACCTCTGAGTATGTCTGCAATACTTCCTCCATTTGACAAAAAGGCTGATTATTCTCATTTATATTACCAATCACCTGATCTGGTTTTACAACAACAATGTTCTCTGCAGATTCCTGAGCCATTCCAAACAGAAATCCAAAATAACCATGAGTTGTACTATTTAGGGTCTGCTTGAATTCTCCCAAAGACATGAGCTGTATTGTAGGAGGAACCATATCAGATTCTCCTTGTAAAACCACTTCCTTACTTCCTTTGTTAATTGAGAGCTGCAATTGTTCAAAGTCAAAGGTTACTGGGTTGAAACTCCTCAACCATTGTACCCCCAATACTGCATCAATTACCCCTAATGGCAAGAGTCTAAAATCAGTTGTGAATGATTCTCCTTGGACTGACCAATTAAAAGACTTACACTCCTGAAAACTAGTGACTTTAAAGCCATCAGCTACAGACACTGCTACAGGTTTGGTATCTTGCAACACAGCCTTAACTTTCTTAGCTGCTTGGGGGTCTAGGAAATTATTAGTGCTGCCACTATAAATTAAAATTCTCAACACTTTCCCATTGGCCATTCCCATAATTATTATCGTATTATTAGCACTATGTCCAGATAAGGCATGAAGGGTGATATGAGCTTCCTGTTGAGTAACATCCCTACCAACTCCTTTTGACTCATTATACTTACAACATTCATCATCATCCTCATCCTTATTAATGTCTTCACAGGATGCAATGATCATAAAAAGTTTTGGTTTTCTGCATTGATGTCCCATAGTGTATGGTTCATCACATGAGTAACATAATTTTTTCCTCCTTTTTTCAGCAATCTGCTCCCTAGTTAAGCCCCTAATAGGCATTGATTTCCCCACTTCCATGCTTGGAAACCCAACAGTCTGTATGATAGCAGAACCTTCATCAACAGTTTTGGTGTTAGGCATAGGACTGGTCTTTTGATAACCTCCAATCACTGACTTGATTCCCATTCTACTCTTTTTTAACCAAGCCTCTAGTTTAGCTTCCTCCAATCGGGCTAATCTGATCAAATCCTTTAGAGTGGTAATTTTGAGCTCTTGAATACCTAACCTTATCTCCTCCTTTAAACCTCCCACAAAACAGTCTATAAAAAAAGACTCATTCAACACAGAATTTCTCAACAGTGCCCAACTCTTTAGTTCCTCAAATTTTCTTCTGTATTCATCCACAGTTCCCACTTGCTATAGATTTTTTAACTCTCCAATAGGATTAATCTGTACTTCAGGACTGAATCTAGCCGTAATTTCTTCCACAAAGCCTTTCCAGGTAAGCTCCTCTCCTTCATTCACAAATCCAGAGTACCATTCCTCTGCCTCACCTTCTAAGTTTATAGTAGCTAGATATAACTTTTGACTTTCAGCAACCATATGGTAAGCAAACAACTTATTACATTTCCTAATCCATGTTCTAAGGTTAGATCCATCGAATTTAGGAAATTCAAACTTAATAGTTCTGAAAATGTTGTTACTAGACTTTTCATTACCAATCTCTCCTTCAAACGATCCCAAAACTGACGAATCTGAGCCTTGAGTATTACCTGGCATATCTTTTGGTTGTGGTCCCCTCACAGCAAGAAGTGCTTCAATTCCTTTCATCATCTGCTGCAATTTTTGTTCCATTTTCTTGCTCGATTTTATCCTCCAATCCAATAATTAAATTAGAGTGCTCAGTCATTTGAGTTTCGAGATTCATCAATCGTTGATTGTTAGTTGCCATAGTTGGATCGAGTGGCTCTGATACCAATTGTAACGATTTGGCTTAATCAAATCAATTACATAGCTCAAATTTAGCTCTAATCTCTGAAAACAGTGAGTTAAGAAGAAGATTCAGAAAATAGGGAGAGAGAATATTGGGGAAGAAGGAGAGAGATTCAGAGGAATATAGAGAGAGAACAACTCATTATCATTACATGACCCAACAATTACAATCTCTTCAGTATATAATACTGAGACACGACTCACTCCTGTTAAAGGAAAAGGCTATATTAGCCTTATTACAATAAAGGAAAAGACAACAATAACCTTGATCTCCAAACTAACTCCATCAGCATAACAGCATGAAGGTGTCCTTACACTGTTTTGTTGTTTGGGGAAAAGCAAGAATGGAGCTAGAAATTTTTTTCCTCATGGGCTACCAAGTGCCATTTAGATTTTTCAAATAATAACAAACCAGTATAGGCCAAACACCCCCCAACTTGATCAAAAACCAACTTTTCCCCTCTCAGGATTTTTATCGAACACCTTGATGGCGCTGTTTTATAGCTCCTTTTCTCTCCTTTGTTTGAATGTTCAATAACCAGTACACAAGTACCTAACAATCATAATAGATAATAACAAACTTGAATAAACTAAATTAAGCCCTAACCCAAACCCCCCACCCGCAAAAATAAAAAAAAAAAAAAATTGTCAAAACCAAATTTTATCCAACTAATCGTAAAACTATGAAATTTTACCTTCAATGCAAATCAACAAGAAATTCATTAAATGGTTCACTTCTATTTTTTTATCAATTATGTTGCAAACAAAGTTAGGGTGATCTAACTAATCAGCTCAGTCAAAAAAATTTACATTTATAGTAATATGAAAACGTCAAAAAAGCATATCATTCAATTATTCAGAACACAAAAGTAAAGCAAGACTCCAATTCTTTACTGCCAAAATAGTACTGCTAAATAGAAAACTAAAATTAGTTTGAGGATGCGAAAATAGTATACCGCAGAAGTTCAAACCAAAAGCTTCAAAATCTTCTTGATTTGCTCAACAAGAAAACAGAAGCTTCTTGATTTGATTAGTGATGAAGCAAGAGGCTTGGGGGCCGCCCTGGTCCCTGGCCGTCGTAAACGTCGACATAGGTGGCGGAGGGAGAAGTAAAGACTTGGCTTTGGTCTTCGAATGAGGAATTAGCTTGAACAACCACAATCGAATAGTCCATTGAAGCATGTTGCTTCAAATCCATGTGCCATAACAACACATCGACACTACTACTTTCATTGCTGAAGCATGTCGTACCAGTTGAATAACCACTCCACCTGTACAAGACTTTACCCGAGCTACAACCCACCCTAGCCCAAGTGTGGCTCCGCCCCTGGGGAAAAGGTTCTAGTCGGGTAAATCTATGGGAACAAGCTCAAAAAGGTACCTGCCTAGTTCTCTTTACTTCTGTGTAATGGGCTATTTGTAGATAGAAAAAGTGGCTTAAATAAACAAACATTCATGTACTAGTATTACATCTCTCTCTTAACTAATACAGATGCATATCAAAGCAGTAAGTGGAAATGGGCAACACCAATTATCCACTGTTGGAGCAGTAGCAACTGAGCTTGAAGAGACGAAGCAAAGCCTTGAAAAAGCTAAAGAATATGGTCAATTTATGGCATACTGCCTCGCATCTCTTAAACAAGATATTGAATAGACAAAAAAGGAACTGCAACAGCTAAAGGCAAGAGAATCTCAGAAACAACTGACCTGTGATGGTGATCCCGAAATCGAAGAGCTCAAGTTCATGGAAAATGCAAGCCAAGTTCAATCAGTAGAGCCACAAAATGAAGACGTGTCGCCATTGGAGTATCAAAGAAAGAGGTCTGTCAAGTTTGCATGTCCTCCTTTATTGGCTAAAGTGACTGTTAGCAAAGATGTTAGTGAACAAGTTATGGTTGCATCACCTAATTCTCTCAAGCAAAAGGCTAAAAGGAAACCACTTATCCCTTTAATTAGTGGGATATTCTCGAAAAAGAAGGGTAGCCAAGAAGTTGAGCCTCATAACGAGGCAGATAGTTTGGGATACAATACCATGGCAATCTACTGGAAGTGTCGTCAGTACCAAGAACATACAGGACGTCAGTACCAAAAACATAAAGGAAAATGCATCGTCATATTCACAAATAAACATTCTTTTTACCTGAAAAAAATCGATTCCTTCTGATTTCGTTTTCTATGTGAGACACTAGTTTTCTCGGTTTGTAGTAAGGAATTTTCTTTCAAGATTGTCCCTCTCTCTCTCTCTCTCTATATATATATATATATATATATATATATATATATATATATACCATTGAAAACAAGAATGAAGATTAAAAATTGAAAATCGACGTCTGCTACTATTAGTAGCGGACGACGGGTTACGTCCACTACCCTACGTCCGCTACTAATAGTAGTGTACGACTGCATTATTTTCAGTACCATCCGTTACTATTAGTAACGGACATAACACATCGTCTTCTACTATTTGACGTGAATTAATTTTAGCCGTTAATTCCTATATTGAACGATAGAGATAATGTATACCTATTTTTAATCCATAGCAAATACGTACTATGAGTGTTTCCAGTGGCGAATGGATGAGTAACGCATAAGAACCTGCCCTTGGTTGGTTAGGAAAGCTGCAAAAGTTCCATTCATCCAACTCAACTTTATCCCAGTTTTGCTGAGGGAGCAACCCCCTTTTTCATAGCTCTTCATTCATCTTAGATTCAATTGGATTCAAGAATCGTGCTTCGAAAAAAGTTGACTTATAGCATAGCTATTAAATTAGCTATACCTAGTTGTGCGGACCACCTACAGCGATGGTTCCGAATCGTCACTATAGGTCAAAAATCCGTCGCCATAGCTATTTGAAGAGCTATGGCGACGGTACATACCTTCACCATAGCCTTTCATACAACTTTCTGGCCTATAGACAAATATTTCTTACAGAAACTTGTCCCTATTTTTATTTGGCAGTTTTTCAACTCATTTAGCTTAATGATAATAAAAAGCTTCTTATTCCCATTGTAAAGTATACCTTAATATTTATAAGAAAAATCGGCAAAAAGGTAATAAAAATATACCTATCCAAGCCATGGACAAGTATACTTTCAAGACACATACTACATATCTATTGAAGGGGGAGGAAGCTGTGAGAAATATGTGAGAAGATACCAATATTCCTTCTATGATTAGATAAATTTACAGCTGATAGCACAAAGAAAATTAATGTAACATTAGTGCCAGAATTCTTCTTGAAGATTGGATCCAATTTGTCTGAAGCCATGTTTTTGTGTGCGCGTCTACATGCATAAACTACTGTGGTTTATTTAATTGCTATACTTGGATGGTAACACTAGATCTTCGCATCTGTTCAGGCTGCCAATTGGATGAATACTGATATGGAACTTTCTGTCATAGAGTGGCCCCAGGAAATCTAGTTTCTGTCACGGCTCTTCTGAGTTATTGTCCTGAGTTCTGGGCTTGTCTAATTGCAGCTAAAATGGGGAGTAAGTATATAATGGCGGCAGCTTATGTTATGAGAAAACATAAAAGTGGCTTCGTTAAGTCTACTTACATGCTTCTTTCAGAAAAAGAAGGAACATGTGCCTTTATATTGAAGATGGTACCTTTGACATCCGATAGTTGCTTCATGGAAGAATTCCTGATCCCTTGTCTACCCAAAACCTACCGACTAACTATTTACCAGGGATTGCATTAAGCTAAAACCAGGGATGCCAAGTCGGATCCATCATACACAAGTTTCTAGGGGTCAGGGCGGCTTCCATTAACTCAGCAACTCCCCTGTGCACAGATTGTGGTGGGCCGATTGCATACTCCTAATACAACACAAGAAAAGGAACACCAGGTCAGGGCAAAAGAAGGGTGCTCGCATAATATTACAGTGAATGGAACAACTTGGACCAATACAATGAAGAAGAGTTACCCAGTAATATAAATAAAAAAGGAACAGCTGAACAACAGAAATAAAGAGGTGTAGAATAGTGCATCTCTAACAAATATAGCTTCTAGTATGGGAAATAAATTATGGAGCGATCCATAGCCAGTTGGCTGTGACCTATTTTCAGCCAACCCCTCTTATCTATGGCTGTCTACGCAAATCATGGAAATAATAATAATAATTATTTTTAATTCGTTAGCGAAAGAGAGGAGCAGAACTCTCTTTTTACAAAAATATTATTTAAACACATTTTAAAAATTAGCTTACTTTTAATGGAGCATTCTTTTCTTCTTTTCTCCCTCTCCACTCTCTCTCTCTCTCCAGATTTCAAAATTAATCAAGTACTTCACAAAACATTAATGATCAATTTAGAAATAGTCGGAAAGCTCTAAAAGAAATCTTTAAAGAACAATGCTGTTCGTATGGTTGTCGATCACACAACTAGCGTGACTGTGATGACCACCTCAATACGACGTCGTTTTGATTAGTAAAATGATAAAAAGACATAAATACCACTAATGAATTTTATATAAAGGGGCCAAACACTGGGAGACAGATGTGGTGACCACAACCATCCTATCTTATAATATATATAGGGTTAATTCAAATGATAAAAAATGCAGTCAATGTTATGTATATAAACAAATGTAAGAGTTCAACAAAAGTGTATTTCAATCATTCAATGTACAGAACTTTGACATATTTTTTCCATTTTAAATTCACCGAAACATATCATCAAATTGTGATATTGTTTGGAAGATCTTTTTTAGAACTTTGCAACAACTTATAGATCAAAAGTTTATGACGGAGTCATGGAATTTTATTTCCAATTTAGAGAGAATGGAAGGGAGAAAGAACTTTAAAATAAAGAAGGCTCTGTCAAAAATTGCTGTGGATGATTAAAAATGTGTTTAAAAAGGAATTTTTGTACACAGGAGCTTTGCTACACTTACTGGTGGGCTTTGCCACACTTTTTTGGTGGACAAATTATAAAATTTTAAATCGACGATCAGCTTGGATAGCTATAAATGGATTGGGTTAAAATAAGGCATAGAGAACACTACCTACTGATCACTTCCCAATAAATTAATACAGTATGAGAAATCTGACATGTCCATCAAATCCAATGGCTCAATACTAATGTCATGGATAATTATGTTCCACTATTTTTTTTGGGAGATCTGAAGAGACCTAAAAAAACATAAATTACACAAAAACTACATGAAATTTACAAATAAGCAAGAAAACACAAACATTATTTATAAAACATTGTTACCAAAGCACGACTATATATCTATGACCCTATCAAGTGAACATCAGGTGATGGACAAAGAAACACTACTAAACAGATGAGGGATAAAGAAACACTACTAAACAGATGAAGGGATAACTACTATTTCCTCCATCCAGCAAAGGATGTTTTCCTTACCGGTATTGTTTGGCACAGACGTTAAATCGTGTGGAAAACATAACTATACATTATATCTATCAATTATCTTTAATATTTGAAAATGTAGTACAAAATTATTAAAAATATAAATCATCAAAGGCTCACAAAAGCACCTATATTTCTTGGATCAGTTTTCCATGTAAAACTCTATGTAAAAGTTCTTCAACATGGTATTATTGTGGTATCAAAACAAACATTGTGATTGCAGGCAAAAACATACCTCAGATATGTACTGTGGGGCTATTGAATTTATCCTGTCAATAACATGCTCAACATTTGTCGAAATCTTATGTCTTAAATCAGTGGGGTCCACACTACCTCCACAAATAACAGGGGCCAGGGGTATCCCAAGAGGTCTCCTCCAAGACCAAGATAATAGCTCATCACGGAAAAGCATAGCTAAATGATGCCACAGATGTTGACTCTGCTGCAACATAGAAGATTTTATAATATGTTGACAGTCACAAAGGGAATCAAAGAAAAGAAAAGAAAAACTAAAAGGTGAATTGACATGTTTCTTATATTAACTTACTGTTGGAGAAATCACTGCCTGTGCTGCTGAACACATGGACGATACAACGAGGCCTTCTGCACCAAAATGGGAGAAGAATGCCTGCAAATTCCTTGTCAGACGGAAAGGGATTGGCTCATGAAATTCAATCATTCCATTGCCATCATATGCTGGATGGAAGTCAGTCTGGAATATCTTCCCGGTATTCTTAGCAAATAATATCTTGTTTGGGGATCTTCCCCCAATTTGCAGCACAAATGACACAAAACATGAAAGGGCCAATTGGATAGCAAATTGCTTTTTGAACGCCCACATATGGCTTCCATTCAGTAGAGTTTTATACATGTACTGAGAAAATATGCTGTCGGTCACAATATTTTTTGCAATGTCATTATAAGCTTGCAAACGAAGATCTACTACAGCATCTGGTGATATCTGGCCTGATATTGCTTGGTTTAGATGCTCCTTAAAATAGGTTATGGGCTGGTCGGCCTCTCTGTTATTCCTTGCACAGTAATGCTCATATACCTCAAGAAACGTGTTGTATGTCAGATCATCTTCTACCATGCGTACCTAGTTCAAGAAAACATAAAATGCATCAAGAAACATGAACTATTTTTCTGAGAATGTTGCAGTATCAATTGCAACCTAGCAAGCAGCCACTATACAGTGGCTCCCATAAAAGACATCTAACCAAAATAAAGACGGCAAAACATGTAGATAATGCTTTCTAGTGAGACCAGTACTGGCCAGTTGAAATTCTGCAGGCATGCAATCATTTATTCCACATTCCTTATGTATCTAAAGTCAATTTTCATCAACTTCTGCAAAAGGAGGAGACACGTTGATAGCACAAAAGAAAAATATACCAGGCTGAACATATCACCTGGGACCAAACAGGGATGATAATTGGTGTGTGAATGCAGATGTGGCGACGTCTCGATTCCTTGTGCTTATCAAACATTTGATTCATCGCACGGAAAAACTGTAATATACGTTCATCACTTTTAGCATTGGGCGTTAAAGATGTCTGGACAATAAAATGGTGCTGGGATCCATCAGAGCCAATTAGAGTCAACCGCCGGAGACTGTTCCCATGCCTTCGCACAAGGGGAATATCAGCTCCAACCCTGTCCAATTTTACAGTATGATCGGGTGCAACTTCCTGAAAGAAGTAACATGTTATTTGTATCAGTATTAAAGCACCCTGCTATGAATTTAAATAAAATATAAATGTGAACATGTGGAAAAATCCCAATGTTAACCTCCAAAAAAAGTAATATGATAGTAAATTCCTGCAAATAAAATGTTCTGCAACTTCATAGCAATAGATAAACTTCCATTATGACCTATTTTGACCTTGGTCAAAATGATAAAGCACCTACCTGATCAGTAAAATACTGGCCTGGAACCTCCACATCAACATTATGGAAGTCACACAGAACCCTGCTTTCTTCTTCCAGCTTCAAGACAGTCGGAAACCGTTCCTCCACATTGCCTTGGACAACATTTTTCCAGTGCTTCAGTCGTTCAATCAGTTCAGAGAGGGTCGCAGGAAATGTCGCAGTGTTCTCTGGGTCAAGGTCACGCTCAAAATTTTGCTTGTACTCTCTCACAAATTCAACATGCTTGTTTAAAGAATCTGCAGAGAAGCAGGTTCTACAAATACCAGAGAGCTCCTTCTTGAGACTATGGGGAACATCTGCTGTAGTGGAAGTTGGATATTTATAACAGCGGTGGAGCAGAGCAATGACCACTGCTAGTAGCCTCTCCTCTGGCAGGGTGACAAACCTCGAGCCAATTTCTGTGAGAAGAATCTGTAAAAATGATGTTACTTCAAAATGTAAAGTTGATTTAGTACTAAGCACACAGTAAGGAACACTGCAGGCAGTTTTCTTAGAATCAGTCGCTTCAATATATTATATTGGACAGCCTGTAACGAGATGGGCAACAACACAAAACAACTATGAAAAACAGACTCCCATTTTCCTTTCTATAAGCTCAGCAAGTTCTTAGAAAAAGGACTACAAAGAGAAGACAACCATCTTTTAAATTAACTACTAGTATCAGAAGAAAATTGAGAAAATATCAATGTTGTCACCTCAAGTTCACTAGCTAGATTAGTGTGCTTGCTTCTAAGAGCCTCCATTATATCCTTAGCAGCATCAAAAGCACTGGTAGCAGAAGCAACAAAACCCAGAAAACCATTATGTCCTAACGCATTCTGACCACCATCACTTATGGTTGAAGTAGTCTGCTGCAAAGGTTGGTAATTCCCACCAGCATGCCTACTGCCTTCAACAGCTGAGGACCTTTCAGATTCTTGAATCTGCAAGTATCCATTACCATGGGATCCAACAGCACTATTTGATTGGCTTCCTTGATGAGCTTGATTAGAGGCTAAAGAAACCCCACCTTGACTCGCTGCTCTTGCAATGCCATCAGTCAATTGAACAGAACCAGTAACAGAAACATTTTGCTGCATTCTTTGTTGAGCCATTTCCAATCGACCACAATCAGATTTATCTGCAATATTTCGGCGCTCGAGCAAGAACGTGCGCAACCAGTAATACAATGCCTAACATTTGAAAACAAAAGAACATGACTATCAAAAAGCTAGCTAGGCCAGACTACAATGACTTCCAAAAGTAGCCATAAGACATACCTGCGGATAAACAGCAGAAATCTTCAGGAGAACAAGTTTGCAGTGTGGGGCTTCAGTCCTCTGCAAGGAAAGTAACAGCTGGGGGATCCAAGAAAGCCAAACCCAGTGCGGTATTTGGTCCAAGTACTTGTCAAATGCTCTTCCCACAGGATTACTCGGTGCATCAAAGCTTATTAGATATAGAACGCGTGCTAGATGGCTTCTGGAGTTAGGAATGCCAAATTTTATACCTTGAAGAAAACAGCTCACTGCATATTGTAACCAAATCTCATCATTGGTTTCTTTGTAAGCCTGAAACATAGATACAGCACTAGACCAGATTAGATATTAAAATTCTAAAATTACAAGTAAATATATGGTTTAATAAGAAAATAGAAAATGAGTACCCTGTCACAATAATTTCCCCAGCTAATCCAGCCTTTAGGAAAGTTCTTAAAAAGGCTGATTGAGTTTGAATATGCAATATTGGCCCCTTCTGAATCATTAAGCTTCAACAAGAAATCTCCTTTAAGACGAAAAATTTCTGCTTTGTGTTTAGCAGGAAAATATTCCAGATTAGTACTGTTAATCAAATTGAGGCCGTTGATAAGCTCCCCCTTCAGTTTTAGAAAAGCCTTCAGTTTCTCTCTTATTTTAACGAATGCCTCCTGCAAACATGTGACAAAGAAAATGCTTGAGAATGCTGCATCCAATTTCTCCCCCAATCCTTATTGCCGATTAGATAAAAAGAGAGAAAAAATGTATTAAATAAGTTCATGATACCTGCACTTCCATGGATGAATGTCTGTACATCTCATCCAAAATGGACACGCAAACATCATGCAAACCTTGTTTACGAGCAATGCGGGCAAGTTTGTTGACATTCCTGGCTTTGTCCCGGTAACCAAAGTGATCAAGTTGTGGATTTGTGGTACCAAAATCTTTTAATGCATCAATGACTGTACCATACATTTCATTCCTCCATTGAAGCAATTCGTACCAAAAAGACAAATTGTCCCAGTCATTTGGAGTTCTCAGTCTCCAAGTTTCAAGGATGTCTTTGAGCTCTGCAAATAGACCACCATGAATGCCAACAGTAGTCTCAGAAGGTTTGTTTCCCTTAGCAATATCTAGCATAACTCTAGCTGATTCTTGAATCTCAACCAATTGTTGGAATTGCTGCAATAGAGGCATTCTGGAATGAATAGACATTTCCGGCAATTGCCACCACTGTTCCAAAGCAAGATCAGTCCCTTTCCTAACCATGTTTTCAGCATCTCCTACACCACTTGCATTCTTTTCATGTAGAGATAAATAAGCTTGGATAATATGAAGTTTTGGAGTTTCTTCTACTTGAGCCTTTAGAATTACATTATCTTTCAAATAAGTCCAATTTGGCTGTTTCCAGAGACTATCAAGTAATATATCATGATTCTCAACAAGTTTTCCAAAGTCTATCAAAGCATCCCATTGACCGAGTTGACTAGAACAATAGAGCCACTGTTCTTCCCAAATACACATCTCAGCTTTCGGAACAGTACTATTGTAACTGCCTTGAGTTGCCTTAACCATGGCCTGAAAGAAGAGGCTTTGTGCCTGCTGCCAGTAGCCATGCTGAACAAGTGAAAGCCCAGCCCTAGTTTCTTTTGTAACTGAACATTTCTTCCACAATCCACACCTCATATCTTCTTCATTAAGCAAATAATAAAGCTCAGCTAGAGACTCTGAGCACTTTGAGTCATTTGAAAACAACATTACATGGCTTTGCAACATATCCAATGCAATGTGCCATGCATTATAAGTCTTTCCAATATATTTAATGAGCTCACTAGGCATTCGAGGGTGAGGATGGCTCAAGTGAAGACCTTCTAAAAGTGCTTGCACTACGTTAGGCCTGCTTGCCTGTTGCTTCTTATGAAAGTCTTTTGACAAGAGAGCAATCATAGGCTTTGTAAGTGCTAACTGTTCTTCCTTGTGTAAGCTCTCCCAGACGATGGGAAACACCAAGATCCACAAATCATAAGCAATATTTGCATCTGTATTGGCCAGCTCTCTCAGTGGAACAAGAAGATCAGCAACCTGTAGCATTACATAAATAAATTATACCAGTTATATGAACTACAAGAACATAAGCTCTTACAAAGGCATCCCTAAATAGATCTACCACTGGCAACTTCCTTGGCGTTTCTACAAAAAAGATAACACCTTCACTTGAGCCAATGCTCCATATTTTAGCCATGGTATAACCGATCAAATCAGTTGGTTCATTTGCTTAATTAAAAGATATGAAAAAGAAAGCACAAACATATAGAATAATAATAAAATCAAGCTGCTTTCCGGAAAAACAAATATATGGACTTCTACATCGTAAACACGGCTACTGAAACCCAATCATATTTTCAAAATGCTGTAAAAGTGTCAATAGTTGATGCAAATACCTGAAGTTGGCTCATCTTACTCAGAAATTGCCCATGCTTCTGCACAAGGCTATCTACTGTTACAGGACCCTCCTTGGAACCTTTTGTGACACCAGTAACCATAGGCTGCGTCCCAGAACTAGAAGGAACAGAACCTAATACCACAAGAGGTGGCATTTTGGCAGAGTTCGGATCAAGCATAATAGGCTTATCCTCGACTACAACGGCAAGAAGAAGATTGAGGCCTTGCTTGATCCAGAAGACATCACTTAAAGCTTCCCAGTCCTGATCATGAATGATGTACTGCAGTCTTCTGAACGGTGTGTTCCCCAGATATTCATGATACAGGGAAAAGAACTTCATCCTGATTTCAGGATCTTTCGCCCTTAAACCAAGCAAATATTTTCTTTCTACCTTCTGGAACACTTCTTGGCATAGGGAAAGAGGAAACCTGGAAGTCATATAAGTTGTTAGCTTTGATGCGCTGAACAGTTATTAATGAAATGCATATTTAATATACTACTTACTTATTTGTATCAGAACAAAGTTCATAAAGAAGCTGAAGATATTTCCTGTCCCACTCTTTGAGAAAACTTGTGGGGAAGTTCTGCTTATCAACTTGTGAAAGCTTCTGAAGGAAAGAAACTACCTCTATTGGAATGAGAGTATCACAAGATTTGATGGGTACTTTAGGCATACTAGAATTTTTTTCAATCCACCCCTTTTCTACGTCAAGTATGCAGAGGAGGATAGTAATATCAGTACCTTTATCTAAGAGCAAGGAATTCAAAATTTCAGTTACAGATCGTTTGCACTCCGGAACAAGCATAACCCTTTCATTAATAAGTTCTAGGACAGATTTCAGATTAGAAATGGTAACTCCCACATCAGCACCTTGTCGAGAGGAACTGACTGCAGAATTTGAATCTGTTCTCTGATCCTGGAATGAAGGGATAATATTATGTGTAGAGCCTCAAAAGAAAAAAACGATAAAAGGGAAAAATATGAAGATAACATACTGACTGAAAAGAGCAGCAGCAACTTTCATGTATACATGAAAACTTTTGCAGATATTACAAGGGTTAAAAAGAAAAAAAGAAACACATGGCAGCAAGGGAAGAAAAACTTTGTCAATGGAGACGCAATACAAAGAAGCATGTATAACTTGGTGAAAATTATTACAAAAATTCTTTTTCAAAAAGGAACTCCTGAACAGATATGCCGAAATAAAAAAAACAAATTGAGATGAACAGATATGCTTCCACTATAAAAGTCGAAAAATGAAAAAAAATTTAAACAAGGAAATGAAACAATACTTGTCTAACACAGGAACCAGTAGTTGATGCCAAATCTCTAGCCAGGCGCTGAAGGACATGGACCAAATTGTAAGGATCTATGAGGTTTTCTTGCACCTCCGCCAGAGTTTTCATGACATATAGCACAAAGCTAATCATTTGTGTAGAGATATCTTCATCCGCTGTCTGCGGAGCTGCAACAGCAACAAGGTGCTTCTGTATGAGAACATTGACCTTTTTATACAATGTCTTCACATCTTGTGGAGTACTAGCAGCTTCTGAAGGAAAAGCTGAAAAAACCATCTTCAACATGGAACACAAATTCTTCCCAACATCAAAAGTTTTGTACTTGAAACAGGGCTCAAGAATCTGCAAAATATGAAGCAGTAAAATAAAGAATAAATTTGTCCTGTTACTGAGTTGCAAGCAATATAGAGGCCTCTGCAAAGATACTTACTTCAGAAATCTGGTTACTGTTATTCTGGATGAACATATGTGGTTGTTTCTCCAAAACCTTGTTCATCACATCCAGGCTATGTACAAGGATTATGGCAGGGTCCTTTGATTGAGAAGGTTGAATACTGTTTAGCAGCTTCTCTAGATAATTGAATTTGACACTAGCATTTGGCCACACCTCTAGAGCTTCTGAAAGGAACTCCAAAGCTTGCTTATACATGAGACTTCCTTCCTTGTCCTTCGGCTCTATCACCCAGGCCACCTACATTGAAAGTCCAAGTACATTGATAAAAATTAGAATATTCACACTAACTGAAGTGGATGAAAATGGGAATATTTCATCAAAATAAACATGTAGAAAATATTATCAAATACACCATGACTAACAAAGCTTCAAGACCTAATAAGCTAAAATTACAGGTCAAACAGCTTCATATGCTCAAATATTTCTATGATATATAACGTGTCACTGCACCAAATTAATCTTACAATCACGTTTGTGCATGTTATTCTTAATTGAAGAATATCCGGGGACTGTACTAGCACTGAAGAAGGTCAATGACAAAATTATAGAAACAACATGAGAGTTCTACTATGATGCAACTAATAACCTCCTTAGTATTTGATAAAGCTGTGCAATAAGAGCTTATTAAAATAGAGGCTCTCTATAAAATAAAGCTTTTAAAGATTAAATGTAATAGAGTTGTTTGATAACTCACCTTTTTTTGTATGTACAATATTTTACTAATTTACCATTATATCAGTTTATACAAACTTAGGGTGAGGATAAAAATATAATAAATATTAAATAATTAATTCAAGTAAAATCACCAACAACAATGCATAACTAGTAAAATATTTCAAGTCTAATAAAACATTATAATAATTATGACAATTTTACATAATTACTATAAAATATGGTGATGGTGGTGGTGGTGAAAGTTGGTGGGTGATTGTGGGTGGAGGTGGTTGTGGGTGGAGTAGTGAGAGAAGTGAATAATTAAAAAATATGAAATTAAGATCGTGAGGGTAAAATAGTAATAAAGAGCCTCTTTTTTAAAGAAGATTTGGTCATTTGGCTCAATGTCTTTTTTTAAGGAGAAAAAGAGGTTGAAAAAGTTTTTATCAAACAACAGAGGTAAGACCAAAAAGAGGCAATAAGAGGCTATCAAACACTACATAGTAGATTCTACTAAGATAAGATGTTATCTGAAATTTAATGAATAATACACTTACTTTTATGAGAAAATTGATGATCATTTCCTCCATTGCTGCACTAGGTTTGAATTCTTCATAAGGTTGTCCACCAGATTGTGGGGTTTCTATGTTACAAATCGATGAGGAACCACAAGATGATATGCTACTAAGTGGCTGAAGGCTAGGTTCAACCATTAATCTCTTAGGTCGATCTTCAGGAAATGTAGATCCATTTACCGGTTGCTTAGGATCCAAATCACCAGAACTTTGATCAAATCCATAACCATTCTGGCCAGGAATGTTAACATCCCTCGGTCCTTTATCTTCTTTTTGCCTTTGCCTCTCCCAACTGACAACTAACCCAGCAAGTTCAATTGCAAGTCGACGGTTCTCTGATGTAGCACTATAAGGCAATCCTAGGCGACTGAGAGAATTAACCATCTGCGGTACGAAGTGGGCTCTGTATTTGTAGAAGAGAGCAGAATGGCGAACAATGAGCTCAAAAATGTGGATCGTATGCGGAACTGAGTGCCCTTCCTCTACCAGAATGATTTTCGTATAACGTATCCAGATTGGGATACGGGAATTGCCAATAGGCAATCTTCGAGGAAGTGCTGGCACTAGTATATCAAGGGCTTGAGTGACCATCATTTTATACTCTGGTTGGCACGTTCGGAGAAGTGCGAGAAAAACCTAGAGATTCAAATTGCAATCAAGATGATATCGTATTGATGTAAATTTTACCAGAATTACTTTTTATCGAAATACAGAAAAAATATATTGATAAGAGTCTGTAATCCTCATAATGAAAAATATGACAGAAAAGGAATTGCCAAACAGAAAATCCATTTTTCCCTTAGTAAATTACAATACAGAATTATTTATCCATCAAAAAATAAAATAAAATTACAATACAGAAAGATACAAAAACCTACAAACACATTAGATCAAATTATGTAGACTTTGACATTGAATGTTAAAGCTTGGTATGTATGGCACACAAAGCTGTGTGTTGTATCTCAGTTTTACTTGATAATTACACTCTTTAAATTTCATTCTCTGAACAAAAGAGGGTATATATACTATTCAGATAAAAAAGTGGGTATATATATTACAGGATTGTTTTAATGAGTCCGGACATGTGGCTGATTTTGTAAGTTCTGTGAAGATTCTTCACAGAGCATGCTGTGACTGGATTTGCAGGTGGTAGGACGCATTTGTCATTTTTGCTTACAAGTTACAACCAGCTTCCCTGTAGAGCAGCAGGAGTGCAGGACCTTTAGAGGTGGAAAGGTGCTGCCAGTGGCATTTTTTAGTCAAATAAATCTTTTTATCAGTAACTGATTTGTTGGTCAAGCGCAAAATTATTCCCCCCCTTCCCAGGGAAGGCATTCGGTGTTTGTTTGGACAACTGCCAAGGGGGCCATTCTCACTTTGGGTCATCTTATGTCTATGGGGAAAAATTTATTGAATTGGTGCTCTTTATGTAAAAAGGACACGGAGTCCATTGATCACCTTCTTATTCAGTGCTACTGGGCAAGGAAATTGTTGATGGATTTGCTGGTAATGGATTAGAGACAAGAAAGATTACCTCTGCTTGTATGGTTTGGGTTTATGCCGACCTCCGTGAAGAGATACAAAAGAGCTTATGGCTTTGCTGGTAAGGGATTAGAGTCATGAAAGATTTGAAGAGTTGCTGTCACCTAACTGCACTATGTGGACAATTTGGAGGGAAAGAAACAGAAGAAGATGCTTCGAAGACATGGTTGTTGTCTCCTCACTTTAGATAGTGTTCGTGTAGAAAAGAAAAACTCACTTAATGTGCATGACCTAAATTCTTTTTTGAAGTATCCAAACACAGATGTCTTGAATTATTACAACACCCGATGTGCCTGAAAGATATAGGAAAGCATTTCGATTTCACAGATCAGAGAGATTTGAACAACTATATGAAGGTATAAGTTGGCTTGAAATGGAAGCAAATTCAAAATATGATTCTTCTCCAACAACTTTTGAAAACCAAACCCCATATAATACCTTGCACAAGCTTAAGGAAAGGTGAGCAGTGCCAATAAGCTTCAGGTCAAACCACAAGGAACCAAATTATTTACTTCTATCAAACAGTGTCACAAGACATTAAATTAGTGCAGAGTCTCCGTGAAACTGATCAAGCTTCTGTTGCAGAACTTTATTCAAAATAATAAAAAAAATATTAAAAAGAATTTTGGAATAGAGTTCTAATCAAATTGCGAAATCAAAATTTTATCTATAATTCCATAGAAATCGAGAATTTAAAAAAATACAATACACTGTAATTCCTATTTACAAGATATCCAGACAGAAAGATAGTCAATGAAGGTACCTGGAGTATAAATTTCTGTGGGGCATGATAGCACTCCAAGAAATGGCAAAAATTAACAAATGCCCACAGCTTACTAGCACTATCTTCACGTTTGAGATGTTTCCAGCCAAACATGACAACTTTCTTCCTGTAGTGAACAAGATCAGTATGAAGATACTTGAGAAAAAGATTAGAAAGCTGCAAAATCTCAATCCTCAAGGGCTCATCATAATCAGCGGAGACCTGCAAGAAAAAGCAATTCTCAGTGTAAAGAAAAAACAGAACGTACTTATGAATAAACCCAAAATCTAACAGAGTTAAAAACATACAGCTAAATGGATATAAAAAAATTAATACGACAGAAAACCAAGATATACCTCCTCAGGAGGATCAAGAAGGTTCTTAACAATTGTTTCAACTATAGTAGTGTCTACAACTTCCCAAGTTTGGCCATTCTGAAATGCATGAGCTAACATTGGAAGAATGAGCATCTGCATGATAACCACCAAATGATCTTGACCTAGTTGTTTTGATAGAAAGATATCCAGAAAATGCAAAAGGAGCGTCTTCTTCATACATGGTAGATAGCCCTTAACAACCTAAATCATAACATGATGATAATCAGTAGTACAAAATGGTAAACTAAATATTGAAAAATAAAGGATAAGAGATCACATTCTAATATAATGTTATAAGCCTCTTAGAAATGAACGTACCTCAACAATATAGAAGTCCTTCAGAAAAGTGAAATCAAAGCGACTACGAAACAAGAAGATGGACAGCATATCAAATAGCACATTGCATTCGGTTCTATCATGTCGTAAATAATTCAGGAAGCATTTAACCAGCCACTTGCTTTCCTTTGCCTGCATTTTATCAATAATGTTACCAAGATGATAGGGGGCTAGCATATGTATTCTTAGAAAACGGAATACACAGATCAGCAAATTACTATGACACTCAACTTGGGAATATTAGAAACGGATGAGAACCTAAAAATAAATTTGTACTAGCTTATTACACAAGGACACATGAGTAAGATCTGATTTTGCAATAAATTTGTTGTAAAAAAAACAGCTATCACACATAAAGTAAAACGGCTATGAAAAGTAGACCTCCTAAGAGCACAGGTTTCGCATATACAACACATTCAACAGGTCAATCTTTGCAAACTTCAGCACACTTCACATCAAACTTAAAGTAGTACATGGTGGATAAGTTACCATGTTTTGAGACACAGCAATAGTAAACATAATGAAATAAAATTTATTAAATGATGAAATAACTCTCATCTTCTACCACATGCGTGAGATATTCCAAGGCCTTAACTAAGCCAACCACACTGATACTTGGAAGCCAAATACATATTTTATCATATGAAAAGGTCCGTTAGATAATGAAGAGCCAATTCGTTGCAATCTGTTGTGATTTCATAGCATAACCCCCCCAAAATAGATCGTATAGCCAATTCGTTGCAATCTGTTGTGAATATATACATCACATTTCATAGAATCACCCCCAAAATATATCTTCAAGCATTATTTCATGTCTAACGTTCTCTTCCAGATCATCAACTCTACTCAAAACTAGATTGGTAACATGGTTAATATTACAACACAAACCAATCAAACTCAAAACACAATCTACGATCTTGGTTCACTTGCTTTCCTACTCTCTCAATACACACACACAAACACACACAGAGAGGCGTATGTATATACACATATATTCACACTCATCAACTCATAAACACAGCGGTGCCTAGAGGGGGAGGACAAGGAGTCTTTCAAGGAAAACAAAGTGGTAAATAGCTACAGGGCTGATGAAGAACAGCCAGACAAATCTCTGGACATCTGACAATGCCACCTATTAAAAGCTCCCGTCAACGTAAGCCAAAGTGAAGTCAGAAAAGAAACTCTATCTCTAGGCAATGCCAGAGAAATATAACTATCATAAAACACCCTGTCATTTGTCTGTCAAAATGCCACATTGAATAGCAAATAAAGCATTCCGTCACAGATCTTGTCATCCTTAGATGGATCAAAACCTCACATACAGATCTTGTTATCCTTAGATTGATCAAAACCTCTATATCTGATCTGAAGCAAACTCTCTAATGCAAAGAAGTTATTATAACATGTCTTACGAGCCAAACGCGGTAACAATGACCATTCCATTTCTGTACCTATTCATGTGGGCCAAATGGCACCTAAATAATAACTAATATTTGACATGATGAAATCCAGACATCAACCAAACAAAAGGCAGGATCAATTTGAAATAGCACTGCAGGATCGTAAAACAGGTGAAATAAACGCGAGGGAGGGTAACAGATACTTGAAATATGGACTCACAAAGCCAAAGGAAAAAATTAAGGGAGATTACACAATAAAAGTTTTTACTTGTTAATCAAAATCAGTGGGACAACTGGTGCTAAGTGATTAAACAAGGTACAACATCAATACATTGTGAAAAACACAGAATCTAAAACAGCAGAATGTCCTATGTCTAAGACAGCAGAATGTCCATATACAGTATGGAATGTAGGGATTTCCATAATTTTTCAGTTTAGGACAAAGCAGGAGGAACTTTAATGTGTTGTCTGGATCTCCATCAAACTTACTTGCATTAAGTTTAACTCCTGCTCATTTTGTAAGCGTGCCGTTCTTGCAGTTGACTTCCACAGAATAACTAACACCTCAAAAACAACACGATTACTTGGCAACCATTCAGGCAATAGTTTAACCAATGTTTTTATCAAACTAATTCCCTGGAAATTAGAATCCGGTGTTGCCCAGGGGGTTGCAGCTGTTGGGTTAGAACAATCAGGTGGTGGAGCAACAAGTCCTTCATCAACCCCTAAAGATGTGGGAGAAGTAACAGGTCCCTGAGCCACTGATGCATCAGGCTTTGGCAGAAATTCGGGGAAGGCAGTTGCAATTATCTTCTCTGGTGATTTTGCAAGTTCTTCCCTCAACGGCTGGCCAGCATCTGACCGAATTATGTACAAAAAGCTGGATAATGTCAAAAAGAAATCAGAAAACTACAAAGTATAAAAATAAAACCCTTAACCAATATGATTTTGGAGTCACTGATGAATGAACTTCTTCATCACAGCATCTTAACCATACCGTTGGAAGTATTTTGTCTGACATAAGCGAGCAAGAAAATAATCAACACCAGCCGTAGGATAACGATTTAAAAATTTAGTAAGTGGAAGGCGATATGGACTGTTAATCTCACTATAAATCCTCCCTGAGGGGAGGGCAGCTTCCAAATCAATAGTCAATGTTACGAGCTCAACAAGGAACTTTCCAGCTGTGTTAGGAAGCAGGTGGAAGAGCTCGATAATGGCTGCATAAGATTTGGACAGAAAAAAATCAATACAGAATTTCAAAACACGTGTGCTTGTGTGCCTACATAATAAATTGATTTACCACCAACAATAAAATAAATAATTAAAGGACTCACCAGCTGCTATTTTTGTTTCTTCATCAGTCTTCCATGATTTCTGACATTGTGCAAGTTTATCAGGTTTCAACCAAATCTTAAGGTGTTCCAACAATGTATTCCCCAAAGCAACGTTGAAGCAACTGGACAAAAGCTCAAGTAAGTGGGCCAAACCTTGTAAAAGAGGCATGCTGAGATTTTTGGTATATTTCAAGTTAACTAATGTAGGCCTTAGGCTACTCTGTAGAAGTTCTTTGGGAATCCTTTGCTCTAGAATGGCCTAAAAAATGACAATACAATGTGTAAGATCAAGGATTAAGTTTTAATTATTATACAAAGAAGCAAGAGAAACTAATGTAACAACTTAAAACCATCATATCAAATAGACAAACCTTATACATAAGTAAGAGAAGCCACCTAGAACATTTACTAGATAGGAAGCTAACTTTTGTTTTTGGTTGGTTAATTAGATATACCATAATATCAGAGCATTATTTGGGATCAACTATACATCCCAACTAGCGGTTAACCATCGAATGTCATGACCACTTTAGTTTAGAAAAACATAAACAAAAATCAATCAGACCGATGGTCCAGTTCATACATTACTGTGGTGCCAATCTTATAATTTTCCAAACATTAATATATAGGTAACTGTAAAAATAAAATAAAAAAGAAGACCAAGAAAAATGAATAAGCTCAACAAAAACCTGTTGTAGGCCCTCTTTAGCGACAGCTACAATTCTGGGCGTCCTGCTGCTCAAGGACTTGAAAAACATGGAAATAATTTTTAAGCGTAATTGGGAAAGATTTTGAGTTTTAAAATCTTCCCTGGCCATAGCAGTACATAACAGCTCAATGCACGCTGTGTGAAGTTTACTCAATGAGGCAACCACTTTTGGGTTCATAAACTTCACCACCCACACAGTTTCATCAGCCTCAGCTATTTGCAGTGCTTCCAGCAGAAAATTTACTAGTTCTTGAGTCAACTTAAGCAATGGAGGGTTCAAGGCCAAGCAGAAATTCAAAGCAGTAACTGTCCCAACCTATCAACAATGTGATAAAGTTAGAGAACATAATGATCAATTCAAAAATACAGCCACAGGTAGCAAAAAAAATTACCTGCTGATCAACAGTCTTTGACCGTAACGGACGCATTAGAAGAGGCTGAAGCAAAGGTTGGTACAATGGTTCAAGCAACACAGACACCTCACTGCCAGTTGTACTTGCCAGAAATGCCAAACAAGAGAACACAATCTTTCTCACATTAAAAGAAGCATTTGCATTGAACAACTCTGAAGCAAGATATTCAACAACTCCTTGAAAACTTTTCCTGAAAGCTTCACTAATTCCTTTATCAACAATATTCAGCATACTGAGAGTCTTCATAAGCACCTGGCTAGTCTCTTCCTGCTCTTTTGTAGCAAATACAGGAAGCCGCTTCAGAACATATACCAGCACTTGGACAATCCTCAATTCGAAAAGACATAAAATTTCTATGGTGACCTTTCCAACCAAAGCACCAATGCCCATCACTCCTCCAATTTGTGCTTGCCAAGTACTACCATAGCAACAGTGCAAAAGACGAGGTAAAACTTTCTCAAACGCAGGGACTCGAACACTTGGAGTTGGTGAACAAAAAGAACTCAAAGATGGACTAGAGACCATCTGAGACATAGGCACATTATTATGTTTTGAACGTGCAAGGAGCAGAAGGGTCTCTGCAAACACATTAAGTGCACTAAGAGCCGCTTTTGCATAAATCCTATTCTCATCTGCCAGCACATCCACTATTGCATCTAAAAATATAATGGGGTCAAGCTCCTTTAAATTGGAAGAAATACTATTCCTTGACTTCGTAATTGATGAAAGTACAGGACTGCCTAGTGGATCAGTCGAATTCAAGTTCTTGGTTGAACCGTACTCTATGTGAAATATGATGGCAAAATGATGACAAACATCGACAACGTACTCGTCAGTGGGGTCATGTAAATCAGGTTCTGCACTGGCAGCAATGATGGTCATCAAAAGTATCTTTAATATTGAATTTTCAGCCATTAACTGAGTCTTTGTCTTCACACCTAAGTCAGCCTACAAGAAATAATTATTCTACATTGAAATGGAAAAATGGATGGAGAATGTTGCTTAAAAAGGATTCCAGAGTGTTAGTAACTCCACATAAACTAAATTCTAAGTTACAGTACATGAATGAAGGAAACCTTTTGTTATTTTTGGTAAGTACATGAATGAAGGCAATTAAGATGTTCAAAAGAATGAAACCGGCCTATTAATGTCTCCTACTGCAACAACCACTTGAGAAGGGAATATCCCAAAAACCAGTTATCCCTCAAGTTGGAAAATCAATATTTCATCCACCATAGAAACATCACACCGAGAAAAGAATTCGGTACCAGTCATTTCTGCACCAATCAGGGGAGCCATACAGTTGCTAATTTAACTTAAGCTCTCTCAATAAGGAAATAGTAGTAAAATTGCACTGAATGACATGTAATTGATCTTCTAAAAATCACTGATGAAAGTGGAGATACACCCATTCAGTGCAAGAGAGGTGCAGTTTGTACGATAATTCTTCTCTCCTAATTAAATACTTCCATTTCCCACTTTTGGCTGTTTGAAAACAGATCATTTTGAACAGTTGATGTGCTAGCTTCAACTTTACTATGTTTAGTTGCAGACATAATCTGAGACAACAATTTGGAAAAGAATACATATGCACTTATGCATTAGGTACTTCAGAGCTTTAACCATCGGTAACTATATATAATTCTCTTACTTATCAAAAAATTATATGTAATCCAGTAACAACATGCCAACAAATGTTTAACAAAGTCAACATGTGAATCAAATTATCTAAGCAGAAAATACATACAGCAATTGTAGCCTGCAGGTGTAAATGAAAACATTAAAGATGCTAGTCATATGGCCGCAATGACAGAATCTAAAATAATTCTTAAACTACACATAGAAGACACTTTAGTGTTGGATAGTACAGTTCAAATGTCCAAAAAAAGGCATTTTGAAGGGTTCCATTCAATAACTAAGCGCTGAAACATACTAGTTCTCATAAGTATATTACACATGACACACATACACCAAGAAAGATTTGAAAATATCAAGTATACCTCACTTTATAACATTAAGATGTGGTTAAAAGGACCACACTCTTACGAATTTATAGGCAAAGAATGACCTGTGATTTTTATAATGTTATGATGAAACTTCAATTAAGATTATGAAACAGGTAACATGCTTTAAGCTAGCACCTTTTTAGAATAAATGAAGCAAAAAACTGAAGAGACCAACCTCTATATCAGGTGCCTCGGATCTTTTGAAAGATGAATCAACTGAGGAAATCAAGATAGTTGAGAGATGCCCACATATTGAGCTCTCATCAATAATTTTTCCTGCCAAATTAAGCTGAGAGGATAAGCAAACACGAAGGAATTTTAAAGCTTGTTTCCGGTAGAACGCATCCATGCAATTGTTCTTGTTCTTGACAGCTGTTACAGCTAGATTTATGCAATGATCAAGAGGTACCATAAATTGGGTTGAAGGTTCAAACATAAGAATCAAGCAAAATCCATGCTCTGGGCTTTCTTTGCACTCAAGTGCAAGAGGCTCTTTGAGAAAGCGTCTGTTACGACCACCTAATTTTCCAAGGATTTGCAGGGATCTACTACCCCAAAGATAGGGTTCTGGCCTCAGATGAGACCATAATGCCAAAATCACCTCAGACATTACATTTTCCATACTTGATTCCAGGAAATCAGGATTCAAGCTATCTATCCAAAAATCAAGTGTTCTCAAACCCAAACTCACTATGTTACCACTTCCCTCAAGACACATAACCAAAGGCCTCATAAGCAGGGGTAGGTGAGGTAACAACGAACTTATGCGTGCGGGCAGGGTCAAGCAAAGCTCCAGCAAAATGACTTTCGTATCGTCCCCAATAGGACCCTCAAGCATACCCAATAGCATATTCAAGCATGGATGAAGTGTAGGAATCAAATCCCGCGTAACAAGTTCAAACCTCCCCCCAGTAAGTGCACGAAAAGTCATATGAAGAAGTTGTAAATAACCAAGTGGCCTCTCAACTTTAGTAGCACTTTTCATGCAATTGTCCAATATAACAGGCACATGATGCTGTAAAATACGTTCATAATCTGACGGAGCCTTTGCAACAGCACTAAATAAAAAACGGAAAAGATATAAAATAAGTTTTGCTGCTGGTGAATCTGGTTGCTTCAGAAGATCAAGTTTGCTGCTCACAAGGAAATTAATCAAAACCTCTGCAAATGCCCTGAAAACCATAGGAACTTGCTGAAGATTTAAAAAAATAAGGACTAGTTGAGTGTTAGATATCATGGACTCGAAAAGCCGTGTCAGACACAATGAGAACATATCCATAACATCCCGAGGTTCCATAACAGCCAAAATCTGGGAGAAGAGATAGACCATTTCCCTCTCCTCGTGTTTCTCCTTGAACAAAGCTAAGCAATGCATGCCGCTCTTAAAGACGCGTGAGGTTTTCCTTACCTACCAAAAGTACAAGTCAACAAAGCTAATAATGCCAAAGGAGTGTGCAAGAAATAATATGTTACAAGCTTATACCTCGTCTTCTCTCATCCCTTTGAATGGAAGAGGTATTGACGAACAGAATGGTGAAGGAAGCATTTCCGAATACGTTCCATGTGTGGAAGGTGAGACCTAAAATAGTAGAAATACTACTTAAGATGATGAAATTGGACTATACTCGTGAAGAAATTTAAAGATAAGAGAGCTGAGAAACCTGTGATTGGGGTAAATTTGTAATACTCCAGATAATAGTCCTCATTCCTGAATTGTCAACATGAAGACATAGTAAACAATTATTCAATGAGGTGAGAAACGTTAGCAGAACTTTATATTATTAATTGTTAACAGTAAGAAGAATTAGCACTAATTTATCCTGATAAACAAAACCGGAACTTTTAAACGATTTATTGACGGGATATTTCAAAAATAGAAGAAGAGCATTTTGCTTTTTTTCTCACCCAGAGCACTGAACAGTTTTTCGAATCAATATAATGAAAGAGGAATAGTTACCCATAATCAAAGTTTTAGATAAATGCTTGGAATCACTGACTTGCTTAAAATTTTCAACAGAAACCTGTAAATTAAGAACGGCGTGGAAGAAACTTAGATCAATATCAAAAAGTAGTAACAGAAGTAGAATTAGAAAAAAATTATGTAAGTAAATTAATGCATCTTTACACCAGAGGATAATCAAACCTAAGCTGTTTTGTTACCAGTACAAACTAAACAAAATAAGGTAATTATTGTTAGCATGTGTTACATATTAACATGTTTTCCTTTCCCCGCCACTCTCTCCATTTTTTATTCCTATAATTAGGCTATCATTTTGTGTATAAATGAAGCTACTAGCAATCTGGAAATATATAGAAAATACATATTTTACATGGTATCAAACTTGATCCTTTATCAGAAACTTTTTTCTCTAGTTTTTTCTGCCTTTTTCCCACTGCCGTTCATAGTTTCCAATAGAAAACTAGTTGAACAATTGCATATAGAGGAATTGAGATCATAATTGGAGTGCATGTTGCCGGACGATCAGACCGGAGGTTTAAATTTTTCAACCCACAGCCGCACGTGCCGCCCCACTCACCTGCCGCCGACGCCACGCGCCATCCGGCGCGTAAGCCTTTCTCCGGCGATCTTTTCCATTGCGGCTTCTTACAGGGTGGTCGATTCTTTCTCCTCTTGCTATCTACAGTGGATTTAAGGTGTTTGTTTGAGTTTTTTACAACCCTATGTTAACAATGTTAGTTTTTCGCGACTGGAGGTTGTTTAACAGTGATATTTTTTTTGCTTTGCCTACCTATTCTGTGTTTTTGGAGTGCTATACAATCTCTTGATATCATTTGGAAAGTTTATTCTCCTTGGTATAGATTGTATCTCCCATTTACTACTATTTTATAGCGAAACAAAGTGGTGCTAGCAGTGAGATTCATACCAGTAACACGAGACAACATCAGGCTGTTAGGAGCCATGCTCTTAACTCAGCACTGGCTTTCAGTCCCTTTAAACTAGACGGATCTAACTATTTGGCATGGTCTCAAGCATGTCGTATGTCAATTGAGACCAATCGTATGCAACATTTCATCAATGGAACAACGACTATGACTGAACAACCGGGTATGACCCAAGAAGAATAGAAATCTGATAACTCCACGGTAAAAACATGGAATTTTAATTCTATGGAATCGAGTATGCGGGGTAGTTACATGTTTTTAAACACTGCCTATGAGCTTTGGGAGGCTATTTCCTAAACTTTTTCTGTTTCTGGTGATATGTCTAAGTCTCATGACATTCGTAAGAGAATTCGTGAACTGGGTCAAGGAGAGAAGCCTGTGGCACAGTACTTTGCGAAGATTAATGCCCTTTGGCAGGAGCTTGATAATTACCGCACTTTTTGAGCCAAATGTATGGAAGATACCGCAACTTATCAAAAGTTTGTTAGTGAAGATCGAATTGTTGATTTCCTGGCTGGTTTAAACATGTAGTATGTTCAAGTTTGAGCACAACTAATTGGTCAGACATCTTTTTCATCACTGCAAGAAGCTCATGCTAGAGTCCAACAAGAGGAAAGTAGACGTCGGGTAATGGTTCTAAACTTAAACCCTGTTGACCGATCAGCCATGATTGCTTCATATCCTAAGCATGATTTCCCCATTCAGTCTCCTGTTGGGAAGGAGTCCCGCGAATGTGATTATTGCGGGAGGGATCGCTGTCTAGTCGTGGATCCCAGGCCTACATGTCTTACTCCACCAACTTCCTGTTGATGCACCAGAAGTTCAAAAACTACTAATTCACTCACTCCTGAGGAAATTTCAATTTTTCGAAAAAACAGTTCCAAATCTACTCCTCATTATGCCCAGTCAAGCATCCATTGTGCTTTTCATGTTTCATCAACTTGTACTAGTTGGATTATAGACACAGGTGCCTCTAAGCATATGACTGGGTCCTCCAACCTCTTTACTTCATACACACCTCGCTCTGGAAAAGACAATGTTCGAGTAGCTAATGGTTTCCTGTCTTCTATCTCTAGGCGTGGTTCTGTAGTTTGTACTCTTTTATTAACATTATCATATGTTTATGAATCTCTACACTGTTCAGCAACTTTTTTTTCAAATCATTGTGTTTTTCAGGACTTGGTGACGGAGCAGACGATTAGCAGTGGTAGTGCAGTTGATGGTCTTTATTATCTAGATGTTACCTCGTCTAACATGTCATCAACTCCGGCTCTTCACTCTATCTCTGACTCCATCATGGCCTCTCTCCATCAATAGCATCGACGCTTAGGACATTCTTCCTTTTCAGTATTGGAGTCTTTATTTCCATCTTTAGTTAAGCAATGTAACAAAACTCAGTTTTTGTGTGAACATGTGAATTTGATAAACACAAAAATTCGACTTACTCTGCTATTAACAGTCGGCATTCAGAGTCTTTTGCTATTATCCATACTGATGTGTGGGGACCCTCTTAGGTTGTTTCCCGTTCTGGTTTTAGATGGTTTGTCAGCTTTATTAATTGTAATTCTCGTGTCACTTGAATTTATCTTTTGCGTTCCAAATTCGAGGTATTTGATTGGTTTCAGGACTTTCATAAAATGATTCAAACCCAATTTAACGCAAAAGTCAAAATTCTCCATAGTGATAATGGTTGAGAATATAGTAATAATCATGTTTTTTGAATCTTACCTCTCTCAGCATGGCATCATTCTTCAAGCCTCCTATGTCAAAACTCTAGAACAAAATAGAGTGGCGGAAAGCAAAAATCGACAATTACTAGAGGTTGCTCGTACTCTTATGTTCACAATGACGACCCCTAAATTTCTATGGAGAGATGTAGTTCTGACTGCTGCATTTCTTATTAATCGCCTTCCTTCTAGAATCATTGGGAACAAAAGTCGTATCTCTTTTCTCCAACACACGACTAGTTCTTCTCCTTCACCTCGAATTTTTGGTTGTGTGTGCTATGTACATGATAAATCTCCCACTCGGGGCAAATTAGATCACAGGGCTCTTTGGTGCGTTTTCATTGGTTATTCTCCAACCCAAAAAGGTTATAAATGTTATCATCCTCCTTCAAACAAAGTTTTTGTCACTCGGGATGTAACTTTCTCAGAATTAGAACCTTTTTATTCTTCTTTATCTTCTCCTAAGGGGAGGATGTTATGGATGAGAAGTTTCTTTCTGAGGTTGGTATTACAAGTTATACTTTCCATGTTCCTATTGTTGTTTCTGATAATTATACACAGGGAGAGTTGCATGAGTCTGAGTTGCGGACCTATGTTCGAAGAGGCAAGAATAAGGTCACCATTTCTGGACCACCGACCTTGCTCCGAACTTGGTCTTGATAATGCTAATGGTGAGAATCCTAACCTTGTTCTTCTGATGATACTAACATTCCTATTTCTCTCACAAAAGGGGATCGATCTTGTAATCAACACCTTATCTCTAATTTCTTTAACTTATAATAAATTATCTGCATCCTACGACTCCTTTGTTTCTTCATTGTCTTCAATATCTATTCCTCAGCGGTGGAGAGTAGCAATCAGTGATGAGAATTAGAAACAGACTATGATTGAGGAGATGAATGCCCTGAAAATGAATGATACGTGGAAGCTAGTTACTCTTCCTTGTGGAAAAAAATCAGATGGTTGCAAATGGATATATACAGTTAAACAGAAGCCAGATGGGACAGTTGAGAGACTCAAAGTCAGGCTAATTGCAAAAAGGGTATACTCAAATTTGATTACCGGGAGACATTTGCTAATGTGGCGAAGATAAACTCTGTTCATACCATAATCTCATGTGCAGCGAACTTCGGCTGGGATATCTAACAATTGAATGTGAAAAATGCATTCCTTCATGGTGACTTGGAAGAAGAAGTATACATAGAAATACCCTCTGATTTTGATTCATCTGTCACCAAGGGTAAGGTTTGTAAACTGCGAAAGACTTTATATGGTTTGAAGCAATCTCCCAGAGCCTGATTCGGTAGATTCCACGAAGAAAGATTTGGGTACAAGCAGAGTCGAGCAAATCACATTCTATTTGTCAAACAGATAAATAGTAAGACTATCATTCTTATTGTTTATGTTGATGACATTGTGATGACAGGATAATAGAGAAGAGATAGTTAATCTCAAAGCGAGTCTATCCAAAGAGTTTGAGATCAAAGATCTCCATCCTTTAAAATATTTCCTTGGTATTGAAGTTGCAAGATCTTCCAGTGGGATTTTTCTATCTCTACGGAAGTATACCCTTGATCTTTTAACAGAAACTGGCATGTTAGGATGTAAGCTTAATGATTCTCCTATTGAAGTTAATCATCATCTAGAAGGAGGCACATGACCTATGGTTGATAGAGAAAGATATCAACGTTTGGTGATATACCTCTCTTATACTAGACCCAGCATATCTTATGTTGTGCGTATAGTGAGTCAGTTTATGCATGATCCTCGATAGTCACATGGAATCTATTTACAGAATTCTGAAGTATATCAAGTCTGCTCCTGGAAAAGGTTTATTGTTTGCACCAAATGGTTATATAAGTCGAAGCTTTTTCCGACTTAGATTGGGTTGGCTCTATATAGGATCGTCGGTCTACATCAGGCTACTATTCATTTGTTAGAAGTAATCTTGTTACTTGGCGGAGTAAGAAACAGTCTGTGGTGGCAAGATCTAGTGTTGAGGCTGAATATCGTGTTATCGCCTTGAGTATATGTGAACTAATGTGGCTTTGAACCTTGCTAGAAGATTTGGGTGTTACAACTAAAAGGCCTATGCAGTTATTTTTTGATAATAAGACAGCCATTAGTATTGCAAACGACTTAGTACAACACGATAGAATGAAGCACATTAAGGTTGACAGACAATTCATCAAAGAAAAATTAACCAGTGGTCTTATTTGTTTACCTTTTGTAAAAACAGAACATCAACTAGCAAGCTGATATTTTGACTAAGGGTCTTAGTGGTAAGATGTTTCATCCATTATGTTTCAAGTTGGGTATACGAGATATCTATACACCAACTCGAGGAGGAGTGTTAGCATGCGTTACATATTAACATGTTTTCCTTTCCCTGCCACTCTCTCCCTGTTTTTCTTCCTATAATTAGGCTATCATTTTGTGTATAAATGTAGCTACTAGCAATCTGGAAATATATAGAAAATACATATTCTACATATATAAACCAAAAAAATGCTTAGTTCACCTTTTGAATCTCAACATACTATTCTACTTAAAAAATTATTCACCCATCACCACAAAAACTTTCTAATAGCAGGGGGCAAGGGAGGAGGGGAGGCACGAATGTATAGAGTCACAACAAGTACTAAAAGAGTGGGATAAGTAGAACTGCCTCTACAGTTTCTAATGCCAACACTAAATTACCCTGATCGGCACTTAGGCAGCTTTGAAAATAATGAAAAAATAGTTCGATAAAAGTTTTGCTATATGCACCGTATACTAACAGTTCAAGTTGCAGTCAGTCAGTGACTAAGAAACCAACCTAGTTAACCAATTGGAAAAGAAGTGGTTTGAGAAAAGCTATAAGAAACTTGGTGACTGATAAATTAATACTCTAGAGTAGAGCTGGCATTTTAGACCCATTACTCTCGGGTATCCAAATCTTCAATAACTTGACTGGTTGGGTGATTCATTTATTGATATTAATGGGTCATAACTCATAAATGGGTTGGGCCAAATGAATAAAACAAAGTTGAGGGTCAAAATGGATAAAATACATGGGTCCTGGATTAGTGAGTAACTCTGGTTAGTAACTTTTTACTGATTTAATAAATCAAGCGCTTAAGCCCATCGCGTAGAGTTGAGGCCCCACAAAATCCTTTCAAGTTGATGCCAACGAAGTTACTTTTCTATCACGAGCTTGCCTAGTAATTTAGGCTTGCAAATTTTAGCACAAAAGACTATCTGTAGAGTCCAGACCACAAACATAACACGACACAAATAGACTCGATAAATTTTAATTAATGTGGATTTAAAGGTAAGTATAAGTAAATTGGGGGTTGGGAGAGGGTTAATGAGTTTGATCCTATCCATAATACCGACCCATATTTAAAACATTAAAATTTATCCATTTATGACGAAACCAATTAATGACCATCAGCCCATTAAGTTTTACAGATAACCAACTAAATTAACCTATTTGCCTTCTTTATCTAAAGGTAGGATTGTATAGATTACAAAATTACATTATGTTGATGTATTCTAATTTCTACACAAGTCCAAAGTTTTGCATGTATCAAATCATTACCAAAACTTAGAGCAAGCACATCCTATTTAAGTTATCATTGATGTTCTACAGATGTTTTCCTCAGTCAACACCTAATAAGGCCTTGTTTTATTAGAAAGGTCGAAACAGGCAAAAGGCTCCCACAGATTGCAGGTTTTTTGGGGGAGGGTCAAGCTTTGTCTTATTAGATTTACAGAAATTTAAAGTTCATAATGCAAAAATGATTCTAAAGGATAAATACAGAAAAAGTTTTACATCGCTGATATGTGATCAGAACTAAAGTGTACCAGTTTAGAGTTCTACACCATGAACTCCAATGAAATTCTCTAGGAATATTTGCATATTTTAATTATGGAAATAAAGAGTCTTTAATTTATAAGACAACGTTATTGTAGTGTCAAAAGGCTTAAACTCAGTGAACATATGAACAAGCTTGGGCAAGATAATAGCAAACTCGTAATGAAAACCAAATAATGATCTACATTTTAAAATGTGACCAAGATTTTATCCCTTTATTGCATAATTATAGAAACTAAACAATCAAAGACCACAATATAAAGATTTTCCACCGAGGCATTCAAAATTTATGCACCTCAGATTTTAAATGAATGAGACGAGGTCTACATTTTTCCCCTTGCTTTTGAGGCTAGATCTATATGCATTAATCATGAATTACATAGGCAAGTCATGAAAAAAAATAACCTGTAAAGGAAGCGCAAGCTTTGACCTCAGTGCAGTTCGATCTTTTCCTGCCTCTCCCTCTTCCAGTAGCTATCACCAAAAGAGATGTAGAAAAAAGCTCAAAAACAGTTACGTAGTGACACATAATCTTGTATCCAGGGAACATAATTACAGGAACATGTACTATTATAATTTATAAGTAAGGGTATTTTAGTATTTGAGAGTTGGAGCTCGTTGGCAAACAGAACATAATAGCACTCCCTTAAATCAACAAATTAATAAGTATAAATTTAAGCAAACATGCTTATGTACTACAGTTATCTTCTATCTTACTAGAATATGGATATATGCAGGTTGGTTTACAAGATCTGTATTCAATGAACATAAGATACGATATTCAAATATAAGCGCATATGCATGGATTATTTTTAAGAATATAAAGAACTAATACCACATGCAAAGTGAGCACAAAGTTAAAGCATTTGAAACAATAAAAGCACCTGACAAATATTTCGGTTGAAAGTGCTAAATTTCGTAACAAAAGCATCCAAAATATTCCCCTACAAAGAAAGGTAGTGTGATTTATTTCCCTGAAGTTGAAAAAGTAATTGAAAACTAGACATTTGTGAACACTTCTTTACTCTTTTGATGAGTAAAGATGACACTTCAAAATGTAAATAAAGAAAGGGTGACCCATGTACATACTAAGTGTAGAAATCAAGAAAAACTGTTAAAAGGAAACTCAGAGCTTTCAAAGAGGTGTTATGAAACTCGTACAAACAAAATTCTGGCTTCCTCCATGGATGACTTGTCGATTGCTTTCTCAAAAATTGGCTCCACCTAACACCACACCAAAAAAGGAAAAACAAGGGAAAATGAGTAACAAAAATGAAAAGTTAGCACCCCATCTGAAATTCTTTCAATTGTTACAGACAAGGAATCAAAAACAAACATAGATTATGTTACACTCTTGAATAATAAAGTTTTAGAACACACCAGATTCAGTATTAGGCGTGCACAAGTAGTAATAATGCTGAGCGGCAATGAAGAATCATGCATGTTTCTCGAGAACAAATAAATAATCCGCAACAACTGCAGCACAGGAATGTCAACAGTCAGAATTTTGAATCAGAATGAGCACATGATAGCTTCTCCATACAGGCAAATTTGTTGTCATCAACAAGTGATAAATGTAAATTGTGTCAAGAATAAAATACAGAAATTTAGGGAAGATAACAGTGGAACGAACAAGCAAGTCTGTTAAAAATTTATATCAGTGTTGTAATTTGATGTACAACAAAATACTAAAAACGAATGGTATTCTCCACAGCAGCCCCCGACCAAACATACATTATGCTTCTCTAACCTCAAAAAACTGGGAAAAAAATATAGCACGAGCATCAAGAAAGAAAATGAACATGAAGCAGGTCAAATATATTGAAGAAAAAGTCCATCTTAGGCATCAAGCTTGAGAAGAGTCGTCGTTTGTCAGGCCAACGGCTTATTAGTCCATTCTAAAAATTTACTCTTATGATGACTCAGCTAATTTTTTTTGTGTTGCTGCGACTCCTGCAAGAAATCATGTGCTAACGAGGGGCAGTATAGTGTAATTCATGTTGGGGGTTAAATCGCTTTTTCCCTACTAAACTGAACCTCAATTTACATTTACATCATTGAATCGATTTTTTTTATAATCGACTCACCAAACTAATAATTTTTTACAAAACGTTACAATATTCGTTCAACTCATTTGACTTTTAACAGAAAGTTGCATGTGCATGCCATGTGTGAGAGAGAGTTTTGTACATATGGCTTGTCAAAGTGGAGAATAAATTTTTAATGTGAAAACTAGTTAAATTTTTTGTTGATAAAAACTAAATTTATTAAAAATATTTTTTGACTTTAATCATACTTATACCTTGTTTGGTTTTATTTAGAATTAGTTAAGAATCTATTAATATATTTTAGCTTTTCAGAAATTAAATAAATTACTTCAGCAAACTTATATTTATACAAAATAATAATAATTAAACAAATTAACATCTTCTTCATCTCCTATTCACTGTACAACACTATCTTAACTATTTGAGATTGCTGAGCATAGATTGGAGCTCTTGTCTTAACTAACTATTTGAGATCGGAGAGCATAGATCGGAGTATTAAGTCAATAGAAGAGAAACATACACTAGAAAATCATAAGTGAGACCCATTTTCTCTCTCTCATTCATCTATTTCTTCAACCCTTCCACCATCTTCGCGGCTAACCCTTCTCCCTTATTCCTTTGAACTGATTAAATAAAAAAATTAATATGGTTATGGGTTTAGATAACAAGAATTTTTTATTATGGGTTCGATTCGAATCATCTTTGCACAAATTATGGGTATGGCTGATAGTTATTGTCGTTGTATTTGCAAATCATTATCGTTGTGTTTGCAAATCATCACCGCCTTGCTGCCTACCACCAGATCAATTGTGATTCTGATTCGAGTTTTCTAATCTCTCTACTTTAGAAGCAACAAAAACCATAGCCATGGCAGCCATTTTTGCCAGAACGTGGAGTTTATACATATTTATATTTATATCATTTGTTTAATTTATTTAAGTTTTTCAATTTATTTTAATTTGAAACTCACTGAAAAATAAAAATAAAAAATTATTATTAGCACACGTCATCATTGCCACGTCATGTTTTAATATACTAAATAATCCACATAAGCGTCCAATGTGGTGACAAGTATTTTTGCCGTTAACTTTTAACAACCTTAAACGGTCTTTCTAATTTTTGTAAAAAAATTGTAGTTCAATGAGTTGACTGATAAAAAAAAATTAGTTTAGTGATGTAAATATAAATTGAGGTCAGTTCAGTGAGCAAAAAATATTTAACCCTTCATGCTAGAGGTGCAGGTTTCCTAGTACAAAAATGCCTAGATAGCTTAGTTAGTAGGAGGATCAGATTTTAATCTCATGTTATGATCTGTAATTCCAGTTGAATATAAGCTACTGTCTTTTCTCCTTTTATCTCTCTCTAAATTCTGTCTCCGTTTCTCTCTCTATCAATTTGTCATTCCCTATCTGAATTCTTCTCTCTCCCCTATATTCCTCTAATTAAGCTACAGATCCTAGATCACAAGTTCTGTTGGTGACAACGTTCTATACTTGTTTCTTATTTATAGTCTTGCCCGTTGTGTTAAGGTTGCATCTCATTTCACCAGTGTTGGAGGATTAGAACAGGTCAGAATGAGCTGTACTTCATGCTGTGCGAAAAGTAACCTGCTTATGCCTACAGAAATGAAGTAGAACCGCAATACGGAGGTCCCCAATCTCAAGCATTAACCACAAATAAAGAAATTGTATGTGTCCATTAACTAATAGTGAGAGGAAGTGGAGGGGTTGGCAAGTCATCTCATTATTGACAAACAATTTAATGGAATGTTATAAACCTTTTGAGGCATGAATAAAAAGACAACTTATAATTTACACGAGGACAAAAAGAGGATACGATAATGTTAAAACAAAAGGTGAAGCAATGTTATGCAAACTCATGCTAGCAGTTTAGGAACACATGTAGGTGGATGGAGCTTCCCTGACCTACATTTTGAACTTACTAACATCCCTATAGTATGTCAGGATCAAGCCATTTGTCCTAGATTAAGAGAGTTGGAATGCTGAATGGTAAGTATTTATTATCAAACTGATGATTCAACTTTAGCGTTCATGTAGCCACATGGAAGAAACATTACATATCAAAGGGGAAAGAAGCTGGTGGCAGAAGTTCTTTGCAAAAAATCCTGCTCACTTCCCATATCACTTCATACATCCTTCTTTTTCAAGAAAGAAAACTACATTGGGTGTTTACATAACTATCATAAGATGAATCCAAAGCATGCCACTTATAAAACTAAAAGAAAAAATAAAAAAATAAAAAAGGAAGAAAGAATTCAAAGCATTTGGTTAAGTAAGAAAGAAAACCAACATACAATATATGGGCAAAAGAGATCATCCTAACCAATAGCAACTTTGAATGCAAAATACTTTAAAGGAGCCAACATGATTGGATCAATAGTAGGAATGCACCAAGCTAAGATTCTAATTTTAAATGCGAAGGGATATTCAGAAAGAAGAGACTGTTCTTTCATATTTATAGGTCCTAAAATCACTTTGCAAATTGCAAGGCTTATACAGAAACCTGGTTGCATAAAAATACCACCAACTGCAGGGGTACACTCACTGATGGTTCGCCAGTACAACCAAACAGTGTATAATTACTAAAGTTGTTGGCCAGAAGCTTGAAGAAATGGAATCATTTAAAGCACATACGCTCCCATTACTGGTAAGGAAGATACAATCTTCTATAATAGGCGTCAATATCATAGAACTGGAATCTCTTCCTTCCCCAACTATTATAATGATAAATCTCTGCTTTATTAGACCTCTCCGGTAAATTATAAAAAAAAATAATTTTTTGTTTGGGTGGGGGGGATAAGAAAAGAGAGCTAAACAAGTATAATCCAAATAGGCTAAGGATGCTTTGAATTAAAGAAAACAAGATTTTATTAAAATAGAGACATAATACAAAAAAAGATGATGGAAATTCCTTCAGAACCAAAAAGTGGGAAATTACAAAACCTTATAAAAAGGCAGTTTTTCTCAATTTGTAAAAGGTTCATATATATCTGAACTATCATCACATCAATATTATAAAAGGCAGTGAAAATCAGAAAGAAAAGGTCAATTTAAAATGATAACACGTACAAACTTATTGTAAATTGAAGGAATAGCAATATATCACCATAGAAAGACCACTGTGGAAGTTGCAAACATTTATTATCTCAAAACAGTTGCCAACTACAAATCCTTGTCACATAGGACATGATATAGAGATATCACAGCATTGCATAAGAAATCTTGGGCAGCACAATACCTGTGACAAGGAGAGATCCCACCGAATATGATGAACAATCTCTGCCAGCAGACTATAAGCCAATGGTCTCAATGTCTCAAAGCACGTCAGGCCAGTTCCAACAAGGACTCTAACATGGTTTATGAAAAATAAAAATAAAATGAAGCTATCCAAAAACCCAGTAACAACTGTCACCTATCAGTCAATTTACATACAAATTAAATCACAAAGCGCGTTGTCAGGAATTTAAGTCAAATAATAGAACAACTAGATTATTGATTCAGATCATGTGGTTAGAGGCACAAAGAAATCTACTAAACAATAATAGCCCAGGACTTTTTCCTTCGTAAAAAAAGCCTATCAATATAAGCATACAAGAAGCTCTCAAGCTTTACAGCACAGGAGTAAGGAAACGCGGGAAAAAAACATAGAGCACACATGTTTCCATCGCCTTTTTTGTTAAGTATGTTTCCATAATTTAAATAAAAAGTATGTGTGAGCCAAACGGATACTTTATAACTTCAGCATTCTTAAATTTCATAATTCTCTGCATGATCATGTGTAAGATCAGAGATTCAGAGCCCAAAGGATTACATCATCCATTCAATTCTTTTCTTTCTTGTTTACCAATCTCCAGCTAGACTAGACTCTCATTACCACTTTCTTGAACTTCTTATTTCAAGAGAGAAATACAAAGACATTTGCAACAAACTTGAATGTTTTTGTTATTAACAAATCATGCAATAGATTCAGTGGGTCATATCTATTGAAAATTTCTAGCAGAATCCCTGGTTCATTGACATTTTTGTTGATTAATTCTGTTTTCTTTTGTACTATTAAACACCATACTAATTTTTCTTTTCAAAAGTAATAAATTAATAGAGGTGCCAGAAGGGGTCATCACACATATGACACAGCCTGTGCAAAAGCACTAAGGAAGACAAAAAGGAACTTCCAAAACCGAAAGTTAAAATTTATAAACCATGACCCTTAAAGCAGTAGATGTTTTAGAAAGAGGGAAAAAACAATATGTGAATAAATCGAACTGAACTACCCAAGCTTGACTAGATATTTGAGCTCTATTAAACTCTCCCTCAATGAAAAATGAGACAAGGAAAAATGAATTGAAGGCGTGTAAGGAGATGGACTACATCCTGAACAGCCACCTACTCAACTGGTATAGATCTGATCGTAAACAACATACATGAAGATAGAAAGTCAAGATAACCTTCTAATTGCAAGCAATAATACCCTAATTGCAAGCAATAATACATTGAGAACTAGTAGTCAGCGGGAGTAAGACATACGGATCAAAGGAGAAAATAATTAAAACAGAAAGCAACCCAAATTAGGAATAATTGCAACCTTTAAATTTCAATTTACAATTTTTTCTTTGAACTCAGGCACATCCGGGAACCAATGTATCTGTTAGGATAAAAGTGAGTTGGAGTCATCGGAGAAATAATGAAAGAGTAAAGGACAATACCCAAGGCATAATGGCTTAAGCTTTTAGGTCAAGTTGGGTTTCAAACATGTTTGTTATGTTAGTACCTTGTGTACACGCACGATGCGCGGGCTCGTCAGTTTCCCCAACAACTGGTAATACTGAATCTCAAGCTTGTGAACCTCTTCAAAAGACACGCAATGGTGGTTCATAAACTAATATTAAACAACCTCTTTAAAAGACACACGATTATGTTAAATTGTCGATAAAGGGTTGGTGTATACTCAAAGGGGCTCTTGATGGAAATCTTGTGAGAGTGCTTAATCAATATTTAGTAGTTATGTTCAATTTTTCATGAAAGTTGATTATTGATGGAGAAAAAGTTGGTTAGTCAATAATTGGTGTTGCTGTGATTAAAAAAAGGTGTTCAAGATTGCTAGGATATCGCATGTGAGTTGCAATCCCACAGTGGAGAAATAATGATAGTGAAGGAATAATATACATGAATAGGACCAAGACCTAAAGCATAAGCTTTTTGGTCAATTTGGGTTCCAAACAAGTATGTTAGTGCTTTGTGTACGTGCACGCTATGCGCGGGCTCATCGATTTCCCCAAAAAATATCTACAAATCCTTCTAAGAAGATGTAGTGGTTCACACTTGCTTAGCTACATACCTAATAAAGATAATTTCAGAAGCAATTTAACATTAAATTTCAGAATTTTTTCTACAGAAACATAGCTTAAACATAACATTAGGGAAATCAAATATCTTCAGGCAAAAAGTTGGAGGTCTCAGGCTATATAATCAAATTGATATGGTTAAAGGTGATAGCTATAGGATTGAGAAAATATATTACCAACATTCCACGAAATGGGAAAAGGAAAAAATGAAAAGGGCCGATAACCTAAATTAAATGCCTGTTGTGTAATAAAAATTTATTAGACTTAAAAGTTACCTTTCATCTAACAGAGTGTCAATCAGAGGGAAAATACCCTTCTTGAAATCTGTCCCAAGTACGTGTTTCAAGGCCACCAGCAGTTCCTGTTAGTTGAATTAGTCTATCAGCTTTGTTATATATACAGAAAAGGAAAAGATCAAAAAGAGAATACAATTTGAAAGGTGAAGAGTTCACCTTTCTAATAAAAACAGAGTCAGGACACGTAACAAGCAGGTTGACAATGCCTTTACATATACTTTCTTCATGTGGTTTGATATAATCGGCAAAACTCCTCAGCAAGTATGTTAAAAAAGAGACGGTCTGAAACGAGGAAAAGGAAATCAATAACTCGTCCTTACTTATTACAAAAACTTTGACCCAGAAAAAGGAAAAGAAAAAAAGAGTAAATGGTAACAACAAATAATTCAGGGGGATAAATCAGAAAATAAAAGGATATATATACACACACGCATACATATCTATAGTATTAAGGAGAGGAAATTTATATAAAGGCACAACTTCTATTGTTCAAGCATCAAAATATTCAATTCATATTTTCTTTATGTTGGGTGGACTCCTCTCATAATCTCTTAAATGGCTAGTATATTTCTTCATCACTCCATCAGTAGACCACAGAGTGCAAAATAACATTTAAAGAAATAAAAATAAAACAGCTCATTGTCCTCTCACATTTCTCTCCTCGCTAATTTCTGTTTCTTGTCACTCCACCCAAATTACATTCTACCAACTTCTCTCTTCCCTCTTTTTCAAATATTTTCTTAAGCATACATTACTCCTAATCATATATTTTCACAGGCTTAGAGAAAGCGAACAGTTGCAACTACTTGCACTGACTTCCTACAGTAGGATCTTGCAGTACTTGTTACTTCTATAATTTACATCCTGAGTTATGTTACCATTTACCGGTTACCAGCACGAGGACAATTAGCTCCCCAACTTAAATGGGATGATGGCAATGACAACTACTCAGAGAAACAATTCTTAGTCTATGATATCGATGATAATAACAACTGAACTTGAATTGCATGAAAAGAAAGACAGCTTTATAGTACTAAATCCTGCTAATTTTTCAGTGTTAAATTTAATTATATGAATTATGAATGCACCCATTTTGGTAATATTGTATACTCCCTCCATTCAAAGCGTAGAGATACATTTTAACTTTTTTAAATCATTTGTGAAATCCTAAAATTTTAAAATAAATAAAAAATATTTAACTTTTGTACAAACAACTATAAATATTGTTAAATAAATAAAAAGTAATACTAATTATCAAAACATAATCAAATTCATAACAATTATGATATTGCAAATTTTTCTTTTAAAAATCAAAATGTATCTCTAATTCTGAAAGAGAGAGTGCAAAACATATATTTTGAAACATAGTGTCAAATATTCTACCGAACTAAAAAAAATTTATAGTGCCACATATTCTTTGAAATATGTTCTAAAATTAAATATGCTCTGTCCCAAAATGAGATCATTTTTAAGGACTCCAAAATATGTCAATTTTAGTTATTAAGTCCAAAAACAAGAATCTGTTCAGAACTTGACATTCAAATGTCATTATATTCAATTAAATTGTTATTTCAACAATTATATTAAAAGCAAACTTTTGTTCAAATAAATTTAACTTTAGAAAACAAAGTGTCATTTTGGTATTGGGAGTAATTAAATATTGAAGTAAAAAAGTGAGTTTTCTTTTGTGATTTGGAAATGAGATTTACTTTTTTATTGATTTATGAATGTTAACTCAATTTAATGTTCATTAAATAAAAATTAATACTCCCTCTAATCCAAATCTAGGAGGAAATTTAATTTTGATTTTGTTACAAAATAAATTAGAAAAAAGAATCCTAGAAAGTGTAGGGGTTTGATTATTGAAAAAAAAATCCATTTTCTTAAATCAATAACGTATAGTTTAATCTTAACAATGAATATATATTATTTATATAAGTTTGGGCAAGTATTTTCATCACATCATTTACAATAAGTCTAGGGGGACATTATTCTAGTGACCCTTTTTTTTTTGTAGTACCTCTCAAAAAATATATAGTATTTATTCCAATTGGAATTTTTATAAAAAATAGTGTTTTAGGTGTAATTTGAATACATACAAAAAATAGGCAGTATGTACAACCTTATTTCTTGTATGTATCCAAATTACACCTAAAACACTGTTTTTTTAAAAAAATTCAATTGGAATAAATACTATACATTTTTTTGAAGGTACTACAAAAATAAAACCCAAAAAAAAAAGGTCACTAGAATGTCGCTAGAATAATGTCCCCCCAGAAGGACTCCATCATTTATCTGTACATTTTTTGTTCAAAATATATTTAAAATAATATCCACAATACTGTATAAAGAGATAGGGGTAAGGTAAAGTTATTTTTCCTAGTAGTAACTGTGTAAGAGGTTGGAGCAAAAATAAAGTAAATTTTGAAATCTTGTTCTCAGCAGTCCTTTGACTCGCAATTTTCTTATATTTCAAGATTTTATATTACACACATTGTTTGTAATACCCGAAAAAAAAATATTTTGTTTTAAAACATATTAATTGAACTTTGTAATTTTTTTTGGGTCAAACTAGTTATTTAATTTGTGTGGGCTAATAAGTAAATTAATTTAATACAATTTGGGCCTTAAAATTTAATTGAGTTTAATGTATATTATGTACAATTTAATTCTATTAACATTAGGAGAGTTAATAAGATATATTAATTAATAAATAAATACCCAAAACCTAACTATCTCGTTAAGTCTAAAACTAGTTGGAAAAAAAAACATAAAGGAACAAGATCAGCGGCTGAGAGAAGCAATTCAGTCATCAATTGATAATAGGGTAAGTGTTTCTTCAATTTATTCATTACTTGGGTAATCAAATAAGGATTTAAACTCACCTGTGAAGGATTGCAGGAATATATATATATATATATATATATATATATATATATATATAAACTCATTGTGCCAGGTATATATATAAATATATGATACGGTAGTGTATATATATAAAGTATACGGGTTATTTTATATTAACCCACTTATGTTATTATAAATTAAATTGAAAATTTTGTATACTAATTAATTATTCTAATGATAAAATTATAAATTTACTTAATAATAAATTAAATAATATTATGTTAGCGATTGTTAAATTTGTAATAAAATTCTATTTTATTTTATTTAGATTGAACGGAGAGAGTCTAAACGAGTTTTTGGAATATAATTTTGGGTATTACATTGCTTAATCCAGGTACGGATTCCGTACTCTTTCAGCGAGACTATTTTGTTTTTGATTTGTTCATTTCGTTATTCGTTTCGAAATTTAGTATTGCCTCTCATAATTGTCCCGTGTCAATTTATTGTGATAAATTTGTTTTGGCATTGTATTAAAACTCATATTTGTACTCTTTAGACTAGCGTATTATGTCTAAATTTTATTTTGATATTTATAGTGATGTACATGTTATTATATTTTTAGATGCTTGTGTTGATGATTCGTTAGATTTAACATGTACACGTTAGAAACCCTTTGTGTTGATATTTTGTCGCATGTGTTGTGACATTATATTCTTGTTAGATTACCGTAGAATATACCTGAGCTATAACCACCTGTGGGGGTACCACATGCATGCCCTCTAGGCACCGAGGCATGACACCTTCCGTTTCCGTGGCGGTGTGATCAGTCCACGGCGTCTCCGTTTTATGCTTCGGCGGGAGTTGGCCATTTAGTGTTTTGTTGTGGGAGACGTATGGGTCGACCCTAGTTTCTGTTCTGTTCTGCGGATTGGTGATGTTTGTGCCAAACACACCTTCCAATTTTACATGCATTGGATTCGTTGTCCAATGTGTGTAATTTACTTGTGTGATTATTTAATTTGCCTGTGTGGCATTATTTGACTTGCCTGTGTGGCAAGGTATATTCTGTTTTATTTTTGAGCTAGATATGAAATAACACCCAGCCATTTGATTCAGCTTATTATTTCGTTGTGTTAGTTTTGTTCGTTTCAGTTCAGTTCAATAAATTGAGTTAGTTATTTCGGTTCATTATTTGTATTCTATATCCGTACTGGGCATTTGACACATGCTGTGTTTTTCTTCCGGCAGGTAATCAAGGGGATCAAGGGCAAGTGTGATGAGAGCTCCCTTCATTCCAATAGTTTAGAGATATTCTGTTTAGGCTTGATATGTTAGTTTGTTTGGAATTGTAATAATTATTTTAAATTGTGGTTTGAGGCAGTTTGACATTTATTATGGTTGACTTGTGGTATTAATCAGATATTAAGACTATTCTTTTGTGACTTTGAGCCTTGCTTTTGAATTCATTAGTTTTGTTGTGTTTTGGGTAACCTCTCTTTCTATTTCGGAAAGAGGGTGTTACAGAATTGGTATCAAAGCCAGGTTGGCAGGTTTTGTGGGAACCTCAGCAAGGACGGCGGCAGAACAGGCAGAGAAGTTCAAGTGGCAGATTCATTATAGGTATCGCCAACATCTTATAAACAACAAGTTTGCAGATGTGTCGGCTGTGGCAAATGCGGCCAAAAATATTGAGATGGAGCGACAGGACTTTCGTTCTTCTAAACCGGAAGGGAGTCGAAAGAGGGACAGAGATGACCAGCTGGGTCAAACTTCAGTTCAGCATGGGAGAAGTCAGGGTGGTCAGTGAAACAGGAACCGTGGTGGCCAGCAGGGGCAGTGGCGTGGCCAGAATCAGAACAAGGGTTATCAGCAGATGCCTCAGCAAGGGCAAAATCGTCAGCTTCAGCTACCTTGACATGGTCAGAATCGCCAGCAGGGGCATAATCGTCAGCAGGGGCAGAATCAGGGTCGTTATCCGGGACCAGTTGGTGGGGATAACCTAAATCTCATTCCGATAGCTCCTTGTGCTGTTTGTGGGGCTAATCATCCGGGGAGGCAGTGTCACAGACTCACAGGTGCATGCTTCTTGTGTGGACAGATGGGTCATATTGCTAGGGATTGTACCGGTTCACGTGGAAATGGTGGAGGTGGTGATAATGGTGGCAATGGAGGTCAGCGTCAGGGTGGTCGAGTGTTTGCCTTGACATATAACCAGGCGGCAGGTGTACCAGGTACTGTTTCTGGCACTCTTTTCATTGGCAATTGTGAGGCATCTATTTTGTTTGATACGGGTTCTACTCATTCCGTTGTTGCTCAATCTTTTGTTCGGCACCTGGGTGTGCCACCTCAATCTTTAGATTCTATTATGTCTATTGCTACCCCGATGGGGACTACTGTTGTTATTTCTGATTTGTATTGAGGGTGTACGATCAGTTTTGGGGATAAGATTCGTAGGGCTAATCTTTTTTCAATGAGTATGTACGATTTTGATGTCATTCTTGGGATGGACTGGTTGGAAAAGCACCAGGCCACTATCGACAGTCAAGCGAAGAAGGTTATATTTGGAGATGTAAAGTCTCCAGAGTTCGTGTTTCAGGGCTCACAGCTGAGTAGAGTGGTGAAGTTAATTTCAGCTTTGAAGGCTGAAAAGTTAGTGGCAAAGGGTTGTGAGGAGTATTTGGTGTTCGTGAAGGATACCTCTAAGGGTGAGTCTCGTATTGAAGATGTTCCTGTAGTTTGTGATTTTCCCGATGTGTTTCCTGAGGAGTTGTCAGGGTTGCCACCATAGCGGAAAGTAGAGTTTTCTATTAAGCTTGTTCCTGGTGCGAAGCCTATCTTTAAGGCGCCGTATCGGATGGCACCATTAGAGTTACAAGAGTTGAAGAAGTAGTTGTAGGAGCTGTTAGATCGTGGTGTGATTCGGCCGAGTGTTTCACCGTGGGGTGCTCCGGTCTTGTTTGTGAAGAAGAAGGATGGGTCTATGAGGTTGTGTATAGACTACAGGGAGTTGAACAAGATTACCATCAGGAATCGGTATCCATTGCCGAGGATTGATGACTTGTTTGACCAACTTCAGGGGGCAATGTATTTTTCGAAGATAGACTTGAGATCGGGTTATCATCAATTGAGAGTGAGGGAAGAGGATATCCCTAAGACGGCTTTCGTACTCGCTATGGGCATTACGAGTTTCTTATGATGCCATTCGGGTTGACTAACGCCCCAGTGGTGTTTATGGATTTAATGAATCGGGTGTTCAAGGAGTACTTGGACCAATTTGTCATTGTCTTTATTGATGATATTTTGGTTTACTCCAAGTCTAAGGAAGAGCATGAGGAGCATCTTCGCACAGTGTTGGGGATTTTGCAGAAAGAGACTGTATGTTAAATTCTCTAAATGCGAGTTTTGGGTGGAGCAGGTGGCATTTTTGGGCATTATTTGTATGGAGAAACTTGTGATATCTTCACCGATCACAAAAGTCTTAAATACATTTTCACTCATAAGGAGCTCAACATGAGGCAGAGGGGTTGGTTGGAGCTTCTAAAAGATTATGATACGAGAATTCAGTATCACCCGGGGAAGGCAAATGTGGTTGCAGATGCTCTTAGCCGAAAGAGTTCAGGGAGTGTAGCCGCCCTCATTACACAACCTCAGCTTATTTCAGATATGGAGCGGCTAGAGTTGGAGTTGTATGTACGAGGTTCAGATGGGCATTTGACGGGTATGAGAATGGAGCCCTTTTTTATCTCGCGGGTCAAAGAAGCTCAAAAGGACGATGGAGAGTTGTGGGGTTTGACGCAAAATCTAGAGGAGGGCAAGCAACCCGAGTTTCGTATTGATGACCACGGTGTGATTTGGTTCGGTGAGCGGTTGTATATACCGTCCGATCCAATTATTCGAGAGGCTGTGTTGGCTGAGGCTCATAGTTCGCCATTTTCTATTCATCCAGGTTCTACGAAAATGTATAGGGATTTGAAGAAGAATTTTTGTGGAATGGGATGAAACGAGACATGGATAAATATGTTGGGAAGTGTTTCACTTGTCAACAAGTGAAGATAGAACATCAACGAGCCAGTGGTTTGCTGCAACAGTTAGACATTCCAGTGTGGAAGTGGGAAGATATCACGATGGATTTTGTAACTGGTTTACCGAAGACTTTCAAGAAGAATGATGTCATTTGGATAGTGGTGGACCGGCTGACCAAATCAGCACACTTTTTGGTTATCCATGAGGGTTACTCGGTGGATCGATTGGCACATATCTTTCAGCAGGAGATTGTTAGACTTCATGGTACTCCGGTGTCTATTATTTCATATCGGGACCCACGGTTCACTTCACGGTTCTGGAAAGGGTTTCAACGAACTTGGGGCACTCGGCTCAACTTTAGACTATTCAGACGTTGGAGGACATGTTGAGGTCTTGTGCACTTGAGTGGTCGGGTAATTGGGATGATTACTTGAGCCTAGTTGAGTTTGCTTATAATAACAGCTGGCATGCAAGTATTGGAATGGCTCCTTTTGAGGCCTTGTATGGTAGAAAGTGTCGGGCACCGACTTGTTGGGATGAGATTGGCGAAAGGGCCATAGAAGGGCCTGAGTTAGTCCAAATCACTACAGAGAAGGTAGCGGTGGCTAAGAAAAAATTGAAGTCGGCTCGATCACGGCAGAAGTGTTATGCTGATAAGCATAGAAGGACTTTAGAATTTGAACCTGGTGAACATGTGTTTCTAAAAGTTTCTCCTTGAAAAGGCATTCGGCGATTTGGGTTGAAAGGGAAACTTAGTCCGCGTTATATTGGCCCATTTGAGATTTTGGAGAAAGTTGGTGAAGTTGCGTATACCTCCGCAGCTAGCTCAAGTGCACAATGTGTTCCATGTGCCGGTGTTGAGAAGTTATCATTATCATCCGTTGCACGTGGTGCAATGTCCATTCGATAAGATTCGGGAGGATCTTACTTGTGAGGAGCATGCTGAAGCAATTTTGGATCGTCAATAACGGATTATGAGGAGGAAGACTATTCCGTTTGTTAAGGTTTTGTAGAGAAACCATTCGGAGCGGAAAGTTACATGGAAGATGGAGGAGTCTATTCGAGCGGAATATCCGCATCTCTTTGAAAATTAGATGCGTTCTTTTCTTTTGATTCCGGGGACGAAATCCTTTTCAAGGGGTAGGTGATGTAATACCCGAAAAAAAATTATTTTATTTTAAAACATATTAATTGGACTTTGTCATTTATTTTGGGTCAAACTAGTTATTTAATTTGTGTGGGCTAATAAATATTAATAAGAGATGGGTAAATTAATTTAATACAATTTGGGCCTTAAAATTTAATTGAGTTTAATGTATATTATGTACTATTTAATTCTATTAACATTAGGAGAGTTAATAAGATATATTAATTAATTAATAAATACCCAAAACCTAACTATCTCATTACGTCTAAAACTAGTTGGAAAAAAAAAAACAAAACATAAAGGAACAAGATCAGCGGCTGAGATAAGCAATTCAGTCATCAATTGATAATGGGGTAAGTGTTTCTTCAATTTATTCATTACTTGGGTAATCAAATAAGGATTTAAACTCACCTGTGAAGGATTGCAGGAATATATATATTGTGTGATAGTGTGTACATACATATTACGGTAATATATATATGTATATATAAATTATTGATTGCAGGTATATATATATATATATAAACTCATTGTGCCAGGTATATATATAAATATATGATACGGTAGTGTATATATATAAATTATACGGGTTATTTTATATTAACCCACTTATGTTATTATAAATTAAATTGAAAATTTTGTATACTAATTAATTATTCTAATGATAAAATTATAAATTTACTTAATAATAAATTAAATAATATTATGTTAGCGATTGTTAAATTTGTAATAAAATTCTATTTTATTTTATTTAGATTGAACGAAGAGTCTAAACGAGTTTTTGGAATATAATTTTGGGTATTACATTGCTTAATTCAGGTACGGATTTCGTACTTTTTCAGCGAGACTCTTTTGTTTTTGATTTGTTCGTTTCGTTATTCGTTTCGAAATTTAGTATTGCCTCTCATAATTGTTCCGTGTCAATTTATTGTGATAAATTTGTTTTTGCGTTGTATTAGAACTCATATTTGTACTATTTAGACTAGTGTATTATGTCTAAATTTTATTTTGATATTTATAGTGATGTACATGTTATTATATTTTTAAAGACTTGTGTTAATGATTCGTTCGATTTAACATATACACGTTAGAAACCCTTTGTGTTTATATTTTGTCGCATGTGTTGTGACATTATATTCTTGTTAGAATACCGTATGGTATACCTGAGCTATAACCACCTATGGGGGTACCACAGGCATGTCCTCTGGGCACCGAGGCATGACACCTTCCGTGGCGGTGTGATCAGTCCACGGCGTCTCCATTTTGTGTTCTGGTGGGAGTTGGCCATTTGGTGTTTTGTTGTGGGAGGCGTATTGGTCGACCCTAGTTTCTGTTCTGTTCTGTTCTGCGGAATGGTGATGTTTGTGCCAAACACACCTTCTGATTTTACATGCATTAGATTCGCGGTCCAATGTGTGTGACTTGCCTATGTGGCATTATTTGATTTGCCTGTGTGGCATTATTTGACTTGCCTGTGTGGCAAGGTATATTCTGTTTTGTTTTTGAGTTCGGTATGAAATAACACCCAGCCATTTAATTCAGCTTATTATTTTGTTGTGTTAGTTTTGTTCGTTTCAGTTCAGTTCAATAAATTAAGTTAGTTATTTCGGTTCATTATTTGTATTCTATATCCGTACTGGGCAGTTGGCTCATACTGTGTTTTTCTTCCGGCAGGTAATCAGGGGGATCAAGGGCAAATGTTATGAGAGCTCCCTTCATTCCAATGGTTTAGAGATATTCTGTTTAGGCTTGATATGTTAGTTTGTTTGGAATTGTAATAATTATTTTAGATTGTGATTTGAGACAGTTTGATATTTATTATGGTTGACTTGTGGTATTAATCAGATATTAAGACTATTCTTTTGTGGCTTTGAGCCTTACTTTTGAATTCATTAGTTTTGTTGTGTTTTGGGTAACCTCTCTTTCTATTTCGGAAAGGGAGTGTTACATTGTTTGGGCCAGTGTACTATAACTTGCACGGACTTTGACAGATTGGTTTTCTTTCCAATATTTCTTTATTTGTTTTTTTTATCTATTCATGTCAAAAAGGAAGAATTTGAATAAAATTTCGAAATATTATTGACAGCAAATTTCTTTATAAATGATACCAAAACTAAATGGTAAAAAGCAAATTTTTCATAACTTCCTTGTGCAATTTGTATCTCACAGTTTTATATTTTACTCCTCAACTTCCTTCCTATCCCACCCATTTCTTATCATCCCTAATTTAACACCTATATTTTTTCACTCTCTTTCACTTTACAACTCTAATTGTTATCTAAATATGATGGTCATATAGTCTTATATATTGGGACAAAAACATCTTGTTGCTTGTGTCTGTGTACTGTCTATCCGAAACAGTGTTTTGTTCAAGTTCGTATATTTACGTACGTATTTCACTTTTTATACTTGTTATTATAATCAATTGAATGTTTGAACTATTTTAAACAATAAAAAACTCCTTTATCCATGTTTAATGTTTATATTGCCTCATGCCACTTTCAGAACAAATCTAATCTATTTCATCCTATTTTCCATTATCCCTACTTAAAATAAACTTTTTCATTTTTCTCTCACTCTTACATAGATTTACAAATTTCTTACTTCATTATGAATAGTTTACTATAAATCAGATTTTTAATTTTATATTAAATTATTTTTATACTGTTGTTTCTTAGTACATCATTATGGATAGTGTACACTGCTAGAAATCAGATTTTTAATTTTATATTGTTGTGACTGGTATTTATAGAGCGGAAGGAAGGAGAGAGGATCGCTACATAGTGCGTGGTAAAACAATATAAAAGATTAAATTCCTCTCCCCACCCGGACTCGCTACTCCTTACCATTTGCCTATTCTCTCCTGTCTGTATTTTCTTACAGTGATTTATGATATAGGTGGATAAAGATTTTTAATACTCCCTCCGTCCCAAATTAATTGCTCGGTTTTGACTTTTTTAAGTCAAATTGACTATTTTTAGAATTAATAATTAAGCATATATAAATATATTTCTAAAATTATAAAAATTGGGATTAGTAACAAATTGTATATATTTTCTTTTGGTTATAATCACTTCACCTATATTTTAGCAAAAATAGTAAAAATATTAGTTTTAAAAACGGTCAATTTGACTTTAAAAAGTCAAAACTGAGCAGTTAATTTGAGACGGAGGGAGTATTTTACAAAATACTAGATCAATATCCTAGTACTACTACATCGGTGGGAGAGTATTTTTTTATTCTTTTATGAATTGATGCTTTACCCCTCTTATTTTAAAATTGGTAGGGATGCCCCTGATAAGCACTCACCTTAGCTTGCGCGGCTTTGAGGTCAGTCAAGTGAGCTGTCAAATGATTTGGAACCCTTTCCGGACCCTGGATGGATATAGCCCCGATCATTAGCGGCACCAAATGCGGAATAGTGGTCTCAACCAGCCTGCCACACAACTGAAACATAAACATCACCACCACTGGACACTCCGCCACAATCTTAAACGACCGCGCACAGGGATTAAGCTGCAGAAACCCGTCCGAAACACCCGCCCGACCCGAAATTTCCCTTCCCGTCGGGTTAATATTTTCCAGACCCGTAAATGACGTCGTGGACGTTTCAGGACCGGATACCGACTCAGCCGCTGAAGGCACTGCCCCACCCTCGAAAAAATGAGTAACATTCAGGCTTAAATTTCGGTAGACTTCATATACGAAATCCATAAAGGGTTGACCTTCATTCTCTAAAGCTGGTTTGAAGTGCCTCACGAGATCAACGATGATGCGGATACAGAGTACGCCGTTGTCTTCGTTATCGGCGGTTAGCACATGCAATGCAACTCGGAGGATTTCCTGCGCAAAAGAGCGAAGGACTTCGCTGTGAGGAAGACGACTTAGGATCTCTACAATCATGTTTCGGAGTTTGTTCTCGGGATTTTGACTGAATTGTGGCTTCGTAATGTGATATAGAACCACCGAGAATGCTCTGGTGTAGAATTTTAGGAAATTGAAATACTCCCCCGTTTGAGTAACCTCTAAACTGTCACGAACCTCCATCGTCATTCTAAGCCTGATCTCAATTGCTGCCGTACCAAAAACACACAGATTAAACGTGCATGTACGGAAATGGATAGATATAGATATAGAGAGATAATGTAGAGAGAGAGGAGGGTGAAAGAAACTGTACAGATGTTAGGTTCGATGAGGTGGCGCGAATGGTGCTCGAAATTCTGAACGGGACTCATGTTTGACGATTTGATCGAATGAATTCTCTAGGGTTTTAAGTGGTGCTGCTGTATGATCATAAAATTAAAATTATATAGAGACTGGTGTTTGTAAGTGAAGTAAATGTATATATAAAGAAAGATCAAAGATCAATTGATTCGGGGTTGATGAGAAGATTTTGGTATTTTGGTGATGGTTCATTAATCATCGACAAGACCAGAAGGTACTCTCTCACTGTCGTATGGATTCTCTCGCCGTGTTGCCGTTCTTACACATCAGTTTATATAGCGCTGCAATTGGTCTCGCCAACCCAGATAGCCCAATTAAATTAGGATTTGGGCCATTATAATAGTATTGTGCTTCTATGTTGCGTTAAAAGTGCAGTAAACAAATAAGCCCAAATTAAGATTGGATTGGGCTGAGTTGGATTGAATCATGTTGTCCTTCAACCCAGCCTAAGCCTGATTATATTAATTTATTTCTTTAAAATACATAAGCGATTAATATCAATATATTATTTTTGCCCTCTAGTATATTACTCCATCAATTCTAAAATTAGAGATATAATTTAATTTTTAAAGTCAAACGACAGTATATTAAATTTCAAATTGATGTGAATTTATTTAATTTTAGTCGATACAATTATTATAATTGTATAATATATAACAAAAATTATTAATCACAACATTTATTTCATTATAAACATTTATGAGTAATATCAATTTTAAAATTTAATATGTCATCATTTGATCTTAAAAATCAAATTGTATCTCTAATTTTTAGAATTAATTGAGTTTGTTGATTCGATTTCAATCATTCAATTTAAATTTAAATATGATAAAGTTTTATTTTTTAAAACATACGCACACGCGAATTAATTTTGTGTGCGCAATAATAATAGTACAAAAAAACATGATGATAGAACATAAATAAGAAACAAAAAAATTTATAACAATATATAGAGAAAGGAAAAAAATTTATCAAATTAAATAGTTTGGTAAATATATGGAAGTTAATATGAATTTATACACGTTAATTTAAGGTAATTTTTTCCTAATTTTCTTTCTAGCTTCCTCATATATTCTTCTTGTAATAAAAGTGTATTCCTGTAATTGAAATATAGTAATACAAGTTACAAAAAATAAGGTAGAGAATTGTTATTTATATTAAATAAATTTGATGTCTTTAGAATGATATATTTATGTGAATGTGACACTATTTATTATACTAGTTGGTAGCCCGTGCAATGCACGGGGTAATTGGAAAAGCTGATTATATAATTTATTAAAATTATGAAAGTTTAGAATATATTTTTGCATGACATATAAACTATAGAATATTAAAACCTTTTCCAAACAAAAAATTACTATTTATATAATCAAGAAATCACAAAAATGTTTGAATCGAAATTGGCAATGTACTTTACAACTACAAAATTGAAATACCAACTAAAATTATGAATCAAACCCACATAAAAAAAATCTAAGTTTGATCCATATGTTTTACATTTTTTACGGTTCCAAAAGCCAAGTATCTGGATCTGTAGCTTGATGAAGGTCCTTGTAAAAAGGCTTCAAATATCTTACCCTTAATCAAAAACATATAAGTGATACAACTTAAATTATTAATTTGATGACACCAAAAATAATTATCAATTTAATATGATAAACCATCTATTTCCATATGTTCCTTAGTAAAACATGGGTGTTGAGAACTAATAAATTCTCTATTCTCATCAACCAAGGATTCTTCAAGTATCAACGCCTCCTCATGCCCTAAATCATAATTATCTGCCAATTGATCACACTGAGCAGTTGAAACTTGCTCTGCTCTATTGTCGCCATTAACCTTGTTCCAAAAGAGATAAATAAAAACACAAAAACAACATAAATGAATAAAAATCAGTTGATTAATTAAAATTTCATTGCTCAATTTAAGATAGATGAATATATCTCAATGATCTACATTCTATATTTTGTCTTTTCTATCCAAAAGAAAAAAATAATAATTCATCTGAATACATAAATAAGAAATCACCAAACAATTTCAATACTTTTGGTTAATACTTGGTTCCAATAACTTATTGTTTCAATTGCACTTCAACTATAATATAAGTAAATAACCAAACTGAGCAAATTGATATGTATATCAAACATATACATATATATACTACCATTGACCATTGAATGATTGAGAAATAATGCAAGCAATAGAAAACAAAAGCATATAAGCAAAAAAACAGATATAGAGCATGCTAAATTCAAATCAAATGTAGCATATAAATACCCACCAACCAAAAAATCCATATTAACATAGAATAATTTATTAAATAAAAAAGAAGAAGCTAATAACAAAAATAATAACTAAATATTAAAAAGCAAAAGTGGGCTTTGATCCCTCAAACAACCATTATAGAACAAAAAAAAACAAAAAAAAAACAAATACATAACAAAATTATAGAGTAAAGCACAAAGAAAAGGGATTTTTCTTTCCTAGTAGCTCTTGGAACTCTAATTGAATCTGGTAACAAATAATCATCAACACTCTTGTCAAATTTCACATACTTCTAATCAATCCCTTGTCAAGCATATAACGCATCCCTCACTAAAACCTCCTCAGAAACTTCATTCTCCTCCTCTATCAAATTCAGTACTAAACAAACTTGACTTTAGTACTTTAAGCTCTAGAAGACTATCTTTCAATGTTGCTTACAGTGGGCCATAATTATCAAACAATTAACAATACCAAACAAAACTGAAATTAATCCAAACTAAACTTGTATGTAGCCAAAGATCAAGCCTATGAGATCAAAAAAAGACTGATATTCAAATTCATTCAAATTAAACAAAATTAAAAGTTATAATTACCCATTCCCGAGGCGGAGGACTCCAATCCATTCCCAAAGGCAAATGCGAAGTTCCATCGTGTTCATGCTTAATGAAGAGCATCTTCAAAATATTAATCTTAAAAAAATGCCAACAGAGCAAACAAAATTTACATGGAAAAGGAGATTACCCTGTAGTAAATGTTGTGAGGAACCTGATGGCTTGAGATTACATAAACAAATGAATCCAATTCAATCTAAGTCCTCGACATAAATCCCCACAAATGTTTCACCACTGCTACACCCCGTCTTTTGTTAAAGAATAAAAACAAATGGAAAAGAAATAGAAACATATTTAATATGACACTAATTAAACAACAAATACTAATCTAGTAAGTTATTAATTTGACATACATTGGGAAGCACTATTTTCCACAACAGCTGCTGAATATAGTTGGGTTCTGTAATAGTCCTCCAGAAATAATGTAAATGTCATAATAATAATACCCAAAAAATGGCTTCTCTAGAAAAGAAAGCAAGTAACTGGCGCTTGATAGATTCAGTCATGGTGATCCCTGAGACTAACAGTTTCCATAGATTCACATAATAGTTCTTCTAAACCAAATTTTAGAAATTTCTATATGTAATTCAAGTTTATTTTTTGAGTAGACAAAATCCAGTAATCAACATTAGACATCATGATATTGAATCAATGCATGGTCTGCAAGAGTTGGCCTAGAAGAGGTCTACAATTTCCCAAAAACAGAAACTGATATTAGAGGTTATGCAGAGAGTAGGTGGAGAACATAAATAAATTTCGAATCAAGCAACACCACAAATTTTGATTGTGCTTTGTCTATTGTGGGTGTGGGTGTGTGGGTGTGTGGGGGGGGGATTCTGATGTGTTGCTAAGATATTACTTGTACATAATTAACCTGCAACCTCATATTTTAGCAATAATTGTGCTACACACATCACCACCGTTTTGTTTCTCATTCTGCACATTTTATTTCCATTCTATTTATCCTTGATGCGGTCATTATTACTTGCAAACACAATCAAATAGCAAAATGGTAAATGCTAACTTTACACGTTGTATTCATAACAGAAAACCTGAAATTTGATAATCATGGCAAAATCCAGGCAATTGATGCATAAATTAAGAAGAAAAGAAACCATTTCTTGAGAAAGAGGATTGACGTCGGTGAGTTTGCAATGCGAAACCACTATGTTTTGTAGTTGATCAATCTGGCTGCGGAATAGCTCCTTTTGTGAATCCACCAAGTCCTGAAACACATTTTTTCCTTTTCTTCAAAAAAATAAAGGGGAAAAAAGAAAAAGAAAGTTTTTTTTTCTTTCCTTTCTTTTCTGCCTCAGATTGTCTGATAATGAATCAGCCTCCAATGCTTTGAAGATAAGAAGTAGCATTACTCTCTCTCTCTCTCTCTCCCGTAATTCAGAACCATCTTAAAGTTGAAAGCATTCAAAAAGCTAATAGCTTTAGCTCCTGAAAGTTCTTTTGCTATTAAAAACTTTTAAAGTTGCTTTTCATAGCAAAGATCAGCCCATAATGTCTACAATCAAAACAAATATAATTACTTTAAGGAAATGCAAACTAAAACAGAACATAACAACTTAATTTTCATCACAAACCAAGAATCACCTAAAAACCAAACAATCCCACCAGAATATTAAAAATCAAAAACAGTAACATAGACATTAGTACAAAGCACTTACCAGAAAAAAAACACGGAAATGCGGAGCAAACATAGCCCTTAAAACTTCCGTAGGTGACACTTTACTAAGAAGAGTAAACAAACAATCAATTAAAAGCTGAGAAATCACCGATTTCTTGCAAGCAGAGAAAGAGAGAGAAAAACAATAGATCTCCTTGAAATATAGATTTTACACGCAGTATTCATAACAGAAAACCTGAAATCTGATAATCATGGCAAAATCCAGGTAATTGATGTATAAATTAAGAAGAAAAGAAATCATTTCCTGAGAAAGAGGATTGACGCTGGTGAGTTTGCATTGCGAAACCACTATGTTTTGTAATTGATCAATCTGGCTGCGGAATAGCTTCTTTTGTGAATCCACCAAGTCCTGAAACGATGCCGTGGAGCTGGAACCTTGTGTGGCCAACTCACCGTTTTGAAGCTAACGACCACATTCAGTGGCGAAGAGATGCATCTTGATGCCGTCTAGGGTTTTTGCACTGGTATGCAACCCAGATCTGTGATGGAGGGAAAAAGGCGCAACCGAGATTTGTAATTGTAGAGAGACTGAAATTGGAAGAAGAGGTTGAAAAAAGTTGAGAAACTGAAATCGGAAGAAGAAGAAGACGAAGAGAAAACATGCAAGACCCCAACTTTATTAACCAATAAAATCAAATTTTCTCTAAATTTAATATAATATTTTAATTACGAGTAAAATATATAAATTTTATAAAATAAACAAATAGTTATAAAATATTTATTTTGTCATGAAATATTCGTTTGATTGTAGAATATTCTTTTTATCGGAGAATATTCCTACGACGGTGCAGTTATTTTTGGGCCCCATAACAGAAAATGGTTAGATAAAGATAACAACAAAAATTAAATTTTTATAAATAATGGCGTAGTTATTACCGTTAACACTGTTGGAATACCCGGTGGTTAAAATACAGTAATACGCGTAGTTGCACAGTAGCACACGGATTGCACAGTATTTTTGAATTATTGATTCTTACGAAGGAAGGCACTACTCAATAATTGTTACAGTAGTTACTGTTCAATATTTTATTTTATTTATTCAATAATTGCTGCATTGATATTTTTGTTATTTCAATAATTGTCACTGCACGGTATTTTCCATTATCAGATCAATAATTCATAGTATTTGAATAATATTATTAGATAACATTATTAGCAATGTCTAGAAAGTTCTGTCCAATGAGAGGTTTGGTCACCTAATTGTGCGCCAGTAAGGAAAAATCCTTATTGGAAAGCCTTATTGGTCTAAAAATCCTTATTGGTCACCTAATTGTGCCCCCTCTTTTCTGGGAACTGCCTGGTTGTCATTATTGTGATTCTGTAATATTATTTGTGAATAATTAATTATTGATCTATATGATAATGAAATATTTATTTGATGGGGATATAAATGATAGATTTATTTATGTGGTTATAAATGAAGGAATTAATGTTGAGGTATTTTATCAGTATTTTATCAGATTAGAGGTATTAAAAGATCAAATCAGTGTTCTTACAGCTTTATTGTGTGAGTTATAATTTTTAATTTGACCGTTGGATCGTTGTGATTTTTGGATATGTTATACATATATAAGTTGAGTATATGTTCACAAATTTTTAACCATTAAAAATGAACGAATGATTTGTTATGAATTTTAAGAGGTGACTGACTCGAAAATTAGGTTTATAAATAATTTTGGTGGAAAATTCTAGAAATGGGTGGGCCTCACTTTTGGTTGTTGGGAAGATGGCTGATTTTTGGTGGATAGAATAGTAGCAGGTAAAACAATCAGGTAGCAGGTCAAGTCTGCTTCAGCGTGCTAATATTTTCCTATAAATAGAGGGTTAAGTTAGAATTGAAAATCACATCAGAATTCATAAGTTTTCTCTCTTTTTCTCTCTAAATTATCGAGTGTATTTTGTGAGTATTTAGATACTTGGTGAGTTGCTATTCATCAGTCCAAGTTTCCTTCAGCGTCATATCCGATATCCAGTCAGAAGTGCTGCTCTTTTAAGGTAAGGGATAGTAAGGGATTTTAAGGGTTGTTATGTTTTACAGTTTCGTAATTTTTCTGACCTTTAAAAATTCTAAGAAAAAAATATGTTCAATATGTGACTATATTCTACTAAATCTCATAAAAGAAAATTTGTTTGTACTGATTTGGTATTTTTCATAAAAATGGACTAGTTATGAGTAAATAAATTAAATATGTTATGTGAATTAAGAAAATTAAAAAATAGAATTTTATGGCTTGAGAATCTTATATGAGGTATATACAGATTTTTGATGAGGGTTTTGGTTATTGGTTATGAAATCTTATGAGTTTAGAATTTTAGGATGATTAAATGCATTATTTAGTAAAGTGTAAACAATTAAAATAAATTGTTTATAAATTTAAAAAATATTATTTCAATATCATTATACTGAAATATTGGTATAGATTTTATTATGAAATTTCTACCTTTTTGTGTCGGGTTTACTATTCATGAGTTACTATTCACGAAGTTACTATTCATGAGTTACTATTCACGAGTTACTATTCATGACAAAATTGGTTTCTTTTTCTAACCAAATTATAGTTGATTTATGAATATTACTCTTGAGATTAAATCTAGATGTTTTGATTATATTTATTTTACTATTATATATAACATTTTTATAACCATAATGATTATATTTCTCTTTGACTTGAGTGTAAAGATGAGTAGATTTTTGGTATGATCATGACTATGGATTCTGTGAAACCCCAGATTTTATGAATAAAGATTTAATTTTTTGAAATATTTTTTTTAAATATTATGGTGTGAATTTGAGATAATGTTATAGTTGTGAGTAGTATTTATAAATTTTGTAAAGTATGCAAGTTGTTGTATTATATTCGATTGGTCGGAGAATATTATTTTTGTCAGAAAATATTCGTACGACGGCACAATTATTGGTGGACCCCACAACGAAATTATTGTCGGATTGAGAAAACGACAAAAATATTTTATTAAAAATAACGGCAGAAGTTTTACCGTTGATACTGTTGAACTACTCGGTAATAAAAGTACAGTAATACGTGTGGTTGCATAATAACATACGGTATTGATTATTGAGGCTTACGTGATTAGTCACTCAATTTGATTTAATTATTGTCAATTAATAATATGAATTATTTAACGATAATGAAGTTTTGTTTTATTCGTATTATTAACGTAATAAAACAGAAACATCTTTTTGTATAAAACATAATACTTTATTAAAGTTATTCTATAAATAGAATATATTATATTTTATTTAAAAGATTTTTCTTTAAATATGGACCGTCAGATTAAAGTAAATCAATCTGGACCGTTCATGGATTAGTTACTATGCATTCTATTTTCCTATAAATAGAAACTCATTCCTTCATTATTTTCTTAGGAATTCACTGAACTCTAGAGAGAGAAACTATAGAGAGAAATTACAGAGAGAAATAAGAAAAGTACTATGCTACTTAACTACTTCTTTATTTCAGTTCTTCTTTAAAACGGTAAGGGATATTATTTCTTTTGTATTCATTAAGAGAACTTCTGTTATTTCATTATTTATTATTCTGTTGGAATAACCTATATAGGCGGTTTACCCTATACTTGGTGACATTCTTCTATTATTCTGTTGGAACATCCTGTCTGTGTGTTTTACACCGGACCTAGTTCCGTCTTTATTATTATTCTGTTGGAACATCATGTCTGTGTGTTTTATACCGGACCTGGTTCCGTCTTTATTATTATTTTGTTAGAATATCATGTCTGTGCTGTAAGACCACAACTTATTAATAAATAAAATTAAATTTTCTCTATTTATTATTTTGAAATAGAAAGGGTTGATTTGATTAATGTGGTTAGTTATGGGTAAAATGCGCAAATATTTTAAATAAACAAGTGGTTATAAAATATTCATTTTTGGTCGGTGAATATTCTTTTTGTCGGGGAATATTCGTACGACGGCGCAACTATTTGTGGGCCCCATAACAGAAAGCGATTGGATGAAGAAAACGACAAGTATAAGTTGTTTATAATTAACGGCGTAGTTGTTACCGTTAACACTGTTGGAATACCCGGTGGTTAAAATACAGTAATACGCGTGGTTGCACAGTAGCACACGGATTGCACAGTATTTTTGAATTATTGATTCTTACGAAGGAAGGTAATACTCAATAATTGTTACAGTAGTTACTGTTCAATATTTTATTTTATTGATTCAATAATTACTGCGTTGATATTTTATATTATTGTTGTTCCAATAATTGTTGTTGCACAGTATTTTCCATTATCAGATCAATAATTCATATTATTTGAATAATATTATTAGATAACATTATTGATAATGTCTAAAAAATTCTGTCTAATGAGAGGTTTGGTCATCTAATTGCGCGCTACTAAGGAGAAATCCTTATTGGAAAGCCTCCTCTTTCCTAGGAACGGCCTGGTTGTCATAAATGTGATTCTGTAATATTATTTGTGAATAGTTAATTATTGATTCATATGATAAGGAAATATTTATTTTATGTGGATATAAATGAGGGATATATTTTTGTGATTAAAAATGAAGGAGTTAATGTTGAGGTTTTCATCAGTATTTTTGTTGGAATGGAGGTATTAAAAATCAGGGTTTTTAAGATATTTTGCGGGGGTTATAAATTTTAATCCTACCGTTGGATCGTGGTAATATTTGGATATGTTATACATATATAAGTTGAGTATATGTCCACAAATTTTGAACTGTTAAAATGAACGTATGATTTGTTATATATTTTACGAGATGACTAGTTCAGAAATTGCTGAATTTTCGGAGTTAATCATTTTGGTGGAAAATTCTAGAATTGGTGGACCCCACTCTTGGTTGGTGAAGAAATGTGCTGAGATTTTTATTCAAATTCGTTTTCTTTAAGATATTTTTCATCATCCTCAGTCCTAAATGATAATGTTACTGAATATCTTTGCCTGTAGTGGAAAGATGTATGATTACCTGATGAATATCTTTGGCCTATAGTGCAAAGATGAACAGGTGTTGAGATGAGCATGACCGACTGGTGATACAAATGAATATCTTTGGCCTGTAGTGCAAAGATAAATATTTGGTTAAAGATGATTATTAATTGATATTACAGGGATAAAATATTGATGATGGACTTTTAAATATTAGAAGATAGTAGAATTCATTCTCTACTTGACTCTTCTAATGATTTGCTGTTTTCGCTGCAGTTGTTGATCTAAAACTTGTTGTCGATTATATTCTATCAGATTTTTTCCTGTTGAATACTAATGATAATTTGTTGTATATTATCTTAGTCATAATATTCTTTACTGGGCTAGTTGAGCTCACCCTTTTACTTTTTGTTTCATTTTTCATCTCAGGAGGTGAGAACATAACAAGATCTAGTCGGGGTATGGAGTGATGGTTCTAGAAAGATGTTTTAGCTGTCCTCACTATTTCTGTAAAATAGTGTTTGAATAATTATAATGAGGACTTATTTGAGTGTGGATATTGTCTAGAAGACAATATTTGTATTTAAACTCACAGTATGTGTTGTCGTATTTTGCACGACAATTGTATTATTGAAGTTGTAGTTTGCTTTTTGTACCATGTATTTGGTGACTCAGAATGGGTGTTGTATACCTATTTTGGGGGCGTCACAGTTGGTATCAGAGCTTAGGGATATGATCCGTGGCTGAGATGTGAGACAAGAACTAGGAGGGGGGAGACGGAAAATTTCTTCGCTAGTATGACTTGACTAAGTTTATTTGGTGTTTATTTGGTCGGTCAGAGTATAGGGATAATATGTGACATGTCAATTAACCATTATTTTGTAGCAGTATTTGAGAATGGCAGCAGAGAACGTTAACAATGGAGTGAATGAGACTGTGGAGACACCTTTAATCACCACCCAGGGGAACGTGCAACAGGAAGGCAATATTCCTCCTGTAAACAACGTTACCGGGGAAACGATGAATGATGGAATGTTTAGGAGCTTCTTTCTGTTCATGCAAAATCAGACGAGGGAAACTCGTATACAAAATATGGGTGGAAATGATAACAACGCGCGGTTTGTCACAGCCAAGCAGTTCAAAAAATTAGGACAACCAAAATTTAAGGGAAAGCCGGATCCGATCATGGCGGAAACGTGAGTCAAGCAAATTACCAAGATATTCGATGTCTTGGGATGCACGGAGGAACAGAAGGTTTCATTCTCCACCTTTATGTTCCGCGGTGAGGCAGACTACTGGTGGAAGTCTGTGATGTGACAACCCCAAAATAGGTCCATTCCATCCAACCTATTCTGAGTCGCCAAATACATGGTACAGAAAATAACTACAACTTTATTACAACAATTGTCGTGCAAAATAAAACAACACATATGCTGTGAGCTTGGATACAAATATATACCAAATGTGACTCGTGTTCCAACCGTGAACATCACCTCACAATAACACCTTACATAAAGGTATAGTCAAAAATTATTTTAGAAATTAGAATCTTTTGGAAGTGCTCAAGAAAATTTTCGTACATGGGAGGCCATGCTTCTAGGTTATGATAGATATCATATGGCCACAGAATTATCCTTGGTTGATCCAATAGACCCCAAAGAAAAACGAGAAGATTACTATCATATTCTTCCTAATGGTGAGTCTTCTCTTGACTTATCGTTATCTCCACTGTCTCTAATTGAGAATTATACTTCAAACAAACACCAAGATTATATAGATAGTGCTCATAGATATACTCGGCAAGTGAATGTGCACAACCATGTCTTATGATGACACGAGGTTGTATGTCGTTAGACATCTTTTATGATAGTGACAAAACACCCTTCCAACGTTGGGTTCGCCTCACCCTATTTTCTTCACCAAATATAACTACTAAATGATAACCACCGTTCTATTCCCTTGTTACCCCCGCTCGACCCAGCTACATTCTTATTACCTGAAAGGAATTGTGAACAGAAGGGTGAGCACAACTAGCCCAGTAAAGAATATCATGACTAAAGATAAATAAATTATCAATAGTCTTCATTAATAATAAATCAGAGATTTAGAACATATGGTAGATGATAAAAAATTTCAACCATAGTTGCAGCGGAACGAGCAATCCATTAGAAGAGTCAAATAGACTATAAAGTCTATTATCTTCTCCATGTTAAAAATCCACCAACAATATTTTATCCATGTAACATCACTCAACAGTTCCTTTCCACAATCATATGAATAACTCATAATCATAATTGTGACTATAAATTTTTCTTCGCACCCAGGACGAAGAATATTTTCATCACCTGTCTTTACCTGAAACATCAAAGATCATGGTTATACCAAATCACAATTCCTGTTTATAATCATACTAACAAATCCATCTTTGCACTACGGGCCAAAGATATTCATCAACAAACCATCTTTGCACTACGGGCCAAAGATATTCAACAACAGTTCATCTTTGCACTACAGGCCAAAGATATTCATCAACAGGCCATATTTGCACTACATGCCAAAGATATTCATCAACAATTCATATTTGCACTACAGGCCAAATATATTCATATCTCAAAGAAATATATAATCATTTCAGAATTTATATAAACAATAATTATAACCATGTTGATCAATTCACCTTTGCACTTAAGCTTAAGATATTCAATTATAAATTCAATGGTCATGATCATACCAGTCAACAATTCAACTTTACACTACTGGCCAAAGAGAACCCATAGTCATGATCATACCAATAATTTACCCATCTTTACACTCAAGCGAAAGAGAATTTCAACATCAGGGTTATAAAAATGTTATATATGATAATAAAAATAATATGATCAACATATAGTTTTAATCTCAAGAGTAATATTCGTAACTCATGAATAGTAAATCGTGAATAGTAACTCATGAATAGTAACCTCGACACAAAAGATAAAAATTCCACAATAAAATTCATACCAATATTTCGGTATAATGATATTGAAAGAATAACATTACTTAAATTTATAAACAATTTATTTTAATTGTTTACACTTTACTAATTAATACATTTAATCATCATAAAATGCCAACTCTTACAATTTTATCATCAATAACCAAAACCCTCATCAAAAATCTGTATATACCTCATATAGGATTCTCAAGCCATAAAATCCTATTTTCCAATTTTCTTTCTTCACAAAATATATTTAATTCATTTACTCATAACTAGACCATTTTTATGAAAAATACCAAATCAGTTCCAAAAATATTTCTTTTCTGGGATTTAGCATAATATAGTCCCATAGTGAACATATATTTTTCTCAGAATTTTTAAAAGTCATTTACTATTTTTCATATGGCCAAAATAGCCGAATATTTAGACATTTATCAAAAATTGTACTTTTGTCTAAAAATTCTAAAATTTACAGAGTATACTTCTATCATATACATGTACTCCCAATAAAAATTTCATCAATTTTGGAGTTAACCACAAGGAATTATAAGCTGTTACTTTTAAAATAGTCTTTTCTCATAAAATTCATAACTCTCAATCTATACATCCAAAAATTACCATTTTTGGATACAATCAAGAAAACTCATCAAAATATCATTTTAAATTTTTCTAGAATTTTTGAAGATCATAAAAATTACGAAACTGAAAATCATAACAACCCTTAAAATCCCTTAATATCCCTTACTATCCCTTACCATCCCTTACCTCAAAAGAGCAGTACTTCTGACTGGATATCGAATATGATGCTGAAGGAAACTTGCACTGATGAATAGAAACTCACAAAGTATCTAAATACTCACAAAATACACTCAATAATCTAGAGAGAGAAAGAGAGAAAACTTATGTTTCTGGTGTTATTTTCAATTCTAACTTAGCCCTCTATTTATAGAAAAATTTTGGTAGGTTTGACCTGCAACCTGATGACTTTACCTGCTACTATTCCCACCCACCACATTTGAAATATAATTCAGCACATTTCTTCACCAACCACAAGTGGGGCCCACCAATTCTAGAATTTTCCACCAAAAATGATTTATAACCTGATTTCCGAATCAGCCACCTCTTAAAATCCATAACAAATCATACGTTCATTTTTAACGGTTCAAAATTTGTGGACATATACTAAACTTATATATGTATAACATATCTAAAAATTACCACGATCCAACGGTCGGATTAAAAATTATAACCCCCGTAAAATATCTCAAAAACCCTGATTTTTAATACCTCCATTCCGACAAAAATACTGATAAAAACCTCAACATTAACTCCTTCATTTTTAACCACAAAAATATATCCCTCATTTATATCCACATAATATAAATATTTCCTTATCATATGAATCAATAATTAATTATTCACAAATAATATTACAGAATCACATTTATGACAACCAGACCGTTCCCAGGAAAGAGGGGGCTTTCCAATAAGAATTTCTCCTTACTGGCGCGTAATTAGATGACCAAACATCTCCTTAGACAGAACTTTCTAGACATTGACAATAATGTTATCTAATAATATTATTCAAATAATATGAATTATTGATCTGATAAAGGAAAATACTGTGCAGTAACAATTATTGAAATAACAATAATATAAAATATCAACGCAACAATTATTGAATCAATAAAATAAAATATTGAACAGTAATTACTATAACAATTATTGAGTAGTGCCTTCTTACGTAAGAATCAATAATTTCAAAAATACTATGCAATACCGTGTGCTACTGTGCAATAACGCGTATTACTGTATTTTAACCACCGGGTATTCCAACAGTGTTAACGGTAACAACTACGCCGTTATTTGTAAAAACTTAAATTTTTGTCGTTATCGTCATCCGACAGTTATTCGTTATGGGGCCCACAAATAGCTGCGCCGTCGTACGAATATTCCCCGACAGAAAGAATATTCTACGACCAAACGAATATTCCCCGACAACAATGATTATTTTATAACCACTTGCTTATTTTGAAAAAAATATTCACATTTCACCCATAACTTTAAACTTTTATCAATTTAACCATTTACTGAATAGTAATTATAAGAAAAATTGAATACTTTTATTTCATAAAATTCGGGGTCTTACATGTGAAGCGTACCTAGCCTGACGCACTCAACATGTCCTGGGAAAAGTTTCCGAAACTGTTTAATGACAAGTACTTTCCTGAAAGTATTCGTCATATGAAAGAGGTAGAGTTTATTAGACTGGAACAAAATAACATGACAGTGTCCCAGTACGATGCGAAGTTTGCAGAGTTATCCAGGTTTGCACCTCATTTAGTCGAAAATGAGGAACTAATGACAATGATGTTTCTAAGAGGTCTAAAACCCGAGATTCGGCAATATCTTATCTCTTATAATTTTTTTTTATATTCAGATGTTGTAAACAGGGCTCAATTATTAGAGCGAGATAATGAGTATGTTCAATTGAGGGACCACAACCAGGGTCATACTGGTGACAACAGTAATCGGAGCAATGAGAACCAGCGACGAGGGAAAAATACAGACAAAAGTGGTAACCACTCGGGTGGTCATCGTGGCCATGATAATAGGAGAGGTGAGTCAAGTGGAAATTTCAAGAAGAGAAGATTTAACGATGACAGGAAGACGTCGATAGCAGCACCAGCACCAGGAACAAATTCTAGGGGAGGAGAACGACCGCCAGTTAGATGTTACAGATGCGAAGAGGAGGGACATATAAGTCTAAACTGCCCACAACAGTTCAAGGTAGTTATAATTGTGGAAAGGAAGGACATATCGCTCGAGATTGAACTATAGCTAAACCAAGTCCAGCTGGGACGGTGACACCAAAGGCAGATACGGACAAAATAAAGTCGACAGTTTCTAGAAGAGCATTTGTCGTGACTACCCAAAACGCGAGGAACCCGAACGAAGGTATAACGGGTTAGTTAATTATAAATTCTTGCGAAGTTTATACCTTATTAGATACCGGTTCTACCCATTCTTTTATCTCTCCTGCTTGTGCTCAACGTTTGAACTTGACTTCGGAGAAATTAGACTTTGACCTATCTGTGGAGACTCCGTCAGGAGAAACTTTCATTACATCTACAGTTTATAAATCTTGCTTAATCCAAGTTGGCACAATTACATTACCTGTTGACCTTATCTCTTTAAAGATACTTGCTTTTGATGTGATTTTAGGAATTGATTAGTTAACTACTCATCATGCCAAAATTGATTGTTTTCGTAAGGTTGTTAGTTTTCATATTCCTAACCAACCTATTATGCGAATTCAAGCAACCAAACCACTAAAATCAATCACTGTCATACCAAGCCATAAAGCCATTCGTTTATTGAAAAACGGATGTCAAGCTTTCTTCGCCCATGTCATGGACTTGAACAAAAATACGTCAGATTTGAAGGATATTTCTGTTGTTAGTGAATTTCCTGACGTATTTCCTGAAGAATTTCCTGGCCTAACCCAGAGCGTGATATTAAATTTTTGTATTGATCTTCAACCCGATACAAAATCCATTTCTAAAATCTCATATTGAATAGCTCCTATTGAACTTCAGGAGTTAAAAACACAACTATAGAAGTTGGTACCCGAGCCTCTATCTGGTAACTTTCTTTGTGGAATGTACCAAAGCCAGACTCTCCGTAAGGGACTCTATATTTGTGTGGTGGTAAAACAATAGGTGCCATTGTGACGTGCTATCCAAGATTGGGATATGAATCACAATTGAGAGCAACCGAAGTCGGTGACCAAAGTACGTAGCTTTCTGGGCTTAGCTGGTTACTATAGAGATTCGTGGAAGGATTTTCTCGAATCGCTACTCCGTTAACTTAGCTGACTCAGAAAGATACAAAATTTGTATAGAGCGAGGAATGCGAGAAGATTTTCCAATAGCTCAAGAGGCGACTCATTCGGAACCTGTTCTGACCATACCATCATGGAAAATCGAACGTGGTAGCTGACGCGTTGAGTAGAAGATTGTACGCGAGTACGAGTGCGATATTGTTGAACACAAAGACCTATTTTGTATAGTTTATAAATGATAGAGATAGAGTTAATGACTCTAGGGACCCACGTGATGATATACGAGTAAAATCGACTTTAATCGATAACGTTAAAGCCGCTCAAGCTACAGACCTAGAGCTGATGAATATAAAGAAGAAGGTGTAAGAATGTGTTATTCTAGAAGTAAGAGTCGATGAAGAGAAGAAAGCTCAAGCCTTCGATTTATTTGAAATCCTCGATCGAGTAGGAACTGTGGCCTATAGACTCGTCTTAACGCTAAGTATGTCGTGTGTTCATAACGTTTTTCACGTATCGATGTTACGTAAATATGTGGACGACCCGAATCATATTATTGCGTTAGAACCAGACGAGATAGCCGAAGATTTAACGTACGAGGAGGTACTTGTTAAGATATTGAATAGGAAAGGACATGTCCTATGCACGAAGGTTATACCACAAGTTAAGGTTTTGTGGAGAAACCATGCTATTGAAGAAATGACTTGGGAGTTGGACTCAGAAATGAAAGAGAGGTATCCTCACCTTTTCGAAACACCAGGTACGTACGTCAATTTCAAGGACGAAATTTCATAAAGAGGGGAGGTTGTAAGACCCCAACTTATTAATAAATGAAATTAAATTTTCTCTATTTATTATTTTAAAATAGAAAGGGTTGATTTGATTAATGTGGTTAGTTATGGGTAAAATGCGCAAATATTTCAAATAAGCAAGTGGTTATAAAATATTCATTTTTGGTCTGTAAGACCCCAAATTATTAATAAATAAAATTTAAATTTTCTCTATTTATTATTTTGAAATAGTAAGGGTTAAATTGATTAATGAGGTTAGTTATGGGTAAAATGCGCAAATATTTTAAATAAGCAAATGGTCATAAAATATTCATTATTGTCGGGGAATATTCGTTTGGTCGTGGAATATTCTTATTGTCGGGGAATATTCGTACGACAGCGCAGCCTTGTGTGGGCCCCATAACGGAAAGCGATTGGATGAAGAAAACGATAAAAACAAGTTGTTTATAAATAACGACGTAGTTGTTACCGTTAACACTGTTGGAATACACGGTGGTTAAAACACAGTAATACGCGTTGTTGCACAGTAGCACATGGTATTGCACTAATTATTAATTTTTACGTAAGAAGGCGTTACTCAATAATTGTTACAGTAATTACTGTTCAGTATTTTATTTTATTGATTCAATAATTGCTGCGTTGATATTTTATATTACTGTTGTTTTAATAATTGTTACTACACAATATTTTCTATTATTGGAGCAATAATTCATATTATCTGAATAATATTATTAGAAAACATTATTGGTAATGTCTAGAAAGTTCTGTCTAAGGAGAGGTTTGGTCATCTAATTGCGCGCCAATAAGGAGAGATCCTTATTGGAAAGCCCCCTCTTTCCTGGGCTGGTTGTCAGTATTGTGATTTTGTAATATTATTTATGAATAATTAATTATTGATTTATATGATGAGAAAAATATTGATTATATGTGGATATAGATGGAGAAAATTTTTAATGTGACAATTGTTGAAAATTAATATTTTATCTTTTTCTGATAAAATAATTCATTTAAATATATTATTTTAATAATATATTAATGGTGATATTTTTACAATGAATGTGGGATATATGAGTATATGAGGAGGAAGAGTATTTTGTGGTATTAAATGATTAACACATATTTTGTGTGTCGGTGGACCCTAATAATTGACTGAAATTTGATTATAGCCTGTAAAATCGTCCGTTTATGGATTTCGATCAATTTCTGTTTGGAATTTAGAAAAACTTTCTTTTGTAAAGTTGTAGATAATGGAATTTCCTATGGAAAGTCGCGAGTTTCAAATTTTCTGATAAAAGGCTATTTGTTGAAGTTCCGGAGTTCCGAAATAATTAATTTTTGGAAGTTTTAATTATTATTTTGAAGAAAAACATTTTTTTGCATTCAAGTGGGCTAACATGTGATATAAATGGGCTGAGATCAGTTGTCTAAGGTGGGCTTGACAATTGTATAAATATATTATTATTATATTAAATTTTCTGTTTTGGTGTTCTAAGCATTTCCTATAAATAGGGTGCTTAAGTTAGAATTGAAAATCACACCAGAAACTGAAAACTTCTCTCTCTTTCTCTCTCGGTATATTGAGCGTATTCTTGTGAGTATTTTAATACTTTGAGTGTTGTTATACGGTGCAAGTTCAAGTCATAGCCTATATCCGGTTTTTCAACTAGAAGTACTATCTTTACGAGGTAAGTGATGTTAATTTATTCAAAAATGATATTATTTCTTCAATATCATTATGTCGAAATATTGGTTAGAAATTTTTATCAAATTTAGAACTTTTCATGCCGGGGTTACTATTCACGAGTTACTATTCACCGAAAAATAAAATTTTCTTCTTTTCGTCCAAAATATCTATTCTGGATACTAGCTTTGATTGTATCTATGTTTTGATCATTCTTGAATTTTATTTCACTATGATTATTTATAAGGTATTTTTGGACATGGATAAATCGAAATACGAATCCCTAATATTTGTTATTTTATTTTACTGGATTCGTTTCCTTTAAAATATTTTTCATCATCCTCAGTCCTAAATGATGATATAACTGAATATCTTTTGCCTGTAGTGCAAAGATGAATGATTTCTGATGAATATCTTTAGCCCGTAGTGCAAAGATAATCAGGTGTTGAGATGAACATGACCAACTGATGAATATCTTTGGCTTGTAGTGCAAAGATAAATATTGATTGATGTTACAGGGATAAAATATTGATGATGGACTTTTAAATTCATAGATAATAGTATATTTCATTCTCTACGTAACTCTTCTATGAATTATTATTTTCCGCTGCGAATATTGATTTAAAACTTGTTGTCTATTGTATTCTATTAGATTTTTTCCCTGTTGAAGACTAACGATAATTTGTTTTGTATTATCTTAGTCATAATATTCTTTACTGGGCTAGTTAAGCTCACCCTTTTCCTTTTTGTTCCATTTTTCTCAGGAGACGAGAATGTAGCGAGTACTAGTCGGGGTATGGAATGATGGTTCTAAAAGTTATTTTAGTAGTCCTCACCATTTTTGTGAAATAATGTATCAATAACTGTAATGAGGACTTATTTGAGTGTGGATATTGTCTAGATGACAATATTTGTATTTAAACTCACAGTACTTATGTTGTAATAATAAAGATATAGTTGTTTCTGTACCATGTATTTTAGCGACTCAGAATGGGTGTTGTATACCTATTTTGGGGGCGTCACAGTTGGTATCAGAGCTTAGGGATATGATCTCTGGTGGAGATCGGGGAATAGAACTAGGAGGGGTGAGACGAGTAAATCCTTCGCTAGTGTGTCCTACCTAAGCTTATTTGTTGGTCGGTCATAATATAGGGATATTATGTGATATGTTAATTTGTTAAATTAACCCTTGTTTTATGGCAGTATTTGAGAATATCGACTGAGAATGTTAACAGTGGAGTAAATAAGACGGTGGAGATGCCTATACTCACCAACGAGGAGAACGTGCAACAGGCTGGCAATGTTCCTCCTGTGAACAACACCACTGAGCAGATGATGAAAGATGAAATGTTTTGAAGCTTTTTGCGATTCATGCAAAACCAGACGAAAGAGATTCCTGTTCAAAATATAGGAAGAAACAATGGCAACGCACAGTTGGTTACAGCCAAGCAGTTCAAAGAGTTGGGACCACCAGAATTCTGGGGAAAGTCGGATCCGATTAAGGCGGAGACATGGGTCAAGCAAATTACCAAGATATTCGATGTCTTGGGATGCACGGAGGAACAGAAGGTTCCATTCGCCACCTTTATGTTCCGTGGCTAGGCAGACTACTGGTGGGAGTCTGTGAAGCGTACCCATCCAGCCGCACTCAGCATGTCTTGGGAGACATTTCAGAAACTGTTCAATGACAAGTACTTCCCTGAAAATTTTCGTCATATGAAGGAGGTAGAGTTTATTAGACTGGAGCAGAATAATATGACGGTGTCCCAGTACGAGGCGAAGTTTACAGAGTTGTCCAGGTTTGCACCTCATTTGGTGGAGAATGAGGAACGTATGACGCGAATGTTTCTGAGAGATTTGAAACTCGGCATACGCCAATATCTCATTTCTCATAAATTTTCTCTCTATTCAGATGTTGTCAATAGGGCTCAATTATTAGAGCGAGATAAAGAGTACGGTAAACTGAGGGACCACAACCAGGATCATATCGGTGACAGCAGTCATCAGAACAATGATAACCAGCGGAGAAAGAAAAATACAGACAAGAACGATAAACACTCTGGTGGTAATCGTGGCTATGAAAATAGAAGAAGCGAGTCGGGAGGAGATTTTAAAAAGAGGAGATTCAACAATGACAATACGAAGACGTCAGCACCAGCAGCAACTGGTTTCAAGGGAGGAGAATGACCACCGGTTATATGCTATAAGTGCGAAAAAGAAGGACATATCAGCCCAAACTGCCCACAATAGTTTAAGGTATGTTATAATTGTGGAAAGGAAGGACATATAACTCGAGATTGCACTGTAGCGAAACCAAGTCCAGCGGGGATGGTGACTCAAAAAGCTGCCCCAGAAAAGACAAAGTCAACGGTTCCTGGAAGAGCGTTTGTCGTGACTGGTCAACATGCGAGGAACCCAAACGAGGTGATCACGGGTAAGCTAATCATAAATTCATGTGAAGTTTATACCTTGCTAGATACTGGTGCTACCCATTCATTTATTTCTCCTGCTTGTGCTCAACGTTTAAACTTGACTCCGGAGAAGTTAGATTTTGATTTATCTGTGGAGACTCCGTTAGGAGAAACTTTCATCACATCCACTGTTTATAAATCTTGTGTGATCCAAGTTGGCACCATCACCTTACCTGTTGACCTTATCTCTTTAAAGATACTTGCTTTTGATGTGATTTTAGGGATTGATTGGTTAACTACTTATCATGCCAAAATTGATTATTTTCGTAAGGTTGTTAGTTTTCATATTCCTAACCAACCTGTTGTACGAATTCAAGCAACTAAGCCATTAAAATCAATCACTGTTATATCAAGCCATAAAGCCATTTGTTTATTAAAAAATAGATGTCAAGCTTTCTTAGCCCATGCTATGGATTTGAATAAAGGCACGTCAAATTTGAATAATATTCTTGTTGTTATTGACTTTCTAGACGTATTTCCTGAAGAACTTCCCGGTCTACCCCCAGAACGTGAAGTTGAATTCGTTATTGATCTTGAACCTGGTACAAAGCCCATTTTTAAAACCCCATATCGAATGGCTCCTATTGAACTTCAGAAGTTAAAGGTCCAACTACAAGAGTTGTTGGACATTGGTTTCATTCGTCCTAGTATATCTCATTGGGGTGGTCCTGTTTTATTTGTAAGAAGAAAGACGGGAGTATGCGACTTTGTATTGATTATCGAGAATTAAACCATGTCACTATCAAGAATAGGTATCCGCTACCTCGTATTGATGACATGTTTGACCAGTTACAAGGAGCACAATTCTTTTCGAAGATCGATCTTCGTTCTGGATATCATCAGCTGAAGGTTAAAACTGAGAATATTCCGAAGACTACCTTCAGAACTCGGTACGGGCATTATGAATTCCTAGTCATGTCTTTTGGATTGACTAATGCTCCTGTGACTTTCATGGATATGATGAACCGAGTATTCAGGGATTATTTGGATCAATTCGTTGTTGTCTTTATTGATGACATTCTCATATATTCCAAAAGCCGTGAAGATCATGAGTACCATTTGAATCTGGTACTGCAAAGGCTTCGTGAAAGTAAGCTATATGTTAAGTTGAAGAAATGCGAGTTCTAGCTTAAGGAAGTAGCATTCCTAGGGCACGTGGTGTCAAAATATGGAGTATCTGTTGACCCGGCGAAGATTGAAGCAATACAAAGTTGGGAGCAACCAAAGACGGTGACCGAAGTACGTAGCTTTCTGGGCTTAGCTGGTTATTATCGGAGATTCGTGGAAGGGTTTTCTCGAATCGCTACCCCGTTAACTCAGCTGACTCAGAAAGATATCAAATTCGTATAGAGCGAGGAATGCAAGAAAAGTTTTAAAGAGCTTAAGAGGAGACTCATTTCGGCACCTGTTTTGACCATACCATCTGGTTCGGATGGATTTGTTATCTACAGCGATGCTTCAGGCAAAGGGCTAGGATGTGTTCTCATGCAACGTGGGAAAGTTATAGCATATGCCTCACGACAACTTAAAGAATATGAGAAGAATTATCCTACTCATGATCTAGAGTTGGCAGCAGTCGTTTTCGCTCTAAAGATCTGAAGGCATTATCTATATGGGGAGAAAGTGGAGATATATTCAGACCATAAAAGCCTCAAATATTTCTTCACTCAAAAAGAACTCAACATGCGGCAACGACGTTGGCTCGAGCTGTTGAAAGATTACGACCACACTATTCAATACCATCCTGGAAAAACAAATGTGGTAGCTGACGCGTTGAGTAGAAGATCATATGCAGGAATAAGTGCGATGATGTCAAGTATACGCATAGAACCAACTTTAATCGATAAAGTTAAAGTTGCTCAAGCCACAGACCCGGAGCTGATGCGTATGAAGATGAAAGTGCAAGAAGGTGTTATTCCAGAAGCAAGAATCGATGAAGAAGGAATACTTCGAGTCCACTCCAGACTTTGTGTTCCTAACGATTCTGATTTGAAGTATAAGATCATGATGGAAGCACACAATACACCATTTGCAATCCGTCTTGGAAGTACCAAAATGTATCGTGATCTTCGACATACATTTTGGTGGAACAATATGAAGAGAGAGATTGCAAAGTTTATCTCGAGGACTTTAACTTGTCAACGTGTAAAGGCGGAACATCAAGTGCCAAAGGGTCCATTACAACCACTTGAGATTCTGAAATGGAAGTGGGAACACATTACCATGGATTTCGTTACGGGTCTTCCCACGGTTTCTCAAGGCATAAATGCTATTTGGGTAATTGTTGATAGATTAACCAAGTTTGCTCATTTCTTGTCGATACGGGAGACTTATTCCCTTGAACGTCTTGCTAGTATGTACGTGAATGAGATTGTGAGTTTATATGGCATGCCAGTATCCATAGTTTCGGATCGTGACCCAAGATTCACTTCAAGATTTTGGGTAAGCTTGCAAAAAGCTATGGGCACGGATTTACGATTTAGTTCGGCTTACCATCCTCAAACGGACGGACAATCAGAGAGAACTATTCAAACTCTTGAAGATCTATTAAGACTCTGTGTCCTAGACTTCAAAGGCAGTTGGGATAAGTATTTACCATTGGTGGAATTCTCCTACAACAACAGTTATCAGGCAAGTATAGGTGTGGCTCCATTTGAAGCATTATATGGACGAAAGTGTCACTCTCCAATATGTTGGGATGAGGTGGGAGAAGCAACGTTGTTGGTACCCGAGTTGGTACGTATGACTACGGGAAAGATCCAAACGATTCGACAACGTATACAAACGGCACAGGATCGACAAAAGAGTTATGCGGATCTTCATCGAAAGGACGTGAAATTTGACATTGGGGATCATGTATTATTGCGTGTGGCTCCATAGAAAGGAGTTACAAGATTTGGAAAGAGAGGAAAGCTCAATCCACGATTTATTGGTCCATTTCAGATTCTTGACCGAGTAGGAAATGTGGCCTATAGACTCGCGTTACCTCCAAGTATGTCTCGTGTTCATAATATTTTTCATATATCTGTGCTACGTAAATATGTGAAAGACTCAAACCACGTTATTCAGTTAGAACCGGACGAGATAGCCAAAGACTTAACGTACGAAGAGGTACCTGTCAAGATCTTGGATAAGGAGGAGCATGTCCTACGCACGAAGGTTATACCACAAGTTAAAGTTTTATGGAGAAACCATGCTATTGAAGAAATGACATGGAAGTTGGAAACGAAAATGAAAGCGATATATCCTCATCTTTTCGAAACACCAGGTACGTACGTCAATTTCGAGGACGAAATTTCATAAGGAGGGGAGGTTGTAAGACCCCAAATTATTAATAAATGAAATTTAAATTTCCTCTATTTATTATTTTGAAATAGTAAGGGTTAAATTGATTAATGAGGTTAGTTATGGGTAAAATGCGCAAATATTTCAAATAAGCAAGTGGTCATAAAATATTCATTGTTGTCGGGGAATATTCGTTTGGTCGTTGAATATTCTTATTGTCGGGGAATATTCGTACGACGGCGCAGCCTTGTGTGTGCCCCATAACGAAAAACGATTGGATGAAAAAAATGACAAAAACAAGTTATTTATAAATAACGGCGTAGTTGTTACCGTTAACACTGTTGGAATACCCGGTAGTTAAAACACAGTAATACGCGTTGTTGCACAGTAGTACACGGTATTGCACCAATTATTGATTTTTACGTAAGAAGGCGTTACTCAATAATTGTTACAGTAATTACTGTTCAGTATTTTATTTTATTGATTCAATAATTGCTGCGTTGATATTTTATATTACTGTTATTTTAATAATTGTCACTAAACAGTATTTTCTATTATCGGAGCAATAATTCATATTATCTGAATAATATTATTAAATAACATTATTGGCAATGTCTAAAAAGTTCTGTCTAAGGAGAGGTTTGGTCATCTAATTGCGCGCCAATAAGGAGAGATCCTTATTGGAAAGCCCCTTCTTTCCTGGGAACTGCCTGGTTGTCAGTATTGTGATTCTGTAATATTATTTGTGAATAATTAATTATTAATTTATATGATGAGAAAAATATTAATTTTATGTGGATATAGATGGAGAAAATTTTTAATGTGACAATTGTTGAAAATTAATATTTTATCTTTTTCTGATAAAATAATTCATTTAAATATATTATTTTAATAATATATTAATGGTGATATTTTTACGATGAATGTGGGATATATGAGTATATAAGGAGGAAGAGTATTTTGTGACATTAAATGATTAACACATGTTTTGTGTGTCGGTGGACCCTAATAATTGACTGAAATTTGATTATAGCCTGTAAAATCGTCCGTTTATAGATTTCGGTCAATTTCTGTTTGGAATTTAGAAAAACTTTCTTCTGCAAAGTTGTATATAATGGAATTTCCTATGGAAAGTCGCGAGTTTCAAATTTTCTGATAAAAAGGCTATTTGTTGAAGTTCCGGAGTTTCGAAATAATTAATTTTTGGAAGTTTTAATTATTATTTTGAAGAAAAACATTTTTTTTGCATTTAAGTGGGCTAACATGTGATATAAATGGGCTGAGATCAGTTGTCTAAGGTGGGCTTGACAATTGTATAAATATATTATTATTATATTAAATTTTCTGTTTTGGTGTTCTAAGCATTTCCTATAAATAGGGTGCTTAGGTTAGAATTGAAAATCACACCAGAAACTGAAAACTTCTCTCTCTTTCTCTCTCGATATATTGAGCGTATTCTTGTGAGTATTTTAATACTTTGAGTGTTGCTATACGGTGCAAGTTCAAGTCATAGCCTATATCCGGTTTTTCAACTAGAAGTACTGTCTTTACGAGGTAAGGGATGTTATTTTATTCAAAAATGATATTATTTCTTCAATATCATTATGCCGAAATATTGGTTGAAAATTTTTATCAAATTCAGAACTTTTCATGTCGGGGTTACTATTCACGTCGGGGTTACTATTCACGAGTTACTATTCACCGAAAAATAAAATTTTCTTCTTTTCGTCCAAAATATCTATTCTGGATACTAGCTTTGATTGTATCCATGTTTTGCTCATTCTTAAATTTTACTTCACTATGATTATTTATAAGGTATTTTTGGACATAGATAAATCGAAATACGAATCATTAATATTTGTTATTTTGTTTCACTGGATTCGTTTCTTTTAAAATATTTTTCATCATCCTCAGTCCTAAATGATGATATAACTGAATATCTTTGGCCTGTAGGCTGTAGTGCAAAGATGAATGATTTCTGATGAATATCTTTGGCCCGTAGTGTAAAGATAATCAGGTGTTGAGATGAACATGACCAACTGATGAATATCTTTGGCTTGTAGTGCAAAGATGAATATTGATTGATGTTACAGAGATAAAATATTGATGATGGACTTTTAAATTCATAGATAATAGTAGATTTCATTCTCTATTTTTATCATCTTATACTCTGCCAAAGAATGCTTCTGTTCAAGCATCAAATATCGGGTAACACAAGCTTGAATTGTTGCATCTTTTTGTTCCACGACCGCCTGTCGTTCTTCTGCCTGCTCTTCTAACTCATGAATACGATTTTGAAATTCTACATTTTGATCATATAATACCTCTAATAAACTCTCCTCTGGTACTTCTTCTTCCTCTTCTTCCTCAGTCTCAGCTGTTACCTCTGCGACTATCTCGGGTGTAACTATCAATTCTTCACTCACCACATGGATATCTCTAATTCCTTCTTCGTCTGACATCACATTATCATGGTTAGTGATTAGAGGTATCCCCACACTCTCATTCACTCCATTGTTAGCATTCTCAGCTGCCATTCTCAAATACTTCCATAAAACAAGAGTTAATTAAACAAATTAACATATCACATAATATCCCAATATTATGACTGACCAACAAATAAGCTTAGGTAGGACACACTAGCGAAGGATTTACTCTTCTCCCCCCTCCTAGTTGTATTCCCCGATCTCCGCCAGAGATCATATCCCTAAGCTCTGATACCAAATGTAACGACCCCAAAATAGGTCCATTCCACCCAACCCATTCTGAGTCGTCAAATACATGGTACAGAAAACAACTACAACTTTATTACAACAATTGTCGTGCAAAATACAACAACACATATGCTGTGAGTTTGGATACAAATATATACCAAATGTGACTCATGTTCCAACCGTAGACATCACCTCACAATAACACCTTACATAAAGGTATAGTCAAAAACTGTTTTAGAAATTAGAATCTTTGGGAAGTGCTCAAGAAAACCTTCGTACATGGGAGGCCACGCGTCTAGGTTATGATAGATATCATATGGCCACAGAATTATCCTTGGTTGACCCAATAGACCCCAAAGAAAAACGAGAAGATTACTATCATATTCTTCCCAATGATGAGTCTTCTCTTGACTTATCATTATCTCCACTGTCTCTAATTGAGAATTATACTTCAAACAAACACCAAGATTATATAGGTAGTGCCCATAGATATACTCAACAAGTGGATGAGCACAACCCTGTCTTATGATGACACGAGGTTGTATGTCATTAGACATCTTGTATGATAGTGACAAAACACCCTTCCAACGTTGGGTTCGCCTCACCCTATTTTCTTCACCAAATATAACTACTAAATGATGACCACCGTTCTATTCCCTTGTTACCCCCGCTCGATCCAGCTACACTCTTATTACCTGAAAGGAATTGTGAAGCAAAAGGGTGAGCACAACTAGCTCAGTAAAGAATATCATGACTAAAGATAATTCAATTATCAATAGCCTTCATCAACAATAAATCAGAGATTTAGAACATATGGTAAATGATAAAAATTTCAACCATAGTTGCAGCGGAACGAGAAATCCATTAGAAGAGTCAAATAGACTATAAAGTCTATTATCTTCTCCATGTTAAAAATCCACCAACAATGTTTTATCCCTGTAACATCAATCAACAATTCTGGTCCACAATCATATGAATAACTCATAATCATAACTGTAGTTCTAAATTCCTCTTCTCATCCAGGACGATGATAATTTTCATCACCTATCTTTACCTGAAACATCAAAGATCATGGTTACACCAAATCACATTTCCTGTTCATAATCATACTAATAACTTCATCTTTGCACTACGTCCAAAGATATTCATTTGTATCACCAGTTGGTCATGTTTATCTCAACATCTGTTCATCTTTGTACTACTGGCCAAAGATATTCAACAACATGTCATCTTTGCACTACGGGCCAAAGATATTCATCAACAATTCATCTTTGCACTACAGGCCAAAGATATTCCTCAACAGTTCATATTTGCACTACGGCCAAATATATTCATCAACAGTTTATATTTGCACTACAGGCCAAATATATTAATATCTCAAAGAAATATATAATCATTTCAGAATTTATATAAACAATAATTATAACCATGTTGATCAATTCACCTTTGCACTTAAGCTTAAGATATTCAATTATAAATTCAATGGTCATGATCATACCAGTCACAATTCAACTTTGCACTACAGGCCAAAGAGAACCCTAGTCATGATCATACCAATATTCTACCCATCTTTACACTCCAGTGAAAGAGAATTTCAACATCAGGATTATTAAAATGTTATATATGATGATAAAAATAATATGATCAACATATAGTTTTAATCTCAAGAGTAATATTCGTAACTCATGAATAGTAAATCGTGAATAGTAACTCATGAATAGTAACCTCGACACAAAAGATAGAAATTCCACAATAAAATTCATACCAATATTTCGGTATAATGATATTGAAAGAATAACATTACTTAAATTTATAAACAATTTATTTTAATTGTTTACACTTTACTAATTAATGCATTTAATCATCATAAAATGCCAACTCTTATAATTTCATCATCAATAACCAAAACCCTCATCAAAAATCTGCATATACCTCATATAGGATTCTCAAGCCATAAAATCCTATTTTTCCAATTTTCTTTCTTCACAAAATATATTTAATTCATTTACTCATAACTAGACCATTTTCATGAAAAATACCAAATCAGTTCCAAAAATATTTCTTTTATGGGATTTAGCATAATATAGTCCCATATTGAACATATATTTTTCTCAGAATTTTTAAAAGTCATTTACTATTTTTCATATGGCCAAAATAGCCAAATATTTAGACATTTATCAAAAATTGTACTTTTGTCCAAAAATTCTGAAATTTACAGAGTATACTTCTATCATATACATGTACTCCCAATAAAAATTTCATCAATTTTAGAGTTAACCACAAGGAATTATAAGCTGTTACTTTTAAAATAGTATTTTCTCATAAAATTCATAACTCTCAATCTATACATCCAAAAATCACCATTTTTGGACACAATCAAGAAAACTCATCAAAATATCATTTCAAATTTTTTCAGAATTTTTGAAGATCAGAAAAATTACGAAACTAAAAATCATAACAACCCTTAAAATCCCTTACTATCCCTTACTATCCCTTACAATCCCTTATCTCAAAAGAGCAGTACTTCTGACTGGATATCGGATATGATGCTGAAAGAAACTTGCACTGATGAATAGCAACTCACCAAGTATCTAAAAACTCACAAAATATGCTTCATAATATAGAGAGAGAAAGAGAGAAAGCTTATGTTTCTGGTGTGATTTTCAATTCTAACTTAGCCCTCTATTTATAGGAAAATTTTGGTAGGTTTGACCTGCAACCTGATGGCTTCACCACATTTGAAATATAATTCAGCATATTTCTTCACCAACCACAAGTGGGGCCCACCAATTCTAGAATTTTCCACCAAAATGATAAACACCGAAAATTCAATAATTTCTGAACCAGTCATCTCGTAAAATTCATAACAAATCATACGTTCATTTTTAACGGTTCAAAATTTGTGGGCATATACTCAACTTATATATGTATAACATATCCAAAAATTACCACGATCCAACGGTCGGATTAAAAATTATAACCCCCGCAAAATATCTCAAAAACCCTGATTTTTAATACCTCCATTCCGACAAAAATACGGATAAAAATCTCAACATTAACTCCTTCATTTTTTAACCACAAAAATATATCCCTCATTTATATCCACATAAAATAAATATTTTCTTATCATATGAATCAATAATTAATTATTCACAAATAATATTACAGAATCACATTTATGACAACCAGGCCGTTCCCAGGAAAGAGGGGGCTTTCCAATAGGAATTTCTCCTTACTGGCGCGCAATTAGGTGACCAAATCTCTCCTTAGACAGAACTTTCTAGTCATTGCCAATAATGTTATCTAATAATATTATTCAAATAATATGAATTGTTGATCTGATAATGGGAAATACTGTGCAGTGACAATTATTGAACAACAATAATATAAAATTTCAACGTAGCAATTATTGAATCAATAAAATAAAATATTGAACAGTAATTACTGTAACAATTATTGAGTAGTGCCTTCTTACGTAAGAATCAATAATTTCGAAAATACTATGCAATACCGTGTGCTACTGTGCAATAATGCGTATTACTGTATTTTAACCAACGGGTATTCCAACAGTGTTAACGGTAACAACTACGCCGTTATTTGTAAAAACTCAAATTTGTCATTTTCTTCACCCGACAGTTATTCGTTATGGGGCCCACAAATAGCTGCGCCGTCGTACGAATATTTCCCGACAGAAAGAATATTCCACGACCAAACGAATATTCCCCGACAACAATGATTATTTTATAACCACTTGCTTATTTTGAAAAAAAAATTCATATTTCACCCATAACTTTAAACTTTTATCAATTTAACCATTTACTGAATAGTAATTATAAGAAAAAATTGAATACTTTTATTTCATAAAATTCGGGGTCTTACAACCATGATCTTTGATATTTCAGGTAAAGACATGTGATTAAAATTATCTTCGTCCTGGATGCGAAGAGGAATTTAGAATTACAATTATGATTATGAGTTATTCATATAATTGGGGAAAGTAACTGTTGATTAATGTTACAAAGATAAAATATTGTTGGTAGACTTTTAATGTGGAGAAGATAATAGACTTTATGGTCTATTTGACTCTTCTAATGGATTGCTCGTTCCGCTGCAACTATGGTTGAAATTTTTTTATCATCTACCATATGTTCTAAATCTCTGATTTATTATTGTTGAAGGCTATTGATAATTTATTTATCTTTAGTCATGATATTCTTTACTGAGCTAGTTGTGCTCACCCTTCGGTTTCAAAATTCCTTTTAGGTAATACGAGTGTAGCTGGGTCGAGCGGGGGTAACAAGGGAATAGAACGGTGGTCATCATTTAGTAGTTATATTTGATGAATCCAATAGGGTGAGGCGAACCCAACGTTGGAAGGGTGTTTTGCCACTATCATACAAGATGTATAATTAATGTCATACAACCTCGTGTCATTATAAGACAGGGTTGTGCACATCCACTTGCTGAGTATATTTACGAGCACTACCTATATAATCTTGGTGTTTGTTTGAAGTATAATTCACGATTAGAGACAGTGAAGATAATGATATGTCAAGAGAAGACTCACCATTGGAAAGAATATGATAGTAATCTTCTTATTTTTCTTTGGGGTCTATTAGGTCAACCAATGATAATTCTGTGGACATATGATATCAATCATAACCTGAAAGCATGGTCTCCTATGTACGAAGGTTTCCTTGAGCACTTCCCAAATATTCTAATTTCTAAAACAGTTTTTGACTATACCTTTATGTAGGTATCACTGTGAGGTGCTGTCTACTGATGGGACATTTGTCACATTACGGTTGGGACACGGGTCACAGTTGGTATATATTTGTATCCAAACTCACAGCATATATGTTGTTGTATTTTCTACGACAATTGTTGTAATAAAGTTGTAGTTATTTTCTGTACCATGTATTTGGCGACTCATAATAGGTTGGGTGAAATGGACCTATTTTGGGATTGTCACAAAACATTATTGAAATAATTGGAAAAGGCGCATAAAAAGTACTCGACTTTTTCAATTGAATCGAGTTGACTCAGTAAAATTCCAAATTAAGTGGGATTGACTCACCGAATTTTCAAATTAAAAGGATCGCTTGTCGTGCCTTTATATATAAGGAATGATTAGTAGTAATATATGAAAAGTTTTGTGTGATTATCAGATTCATTTATGGAAATATCAATTTTCACAATACAAAGTATTTAGCTCATGAACTAGTAATATTACTGTATATGACTACAATAAACAAATTTATATCAATAAAAAATAATAATAAAATACATTGACCACTTCTGTAGATAACCATTATAATACTCATCATCCCTCTAGTTTTTTAAGTAAGAGTCAGTACCCCTCTAGTTTATAATGTATGACATTCATTATCCCTAGTATGATTGACCAACTTATATTCAAAAAGATTTTTAATATAATGTCTAATATACCTTTCAAATTATAATGTTTAATATATCCACTAAATATAAGTTTGTATGTTATAATTTTTACTTAACTCGATCAAATTAATTAAATTATGAATTTCTGCAATAAATAACATAAATGTCAAAAAATAATAAATATTTATTTTATCAAGAAAATAAAGTCTTACACTTTTTGCTAATTAAATTTCTTAAAGATTAAAATTTATGTAATATACATTTAAATATATTGTTTGTAATTAAAAAGTAAAATTTCAATAAGCATAAATGTACAAATTAATACAAAAACAATTATAATTATTTTTCCCGAATATTAAAATTTACGTAAAATAATCTTATTATCCATATAAAAAAGTATTAGAAATTATAATAATTGTAAGACCCCAACTTTTATAAATAAAGAAAAATTTTCTATAAATATCATTTTTGAATATTGTGGAGTTAATTTGATATAATGTTATAGTTGTGGGTAATATTTATAAATTTTGTAAAGTACGCAAGTTGTTATATAATATTCGATTGGTCGGGGAATATTCGTTTTAACAGGGAATATTCGTACAACGACACAATCATTGGTGGACCCCACAACGGAATTATTGTCGGATTGAGAAAACGACAAAAATATTTTATTAAAAATAACGGCGGAAGTTTTACCATTGTTACTGTTGAACTACTCGGTAGTAAAAGTACAGTAATACGTGTGGTTGCATAGTAGCACACGGTATTGATTATTAATGCTTATGTGAGAAGTCACTCAGTTTGATTCAATTATTGTCAGTTAATAATATGAATTATTTAGCGATAATGACGTTTTGTTTTATTCGTATTATTAACGTAATAAAACAGAAACATCTTTTTATATAAAACAGAATACTTTATTAAAGTTATTCTATAAATAGAATATATTATATTTTATTTAAAAGATTTTTCTTTAAATATGGACCGTCAGATTAAAGTAATCAATCTGGACCGTTCATGGATTAGTTACTATGCATTCTATTTTTCTATAAATAGCAGCTCATTCCTTCATTATTTCTTACGAATTCACTGAACTCTAGAGAGAGAAACTATAGAGAGAAACTATAGAGAGAGAGAAGAAGAGTATTCTGCTACTTAACTACTTCCTTATTTCAGCTCTTCTTTAAAACGGTAAGGGGTGTTATTATTTCTTATTCATGAAGAGAACTGTTGTTATTCCATTTCTTATTATTCTGTTGGAATAACCTGTATACGCGGTCTACCCTATACTTGGTGACATTCTTCTATTATTCTGTTGGAACATCCTGTCTGTGTGTTTTACACCGGACCTGGTTCCGTTTTTATTATTATTCTGTTGGAACATCCTGTCTGTGTGTTTTACACCGGACCTGGTTCCGTCTTGTTATTATTCTGTTGGAACATCCTGTCTGTGTGTTTTACACCGGACCTGGTTCCATTATTTATTATTCTGTCGGAATATCCTGTCTGTGCGTTTACGCCGGACCTGGTTCCATTATTTATTATTCTGTCGGAATATCCTGTCTGTGCGTTTACGCCGGACCTGGTTCCATTATTTATTATTCTGTTGGAATAACCTGTCTGTGCGGTCTATCGCATGCATGGTGATTTCTTTTGTTATTCCATTCTTTATTGTACTCAGTTGGTTAAGTTTTGACTTCTATACTCCATGAAATTTGTGGAATATCCTTGATAATTGCGTTTCATCCAGTATCTTTTCATGAAAATATTCTTCTAAGCATTCTTGAATTTTACTCCACAAAGCAGTATCATGTTGACAATTTGGACGTTGTTAATTCTTGGATAAATTAATTCTTGAACTTGTTTTATTGAATTCTTATATCATTGTCATCATCCTCATGTTTATAAAATGTTGAAAGTCATCTGTGGCCTGTAGTGCATAGATGGACTTGGTATGATTATGACCAGGGATTATTCGGTATAATCATGACCGTAATGTTACAAATGATGTGGTAAAAGTCCTCATTGGCCCGTAGTGCATTGATGGACAGTTGTTGGCATGATCATGACCATTAATGAATATACGAATATCCTTGGCCGTAGTGCAGGGGTGATTCGATGATGTGGATTATTTTATTAAGCTGAGTCTCAGCGATCACAGTGTTGGAAAATCTTTTAAATCATAAAAGATAGTAGAGTTTATTTTCTACTTGACTCTTTTAATGGATTGCTTGTTCCGCTGCAGTTAAACTTGATGTCTATTATATTTTATCAGTTTAACATTGTTGAAGGCTAATGATAATTTATTCTGCATTATCTTAGTCATAATATTTCTTACTGGGCTAGTTGAGCTCACCCTTTCTTTCACTGTTCTCTTCAGGAAATGAGAACGTAGCTGGGGCAAGTCGGGGAACGGAGTGATGGTCCGAATGATAGTATTAGTTAGTAGTCCTCACTATTCTATGTAATGGTGTGTTAATAAATGTAATGAGGACTCCTTTTGAGTATGAATACTCTCTAGAAGATAATATTTGTATTCAAACTCACAGTTTATGTTTTGTCGTATTGTACACGACAGTTGTATTAGTAAGTTGTATTTGTATTTTGTACTATGTATCTGACGACCCAAGATGGGTGATGTATACCTAATTTTGGGGGCGTCACAGTTGGTATCAGAGCTTAGGGATATGATCCCTGGCTAAGATGTGAGAATAGAACTAGGAGGGGAGAGACGGGGAATTCCTTCGCTAGTATGACCTACCTAAGTTTATTTGCATGGTATTTAATTGGTCGGTCATAATATAAGGATAATATATGACATATCAATTAACTTTTATTTTGTGGCAGTATCTGAAAATGGCATCTGAGAATGTTGAGAATAGCAATGGAGCACAGGCGACTGTTGATTCACCACATATCAATAATCAGGATAATGTGCATCAGGAAGGTGACAATCCTCATGCAAACAACAACACTGACCAGATGATGAATGATGGAATGTTCAGAGGTTTTATGCAATTCATGCAACAACAGGTGAAAGCGGCTCCTGTCCACAACGTAGGTGGAAATACTGGAAACTCTCTGGCGGTCACCGCTAAACAGTTTAAGGAGCTGGGACCACCGGAGTTTAAGGGAGAACCCAAACCACTTGTAGCTGAAACATGGATAAAGCAGATCACCAAGATATTTGATGTCTTGGGTTGCTCCGAGGAGCAAAAGGTTCCCTTTGCCGCCTTTATGTTGCGAGGAGAGGCAGATTACTGGTGGGAATCGATAAAGCGTACTCAACCTGCCGCACTGAAGATGTCTTGGGAGAAGTTCCAAGAGCTGTTTAACGACAAATACTTTTCCGAGAGTATTCGTCACATGAAGGAGGTGGAGTTCATCAAATTGGAGCAGAATAATATGACCGTGTCGCAGTACGAGGCAAAATTTGCGGAGTTATCCCGGTTTGCGTCCCACCTGGTGGATAATGAAGAAAGAATGACGCGGATGTTTTTAAGAGGTTTGAAGCCGGAGATACGTCAACATCTTGTTTCTCATAAACTGTGTTTGTATTCAGATGTTGTAAATAGGGCTCAGTTGGTGGAGCGCGATAACGAGACAACGCAACCAAAAGAGAGCAGCCGGCAAAATGATAATACCAGTGAGAGCAGTCATCGAAGCGGTGACAACAAGCGTGGAGGGAATCAACAGGCCAGAAATGGTAACCACTTCGGTGGTAATCAGGGCCAAAACAATAAGAATGGGTATTTCAAGAAGAGGAGATTCAACAATGATGGAAAGACGTCAGCACCAGCACCTGTCGTTAAGGAAGGAGAACGACCACCTATCATATGTTTCAAATGCGGAGGGGAGGGGCACATCAGTCCAAACTGCGCGATGCCGTCTAAAGCATGTTATAATTGTGGAAGAGAAGGTCATTTAGCCCGATTTTGTCGTTTACCGAAGACAAATTCAGCTAGGATGGAGGCACCAAAGGCCGTCCCAGAAAAGTCAAAACCGGTTGTGCAAGGGAGAGCGTTTGTTGTGAACTCCCAGAAAGCAAGGAACCCGAATGAGGTCATCACGGGTAAGCTTATCATAAACTCTAACGAAGTCTATACTTTATTTGATACCGGTTCTACCCATTCTTTTATTTCTCCTACTTGCGCTCATCGATTAAATTTGATTCCGGAGAAATTAGACTTTGACTTATCTGTTGAAACTCCATTGGGAGAAACCTTCATTACATCCACGGTTTATAAGTCTTGTTTGGTTCAAGTTGGTACCCACACATTACCTGTCGATCTTATTTCATTAAAAATACTTGCATTTGACGTGATTCTAGGGATTGATTGGTTAACTACTCATCATGCAAAAATTGATTGTTTTCGTAAGGTTGTTAGCTTTCATATTCCTAATCGACCTATTATGCGAATTCAAGCAACCAAACCATTAAAATCAATCGCTGTCATCTCAAGCCATAAAGCTATTCGTTTATTGAAAAACGGATGTCAAGCTTTCTTAGCTCATGTCACAGATCTAAACAAAAATACGTCAGCTTTGAATGATATTTCTGTTGTTAATAAATTTCCTGACGTATTTCCCGAAGAACTTCCTGGCCTACCCCCAGAGCGTGAAATTGAATTTTGTATCGACCTTGAACCCGGTACAAAACCCATTTCCAAAGCCCCATATCGAATGGCTCCTATTGAACTTCAGGAGTTAAAGACCAACTGCAGGAATTGTTAGACATTGGTTTTATTCGTCCTAGTACTTCTCCTTGGGGTGCTCCTGTTCTGTTCGTGAAGAAGAAAGATGGGAGTATGCGACTTTGTATTGATTATCGGGAGTTGAATCATGTCACCATCAAAAATAGGTACCCATTGCCACGTATTGATGACCTGTTTGACCAGTTGCAAGGAGCACAATTCTTTTCAAAGATCGATCTTCGTTCTGGATATCATCAGCTGAAGGTTAGAACTGAGGATATTCCAAAGACGGCTTTCAGAACTCGGTATGGGCATTATGAATTCTTAGTTATGTCTTTTGGATTGACTAATGCTCCTGCTGCCTTCATGGATATGATGAACAGGGTATTTAAGGAATATTTGGATCACTTTGTGGTCGTCTTTATCGATGACATCCTTGTTTATTCCAAAAGCCGTGAAGATCATGAGCAACACTTGAGGCTGGTACTCCAAAAGCTTCGTGAATACAAACTTTATGCCAAGTTGAAGAAATGCGAGTTCTGGCTGGAAGAGGTAGCATTCCTTGGGCACGTAGTATCAAGTCGTGGAATATCGGTTGACCCGGCAAAGATTGAAGCTATTCAAAGCTGGGAGCAACCTAAATCAGTGACCGAGGTACGTAGCTTTCTTGGTTTAGCTGGTTATTATCGGAGATTCGTGGAAGGATTTTCTCGAATCGCTACTCCATTAACTCAGCTGACTCGAAAAGATACAAAGTTCGGTTGGAGCGAAGAATGTGAGCAGAGTTTTCAAGAACTCAAGAGGAGACTCATTTCAGCACCTGTTCTAACAATACCATCTGGCTCGGAGGGATTTGTCATCTACAGTGATGCTTCGAGCAAAGGGTTGGGATGCGTTCTCATGCAACATGGAAAAGTCATAGCCTATGCATCAAGACAACTCAAGGAATATGAGAGGAATTATCCTACTCATGATCTAGAGTTGGCAGCTGTTGTCTTTGCACTTAAAATTTGGAGGCATTACTTGTATGGGGAGAAGGTGGAGATCTTTACGGATCATAAAAGCCTCAAATATTTCTTCACTCAAAAGGAACTCAACATGCGACAACGACGTTGGCTTGAACTGTTGAAAGATTATGATCATACCATTCAATACCATCCTGGAAAAGCGAACGTGGTAGCTGACGCATTGAGTAGAAGATCATATGCAAGTACGAGTGCGATATTGTCAACACAAAGGCCCATTTTGTGTGATTTGCAAAGGATGGAGATAGAGTTAAAGACTCCAGGGACCCATGTGATGATGGCGAATATACGAGTAGAACCGACTTTAATCGATAAAGTTAAAGCTGCTCAAGCTACAGACCTGGAGCTGATGCGTATGAGGAAGAAAGTGCAAGAAGGTGCTATGCCGGAAGCAAGAATCGATGAAGAAGGAATACTTCGAGTCAACTCCAGACTTTGTGTTCCTAACAACCCTGATTTAAAGTATGAAATCATGATGGAGGCGCACAACACACCGTTTGCAATCCATCCTGGAAGTACCAAAATGTATCATGATCTTCGTCATACATTTTGGTGGAGCAATATGAAGAGAGAGATAGCGTTGTTTATCTCAAGGTGTCTAACTTGTCAACGAGTCAAAGCGGAGCATCAAGTACCAAAAGGTCCATTGCAACCACTTGAAATTCCAGAATGGAAGTGGGAGCACATTACCATGGATTTCGTTACCGGTCTTCCAAGGGTTTCTCAAGGTATTGATGCGATTTGGGTCATTGTTGATAGATTGACCAAGTCTGCTCATTTCTTACCGATACGAGAAACTTATACACTTGAACGTCTTGCTCGTATGTACATAAACGAGATTGTAAGACTGCATGGTATGCCAGTATCCATAGTTTCTGACCGAGACCCAAGATTCACTTCACGATTTTGGGTTAGTTTACAAAAAGCTATGGGCACGGAGTTACGATTTAGTTCAGCATATCATCCTCAGACGGACGGACAATCAGAGAGGACTATTCAAACTCTTGAAGATCTATTAAGACTCTGTGTCTTTGACTTCAAGGGAAGTTGGGACAAGTTCTTACCATTGGTGGAGTTTTCCTACAACAACAGTTATCAAGCAAGTATTGGCATGGCTCCATTCGAAGCATTGTATGGAAGAAAATGTCGTTCTCCAGTATGCTGGGATGAGGTGGGTGAAGCAACGTTGTTGGGACCGGAGTTGGTACGTATGACTACAGAAAAGATTCAAACGATCCGACAACGTATAAAAACCTCACAAGATCGACAAAAGAGTTATGCTGATCTTCATCGAAAGGACGTGGAATTTGATGTAGGAGATCATGTGTTCTTACGTGTTGCTCCATGGAAAGGAGTTACGAGATTTGGAAAGAGAGGAAAGCTCAATCCTCGATTCATCGGTCCATTTTTAATCCTCGATCGAGTAGGAACTGTGGCTTATAGACTCGCTTTACCGCCAAGTATGTCTCGTGTTCATAACGTTTTTCACATATCCATGTTACGCAAATATGTGGAAGACCCGAACCACATTATTGAGTTAGAACCGGACGAAATAGCGGAGGATTTGACGTATGAAGAAGTTCCTGTTCAAATCTTGGATAAGAAGGAACATATTCTACGCTCCAAGGTTATACCTCAAGTCAAAGTTTTGTGGAGAAACCACGATGTTGAGGAAATGACTTGGGAGTTAGAATCTGAAATGAAATCAAGGTATCCTTACCTCTTCGACATACCAGGTACGTACCCTAATTTCGAGGGCGAAATTTCATAAGAAGGGGAGGTTGTAAGACCCCAACTTTTATAAATAAAGATGAATTTTCTATAAATATCATTTTTGAATATTATGGAGTTAATTTGATATAATGTTATAGTTGTGGGTAATATTTATAAATTTTGCAAAGTACGCAAGTTGTTATATAATATTCGATTGGTCGGGAAATATTCGTTTTAACAGGGAATATTCGTACAACGACACAATCATTGGTGGACCCCACAACGGAATTATTGTCGGATTGAGAAAACGACAAAAATATTTTATTAAAAATAACGGCGGAAGTTTTACCATTGTTACTGTTGAACTACTCGGTAGTAAAAGTACAGTAATACGTGTGGTTGCATAGTAGCACACGGTATTGATTATTAATGCTTATGTGAGAAGTCACTCAGTTTGATTCAATTATTGTCAGTTAATAATATGAATTATTTAGCGATAATGACGTTTTGTTTTATTCGTATTATTAACGTAATAAAACAGAAACATCTTTTTATATAAAACAGAATACTTTATTAAAGTTATTCTATAAATAGAATATATTATATTTTATTTAAAAGATTTTTCTTTAAATATGGACCGTCAGATTAAAGTAATCAATCTGGACCGTTCATGGATTAGTTACTATGCATTCTATTTTTCTATAAATAGCAGCTCATTCCTTCATTATTTCTTACGAATTCACTGAACTCTAGAGAGAGAAACTATAGAGAGAAACTATAGAGAGAGAGAAAAAGAGTATTCTGCTACTTAACTACTTCCTTATTTCAGCTCTTCTTTAAAACGGTAAGGGGTGTTATTCTTTCTTATTCATGAAGAGAACTGTTGTTATTCCATTTCTTATTATTCTGTTGGAATAACCTGTATACGCGGTCTACCCTATACTTGGTGACATTCTTCTATTATTCTGTTGGAACATCCTGTCTGTGTGTTTTACACCGGACCTGGTTCCGTTTTTATTATTATTCTGTTGGAACATCCTGTCTGTGTGTTTTACACCGGACCTGGTTCCGTCTTGTTATTATTCTGTTGGAACATCCTGTCTGTGTGTTTTACACCGGACCTGGTTCCATTATTTATTATTCTGTCGGAATATCCTGTCTGTGCGTTTACGCCGGACCTGGTTCCATTATTTATTATTCTGTCGGAATATCCTGTCTGTGCGTTTACGCCGGACCTGGTTCCATTATTTATTATTCTGTTGGAATAACCTGTCTGTGCGGTCTATCGCATGCATGGTGATTTCTTTTGTTATTCCATTCTTTATTATACTCAGTTGGTTAAGTTTTGACTTCTATACTCCATGAAATTTGTGGAATATCCTTGATAATTGCGTTTCATCCAGTATCTTTTCATGAAAATATTCTTCTAAGCATTCTTGAATTTTACTCCACAAAGCAGTATCATGTTGACAATTTGGACGTTGTTAATTCCTGGATAAATTAATTCTTGAACTTGTTTTATTGAATTCTTATATCATTGTCATCATCCTCATGTTTATAAAATGTTGAAAGTCATCTGTGGCCTGTAGTGCATAGATGGACTTGGTATGATTATGACCAGGGATTATTCGGTATAATCATGACCGTAATGTTACAAATGATGTGGTAAAAGTCCTCATTGGCCCGTAGTGCATTGATGGACAGTTGTTGGCATGATCATGACCATTAATGAATATACGAATATCCTTGGCCGTAGTGCAGGGGTGATTCGATGATGTGGATTATTTTATTAAGCTGAGTCTCAGCGATCACAGTGTTGGAAAATCTTTTAAATCATAAAAGATAGTAGAGTTTATTTTCTACTTGACTCTTTTAATGGATTGCTTGTTCCGCTGCAGTTAAACTTGATGTCTATTATATTTTATCAGTTTAACATTGTTGAAGGCTAATGATAATTTATTCTGCATTATCTTAGTCATAATATTTCTTACTGGGCTAGTTGAGCTCACCCTTTCTTTCACTGTTCTCTTCAGGAAATGAGAACGTAGCTGGGGCAAGTCGGGGAACGGAGTGATGGTCCGAATGATAGTATTAGTTAGTAGTCCTCACTATTCTATGTAATGGTGTGTTAATAAATGTAATGAGGACTCCTTTTGAGTATGAATACTCTCTAGAAGATAATATTTGTATTCAAACTCACAGTTTATGTTTTGTCGTATTGTACACGACAGTTGTATTAGTAAGTTGTATTTGTATTTTGTACTATGTATCTGACGACCCAAGATGGGTGATGTATACCTAATTTTGGGGGCGTCACAATAATTATGTTCTCAAATATTAAACTAGACATTAGTCACACTTAAGCATAATTATTTATAATAAAAATGACAAATTTTATTACTAAAAAAAATACAATAAAAAGATTATTTTAATAAGATAGAGATAGTAATAAATATTATTATATTTTTTTATTAAATATTTTATAAAAACAACACCAATTGTATACTTAAAAATATAATTAAATTCATAAACACCCCAAATTTTAATATATACTCAATAAAAATTAATATATAAAAATCATAATATGAAAACTAAGAATTCAAATAATAATTTTGTTATTAAATACCAAAAACTAAACTATCAACATACTCAATCACTTTTGTAAGACCCCAACTTATTAATGAATAAAATCAAATTTTCTCTAAATATTATTGTGAATAATAAGGGGTTAATTTGATATAATACTTTGGTTATGGGTGAAATGTGCAAATTTTGTAAAATAAGCAAGTGGTTATAAAATATTTATTTTGGTCGGTGAATATTCGGTTGGTCGTGGAATATTCTTGCTGTCGGGGAATATTCGTACGACGACGCAGCCTTGTGTGGGCCCCATAACGGAAAGCGATTGGATGAAGAAAACGACAAGTATAAGTTGTTTATAAATAACGGCGTAGTTGTTACCGTTAATACTGTTGGAATACCCGGTGGTTAAAATACAGTAGCACACGGTATTGCACCAATTATTGATTCTTACGTAAGAAGGCACTACTCAATAATTGTTACAGTAGTTATTATTCAATATTTTATTTTATTGATTCAATAATTGCTGCGTTGATATTTTATATTATTGTTGTTTCAATAATTGTTGCTGCACAGTATTTTCATTTATCAGATCAATAATTCATATTATTTGAATAATATTATTAGATAACATTATTGGCAATGTCTAGAAAGTTCTGTCTAAGGAGAGGTTTGGTCATCTAATTGCGCGCCAGTAAGGAGAAATCCTTATTGGAAAGCCCCCTCTTTCCTGGGAACGGCCTGGTTGTCATAAATGTGATTCTGTAATATTATTTGTGAATAATTAATTATTGATTCATATGATAAGAAAATATTTATTTTATGTGGATATAAATGAGGGATATATTTTTGTGGTTAAAAATGAAGGAGTTAATGTTGAGGTTTTTATCAGTATTTTTGTCGGAATGGAGGTATTAAAAATCAGGGTTTTTGAGATATTTTGCGGGGGTTATAATTTTTAATCCGACCGTTGGATCGTGGTAATTTTTGGATATGTTATACATATATAAGTTGAGTATATGTCCACAAATTTTGAACCGTTAAAAATGAACGTATGATTTATTATGAATTTTACAAGATGACTGGTTCAGAAATTGTTGAATTTTCGGAGTTTATCATTTTGGTGGAAAATTCTAGAATTGGTGGGCCCCACTTGTGGTTGGTGAAGAAATGTGCTGAATTATATTTCAAATGTGGTGGGTGGGAATAGTAGCAGGTAAAGCCATCAGGTTGCAGGTCAAACCTACCAAAATTTTCCTATAAATAGAGGGCTAAGTTAGAATTGAAAATCACACCAGAAACAAGTTTTCTCTCTTTCTCTCTCTAGATTATTGAGTGTATTTTGTGAGTATTTAGATACTTTGAGAGTTTCTATTCATCAGAGCAAGTTTCTTTCAGCCTTATACCGGTATTCCGACCAGAAGTACTGATATTTTGAGGTAAGGGATATTATTTTCTTCTTAATGATATTATTTTCTTCAATATCATTATGCTGAAATATTGATATGAGTTTTTATCAAATTTGGAACTTTTTGTGTCGGGGGTTACTATTCACGTATACGGCACTATTCACGTATACGGCACTATTCACGAATACGGCACTATTCACCGAAAAATAAAATTTTCCCTTTTTGTCCAAGATGTCTATTATGGTTACTATCTTTGATTGTATCCATGTTTTGATCTTTATTTTTGAATTCTGCTTCACAATTGATTATTATGAAGTATTATTGATCTTGGATAAACTGTTATACGAATCCCTACTATTTGTCCTTCTGTCTCATTGGATTCGTTCTCTTTAAGATATTTTTCATCATCCTCAGTCCTAAATGATGATATTACTGAATATCTTTGGCCTGTAGTGCAAAGATGTATAATTACTTGATGAATATCTTTGGCCTGTAGTGCAAAGATGAACAGGTGTTGAGATGAACATGACCGACTGATGATACAAATGAATATCTTTGGCCTGTAGTGCAAAGATGAATATTTGGTTAAAGATGATTATTAATTGATGTTACAGGGATAAAATATTGATGATGGACTTTTAAATCTTAGAAGATAGTAGAATTCTTTCTCTACTTGACTCTTCTAATGGTTTGCTGTTTCCGCTGCAGTTGTTGATCTAAAACTTGTTGTCGATTATATTTTATCAGATTTTTCCCTGTTGAAGACTAACGATAATTTGTTGTATATTATCTTAGTCATAATATTCTTTACTGGGCTAGTTGAGCTCACCCTTTTCCTTTTTGTTCCATTTTTCTTCTCAGGAGGTGAGAACATAGCAGGATCTAGTCGGGGTATGGAGTGATGGTTCTAGAAAGATGTATTAGCAGTCCTCACTATTTCTGTAAAATAGTGTTTGAATAATTGTAATGAGGATTTATTTGAGTGTGGATATTGTCTAGAAGACAATATTTGTATTTAAACTCACAGTATGTGTTGTCGTATTTTGCACGACAATTGTATTATTGAAGTTGTAGTTTGCTTTCTGTACCATGTATTTGGCGACTCAGAATGGGTGTTGTATACCTATTCTGGGGGCGTCACAGTTGGTATCAGAGCTTAGGGATATGATCCCTGGCTGAGATGTGAGACAAGAACTAGGAGGGGAGAGACGGGGAATTCCTTCGCTAGTATGACCTGACTAAGTTTATTTGGTGTTTATTTGGTCGGTCAGAGTATAGGGATAATATATGACATGACTATTAACCCTTGTTTTATGGCAGTATTTAAGAATGGCAGCTGAGAACGTTAATAATGGAGTAAATCAGACCGTGGAGACACCTTTGATCACTACCCAGGGGAACGTGCAACAGGAAGGCAATATTCCTCCTGTAAACAACGTTACCGAGCAAACGATGAATGATGGAATGTTTAGGAGCTTTTTGCAGTTCATGCAAAATCAGACGAGGGAGACTCGTGTGCAGAATACGGGTGGAAATGATAACAACGCGCGGTTTGTCACAGCTAAGCAGTTCAAAGAATTGGGACCACCAGAATTTAAGGGAAAGCCGGATCCGATCATGGCGGAAACGTGGGTCAAGCAAATTACCAAGATATTTGATGTCTTGGGATGCACGGAGGAACAGAAGGTTCCATTCGCCACATTTATGTTCCGCGGTGAGGCAGACTACTGGTGGGAGTCTGTGAAGCGTACCCAGCCTGACGCACTCAACATGTCCTGGGAAACATTTCAAAAACTGTTCAATGACAAGTACTTTCCTGAAAGTATTCGTCATATGAAGGAGGTTGAGTTTATTAGACTGGAACAAAACAACATGACGGTGTCCCAGTACGAGGCGAAGTTTGCAGAGTTATCCAGGTTTGCACCTCATTTGGTCGAAAATGAGGAACGAATGACAAGGATGTTTCTGAGAGGTCTAAAACCCGAGATTCGGCAATATCTTATCTCTCATAAATTTTCTTTATATTCAGATGTTGTAAACAGGGCTCAATTATTAGAGCGAGATAATGAGTATGTGCAACCGAGGGACCACAACCAGGGTCATACCGGTGGCGGCAGTCATCGAAGCAATGAAAACCAGCAGGGAGGAAAACATTCGGACAAAAGCGGTAACCACTCTGGTGGTAATCGTGGTCGTGATAATAGAAGGAGCGAGTCGGGAGGAGATTTCAAGAAGAGAAGGTACAACAATGATAACGTGAAGACGTCAGCACAAACATCAACTGTTTCTAGGGGAGGAGAACGACCACCGGTCGTATGTTACAAATGTGGGAAAGAGGGACATATCAGCCCAAACTGCCCACAACAATCCAAGGTATGTTATAACTGTGGAAAGGAAGGTCATATAGCTCGAGAGTGTTCTGTAGCAAAACCAAGTTCAGCGGGGATGGTGACTCCAAAAGTTATCCCGGATAAGTCGAAATCAGCGGTTCCTGGAAGGGCGTTTGTCGTTACTGGCCAAAACGCGAGAAACCCGAACGAGGTGATCACGGGTAAGCTAATCTTGAATTCTTGCGAAGTTTATACTTTACTAGATACCGGTTCTACCCATTCTTTTATCTCTCCTGCTTGTGCTCAACGTTTAAACTTGACTCCGGAGAAATTGGACTTTAACTTATCTGTTGAAACTCCGTTGGGTGAAACCTTCGTTACATCTACAGTTTATAAATCTTGCATGATCCAAGTTGGCACTATCACATTACCTGTTGATCTTATCTCTTTAAAGATACTTGCTTTTGATGTGATTTTAGGAATTGATTGGTTAACCACTCATCATGCTAAAATTGATTGTTTTCGTAAGGTTGTTAGTTTTCATATTCCTAACCAACCTGTCATACGAATTCAAACTACTAAACCACTAAAATCAGTCACTGTCATATCAAGCCACAAAGCTATTCGTTTATTGAAAAACGGATGTCAAGCTTTCTTAGCCCATGTTATGGATTTGAACAAAGACAAGTCAGATTTGAATAATATTTCTATTGTTAGAGAATTTTCCGATGTATTTCCTGAAGAACTTCCCGGTCTACCCCCGGAACGAGAAATTGAATTCTTTATTGACCTTGAACCCGGTACAAAGCCCATTTCTAAAACCCCATATCGAATGGCTCCTATTGAACTTCAGGAGTTAAAAGTCCAACTACAGGAGTTGTTGGACATCGGTTTTATTCGTCCTAGTACGTCTCCTTGGGGTGCTCCTGTTTTATTCGTAAAGAAGAAAGACGGGAGTATGCGACTTTGTATTGACTATCGAGAATTGAACCATGTCACCATCAAGAATAGGTATCCGCTACCTCGCATTGATGACCTGTTTGACCAGTTGCAAGGAGCACAATTCTTTTCAAAGATCGATCTTCGTTCTGGATATCATCAGCTGAAGATTAAAACTGAGGATATTCCAAAGACTGCCTTCAGAACTCGGTACGGGCATTATGAATTCTTAGTAATGTCTTTTGGATTGACTAATGCTCCTGCTGCCTTCATGGATATGATGAACCGTGTATTCAAAGAATATTTGGATCAGTTCGTTGTTGTCTTTATTGATGACATCCTCATCTATTCCAAAAGCCGTGAAGATCATGAGCGCCATTTGAAGCTGGTACTGCAAAGGCTTCGTGAAAACAAGCTATATGCCAAACTGAAGAAATGCGAGTTCTGGCTTGAGGAAGTAGCATTCCTTGGGCACGTGGTGTCAAAACATGGAGTATCTGTCGACCCGGCGAAGATTGAAGCCATACAAAGTTGGGAGCAACCGAAGTCGGTAACCGAAGTACGTAGCTTTCTGGGCTTAGCTGGTTATTATCGGAGATTTGTGGAAGGATTTTCTCGAATCGCTACTCCGTTAACTCAGCTGACTCGGAAAGATACAAAATTCGTATGGAGTGAGGAATGCGAGAAGAGTTTCCAAGAACTCAAGAGGAGACTCATTTCGGCACCTGTTTTGACAATACCATCTGGTTCGGATGGATTTGTTATCTACAGCGATGCTTCAGGCAAAGGGTTAGGATGTGTTCTCATGCAACATGGGAAAGTCATAGCCTATGCCTCACGACAACTCAAAGAATATGAGAGGAATTATCCTACTCATGATTTGGAGTTGGCAGCAGTCGTTTTTGCGTTGAAGATCTGGAGACACTACCTGTATGGGGAGAAAGTGGAGATCTATACAGATCATAAAAGCCTCAAATATTTCTTCACCCAAAAGGAACTCAACATGCGGCAACGACGTTGGCTTGAGCTGTTGAAAGATTACGATCATACCATCCAATACCATCCTGGAAAAGCAAACGTAGTAGCTGACGCATTGAGTAGAAGATCATATGCGGGTACGAGTGCAATGTTTTTAACACAAAGGCCCATTTTGTATGACTTGCAAAGGATGGAGATAGAGATGAAGGCTCCAAGTACCCACATGATGATATCAAATATACGAGTAGAACCGACTTTAATCGATAAAGTTAAAGCTGCTCAAGCTACGGATATAGAGCTGATGCGTATGAAGAAGAAAGTGCAAGAAGGTGCTATTCCAGAAGCAAGAATCGATGAAGAAGGAATACTTCGAGTCAACTCCAGACTTTGTGTTCCTAACGATTTTGACTTGAAGCATAGAATAATGATGGAGGCACACAACACACCGTTTGCAATCCATCCTGGGAGTACCAAAATGTATCACGATCTTCGACATACATTTTGGTGGAGCAATATGAAAAGAGAGATCGCGGAGTTTATCTCGAGGTGTTTAACTTGTCAACGTGTAAAAGCGGAGCATCAAGTACCAAAGGGTCCATTGCAACCACTTGAGATTCCGAAATGGAAGTGGGAACACATTACTATGGATTTTGTTACGGGTCTTCCCAAGGTTTCTCAAGGCATAGATGCGATTTGGGTTATTGTTGATAGATTAACCAAGTCCGCTCATTTCTTGCCGATACGTGAGACTTATTCCCTTGAACGTCTTGCTAGTATGTACGTGAACGAGATTGTGAGATTGCATGGCATGCCAGTATCCATAGTTTCGGATCGTGACCCAAGATTCACTTCACGATTTTGGGTTAGCTTGCAGAAAGCTATGGGCACGGATTTACGATTCAGTTCAGCATACCATCCTCAAACGGACGGACAATCAGAGAGGACTATTCAAACTCTTGAAGATCTATTAAGACTTTGTGTCCTAGATCTCAAAGGGAGTTGGGATAAGTACCTACCATTGGTGGAATTCTCCTACAACAACAGTTATCAGGCGAGCATAGGTGTGGCTCCATTTGAGGCGTTGTATGGAAGAAAATGTCGTTCTCCAGTATGCTGGGACGAGGTGGGTGAAGCAACATTGTTGGGACCAGAATTGGTACGCATTACTACAGAGAAGATCCAAACGATTCGACAACGTATACAAACGGCACAGGATCGACAAAAGAGTTATGCGGATCTTCATCGGAAGGACGTGGAATTTAATATTGGGGATCATGTATTGTTACGTGTTGCACCATGGAAGGGAGTTACAAGATTTGGGAAGAGAGGAAAGCTCAATCCAAGATTTGTTGGTCCATTTGAGATTCTTGAGCGAATAGGAAATGTGGCATATAGACTCGCATTACCTCCAAGCATGTCTCGTGTTCATAATGTTTTTCACATATCTATGCTTCGTAAATATGTTAAAGACCCGAACCACATTATTGAGTTAGAACCAGACGAGATAGCTGAAGATTTAACGTACGAGGAGGTACCTGTTAAGATCTTGGATAGGAAAGAGCATGTCCTACGCACGAAGGTTATACCACAAGTTAAGGTTTTGTGGAGAAACCATGCTATTGAAGAAATGACCTGGGAGTTGGAATCAGAAATGAAAGCGAGGTATCCTCACCTTTTTGAAACATCAGGTACGTACGTCAATTTCGAGGACGAAATTTCATAAGGAGGGGAGGTTGTAAGACCCCAACTTATTAATGAATAAAATCAAATTTTCTCTAAATATTATTGTGAATAATAAGGGGTTAATTTGATATAATACTTTGGTTATGGGTGAAATGTGCAAATTTTGCAAAATAAGCAAGTGGTTATAAAATATTTATTTTGGTCGGTGAATATTCGGTTGGTCGTGGAATATTCTTGCTGTCGGGGAATATTCGTACGACGACGCAGCCTTGTGTGGGCCCCATAACGGAAAGCGATTGGATGAAGAAAACGACAAGTATAAGTTGTTTATAAATAACGGCGTAGTTGTTACCGTTAATACTGTTGGAATACCCGGTGGTTAAAATACAGTAGCACACGGTATTGCACCAATTATTGATTCTTACGTAAGAAGGCACTACTCAATAATTGTTACAGTAGTTATTATTCAATATTTTATTTTATTGATTCAATAATTGCTGCGTTGATATTTTATATTATTGTTGTTTCAATAATTGTTGCTGCACAGTATTTTCATTTATCAGATCAATAATTCATATTATTTGAATAATATTATTAGATAACATTATTGGCAATGTCTAGAAAGTTCTGTCTAAGGAGAGGTTTGGTCATCTAATTGCGCGCCAGTAAGGAGAAATCCTTATTGGAAAGCCCCCTCTTTCCTGGGAACGGCCTGGTTGTCATAAATGTGATTCTGTAATATTATTTGTGAATAATTAATTATTGATTCATATGATAAGGAAATATTTATTTTATGTGGATATAAATGAGGGATATATTTTTGTGGTTAAAAATGAAGGAGTTAATGTTGAGGTTTTTATCAGTATTTTTGTCGGAATGGAGGTATTAAAAATCAGGGTTTTTGAGATATTTTGCGGGGGTTATAATTTTTAATCCGACCGTTGGATCGTGGTAATTTTTGGATATGTTATACATATATAAGTTGAGTATATGTCCACAAATTTTGAACCGTTAAAAATGAACGTATGATTTATTACGAATTTTACAAGATGACTGGTTCAGAAATTGTTGAATTTTCGGAGTTTATCATTTTGGTGGAAAATTCTAGAATTGGTGGGCCCCACTTGTGGTTGGTGAAGAAATGTGCTGAATTATATTTCAAATGTGGTGGGTGGGAATAGTAGCAGGTAAAGCCATCAGGTTGCAGGTCAAACCTACCAAAATTTTCCTATAAATAGAGGGCTAAGTTAGAATTGAAAATCACACCAGAAACAAGTTTTCTCTCTTTCTCTCTCTAGATTATTGAGTGTATTTTGTGAGTATTTAGATACTTTGAGAGTTTCTATTCATCAGAGCAAGTTTCTTTCAGCCTTATACCGGTATTCCGACCAGAAGTACTGATATTTTGAGGTAAGGGATATTATTTTCTTCTTAATGATATTATTTTCTTCAATATCATTATGCTGAAATATTGATATGAGTTTTTATCAAATTTGGAACTTTTTGTGTCGGGGGTTACTATTCACGTATACGACACTATTCACGAATACGGCACTATTCACCGAAAAATAAAATTTTCCCTTTTTGTCCAAGATGTCTATTATGGTTACTATCTTTGATTGTATCCATGTTTTGATCTTTATTTTTGAATTCTGCTTCACAATTGATTATTATGAAGTATTATTGATCTTGGATAAACTGTTATACGAATCCCTACTATTTGTCCTTCTGTCTCATTGGATTCGTTCTCTTTAAGATATTTTTCATCATCCTCAGTCCTAAATGATGATATTACTGAATATCTTTGGCCTGTAGTGCAAAGATGTATAATTACTTGATGAATATCTTTGGCCTGTAGTGCAAAGATGAACAGGTGTTGAGATGAACATGACCGACTGATGATACAAATGAATATCTTTGGCCTGTAGTGCAAAGATGAATATTTGGTTAAAGATGATTATTAATTGATGTTACAGGGATAAAATATTGATGATGGACTTTTAAATCTTAGAAGATAGTAGAATTCTTTCTCTACTTGACTCTTCTAATGGTTTGCTGTTTCCGCTGCAGTTGTTGATCTAAAACTTGTTGTCGATTATATTTTATCAGATTTTTCCCTGTTGAAGACTAACGATAATTTGTTGTATATTATCTTAGTCATAATATTCTTTACTGGGCTAGTTGAGCTCACCCTTTTCCTTTTTGTTCCATTTTTCTTCTCAGGAGGTGAGAACATAGCAGGATCTAGTCGGGGTATGGAGTGATGGTTCTAGAAAGATGTATTAGCAGTCCTCACTATTTCTGTAAAATAGTGTTTGAATAATTGTAATGAGGATTTATTTGAGTGTGGATATTGTCCAGAAGACAATATTTGTATTTAAACTCACAGTATGTGTTGTCGTATTTTGCACGACAATTGTATTATTGAAGTTGTAGTTTGCTTTCTGTACCATGTATTTGGCGACTCAGAATGGGTGTTGTATACCTATTCTGGGGGCGTCACAACTTTAATTAGAAAACCTCCGTTAATAATTTAATTTAAAATTTTTAATATTTGTATCACTTATCAAAAAACATGTGTTAATTAAATTAGATTATTTGAATGAGATAATCTTAATTACAAATAAATTTAAAATTAAAATTTATTGTATTAAAAAAAGATAATTAAACATATATATGTGTGTATATATATATATATATATATATTAATATATATATATATTATTTAGAAATTAAAATTTGATAACATACAAGGGTAAATATATAATTTTATCTATTTATAAAATTTGCAGTGGTGCTAATTGTTACTTAAAAAACTAGAAAAGAGGTAAGTATTATTATGGTTATTTAGAGATGGAGTAAAAAAACACATATTACTCAAACATTTTATTGTTTTAAATTTCAACTTAGGAGGCATTCATCAAATTATTTTTGTTTTAAGAGTCTAAGATTAACCTCTCTTTTCTTTTTAATAAATAATTAAGTTTAGGGGATCATTATTTATATATGTGTTTTTAATATTTTTACACAATTTCTTCTCATATGAAGGTAAAATCTATTATATTCTCATATAAAAAAATTATATAAAAATATTAAAAATATATGCAAAAATATTAGGATAAACAATTTGAAACAAACCCAAACACGGACCCGGACCCGGACGCGGACCCGGATGGTAGGTAAGGGAGCTCCGTAAAACCTCCCTTCGGTTCCTTACTAATTTGTTCCGGCGGTTGAGAAGACATTGCGGAAGAGAGGGATTGAGAACTTCCTCCTCTGCAAATTAACTTTGTCAACAATGGCGGGTAATTTTGAAAACAATCGCTTTCGTCGTTTCTTTGTTAGGTTTAGTCTTTGCAGAACTGTGTGGAATTGTTGCTTTGAACTTTAAAGTCGTTTTTATTGTATTAACATCCTTCCCGATCTGAAGGAGGGCAATCTGAGAAAGAAGACAAAGTTTCATTGGAACTCAATGAAGAAATCCTTCAAAGCATGGAAGTGGGCATGGCTTTTCGCGATTATGTATGTACTTCTACAACACATCCTGTTGCTTATGAAATACTCCGTATTTAGCTCAATTTTTTAAAGCATCATTTAATTTTATTATTTGAAACAATAAATGAGATCCAGTTGATTGTACTCCTGAATGTGAGGGATGTTTGCTTTTTCCCAGGATTGTAAAGTTCACTACAGGGATATCATGGTCGTTGACTTTCTAATTAGAGTCGGCAACTGTTTGAGAAATCATTAATGCAATAAGAATAATTGACCTCATATCCACAGTATCAGTTAATGCTGGTACTTAGAAACAATGTAAGGAAAATTGTAGAAGAGTTTTCCAATTTGTTATCTCCTCCCCCCCCCCCACAAATAATTTTCTTTTAATTTTTTGGGGTATATTACTCTGATCAGCTGGTACTAAGAAACAATATAAGGAAAATTGTAGAAGAGTTTTCCAATTTGTTCTCTCTCCCCCTGATTTTTATTTATTATTTTTTTGGGGGTATATTACTTTGATCAAGCGGCCATGCATATATTCAAAACTCGAGCAGATTATATGCTTTCATGCTACTAATGCAAAATAAATAAAGTTGCGATCTAGTCTAGTAGTATTGAATATTAATTGTGTCTAACAGTCGATTCTAGCTGTAGTCTATCATTGTTTTGTTGAAGTACATTTTATCATGATTTTTTATTCTTGAGTGAAAATGGCTACTTTATTAGAGTCAGTCTCTGCATATCATGCATCTTTGTCTTACTTTAGTAAAATATGTACTTTATTTTTACAAATTGTGTATTCCCTGATTTTCTTTTCCTTGCATTATAGGGGGAAAAAATGCAAAGCCAGTTTGCTATTTTTCTATTGTTAAAAATGACTGAAAACTCAAACCAGCAACGGTTATTGTGCAGAATGGTAGAATCAGTTCAATGGACTTCCATAGAACATCAAATTTCCTGGTGACTGCTAGTGACAATGAATCAATTCGCCTATATGATGTCAGCAATGCAACGTAGGCCTCTTGCTTCTGACTTTTCCAAGGAGTTGAGTTGACTATTGATTTTCCACCTGTTAAGTTTTGGAATTTGTTGAAGTCACTGTGTTGGATGTTTTGGACTTTTATTTTCATACATGTCCTCAAAGTTTTCAGAGATTACTATAGAATTTCAGTACTGTTTAGTTTGGTTAAATTTGTGTCTCTTTGTGTTTATCTGATATTTAGTTTTCTTCAGATTGGCAATTTGATGTAGTTACTAGCGGGTCGATATCACGATTTACGAGAGCTTACTCTTACTGAATAAATTGAAAGAATCCTTAGTATTGTTTGTTTCCTGAAGTTGGAGATATCAGCTATATAAAAAATTTAGTTTGAGCAAGTGATTCTGACATATGAGCATATGCTTGGAAATTTTCAAGCGATATCTTATATATTTTTTGTATTGGTACATTTGCCCTAGGTGTTGGTTTTGTTAAATTTCAACTCCAAATTTAAGCTAACATATACAGCATTCAGTGACGTCCTTGTTTTCTATAATATTTATCCATGATTGCAACAATGTTGGAATTTCAACTGGAAACCTTTAATTGAATCCATCATATTGTCATATGCAGATAATGATAAGAGAATCGGTTATATTCTTAGAAGTAAGTTAGGGCACTACACCAAGATGTACTTTGCGTATATTGTCCAACTTAATTGGGACCGCAGTGAATCAATGAGTTTCTTCTTTTACTTGCAAGCCAGTATTTTATTATTTAAGAGGAACAAGATCATTTTTAAAAAAATCACAAACAAGGAAGATTATGCTAATCCTTGATATGATGTTAATGATCTCTTCTTTATCAGAGAAATGGTGAAGAATCTATTTTTTTCCCTGTTCCCGTGCATCATTCATATTGTTTTATACTTATTCTAGACTTCCTTTGACTATTTAAGTAGTTGTCAAATTCTTTTTGAATTTATGTGGGTGTTTCCTTCACTGGACTAATGAGAAATCCTACTTGTTACCAGATGTTTGAAGACAATTAATAGCAAAAAGTATGGAGTTGATCTGGTGTGCTTTACTTCTCATCCCACGACTGTTATATACTCCTCAAAGAACGGTTGGGATGGTATGTATATCAGAACACAAATGTGGGCATGAAATTTATTGTAATCATTACTTATAATGTCAAGTTGATCCAGAATCTCTGCGCCTATTGTCATTGCATGACAACAAGTATTTGCGGTACTTTAAAGGCCACCATGACAGGCATAGTTTCTCTCCCTTTATTGGTTCTGTTTACCTGAAGGACTCTCTGTCTGGAGGGAATCCAGTTAGATCTTATACCAAATTATTTATGAAGTAGAAATGACATTTTTATGTCTGATTTGCTAGGGTTGTCTCCCTAAGCTTGTGCTCTAGAAAAGATTATTTTATCTCTGGTTCTCTTGATCGAACTGTATTGCTTTGGGATCAAAGAGCTGATAAATGCCAGGTGGAGACTTTGACAGCTAGATTCTCATTTTGAAAGATATGTTATTGTTTATTTTATTCACCATTTTCTTCCCTGTATTTTAGGGCCTTTTACGTGTACAAGGAAGACCAGCTACAGCTTATGATGATCAAGGGCTTGTATTTGCAATTGCTTTTGGAGGATACATAAGAATGTTTGATGTCCGTTATTATGAAAAGGTTAGTAGTTGGCAAGAAGTTAGAGGTCAGTGGTTACGATGGTTGTTTCATCTGTGGTTTCAGGTTGACAAAAGCTAATTTGGTGAAATTTGATACTTGAAGGGCCCTTTTGAAATATTTTCTGTTGGAGGAGATATGTCGGATGCGAACATTGTCAAATACAGCAATGATGGTAGACTTATGCTTTTGACAACTATGGACGGGCATATTCATGTACTTGATTCATTCCGTGGCACACTAGTGAGTTTTTTCCAATTCCGCACTTTGGAATGCTTGTCATAGAAATTGCTCCCTGATATCTCTTTTTATTATTATTAATTTAAAAGAACTTTTCAATTCTTTTCATAGTTATACACGTACAATGTCAAGCCAGTTTCTAGTACTTCCACTCTGGAGGCATCATTCAGCCCTGAGGGAACGTTTGTTATATCAGGTAATGAAAGTATCTTATCAATTCTCTGGGGGAGATGATTGTTGATTTCTTATCTTAAATATTATTTCTGTTTTGATACTTAGCAGCATGCTTATTGTACTACAGTGTATTGAAGAAGCTGTGAAATATGTGGCATGAGATACTGAATATTCCTTCATGTAGGAGAAAATAAATTTGCAGCTGATAGTATCCAAACCAATCTAGTTTTGCCTAATGCCTTTTGATTTCATTGAGACCATATCATAGGCGTAGAATGTGCTTTTCCTTTTCAAAATTTATTGAAAATATTCGGTTTAAATCCATTTTCTGGAAGCTTAAGTGTCTATTTCTTTCATTTTCTCAAAATTATGCCTTATTTCTCATCCATTGGTAGCTATTTCTTGAAGAGGATAAAGAAACAAATGCTTGAAGAGAGCTAGTTTTGTTCGCAGTCGATTCTTCTTTATGTTTCTGTTTTTGGTTTTGATTTCAAAAGAAATTTGAGATCTACTTTCCTGGATATATCAGACGTTAGTTAGGTTTATCCTGCAGTTTGCACCCCTGCATAGAGGTAATTATGTAGAAGTAAAAGTGATCTTGTCTATTTGAAATGACAGTTGTCTCGGAAACTTTCCCAGTATTCAGCTTATGGAGGATCTATAAATAAAAAATAAAAGGATTTACTCAAATTTGAACTTCTGGATATTAGTTTGACTCTTGATTTTTGCTAATTGGCAGGCTCGGGTGATGGTAGTATATATGCTTGGAGTGTTCGGAATGGCAAAGAAGTATGATTCATCTCTCTTATTTTTTTATCACCTTACATCCACATCTTCCATTCCTTCCCCCTCCCTTCCCCTCCCCTCCCGTCTCGACCCATCCCTTCTTTTGTTATTTATCTGGTTTTCTAGGTCTCTGTTTCAGAATTTTAGCACTTGATAGTTTGTGACGGTTTTTTTATTGGTCATAAAATCAAAGCAGACAGGAACATTTTGCTTCTCTAAACAAGCAGGTTTTGGGTTATTTTATTGTTTTAGCACCCTACTTCGCTTGTTGCCTTTGATACCATGAAATAAAATAGAGAAAAAGACCTTCAAGAGAATAAAGAAATCAAAACATTTTCAAGAGAAAAATTCCAGTGAACCACTTTCGTTGAAGAAGGTTTCTACAGGAAGAGTTGCAACTCAGCGTAATTAATGGACTGTGGAATTGATATCCTGCTCCATAGTTCTGTCGTCAAAAAATTTAATAAGATATGAAAATTATGTTATCTGAGATATTGATGAGATTGATAAAACCGTAAGACAAAAATTCAATTATTTTAGGAAATATAGATGGAAGGGTTAGAGGAAGTGGGGGAAGGAACCCACTACTGACAGGCAAGGTCTTGTTTTCTATGTGGTTTTGAGCATTACTAGTTCTTGTCATATTTGTATTTTCATGGTGGAACTATATGCTATTGATTTTGGAAACTTTTATCATATTCTTTAGTTTTATTATTTGGATGGTTGAGGGTGGTCAAATAACACAGGCAACCCTGCAGTTGGTCGTTATAAGAGTGGCAGGACATGCCACTTCAGTTCAAGCCAGTTATAGAATGCATTTTTTCTCTTCTTATTTTACGTCTGTGATACACTGCCATTCCCTTTGAACTTGTCAAAATTAAAAAAAAAAAAGAAAAAAGAATCTCGTCTTTTCCTCTTAACTGTATCTTAAGATGGGGGGAACTAGAACATTTAGGTCCTATTACAGTTGCTACTGGACTCTGGACCTTTGTGGTGGTAATTGTATAATTCTACGATATTCACTTTACCTTTGGTTGTCAATTAAACAACTGATTTGAGATATCATTTTTGTGTTTGACTTAAACCCCTGGAATCCTTGTTGAAGAATTGGGGCCTATTTTGTCATTGTAAATGCGTGTGTTTGTTTCTACATGCATTTGCTTATTTGTATATATTGCTGTGGTTTGTTTTGTTTAGTTGCTTGGACAATAACACTCGATCATTCCATCTGTTCAGGCTGCCAGTTGGATGAGTACCGAAACCGAGCCTCCTGTCATAAAATGGGCTCCAGGAAGTCTAATGTTTGTTACAGGATCTTCTGAGTTATCATTCTGGATTCCAGACTTGTCCAAATTGGCGACTTATGTGGGGAGAAAGTAGGGAATTATTTGGGCAACTACATTTTAGATTGTAATCAATTATGAAACCGCTGACAGCCTTGTGGTGGACATGCTGCATGAGTTGATGATCAGGGACAATTAGAGAACAGATTGAAGGCACATGGTACATTTGACATGCGGGTAGGGTAGGTGCCTCGCGGAAGAATTCAAATTGCTTTTTAGCAATTAGCTGTTGATTTGTTATGAAGTCTCATTACGTTAAAAAGGATATTCTTCATATATACTTTGACCAATTGTTACACTGTATCATATTTGTTTAATTTTAAGTTAATGGTGAAGCATTTGATGCTTTTGATTATGATATATGTACAATACATAAGCCCCATCCCCTGCAAGTTGTGTTGTCAGGCTCAGGCTCAGGCAGGCACCTCCGATGGATCCATCTGAGGTAAGCTAAAGAGCGCTAGCTCTTAATTAATCTGAAATATATAGGCCTCATTTAAGTATATATTAGGAGGGAGGGAGGTTGATATGTAAACTGGGTGTTAACTCTTCCATGATCCGTTGATGGCTACTAGTATCTGAATAAATCCGGCCAATTAAATGAAAGAGGTTGTGATGGTGATGATGATAACAAGAGCGTAAAGGGAACTTCAGCTCGTCACAAACAAAGAAGAAAAAAAAAGACGTGATGTACTTGGTGCCTCGATCGATCATTTTATTTTACCTGTAAGGGACCTTACGTACATGAACCCTCATAAAGCCTTCCAGATTCCCTCTGGATCGTCAACTAAATCTCTCTCTCTCTCTCTCGCATATATATATATATATATATATATAAGCATTGTATTCATTTAGTATATATATGTACTCACTATCCCCAATCCCCATTGAATTAAGTCGTTTGTGCCGAGAATGAAACAAGGGTAACGAGAGTGGAAATTAAAGCAGATAAGAGGTAAGCATGATTCGCTCAAAATCTTGGTGACGGGGACGTCCCTTTTTCAATTACATACCCAGTGGGTGGGGCTACCAAACCCCAAACACACACACACACACACACACACACACACATATATATATATATATATATATATATATATTTTTTTTTTTTTTCTACATCACCATCACCATAAAATAAAGACGGATAGAAACGCAAGACGGAAGGAAATAAACTCCCATTCATTCCACTGCATGGGCTGTCCTGTCCACAATGAGTGGCCCACTTGTCAGTTAGATGGCTTTGTCTGGTTTAACATAACTCAACACACCCCTTAATTTCTCACATATTAATTAGAATCCACTCTTTCAAATTAAATAGCAAGTCTCCATTCTTTCTTGTAACAATTTATATATTTTTTTAAGAGATAAATTGTTGAGGTGAAATATAAGTTTAAATAAATCTTTAAATTTATATATTTTATAAATAAGACTCTGTCTGTGTGTGAAATAAAAAAAGTAGTATTTTTTTTTTTTACCAAAGAAACGTACAACTTTATTATGTTTTTACGATGGAGGGAGTTTCATAAGCATATACTACTTTTGTGTCAAAACACCTATGTGAAATGGAAAATAATAATGTTAAAGACAGAGATGGAAAATATATTAATTATCCAAACAAGGCAAATTAATTTATGACGCTCCTGAAATATATGTCGTCTCAAAATTGCAATTATACCTGGCAAACGGGCGGGCCGGGCCGGGCCAAAAAGGCCCGGGTTTTGGTGGGCTGTAAATGGCCGGCCCGTGGCGGGCGGGCCGGGCCGGCCAGCGGGCTTCGGCCATTAATTTTTTTTTTTTTACAAACTCTTTGTTACACCAAAAATAATAATAATAAATATTAAAAATAATAAAATAATTAATAATAAACAATATTACAAACAAACACGATTAATTAATTACATACATTAACTACATATCGCAATTAATTAAAATTGTAATAGTATTATAAATTAGTATTATTAATTAATTTTTAATTATAGTTAAAATATATTGAAGATTACATTAAAAATAAATAGTTGTTGTAGCTCAGTTGGTTTGAACTCTTATTTATTTACTTACAAGTCTTGTGTTCAAGCCTCACAACCTAACACTTTATTTTTAAAAAAAAAAAAAAAATTTGTTGGCGGGCGGGCCGGGCCTCCACGGGCCGGGCCAAAAAGGCCCGGGTTTTCATGGGCTTAAAAACAGTGGCCCAAAGCCCGAGTTTTGGCGGGCGGGCCGGCCCGGCCCGCGGGCTTTGGGCCGGTTTGCCAGGTCTAATTGCAATGGATACTCACCATGAACCAAGAAAATTATATTTGTCATGCAGTTTCAAAATATAGAATCAATTTAAATTGTTTCAAGTTAATGAATAATGTATTTAAAACATAATATTTTGTATGATTTTTAATTTAATTTAATTTAAAACAATATAAATATAAATTATGTCATTTAATATCTTTGTAAAGTAAATAAATTTACATTAATTTAAAAATATTGGGAATTAAATAGAAAAAAGATAGGAAGCATGCATTGGGAAGGTCAGGCAGGTCGACGAATAAGAACAAGATGAGAGGACCAGACAAGAATATGGATATTGTTGGGGCATGATATTTCTTTCATTAGGTGTGACGACCCCAAAATAGGTCCATTCCATCCAACCCATTCTGAGTCGTCAAATACATGGTACAGAAAACAACTGTAACTTTATTACAACAATTGTCGTGCAAAATACAACAACACATATGCTGTGAGTTTGGATACAAATATATACCAAATGTAACTCATGTTCCAATCGTGGACATCGCCTCACAATGACACCTTACATAAAGGTATAGTCAAAAACTGTTTTAGAAATTAGAATCTTTGGGAAGTGCTTAAGGAAACCTTCGTACATGGGAGGCCACGCGTCTAGGTTATGATAGATATCATATGGCCACAGAATTATCCTTGGTTGACCCAATAGACCCCAAAGAAAAACGAGAAGATTACTATCATATTCTTCCCAATGGTGAGTCTTCTCTTGACTTATCATTATCTCCACTGTCTCTAATTGAGAATTATACTTCAAACAAACACCAAGATTATATAGGTAGTGCCCATAGATATACTCAGCAAGTGGATGAGCACAACCCTGTCTTATGATGACACGAGGTTGTATGTCATTAGACATCTTGTATGATAGTGACAAAACACCCTTCCAACGTTGGGTTCGCCTCACCCTATTTTCTTCACCAAATATAACTACTAAATGATGACCACCGTTCTATTCCCTTGTTACCCCCGCTCGACCCAGCTACACTCTTATTACCTGAAAGGAATTGTGAAGCAAAAGGGTGAGCACAACTAGCTCAGTAAAGAATATCATGACTAAAGATAATTAAATTATCAATAGCCTTCATCAATAATAAATCAGAGATTTAGAACATATGGTAAATGATAAAAATTTCAACCATAGTTGCAGCGGAACGAGCAATCCATTAGAAGAGTCAAATAGACTATAAAGTCTATTATCTTCTCCATGTTAAAAATCCACCAACAATATTTTATCCATGTAACATCACTCAACAGTTCCTTTCCACAATCATATGAATAACTCATAATCATAATTGTGACTATAAATTTTTCTTCGCACCCAGGACGAAGAATATTTTCATCACCTGTCTTTACCTGAAACATCAAAGATCATGGTTATACCAAATCACAGTTCCTGTTTATAATCATACTAACAAATCCATCTTTGCACTACGGGCCAAAGATATTCATCAACAAACCATCTTTGCACTACGGGCCAAAGATATTCAACAACAGTTCATCTTTGCACTACAGGCCAAAGATATTCATCTACAATTCATCTTTGCACTACAGGCCAAAGATATTCTCAACAATTCATATTTGCACTACAGGCCAAATATATTCATATCTCAAAGAAATATATAATCATTTCAGAATTTATATAAACATAATTATAACCATGTTAATCAATTCACCTTTGCACTTAAGCTTAAGATATTCAATTATAAATTCAATGGTCATGATCATACCAGTCAACAATTCAACTTTGCACTACAGGCCAAAGAGAACCCTAGTCATGATCATACCAATAATTACCCATCTTTACACTCAAGTGAAAGAGAATTTCAACATCAGGGTTATAAAAATGTTATATATGATAATAAAATCAATATAATCAACATATAGATTTAATCTCAAGAGTAATATTCATAAATCAACTATAATTTGGTTAGTAAAAGAAACCAATTTTGTCGTGAATAGTAACTCGTGAATAGTAACTCATGAATAGTAACTCGTGAATAGTAACTCATGAATAGTAACACCGACTCAAAAAGGTAGAAATTCTACAATAAAATTCATACCAATATTTCGGTATAATGATATTGAAAGAATAACATTACTTAAATTTATAAACAATTTATTTTAATTGTTTACACTTTACTAATTAATGCATTTAATCATCATAAAATGCCAACTCTTACAATTTCATCATCAATAACCAAAACCCTCATCAAAAATCTGCATATACCTCATATAGGATTCTCAAGCCATAAAATCCTATTTTCCAATTTTCTTTCTTCACAAAACATATTTAATTCATTTACTCATAACTAGACCATTTTCATGAAAAATACCAAATCAGTTCCAAAAATATTTCTTTTCTGGGATTTAGCATAATATAGTCCCATAGTGAACATATATTTTTCTCAGAATTTTTAAAAGTCATTTACTATTTTTCATATGGCCAAAATAGCCGAATATTTAGACATTTATCAAAAATTGTACTTTTGTCCAAAAATTCTGAAATTAACAGAGTATACTTCCATCATATACATGTACTCCCAATAAAAATTTCATCAATTTTGGAGTTAACCACAAGAAATTATAAGCAGTTACTTTTAAAATAGTCTTTTCTCATAAAATTCATAACTCTCAATCTATACATCCAAAAATCACCATTTTTGGACACAATCAATAAAACTCATCAAAATATCATTTCAAATTTTTCCAGAATTTTTGAAGATCAGAAAAATTACGAAACTGAAAATCATAACAACCCTTAAAATCCCTTACTATCCCTTACCTCAAAGAGCAGCACTTCAGATTGGATATCGGATATGACGCTGAAGGAAACTCGCACTGATGAATAGCAACTCACCAAGTATCTAAATACTCACAAAATACACTCAATAATCTAGAGAGAGAAAGAGAGAAAGCTTATGTTTCTGGTGTGATTTTCAATTCTAACTTAGCCCTCTATTTATAGGAAAATTTTGGTAGGTTTGACCTGCAACCTGATGGCTTTACCTGCTACTATTCCCACCCACCACATTTGAAATATAATTCAGCACATTTCTTCACCAACCACAAGTGGGGCCCACCAATTCTAGAATTTTCCACCAAAATGATAAACTCCGAAAATTCAACAATTTCTGAACCAGTCATCTCGTAAAATTCATAATAAATCATACGTTCATTTTTAACGGTTCAAAATTTGTGGGCATATACTCAACTTATATATGTATAACATATCCAAAAATTACCACGATCCAACGGTCGGATTAAAAATTATAACCCCCGCAAAATATCTCAAAAACCCTGATTTTTAATACCTCCATTCCGACAAAAATACGGATAAAAATCTCAACATTAACTCCTTCATTTTTAACCACAAAAATATATCCCTCATTTATATCCACATAAAATAAATATTTCCTTATCATATGAATCAATAATTAATTATTCACAAATAATATTACAGAATCACATTTATGACAACCAGGCCGTTCCCAGGAAAGAGGGGGCTTTCCAATAAGAATTTCTCCTTACTGGCGCGCAATTAGATGACCAAACCTCTCCTTAGACAGAACTTTCTAGACATTGCCAATAATGTTATCTAATAATATTATTCAAATAATATGAATTATTGATCTGATAATGAGAAATACTGTGCAGCAACAATTATTGAACAACAACAATAATATAAAATATCAACGTAGCAATTATTGAATCAATAAAATAAAATATTGAACAGTAATTACTGTAACAATTATTGAGTAGTGCCTTCTTACGTAAGAATCAATAATTTTAAAAATACTGTGCAATACCGTGTGCTACTGTGCAATAACGCGTATTACTGTATTTTAACCACCGGGTATTCCAACAGTGTTAACGGTAACAACTACGCCGTTATTTGTAAAAACTCAAATTTGTCATTTTTCTTCACCCGACAGTTATTCGTTATGGGGCCCACAAATAGCTGCGCCGTCATACGAATATTCTCCGACAGAAAGAATATTCCACGACCAAACGAATATTCCCCGACAACAATGATTATTTTATAACCACTTGTTATTTTGAAAAATTTTCACATTTCACCCATAACTTTAATTTTTTATCAATTTAACCATTTACTGAATTGTAATTATAAGAAAAATTGAATACTTTTATTTCATAAAATTCGGGGTCTTACAATCTCCCCTCCTTATGAAATTTCGTCCTCGAAATTTACGTACCTGATATTTCAAAGAATTGAGAATACATTCCTTTCATTTCAGATTCCATCTTCCCTGTCATCATAATTTCTCCATTGCTCATCTCCTGTATTTCATATATCATTCTAGAATACAGCTTCAAAATAAGGGTTAATTTAACAAATTAACATATCACATAATATCCCGATATTATGACTGACCAACAAATAAGCTTAGGTAGGACACACTAGCGAAGGATTTACTCATCTCTCCCCTCCTAGTTATATTCCCCGATCTCCGCCAGAGATCATATCCCTAAGCTCTGATACCAACTGTGACGACCCCAAAATAGGTCCATTCCATCCAACCCATTCTGAGTCGTCAAATACATGGTACAGAAAATAACTGTAACTTTATTACAACAATTGTCGTGCAAAATACAACAACACATATGCTGTGAGTTTGGATACAAATATATACCAAATGTGACTCATGTTCCAATCGTGGACATCACCTCACAATGACACCTTACATAAAGGTATAGTCAAAAACTGTTTTAGAAATTAGAATCTTTGGGAAGTGCTCAAGGAAACCTTCGTACATGGGAGGCCACGCGTCTAGGTTATGATAGATATCATATGGCCACAGAATTATCCTTGGTTGACCCAATAGACCCCAAAGAAAAACGAGAAGATTACTATCATATTCTTCCCAATGGTGAGTCTTCTCTTGACTTATCATTATCTCCACTGTCTCTAATTGAGAATTATACTTCAAACAAACACCAAGATTATATAGGTAGTGCCCATAGATATACTCAGCAAGTGGATGAGCACAACCCTGTCTTATGATGACACGAGGTTGTATGTCATTAGACATCTTGTATGATAGTGACAAAACACCCTTCCAACGTTGGGTTCGCCTCACCCTATTTTCTTCACCAAATATAACTACTAAATGATGACCACCGTTCTATTCCCTTGTTACCCCCGCTCGACCCAGCTACACTCTTATTACCTGAAAGGAATTGTGAAGCAAAAGGGTGAGCACAACTAGCTCAGTAAAGAATATCATGACTAAAGATAATTAAATTATCAATAGCCTTCATCAATAATAAATCAGAGATTTAGAATATATGGTAAATGATAAAAATTTCAACCATAGTTGCAGCGGAACGAGCAATCCATTAGAAGAGTCAAATAGACTATAAAGTCTATTATCTTCTCCATGTTAAAAATCCACCAACAATATTTTATCCATGTAACATCACTCAACAGTTCCTTTCCACAATCATATGAATAACTCATAATCATAATTGTGACTATAAATTTTTCTTCGCACCCAGGACGAAGAATATTTTCATCACCTGTCTTTACCTGAAACATCAAAGATCATGGTTATACCAAATCACAGTTCCTGTTTATAATCATACTAACAAATCCATCTTTGCACTACGGGCCAAAGATATTCATCAACAAACCATCTTTGCACTACGGGCCAAAGATATTCAACAACAGTTCATCTTTGCACTACAGGCCAAAGATATTCATCTACAATTCATCTTTGCACTACAGGCCAAAGATATTCCTCAACAATTAATATTTGCACTACAGGCCAAATATATTCATATCTCAAAGAAATATATAATCATTTCAGAATTTATATACACCATAATTATAACCATGTTAATCAATTCACCTTTGCACTTAAGCTTAAGATATTCAATTATAAATTCAATGGTCATGATCATACCAGTCAACAATTCAACTTTGCACTACTGGCCAAAGAGAACCCATAGTCATGATCATACCAATAATTTACCCATCTTTACACTCAAGTGAAAGAGAATTTCAACATCAGGGTTATAAAAATGTTATATATGATAATAAAATCAATATAATCAACATATAGATTTAATCTCAAGAGTAATATTCATAAATCAACTATAATTTGGTTAGTAAAAGAAACCAATTTTGTCGTGAATAGTAACTCGTGAATAGTAACTCATGAATAGTAACTCGTGAATAGTAACTCATGAATAGTAACACCGACTCAAAAAGGTAGAAATTCTACAATAAAATTCATACCAATATTTTGGTATAATGATATTGAAAGAATAACATTACTTAAATTTATAAACAATTTATTTTAATTGTTTACACTTTACTAATTAATGCATTTAATCATCATAAAATGCCAACTCTTACAATTTCATCATCAATAACCAAAACCCTCATCAAAAATCTGCATATACCTCATATAGGATTCTCAAGCCATAAAATCCTATTTTCCAATTTTCTTTCTTCACAAAACATATTTAATTCATTTACTCATAACTAGACCATTTTCATGAAAAATACCAAATCAGTTCCAAAAATATTTCTTTTCTGGGATTTAGCATAATATAGTCCCATAGTGAACATATATTTTTCTCAGAATTTTTAAAAGTCATTTACTATTTTTCATATGGCCAAAATAGCCGAATATTTAGACATTTATCAAAAATTGTACTTTTGTCCAAAAATTCTGAAATTAACAGAGTATACTTCCATCATATACATGTACTCCCATTAAAAATTTCATCAATTTTGGAGTTAACCACAAGAAATTATAAGCAGTTACTTTTAAAATAGTCTTTTCTCATAAAATTCATAACTCTCAATCTATACATCCAAAAATCACCATTTTTGGACACAATCAATAAAACTCATCAAAATATCATTTCAAATTTTTCCAGAATTTTTGAAGATCAGAAAAATTACGAAACTGAAAATCATAACAACCCTTAAAATCCCTTACTATCCCTTACCTCAAAGAGCAGCACTTCAGATTGGATATCGGATATGACGCTGAAGGAAACTCGCACTGATGAATAGCAACTCACCAAGTATCTAAATACTCACAAAATACACTCAATAATCTAGAGAGAGAAAGAGAGAAAGCTTATGTTTCTGGTGTGATTTTCAATTCTAACTTAGCCCTCTATTTATAGGAAAATTTTGGTAGGTTTGACCTGCAACCTGATGGCTTTACCTGCTACTATTCCCACCCACCACATTTGAAATATAATTCAGCACATTTCTTCACCAACCACAAGTGGGGCCCACCAATTCTAGAATTTTCCACCAAAATGATAAACTCCGAAAATTCAACAATTTCTGAACCATTTATCTCGTAAAATTCATAATAAATCATACGTTCATTTTTAACGGTTCAAAATTTGTGGGCATATACTCAACTTATATATGTATAACATATCCAAAAATTACCACGATCCAACGGTCGGATTAAAAATTATAACCCCCGCAAAATATCTCAAAAACCCTGATTTTTAATACCTCCATTCCGACAAAAATACGGATAAAAATCTCAACATTAACTCCTTTATTTTTAACCACAAAAATATATCCCTCGTTTATATCCACATAAAATAAATATTTCCTTATTATATGAATCAATAATTAATTATTCACAAATAATATTACAGAATCACATTTATGACAACCAGGCCGTTCCCAGGAAAGAGGGGGCTTTCCAATAAGAATTTCTCCTTACTGGCGCGCAATTAGATGACCAAACCTCTCCTTAGACAGAACTTTCTAGTCATTGCCAATAATGTTATCTAATAATATTATTTAAATAATATGAATTATTGATCTGATAATGAGAAATACTGTGCAGCAACAATTATTGAACAACAACAATAATATAAAATATCAACGTAGCAATTATTGAATCAATAAAATAAAATATTGAACAGTAATTACTGTAACAATTATTGAGTAGTGCCTTCTTACGTAAGAATCAATAATTTTAAAAATACTGTGCAATACCGTGTGCTACTGTGCAATAACGCGTATTACTGTATTTTAACCACCGGGTATTCCAACAGTGTTAACGGTAACAACTACGCCGTTATTTGTAAAAACTCAAATTTGTCATTTTTCTTCACCCGACAGTTATTCGTTATGGGGCCCACAAATAGCTGCGCCGTCATACGAATATTCTCCGACAGAAAGAATATTCCACGACCAAACGAATATTCCCCGACAACAATGATTATTTTATAACCACTTGTGTATTTTGAAAAATTTTCACATTTCACCCATAACTTTAATTTTTTATCAATTTAACCATTTACTGAATTGTAATTATAAGAAAAATTGAATACTTTTATTTCATAAAATTCGGGGTCTTACATTAGGCCTGACCGATTGGGCCCATCCGTTTAATTAGTCTAGTGGACCTTTATCACTAAGTCTTATAGTCATTGGGCTTAACATTTATATTACCTTTATTGTATCCCCTTAATAATGGGCTGGGTCAAGTGGCCAGCCCATAAGATCTTTTAATATCTAAGACTTTGACTGGTAATGATGAAAGGAGGAGGGCAGTTGACCAAGCGCCTGCAGATCATTAATGTGGATGGGATCTTATCCGGCCGGCGGCAGGAACAGTGGAAAAAAGGTGATAACCTGCATGCAGTCGGCTGGGACAAGAGGTGATGGGGAGGAGGTGTCAGATCATGGTTGGTGGCACAAAAAATCGGGCATGAAAGTATAACCTAGCAAGGGGGTCTCCCAACAAAAGGTACGCATACACTTTCTATCTAGCAAAACACACTAGAGATTTTTTACACCCTCCATTGTTAAACCTTGAACACCTGTATTGACTCTCACGCCGGAGCTATCCCCCGACGGTCCAGCCGTCAAGCTTTTGGTGTTGATCGTGTTTTCTGTGCAGGATTAGGGCGTCTTACGTGATTGGGACGTCATCAAAGATCTTGGCGTTAACATTGGCGCTAGAAGGAGGGCATGTTCTAGTGTTCTAGAGCTTTCAATCACAAACATTTATTTGTTCCACGCTCTCAGGATGGGGAAGAGCAGAGCAGACACGCCTGAAGGACAACCGATGACTGTTGGTGACTCACCGCCACGAGTTTCTGTTAGAGATCGTTTGGGGCCCACACTAAGTGCTCATGCTAGCACAGCCTCCAAGCGGTCACATGGAGACTCTCGTCCAAGAGCCGTGGGCAAAGCTAAGAGAAAGTTAATCTTCACGACGGATAAAGAGTCCGGTCGCGGCCGAAAACAGCTAGACCACAACGAGAAGACCTCCCGATTGGCTAAGATGGCGGAAGAGGCAGATAGGGCCATGGAGTTACTCATGAAGCAGAGGCAGGATATAGCCGAGCAGATGTCCCGGATGGAAGAGTTGAGGGATGAAGCATCGAGTTATGTCCAGTCTGAAAGGCGTGTGCATCGCAGCGGGAAGGAGCCGGTTCAGTCAGAACGTGGGTTTCAAAGCCAACATCGGGAGAGAGAAAGATCGAGGAGCCCTACTCCTCGAAGATCGAAGGAAGCACTCCGTCGTGACGTCCCTACGGGGCAGACCCGAAGTGGTAGGAAAGGCCGATCCAGAGAACGAACTCCAGAGAGCATGAAAAGGGCACTCATTGTCGCACACTCCCACCACAGTCATCGGACCCAGAGGCGAAGCAGATCTGGGGGCCGTACACCCGAAAGTCGGGTACTTCGCTCAGAAGACCGTCGTCGCGAAAGTCCTTCGAAGGTTGGGGGTATTATGATCAACGACCGACCTACTCAAAGAAAGAGAGAGTCGTCGGAGAAGGAAGTGTCGTCACAGCCGGAAGGAGTAGAGTACCTCGTAAAAGAACTGAAGGCACTCCAGAAGCAGTTGGCCGAGGTCCAGCAGGTGAAGAATACTCCGGGAAAGAAAGCATCCCCGTTTTCCTCGGACATTCTTAAGGAGAAGGCGGACACCTCTAAGAAGTTGCCTCACATGGAAAGTTACGATGGTTCGGGAGATCCTTACGACCATAGCCAAGCATTTGACCGGTTGATGGACTACTACGATTTCGCTGACGCTGCTAAATGCCACATGTTTGTTACGACGTTGAGAAAGGATGCGAGGCAGTGGATGGGGAGGAAGTGTCAGATCATGGTTGGTGGCACAAAAAATCGGGCATGAGAGTATAACCTAGTAAGGGGGTCTCCTAACAAAAGGTACGCATACACTTTCTATCTAGCAAAACACACTAGAGATTTTTTACACCCTCCATTGTTAAACCTTGAACACCTGTATTGACTCTCACGCCGGAGCTATCCCCCGACGGTCCAGCCGTCAAACTTTTGGTGTTGATCGTATTTTCTGTACAGGATTAAGGCGTCTTACGTGATTAGGACGTCATCAAAGATCTTGGCGTTAACAGATATAATTTTGTGATGGGAGACTGGGAGTAGTAGTAGTAGTATTTAGGAAGAAGGAGGGCTCAAACTTCAAGATTTAGTACTGTATAACACTCCTTCACCCCCACAAAAGGAAAAACGAAAGAAAGAAAGAAAATATCTCCCTGCAATATATATTGGAAATTGATATTTTTCTTCCATGAATAATAAATAAGTTTTACATTCATGTGAGTAAGAGTAAAGCCATGTGAAATATATATATATATATATATATATATATATAATACTAGTAGTATATATAGAGAGAGAGAGTTTGGTTTTCAGTGACAGCTCTTTGTATCTGTTCAAAACCCAACATGCTCTTTGTTTTAACTTTTGAATAACTGCCGCATTTTAGTACTTTATTTACTTATATTCTGAGATAGCATAAAATTAATTTTAATTAATTAATTAATACAATATCAAATACTATTAATTTTTGTTGTTGTTGTAATTTTCTAGAAAAATTAAAGGCAGGTAGTTAGTAACATTCGTTATGATTGGCAAATCTTTTCTCCTGTCATTTGTACGTACCTTGGATAGATTAGTGGATACCCACCCTCTCCCTCTCCGTCCCTAACTTGCGCATTGGAAACAGGCCCTTCCTACTCCCTACTCAAAAATAAAATAAGAATTAATACAACCGATCGATGTAATTCTTTCCTTTACAATTACTACTAACAAATTAATGTCATTTTTTAATAAAATATATAACATAGCTATATATAAATAATAAAAAAAAAGTTAAAAAACGTATTTGCATATGTTATATATATATATATATATATATATATATATATATATATATATATTTTATTATTTTTTTTGGGGTACTACTCTATAATTTTGTGCCTCCATAAAACATCATCTATCAATATATGGATTATCTATCATCTCCAATCTCTGGCTATATTCTTGCTCGATCGCGGCTTTTCATATTAATAAGAGGTTTTATGCATCTAGTTAATAAGTTATATATACAAATTGGGATTCATATGCATGCATGTGCACAAAAGTGAATTTAAAGACATATATACTCCACTCATTTATACTTTAATTAATTAATTCTCTCAATATATATGACATAAAATCATGTTCTTTTCTTTTTTAATAATATTTTATTGACTAAAGATATATTGAATACTAAAAAATTGATATTAAATAATGTGGTTGGTTATCACTATATATTAGACATATATATATATATATATATATATATTATATATATATATATATATATATATATATTCATGTATGATGAATTATTAACTAATTACAATTTAACACGTCATTTGTAAGTTATTTTTTGTAATATTCTTTTGTATATACGTGTATGCAACATTTGAAAAACCATTTTTCCCACGTCTTATGAAATTTACACCATCCAATCGGTTCATATCAACATCTTTAGAGATATAAATGAATCGAGTCGAGCCGAGTATATATATTGAGTTACTCATATTTGGTTCACAAAATTTATCGAGTACAAAATAATATTTGATTGAGACTTTAGCTACCGAACCGAGTCTGATCTTGAATTCGAGTTCGAAGAGCTTGAACTTTTCGAACGAATATGCATGATTCGAGTATAAATAGAAAATTGCAATTTGATCAGGAAGTTCGAATAATTTATCGAAATTTAAAATTTACTCATATTTAATTAAATATTTATATTTTGAGTCTAGCTAGTTCGAATCGAGCCCAAACTGTTTGTTCTTTAGAGCCTTATCTCTCTCTCTCTCTCTCTCATTTGTGAATATATATGTCCAATATCTGTTCAACTTAAGAATCAAGTAAATAAATTATTCAGCCTTGAAAATGAATGTTAATTATGTTGTTGCTGCCATAACACATGTTCAGTTCAGAGGATCTGTAACCCTAATACTCCTAGCTATATATAAGAGGTGACAATATCAGCAAGTCGCGGAGACATCACCTTTCAACACACAGAAGTTACATTTCACTGACCAAAACACTCACTTTCTTTCTTTTCTCCTCTCTATTTGAAAAGGAAACGTACTTTTCCTTTTCTCATGAATTAATTTGAAAGTTTATTAGTTCCCTTTCTTCTTTAATTAATTAATTAATCCACGGACCCTAAACCCAATAGTTTGGCATAAAAGACTGTAATTTGATCCACTTTTGAAGATTTGGGGCAAGTGCATATATATATATATATTGATCACCAATAATTACTAAAATTTCATCTCCGGTCGTTTAATCCTTGCATGTATATATAGGGGTTCTATCCACAGCAATAGACTGCTGTGGAGCAACTCTTTTTTGATTTGTTATAATTTTTTTTTATTTTTTTTTGCTCCAGCCGGAAATTACAACAAACCAAAAAAAGGGTTGCTCCACAACAACCGATTGTTGTGGATGGAACCCCGTGTATATATATATATATATATATATATATATATATATATATATATATGAATGCAAAATTAAGGAATATTGTCGAGTAGAGTAGAGAAATGCGAAAGCTCTCAATAATTAATCGACTGTAAAAATATGTAACTTATATATTGTCTAAATCAAGTGCTCTAATTAAGAAACTTGGACATACTTTATATTTTCTTAACATGAAAATTAAACAGAAGGAAAGAAAAGGCAACGGAAATGAAAAAGTACTGTACATATATGTGGTTACTTAAGTTTAAAGTAAAAAACTGCCATATATATAATATAGCTTACAAATTAAGAGATAACAAGCCATTAGAATAGGCATATAATAACCCTAATTAGGAAATACTTAATTACTAGTTACATATATTCTTATCTAATTAAGTAATTAAACATCATCATATATCTGTGGTCATCATTCAAATGTTGTGCTTAATTTATAGCAAATTAGGGTTGAAGATGCCGTAATATTTAGCAAAACTGATCAGTTGACTTGCTGCCGGTGATGTATGAGTTAAGGCTGAGCTCAAGGGAAGCACGGGCTGAATCGTTGATGTCGGATTGATACCAGCCACTAGTGTAGTAATGGCCGTTTGATGTCTCAGGCTTATTATTATTATTGCAGCTGAAGCCAGAGGAATACTCCTCTCCATGCATGGGGAATAGAGGCAGAGTTTCAATCTCCCTGCAGGCCTGATTATCATCTTCTTCTTCATCTTCTTCTTCTAGGGTTTCATGATCATCAACTGCATTTATCTTGCCAAGGAAAGGGTAGGCACATGGTACAGAAATATTTTGGCCTATTGATGCGCCAGTACTGTTTTGATCTTTTGGTGATATTGAACAATCCTTTTTACAAAAAAAAAAAAAGGATATTAGGAAAATACAAATGCACAGAGATGCTTATATATAATTTTTTATTTTAAATTCTGGTTCTTAAAATAATTTCATGAAATGGGGTAGCTGTTAATTATTGAAGTTCAAATACCAAATTAATGTTCACGACCCTAATTTTGCCACAAGAAATTTTAAATATTTCTTCTTTATTTAATATATGATCTTAACAAATTAATCAAGGACCCAAATTTATTAGTTTAAGCAGAAAAGTGTGAAGGTATCTAGGATTTGCCTGTTATTTGCCATTGTTGTAGGATGAAATTTTTAAACCTTCATTTTCATGAATATATATTTCCTCTAGCTACTTTTATATATATATATATATATATATATATATATATATATATATATATATATATGTACATGCATGTCTGGAAACTGTTCTTACTGATCTGAATTATGAGCACAAAACCTTTTCATCCCACGAAATGCAAAGGTACGTCTGCAGAACTAGAAATGATATGTTGCAGAAAATTTAGGGCATGTGTATAAAACCTCTTATACTAACAATTAATTAGTAACTAGTTTAATTGAGTACATAATTAATATTATAGTTTTAATTAATTAGTTAATCATACCCTAAAACTCTGCTCCATGGCCACAGATCCGTAGCAATAGCTTCCCATCTGACCAACAGCAGCAAACACTCCAGGTGAAGAAGAAGAAGGACATGGAACCACCCCTGCAACTTATCACAAATTAATTAATCCCCTTTAATTTCTAAACACTTAAGCTGATCAAAACCGTAAAACACCAAGACAAGTACAGTCTACAGACACATATATGTACGAATATAAATATATAATGTATATATATGGAAAATAATTAAGGAGAAATTAAAATGATGGGAGGCTTACGCGCGTACGTACCGTTAGAAGGAGGGTAATTGTTGGTGTAAAGATTAATAGGAGGGTGATCAGCTTGATCAGATGATCTCCAATGAGCAGGATTCAGAGTATTATTGTTATTATGATGATGATGATGCCTCTGGAAGGGGGGATTTGTATTATGATGAAGATGATCATATTGAGGAGCAGCATTAGTATTAGTAGCGACCGTGGTGAACCTCTTCTTCTGGCGTTCGCGAGCTTTGTGGTTCTGAAACCAATAGAAGACGTTCTTGCCTTCAATCTTGCCGTACTGGCGGAGGCGGGCGGAGATCCTCTGGATCTGATCAGTAGTGGGAGACCTAATTCCATTGTTGTAGTAGAGATCTTTCAGTATTCTTATCTGCTCACTCGTGGGAGTCCACCTTGTGCTGCTTTGCCTGCACATAAAACTACTGCCTCCCGCGCCCGCGCTTGCACCTGCTGCTTTCGTATTGTTATTACTCCCACCGTCTAATTCATTATTATGATTTGATTGTTGTTGACGGCCTTCCATTATCACCCTCGATCAGTAATTTGTTAATTATACCAAAAGAATTGAAGAACCCAAAGATCAGTGCTTGGCCGGTATAATATTGAGAGGAGGGAATTTAATTATATAAGGGTAGGGGAATGAATGCACATGGAGGGGAGGGGGATAAATAAAAAGATTAAGAAACTAAGAAAGAAGGATATCAGAGAGATATCTGGGAGAGAAGGACTAGTGAAATTGACAGACAGGCCTTTTTTGATGTTGATCAAAAAAAAGGGGAGGGACAAAAGAGGCACTAGAAATAAAGATGATCAGTTTTCTTGGATCAAAAGGCATCCACCTGACAATAACAGTCTCTCTCTCTCTTTATATATGTGTCAGTGTCTGATCAGAGAGCTAGAGAGAAAGAAAGAGGAGTGAATTTATTATATATATATATATATATATATATATATATATATACATGCTATGATCATATATATATTGGATGAAAAGATGGGAATAAAAGAATTGAAGAAAATTCTGCTGAATGAATGTTACAAAATGATCAGCATATATGTTGTTATTCATTGGAGGAGAAGTAGCAATTCTTTTAATGGAGTTTATTGATCTTAGATATATGTGTATATGCCCTTACAGATCAGGACTCAGAGTCGTATATATATATATGGGTTAAATTGTAAAAGAATGACCTCCAACTACCGGATTCAGTTGTGGATTTTTTTGTTTGTTTCACATATTTTGTTTTAATTTTTAAAAGTACTACAAAATGTCAGGAAATTCTTAAATTTGCCATTATTTTAATATCATTTTTCTCTGTTATATAAATTAACAAATTATTAATTCAAGGTGTAATAAAAATATAAACATAATATTTACAAATGAGGTTCTTTTAAAAAACGTGTAGATCAGTCTAAACATTCTGAGTAATTCATATATATATATATATATATATATGTATAAATAATCTCAGTAGTTGTGGAACCTAGTTCATAAATGTTTCCAAAACATCCATATTAATAAATGTCTTCTTCAAGAGTCAAGACTACTTATAAGGATCGATGATGATGGGAGGATAAACTACGAAATGAACAAATATGATGAAATCCTACTCAACAATTACTCAAATAATATGGAATTACTGAAATCATGACATAAGGATTCATGAATATATATATATACACTCACCCTACGATTAAAAATATCTCTTGTTGCACTTAACCCCAACTTTAAAAGAAAATAAGGAAAAACAAATTAAGACAGAGGCAAAGGGGAGATTCATTCATTCATCAAGTAAAAGTGAAAAAAGTAGAGAAGCTTTGGTGCCATCATGTCATGTCTGTGGTCCTTTCTTCAGCTATGGAGCACGCGCCCCAAATTAAATGCACGTACTTACTATTAGTCTATTACTAGTATTTAATAGCGTGGAGAGTATGACGTGTGTGTATATATATATATATATATATATATATATATATATATATATATATATATATAGTCCATTTTTCTAAGGAACTGAAGGGAGCGAACTAAGAACGAACCGACTATAGCGATGGTTTTTTCCATCGCTATAACATAGAAAGCCAGTTTTTTATGCTATAGCGACAAGAGAAACCGTCGCTATAGCCGGTTCGCTCCCTCCAGATCACTGGAGAAAACCAGACTATGATTATAACTAATGTTAGAAGGATATGAAAATCTTTAAAATAGATTTCAATCATCTATTCGCAGATCGAATGCATAATAAAGAGGATATGGGTTCCACAATTTTATAGTAAGGATTCCGCAATTTAATAATACGAATTGGATGACGTTTAAAATACTCTCGTCAATCCAGAGTTATTACTTTTGTATCTCATCTCATTTTCTGGAAGTAGCAATTTGAAACTAGAAGAATTCGATTTAAAGCTATTAAATTAATTTTCATTTCTTCTTTCATATTATTGTTCTCACCGATTCATGTGATCTAGACTGATGTAAAGCATGTATGGCTAAATAATTATATTGTATACCTTAGTTATTGTTTTGTCATGCATGTATGTTTCTCGCCAGCCTAGATCACATGAATCACTAAGAGCAATAATATGCAAGAAGAAATGAAAATTTTAATAATTTTAAATTGAACTCTTCCAGTTCTAGATCGCTACTGCCACTAAATGAGATGATCGAGATCCAAAAGTATTAAACTACGGATTGATAAGGTGTATTTTTGACATTATTCAATCCGCGGTATTAAATTGCGGAATCCCTCATATTAAACTGCGGAACCCAAATTCTCTTTATCGTTCCTTACCGTTCGATCCGCGGATAGACGATTGAGATCTGAATAACCTTATCTTTAAAACGTTAATTATGAATCAGTTCTCATATATATATATATATATATATATATATATATATATATATATATATATATATATATATATATATATATATGAGGGATTGGGTCACATTTTTTATTTTTTATTTTTACTCTTTCGCCCTTACAACTTTCGATTTATTACAATTTATCCTTTTTTAATGTTAATTTTTCATATATTTCTATTTACTCCTCTAAATTTAATAAAATTCTTATATATTTACCCCCACATAATTTTACACACGCAACGCGTGTGGAGCGAAGACTAGTATATATAAGTTGTACAAAAACATATAAACCATGAGTGTGTGTGTGTGTGTGTGTGTGTGTGTGTGTATATATATATATATTCTGTCTTATGTATTGTATTAATGATTTATGTGGCGATTTCGTTTTATTTAATTTTAGGGTTAATTACATATTATAGTACATTTTTAAAAATAATTACAATAATCATACATTCATAAAATAATTACAAAAGTATGACATTTCATCATATTTATTTACAATACTAATACAATTAGGAGTCCTTAATTTAAGGGATTAATATTAATGGGCTGACATGGCAAATTAGTGTCCATCTTAAAATCTGGTTGTTTTTTGAAACGCGTGATAATCGCTATCATTTTATTGGGACTCTTCAGTTACAAACCATTGTTCTGTATATTGAAACCCTTGTTTCTCTCTTCTGTTCGTGCGTTCTTCATCTCTATTGATCGTTTTCGGTGATTTATTCTACATTTTTGTGATCTTTACTCGTTATCATCTTCGTTTAGTTGTTCGTCATCGTCGTTTACTCTCGTTATCTAGTTGGTTTCTTATTTATGATGTGCTTCCATAAGTCAGGTGTTAAAGAAATCAATAAATTTAGCAAGCTCCTAAAGTTTGATATCTTGGGATGATTGAAGCATGGTCATGGTAGTTTTTTGTAATGCTTCTCGTAGTCGCTGACTGCTTTATCATCCCTATCTCTCTCTGGTTTAAAAGGCAGAACTTGAGGTATGGATGAAACTGAGTGTAAAATTGAAACTTATTTTACTCTATTTTTTAGTGTAATTTTCTTAATTTGTGCGAGTGTACTGGGGATGCAGGGTACGTATTATGAGAGAGATGTCTGTTTCTCCAAACACATGTTGACTAAACTATGTTTGGTCTATATGTTGTTTATGTATTGGTTACCATTAATATATATTTTGGTTACTAACATATAACTATTTGGTTACTTCATTAGTATATTTTTTGTTACTGTTAGCTTATGATTTGGATACCATTCTTTTTCCCTCAATTGAGATTTTGGTTACTTTTATATGTTGTTTTGGTTACAATGTATTTGCTTAGTACATAAGTTGACTAAACTGGGTTTGGTCTACATGTTGTTTATGTGTTAGTTACCATTAAAATATAGTTTGGTTACCATCATATAACTGTTTAGTTACTTCTTTAGTATATATTTTGGTATACTTGTTTTTGTTTTGGATATATCATATACATGTTCTACTTCCATTTTCACAAACACATCCTACATGGGTTCTCTATTCACTAATCCCAATGTATTTCTCTTCCTCCCACAGGTTCATAATGCAGAAGTCTTTTCTAAAGGATGAGAGCAGCCATGAAGAAGAAAGTAGCAGCAGCCAAAAAACTAAAGTTTGAGGAAGATTTGTACTAGAATTTGATTAGTTCGGTTGTCGTTGTCATGTCCTTCTGAATTGTGTTTCGTACTTTGGTTTTTGTTGGATATCCATAACCATTTGTTATGGTTAGTAAGTTTGTTGGATATCCATAACCATTTGTTATGGTTAATAAGTATGTAATGTTTATCGGAGCTTATGTAAATGGGATTACATATTTGATTATATTATCAATTATTTGACATTGTTTGTTAGTTCGTATTTGTTACTTCTAAGTTGTGTCTGATACATTGTTTGAAAGGTGCAGTTGGTAACCAAACATGCATAGAAGGGTAACTATTTTATTTTTTGGTAGTAACCAGATAGTTACAAGTTTGTATTATGACATATATCAAATGTTAAATGTACATGTGAGAGTATACATGGGTTGTCTAAACTGGGTTGGTTATACAGGTTATTTCTGTTTTGGTTACCATGAAAATATGTTCTGGTTACTTTCATATAACTATTTGGTTACTTCTTTATTATGTTTTGGTTACTGTTACCTTATGGTTTGGCTACTATCATTGTGTCCTCAATGTGGGATTTTAGTTATTTTTATTTTTTATTCTGGTTAATATGTAATTGTTTAATATACATGGATTGCCTAAACTGAGTTTCATTACATGATGTTTCTGTTTTGGTTACCATTAAAACTTGTTATGGTTACTATCATATAATTATGTGGTTACTGTTTTATTATATTACATTATGGTTAATGTTATTAGTAACCAGATAGTTACAAGCTTATATGAGGACAAACTTTAAGTGTTAAATGTACATGTGAGATTGTCCTGTTTATCTAGCTGATGTATACTTATAAATTATATACTCATAAAAATTATCTGAAAATTGTACAATTGGTATTTAAATTTGCATATAGAGGTAACTATTTTATTTTTTGTGAGTAACCAAGTTTACATAAAATTGGTTCAGAACAGTAGCCATCACCTATTTCAGTTGAAATGTTAGGTTGGTATCCAAACCTATATATATAATAACCATTTTTGTTTTTGTTAGTAACCAACTAATTACAAGTTATATATATATAAAGTGTTAAATGTATATATTTTATTTATACCCTGTCATCATGATGGAATAAAAAACTCCAATTAAGAGTTCTCATTTATATATATGATAATTATTTATAGATCTCATATTAAAATAAAAATAATTTGAGAGGTGCAGTTGGTATCCAAACCTGCATATAAGGGTAACTATTTTAATTTTTATTAGTAACCAAATAATTAAAAACTTATATTAGAACAGTTATCAAGTGCTCAATGTACATGTGAGGGTTCACATTTATCTAGTTGATGGATACTTTTAAATTACGTAGTTATAAAAGTTATTTCGAAATGGTCTGTGCCAGTTGGTAACTAAATATGAATATAGAGGTAACCATTTTATTTTAGATGGGTAACCAAATTTATATAAAAATATTTAAGAACAGTTACCAATTGTTCAGTGTATATGTTTACTTTATATTGACAACTCATGATGGAATCAAAAATTAAAATATTAATCAACATCAATTTTGGTTACTGCACCATCAAAAATGTTACCAACCATGTGGTTAATGGTTACTAATAATAAACAATTATATATTTCTGTAAACAATTAAATTTATTGTATTGGTTACTGTTAGTCTCCATTGTCTAACAACTGAATAAACATTGTAAAGTAACCAAATTAATAATAGAAAGTAACCAAATTACATAATCTTAGTAACCAGAATATAAACCACACTTTTACATGCAATTTTGAAGGCCTAAATGATGGAATTTGGCCAAAAAACCCTGCAGTTCACCAGCACCGCTCGTGACTTTTGATCGTTTCCCCGTTTTTAATAAAATTAGGCTCCGAAAATGCCAAAATCTGACACTTCAAACTTGACAAAAATTGCCAAATTGTCACTGCAACCAAATATACATTATACTGTAACCAATTAAATAGTATACAAGAACCAATATATATAATCAGATTAATAGTTGTATGAATGTAACCAATGTAGTCAATAAGTAACCACCAATATAAAAGAAATAATTATAAAACTCAATAACATTATAGAGTAACCAAATAAACACCTTACAGTATCTAAATACATATTATACAGTAACCAAGATATATGTAATTAGTAGCCAAGATTATAAAAATATTTTTACATTCATTTTACAACCAAAACAATTAGTAATGACTTTGTTACAAATTAAAGACTAACAGGTGTATGAAGGTAACCAATGTAATTAATCAGTAACCATCAATAAAAAAAATGAGTATAAAACACAGTAATATTATGTAGTAACCATGGTAATATTACACACTAAACAAGTAAGCATTATATACTAACCAAATCCAGATTAGACAGTAACCAACATATATTTACTTAGTATCCATAACATAAAACATATTTTTTCATGTATTTTACAACAAAAACAAACAATATAAAAAACATCAATATGTACTTAAAGATCCAACTGTTGCAGGAAGGTAACCAATGTATTTAATAAGTAACCATCAATATAAAAAATATCAGGAAAATATACATTTAAAGTATACATCAACCAAATAAATATTATACAGTAACCAAATCAATAATAATCAGTAACCAATTTCTATGTACTTAGTAACCAAAATATAAAACATATTTTTTCATGCATTTTGCTATCAAAACAGTCAGTATACTGCCTTTGTTAATCAACATCAATTTTGGTTACTGTACACCATCAAAAATGTTACTAACCACGTGGTTAATGGTTACTAACATTAAATAATTATATATTAATGTAAACAAATTAAATTTGTTGTATTGGTTACTGTTAGTCTCCATTGTCTGACAACTGAATAAACATTATAAAGTAACCAAATCAATATTAGACAGTAACTAAACTACATAATCTTAGTAACCAGAAAATAAACCAAATTTTTATATGCAATTTTGAAGGCCTAAATGATGGAATTTGACCAAAAAACCATGCAATTCACCAGCAAAGCTTGTGATTTTTGATCGTTGACCCGTTTTCAATAAAATTAGGCTCCGAAAACGCCAAATTTCGACACTCCAAATTTGACAACATTATACAGTAACCAAATTTAAATTAGACATGAAGCAAAAGTAGAGTACAAGTACAAGTTAAGGTTTACATATGACCTAAAAGAATTAAATGAAAAAACGGAAGTAAATGAATAAAACCTCAATTAATGAACGGAGTATTAAATGAGCAAAAAGATAGGGAAACCCTAGGGTTTTTTACCCCTTAATTAGAGTTCGACCACCTCATGGTAGACCCTCCTTAAGGAAAAGATTAGCTAAGATCTCTTCCCCGACTGGACTTAGTTTGAATAAATGGAACCAAATAAGGAAAACAGACAAAAGATGAATAAAAGAAGCCAAAGTACCTCCTACACCCTAGGGTTCGGCCTCCTTGGGCGCGTACTGCTTCGTTTTCTTGATTTGCGTGCTAGACTGGTTTTGATAGATGCAATGACAAAAAAATGATCCCGGACTATAAAAAGAAAATAAGTTCCTCTAAAACTCCAAGTAATGGTTAACCTTAGAACCTCCATGAAAGAGCTTCTTACAGAACTAAGAATCATGAGAAAAATGATGAAAATCGACCAAGAAAGACCGAAACAAATGAAAAGAATCGAATGAAACTCAAACCTAAGGTTTGGCCCCTAGGACGCAGCCTCCTGTGTCCTGTGCTGAGTTTTTTCGAGGTTTTCGCCGGCGACGAGATTCTCAAATAGTTAAGGAAGAGCAAGAAAACATGGTTTGAGCAACAATAACTTTGAAGCATGAAATCGAGGAGGAGCCTCCATGAGTTCCAAGGCGGAAGACTAATGGAGTCAACTCATTTTAAAAATTAATTATGGGATTGGACCGGTGACTAGAAGAATAGGACGATCTGGGTATTATTCTGATAACTAAAAATATTTCTGGAATTTCCGAGAGATCATGTGTCTGATATGTGACTACTTTTCATGAAACTCTCTATATAAATACTTCTTCCATTTTATGAAAAAGAAACTTTTGGGAAAATTGGAGACTAACGAAATCTGTGTCAACCTTCGACACTCAAGAAGGCTCTCTGAATCTTTGATATTCTGATAAAGCTCTTGAATCTTAAGAGTTTTGTCACATGCTATTGGAATAATTAATCACATGTTTTTCTCTTCTCTCCAATTCATTAATCAATTTTGTATTCTTTGTGAATTTCTCTCATCTTCAATTAACACAAAACTCTAATCCTAACAAAACTTACTCGCAAAGGGATAAGGTATAGGATTTTACAAGTAGCAGTAGCAGTTACATCATAATCATGGAGTAGCTGTTTTTTTACGGCCGCTTTTATAATGTGCAAACACCTCCTTATATTTTGTGGTCTACAAAATACTCCATGAGGACCATGACCTACCTTATTTTCTTGTCTCTAGCAGTCACTCTAGTAGGAGTATTATCATTATAGTATAGTCTATATATTGCTACTACGTACGTACCCTCTCCCACATTTTTCCTTTTGTTCTAATTTGAAACTTTAACGATATTCAATTTATTTTTTTGGGGGTGTTCAAGAGGATAACTTATTTAGTAAAATTCAATATTGTTCTCACTTAATTTTTTTTTCTTGAAAATTAAAAAGTAAACTTGAACGTTTAAACTTGCACATACATTCACTAATAAGCAATCATCACCTTTTGTCTCTAACAATACACTTAATTTACAACAAAAACTAATATTAGGAAGCTTAATTATATTTTCATTTCATATTTAATTACTTGAATTTCAGCATTATTTTCTCGAACATACAAAGATATATACCCACATATATATATATATATATATATATATATATATATATATATATATGTATATATTTAAAAAAAGGATTGATAAATAAAAGAAGTAGTACTTAAATTCCTCCTTGAATTCATGCTGCAACAGTCTCATTCCCCTTTTGTCCTAGAAAATCCTGACTGTTGCAGTCTACTCTACCTCCCCGGCCTTTCTAGAGAATTCAACTTTTGAGATTGCGTTATTTCTTTGATTTCGACACTATAATATACTACTCCATCATCATCATGAGATTTTCCTTTCCTTATCATGCATTTACATTTCCCTGCTCTTCTCTCTCTCTCCCTCTCTCCCTCTCTCTCTCTCTCTCTCTCTCTCTCTATATATATATATATATATATATATGTATGTATAATTTCAAATTAACTGTCGTCAGTCTTAGTCTTGATACATATAAAGTTGGACTAGCTAATTGATTTGGCAGTGAAATGAAATGAAATGAAGCTTCAAATCTGTCCTCTGATATTCTTCTTCTTCTTTATATCCCTAAATTCTGAACTGCTTTTTTTGCTTACCTCACAAGTCCATGCCCTCCTCCTAGCTCCCTTTTCTTTCGGGTAATCATCCTTTCCCCTTCTTAATTCATATTTTGTTTATTTTCAATAAAATCCCCCTACTTTAATTTGTTTATATATATATATATAGAGAGAGAGAGAGAGAGATTAAATGTATATAGTAAGTATTATATAGAGAGAAATTAGTTATCCCGGCCGGCCCCCAGCTAGCTGCATAATTGAAACTTTTACCTAGCTGCATAATTGAAACTTTTACCTAGCTAGCTAGGTTTAATTAAAAATCATAAATATGTAGGAGTAATGCATGCATATTATATTATATTATATTATATCATGTATGGTTCGCGTGAAGGACAAAAACGGCAAAACATTCCCAGAATAGTTATTCCCACGTACGATAAGTTATTATATGCTGCAACTCTGAAAAACAAGTAGTTTGCTTTTATTTCTGGCCTGTACTTCTTTATAGTATATAAATATATGTTGTTATTTTTAGTTTTAGGGTTCAGTGTGGACCCACATATTTATTGCGTTTAGGGTTTATGTTCTACTACTATACATATATGCAATCTGAATCTGAGGTTGGACCACAACAAACAGCTACTATTTAAAGTTTCATTGTTAAATGCTTGAATTTGACTAAATCTTGAAGATGGAGGACCATCGACAATTTGTCATCCGGATATATATATCGATCCCTGATCATAGATAGATAAATGCATGTTTTGTGCAGCTGGCTAGCTAATTGTTTGACTGTTTATATGCGCTCGATCTCTCCATTACGTACGTACTACTCCTATTACATTAGTCCACCCAACCAAAGGCATGATCTATATATCTTCCCTTTCATTGATTTGTAGTCAAAGCCTGGCCTGGGTTTGGATAGCAATGGGTACGTATATACGTTGATAATTTTATATATTTGGTGGTAAAATTACAGGCATGCATGTTTTTAATGGTTCAATAAATGAAATGACCCATATATACTTAATGCATGGAAACATGCATGGGTACGTACTCAATACAATCATTTAATTTTTTTTATAGTAATTTTAATTCTTTAGAGGTGAACAAAGTTATATCACAAGTACTACTAATTTGAATTTAAATATTACTATGTAAAAAGAAAAAAGAATAGTAATAGGGAGCTAGCTAGCTAGGGAATTACGTACGTACATATTAAACTTACAATGGAAAAAAGTTACTATAAATTTAGAAAATAAGAGAGAGAGAGAGAGAGAGAGAGAGAGGTTTATAATTAAAAAGGATAACTTAGCACTTATTATTAATTAATTTTACCCTGAAATTAATGTTTCAAATTTGAACCATGCACTTATTAATCCAATTTTTAGTTAAGTCCCCCAACTGATTGCAACAGAAGAATCCAATTAAATTTCCAGCTAGCCAGCTACGGATTAATTCTTTGTCAAAGAAGAAGGTGGTAGTAGAAGTACTATTTAATACTCCATCTTTATTTATATTATTAATACTTTATGCAAATAAAAAAACGATATATTTAATTTACTCGTAATTCGATTCCTAATATTGTGAACATAAATTGGTCGAAAATGTATTAGATTCTCCCGGACCCGGTACATATCAAATGGGCTAATTAAAAACTTAAAGGACCAAACGGTCTTTTACTAAAAATACAAGTTTCCATTTTAGTTTACGTAGTTGAGTCATGAGTGTGAACTGAATAGCCTGCATATGCGCTCAGTGGTCAGTGGACGTGTGCGTGTAAGTACGGGAGAGAGAATAAGATGGAATGTAATTATTGCTCAAGCTTAAGTTTTCCTTACACTCTGTTCTCAGTTTGGGATGGAAAAGGAAATAAAATAAAATAAAATAAAATAAATGAAAACTTATATTATAATGAAAAAAAAATAAAAAATTATATATATATATATATATATATACACACACGGTAAGGATCAAGAACATTTTCCTTAAATAACATTCTTCCTTAAATAATATTCTTTTATTAAATCTACGTCTTCTTTTATTAAAACTACGTCGTTTTGGAGGGACGCGGTGACATTTTTGTAAATACAATGCCACCGCGTATTTACAAAAAATGTCACCGCGTCCCTCCAAAACGACGTAGTTTTAATAAAAGAATGCTATTTAAGGAGAATGCTCTTGATCCTGACCGTATATATATATATATATAGGGAGAGGATCAAGAGTAGAACTCTTAAGTAGTAGAACTCCCTTAAATAATAGAATTGTATCAAAACGACGTAGTTTTGATAAGACGCGATGGCATTTTTGTAAATACGCGGTGGCATGGTATTTACAAAAATGTCACCGCGTGTAAGACCCCAATTTTTATAAATAAAGATGAATTTTCTATAAATATCATTTTTGAATATTATGGAGTTAATTTGATATAATGTTATAGTTGTGGGTAATATTTATAAATTTTGCAAAGTAAGCAAGTTGTTATAAAATATTCGTTTGGTCGGAAAATATTCTTTTTGTCGGGGAATATTCGTACGACGGCACAATCATTGGTGGACCCCACAACGGAATTATTGTCGGATTGAGAAAACGACAGAATTATCTTTCTATAAAAATAACGGCTGAGGTGTTACCGTTAAAACCGTTAAAACTGTTGAACTACTCGGTAGTAAAAGTACAGTAATACGCGTGGTTGCATAGTAGCACACGGTATTGATTATTGATGCTTACGGGAGAAGTCACTCAGCTATACTCAATTATTGCTACAGTAATTGCTGCATCATATCTCTTAAATTATTGTCATAGTATCATTTGTATAATATGTTATATTATTGAGACGTTGTGGTAAGTTTGGTTATTTTATGGGGGGCCATATGTCATCATCTAAGAGTCTCTTCGTCAATAGTAATTACCGTCGTCAATAGTAATTACCGTCGTCAATAGTAATTACCTTCGTCAATAGTAATTACCGTCGTCAATAGTAATTACCGTCGTCAATAGTAATTACCTTCGTCAATAGTATTTACCTTGGTCAATAGTAATTACCTTCGTCAATAGTATTTACCTTGGTCAATAGTAATTACTTTCGTCAATAGTAGTTGTCCCTTCAATATTACCAAGAGTCATTTGACCCTTCGTTAAGACCAAGAGTCATTTGACCCTTCGTTAAGACCAAGAGCCACCCTCAGTTTTTCTATAAATAGAGGCCTAGGGCTTCATTATTTTTCACGAATTCATTCAAGCTATAGAGAGAGAAAGTATAGAGAGAATAAGAGAGAGAGAGACTAAAAGTATTCTGCTACATCACTTTTCCAATATCCAGTTCTTTTAAGGTAGGGAATATTATTTCTTTTATATTCATGAAGAGAACTTCTGTTATTCCATTTGTTATTATTCTGTTGGAATAACCAGTATACGCGGTCTACCCTATACTTGGTGACATTCTTCTATTATTCTGTTGGAACATCCTGTCTGTGTGTTTTACACCGGACCTGGTTCCGTTTATTATTCTGTTGGAACATCCTGTCTGTGTGTTTTACACCGGACCTGGTTCCGTTATTCTGTTGGAATATCCTGTCTGTGTGTTTTACACCGGACCTGGTTCCATTATTTATTATTCTGTCGGAATATCCTGTCTGTGCGTTTACGCCGGACCTGGTTCCATTATTTATTATTCTATTGGAATAACCTGTCTGTGCGGTCTATCGCATGCATGGTGATTTCTTTTGTTATTCCATTCTTTATTGTACTCAGTTGGTTAAGTTTTGACTTCTATACTCCATGAAATTTGTGGAATATCCTTGATAGTTGCGTTTCATCCAGTATCTTTTCAAGAAAATATTCTTCTAAGCATTCTTGAATTTTACTCCACAATGCAGTATCATGTTGACAATTTGGACGTTGTTAATTCCTGGATAAATTAATTCTTGAACTTGTTTTATTGAATTCTTATATCATTGTCATCATCCTCATGTTTATAAAATGTTGAAAGTCATCTGTGGCCTGTAGTGCATAGATGGACTTGGTATGATTATGACCAGGGATTATTCGGTATAATCATGACCGTAATGTTACAAATGATGTGGTAAAAGTCCTCATTGGCCCGTAGTGCATTGATGGACAGTTGTTGGCATGATCATGACCATTAATGAATACACGAATATCCTTGGCCGTAGTGCAGGGGTGATTCGATGATGTGGATTATTTTATTAAGCTGAGTCTCAGCGATCACAGTGTTGAAAAACCTTTTAAATCATAAAAGATAGTAGAGTTTATTTTCTACTTGACTCTTTTAATGGATTGCTTGTTCCGCTGCAGTTAAACTTGATGTCTATTATATTTTATCAGTTTAACATTGTTGAAGGCTAATGATAATTTATTCTGCATTATCTTAGTCATAATATTTCTTACTGGGCTAGTTGAGCTCACCCTTTCTTTCACTGTTCTCTTCAGGAAATGAGAACGTAGCTGGGACAAGTCGGGGTACGGAGTGATGGTCCGAATGATAGTATTAGTTAGTAGTCCTCACTATTCTATGTAATGGTGTGTTAATAAATGTAATGAGGACTCCTTTTGAGTATGAATACTCTCTAGAAGATAATATTTGTATTCAAACTCACAGTTTATGTTTTGTCGTATTGTACACGACAGTTGTATTATTAAGTTGTATTTGTATTCTGTACTATGTATCTGACGACCCAAGATGGGTGATGTATACCTAATTTTGGGGGCGTCACAGTTGGTATCAGAGCTTAGGGATATGATCCCTGGCTAAGATGTGAGAATAGAACTAGGAGGGGAGAGACGGGGAATTCCTTCGCTAGTATGACATACCTAAGTTTATTTGCATGGTATTTAATTGGTCGGTCATAATATAAGGATAATATATGACATATCAATTAATTTTTATTTTGTGGCAGTATCTGAAAATGGCATCTGAGAATGTTGAGAATAGCAATGGAGCACAGACGACTGTTGATTCACCACATATCAATAATCAGGATAATGTGCATCAGGAAGGTGTCAATCCTCATGCAAACAACAACACTGACCAAATGATGAATGATCAAATGTTCAGAGGCTTTATGCAATTCATGCAACAACAGGTGAAAGCGGCTCCTGTCCACAACGTAGGTGGAAATACTGGAAACTCTCAGGCGGTCACCGCTAAACAGTTTAAGGAGCTGGGACCACCGGAGTTTAAGGGAGAACCCAAACCACTTGTAGCTGAAACATGGATAAAGCAGATCACCAAGATATTTGATGTCTTGGGTTGCTCCGAGGAGCAAAAGGTTCCCTTTGCCGCCTTTATGTTGCGAGGAGAGGCAGATTACTGGTGGGAATCGATAAAGCGTACTCAACCTGCCGCACTGAAGATGTCTTGGGAGAAGTTCCAAGATCTGTTTAACGACAAATACTTTCCCGAGAGTATTCGTCACATGAAGGAGGTGGAGTTCATCAAATTGGAGCAGAATAATATGACCGTGTCGCAGTACGAGGCAAAATTTGCGGAGTTATCCCGGTTTGCGTCCCACCTGGTGGATAATGAAGAAAGAATGACGCGGATGTTTTTAAGAGGTTTGAAGCCGGAGATACGTCAACATCTTGTTTCTCATAAACTGTGTTTGTATTCAGATGTTGTAAATAGGGCTCAGTTGGTGGAGCGCGATAACGAGACAACGCAACCAAAAGAGAGCAGCCGGCAAAATGATAATACCAGTGAGAGCAGTCATCGAAGCGGTGACAACAAGCGTGGAGGGAATCAACAGGCCAGAAATGGTAACCACTTCGGTGGTAATCAGGGCCAAAACAATAAGAATGGACATTTCAAGAAGAGGAGATTCAACAATGATGGAAAGACGTCAGCACCAGCACCTGTCGTTAAGGAAGGAGAACGACCACCTATCATATGTTTCAAATGCGGAGGGGAGGGGCACATCAGTCCAAACTGCGCGATGCCGTCCAAAGCATGTTATAATTGTGGAAGAGAAGGTCATTTAGCCCGATTTTGTCGTTTACCGAAGACAAATTCAGCTAGGATGGAGGCACCAAAGGCCGTCCCAGAAAAGTCAAAACCGGTTGTGCAAGGGAGAGCGTTTGTTGTGAACTCCCAGAAGCAAGGAACCCGAATGAGGTCATCACGGGTAAGCTTATCATAAACTCTAACGAAGTCTATACTTTATTTGATACCGGTTCAACCCATTCTTTTATTTCTCCTACTTGCGCTCATCGATTAAATTTGATTCCGGAGAAATTAGACTTTGACTTATCTGTGGAAACTCCGTTGGGAGAAACCTTCATTACCTCCACTGTTTATAAGTCTTGTTTGGTTCAAGTTGGTACCCACACATTACCTATCGATCTGATTTCATTAAAAATACTTGCATTTGACGTGATTCTAGGGATTGATTGGTTAACTACTCATTATGCAAAAATTGATTGTTTTCGTAAGGTTGTTAGTTTTCATATTCCTAATCGACCTATTATGCGAATTCAAGCAACCAAACCATTAAAATCAATCGCTGTCATCTCAAGCCATAAAGCTATTCGTTTATTGAAAAACGGATGTCAAGCTTTCTTAGCTCATGTCACAGATCTAAACAAAAATACGTCAGTTTTGAATGATATTTCTATTGTTAATAAATTCCCTGACGTATTCCCTGAAGAACTTCCTGGCCTACCCCCAGAGCGTGAAATTGAATTTTGTATCGATCTTGAACCCGGTACAAAACCCATTTCCAAAGCCCCATATCGAATGGCTCCTATTGAACTTCAGGAGTTAAAGATCCAACTGCAGGAATTGTTAGACATTGGCTTTATTCGTCCTAGTACTTCTCCTTGGGGTGCTCCTGTTCTGTTCGTGAAGAAGAAAGATGGGAGTATGCGACTTTGTATTGATTATCGGGAGTTGAATCATGTCACCATCAAAAACAGGTACCCATTGCCACGTATTGATGACCTGTTTGACCAGTTGCAAGGAGCACAATTCTTTTCAAAGATCGATCTTCGTTCTGGATATCATCAGCTGAAGGTTAGAACTGAGGATATTCCAAAGACGGCTTTTAGAACTCGGTACGGGCATTATGAATTCCTAGTCATGTCCTTTGGATTGACTAATGCTCCTGCTGCCTTCATGGATATGATGAACCGGGTATTCAAGGAATATTTGGATCACTTTGTGGTCGTCTTTATTGATGACATCCTTATTTATTCCAAAAGCCGTGAAGATCATGAGCAACACTTGAGGCTGGTACTCCAAAAGCTTCGTGAATACAAGCTTTATGCCAAGTTGAAGAAATGCGAGTTCTGGCTGGAAGAGGTAGCATTCCTTGGGCACGTAGTATCAAGTCGTGGAATATCGGTTGACCCGGCAAAGATTGAAGCTATTCAAAGCTGGGAGCAACCTAAATCAGTGACCGAGGTACGTAGCTTTCTTGGTTTAGCTGGTTATTATCGGAGATTCGTGGAAGGATTTTCTCGAATCGCTACTCCATTAACTCAGCTGACTCGGAAAGATACAAAGTTTGGTTGGAGCGAAGAATGTGAGCAGAGTTTTCAAGAACTCAAGAGGAGACTCATTTCAGCACCTGTTCTAACAATACCATCTGGCTCGGAGGGATTTGTCATCTACAGTGATGCTTCGAGCAAAGGGTTGGGATGCGTTCTCATGCAACATGGAAAAGTCATAGCCTATGCATCAAGACAACTCAAGGAATATGAGAGGAATTATCCTACTCATGATCTAGAGTTGGCAGCTGTTGTCTTTGCACTTAAAATTTGGAGGCATTACTTGTATGGGGAGAAAGTGGAGATCTTTACGGATCATAAAAGCCTCAAATATTTCTTCACTCAAAAGGAACTCAACATGCGACAACGACGTTGGCTTGAACTGTTGAAAGATTATGATCATACCATTCAATACCATCCTGGAAAAGCGAACGTGGTAGCTGACGCATTGAGTAGAAGATCATATGCGGGTACAAGTGCAATATTAACAACGCAAAGGCCCATTTTGTGTGACTTGCAAAGGATGGAGATAGAGTTGAAGACTCCAGGGACCCATGTGATGATGGCGAATATACGAGTAGAACCGACTTTAATCGATAAAGTTAAAGCTGCTCAAGCTACAGACCTGGAGCTGATGCGTATGAGGAAGAAAGTGCAAGAAGGTGTTATGCCGGAAGCAAGAATCGATGAAGAAGGAATACTTCGAGTCAACTCCAGACTTTGTGTTCCTAACAACCCTGATTTAAAGTATGAAATCATGATGGAGGCGCACAACACACCGTTTGCAATCCATCCTGGAAGTACCAAAATGTATCATGATCTTCGTCATACATTTTGGTGGAGCAATATGAAGAGAGAGATAGCGTTGTTTATCTCAAGGTGTCTAACTTGTCAACGAGTCAAAGCGGAGCATCAAGTACCAAAAGGTCCATTGCAACCACTTGAAATTCCAGAATGGAAGTGGGAGCACATTACCATGGATTTCGTTACCGGTCTTCCTAGGGTTTCTCAAGGTATTGATGCGATTTGGGTCATTGTTGATAGATTGACCAAGTCTGCTCATTTCTTACCGATACGAGAAACTTATACACTTGAACGTCTTGCTCGTATGTACATAAACGAGATTGTAAGACTGCATGGTATGCCAGTATCCATAATTTCTGATCGAGACCCAAGATTCACTTCACGATTTTGGGTTAGTTTACAAAAAGCTATGGGCACGGAGTTACGATTTAGTTCAGCATATCATCCTCAGACGGACGGACAATCAGAGAGGACTATTCAAACTCTTGAAGATCTATTAAGACTCTGTGTCTTTGACTTCAAGGGAAGTTGGGACAAGTTCTTACCATTGGTGGAGTTTTCCTACAACAACAGTTATCAAGCAAGTATTGGCATGGCTCCATTCGAAGCATTGTATGGAAGAAAATGTCGTTCTCCAGTATGCTGGGATGAGGTGGGCGAAGCAACGTTGTTGGGACCGGAGTTGGTACGTATGACTACAGAAAAGATTCAAACGATCCGACAACGTATAAAAACCTCACAAGATCGACAAAAGAGTTATGCTGATCTTCATCGAAAGGACGTGGAATTTGATGTAGGAGATCATGTGTTCTTACGTGTTGCTCCATGGAAAGGAGTTACGAGATTTGGAAAGAGAGGAAAGCTAAATCCTCGATTCATCGGTCCATTTTTAATCCTCGATCGAGTAGGAACTGTGGCTTATAGACTCGCTTTACCGCCAAGTATGTCTCGTGTTCATAACGTTTTCCACATATCCATGTTACGCAAATATGTGGAAGACCCGAACCACATTATTGAGTTAGAACCGGACGAAATAGCGGAGGATTTGACGTATGAAGAAGTTCCTGTTCAAATCTTGGATAAGAAGGAACATATTCTACGCTCCAAGGTTATACCTCAAGTTAAAGTTTTGTGGAGAAACCACGATGTTGAGGAAATGACTTGGGAGTTAGAATCAGAAATGAAATCAAGGTATCCTTACCTCTTCGACATACCAGGTACGTACCCTAATTTCGAGGGCGAAATTTCATAAGAAGGGGAGGTTGTAAGACCCCAATTTTTATAAATAAAGATGAATTTTCTATAAATATCATTTTTGAATATTATGGAGTTAATTTGATATAATGTTATAGTTGTGGGTAATATTTATAAATTTTGCAAAGTAAGCAAGTTGTTATAAAATATTCGTTTGGTCGGAAAATATTCTTTGTCGGGGAATATTCGTACGACGGCACAATCATTGGTGGACCCCACAACGGAATTATTGTCGGATTGAGAAAACGACAGAATTATCTTTCTATAAAAATAACGGCTGAGGTGTTACCGTTAAAACCGTTAAAACTGTTGAACTACTCGGTAGTAAAAGTACAGTAATACGCGTGGTTGCATAGTAGCACACGGTATTGATTATTGATGCTTACGTGAGAAGTCACTCAGCTATACTCAATTATTGCTACAGTAATTGCTGCATCATATCTCTTAAATTATTGTCATAGTATCATTTGTATAATATGTTATATTATTGAGACGTTGTGGTAAGTTTGGTTATTTTATGGGGGCCATATGTCATCATCTAAGAGTCTCTTCGTCAATAGTAATTACCGTCGTCAATAGTAATTACCGTCGTCAATAGTAATTACCTTCGTCAATAGTAATTACCGTCGTCAATAGTAATTACCTTCGTCAATAGTAATTACCTTGGTCAATAGTAATTACCTTCGTCAATAGTATTTACCTTGGTCAATAGTAATTACTTTCGTCAATAGTAGTTGTCCCTTCAATATTACCAAGAGTCATTTGACCCTTCGTTAAGACCAAGAGTCATTTGACCCTTCGTTAAGACCAAGAGCCACCCTCAGTTTTTCTATAAATAGAGGCCTAGGGCTTCATTATTTTTCACGAATTCATTCAAGCTATAGAGAGAGAAAGTATAGAGAGAATAAGAGAGAGAGAGACTAAAAGTATTCTGCTACATCACTTTTCCAATATCCAGTTCTTTTAAGGTAGGGAATATTATTTCTTTTATATTCATGAAGAGAACTTCTGTTATTCCATTTGTTATTATTCTGTTGGAATAACCAGTATACGCGGTCTACCCTATACTTGGTGACATTCTTCTATTATTCTGTTGGAACATCCTGTCTGTGTGTTTTACACCGGACCTGGTTCCGTTTATTATTCTGTTGGAACATCCTGTCTGTGTGTTTTACACCGGACCTGGTTCCGTTATTCTGTTGGAATATCCTGTCTGTGTGTTTTACACCGGACCTGGTTCCATTATTTATTATTCTGTCGGAATATCCTGTCTGTGCGTTTACGCCGGACCTGGTTCCATTATTTATTATTCTATTGGAATAACCTGTCTGTGCGGTCTATCGCATGCATGGTGATTTCTTTTGTTATTCCATTCTTTATTGTACTCAGTTGGTTAAGTTTTGACTTCTATACTCCATGAAATTTGTGGAATATCCTTGATAGTTGCGTTTCATCCAGTATCTTTTCAAGAAAATATTCTTCTAAGCATTCTTGAATTTTACTCCACAATGCAGTATCATGTTGACAATTTGGACGTTGTTAATTCCTGGATAAATTAATTCTTGAACTTGTTTTATTGAATTCTTATATCATTGTCATCATCCTCATGTTTATAAAATGTTGAAAGTCATCTGTGGCCTGTAGTGCATAGATGGACTTGGTATGATTATGACCAGGGATTATTCGGTATAATCATGACCGTAATGTTACAAATGATGTGGTAAAAGTCCTCATTGGCCCGTAGTGCATTGATGGACAGTTGTTGGCATGATCATGACCATTAATGAATACACGAATATCCTTGGCCGTAGTGCAGGGGTGATTCGATGATGTGGATTATTTTATTAAGCTGAGTCTCAGCGATCGCAGTGTTGAAAAACCTTTTAAATCATAAAAGATAGTAGAGTTTATTTTCTACTTGACTCTTTTAATGGATTGCTTGTTCCGCTGCAGTTAAACTTGATGTCTATTATATTTTATCAGTTTAACATTGTTGAAGGCTAATGATAATTTATTCTGCATTATCTTAGTCATAATATTTCTTACTGGGCTAGTTGAGCTCACCCTTTCTTTCACTGTTCTCTTCAGGAAATGAGAACGTAGCTGGGACAAGTCGGGGTACGGAGTGATGGTCCGAATGATAGTATTAGTTAGTAGTCCTCACTATTCTATGTAATGGTGTGTTAATAAATGTAATGAGGACTCCTTTTGAGTATGAATACTCTCTAGAAGATAATATTTGTATTCAAACTCACAGTTTATGTTTTGTCGTATTGTACACGACAGTTGTATTATTAAGTTGTATTTGTATTCTGTACTATGTATCTGACGACCCAAGATGGGTGATGTATACCTAATTTTGGGGGCGTCACACCGCGTCTTATCAAAACTACGTCGTTTTGATACAATTCTATTATTTAAGGGAGTTCTACTACTTAACAGTTCTACTCTTGATCCTTTCTGTATATATATATATATATTCATGTTGTTACTAGGAATGTCAATATGTTTCGTCCCCACTGTTAACGCCAAGTTTCGCCGGCGCATCCAATCATCGAATCCACGCGCTGAAACCTGCACAATAATGGTTCACACAGAAGCTTGACGGCTTGTGCCGCCGGGGGATAGCTCTGGTGTGAGAATGAGTACAGGCCGTTACCAGGTTTAACAATGGAGGTATAGTATTTAGTGCTCAAAGATGTGTTACCTCTTAGATGAAATCCAAGCCCTGTATTTATAGCATTTCTACTACCCTAGAATCTACATCCGAGTCGGTTTAGGACTCCTAAACATGGCAGTTACCATTATTAGGGTCCAACACAATCTCCTTAAAAGGTGCAAGTGAAATCCCATCCCAACACTACCTTTGGAGTTACCTTATTCAAATATGATTAGGATCCCGAACTCTGCACGTAGAAAAGTCCACTGTGCAGGCCCAAACAATCTCACCATCCGGTCTTGGTCTCGGCCCAAAGGGCCCGAAGAACCATGTACCCCGAACACCCCATAACAGGGTAAGGCTCTGGCCCGAAGGGCTCGCAGGCCGAACCCGACGAACATCCACTAAGATGAGGCTCCGGCCCAAAAGGACTCGGATACCGAACCAAACCCCGTCAACCTCTCTATGGGCCTCAGTCCAGTGGTCTCCTAAAGCCCTTCTAATGTCAGGCTTTCGACCCACATGAAGGTCGGTAAAACGCTCCCGAACACCCACGTTCCGTCTCGAATGAGAATGTTAATTTTGACTCTAATCCGAGATATATTAAGAATCATCGAATATTATTTATGGAGACGGGACGGGAACATGATGATATTTACTTCCCCCATCTCAATCCCCGCCTATATATTAATTAAGTTAATATTTATACTATTATATATTACATAATTAAAATATATGTTCTTTTGTGTGTGTGTGTGTGTGTGTGTGTGTGTGTATATATATATATATATATATATATATATATAAAAATTTGATTTTTTATAATTTTATCATGTATGTCCTAAAATATGATTAATTTTCATGTTGTAAATTTAATTAAAATTGAATTTTTTTATTTAAAAGATTAATCTTCATGGTGATATAAATTTGCTATAGGGTGGGAATGGTTATTAAGTTTTAATCCCTATAGAGAATGGTGCGGGTATGGGGAATTTTTATAAGACCGGGGATGGGGATCATGGAATGTGCAATACCCGCCCCGCCCCGCCCCGCCCCGCCCCGCCCCGCCCCATTGTCTTTCCTAGTTGTTACTGTGTTTATGAAAAAAAAAAGAAAATTTAAATTTCACATTTAAATTACTAAATTACCCTTATATTAATTTTATTATATTTATAATTTAAAGTGCATAATAGGAATTATAAAAGATGATGTTGTGGTATTTAGTTTTCATCTAAATTCATCCATTTTTTGACGGAAGTTTGGTAAGAAAAGTATTTTTAAGTTTTTCGTCCATCTCTTTGTTTTCCCGTTCATTAAAAAACTAAATAACCGTCCATTTCTTTTCCTTTCCTTTCCTTTCCATCGGCTTTAAAACTCAACAATAGTGTTATGATGGGGGCAGTTCTACGGTTGAAGCCATATACTCCCTCCGTCCCAAATTAATTGCTCAGTTTTGACTTTTTAAAGTCAAATTGACCATTTTTAAAACTAATTTTTTTACTATTTTTGCTAAAATATATGTGAAGAGATTATAACCAAAAGAAAGTATATACAATTTATTACTAATCCTAATTTTTATAATTTTAAAAATATATTTATATATGCTTAATTATTAATTTTAAAAATAGTCAATTTGACTTTAAAAAGTCAAAATTGAGCAGTTAATTTGGGACGGAGGAAGTATCTTTCTATACTACTACTTCACATCAACTCCTCTCACTGTGTTTATCGGAATAATCAAGTAAATAATAAGGCAGATATAGAAATTTATATATAAAATATGGAAAGAGCAAACAAGAAAATGTAATTTTAGAATAACTTACATATTATATTATCATTCTCAATAAAAAGAATAAGCCCAATTTTTAATAATTGCACCGAATTCTGCATAAAATTACTCTCTTATACAATGTCAATTCTTTACACAGAAAAATAAACTCATTTTGCAATATACAAAGGAGATTCTCCAATGTCATCAAAGGGTAGAAAATTATACAAACAAATGAACAACAGCATTCTTTTGCAGCACCAATATGCGGGTAACTAAACAAGCTACGGAGGGCACTGCATAAACTAGCAAATTGAATTTCTTATCGTAATTTCAGTTATGCTCTTTACCTGACGAATCCCGGTTCACCAGAATGTGAAATCAACACTACAGAGCAAGCCTGAGATTTTAACCAACACTAGCTCTCTTGCCAATATTGATTCAAGTCGCCATACATCTAAAGTTCTTGTTTGTAAGGATATAAATACAGGGCATTTGAACCATCTGTGTGAATCAATCTCGTCCAATTACACAAAAAATGAACCAAACCCAATAAAAGAAATTCTCAGGTAGATAGATGACCGTACCATCACAGCAATTAACATTTAACAATCTGCAGTCTTGGTGATGAAAGGCTGACAGGCCAGGCTGCACAAGTCTGGAAATAAACACTTTATATCCATATACTAACCGAGGCGCTGGACATAACAATCCCAGTCCTTTCACTTCGTCTCTGTTATCCTCCCTTCTTGCTGCCTGCCTGTTTACAGGATGGTTTGATTTCAAAATATTTCAATGCTTTGATCTGTCTACTTAATAGGGAAAGCGGCTGGAGTCCTTGCAAATCAGGTTCAGGAACAAATCCTTTTGTCCATTTGGATTTCATCCATTTTCCTAAATGTAATTGATATCCTATGTAAATATTAATTAAAATATGAATCCATAAGTTCAAGCAAATTAACAACAAATCATCATTCTAAGACTAAAAACAGTGGTCAACAATACTATCAAATGAGTTTCAAATTTCAATTAATACCTTTTAGTAGGAACTGCTGGAACACAGTGCTTTGCCACGTCAGTCCCGTTTCCATTTAAGACGAGAACAGATCTGGAAAAAAGCTAATGCAATTAGAAAACCACTTGAACTATTTGATTTATCAGACATGATAATAAAACATTAACTTTAATATATCATACATAATCACCAAGTATAGTCTTATCTCGTAAAGATATATTGAAAATTTATTTATTTTTAAAAGTTTTATTTAGAAGTTTTAGTTGAATATTTATTGACAAAAGAAATTCCATATACACCTACAAAAACAAAAGAAGATTCTATACATATCTTTTAAATATGTTACAATACGAGTCCCATTTGCTGTTTTTTTTCCCACAACGCTTGCATAAAATGTCTGAAAACATGAACAAACTCTTCATAGCAGTTTAAGAATATCTTAATTTTACCTTCTTTTCATTGTCTATGTTTTAGTACTCGTTCTATAATCAAACTTATGTTAAGAATATTGCACTAGTTGTACACCTGTGTAATCAATATATAAAATAAAACTTGAGATGCATTAAGTATCACTACGAAATATATAAATGAATGCTATTTCAGATGTACATAGAAATTAGAGGACTGTGCTTCTTTATTATCATTTTTTAATTTTTCAACTTGTTTTTTTGTTGTGATATGTATTTTCAATGTTATACTCCCTCCGTCCCATATTAAATGTCCTAATTTCTTTTTTTGGATGTTCCAAAATAAATGTCCTATTTCTATATTAGTAACTATATTTACCCCATTCTTTCTCTTATACCCTCGTAATCTATTTAATATACTTATTGAGAATATGAGAGTTACAAGAAAATGTATCTAGAAAATTAAATGACTTGTGATATAACAATTATTAGGATCATAGAAAAGTGAAAGAGCAATTATTGAGATAATAGAAAAGTGAAGAAATACTTTAAGAAGTAAACAAAAGGGTAATTTAGGTAAAAGAAAAATTTATTAATTAGCGTGCCGAAACGGCGTTTATTTCATGATGGAGGGAGTAATTAATACTATTACTTTCTTCAAAATTATTAATTATGCATAACAAGTGGAACAAGTAGGTTACTTGATAAATTAGAATTATTTATTAAAGGGTCTACTGTATAGGAAAAGATCCAGAACCAGTAAGGACAAGGAATGCATTGAACTTATTAATCATGACATACTCACCCCACCGGCAGGGGAATTGCTATAGGACCATCAAATTTACCAGCACCTACAACCTTCAAGTTTGATCCAAAAACTATATTGCCCTCACTAAGAAATGACACCATACAGAAAGGCCGGACAAAATCATGATTGTCAATATGAGGCGGTATGCAGTCCCCTTTATTGTAAATATCAGGTACACAGCTAGCAGGAAGAACATCCCATCTGACCAACCGCTGGATGAAAACCTTGAAAAGATTCGGAACGGGATCTACAAGTTCATTCTGGAGGATGCCTGGTGGGTTACCATATTTATCCTGCGATCAGCCACTGAAATTTTAAGGCATTCTCTATATTGCACTCCCGTTTTCATTCAAGCAATCTCAGTCAAGTATCATAATTAGGTATCTCCTCCACTAAGATATAATTCAGTCAAGTATGAACATAATAAAGGCATGCAGCAAGGTAAGACAAACTTACTGGTGCATAATTATAACAGCAACCAAATTGGATAGTCACACATCCTTTGCCTCTCATCCACTTCTGAGGTGCAGTATAAGTGTGTTCTATAAACAAAAGGTACGTATATCATATTAGCATATTGACCAACCATGTCTGGACACAAAAGCAACTAAAGAGTTTTTTTACCCAATATGATTCCTTAAGGAGAGCACTATTTCCATATGAGTTTTTGATATTTTCACATGATCCCCTCTCACATGAAGGTGGTGCCCATTTTCTTCTCATATCAGAGGATTATGTGGAAATATCAAAAACACATGTGGAAATATCAGTTTCCTTCGTTAAATCAAAAGTAAATTTGACTAGTAAAATATTGTAATTAACCTGCCCCCTGCAACACGTGCACAAAATTGGAATGTTAAATTATGTCACAAACATAAATGCATCCTTGTAGACAAAACTATCTTTTTTCACAAAGTACAACAAAAAAAGGGAAATTACCTTAATACAAGAGGAGGTATAGTAGATGTTATCCAGGGGGTTAAAGAACTACGAAAAAAAATCACGAGAAACTTGAATTAGTATTAATTGTTTCAATTTTCTCGCCACTTTTTTGGTTTTTCTTTTTCTTTTTGGATATTTTCTTTTATGGGATGGGGATAGGGATGTAAGTAGACAGGTAAACATAACTTACTATGTTACTTGGTAACATAAGAGAACTCATTTTGTTATTTCAATAGAATCTTATATAGTTGAATGATTATTGTGACAAATTGCGTAGATCATTTCCAATCAAGAAATAATGTCAATGAATATGAGGAAGAATCCCTAGACCTCAGATAGTCACTTGTGTCAAAACATTCATTAAGTAGTTGACTAACCTTTTAATTTTCCATTTTTCCCCATCTCCTGAAGTTCATAAACAAAGTCAACTATCCTGTTCTGCTCCCCTGCACTGAAAACATCAGTGTGTAGCTCCAGACCATCAAGAATGTTCACAGGTTTCCCTTTAACTCTCTCTATAAAAATGTAATCCTTCTTCCTCTTCACATTAGTAAACCGAATATACTCTCTTTACTCCCTTGATAACATGGGTTTTGGAGAAACCTTCACTGCCTCTGCCCCACCTCCTAATGAAGCATACAACCGTAAAATCAATTCATTCTCTTCATCTGCTTCAAGCTTGTCTTCCTGAGCCATATCAGCCCTCGACATACGAACCCTTGAGCTTTCAACAGGTGTAGATATGCCAATCCTATTGCACATCGATGACTTCACAGTGGGTTCTGCCCACCCCTTTGCCCCATCGTTCCAACTCCCTAATGACTAATGAGTTTGTATCTGCAGTATCATTCATCACCGCACTGTCCTTCCAACTCCCAATAGAATTTGTGTCATGATTATCAATATGTTCATTCAACTCCCAATAATGATATTATTTTGTTGTTAAGAATATATAAATATTGTAATATTCAGATGTGGAGATTGTAAATTGAAGTAATATTATCAGAGGTTATTATGAATGGATTTCGTTATAATGTAAGTGATTGAATTTGTTAATACGCAGTGCGGCACGACTTGTTGTAATATGTATATGAACCAAGTGTCTGAACTCGTTTATTAATTATTTAAATTAGTTCGGTCATAGTAATATAATAGGTTATCTTAATCTTTAGTGGGTTAGCTTTTGAATTTGGTCTTAGATGGCAAGTCATGGGATTATAAAAGCTTTCATATAATTTGATGATTTAAAAATGAAGAGTAAGAAGTTATTAGTTGCTTATAATTATTAAATAATAATTTGGAATATTTTTATGCAAAGAGCTTTAAACAAGGAATGGGAGTTAATATAATAACATTATAATATTATTAAATTGAATTGCATTATAGTAAAATGTATCTCTTAATTGCAGAATGTATATAATATTATTACATTAAAATGGTTAATTTACGAAAATGTAAATATTATATGTTAGTAATTTAATTAACGGTATTGTATTAATTTGATGATTATACAGATCGAATTGAGGAGTTTTAACAGTCTGATATTTGGGTTCGATGAATTATTTCGGTATTATATTCAGGTACGGATTCCGTACTTCGTTTCTTGATTATGGTTCTATTCCCTATATCAATTGTGTAATATTTCGTCATTTGAAAATTTGTGTTTTGAGCCTTTATTCGTTTGTATTCTTCTTCGTTCACTTTCGGAAGTATTTAAATCGTTGGTATCTTGTGATAGTTAAGTATATTCGTATTTGAAATAATTCGATGTCATTTGGAGATGTTCATGTAAGCCTTGTGATTTGAACCCCTTTTGGTTTGCATTTTGTAGTTCGATACTTAAGGTATACTTGAGCTAACTACCTGTGGGGATACCATAAGCATGTCCTCTTGACACCGGGGCATAACACTTTCCGTGGCGGTGTGATCAGTCCACGGCATATCTTTTTGTATGCTCTGAGTGTGACCGTGTGAACTTTAGCAATTTGATATATTTGTTCACGATACGTATTGGTCGACCCAGTATTTGATTTGATTTGATTTGTGTGGTGGATTAGTGACGTATGTGTCGTTTGTACTATCCAGTTTGATTTGCATACATTATGGTACCGATATATTTTGTTAGCCTTTAGCTATTTGTATTTGAGCTCATTATGAAATAGTTAACTTATAAACATTTGATTCAACCTTATTTTGTTTGGAATCCATTGGACAATAGTTGCCCGTTCGACAGTGTTCATCATTTTTATCTAGTCTATCTAATCTTGATATATTTGTAACTCGTTCGTAGTTCGCATCCGTTCATTCGCCTCTTTTAGTCACATTATATTGTAGTATATTTGTGCATTTTTATATTTGTACTGGGCAATTGGCTCACGTATTTTTTCCCCCGACAAGTACTCAGGGTGACCAGGATTCCAAATAACTAGATTAGTTTTTGAGACTATTATTAGACTTAGTTTTCTAATATTTTATAAATGAATGTTTTGGGCCTATTTTGGCATTTATTCTTAGAAGTATAGATTATGTTAATATGGAATTCATTTAATTTAAATTGGTGAATGTGACAGATGAAATTCAATCTATTTGGACATATTTTGAGGTTTATTGGAAGATTGTATTTATTATGTTAGTGCGTGACATCCTTTTCCTTTGAGAAAGTGGGTGTTACACAAGTACTCTAGAGAACACAAGCAAACAAAAAAACCTAAATTTAACAGCGCCATTTCCATCTTAACAAACAAAAAAAAGGGAATATTTCCCCAAAATCTGAACTTGTACAGAAAATTATCAAGTACAATATATATACACAAAATGTATATCTGCAAAAAAGCATTACAGTTTGTCTCTAGAGTATACCTGGGTGAGGGTTTGCGTGCAGTGTAAGCAGAGACAACTGGATAAAAACGGTAGCCAATTAGATAGAAACTCCGGCGCGATTCGGAGTTCGTCGGCGTCGTAGTTCAGTAAAAACGACTCACCCGTACGAGCTTGAACTTCATTCATTCACCAAGCGGATCAACTCAGATGGAATCGAATGAAGAGTCGCAATGAAGAGTGTGAAGTTTAGTATTGCTTGTGTGCTGTGCGTTCCTTTTTCTTTTTTGGTTTTTGTATTTTTAGAGAGAGAAACGGTGGGAAGTTAAAGACGAGAATATATACTACTCCCAATTATTCCTAATTATTATTTGTCGTTTTAAACTTTTTTTTTTTTGTTATTCTTAATTATTTATCGTTTGTGGTAATTTAAGAGAATTAATTATTATTTTTTTTAAATTATCCTTTATTACTCCACTTAATTTTTTGATCCATATTTATCATTATCCTATATTATTCCACTCTCAAGTCTTTCTCTCCTTTTCCCAATAAAGCTCTTTTATTATGAGATAAGTGAGGTAAAAGGTATTATAAATAATTGATAGTATAATTAATATTTTTCAATCATTTGTGCATATATCTAAAACGATCTGTATTAAGTTAAGAGGGAGTAAATACTACTAAAGTACTGATATAGTAGGATTAGGTTTTAACTTTGGAAATTGATATTTCCAACGATAAAAATGATATTCTACAATGTCCCTCCCACCTAAATAGGATGTCTTATAAAAATATTAATTTTTACGTGTGTAAATAATAATTTTCTTAATTTTTTTAAAATAAATCTGATAAATTTTTAAATTTAAAATTAGAATTAATCAATTTAATTTTAGGCGATATAACTACGCTTTTTTTTAATATTTTAACATGATTTTTCTTAAATGAAAATATTATATTTTCATAGAAATACCTTGTGAAAATTATGAACTATCTAAAAATCATTAATAATTGCAATATCTATTGTTTCCAAAATTTAATAAATCATATTAATTGTAAATGAAAAAACAATTTAAATTGACATTAAATTTAGGAATAAATAAAAGAGTGTGAATTTAGTACTTGACTATAGTTTTGTGAACGAATAAAAAGTGCCAGTGGCAGCAACAGCAGCAGCAAAAACTGTCGATGCATCACTGCCACTTCCAACCCCTGAAACACCGTCCAGAGTTGGTTCAAAAGAGGGTTAGGTTAAGGAGAGGTAGAAAACAGCAGAAAACGGTGGTGCCAATGGTTTGCCTGAGAAACCACAAAGGCTTCCAAAAGACTGGGCCCTGACCGAGAAGGCGATAGAGCTGCTGTATGTGGGAGAAAAAGGACTGTTGTTCTGGATCAACAAATTTGCTTATGCTACAATCTTAATCATAATTGGGGCATGGATACTGTTTCGGTTTGTTGGTCCTGCTCTCGATCTCTACCAGCTGGACACCCCTACTCTGTCTCCTTCCTCATCTTGAAGGTAATAAGGAGTTATTGCCTAAATAAGTCACCAGAGGCTCCATATTTTTCTGCTGCTGCTTTACATTTTTTAGGATTGGGGAGACAGAAATCTACGTAATGCTAAGAACTTTAATGAAAGTTAAAAGATTTACATCTTTTCATTTCACACATTTTTTTTCCTCCAGTTTTTGTAGCAAAGGGTGTGCACAAATTAAATTTCAATCAATTTTAGTAATCTTTTGGTTTTCATCTGCTGACAAAAAGAGATGGTATCTAGAAAATAAAAAACACAATACAATAATAACATCCACTAGATTGAAGGTCCGTTGACAACTCGTTACTGCTAAATAAACTCAACACACACTACAAAACAAAACCAAAATCAAAACCATTAAGCTGTTGATTACATTCATCTAGGAACAAAAGAAAATAAATCAAAACCTCAACTAATACCTCGCTATGTGACACTAACTGGTTCGGCAAGTGTCTCTCTCAGTGTCTTGCACCTGCAAACAGGATGTTTCCACCATTTACCACAGCAATTGTGAAATTCAAAGACAGCAGATAATATTTTCTGTATAGTTAACTTTAGATGATCATTATTGTATCTTAATAGTAAAAACATAAATCAAGTTGTTTGTATAGTTCTTATTTTCAATCTAATTATCGTTTTTCCATGGCATCTTAACAGACTCTTTGTAGTAAAAAAAATAGTGAGATCGCCCAAAAATAGTAAATATTATCAGTCGTTCAACATTTTATGTTATGTATGCATTGTTTTCTATGGCGCTTCCATTTTTATCTTGCTGAAAAGATTAATTACTGATATAAGAATTTATATAAGTGGCAAACATATTGTTCTCCAAACTTGCAAATAGTCAGAAGAAACCCATTCAGGGTTGAAGTAAGTTGTCAAAATGCAAACCTGTTACACTGAGCTCGAGATGCATAATTGTGATTGTTGCAATTCGTGCACATCCAATCCCCGTCACGCCATTGCTTAGCTCTGAGAGACAAGATTAGTGATTGTATTAGAGATCTCAAACCACAAAAAAAATTGAAAATAATACTCCCTCCGTCCCATAATATGACGTTTTAGAGTAGTGCAAAAGAATTAAGGAAATGATTGTATAACATTACATATAATATTAATTGTCTATAATACCCTTTACCATATACTTATCTTATTCTCTCTCTCATTTGTAACATTTTCTCATGAGGGGTAATTTTAGAAAGATTGTGGTTAATTCTACTAGATTATATAAAACGTCAAATAATTTGAGAAAAATGAAATCATCTAAAACGTCATATATTATGGGACGGAGGGAGTACATGCTTAGTGTTTACTGTTTAGAATCCAATTTTGCTCGGTTTGTAAAGTGTGTGCATATACTCTTCCCAGCACATAAAATATACAGATAGATTTACACTTGATTTTGCCTGCCTCATAAATCAAAGATAAATAAATAATTATGTATTATAACAGAAAATATTATCAGGAACTTCAAGTTATCATCGCTGCTTCTTGAAACTTATCATTCTATATATACAACCAAAATATCAGTCAAAGATATATATACAATCAACAGAATTCAGAACGCAAGAAGCAAAATAAACAAATCCCATACGGTTGTTACTAGTCTAGTTGAGCTTCATAATTTGATCATTCTTGAGTTCTCACAACGATACTATCCATGAATAAATGGAGTTTGAGAGTACTACTGTACTAGGATGAACTAAGTCCAATTCTTACCCTTTCCCAAGGAGTGCAGGTGTCGTCACTAGCTGTGGCAACTGCAGGTTGACTTGCAAATTTGGAGTTGCCGATGAATTTCCACCAGGATAGGGTGGATACACACCAGTAGTTTGATTGACACCAGAACTTGCATTCTGCTGGAATAATGGGTATGCTTGCTGCAGCCCAAAAGTCTGTGCATTCAGAAATTTGGAAAGTTACAGATGGGCAAAAAATTTATATTTAATCTAAAATTCTAAGCCAGAAATAGAATCTTACATGTCCTGCATTCAGTCTTTTGTTATCCCAGTCCTGAACAAATTCTTCTGATGCTAAACGTTTTGTTCCAATTGCTTTAACAAAAGAAAAGGTTGGAAGAGAGTACCAGTCAGTTTTAGCACACGTTTATGCCACTATTTTCAAACTCAAATATAAATGTCGATTTTCTAACATTCAAATCAAGAGGGGGGAAATATTAACTGAAAACAAACATAAGCTTCTTCACAATGAAATTAATAAGAATACTCATAATTAATATGACAGATTGTTTATTCATCACATTCAACTAACAATAAGGCAGCATTATTAATTAGACTTGTGAAAGAAAAATATGTAGTAGCATTTGAACCAAACATAATCTAAAGAGATTTATCTGCAAAAACTGGTAAGAAAACCTTTATAGCAACAGAAGACAAAAAATTCTAATGTCTCAGAAAACATTGAGTAATAGCAAAACTGATTCTTACAAAGGAAAGGTCAAACATTCAACCAACAAGAACTTTTATTTTCAATCCACAGACAAACTAAAGAAACGGGTGTACCTGGCGGCATAGAATCATTGCATTTTTTGCACTGCAAATGAAACAACAGCCACACATGATCATTACAAAGACAATTTCCAAATCTAAAACACTTTTTAGTCAGTTGGCAACTCATGAATTATTAAGTTGCATTGCCATACCTGCACACGAGAAGAATAGTTGTGAAATCCACATTTGCAGATCCAGTCACCATTTCGCCATCCTTTCTGAACCATTAGTTGATTTTCTTGGATTGTATTTGGCACTCCATTGTTGTGGTTCCCACCTAAAGGCCAAGTAGAAACCGTATGAAGTCCAAACTTATCAGCTGTCTGATCTCCATATTTATCAGCCCCACGCAAAGGCCAACCAGAGATTGAAGGTAGTGACTGTCGGAGAGCTCCACTGCCAAAAAATTCCAGATTCATCTTTTGTTCCTGTACTCCTGGTGCCCTGGCAAAATAATGTGGATGAGTTGGCAGAGAAGCTCCAGGCATTGCAATTGTTGGCATGGCTGCTAACTCCTTTGGTTGCCCACACTTTTTGCACTTTTCTCTTGAGGCATAATTGTTGTTAGTGCAACCTATTGACCCATTGCAACACACGCGCAACCCACCCAAGAAAGAGGAAAAAGAAGCCAAGAATACGCACACCATCACAAACCAAAATATACATATGAAAAACGCAAAATACGAACCTAATCGATAACAACCTTTAAATCTAAACTTCAAAACATTATAGATTCCATATAGGCAAGCAACATCAACTAACAGAAGTTTATCGCATCCGCAGTAATCAAAAATGGATTATTCAGATTATATATAACATAAAGGTATACACGGTCAATCCTCCAACAAGTATACAATCAGCTTCCAGAAATACTGACTATTCTCCATGGTTGCTATTTCATTATTGCATTCCAAGAATTAGCAACTTCCTTGAATCAAACTAAACATTAAAAATTATTATCAATTAAATGAATATGTATTTTATGTTTGTTTTTAGGGTACATGTTTTAGGGACTCGCTTAAAGTGACTCTACAGTTATATGATCAAGTGCTTGCAAGGAATAGAAACATAGATAGGGGTCAAGTAAATACCATTAGAAGATATATTCGAATAAACAAAATTTTACACTTCAAATCAAGATTTTTTTGATAAGTAACTTTAATCAAGAGTTTATGTATTCTTTACCAAAAAGAAGGATAAATATTGTAATTAACAGTTTAATTGGCAAAAGAAGATAAGCGGGGTTGGTAAATTGCATATATGAGTGACGCTCACAAGTTACAAGTTGGCGCAATAATATGTGACATTGAACAACAAATTGTGATAATGATGTTAATGGGAAAATAATGGGTTTAGGAAAATGGAAATATACCTAGCCTCATGTGTTCCACTCCCTCCTTGTTTCAAACATACAATAAGGCTTTGTCACTACCCTTCCCCTTCTCATTCATTTCAAGCACAGAAAAAGTTATTTTAAACTTATATTAGCTGTAATGCATCCTACGCTTCCCAATTTTAATTTTAATTATTGTTATTATTTTTTAATTCTGATATGTATTTCTCTATCGAAGTCCTAACTTGTTTGTTCCAATACACCTTCAAAAGTTAAGATTCCAAAGCTTTCAAACCCAAAACCCAATGGGAACGAGAGTAATATTAAAAATTATCATACCAAAGCGAAATTCAGCCTGAACAACATACACAAATTAAACACATACATATGTAAGTATGAGATGGTGGGGAAGTAGGTAAAAGAGAATACTAACCAGAGCAGATCCAATCACCAATACGAGGGAGCCATTTAGAATCGGGAGGGGTTTTGTTGTCGACGAGAAGGCGGGGCTGCTTACACCTGTTGCAGAAGGATCTGAAGGCATAATTCCTATTCCTACATCCACTGCACTCCCAATCTCCTTCTCTCCCTTCCCCTCCTTTCATCTCTTTTATATTAAAAATATATGTGTATATATTCGCTCTATCTGTAATTCCTTGTACATATATTTATGAACGTATCGCGCTTTTTGAATTATGAAAATTCAGACATTACTGGACTTTCTCTCTCTCTCTCTCCCCTGATAAAAAAGTAAACAGGTCAGGCAAAGGGTTTTGAAGGGATTTTCTGATACGGACGCTTTTCCGCTATTTGCACACCCTCACTAGGTCCCCCTGTCTATGCATGGTAATTTTTTATTATTTTACCTCCCACGAGTATTTAGTAATTAACTACTACTATTTATTTGAAGAAGTTTGTAATGATATATACAACAAATAGGATGGAATAAAATAAAAAAAAATATTACTAGTATATTTGGTAATTATTCTTGTGGATAAATCATTTCGTTGAAATGAAAATTGATTATATTCTCTTATCTTATTTTATGTGAAGAGTGATAGAATAAAATTTATTTTAATAAAATGAATATATATAGCAATTTTGTCATCCTATTACACCCGTATTTATCACCAACCACTAAACATACAAGCTTTAAAATATTTTTATGTGTGTATTTTAATCTTTTGATGAACTTTATTTAATTTGTATTATTCCAATTAAAGAATATGGTAATTATAGATTTATGTATTAGTTGATATTAGTGTTTAAGCAAAATGTCAATATTCTTTGTATTTCTAATATTCATCATCGTGCAAGATAACTTCCCATGCTAAGCTTTTCATTAAAAACTCAAACTAGGTAGATTGTTGATCTGAAAAATCATAAGCACAATTTAAGATTTGTCAGGTTATTAGTTAAAATAATAACTCAATATTACATAAAAATATTTTTAGTCCAGTGTCGCTGTTATGACATCAATTTTCTGACGTAACATTATCAATTAGACGTAATCATAAAAAAATTAAAAATTTAATTCACTAATAGAAAAAATTGAGAAGACAATTCTTAAAGTAAAAAAAATTTAAAAATTTAATACCCTAATTAAAAAAATTAAGAAGACAATTTCTAAATTGAAAAAAACAAAATTAATCCTTTAATTAAAAAAATAATCCTTAAAATAGAATTTTTTTTAAAAAAATTCAGAATTAATCCATATTTAGACCTTTATATAGTTGTAAGTATCATGCTTACATTCATAAATGAGAAAGTTATCATGCTTGATAAGAACACAACGGTAAATTGGCCACAGCAACAAAGTAAAAAAATAAGAGTTTTTCTCTAGGTCATTATTAAAAGTGGACATAAAAATTAAATATGAATATACTATTTAAATTTTAACCACGATTAAATTAAATGTCAAAATATAAAATTCAAATACTCCCCTGTCTTCCATTTTCGGGTAGAGTTTTTGAAAAAACAAACAATAACTATTACCAACCCCAAACATTGTGCTCATCTTGGTCTGCTCATCAATCATTGTCTTCGGGATTGGAAGCTCCCAAATTTTGTTCAAAATCAGAAGGTATCTCTTTCCCTTTATTCGTCTAATCTAAAGTTTCCTTAAAATTTTTAATCGAAAGCTGCCTACTTTTCTAAGAATTTATTGTCCCTTGCCTATCTTGATTTCCTCATGAAGCATTTTCATGTATTGCGGCCGATCAGCTTCTCGATATTGTTTGTTTCTGTAAGACTTAGTTTTTTTTCTTCTGGGAAATTATTATTTTTGTGGGTATGTGTGAGTTGGTTAAATCAAGCTTTTAATCTAGGGTTTATCCATGAATAGTTCATGTTAGCTAGATCACTTGATTTGTAAGTTAATGTGACTGAGCGAGTTTCTTTATCTTGAATTTGGTTAATTTCACTGTAACGTGTTTCTTGTCTGGTAATAAATGGATATTTTTTGTTGGGATAGTAGTATGTGGGGGAGATTTATCTTCCCCAGCTTCACAAGATATTTGTTTAAAAGATTTTGATTTATTTTTGGATTTTAGCTGTATTTAAGTTCCATCTTCAGTCTTTCATGTCTAATGCAATTACTTATGTTCTTCAAGCTTATTGCTCTTTTCCCATCGGAAATTAGTTTTATAGGTCACGAAGTCATATATATATATATATTTCTAAGACAGCACTCCCTCCTATCCAAATTATAAGATCATTTCAAAATTCAATTTAAAACATTTTCAAACTCAAAATGATGAGATTCATTAAAAATTACAAAAAAATAAATCTTATTATTAGAAATAATTTTTACATAGTTTACAAATCATTGTATTGACTAAAACTAAATGAATCCGTGTCAATTTTGAATTTGAAAGTGCTTTAAATTAATTTCAAAAAGTCAATAATGATCTTATATTTTGGAATGATGGAGTATTTAAAAAACTTATTTGATCCCATTTTTTCTATTTCACAAATAATTTTTCTTTATTGAAACCCCGTTTTGGGGATGCAATACAAGGACAATGATTCTTGTAATCAAGTACATTTTATAACGACAATAAACTCAATGAGAAATTACAATAATCCATCAAGCTTCATGTGAAAAAGAAAACAAAATTCGCATAAAGGAAAAAATAAACTCACACAAAGGGGACAGCCGAACTTGAGACCTAAAGGTTTCATGTCTTCAGTTTTAACTATTAGGCTAATACCTTTTTGGCCTATTTCATGAATTAGTTTAGTCTTTCTTATGTGTGCCTATATATGATTATTTGTTTTTATTTCAAATATTACTCAATAATATCCTATACCTAAAAATGTATTCTAAAAGTGTTACTTTCCCCCCCCCAAACACCCCGTGGTAGTGATTTGTTGAACTTGCAAGTTTTGATTATCATGATCAGTTAAACTTTAACATGTGTTCTCATTTTCTTTTTATCCTTTTCTCTATATAGCATCTGATCAAATTGATATGGTTTTTCTCTTCTTCATTGAAATATATGAAATTTGGTGTTCCAGTTAGATTGTTTTAATTTCAAATCTCTAATTGCCCAAAACAGAATGTCTGTATCACGTTTATTAGGTTGTGTTTTACATTTAGTTGTTACATATCAGCTATATACAATTCAAGAAAAAGAGCCATGACCGCAGAGAAAGATGTAGACTTGTCAACTTTGAAGTCTCAATTAAGCCAAACAAACATAATTTGGAAGCAGGAGATTGAAAAAAAGCAGTCCCAAGTGGTTGTGTTACAAACAAAACTTATGGAGGTGAAAGCTTGTATACACGGGTCAGGGGAAGATGCAAAAAAGGAGTTAGAGGTTCTTTGGCGGAGGGTGAAAACCACAGCAACATTGTTGACATACTTGAGATCGAAGGCAAGAATCATGGCAGTTCCACACTTAGCTCATTCCTCCTGTGGCATCAAACGATTAGAAGGGGTGGGGCTTGTTGACAAAAGTGGTACACCAGTATCTGGTTGGTCAAAGAATGTTGATCTTTCTTCCTTTGACAGTCCAGGTCTAGATGTGGAAACATGGATTGGCATCAATAATTATCCTGGTGCCCTTGATGAACAGGATGGCACTTATATTAGTGAGATACTGAAGAGTGTACAAATGGTCACAGATGTAATGGAATCTCTTGTCAAAAGGATTATAATGGCAGAATCTGAGACTGCTAGTGAAAAAGAGAAGGTAACAATAGGACAAGAAGAGATCAGAAAGAAGGCTTTCCAAATTGAAAACATGTCTATAAAGTTAGACGAGCTGGAAAAGTTTGCAGTAGGTACGAATGGCATTCTGAGTGAAATGCGGCAGAGGGTTGATGATTTAGTGGAAGAAACTTCTAGACAGAAGCAGCGAGCTGCCGAAAATGAGCAGGAGCTTTCCCGTGTCAAGCAAGACTTTGAATCTTTGAAATCCTATGTTAGTAGTCTCATTAGCGTAAGAGAAACACTTCTTTCATCAGAGAAGCAGTTTCAAACTATCGAGAGGCTTTTTGAAAGGTTAGTATGTTTTCTTTACCTCAAAAGATCAAATTAGTTGACTATACTTTATCTTTGGCATTGTTGCTACTACATGCTATACCCATTACCCCTTTATAATGAAGTTTGTATACTGCTACTACTTTCTGCATTTGCATGCGTTTTTAGTATAAATGTGGTTTACGGTCATCGTCACTCAGTAGTTTTAGATTGTGCAGAATATGTGTGTAAGGAGTTAACAATCATTTATCTTGCTCTGCTGATCTTCCTATGGTCCTTTCTGTGTGTCATTGCTTTTGAATCATTTTCTTTTGGCTTGAATTTTTGTCGTTACTTTGTCCTTTCTTTTAATGGATTTGTTTGTATGCCTGGAGAGGCGTCTTCTTAAGAACATGAATTGTTTTCATTTTTTATTATATATATTCAGAACTTTTCCTTCTTGAATGGGTCTGGCGAAGTATTATGCTTCTAGGTAAACATTTGGAATTTGTGAAATTACTCCCTAGCTGGACAACTTATAAATCTTGTACTCCATATAATTTTTCTAGTTCTGTTTTGGAGCAGGCTAGTTGCAAAGACAACACAGTTAGAGAGTGAGAAGATGCAAAAAGAGACTGAAGTCCAGAAACTTATGGATGAGAATGTGAAGTTGAGCACTCTTCTTGATAAAAAAGAGGCCCAACTCTTGGCCATGAATGAACAGTGCAAGGTAATGGCCCTGAGTGGTTCTAGTATTTAGTTTGGCAGGCTTAGGATTCATGTTGCTGAATGGTTTTTTGACTTAAACATCACGCTGAACTTACAGTTTAGTCCATGAGAACGATGTAACAGAAAACTTGTGTAGGGTTGTTACATCTAATGTATCATGGAGAGGCCCCATTAAACCTGTATTGAGTTGGAAAACTTATGTAGGAGCTATTTCTTCAAGTGTACCATAGGTGTTTTTAACTTGTAATTAATCAATATGATTGAGGTGCTCTGCTTGTCTGGAGCCAAAGAAATTCTGTTGGAGTGCAAACGTGTTTGAATCAACATCGGTGCACTTGCTTCCTTGGCTTATTGTTTTGGTAAGTAGATTTGTTCATTGCTGCTTTAAACAGTCGTATAATTTAGTACGATATAGTATGATTTATGTTGTTGATGAATTTGTTGCACACCATGTCTTATACCTTCCATTTCTTATGGTTTCTTTCCTTTCTTTTAACAACAAAGCTAGAAATAGCACATTATTTTATAGTATCCTTTTTAATCTAATCTATCTTAAAAATATTAATACGGTCTTTGGAAACAATAGCTCAAACTTATGTGACAGAGCTGTTTTGTGGTAACAGTAATGGTAGTTGGTTAGTTGTAAAATGTTATATGGGGCTATTATAAGGAGCTTTTTACTGAATTCTGTCAATCTGCCTCTGATCTTTGAAACCTGATTGCGTGTTTGAATGTTTTCCACACACATTGTACCTCCCTCTCAGCCTCCTGTTGGTCTTTGAAATCTGATCAAGTGTTTTAATGTTTGCTCAGCTCAAGCTTAGACACTTGATAAGGTAACATTTACCTTCCCACAATTTTAATGGTAATTAAAGAGTTGCTAAGTTTTCTTTTGAAAATAGAAGGTACGCAGAGAAAAAATAACAAAAATGAATTATATGTGTATATATATAATGTAGGCTTAAATATGAATTAATACCCTAAACTATAGGACATATTCCACTTCGGTGATCCACCTTTCAATTTTGTCAATTAGGTTATTAAACTATCAATTTTTTCCAATTATACAAATTGAGCACGCCACGTCAGCAATTGCTGACATGGCTAATTTAAGTGGGGTCTTAAGCAGCTTATGTGGCAAAAAAATTTATTTTTTATTCATTACATAAATAAATCTGTTTAAATAAAGGGCAAAATCGTCAAAACACATTAACATAACAAATTAATATAAAACATTTCTTTATCTCTCTCCCTATTTTCCTCTCTCCCAGAAAGTCGAATGAGCCACCACAACCGCCGTCGTACCAGAAAGTCTTCGATCAAGAATGCCGCCTCTGCCGCCCCTGCCGCCGGTAATTCCGCCGAAGAGAAAAACAGTGATTCTCGATCTGAAAAACAGTTAAGCAGGGGATTATTTTACTTTCTTCTTCACAGACCCCTTTGTTATTCAAAGAACACAACCACAGATCATAAACTAAAGAAGAAACTAACATGAAGAAAATACACAGAAATACCAAATAAACTGCCATCCATACCAACAATTTATACACATAAATAAATTTAATACCTCTAAATAATAAACCCACAACCATCATCTTCTTAAAAGATTGGATTTTGACCAACAAATATCCACCAATATAGGAGACAATTACACATATATAACAAGAATTACTAAGCATTTTACAAAGATGAAGCACAAGCATAGAAAATAAGTAGAAAATTGAGGTTAGTCTGCTCAAAAAAACTTACTGAACTCGGAGAAGAAGAGCATAATAACGGAGGAAACAAACGTGATAACACCACCGGATAGCCCACAATTATTCTACTGGATCAAAACACGAAAACCCAAATATTTATTCAAATAATTTCATACAATTTATACATTAAATAGGAAATCCTTGTGTTTCTCTCTCATACAGAACACAGCCGGCGTCGGAGTTTTTCAATCGAGTTTGGGGATTCGGTAGTATTTATGAAGTAAGTTTTCATTGAAATGTCAAATTAACAAACAAGATAGAGAGGTTTAAAAGAGAGAAAATGGAGGTGAGTTAGGGTTTTGAAGTGTCTAGATTTGGGCTTTGCTTCGGGGGAACTGAATTTGGAATGTGGGTATGGGAAGAAGAGGGATTTTAGTGAAGCCCTACCTCAGCCCTACCGGCCTCCTCGCTTACGCCGCCAGCACCAGCATCACCTCTCCTCTTCCTCGACACCGCCGATTCCAAGCTCGGCATCCAAGACATCTGCTGGATCCAGCGACGACGATGACGATGACGATTCGGTGACCGGACTTGGAGGGGAGAGAATGAAATCGGATTGATGATTTTGCTTCAAAGCTTCATTATCAACTTCATTATCAAAACTTCGATGATCGGAAATAATGAGAGATTGACTGATGGATTTAGATCTTTATCGATTTGGTTTAGATCGATTGTCTGATATAAGGATATATGTTTGTTTGTTTTGTATTAATCGATCGAAAATAATTAGGGCTTTTAAGATCTTGACCATTTTGCCCATGCTAATAAAATGATTTGATTATGTAATGAATATTAAATTATTTATTTGCCACATAAGCTTGTTAAAACCCCACTTAAATCAGCCATGTCAGCAATTGCTGACGTGGCGTGTTTAATTTGTGTAATTGGAAAAAATTGATAGTTTAATAACCTAATTGACAAAATTGAAAGGTAAATCACCGAAGTGGAATATGCCCTATAGTTTAGGGTATTAATTCATATTTAAGCCTATAATGTATTTATGTGTTTTTTCATATTTTTCTTTTATCATTTTTGGGGATGTGAGGGCAGGTTTTATTTTGGCATGCATAGGTGTGTCGTAAGAGCCGACTGACTAAAGCTTTCTATATAACAATGGTATATGATTATGTAATTTCTGAACTGGTAGAAAATTATAACCAAATCTCTATCTCTGGTGTTAAAAGTTGAGAATTGGTGGTGAATTCCCTTTCACATTGTTCACTTAGTGAGGATAATGTTTTTTACTATCTTCGTACCAAAATATAAGATCACTTACCTTTTTATTTTACAGAAGCAAGTGATCTTATATTTTAAAATGGAGGAAGCGTGTGGTTTTATCAAGTGGAAATTTATATCTTGATCTTTTGCTTCATGTTTTTTTTAATTGTATGTGCAAGCTAAACTGTAGTATAATTAGTTCCAGATGAGCCAAGTTTGTATTCTATTGCACTTTATAATTTTGTGATGATTGTGATGGGCTATTAGTTTACCTTATCTAGTGTCCTTAATGCTCTTATATTTTCAACTTTTGTGCTTTGATTATTCTCTTGTCCATGTCTGCAATCTCTAGGGTTTCCTATCTACATTCTGAAATGTGAATGGGATCCCTTTACTGTATGTCTAGCTGGGGGTTGAGGTATGGTGGGGGAAGAGGATGTGTGCTTAGTCAAGCTCATTAGACTTGTAATGTTTTTGGATTGACTTAAGTTTTTATGGATACAGAAGCCTACCTTTCTGCAAACCTCCTGTTTGAAAGAGCCAATAAAGATGTAGTCACGATCGACAATGTATCAGTTGCCAAAGTCTGACAAGGGAGATGTGCATAAACGGTTTCCAAGTAAGTAGTTATGAACTTGTAGATTTTTGGGATTTTTTAGTTTCAAAGTCTGAGAGTGACTCATTTGGATGGGTTAGGATAAACTTGTGGTAGCCACTTGCTCCTTTTGTTCTTTAGAAGAGGTGTTCTGAAGGTAAAGAGTAACATGGCCTTCTCATGCTGATGATAAGAAGTTCAACAATTTGAATATTCATTTTGTTGATTACTGTTATGGTCTTTACCTCCTGAAATGGCAATGATATTGCTAGCCTGTCCTTTTGGATTTTGTCCATTGACATTGTTCTCTAATTCTTTCAACTTCTTGGTTGATTTTCCTTTATTTTTATTTCTTGTTGAGAGCTGTTCCATTCACAGACTGATAGACGGTTGAGTTCTCACATAATTTATTCAACTATTAGTGGAAGTTGTTTTTGCCGTCGAGTCTGTCAAGTTCCAAAGTTTACTGTTCAAATTACTATTAAGGCAAAAGGTTCTGACAATGGAATAAAAGTGTGAAGAGTGGTTAACATGGAGTTAATTTTGATCAATTGACCAATATAGCATCGATACATAGGTCAGAAGGCGATCTCTCTATGTGTGTAAATACCATATTGGTCAATTGACCAACTTACCATGAAATTAACTTCAGATAACCACATACAAAAGTGTTGAAGCCAAAAGAGCAACATTATTTTATAGTTTTTGAGACCATGCCCTTTAGGCCTTAGAACATGGCGTTTTCTTATGTACCAAAACTAGTGGCTCTCCGTTTTAGTAGGAAAAAATTACATATAGGTCTGCTAGCATCTTCGGGGTTTCTGTGGCAGAGATGTTAAGCTTCGACAGCAGGCCACATGGGAAGGCCTTTATTGTTAAAAACAAAAAATCTTAAATATATTTTTAAACTATTAATATTAAATGCATCTCTCCAGTTTGCTTTCGGCCTAGTCTAGCAGCTGCCTTGCCTGGTCGTCTAGTTTAGTTGTTTTGGTGTTATTATTTTTTGGACTGATATACTTCTTCCGTTAAGAAATAGACTGATCAGTTCCTCCTAATTTAAAAGTGCTGAAGGAAGAATGTCTTTGTCAGAGCGTTGGAATTTAGAGAAAAATGCAAACCCTTTTCATTTATCTTCTAGACTTGTACTCAACTTAAAACTTTATTTGCAACAAGTTAAAACGAACACTTCCTTTTGAAAAAATAAAAATAGAATATAACTATGCCAAATTAAGTGTGTTGGGTTGCATATAAGCACACAGAAGGATTTTAGCCTTTTAGGGTTGGCCGGTTGGTGGGGGCATGAGGTTTTTAGTAGAGAGGCAATATGCCCAATGGGGGTGTGAGGTACAAGAAGTAGCCCAAACATCCAATGCCTAATGCTACTTCTCTCTTCCCACACTCCACATGAGTGACTTAATTCCATCCCTCCTTAAAATACCTCAACCCCCCCTTCATTTCTAATTCACCCCTTTTCACACCAATATACATATATACACTATTACTTGTTTTAGCAGGAAAATTAAAATATATATGATGGGTGGTCTGAAGAAATTAAAGAAGCAAAGTGAAACGGGAGTCATCAAACAAATCATCCAAAGATGTTGGAGTTTTGGAAAGAACGGGGCTTCTAATGGTCTGCCTGATGACTTACCAAGAGGCCATTTTGCAGTTTACGTGGGAGAAAATAGAAGCAGGTACATTGTTCCCATTTCATGGTTGGGTCACCCGGAGTTTCAAAACTTACTCCACAGAGCTGAAGAAGAATTCGGGTTTAATCAACACATGGGCCTTACCATTCCTTGTCTTGAGCTTGATTTTCCCTCTCTCATCTCCATCATATTCTAGTTTTAGGCTAATCTAATCTAATTCAATTCAGTGGGTGGTATGCAACTGTGCATTACATGGGTGTAAACTTATTACTCCCTCCGTTCCTAAATAAGTGTCATTTAAAGTTTTTGCACATGGATTAAGAAAGTCATTTAATACTATTATTTAACAGTTAAAATATGTGTAAAATTTCATCACTACCCCTTTATGGGAAGTTGAAAACTATTAATACTAAAGGTGAAAATTTCTTCGGAGGTAAGGGTAATATAGGAAAGTAAATAATTTATTTTCCTAGAAAGTTATAAACGATAGATAATTTGGAACAAATTTTTTCTTCCAAAACGTCACTTATTTAAGAATAGAAAGAGTAATAAATAAATCCAAATAGGATAGGAGGATACTTACTTGTACGTACATGTCTTTCTCTTTCTTTATATTTGTTGGAGTGACGCATGTTTGGGTGTATAAGAATATACGGTCCGGATCTTAAGCTCACCCCTTATCTAACTCACCCGAGCTCACCCCCCTTTAGCGACGGACCCGACGACGGTTCGGTCATACTACCGTCGTCTATACTTTTAGCGACGGACAACATATAGCGTCGTTAAAAGTATAGACAACGATTGTATGACCGAACCGTCGTCGGGTCCGTCGCTAAAGGGGGGTGAGCTCGGGTGAGTTGGATAATGGGTGAGTTTAATATCCGGACTATAAGAATATAATAGGAGTCCTATTCAATTTTGGGATAGAATTAAGGAGTAATGATAAAAGTATCCCATGAGGTTGACAATTATATTCCCTTTGGCCGTTCCTTAATATAAGTCGTTTTAGAGAAATATTTTTATTCTTAAATATAAGTCGTTTGAGAATTTCAAGTAAGTATTAATTGCTTAGTTTTCAATATTATCCCAAGTAATAAATATAATTTTGGTTCTCTCACTATTTTTTGCCTAATAAATAACTCTCTTTTTCCAATGCAAGGGTAATATAGACAATTGGTAGTATATTTAATGCTTTACAATAATTTCCTTAATACTTGTGCACAACTCAATCATTTCCTTAATACTTGTGCACAACTCTAAAACGACTTATATTAAGGAACGGAGGGAGTATTAGCTTGAGATATGGTTTGACTTTAGTTGACCGTATAAATACAATAACTTATACAACAACAAATGTACGCCTATTACCCATATTATATTTATTTTTTTGACTTTTTCTTTCTCTCCTCTTCTTCATCTTCAATCTCTCTCTTGAAGGGTGGTTTCTTGTAAAGAGAATCCTGGCAAATGGAAGTTGAGCAGCCCCACCTAAGTGCGAAAGGAAAATGTATCACAAAAGAGCAAGAGAACAACACGCACAAAGAGAGATTTGTAATGATAAAAGTTCATTGCTGACGTATAAATATTAAAGACAGTAGGGGATTAAATCTTCATCTGCGTTAGTTTTTGGATTAGTTCCTTCTTCATATTTTATCAAGGGTTTTAAATCATTGATCTTCAATCCTTCGTCTCACCATCTTTTATCATTATAATCTATATTATTATTTTTCTCAGTAAATTCGAAGAATATTTAGAGGGCATCAATTTGGGATGATTCATTCAGATGATTTCCAATTAGGCCATGGCTAAGTTAAACCAATTGAATTTAATATTTGTGAGGGAGAATAGATGATAATGGTGAATCAAATGATGATTCAATTTGAGCATGTGTTTTTTTGGGTTAAAGTTGAAGAAGAGGAGAGGAATCTGAGATTTTTCTGGGGTGTTTGCAGTTTGGTACATACTACATAATACATAGTTTGGTTGTATAGAGAGAAATGATGAATTTGAAAATAACACAGAAAAAGGCATATGGAATTTCAGATTTGTGAGGGAGAATAGATGATAATAGTGAACCAAAGGATGATACAATTTGGAGTATTTTCGACATAAATCACGTTCAAATTTCTAGATTCTATCTAAAATTTCCCAGCTTTCTCAAAATAAGCCAAACGCCAATTAATTCAATTGGCGTTTAAATTTGAAAATCAAATCAGACACCAATTCAAGTGGCGTTGGACCGTTGAAAATTAATTTATTAACTTAATCAAATTATTATATTAACTTAACCAATTTTTTTTTAAATACACGTTCTAAAAAAAAAATAATTATCCTAATTTTTTTTAGAAGGCACAAACGCCGGTTTAAATGGCGTTAGTTGGGAATTTTTTTTATTTATTAAGCAAATTTGAAAAAAGCTGGTGTCAGAGAGAGAGAGAGGTTGTAAACGCCACTTGAATTGGCGTTTGATTTTTATTTTTTTATAACAAAGTTGTCAGAGAGAGAGAGTGAACGGCACTTGAATTGGCGTTGGAATCATTTTTTTTTATTTTTTTTAAGCAAAATGATGTCAAGAAGTAAATTTAAAAGAGAGAGACAGAGTTTAACACCACTTGAATTGGCGTTTGAAATATTATTTTATTTATTTTAAAAAGCAAAAATGTGAGAAAGCTAGTAGTCATTTCATTAGGAAATGGTGAGATTTTCAATTGATTGAGCTATAGAGTTGCCATTAGGAATCCATGCATGAATAGTCCAAGCAAATTCAAAACGGAAAGGTTTAATGGAAGTGATACCTGAAGTAGTGTTTATTAATATAGGCTAGGGCTGTGATGGGTTCTTGGCAAATGTAGGACAATGGCTTCCGGAAACAAGTAAGGTGAATGCAGGTCCTTGAACAACCCGAATCCAACAAATTTATATCTTTTAGTACTAATACTTAACGGAAAACCTCCATTCTTCTCCCCCGCATGCATCATATCGTTGAAATTAATCACCTGTCGATCACAAACCAAGGAAGTGTATATAAGACGAGCTTTAAAATTTTCCTCATACCGGGGTTAGTAATCGCATAAACAGCTAGCAGTGCACACCCACGTCGACGTCGGATTGGTGCCTGCATGCCTTGTTCCAAATAGGAGTGGACAGCATGCATGGTTATATATATAGATCGAGTTAGCAAGGACTTGAAGTTTCACTTGCGTACCGGGCTCGCTCCCAGCCAACCCCGGCCAAAACATTACTACACTTCACCATAAAGGCGGGAGTGTGGAACATTGATCTTTTAATTGGTGTGTATCGCTATGGTCTTCCCAACTGTGTCTAAAAATAATGACATTTGTCATCATCCCATATGGTATATATTGCATGAATGATGCCCCCATAGGCCATAGCTAACGAAATCGATGGCATTGCAATTTGTTTAATGATAATCTTAAAATGCATATATGTTTATTTGAAATTATATTTTGATCTAAAAATTAACTTATAAAGTGATCAATTTTTTTTTCAAATGTTTCAAATTAACTTATCATGTGCTACCACAATAATGTATGCTATTTATTTTATGGAGTACTCAATTACAGGTATTGCAATGATATAATACGAAGAATTTTAAGTTTAAAAGAATATATTAAGATATGAAAAAGTTAAATTATAAGGGAACAAATAGTAATATAATAATATAAATAAACTCGTAGGGGAAAAAGATTAATCGACTCCCTCTCCTATATTGATGAAATTAGAGAGAAAGCCTTCGTTTATCGTGAGCCGGACTCAGCTGTAACCTGTGCAATCTTCTAAAATAAAACTATTTTAAGTTTCGTCGGGAAATTGACCAATTTGGCCGGAAATCAATTTCAGGCGAGCGGAATGAAGCTCTCGGAGAGGAATCCATCTCTCTCTCATAATTTCCTATGGATTTTACTCCTGAGCATGACAGCGAAAGGAGCTTTTGCCATCAGATTTCCCGATCGGATCTCCCAAGTCCCCAAGGCCCCCTCCAGTCAGTCCCTCAAAACAGCGGTGTTCGCTCTCGGAAGCTTTTGGAGGTCCGAATCCGTGTTTGGTTGCTTGGATGGGGTTGTCCGGACTACCGTTGGTTACGCCGGTGGATCCAAAACCAATCCCGAGTACCGTAGTTTGGTTGATCACGCTGAGTGTGTTCAGGTATTCTCGCTCTCTCTTTTGATATGCATACATTGTTTTTGTGCGCGCTTTATTGCGAGTCAAATGTAAATCACAAACGGTCACGTTTGCTTGGGGGAGGGAAATTATAATGAATGCTATCTATTGGCAAGAATAATGTAACAAAAATGATGAAGGAATTTTATGAGATTGTCAGGATGAGAAATACTGTAATTTGTGTCAAAGAAATTGGTGTAGAAGTAATAAAATTCTGTGACTGGCATATAAGAAAATGAAGTAGGTAATTTGTAATTATGTTAGAGAAGAAGAAAGATGTTCAGGCTCTATCTAACAACATTAGACTTACAAAGCATATGATAAGGTCTATAGGGAGAATTGATACATATGCAAATTATAGTGACACAATAACTTGTTTGAGGGTAATCGGAAAACTGAGAATTAATTCCCACCGTTATACGACTACATCAGGAATCATGATGATTTATTATTTTTTATCATTATTTCCAATGAACATGTTAGGGGATCATGATGATTTAATATTTTTCATCATTATTTTCAATGAACTTTTCAGGGTAACCTACCGAAATGGCTATGGCATTGTTATTGGTAATGTACTTAGTTATTAGGCATAGTATGAATTAGATAAATGTGTAGAAGCTTAGGAAACTAGGGTGTTGGAGGTAGTAGGCTTAAAAAAATTCACAAAAGGTACTTTTTTCTATTCAATAAATGGAGGGAATTGATATTTCCACAAGTGAGTCTCATTTTTAACTAAATCAACCCTTTGTTATAGAATTTAGTTTTTATGTCCAAATTACCCCCACTTGATAACTAACTAAACATCTAGTTGCTTAACTTTATTTGATCAGTAGCGTTACTCAATTGAAGACAACTTTTATTTATTTAATTATTATGATAGTAATAATATTAATAATAATTAGAAAATTGTTAGGAAATAAGTGGGAAAAATTATTTACACATAAAAATTAGGATATAAGGCTTTTTTCCACCAGAAAAAGAAATTATTTTCAGAATTTCTATTAACCTATTACTAAAAAGTCTATAGACTTTTTAGTAATATAATTTTCTAAATTATATAAATTATATTACTAAAACTAGTTAAGTACTAGTATTTGAATAAAGCTAGCTAATTATAAATCCTAAAATCTTCTATACCAACTAAACTCCATCCTGATTTTGATTAACTTGTTTCTTTTTAATTTTCTTTTATCATGTCTAAATAAAATAATATATATATATATATATATATATATATATATATATCCTATAAGATCTTGTCAAATAATTACCCTCCTCCTTCCTTCTTTCCTTTCTTGTGATACTTAGAATCTCACGAGTCGATTAAGCAATGGAAGAAAAAAGAAGCAATGAAAGTATTAGTACATGAATAACATCACTCTCACTTAAATTTGTGTGTAAATTTTAGGACTAGTATTTATTATTATTATTATTTTTAATTTCAAGTTTTGTTGTGAATAATCTACATCTGTTGCATCTGTTGTTTATCGTACGTCCTCAGTCGTATGAACTTCTCGATTCTCTCGTGTGTGTATATATATAGTGTTATGTCTACATTTCTTTTTTGTTTATACATGTCTGTACACAGTACATGTGAATTCAATAAGAAAGAGAATATGAATAGACTTTTGAGTAATAGTTAAAATATATTAGAATTCAACTTTTACTAAATAAGGGCAAATTGGGCATAAAAACTAAATCTTATAGTTAGTCTACTTCACAAATGGTTGATTTAGTTAAAAATGGGACCCATTTGTGGAAATATCATATTAGCTTGTGGAAATATCAATTTCGTAAATGAGATACATAAATAGTAATTCATAACAACGAAAGATGAAATGAGAGGTAGAGAACTTTATCATCGTAGATTGTAGAAGCCTATTGAGTTAAAAAGGGGAAAAAATTACAAGCTTTAGTTGTGGTATATAATGTTTTCACTATTTTGACAAAAATGTAGGAGCATGAAGTGCAAAATGGAGTTGTAGGCATAAAAGTGGCTTTGGAAGTAAAAACCAAAGAATGAATTAAAGGGTTTCTTTATAAGGAGATCAAGATTATTTATGTGAAGGTATGAGGAGTCATATAGTTGGCAGATCTGGGCCAAAAAAGATGATAAGAAATATTATTGTACAAGATATGATAGAGGATTAGACTCTTATTTGAGTTCGATAAGAGTGTATTTTGTTAACTAGTCCCCCTTGAGTAAGTGTAAGGCTGTCTTAATGTCCAATTCATTTTAATGAATATGGAGATTTATTTTATCCTACATGCAATTAAATGATTTGACTGACTTGGTGTTGCTTATCAAAAGGTAAAATTGGAGATCCACAACAATGCTAACGAGTGGATAATTGGTATTGCCAAAATCATGTAGAAATAGGATTGATCATGTGATTCATGTTATGGTTTTCTTTCATCAATTCTAGAGACCCTTCACATTCAGTCACATGTTGATGACAGCTTCAATCATATCTTTAGTATCTTTCCGCTTATCTTCCAAATGGTCAAGTGAGGACTAAGGAAGAGTACTTTGACATGGTCCCCTTCTGCATGTGAAGTTAGCATTGCGCTGAGTCGTTTGCTTCAGTGATTAACTATTATTTCTTTTTCCTTGTGACACTTGCACCAACTTATTGGTGGTTACTCGTGCACACAAAACCTTTCCACTTGAATAGTTTACCAAGGTCTTACTACTTTGAACATGAGTGGCTACAAAAATTCAGCAGTTCTGTTGTACTTTCACAATTTAATTTTCAGATAAGACTTTTAAATAAGCTACAGAGTTCGCAAAAAATTGGCAAGTGCTATCTTTAATGTTTTGGTGTTACAATATTGTGGTTCAACTTTGGCAATTTGGTGATTTTGACAGGGCAAAGCTTATTTAATTTCTTCAAACATTGAAATACTAATTCAGTAATTTTCTTCATACTCACATTCAGCTGCAACTGTCTGCCTGTCATCATATCTTAATGTTGTACATATTTATTTACATATTTACAAATGGTTTAGAATGTGTTTCCTGTGCTTTGGATAATCCATGTTAGCCTTGATGTGCTGGTGTTTATGCAGCTTATGGTATTGCGGGAAAAGTCTCTGTTTGAACCTTTGAGGGATATGCTTGGTTATTTATGGTCACTGACTTCAGGAATGATCTTAAATCTCTGATACTCATAGACTGCTGTTGAGATGGTTAGTTTTGTCTCGGAGGATATTTGCTTTTTATTTGAGAGAACATTGAGAGGAAATCCGTTTCCTTAGTTAATCTTTAGTATCTCTGACGCAAATCTAGGTATGTTATGATCCTTTGTCTGGGGTTGACGTCATGCATGATAATTCTTGTTGACCAGCAGTTGATGTTTTATGGGCCTTTGAGCTCTGCCCTATACGAGTGATAACTGTAAATTGTTTCAGTTCAGCAGGCAGACTTTGCTGCCTTTCTTGTTCTATTTTTTTTACATGGAGTGGACATGACAATATTTGCTTCTTGCCAATAAGAAAATTTTGAGCAGCCGATTTTATGCAATGAATGTTAACAACTTGTATGGCGTTGCTGAAGAATGTAATCTTCATTTTGGGTTATCTCGCATTGTGCCTGGTTAATGTATGTAGTGACTAATGCAAGCACAAACAGGCTCATCCCACTACTATCCTAGCATACTAATTAAATTTCAGCCTGTCATTAGCTTTAAGGCTTTGCAGAACGATTAATTCTTCTATTCTGTGGAATATTGGTTCCTCATATACCACTGATTGTTGGGGCATAAATAAATGACTGATTGTCATTACTTTCTCATCATATTGGATTTCGCCAATTAAATTTTATTCCTTTTGGGTAAATGTATTCTTGACTATTAAGGAAATTAATGTGATGAAGTTTTTTGAATTCTCTGCAGATTGAATATGATCCTAGAGTGATTAATTTTAGGCAACTTTTGGAGGTTTTCTGGTCTAATCACGATTCTCGACAAGTATTTGGCCAAGGTCCTGATGTTGGTAACCAATACAGGTAAGCATGCTTGGCCTTGAGCGTTATGCTCAACCCCAGACTAACCTATGAATTCTTGTAATCTAAGCAGGTCTATTATCTTTACTAATGGAACTGAAGAGTCCAGATTGGCTGCTGTAAGCAAAGAAAGAGAGCAAACTAGATCAAAGAGGAGCATTGTGACTACTCAAATTCAACCCCTCGGAACATTTTATCCTGCAGAGCCTGACCATCAGGTTTAGTATATTTAGATCAATGTTTTACCTACATGTTGAGAATTTTAAATCATAACCACTGAACATTAATCGGGCTATTTTGATATTGTTCTTCTCTCTCGTATACTTGTTAAACGTGACTCAGTAGTTTCACAATAAACAGAAATTACATCAGAGGCGAAACATATATAAGCTATAATTCTTTTTATTTTTTTTGTTTGATAACAAAATGCATGGATGTGACTGGGAAGCATATGGAATATTTTATACAGATTACAGACTGTGATTCACGTTACAAATTACAATGCATCTTTGTGGCTTTCTGGTTTCTGGCCATTTTTTTTATGGTACCTCGTTTTCGAAAACATAAATGTATCAAATACTGAAACACTTATGAAAATCCATGTTTTGAAAATTTTCAGAAATTTGAGTTAAAACGAAACCACTTCCTTCTTCAGCTGATGGGAAACTTGCCAGAAGAAGAGCTTCAAACTTCCAGCTTGGCAGCAAAACTAAATGGCTATGCAGCAGAGCTTTGTCCATGGAGGATTCAGAAGAGACTGGATGCAAAGATTAACGATATTGTGAGAAAAGGTTGGCCCATACTTAGAGAAGTGTAGCTAGACAATCTCTTTCTAAAGCTGCCAAGATGAAAGTTGCGTTGCTGATTTATGCGAGTAAAATTCATAGATTCTCCAAGCAGCTTTTATTGGGTTCTTCCACCTCAAGTAAACATCTAAAATGTGTGGATGCTTTCATTTATCCCCCCAATTCCTCCAATGAAGATAACATTTTCTAATGTACCACTCCTTTTTTTGTTGTTGAATTTAACTCACATAGCTGGATCCAAAAGCTGAGTGTAGTAAGCAAAGTGCAAGTCGTGTTCATTTTCCCAGCTCTTATACTATGTTTGGTCAGTGGGAATGGAATGGAATGATCATTCCTTCAGGAATGACTTAAAAGTTGTTTGGTTAGTCATTTGGAATGACCATTCCATTCCTTAAGTTATTCCCATCCCAGTTATAATGTTATTTTTCATTCCCATCTTAATAGGCAGGTTTACTTCATTCCGTGGCAAGCCTCGCTCATTTTTATGCAGACTAACCATCGATCTATCTATCTCTATTGCCTTCAATAGCTTTGGTCTCCTCTCATGGCATCCGTCATGGGTACATGTCTCTCTTCTTTCTCTTTTCTCTCTCTTCTCGCTCCTCTGTCCTCTCCCTTCGCTCCTCCATCTCCTCTAAAACTGATCGCATAGTTTTCATTTTCTAGGTAATTTTGCTTCCCCTGCTGTTCTCTTTCAATTCGGTAAGACATTTAACCTCAGTTTACTTATTTGTGATTTCTTCACTTGTTCATCCATTTACTTATTTGTGATTTCTTCACAAATCTGATTTTGGTTATGTTGATGATTTTGGTGCTCAATCATTTTGGTTATACATGCACCACATGTTTGATGCATTGATGCTATTAATATTAGAATAGGGAAAACACAAAAACCTCCCAGGAGTATCATAAAATAATTGGATGTATGGGTATTAACTAGTTAATCAATCTACTACTTTTCCTTGAATTTCTGGGGACGTTTTATTATCTGTATTCTATTGGTTTGACGAAGCCGAATTATTAGGCCATTTGAACTTGTAATGATAAAAGATTTGTTTTCATGTTTCTGCTATTCCTTTGTAATTAGAAACTTGTAATATGTACAAGGCCAGTTTGAATTTTATTAGTTGTGTAAATTTGGATTGGGGATGGGATATGGGATTTAGGTTTTTTACTAAGTTGACGAATACATTTTAGAAAAAGGGGCATGAGTTTAATGAACAACAATTGTATGATTTAAACAATAAATAATGATACCCATATCCCAACTCAAATCCAAACTTACACAACTAATAAAATTCAAACTGGCCTTGTACATACAGAAGGATAGCAGAAACATGAAAGAACTCTTTCGGCTTTGGCAAACCAATTTTAATTTAAGAGCAAGCTCGTAGATTGATTAACTGGTTAATACCCATAGGTTCAATTATTTTATGATGCTATTGGGAGGTTTTGTATTTTCCCTATTCTAATATTCATAGCATCAAACATGTGGTGCATATATAATTAAAATTGATTGAGCACCAAAATCACCAAATATAACCAAAATTAGATTTGATTAAATACAAATAGATGAACAAAGTGAAGAAATAACAACTAAAGTTAGATTTCTTACCGAATTGAAAGAGAGAAGCAAAATTTTCCTAGAAAATGAAAACTATAAGATCAATTTTAGAGGAGAGAGAAAGAAGAGAGACATGTACCTATGATGGATGTCATGAGAGAACACCGAAGCTATTGAAGATGATAGAGATAGATAGATTGATCCATGGTTAGTGAGCATAAAAATGAGCTAGGCTTAACGCGGAATGAAATAAACATAGCTAGAGAATGAAAAACAACATTATAATTGAGAAGGGAATAATTAAAGGAATGGAACCGTCATTCCAAATGATTAAACTTGTTAATGAAGAATATGTGAAAATATATCTATCTTGTACGTCAAATCCTAATCCATGATCGAGTGTTACAATAAATGCTTGAATATCTTGGTCAGGAAAGGTACTGCATGAAAGTTGATTCAACTTATAGAAGGTAGAAATGGCCCCCAGGTTCCACGTGACCTAAACTCAATTAATTTTCAACAGAGCACCAATAACCTAACTGTTAAATTCTGCCGAGGAATAAATTTTGTACTAAATTAATTTCTATCCAAATCTAATTACAAAATCTTAATTTTAGTTATGTAATTTTAGCTTTATCAAATAATAATAAAAAAATAAGAGCCAAGTCAGTTGACTGACATGAACTAGAATGAACTTACAAAAAATAAAAAAAGGTACAACTTTTTTTAGTAATATTTGTAAAATTAATTTACCTATAATCATATTAGTTTAATTATTTTAATATATAATGAATCTCTTTAGTAACTAGTTAACTACTAAGTTTATTAAGAAAAATAAATTTAGGTTAATATTATTAATTAATACTAACATTAGGTTCCATCTTCTTCCTTTATGTTCAGATCAATCTAAGAAAAAAGGGTCAGATTTGAAATTAAACTTTGATGTTCCGATCATCTTCTTCGTTAGATGTTCCGACCATCTAACCTTGCTAGGAAAAAGAAGAAGAGAGAGATGTGACGAGGAAGAAAAGAGAGAAGATTGGTTTGTGTTTTGAGTTTTGTAAAATTTCAGATCCAGAACTTCAAAGAAGAAGATGGGAAGAAATTGAAACGTCCAGCCTAACGGAGAGAAGGAAGAAGGGAGTTTTTCAGCAAGGTTAGAGATATTGTTCCATTAAAGCTCTAAACGCTCTAGAGGTACCTTGGAGGTTTTGGTGCTCAAATTGGATCTAAGTGACCCATTTGCCCTCTGAGAAGACAACGTGGTTTCATTTTCATGGACAACGTGGTTTCACTTCGAATCATCCGCTTCATTTCTTTATCTGGTCATTTCTAGATCGAAAAGGAAGCCATTGTAGTCGTCGGCCACATTTTCGGTGGGCAATCAAAACCCCGATTCTCTGCCCTTTTCCGGATTATTATTATTATTTAGTATATAGCTATATTCTTTGAATTGTATAATAATAATGAATTGATTTGATATAAAATTTGATCCTGAAATTAATTGATATATAGTATAAATCTTAATCCTTTTGCAAAATTTGAGGTTTTAGTTGGTTTCATAACTAAGTTATCAAATTTGAGGTTTTGAGTTGGGAGGACGGTGTTTTTTTACTGCCATGCAGGCAGGTCAATTGACATGTGACGCATGGAAGTTTAATATCGAACAAAAAAAAATTGTTATTTTTTATCCTTTCAAATTTGAGTACTGGTCATATTATCAAAATCAGACAATATACAATATAATAAAGCGACATCAAGTTTCTCACGACTCAACAATAAAAAAAACTACTCATAATACATATTGATATGTATTGAAAAGTGTTATTGAAAATGACATCATATTATATAATTTAGTTATGATATGATATACAATTTACACTTTACAGAACCATATACGATATTTTTTAAAATTAATAATAATTGATTTTTTTTATGCAAGTGTAAAATAATAAAAACAAACTTTCAAACCTTCTAACTTTTTAATTGTAGAGTTTTTTTTTTATTGTTATCATATTTTATATCCTTGATGAGTATTTTAATGTTTTTAGAGTTTTATATTTTTTTTATAAAATGTCTTTTGTTTTCTCATATTTTTTATCTTTTTTTTAATACAAAATGTCTTTATTTTTCTCATACTTTCTAAAATTAACAACAAACTTAAATTTTAAATTCAAATTTTTTTCTTACGACTCTATAAGCATCACTAAAATAACATTTATTAATTCAACTTTTATTTTGGCTGCTATTTAATTTTAAATTCTATTTCTAAATTAAAATATTTTACCAAATCTATTTCTAACGAACATTAAATAACGAATCAAAAGCGAATCGGTTATAACAAATAGCTATGTCGTCGGCTTTGTATGTTATAACGACCGAAAAATTGTCTCTATAGCCGATTCATCTTTGATTCATGGTTTAAGATTCGTTAGAGAAAAGAACCGTACGTACATATGTATCTTATTTCTCATTACAATAAATTTCACGATAACATATGATACATACGAGAAATTTATATATACAATACGATTTATAATTTAACAGTTTAAGTAATGTTACTAAAGAGAATTACTAATAGATATTAAAAAATTAAACAATGTGTATAATTAATTAATAATATAATATATTGATGATTTTAATAATCATAATACACAACATTTTATAAGTACTCTCTCTGTTTCGAATTATCTGCTATTTTAGTAAAAAAAAATTGTTCCACAATATCTGTTTTTTCAAGATTTCAATGTATTTTTTCCTTTTATTTTCCAAGTTTGCCCCTTTATCCTAATTGTTGATAGTCATTACTGTAAGACCCCGAATTTTATGAAATAAAAGTATTCAATTTTTCTTATAATTACAATTTAGTAAATGGTTAAATTGATAAAAAAAATTAAAGTTATGGGTGAAATGTGAAAATTGTTCAAAATAAACAAGTGGTTATAAAATAATCATTGTTGTCGGGGAATATTCGTTTGGTCGTGGAATATTCTTTCTGTCGGGGAATATTCGTACGACGGCGCAGCTATTTGTGGGCCCCATAACGAATAACTGTCGGGTGAAGGAAAACGACAAATTTGAGTTTTTACAAATAACGGCGTAGTTGTTACCGTTAACACTATTGGAATACCCGGTGGTTAAAATACAGTAATACGCGTTATTGCACAGTAGCACACGGTATTGCACAGTATTTTTGAAATTATTGATTCTTACGTAAGAAGGCACAACTCAATAATTGTTACAGTAATTACTGTTCAATATTTTATTATTGATTCAATAATTGCTGCATTGATATTTTATATTATTGTTGTTTCAATAATTGTTGCTGCACAGTATTTTTCATTATCAGATCAATAATTCATATTATTTAAATAATATTATTAGATAACATTATTGACAATGTCTAGAAAGTTCTGTCTAAGGAGAGGTTTGGTCATTTAATTGCGCGCCAGTAAGGAGAAATTCTTATTGGAAAGCCCCCTCTTTCCTGGGAACGGCCTGGTTGTCATAAATGTGATTCTGTAATATTATTTGTGAATAATTAATTATTGATTCATGTGATAAGAAAATATTTATTTTATGGGGATATAAATGAGGGATATATTTTTGTGGTTAAAAAATGAAGGAGTTAATGTTGAGATTTTTATCAGTATTTTTGTCGGAATGGAGGTATTAAAAATCAGGATTTTGAGATATTTTGCGGGGGTTATAATTTTTAATCCGACCGTTGGATCGTGGTAATATTTGGATATGTTATACATATATAAGTTGAGTATATGTCCACAAATTTTGAACCGTTAAAAATGAACGTATGATTTATTATGAATTTTACGAGATGACTGGTTCAGAAATTGTTGAATTTTCGGAGTTTATCATTTTGATGGAAAATTCTAGAATTGGTGGGCCCCACTTATGGTTGGTGAAGAAATGTGCTGAATTATATTTCAAATGTGGTGGGTGGGAATAGTAGCAGGTAAAACCATCAGGTTACAGGTCAAGCCTACTAAAATTTTCCTATAAATAGAGAGCTAAGTTAGAATTGAAAATCACACCAGAAACATAAGCTTTCTCTCTTTCTCTCTCTATATTATGAAGCATATTTTGTGAGTATTTAGATACTTTGAGAGTTGCTATTCAGTGCAAGTTTTCTTCGGCTTTACATTCCGGTCAGAAGTACTGCTGTTTTGAGGTAAGGGATAGTAAGGGATAGTAAGGGATAGTAAGAGATTTTAAGGGTTGTTATGATTTTCAGTTTCGTAATTTTTCTGATCTTCAAAAATTCTGAAAAAATTTGAAATGATATTTTGATGAATTTTCTTGATTGTGTCCAAAAATGGTGATTTTTGGATGTATAGATTGAGAGTTATGAATTTTATGAGAAAAGACTATTTTAAAAGTAACAGCTTATAATTCCTTGTGGTTAACTCCAAAATTGATGAAATTTTTATTGGGAGTACATGTATATGATAGAAGTATACTCTGTAAATTTCAGAATTTTTAGACAAAAGTACAATTTTTGATAAATGTCTAAATATTTGGCTATTTTGGCCATATGAAAAATAGTAAATGACTTTTAAAAATTCTGAGAAAAATATATGTTCACTATGGGACTATATTATGCTAAATCCCAGAAAAGAAATATTTTTGGAACTGATTTGGTATTTTTCATAAAAATGGTCTAGTTATGAGTAAATGAATTAAATATGTTTTGTGAAGAAAGAAAATTAGAAAATAGGATTTTATGGCTTGAGAATCCTATATGAGATATATGCAGATTTTTGATGAGGGTTTTGGTTATTGATGATGAAATTGTAAGAGTTGGCATTTTATGATGATTAAATGCATTAATTAGTAAAGTGTAAACAATTAAAATAAATTGTTTATAAATTTAAGTAATGTTATTCTTTCAATATCATTATACCGAAATATTGGTATGGATTTTATTGTGGAATTTCTATCTTTTGTGTCGGGGTTACTATTCATGAGTTACTATTCACGATTTACTATTCATGAGTTACGAATATTACTCTTGAGATTAAAACTATATGTTGATCATATTATTTTTATCATCATATATAATATTTTTATAACCCTGATGTTGAAATTCTCTTTCACTGGAGTGTAAAGATGGGTAGATTATTGGTATGATCATGACTAGGGTTCTCTTTGGCCTGTAGTGCAAAGTTGAATTGTGACTGGTATGATCATGACCATTGAATTTATAATTGAATATCTTAAGCTTAAGTGCAAAGGTGAATTGATCAACATGGTTATAATTATTGTTTATATAAATTCTGAAATGATTATATATTTCTTTGAGATATGAATATATTTGGCCTGTAGTGCAAATATGAATTGTTGATGAATATCTTTGGCATGTAGTGCAAAGATGGCCTGTTGATGAATATCTTTGGCCTGTAGTGCAAAGATGAACTGTTGTTGAATATCTTTGGCCCGTAGTGCAAAGATGGATTTGTTAGTATGATTATAAACAGGAACTGTGATTTGGTATAACCATGATCTTTGATGTTTCAGGTAAACACAGGTGATGAAAATATTCTTCGTCCTGGGTGCGAAAAAAAATTTATAGTCACAATTATGATTATGAGTTATTCATATGATTGTGGAAAAGAACTGTTGAGTGATGTTACATGGATAAAATGTTGTTGGTGGATTTTTAACATGGAGAAGATAATAGACTATATAGTCTATTTGACTCTTCTAATGGATTGCTCGTTCCGCTGCAACTATGGTTGAAATTTTTATCATTTACCATATGTTCTAAATCTCTGATTTATTGTTGATGAAGGCTATTGATAATTGAATTATCTTTAGTCATGATATTCTTTACTGAGCTAGTTGTGCTCACCCTTTTGCTTCACAATTCCTTTCAGGTAATAAGAGTGTAGCTGGGTCGAGCGGGGGTAACAAGGGAATAGAACGGTGGTCATCATTTAGTAGTTATATTTGGTGAAGAAAATAGGGTGAGGCGAACCCAACGTTGGAAGGGTGTTTTGTCACTATCATACAAGATGTCTAATGACATACAATCTCGTGTCATCATAAGACAGGGTTGTGCTCATCCACTTGCTGAGTATATCTATGGGCACTACCTATATAATCTTGGTGTTTGTTTGAAGTATAATTCTCAATTAGAGACAGTGGAGATAATGATAAGTCAAGAGAAGACTCACCATTGGGAAGAATATGATAGTAATATTCTCGTTTTTTCTTTGGGGTCTATTGGGTCAACCAAGGATAATTCTGTGACCATATGATATCTATCATAACCTAGACGCGTGACCTTCCATGTACGAATTTCTTGAGCACTTCCCAAAGATTCTAATTTCTAAAACAGTTTTTGACTATACCTTTATGTAAGGTGTCATTGTGAGGTGATGTACACGGTTGGAACATGAGTCACACTTGGTATATATTTGTATCCAAACTCACAGCATATGTGTTGTTGTATTTTGCACGACAATTGTTGTAATAAAGTTGTAGTTGTTTTCTGTACTATGTATTTGGCGACTCAGAATAGGTTGGATGGAATGGACCTATTTTGGGGTCGTTACAATTACTCTCATTCATGTCTCTTCTCTTTTTTAAACATCCTTTTCATATTCCCACCAATAAATATTCTCGTATCTCTTTTCCCCAATTCTCTTCATCTCTCCACACATATATATGCACTCATACTTTCTCTCTCTACAGACTATTTCGTCTATTTCATGCAATCATACTTTCTCTCTCTTCTTCTCTCCAAGGATATATATATACTCTTTTTTAAACACCCTTTTTATATTTCCACCAACAAGGGTATTTTAGTATTTTTATTATATATATTGATATCTGCATAGAATTCTAACAGCAGATAATTTGGAACGGAGGATTAATTTTTATAACGATTCTCCTGTACATGCAGCAATTTTTTGGTTGAATCGGCTTTGTTTTGCTGCCTTGTAATAATTGAATAAACAGAGAATTTTTTTTTATAACTCTAATATCAGTAAAGAAGAAAAGATAGAGGGAGCGATCGGAAGAGAAAGAAGGCGTCGATCTCATCAGCAGATCGAACGGACAAAATTAACGACAACAAGAAAATGTCATCATCATCATCATCATCGGAGAAAGTTAGGGCTTCTCATGTACTGATAAAGCATCAAGGCTCTCGACGCAAGGCTTCATGGAAGGATCCAGAAGGTCGAGTCATTACCAACACTACTAGAGATACTGCTGTCACTCAGCTCAAATCCCTTCGTCACGACATCGTTTCTGGTAAGGTCAAGTTCGAGGACGTCGCATCTCTTTACTCTGACTGTGGCTCCGCCAAGCGCGGCGGCGATCTCGGTCAGTCTCTCCAACTCCTCCGATTGCACTTTATAACTGAATTGTATGCAAAATTACTTTTATTTTCTATATATATATATATATATATATTTATTTATGAATGCTTGCTTGAAGATAGATAATTAGTTTACTAGATTATCTTCGTGAAGTTACTTTTTTCCTTTTTTGTTTTTCTTTCTTGCTTTTTGTACGCGTTTAAGTTCCAAAAACATGTATTAATCGAGCCGATACAAGGTCCGGTGCTCTCTAATTATTTACCCTCTAGATGCACTTGTGTGCATTGTGCATGCTAATGAGTTGACTTTATGCTCTGTTTAGATCTTTAGAAAAACTCAGAAAAGGAGAGGGCAATTATGGTTTAGCTTTTCTTAATTGTTTAGATATTTTAGGTCTTTTAGTCCTTCACTCTGTAGTCCAAAAGTAGTATCTGAAACCTAACTGCACCTCAATGTTTCCTTTTGTCCTTTGGGCTGATTCACTATGATGATGCATGTGATTGAATTGTGTATATTGAGATGATTGTTGTTGTTTGTATAGTGTGGGGAGGCAAATTTAAGCTTTCTAAAGTATTGTCTATAATAGAATTGTTTCAGGTGCCAATTGACTGCGTGAATGTTATCTCTAGCGTAAAATATTGACAACAAGAAAATGTAGGATTGCTTTTGTACAGTAATATAGATGTGCGCCGTATTAATTTTTTGGAGAGAGAGAGTGTGCGTGTGTTCACAATCGTAGGTACATTCAGGGAGCACAAAATGTAATTCATACTTTCAAAAAATTACGTACATTAATAGATAAAATAAATAATTTCATAGTACTCAAAAAGTATTCATTTTCTTATTCTTTTTCCCTCTCTGAAATATTACTAAGATGTTGATTCAACTTGCAAATAAAGTAATCAATGTGTAAAAGATTGTTGTAGGGTTTGCATATATGTGTGAAGGAGCCTGTTACCGGCTTTAATATGGTTGGTAATTGAGTACCTTCTTTTTCAGAACTTTGTTTAACTTGTATCCAAGTGAATTAGAACTGCAGTAAAGTGGCTGCAACTCTTAAGCACAGAGCCAGTCCAATGTGTTACAACTTTGCGGCTGCTTCACCAAGCTCTCGGAAGAAACAACCGAAGGGGGTAAAGAGACAGATGTTAGATTCACAAGTCTCCATCTTTCACATGGGTGGATGGTTAATTGTTTACAGATTAGACATTTAGCTTCTGTTGGATCAAGGTTAAGGGTTTTCTTGATCCACGTCACATCTGTGGTACTTGTTGCTTTCTGTAGTTGGAGTTCGAAGTTGTGATGACCTAGCCCAATGAGTAAATGTTTGTCATTTGAGGGGAAGCTACTTCTTATATGTAAATGCTTTGTTGAAGCCCTCTGTATTTATTTGCAACTACTGCTACCAATTGTTCTCATGTGAAGCCAACTATTAAGACAATTACTTGGCAACATTTTAGTATTTAATGTTGGATATACTAATTAACAGTAATAACTGATTTGGCATATAAATCTCCCAATGTTGATCTTGAACCATTAAATAATTTTCTAAATTTTAAGTTCTTGGCTATCGGCATGATGTGTTGGGACTAACAAAAATTTATGTTACATATAATGCAGGTTCTTTTGGCAAGGGTCAAATGCAGAAACCATTTGAAGAAGCAACATATGCACTAAAGATTGGTGAGATTAGTGACATTGTGGATAGTGATAGTGGGGCTCATATCATTCTGAGAACAGCTTGATCGATTATCAGGATTCATCTGATTCATCTGCGCTTGAGCCTATAACGTATTTTCTAGGATTTGCTACACCTTCATTCAGGAATTTATGGCCATCTTATTATTCATTATGCATAGACATATACTATGTGAACCATTTTCTGCTTGTTATTGGAGTAAGATTTATTTCCATTTTCTCAGTTGTGGTAATTCACTGCTAATATTGCAGAATTAAAGATTGCTAGTGTGCATTTGACCAAGTTTAGATTTTCGCAACTTTTTTCACTTTGGCATCATTCGTATTTTCATATATTATCACTGGGGTAATATATAAACCTTCCATTACTGTCAAAAAAATATTATTGGTGGATTAGACACTGACCTCAGTATGTCAGTAACTCCTTATGGCTTCATGTTGCTTCTTCATCTTAAATTTTTAATCTCCAAGTCGAGGATAGAGATGGTTATTCTTAAGAATTAGGATATACTGAGGACATTTGTTTTAGAAACCCTAAAATTTAAATAAGCCCCATTAAATAGTGATGGGAGTATTATTTAATTATCTATTTATGATATCCGTCATTTTATTAAAAGTTTTCATAGTTTATACTACAATTGTTCAGTTTGGAATAATGGTTTAATAACCTTCCCGTCTCATCCTCCTAGGGTACGATGAATGCAGACCCCGGAAATGGTCAGTCTGATAGGACGGGCTTTCATAGTTTATACATTGTTCAGTTAGACTACAGCTTGGAATAACGGTTTAACAACCTTCCCGTCTCATCCTCCTAGGGTACGATGAATGCATACCTCGGAAATGGTCAGTCTCATTTATTCCATCTACTTAATGGAGGAGTGAGTATCTTAGGGAAAAGATATTTCTTGAGCAAAAATTATCATTCCTGCTCAAATGCACAATACTTGTTGAACTTGGTACAATTTGTATTGCATTATTTGTGGTGGAATGACATTTTCTGCACTTGTAATATCAGCTCTTGTTTTAAAGGCAGAAAAACTATCATAAGCACAAACCCATTCCCATATTGGTCAGAAGACCTAGATACTCATAAAGGCAGGCTAAAAATACGCAAATGTTCAAGCATATAATTATATCTGAAGCTTTGCTAAAACCAAAACTAAAGATTTCTTAAGACAAAACTTTCTAAGAAAAGTTTCTCCAACTATCAAGTCTAGTGAAAAGAAAGTCTAGAACAAGGAAGAAATAGAAGACTATACCTGTGAAAAGCTGTTCTTTCTTTCCAAAATTCTTCCTTCTACAATCCATTGAAAATTCAATGCAACCGCCTTTCCTTTTACATCCTTCCACTAGTTTCCCCATGGACCCCATCTAGTTTCATTCGTTTTTCACTTGGTGGTGGCTCTGATACTCCAGAAGGAGTGGGTCGATCTGACATAATGTGCTGGTATTGGCAACTGGAGCCATATCGACATCCCCTCGGGCCATTAAAGTACCTGCAAGGCTTGTGATGCTTTGGCATAGATGCACTTGAATTTATGTTCTGCACCAGTTCTGGCCTTCCTATCTTATTATTCAGTAAGCCAGTTAGTAGGCTATTAATGCAATTGTCGTGATTCACCGGAGGAGCAGTTGCTCCTACGAATTGGGGTGACTGAACAAAGGCTGATGGAACTGGACTCCTATGCAACCCGGACTGCAGCACATTAGCTCTAGGCTGCGGGTTAGCCATTGGCAATTCAAACATATCAGTCCTTGGGGAAGGAAGTAGTACAAATGGTTCCATGAGCTTTGTCCCAGGCATAGGTGGAGCAGTTCCTCCTAACAAAGGAGGTGGGCGAACGTTTGATGAAAATTGCCTCGTATGCAAAGTAGATTGCAACCCATTAGCTGTAAGATGTGGGTTAGCCATTGGCCAAACAAAACTATCAGACCTTGGGGAAGGTTGCGGAAACAACGATGCCATGAGATTTTCCCCATACATAGATGCAGGTGAAGATCCCCCAAAGAAAGGGGGTTGGCGAACACCTGATGAAAGTAGCCTCATATGCTGCAACGCGTTAGCTGTAGGCTGCATGTTGGCCATTGGTAATACAGACATATTCTTGGGGAAAGAAAATGGGACCAATGGAGTCACAGGCCTTGTCCCAGGCATGAGTTCAGATCTTGTTCTATCAGAGGTCCCATATTCATTAATCAGTCTCTTATACTTTAAGAAATTAGGTACTGAATTGGGAAAGGGAACCAATGGTGCCACTGGCGTTGAGCCAGTTAACTGAGAACTTTGAAAAGGGGGTTGCTGTCTACGATCATTGATCAAGTTCTTGTTTAACATTAGATCATCTGTGACACTGCGCAAAGGAGGTAATTGTGACCTGGCCATGGGAATGGTTATTGCTCTGGGAGGTGGTACATGTTCATCAGTCAATTTCAGTATCTTCAGCTCAGGTTTGGAGACGGGAAAAGGCATGAAAGGAGTCATTGTTTTGGGCGCGGAGATGCGCACACTGGTATTGGCTCGTGCACTGTGCTCACTGATGGTTGTTCCTATAGGCAAGGAAAATTGTGGTGACATGGAAATGGTTGCTAGTTCAGTAGGTGGTACTTGTACATGTGTCGAATTCGTCATCACCAGTTCAGGTTTGGCGCTGAGAAAGGAAATGGAAGGACTCACTGCCTTGGATCCTGAGATGTTGACACCAGTATTGGCAGGTACACCATGTTCATTAATATTTGTTTTCATCACCTTATCAGGTTTGGAGCTGAGCAGGGAAACTGATGACGTTATGTCATTCTGCATGGACGCGTGTTCACTTCCAGAATTAGAAAGGCCACCATGTTCATTAATCAACTTTTCAACTGTTTTTGGGTTGGTAAGGAATTGTATCAGCAAGTCTGTGTCAATCACATTTCCCTCATCTTTGCTCTTCAAATATGGAGTTAACGCAGTTAATGCAGCTGCCGCGCCAGCAGCAGCAGCGGCCATCATATCTCCTTGTATAGCAGGTACTATAACACAGAGGTCGTCCATTAGCAGGTTGCTTTAAAGATTCAGGAGCATTGCAATGGGGTATGTTGAGATGGCCAGATGGTAACATACCTTTTGATTGGTCCGACTTGGAGCTAGCAGCAGTCCAGAATGGTGGTGTTGTATCAGTTGGACGATTTGCTTCTTCCTCTTCTTCGATGGGAGTTAGTGGGTTGAGCGGTGTTTTTCTGTCATCATGGTACTCATTCATGTACATTGGCCCGGAGGGACTACATGGAAAATCAAGTGCTGAATAAGCTCAGGAATTGAAAGGGGGAAAACCCTGCCAGAATAAAAGTGAGAGAAGCAAGAGACTTTACCTTGAAGGAATGGCAGAATGAGTAGGATCAACTTCTCCAAGCAGTATAAGCCTATCCCTCTGAACAATTGCCTCTCTGCTTTCCTCCCCCGCGGCCACACACCACTTGGGATCCAAAGTAAACTGTTAATCAAGATGATGCAAGGAAATCGGTGAATTTCAAACTTATGAACAGAAGTCAAAACAACAAAAATCATCTGGCCTCTTTAAGTAAAGCAAGCAACGATTATGATATCATCTCTCAACCTTACTTTGGGAGGACATTCCCATTTAATTTGGGGAATGTAACGAGGCTTTTCCTTGATTGGGTTCACACAAAGCTTTCCATCCAATAGGTTTGGATCCGCTTTGAGATGGTTGTCAGTTCCCATACTGCTTAAATTTGATGCTCGGGATGGGGATGGCTTTAACAGAGAATTATGCTGAGCTCCCAGGCCAACTTTGAAGGACAATGAAATAACTTTACCTGTTTGATGGCAGGAAATGGCATTTAAATGACCCAGACGGGAAATAAATTACAGGACATATGAAAGAGTTGAGGTGGAAAAGAATTTATAGAGTATTGTATTCATCTATAATTTGTTGTTATGGAGATATAGTTATAGATTAGAAATGGATAGTAGTGCATTATGTCAAGTTTATTAACATTCTTAATTATTTATTCCCATAAAAACAAACATATATAGTCAGTCATATACAATTTACCTAATAGATTTCATTATTAACATACATTAAATTTCCAAAGAATAAAGCTAACCATTACTTTTAATTTTTTACCTAGTTCCTCATTCTTTGAAACCAGAAAATTGCTGTTAATACTACCTTGATTGATGTTTTCAAGTATGCCTATTTTACCATGTTCGTGCGTATTCTACAAGTATCGTTATCATCAGCTTTGTCAAAGAATAACAGCAGCTCTATTACTACTATACAACACCCACCACCACGTTACTAATTACTAATCAACTTTTCAGAAAAGTTCAAGCATCATCAACGCAACAAGCAGGCGGCCATGGTTTGTCAGGGGAAAAGGACCCTATTTGATTTTCTCCGCATAAGAAAATAAAAAAGCATGGTAACAAATCATTCTTGCAAAAGCATCATTTAAATTAAACATGATAAAAAAAAAAAAAAAAAAAAAAAACTTAACCCACACACAAGAATAACAAACCAAAATTCTCACTGGTACATTACCTTTTCGGCAGAGTTAAAAATCAAAAATATGCATACAAAAATAATTAGTAAAGTGTAACGGAACAGTAAAGGAAACACATTAGTATTTGATTAAGCAAACCTGACAAAATTTAGCCCAGGAAACCTTGTTTGCTTCTTCAATCTCTTCATAAAACACTCAATATTTGGTGCAGAAACCCTAGCAAAATCATCATTTTGTTGGTGATAAATAGTACTCCTATATAGCAGCCGTTTAACACGCCCCTCTGTCGAAGATGAGGGCCCAACAGCGCCTTCTTTCTAATTTCCATAACTGGAATTAAGCTCTCATTGATTATCTTGCCTGCCTTTTTTGGTAGAAAATAATTTTAGTGTAATCTGATTTTGTGAATGGAATTAACAGTCATGATTCACGTCTTAGATATTATTCTTAATTTAACTGGCACCGACAAACCGAAGTTCATCTTAAATTTCATCAGTCTGCCTGGATTCATTCATTCAATCATCATCGGGAAACAAAATGATTTATTAGTATTTGAGAAGGAGCGTTTACAACTACTGTATCAAATTTAAATTTAGTGGTGAAAATATAAAGTCTTTTACTATTTATTATACCGGTAGAAGAACAGAACAGAACAGACATGAGTGCTACTGCTAAACATAGAGAATAATATGGTTTTCGTCTTCTTTTCTTAATAGAAAAGGAATAATAATAATAATAATAACTTAAAGAATAATAAGAGATGAGAAAATATATTTTTGATTCTCAAATCCATTAATATTGGATCCCACATCATGTGTAAATTGAAGAGAAGAGAAAATGAGATGTGATTCATATATTAATAACTCTTCCTAATAAAGCATAAACTAATAAAATAATATAGTTTAAAATTAGTATTAATGGTAATAATGATATAAACTAATAATATAATATAATAATGATAATAATAAATATTTGATTGTCAGTTAGGTAAATAATTATTATTGATAACTTTTTTAGAGAAATATATGTAATAAGTGAGGTCATTTTATAATTTTATCCGATAAATTTTACAATTATAATTCGACACAAATTTATTACAATACATAACACGAGTCTTGCACTTATCCATAATATATTTCTTTCTTAAATGTACATATCACAATTCACAAGTATGCATGAATGTATACGATTATCTTATTTACTGGTTGAAAAAGTAATTAAAAAAAATACATATATTGTCATCTTGTATGAATAAGTTTATATTATTTAGGTTTAAATACGAATTAATATCCTAATTTTATTTTTTAAAAATCACTTTGGAGATTATTTTTTCAATTAAGGAATTAAATTCTTATTTTTTTCACTTTAGAGATTGTTTTCTCAATTTTTTCAATTAAGAGATTAAACTTTTGTGATTACGTCTAATTGATAATACCATGTCAAAAACTCGATGTCAAATTTGTTACAAAATATTCCACATATAAATCATTTTTCTTGAAATTTGAAATCTCGGCAAAAGTATTTATCATTTAAATTTTTTAAAAATGACGTGTAAAAAAAGGAAACACGTAATCTATTATATATACTAAATCACAGTACATGGCACAATATATTGACACATGTCCTTCTATAAATTTAACACATATCCATCCTAATTAATGTTTCTTATTGCCTTTGACAAAAATACCCTTGACAATTACTTAGGATATTATATACTGATCACCTTATTTTATGAATATTATCAACAGCCACATTATTTTAGGATCCATTAATTAGATAACTCTCTTAGGCAACAGCCAGATTGGATTAATTTAAACACGATAGGGCCAACTTGCTTTTTATGAAAAATTAATTTTAATTATTTGAAAAGTAAATTTCCTTTAATATTAGACTTTTATTTATTTTACCTACTTTTCATGTACCTAATAAATTTATTCTATGATTAATTAATTACTTTCATAGTTCCATGCAATTAAAAATTATTTCCATATTCATTTTAAAACTTCAATCTATTAGCTTCCAAAAATTTTTCCAATTAATTGAACCACGCTAATTGATTCTAAAGATATGAAAATTTATTTGCTTAACCAATTTATGGAAAACTCAATCAATTAATAAATTATCGAATACTTAAATAATATAAAACTCATCCCAAGATTTATGAAAACAATATTGGTTAGATATATGAAAGATAATAAATTTTTTAAAAACTTATTTTATAACCAACTCCATCAATTATTGGAAGTACTAAAAATCAACATTTTAAAATATTTTCATATTTATTATTTTATTCTTTGTGCCAATTACGCGACCAACACTTTTTCATCCAATTGAATCATGCTACTTAAAAAATAAATCCTTGAAGGATTCAATCAACAATGTAATCGACAACTTTTATAATTTTTATGGAATATAACATTCAATCAACTTATTACAAATTGATTTATTCCAATAAAGAAGTCATGGTTCTTAAGGAAATGATTCAAACAGAATTCACTAAATAATAGGAACTTTTAATATGGAACGAAATGAATAAAAAATTAATCTCTTTTAACAACTCGGATAGACAACTCATTATCATTTCATTGACCGCTTCTTAAATTATGAAATATGATCTATTAATTAATTGGACCAATTGTAAATTGAATCGGGCAATTTGAAAGTAAGCTTAGGCTCAATTAAGATTTCGATATTTTCAGATTTATTTTAATATACCAATTAAATAATTCCATATTATGAACAATTAAGGTTCAGATTTTTCATTATATTTTCATATTAATTTTAAAAGATTAATATTTTGAATTTATAATCCACTAAATCACTACAAATCTAAATTATTTTGGTAATGTCAACTGTTCTGATATTAACTTTTTAAATTTAATTATTATATCCTAAAATCACTATTTTTTAATCCCAAATTAATATTTTTATTTTATAATCCCCTAAATCATTGCAAATCTAAACTGTTTTAATAATGTCAATTTTTCTGATATTATCCTTTCTAATTTAATTATTATCTCTTAAAATCACTATTTTTTTTAATCCCAAATTAATATTTTGAATTTATAATCTACTAAATCACTATAAATCTAAACTGTTTTGGTAATGTCAACTGTTACATAATTACACTCGTTTTTAAATTTTATAATATTATACCTTTTATAATATTATACCATGCATATATATAAGTTCCAACATTACTAACAGTGACAACCCAATAAATTCGTTTTTTAAAATTTTTTAGTATTATATACCATTTATAATCTTATACCATACATTATCATACATATATATAATCCGGCACTAATATGTTTATTTTATAAACACTAAAATCCACTACTTTTCTAAACTGTTACTAATTTAATTATGTTAAAACATAATTATTATATCTTAAAATAATTACTTTTCTAATATTATAACATTCATAATTATACCATACATTATATCATATATATATAGTATAATATTATAATACACGTATATAATAAAATCACTACTTATCTAAACTGTGCAGATATTATCATTACTGATTTAATTATATTACAACATAATATTATACCATTTATAATTATATTACAAAATAATATTATACAATTTAAAATATTTAAAACAAAATTAAAATAACAAATAATACAAATCATAAGTTATTATGTTGATTTTATAATCCACTAAATCACTACTTTGTCAATCTAAATAATTTTTATATTATCGTAACGTAATTATTATATTCTAAAATCATTACTTTTTAATCCTACATTATTATTTTGATTTTATAATCCTTTAAATCACTATACATCTAAACTGTTCTAATAATGTTAACTGTTCTAATATTATCATTACTAAATTAATTATTATCTACTAAAATTATTACTTTTTTTAATCCCAAATTAATATTTTAAATGTATAATCCTCTAAATCACTACAAATCTAAACTATTTTGGTAATATAAACTGTTTTGATATTATATTTTCTAATTTAATTATTATCTCCTAAAATCACTACTTTATGATATTATCATTATTGAGCTATTATCATTACTCTCCATTATTTATCCTAATTTTCTTATCAAATATCCGATTAATCCCCTTGCAGCAATTGTTGATATCACATATCCTAATTTATTGAAAAATTTTGAGAATGACTTTTATTTTCAAGACCAAGCCATCCTTACTCCTACACTTGATGCTATATGTGACAACCCCAAAATAGGTTCATTCTATCCAACCTATTCTGAGTCGCCAAATACATGGTACAGAAAATAACTACAACTTTATTACAACAATTGTCGTGCAAAATATAACAACACATATGCTGTGAGTTTGGATACAAATATATACCAAATGTGACATTGGACACCATCATGTATCAGCACCTCACAAAGGTACCTTACATAAAGGTACAGTCAAAAACTGTTTTAGAAACTAAAATCTTTGGGAAGTGCTCAAGGAAACCTTCGTACATGGGAGGCCATGCGTCTAGGTTATGATAGATATCATATGGCCACAGAATTATCCTTGGTTGACCCAATAGACCCCAAAAAAAAATGAGAAGATTACTATCATATTCTTCCCAATGGTGAGTCTTCTCTTGACTTATCATTATCTACACTGTATCTAACTGAGAATTATACTTCAAACAAACACCAAGATTATATAGGTAGTGCTTGTAGATATACTCGGCAAGCGGATGTGCACAATCATGTCTTATGATGACACGAGGTTGTATGTCGTTAGACATCTTGTATTATAGTGGCAAAACACCCTTCCAACGTTGGGTTCGCCTCACCCTATTTTCTTCACCAAATATAACTACTAAATGATGACCACCGTTCTATTCCCTTGTTACCCTCACTCGACCCAGCTACACTCTTATTACCTGAAAGGAATTGTGAAGCAAAAGGGTGAGCACAACTAGCTCAGTAAAGAATATCATGACTAAAGATAAATAAATTATCAATAGTCTTCATCAATAATAAATCAGAGATTTAGAACATATGGTAGATGATAAAAAATTTCAACCATAGTTGCAGCGGAACATGCAATCCATTAGAAGAGTCAAATAGACTATAAAGTCTATTATCTTCTCCACGTTAAAAGTCCACCAACAACGTTTTATCCCTGTAACATCAATCAACAATTCATGTCCACAATCACGTGTATAACTCATAATCATAATTGTAGTTCTAAATTCTTTTTCTCATCCATGACAAAGATAATTTTCATCACCTGAAACATCAAACATCATGGTTATACCAAATCACAGTTCATGTTCATAATCATACTAATAAATCCATCTTTGCACTAGCTACGGGCCAAAGATATTCATCAACAAACCATCTTTGCACTACGGGCCAAAGATATTCAACAACAGTTCATCTTTGCACTACAGGTCAAAGATATTCATCAACAGGCCATCTTTGCACTACATGCCAAAGATATTCATCAACAATTCATATTTGCACTACAGGCCAAATATATTCATATCTCAAAGAAATATATAATCATTTCAGAATTTATATAAACAATAATTATAACCATGTTGATCAATTCATCTTTGCACTTAAGCTTAAGATATTCAATTATAAATTCAATGGTCATGATCATACCAGTCACAATTCAACTTTGCACTACAGGCCAAAGAGAACCCTAGTCATGATCATACCAATAATCTACCCATCTTTACACTCCAGTGAAAGAGAATTTCAACATCAGGGTTATAAAAATGTTATATATGATGATAAAAATAATATGATCAACATATAGTTTTAATCTCAAGAGTAATATTCGTAACTCATGAATAGTAAATCGTGAATAGTAACTCATGAATAGTAACCCCGACACAAAAGATAGAAATTCCACAATAAAATCCATACCAATATTTCGGTATAATGATATTGAAAGAATAACATTACTTAAATTTATAAACAATTTATTTTAATTGTTTACACTTTACTAATTAATGCATTTAATCATCATAAAATGCCAACTCTTACAATTTCATCATCAATAACCAAAACCCTCATCAAAAATCTGCATATACCTCATATAGGATTCTCAAGCCATAAAATCCTATTTTCCAATTTTCTTTATTCACAAAACATATTTAATTCATTTACTCATAACTAGACCATTTTCATGAAAAATACCAAATCAGTTCCAAAAATATTTCTTTTCTGGGATTTAGCATAATATAGTCCCATAGTGAACATATATTTTTCTCAGAATTTTTAAAAGTCATTTACTATTTTTCATATGGCCAAAATAGCCGAATATTTAGACATTTATCAAAAATTGTACTTTTGTCTAAAAATTTTGAAATTTACAGAGTATACTTCTATCATATACATGTACTCCCAATAAAAATTTCATCAATTTTGGAGTTAACCACAAGGAATTATAAGCTGTTACTTTTAAAATAGTCTTTTCTCATAAAATTCATAACTCTCAATCTATACATCCAAAAATCACCATTTTTGGATACAATCAAGAAAACTCATCAAAATATCATTTCAAATTTTTCCAGAATTTTTAAAGATCAGAAAAATTACGAAACTGAAAATCATAACAACCCTTAAAATCTCTTACTATCCCTTACCTCAAAAGAGCAGTACTTCTGGTCGGTATGCAAAGCCGAAGGAAACTTGCACTGAATAGCAACTCTCAAAGTATCTAAATACTCATAAAATATGCTTCATAATATAGAGAGAGAAAGAGAGAAAGCTTATGTTTCTGGTGTGATTTTCAATTCTAACTTAGCCCTCTATTTATAGGAAAATTTTGGTAGGTTTGACCTGCAACCTGATGGCTTTACCTGCTACTATTCCCACCCACCACATTTGAAATATAATTCAGCACATTTCTTCACCAACCACAAGTGGGGCCCACCAATTCTAGAATTTTCCACCAAAATGATAAACTCCGAAAATTCAACAATTTCTGAACCAGTCATCTCGTAAAATTCATAATAAATCATACGTTCATTTTTAACGGTTCAAAATTTGTGAACATATACTCAACTTATATATGTATAACATATCCAAAAATTACCACGATCCAACGGTCGGATTAAAAATTATAACCCCAGCAAAATATCTCAAAAACCCTAATTTGATTTTTAATACCTCCATTCCGACAAAAATACTGATAAAAATCTCAACATTAACTCCTTCATTTTTAACCACAAAAATATATCCCTCATTTATCCACATAAAATAAATATTTCCTTATCATATGAATCAATAATTAATTATTCACAAATAATATTACAGAATCACATTTATGACAACCAGGCCGTTCCCAGGAAAGAGGGGGCTTTCCAATAAGAATTTTTCCTTACTGGCGCGCAATTAGATGACCAAACCTCTCCTTAGACAGAACTTTCTAGACATTGCCAATAATGTTATCTAATAATATTATTCAAATAATATGAATTATTGATCTGATAATTAGAAATACTGTGCAGTGACAATTATTGAACAACAATAATATAAAATTTCAACGTAGCAATTATTGAATCAATAAAATAAAATATTGAACAGTAATTACTGTAACAATTATTGAGTAGTGCCTTCTTACGTAAGAATCAATAATTTAAAAAATACTGTGCAATACCGTGTGCTACTGTGCAATAACGCGTATTACTGTATTTTAACCACCGGGTATTCCAACAGTGTTAACGGTAACAACTACGCCGTTATTTGTAAAAAACTCAATTTTGTCGTTTTCTTCATCCGACAGTTATTCGTTATGGGGCCCACAAATAGCTGCGCCGTCGTACGAATATTCCCCGACAGAAAGAATATTCCACGACCAAACGAATATTCTCCGACAACAATGATTATTTTATAACCACTTGCTTATTTTGAAAAAAATTCACATTTCACCCATAACTTTAAACTTTTATCAATTTAACCATTTACTGAATAGTAATTATAAGAAAAATTGAATACTTTTATTTCATAAAATTCGGGGTCTTACAATCTCCCCTCCTTATGAAATTTCGTCCTTGAAATTTACGTACCTGGTATTTCAAAGAGTTGAGAATACCTTCCTTTCATTTCAGATTCCATCTTCCCTGTCATCATAATTTCTCCATTGCTCATCTCCTGTATTTCAAATATCATTCTAGAATATAGCTTCAAAACAAGGGTTAATTTAACAAATTAACATATCACATAATATCCCGATATTATGACTGACCAATAAATAAGCTTAGGTAGGACACACTAGCGAATGATTTACTCATCTCTCCCCTCCTAGTTCTATTTCCCGATCTCCGCCAGAGATCATATCCCTAAGCTCTGATACCACCTGTGACAACCCCAAAATAGGTTCATTCCATCCAACCTATTCTGAGTCGCCAAATACATGGTACAGAAAACAACTACAACTTTATTACAACAATTGTCGTGCAAAATATAACAACACATATACTGTGAGTTTGGATACAAATATATACCAAATGTGACATTGGACACCATCATGTATCAGCACCTCACAAAGGTACCTTACATAAAGGTATAGTCAAAAACTGTTTTAGAAATTAGAATCTTTGGGAAGTGCTCAAGGAAACCTTCGTACATGGGAGGCCATACGTCTAGGTTATGATAGATATCATATGGCCACAGAATTATCCTTGGTTGACCCAATAGACCCCAAAAAAAAACGAGAAGATTACTATCATATTCTTCCCAATGGTGAGTCTTCTCTTGACTTATCATTATCTCCACTGTCTCTAATTGAGAATTATACTTCAAACAAACACCAAGATTATATAGGTAGTGCTTGTAGATATACTCAGCAAGTGGATGAGCACAATCCTGTCTTATGATGACACGAGGTTGTATGTCGTTAGACATCTTGTATGATAGTGGCAAAACACCCTTCCAACGTTGGGTTCGCCTCACCCTATTTTCTTCACCAAATATAACTACTAAATGATGACCACCGTTCTATTCCCTTGTTACCCTCGCTCGACCCAGCTACACTCTTATTACCTGAAAGGAATTGTGAAGCAAAAGGGTGAGCACAACTAGCTCAGTAAAGAATATCATGACTAAAGATAAATAAATTATCAATAGCCTTCATCAATAATAAATCAGAGATTTAGAACATATGGTAAATGATAAAAATTTCAACCATAGTTGCAGCGGAACAGCAATCCATTAGAAGAGTCAAATAGACTATAAAGTCTATTATCTTCTCCATGTTAAAAATCCACCAACAATGTTTTATCCCTGTAACATCAATCAACAATTCATGTCCACAATCATATGAATAACTCATAATCATAATTGTAGTTCTAAATTCTTTTTCTCATCCAGGACAAAGATAATTTTCATCACCTGAAACATCAAAGATCATGGTTATACCAAATCACAGTTCCTGTTCATAATCATACTAATAAATCCATCTTTGCACTAGCTACGGGCCAAAGATATTCATCAACAAACCATCTTTGCACTACGGGCCAAAGATATTCAACAACAGTTCATCTTTGCACTACAGGCCAAAGATATTCATCAACAGGCCATCTTTGCACTACATGCCAAAGATATTCATCAACAATTCATATTTGCACTACAGGCCAAATATATTCATATCTCAAAGAAATATATAATCATTTCAGAATTTATATAAACAATAATTATAACCATGTTGATCAATTCACCTTTGCACTTAAGCTTAAGATATTCAATTATAAATTCAATGGTCATGATCATACCAGTCACAATTCAACTTTGCACTACAGGCCAAAGAGAACCCTAGTCATGATCATACCAATAATCTACCCATCTTTACACTCCAGTGAAAGAGAATTTCAACATCAAGGTTATAAAAATGTTATATATGATGATAAAAATAATATGATCAACATATAGTTTTAATCTCAAGAGTAATATTCGTAACTCATGAATAGTAAATCGTGAATAGTAACTCATGAATAGTAACCCCGACACAAAAGATAGAAATTCCACAATAAAATCCATACCAATATTTCGGTATAATGATATTGAAAGAATAACATTACTTAAATTTATAAACAATTTATTTTAATTGTTTACACTTTACTAATTAATGCATTTAATCATCATAAAATGCCAACTCTTACAATTTCATCATCAATAACCAAAACCCTCATCAAAAATCTGCATATACCTCATATAGGATTCTCAAGCCATAAAATCCTATTTTCCAATTTTCTTTCTTCACAAAACATATTTAATTCATTTACTCATAACTAGACCATTTTCATGAAAAATACCAAATCAGTTCCAAAAATATTTCTTTTCTGGGATTTAGCATAATATAGTCCCATAGTGAACATATATTTTTCTCAGAATTTTTAAAAGTCATTTACTATTTTTCATATGGCCAAAATAGCCGAATATTTAGACATTTATCAAAAATTGTACTTTTGTCTAAAAATTCTGAAATTTACAGAGTATACTTCTATCATATACATGTACTCCCAATAAAAATTTCATCAATTTTGGAGTTAACCACAAGGAATTATAAGCTGTTACTTTTAAAATAGTCTTTTCTCATAAAATTCATAACTCTCAATCTATACATCCAAAAATCACCATTTTTGGACACAATCAAGAAAACTCATCAAAATATCATTTCAAATTTTTCCAGAATTTTTAAAGATCAGAAAAATTACGAAACTGAAAATCATAACAACCCTTAAAATCTCTTACTATCCCTTACTATCCCTTACTATCCCTTACCTCAAAAGAGCAGTACTTCTGGTCGGTATGCAAAGCCGAAGGAAACTTGCACTGAATAGCAACTCTCAAAGTATCTAAATACTCACAAAATATGCTTCATAATATAGAGAGAGAAAGAGAGAAAGCTTATGTTTCTGGTGTGATTTTCAATTCTAACTTAGCCCTCTATTTATAGGAAAATTTTGGTAGGTTTGACCTGCAACCTGATGGCTTTACCTGCTACTATTCCCACCCACCACATTTGAAATATAATTCAGCACATTTCTTCACCAACCACAAGTGGGGCCCACCAATTCTAGAATTTTCCACCAAAATGATAAACTCCGAAAATTCAACAATTTCTGAACCAATCATCTCGTAAAATTCATAATAAATAATACGTTCATTTTTAACGGTTCAAAATTTGTGAACATATACTCAACTTATATATGTATAACATATCCAAAAATTACCACGATCCAACGGTCGGATTAAAAATTATAACCCCAGCAAAATATCTCAAAAACCCTAATTTGATTTTTAATACCTCCATTCCGACAAAAATACTGATAAAAATCTCAACATTAACTCCTTCATTTTTAACCACAAAAATATATCCCTCATCATATCCACATAAAATAAATATTTCCTTATCATATGAATCAATAATTAATTATTCACAAATAATATTACATAATCACAATTATGACAACCAGGCCGTTCCCAGGAAAGAGGGGGCTTTCCAATAAGAATTTTTCCTTACTGGCGCGCAATTAGGTGACCAAACCTCTCCTTAGACAGAACTTTCTAGACATTGCCAATAATGTTATCTAATAATATTATTCAAATAATATGAATTATTGATCTGATAATTAGAAATACTGTGCAGTGACAATTATTGAACAACAATAATATAAAATTTTAACGTAGCAATTATTGAATCAATAAAATAAAATATTGAACAGTAATTACTGTAACAATTATTGAGTAGTGCCTTCTTACGTAAGAATCAATAATTTAAAAATACTGTGCAATCCGTGTGCTACTGTATAACAACGCGTATTACTGTATTTTAACCACCGGGTATTCCAACAGTGTTAACGGTAACAACTACGTCGTTATTTGTAAAAAAACTCAATTTTGTCGTTTTCTTCATCCGACAGTTATTCGTTATGGGGCCCACAAATAGATGCGCCGTCGTACGAATATTCCCCGACAGAAAGAATATTCTACGACCAAACGAATATTCCCCGACAACAATGATTATTTTATAACCACTTGCTTATTTTCAAAAAAATTCACATTTCACCCATAACTTTAAACTTTTATCAATTTAACCATTTACTGAATAGTAATTATAAGAAAAAATTAAATACTTTTATTTCATAAAATTCGGGGTATTACACTATAAATAAGGTAAACAAATATGTGGTGTATTTATGGCCAGTGATGAAGTACCATATCTAAGATATTCTATGTAAGGTTGATGAAAACTCAAACAGCTATGAAGGTATTTACACCTTATAATTTTTGAATAGCATTACATCTTTTGGAATGTTAAACCACAAGATAACGTTGAATATTGGGGTTCCTGTAATGTTGCTTCGAAATATAGATCAGTGATCTGGTTTGTGCAATGTCACGAGATTAATAGTAACTCAATTGGGAAAACATCTGATAAAAGCAAAAGTAATTTCAGTCAGTAATTTTGGACATAAAATTTTCATACCTCGCTTGGTCTTAACACCGTCAAACATTAGATTACCTTTAAAATTTCAACAAAGATAATTTTCTTTGGTTGTTTGATTTTTCATGACAATTAATAAGAGTTAGGGATAATCTCTCTCACATGTTGGACTGTATCTGTCACGTCCAATTTTTAGTCATAACCAATTGTAAGTAGCAGTATCAACAGTTACAAGCAATAGTAGAGTAAAAATATTAATTTGTGACAAAGATGGACAAACATACAATACTACAAAGAATGTAATTTTTCAAAAAAATTTTCACAATTTAATATAGAAAGGTTTGACTGTTTCTTGCTATTATCTTTTTGCTTCTCATTATTAGTGTAAACCCTGATTATTTTATTATTATATCTCATGAAATTTTTACTATAATCTAATTGAATCTTTTTAAGTAAATCTATGATATGCATTTACAAAGCTATCTCGATCGAGCCAAATTTCAGTTACAAAGACAAAAATAAACCGGCAAACTCTCAACACTACCCCTTACAAAATTGTTTAATTTTTATTATAACTTCAACTCAAAATTTTGTTAATACATGTACTGAGTAGAGTTTATGTATATTCATTTTTTTTTCTGTGTATATATATTCATGTATAACCATTGAAATTTTTTTAAATAAGAGTATAATATGTTTGTCTTTTACTTTTTGGATGACAGTATTTGAAATTCTATGTAAGTCCATTTCGTATGTGTTTTACACTAATTCTTTTCGTTTTTATTTAATATAGGAGCTAAATTCCTTTATGTTATGTTAATTTTTAATCCGACAAACACATGAATTTTTAGCTAAGTGTGAGATTTTTTTTATCTCGGACAATACTATTTCCTGTAAAAGAGTTGTGAAAAGATAATTATTTATTTAGTTGATAGTTTAGGCAATATTGAAATCAACTATTAAGTATGTCTAAATTTTTATATCTCACTATTGTCCAGATTTCTGTCGTAAATATTTATAAGATTGCAACGATTGTTAAAAAGATCAAAACTAGAAGAAGCTTAAATGTGATAATCCTGGTACCTATGGTTCAATGGTAATGTGACAATGAATTTGGCGTATGCAAGTCTTGGCAGAGTTAAATTTTTGTTGTCATGCTTCTTGCATTATTTCAGGTGTATCATGGATTTTATCCTGCTTAGCACAACAAAATTTTGCGCCCTACAATTCTAAATACTGTTGAAAGTGCAAAGGAGTTATATGAAAACCTTCAGATTATGGGACAGTACATTCAATGGGAGGGGCTATCGCTTCATTTTGGGGACTATATCCCACAGTGTTTATATTTATGACTTCTTCATTTATTGCATTCTATTATATGAATTGTGGCTTTGCATGATTTGTTAAGTACTAGCATCCGGTAAATCATTTTCATCATCATTAATATATTTTTTCGGCATTATGGTAATACTGTGAGTGCCTAAACAATTGTCAAAAATTGACAAAAAAACTAATGAGGCAATGTATTCGTTCTTTAACTATAACTTTGTGTTATGTATGACACGATGCTATACTGCTATGTTTTTGGACATGGTGTTTATTTGACATGAATATCCAACATAATTATTAATTCTCGTGCTTTTCAGTTTTCGCATGTAACATGTGCTTTCCCTTCATGTCTGAGGACCGAAACTGAGACATTCTTTCGTTGTTTTTCCTTTCGTTTGGATGTTAGAATTCTGGTGCAAGTAAGCGTATACGAGACATGGATCTTCAAAATGCATCAAGTACATGTGTCAGATATTTGAGGCTTGATGAGGTTTGTGTAATGTGTAACAGACTTCAAATATACCACTAGCAATTAGGGGTGGGCAACCGGTAAAAACCGGCCCGAACCGGACCGGTACCGAACCGGTACCAAAATTACTCAAATTTAGGTACCGATACCGGTACCGATTGGACCGGTATACCGAACCGGCGGTACCGGTTCGGTACCGATTTTTACCGAAAATTAATATAATTAATATTTTTATTAATATTTTATTATTTTTATTATTATTTTATTATTTTTATTTTTATTATTATTATTATTTTTATTAATATTAATATTATTTTTATTATTATAATCAATATTTTATTACTATTATTATTATTATTATTATTATTAATAAATTATTAATAATAATAAAAAATTAAAAAATCGGTATATACCGGTCCGGTTCGGTTTATACCGAACCATAAAAGGGCCGGACCGAAACCGGTACCGAAAAACCGGTATATATCGATTTTTTGTATCTAACCGGACCGATTTATATTTATACCAAATCGACCGGTTCGGACCGGTCCGATGTGTCCAAAAATCAAAAAAATCGAATTATTTGCCCACCCTACTAGCAATCATAACAATATAACAATTCGATGACATTTTACATGACACTTTCTAAATATTTGTTAGTGTTTTAGAATGAAAGAGTTACCCATTTTTAACCATATTGGTTACATTATAAATATTTTTATCAAGACATTAATATATATATATATATATACACACACACACACACAACTATTATTTAATGTTCTAGGATTTAGTGATCAGATTAATTATATACTTGGATATGTATTTACGCACAAAATTTTTATGCACACTATATAACATATGCTATTAAAATTTGATAATCGCACAACAATCTATCATCTTCTTATTATATTTTAATTTATTAATTGCATGTATAAATTTATTATTAACAAAATAAATAATCCCACCGCAAAGCGCAAGTTTGTATCTAGTATTGGACTAAATTAAACTAAGAATCCTTACAAAAAAATTGGACAGGTAGAACAAGTGTCAGAATTCAGATTTCACAATGCGTGATTAAACTAACGTTAGATGGAGATCTGATCCTGACCATGCCTAAACAAACATTAGATGGAGAAGCACTCAACAATCATTAATAACAACTTCGGCCTCAGGGCGGCAGCTGTGCGTGAATTGTGGCATCTCTAAAAAGAAACAAGAAAAAGATGCAAACTAATCTAAATCAACTTCTCCATTAATTCCTTTCTAATTGTTAGCGGAGTATTCGTTGCTGCTAAGGCATCCGAGGCCACTACAATTTGCTTGACAGATGACTCGAGCCCAACGGCAGCAATTTTCTTGCATAAAGCATCACGGTTACTTTTGACCTCGGCCAACCTTCCTTTCAGCTCCCCAAGTTCCATCTGCAATGACTCAACTGCATGCAAATATTTTGTCATAAAATTAATTAAATCAAAACTAATCATGAAATCTCTACTAGTACAACTCAAACACTAGTAATTTTGTAAAAATGATGGATTCAAGAGGTTCTTCTCACCTATTGCATACCTAGCACCAATTTAAGAGAATAGATCCTGAATGCTATGGAGTATAGAGGACGGAGCTCGAGTTTGACAGAAACAGCCTCCCTATGGACTTTACTCGTCCTTGGATCCCATTTGAAATGGTGGATTTTTAATCTAGTCATCATCGGTAAGTGGTAATCCCCCGAAAGAAAAAGATTACTTTATCTGTTTTTAACTGAGCAAAATGGTTAAAAGACGGAAAAGAAAAAAACCTGGGCCAGAGGTAGTACGATCCAAGTAACCAGTGAAACTGGCAAACTTGTATGCTGTGCTCTTTGAAAAGCCATAGCATTTGCTTCAACCAAAAGAATCATCTCAGGTGGAGGGTATGAAAACGGTGGAGACGGAAAAATGAGAGATTACCTTTTGAGGCCACAACACCCGGGGAAGGGCGATAGAAACTAGAAATGAAAATGCAAAAACAAGATATAGATGAAAGAGTAGGAATAAATAGAAAATTCTTACTTTTGCCTCCTAAGAATCCAGTCCATTACAAATGTTTTCTGCAGATTACAATATTTTGCAAACCTTTTCGTTTTGCTGAGTCAAGTTATGAAGAGAAAAGGAGGGAGAATGGGATTCTACAATGTAAGCATTGTGCTATGGCAGCTAAACCTATAAATGTATATCAATAAGCATCCTGTTGTCCTCATAGCCATACAAAACTATGAATACTCTAAGCCCCCAACATCACTCAAAACACTGGCTTCTTTCTTGGTTTCCTACTCTTTATGTGAAGGAACAAGCTATTCTACAGTGCTGTAGCGATTCGTGCCTCGTTTGGCCCAGTGGTCCTTTAAATCAGGTGGACTAGACAGGTCATAACCTTCATCATGAAGTCTATTAAGCAATTTATTAAAGGCACTTCCACTCATCTTTCTTCCACCAACTCGGGAATATCGCTTATTAGACACATGAGGTAGGGGATACATTGACATGGTGGTCGTGCAGCAGGCAGACTGCCACCCACCACTCCCCCACTTATAGCATGACTTGGGTACTCCCGTGCAGGAGCAAATTGGAATTGGCAGAGCAGAATAATCAAAATTTACCCGGTTTAGCCCCAAATTATCCTTCCAAGCAACAAGCTGTCCATCTAAGTTCTCATTGACACCCAAATAATGCTCAATTTTGCAAACATTTGATGTGTCAAGGGATATCTCTTTACTTGAACTTTCATCTTCTCTGTTACTCACCCTCCGTGACTTTACTGGATTTCCTGAAAATTCTATATTCTCCTTCGTTTGCTTGACCTTTTTTGGTTTAGCAACCACAGAAGGACCTTCGGTTGTCTGAAAGCCATCATTTGTCAGAATTTCTCTTGGACTATTTTCTGCTTCAGGCATGTGCATTTGCTGGTCATAGCGGACACTTTTAGCTCTGTGTACAACTCCATTTCCAGGGAGATTAGGGGGCAAATTATTGTCATTCACCGAACTACTCCTGAAACGGAGGGTAGCCATAGCTTCATCTCGTTCTTGCATGGTAGAATTATACTCTGCAAGTGCTGCATCCCGCTGCAGCATGGCCATGTCGCGCTCAGCGAAGGCCCTTTTTCTCTCCTCTAAAGCCACATTCCGCTCTCGGATGGCAGAATCCCTCTCAGCCATGATGACCATGAAAGTCTTTATTGTCAAGTTATTGTGTTCCTTTATAAACATACAAATCAGTTAAAAGGAGTATTGTATATTCTATTTCATGCAATTGGAGGATAAAAACAGAAATTTGGACAAAGGTCCCTCTAAGAAAAGTCTCTTTTATTCTATAAAAAAATGATAAAACAAAAGCTTGCAACCGAAGTATGTAATGCCTGGAACTGTTCATAGAGCAATGGCACCAGTATCATGGCCAACCCACTTTCAGAAATACCAATATTTAATTAGAACCTCACAACACATAAATAAATAACTTCCAGCAGCGGGTTTCACTTTTTTGAAAGCATAAAGTTATCATCAATTAGCATACAAGGCATATCATTATGTATAGAGTTTATCAGTCTACTATAGGAAGTTTAAGATCATACCATCCCTCAATGTAAAGGCAAAACTACCCAAAATGGCCGTTCCTGCAGTTTTGAATACCACGTTCAATAAATGTAAGCAATAAGAAAGAAAGAAAGATAGAAAAGACTGATGAACTATTAAATTGATATACAGAAGCATTAGTTGTTGGCTTCCTCAACGAAATCATTAACTTGAAATCCAGAATTTTTTTTTCTTTCTGTTTTGTTTGAATTGGCTTAGGCAGGAAGTTTATTTCATGAGAAAAAAAATATGTCCATCCCAAAGGGGGAAAAACAAGTCTTACTACTAGAAAAATCCCAAGTGGGATATGAGACTACCTCCTCTAAGGAGTTCTACATGTATACAGATTACAGACCATGGCTACCCTCACTAACAATGTTCCTAACTTGCCTTGACATATTCTGCAACTGCTGGAATATCAGTACCCCCACGAGTATAAGCATAGTCAGCTAGTGAGGCATGAGTAGGGACATCAAATCAAATTAATCAAAACCATATCAACAATATATTTACTCAAAAGCTTATAAGTGATACATAGGGCACGAGAAATTACTTGAGGGATAGGTTATCTTCTTCCAAAAATAGTACTCACTCCCTTATAAAATATAAAATCATTATTGGCATTTTGAAGGCAACTTAATACATTTTTAAACTCAAAATTGACATAAATTTATTTAATTTTAGTCAATACAACACTAAATATTGTAAATTCTGTGTTGTTGATTTGTACAGCACTTACAAACCCAAGACAGGCCACGCATCCCATACAACCATCTGAGATGCCGATCTTAAGAATTTTCTTCTATATAGCAGAACACCAAAGGGAACAAGACCAAGATTATTAGTCTTCATAAGGGCAGCAAATAGAGGCATCAACCTAGGTTAAACTCCCATCCACTCAAAAAAGTCACCAGAAACGACCAAGGAATTGAAGCTGCACACGTCAAATCTAATAAGATTGTCACCACTTGATGTGCTTGAACAGAATTAAATCAATGATTTCATCGAGTCGTAGCTAACTAAATACTTATTTCACAATTCGCAAAGTGAGCCAAGCAAATTTTGCAAAGCAAAACAAAGGTTCTAAATCCTTAAATCTTTTAATAGAAATAGAAACACTATGGGGCTTATTCAGTTCCTTTCGAGCTTGTATGATGTGATTGTCAAAAAGTTAATTTTGACTAATCAAGTTAATAATTACTCCTATATAGTATTTGCAATTCCTTAAAACAGAAACGCCAGATTCAGAAACCTAACTTTTTAAACAGGGACAATCAAACATCTAAAGAATCTCTTCTATCCATTAGGATCATATGTAACTAACGAACAAAGTATTAAAGCAGTAACTTATTAAACATGATAAACTTCACAGCCAGAGATCAGACCAAAATATAGATCAGTAAATATATACATACAAGAATCAGAAGCTAGAGTGAGCAAGTTGAGAGCTCAAATCGAATAAAAAGTCAGTAGCTAAGAAAAGAGGAACTTGCAAAGAGATCTAAAAAATTAAAAATGTTAAAGAAAAGATACTAAATCGATAAAATGGAATAGTTGACTAGCCTTATCGGAGAGGAGAGAGAGACGATCGGTACCTCTTTTTTGTTGCTTTGTATTGCAAGATGAGTATGGAGTTGTTGGGGAAGATGCCTCTGGCTCTGTTTCTATTGAAGTCCCTCCGTTCTATTTATTTATTTAGTCAAGTGAACTTTTAGATATGGACATAAAAAATAAAATAATAATTATAAATAATTAAATATAATATTTAATTATCTATAATATTTTTAAATTATTAATTTATTATAGTATAAAAGTTTAAAATATTAAAAAATAAATAAAATAATAGAAAAAAAGATTATTATTAATTCTTTTAAATTTAAATAAATATTAATTAATTAAAAATAAATAAATAATTCTAAAACGTTATTCAAATTATGGACGGAGGGAGTAATTATTTTGTAGAGTAATTGGGAGAAATCTATTATTGGGATTTGGGACAGAGGGAAAGCGTCAGCGCTTTCATATTTTTAATATGGAAACTACGCCGTTTGAACTTTTGGGATCAGGTGCTGTATTCTGGTGGTTTCTACAGCGGTCAGCTGAGTAGTAGTAGTATTTGTTGTCTTCCTGCCTGATAACCGTCTTGTACTTTTGTTTGGTCAGATTCCAGTATAATGCAAGCAACCGGATTACCACAAGGTTATACTAAACGGTAAACATTAAGTAGTCACATCAGATTATTAACTGAAATTGTAATATGTATTGTTATTTCACTAATTAATAGATTTTTTTATATAAACAAATAATAAAGTCATTATTCTTATATAGAATAATACATATATAATTAATACAAATGAAATGGTGTGAATTAAAACTTATAGTATATCATATAATTATTGAGTGATCAATTAATGTAATGTTTTTTTCTTTTTTTTTTTGCATTCGATATGAAATGTGTTAAACGTTCATTTGTGTAATAGAAAAGGATAAATATGTTTTTCAATTAATAAAAAAGATAGTATTAATTAAAAGAAGTGAAGCTAATATTACTACTACTATCTAACATGCATGCATGTTATTGTTGCCATCTTTTTGAGTTTTTGTGTGAATTAATGGGTAAGAAAAACAAAACATTTAACTGATTTTTCATTGTCTATATATAATTTTTTTAGAAAAAGATTTAAAGGATAAAAATGAGTAAAAAATACTACATTCATTTGATGCTTCTAAAACACATGCATGCAGCAATTCTTTATGACCATTTTTCCTCATTCAACCAACCCACATTATCATCTAAACTTTCTTAATTCCAATCTCAGCAATCAAAGTATCAGAAAATTAATCACCAAACCAGCGAGAAAACACACACCCACGCCATCGTTGAAGAAAACAAGAAACAAAGGTTTCATTAGGCCCAAAGCATTTTTACCGGATAATCAACGATTATTTTAGTATCCACGTGTACGTCTCAGCTCTCTCCTTGCAAAAGTTGGCGATCCGTGTCATATCGAATTGACTAATCATAATCACATAAAATCATTACCAAATTCCATTCCCTTCATATAAATAGCGAAAATGTACATTTGGAAAGCCATCAGAGTTCAGCAATTCAGTTACAGCTCTTTCAGTTTCCGGTTTCCAGTTTCCAGTTTCCAGTGATTGGAGATGTCGGCCCCTGGAGAAGCAGTGAACGCCACAGTTGAGCAACATCCGACGGAGGTTGCCGCCAAGGAGCAGTCGAAGCCCGTCAAGGAGAAAAAACCTAAGGCTCCAAAGGAGAAGAAACCTAGATCCGTCAAAAATGTTTCTCATCCTCCGTATTTTGAGGTATAAATCTGTATAATCAAGAGCGTTTATAAATATGTACGATTAATAACGGATTTTGTCGAATTCGTTTATGATTTTAATTCTATTTAAGTAATTTAAGCGGATTATTGGCTAAATTTAGACGTTGATACCAGTCTCGATATCATTTTGATTTGATCTATATCCAAAATAGTTTATATACCTAGAACTGTGAATGAGATTAGTATCTGGCATTTGGCATGGATTGCAGATGATCAAGGAAGCTCTATTAGCCTTGAACGAGAAAGGCGGTTCAAGTCCCTATGCGATCGGAAAGTACATAGAAGAGAACCATAAATCAGCGCTACCAGAGAATTTCAGGAAAATTTTAGGCCTCCAGTTGAAGAATTCTGCTTCTAAAGGAAAACTGATCAGAGTGAAGGCCTCGTACAAGTTGTCCGAGTCTGGTAAGAAGGTCAAGGCCACAACCAAGGCTCCAAAGACTGTTGCAGCGAAGAAGCGGCCAGAGTACCAAGCCAAGTCTGTTGCCGCAAAAAGTGCATCGAAGGAGAAAGCAGCAAAGAAATCTCAGGCAGTGAAACTAGCTAAGAAGGCGGTGAAGAAGACGAAGGCAAAGGCGCCGGCAACGGCAGCAGCAGCAAGGTCAAAAGCAAAGGCAGTCCAGAAAACGAAGAAGAGAGCAGCACCAGCCAAAGCAAAAGCCAAGCAACCCAAGTCTATAAAGTCATCTCCTGCTAAGAAAGCTAAGAAAGCTACGGCCTAATTAGCACAACATCAGAGCTAGATAGATAGTTTCAATAAAGACTCTTTATCCATACAGTATTATGTAACAAAAATTTAGAATTTCCCTAGTTGGTGTATAAAGTGTTTGTGGATCCCGCAAATTTTAATGTTTCTAACGAATTAGTGTAGTTGGGTAGGCCTGGTACGTCTGTTCTCTACTAGTTTTATGAATGCAAATGAATTTTTTACGTATAATTGGTTTATTGGATGTTTTTTACGGAGTCATAATGTTTGGGATTTGTTTGCGACTTCTGTTGTTATTGCTATTCCCATCGAGTTGTTGAATCTCAATCTATGTAAAATTAATACTCCGTTAGTTAAGTTTTCATTTTAATATAAACTTCATTTTTTCGCACAAGTTATGAAGTTACATGCAAAACTGTCTCTCTCCCTTTAGCTGATAGTGTAATCTTTATCTAATTGACAAAGAAGAGTGGGATGAACATTGGACTTGGGAGTTGGGTGTGAAAAGTGGATAGAGTACTGCAGTTAAAGTTCAAAGAGAACGTGGAGCTTCTTATTTTTTAAATTATTTGTTTGTAACATTATAATATTTGTTCTTAGTTACCCCTTAAAACGTGGAGGCGTAGTTATATATGTAAGCTAATAAATTTGCTATTAGAACTTTACCATATATGATAACATTTCTTGGCTTTTTCCTAAGAGCATATTTCTTTGTAAGGATTATAATCTCAACATTATTAATTTTACAATTAAATAGTTTTAGACACGTCTTTGTTTTTTATGTTTCTTTGTAAGGATTATAATCTCAAGATTATTAATTCTGCAATTAAATAGTTTGACACGTCTTTGTTTTTTATAGATTATTCATGAGATAATTTAAAATAATCAAATGTTATGTATATTTTTTTCAAGATTAATTAAAGTATTGAATTAAAAAAGGGTTAAATACACTTTTCTCCACTCTACTCAACCTCGATTTACAAATGCATTACTGAACTGAAATTTTTTACAATCGAGTCAGTGAACTACAAATATTTATCAAATCGTTACAAAATCTGTTAAATGCGTTGACATTTAAGAGAGACTTGGCATGTGACTTGCACATGTGAAAGAGATTAAATTTTTACACACTTGTCTATATAGTCTGCCAAGGTGAAAAACTTACAATATTTTGATACTAAAATTAACTAAATCTAGGTTAAACCAAAATAAAATTTCAAAGTACAGTACTTAAAAAATATATGTTAAATAAATAACTTAAACATATTAAAATAAATTACTTAAACAAACTTATTTATACAAAAGAACAAATTTAACAAATTAGCATCATCTTAAATTCTTAATCTCTTATCACTGTACATCATCATCTTCACCATTAGAGATGGCGGATGGGAACATTGATCAATAAGGGAGAGAGAAAATTTTAAGTGAGACCTATTTTCTCTCTCTTTCTCTCTCATCCTCTTCCCTTAAATCATACTTTTCATAGTTGATTGGGTATGTCTGATTGGGTATTCTCTCTCATCCTTATTTCTTTGAACTAATTGGGTATAGCTGATGGTTACTGTTGTTGTACTAGCAAATCATCGTCATCGTGCCTGCAAAATCATCAACGTCTTGTTGCCTACAGTCAGATCTGAACTAGATCGGAGCAAATCTGAACAATTTGATTTCCGTTTTACCCATCACCATTTTTATGTTTGAATTTGAGCTGCAAATTTAGAGAGAGATTTAAAACTTAGTAGCTTTGATTTTGATGAGTTTCATATTTTTGATTTCGAATTATTTTGGATTTGGATTTGTGGTGAAGAAGATGATGAATTAGATTTGAATTTGTTTAATTTATTCAGTTTGTTTAAATTGTTTGATTTGTGTAAAAAAAAACTATGTAATATGTGACGCCCCCAAAATTAGGTATACATCACCCTCGTCAGATACATAGTACAAAATACAAATATAACTTACTAATACAACTGTCGTGTACAATACGACAAAACATAAACTGTGAGTTTGAATACAAATATTATCTTCTAGAGAGTATTCATACTCAAAAGGAGTCCTCATTACATTTATTAACACACCATTACATAAAATAGTGAGGACTACTAACTAATACTATTATTCGGACCATCACTCCGTTTCCCGACTTGCCCCAGCTACGTTCTCATTTCCTGAAGAGAACAGTGAAAGAAAGGGTGAGCTCAACTAGCCCAGTAAGAAATATTATGACTAAGATAATGCAGAATAAATTATCATTAGCCTTCAACAATGTTAAATTGATAAAATATAATAGACATCAAGTTTAACTGCAGCGGAATAAGCAATCCATTAAAAGAGTCAAGTAGAAAATAAACTCTACTATCTTTTATGATTTAAAAGATTTTCCAACACTGTGATCTCTGAGACTCAGCTTAATAAAATAATCCACATCATCGAATCATCCCTGCACTACGACCAAGGATATTCGTATATTCATTAATGGTCATGATCATGCCAACAACTGTCCATCAATGCACTACGGGCCAATGAGGACTTTTACCACATCATTTGTAACATTACGGTCATGATTATACCGAATAATCCCTGGTCATAATCATACCAAGTCCATCTATGCACTACAGGCCACAGATGACTTTTAACATTTTATAAACATGAGGATGATGACAATGATATAAGAATTCTGTGACGCCCCCAAAATTAGGTATACATCACCCATCTTAGGTCGTCAGATACATAGTACAAAATACAAATACAACTTACTAATACAACTGTCGTGTACAATACGACAAAACATAAACTGTGAGTTTGAATACAAATATTATTTTCTAGAGAGTATTCATACTCAAAAGGAGTCCTCATTACATTTATTAACACACCATTACATAGAATAGTGAGGACTACTAACTAATACTATCATTCGGACCATCACTCCGTTCCCCGACTTGCCCCAGCTACGTTCTCATTTTCTGAAGAGAACAGTGAAAGAAAGGGTGAGCTCAACTAGCCCAGTAAGAAATATTATGACTAAGATAATGCAGAATAAATTATCATTAGCCTTCAACAATGTTAAACTGATAAAATATAATAGACATCAAGTTTAACTGTAGCGGAACAAGCAATCCATTAAGAGAGTCAAGTAGAAAATAAACTCTACTATCTTTTATGATTTAAAAGATTTTCCAACACTGTGATCGCTGAGACTCAGCTTAATAAAATAATCCACATCATCGAATCACCCCTGCACTACGGCCAAGGATATTTGTATATTTATTAATGGTCATGATCATGCCAACAACTGTCCATCAATGCACTACGGGCCAATGAGGACTTTTACCACATCATTCGTAATATTACGGTCATGATTACACCGAATAATCTCTGGTCATAATCATACCAAGTCCATCTATGCACTACAGGCCACAGATGACTTTCAACAGAATATAAACATGAGGATGATGACAATGATATAAGAATTCAATAAAACAAGTTCAAGAATTAATTTATCCAAGAATTAACAACGTCCAAATTGTCAACATGATACTACTTTGTGGAGTAAAATTCAAGAATGATCAGGAGAATATTTTCATGAATAGATACTGGATGAAACGCAATTATCAAGGATATTCCACAAATTTCATGGAGTATAGAAGTCAAAATTTAACCAACTGAGTACAATAAAGAATGGAATAACAAAAGAAATCACCATGCATACGATAGACCGCACAAACAGGTTATTCCAACAGAATAATAAATAATGGAACCAGGTCCGGCGTAAACGCACAGACAGGATATTCCGACAGAATAATAAATAATAGAACCAGGTCCGGTGTAAATCACACAGACAGGATATTCCGACAGAATAATAACAAGACGGAACCAGGTCCGGTGTAAAACACACAGACAGGATGTTCCAACAGAATAATAATAAAAACGGAACCAGGTCCGGTGTAAAACACACAGACAAGATGTTCCAACAGAATAATAATAAAAATGGAACCAGGTCCGGTGTAAAACACACAGACAGGATGTTCCAACAGAATAATAGAAGAATGTCACCAAGTATAGGGTATATCCGCGTATACAGGTTATTCCAACAGAATAATAAGAAATAGAATAACAACAGTTCTCTTCATGAATAAGAAAGAATAACACCCCTTACCGTTTTAAAGAAGAGCTGAAATAAGGAAGTAGTTAAGTAGCAGAATACTCTTCTTCTCTCTCTCTATAGTTTCTCTCTATAGTTTCTCTCTCTAGAGTTCAGTGAATTCGTAAGAAATAATGAAGGAATGAGCTGCTATTTATAGAAAAATAGAATGCATAGTAACTAATCCATGAACGGTCCAGATTGATTACTTTAATCTGACGGTCCATATTTAAAGAAAAATCTTTTAAATAAAATATAATATATTCTATTTATAGAATAACTTTAATAAAGTATTCTGTTTTATATAAAAAGATGTTTCTGTTTTATTACGTTAATAATACGAATAAAACAAAACGTCATTATCGCTAAATAATTCATATTATTAACTGACAATAATTGAATCAAACTGAGTGACTTCTCACATAAGCATTAATAATCAATACTGTGTGTTACTATGCAACCACACGTATTACTGTACTTTTACTACCGAGTAGTTCAACAGTAACAATGGTAAAACTTCCGCCGTTATTTTTAATAAAATATTTTTGTCGTTTTCTCAATCCGACAATAATTCCGTTGTGGGGTCCACCAATGATTGTGTCGTTGTACGAATATTCCCTGTTAAAACGAATATTCCCCGACCAATCGAATGACAACTTGGATACTTTACAAAATTTATAAATACTACCCATAACTATTATATCAAATCCACACCATAATATAAAAATTATTTCGAGAAAAATTAAATATTTATTCATAAAATCTGGGGTTTCACAAATTCAATAAAACAAGTTCAAGAATTAATTTATCCAAGAATTAATAACGTCCAAATTGTCAACATGATACTGCTTTGTGGAGTAAAATTCAAGAATACTTAGAAGAATATTTTCATGAAAAGATACTGGATGAACCGCAATTATCAAGGATATTTCACTAATTTCATGAAGTATAGAAGTCAAAACTTAACCAATTGAGTATAATAAGAATGGAATAACAAAAGAAATCACCATGCATGCGATAGACTGCACAGACAGGTTATTCCAACAGAATAATAAATAATGAAACCAGGTCCGGCGTAAACGCACAGACAGGATATTCCGACAGAATAATAAATAATGGAACCAGATCCGGTGTAAAACACACAGACAGGATATTCCGACAGAATAATAAATAATGGAACCAGGTCCGGTGTAAAACACACAGACAGGATATTCCAACAGAATAATAACAAGACGGAACCAGGTCCGGTGTAAAACACACAGACAGGATGTTCCAACAGAATAATAATAAAAACGGAATCAGGTCCGGTGTAAAACACACAGACAAGATGTTCCAACAGAATAATAGAAGAATGTCACCAAGTATAGGGTAGACCACGTATACAGGTTATTCCAACAGAATAATAAGAAATGGAATAACAACAGTTCTCTTCATGAATAAGAAAGAATAACACCCCTTACCGTTTTAAAGACGAGCTGAAATAAGGAAGTAGTTAAGTAGCAGAATGCTCTTCTTCTCTCTCTCTATAGTTTCTCTCTATAGTTTCTCTCTCTAGAGTTCAGTGAATTCGTAAGAAATAATGAAGGAATGAGCTGCTATTTATAGAAAAATAGAATGCATAGTAACTAATCCATGAACGGTCCAGATTGATTACTTTAATCTGACGGTCCATATTTAAAGAAAAATCTTTTAAATAAAATATAATATATTCTATTTATAGAATAACTTTAATAAAGTATTCTGTTTTATATAAAAAGATGTTTCTGTTTTATTACGTTAATAATACGAATAAAACAAAACGTCATTATCGCTAAATAATTCATATTATTAACTGACAATAATTGAATCAAACTGAGTGACTTCTCACATAAGCATTAATAATCAATACCGTGTGCTACTATGCAACCACACGTATTACTGTACTTTTACTACCGAGTAGTTCAATAGTAACAATGGTAAAATTTCCGCCGTTATTTTTAATAAAATATTTTTGTCGTTTTCTCAATCCGACAATAATTCTGTTGTGGGGTTCACCAATGATTGTGTCGTTGTACGAATATTCCCTGTTAAAACGAATATTCCCCGACCAATCGAATATTATATAACAACTTGCGTACTTTGTAAAATTTATAAATATTACCCACAACTATAACATTATATCAAATTAACTCCATAATATTCAAAAATGACATTTATAGAAAATTCATCTTTATTTATAAAAGTTGGGGTCTTACATAATAAATTGTTTAATTTGTTTAAAAGATTTCTAAATTATTAGTTTTAATACACGTCATCTTTGTTATATATTGTCACGTCAATTATATTGTCAAGTATTATGTAATATTATGCCACGTATTGCCACGCCAATTTTCTGTTCAATGGTTAACGGAGACAAACGATTTTATCACTTTTTGTAAATAACGTATAGTTTAATGAGTTGACCGTAAAAAAATTCAGTCCAGTGATGCATTTATAAATCGAGGTCAAGTAAAATGGGGAAAAGTGTATTTATATAACCCAATTAAAAAATTATCGTTTGGACTATTATACCATTACCAATAATAACATATTTTAAACTTATTTATACATAAAAAAAAAATATTTACTAATTATATATACAGTCCCACCCTACCCCTACCCCCACCTCACCCCATCCCTACCCCCACCCCCACCCTCCCCCCACCCTCAATCCCAAAAATAATATTAATTGATTATAAATACACTCCTACCCCCCAACCCTCGCCCTACCCACCTCCACCCCCACCCCCACCTCCACCCCTAACCTTCATCCCAAAATAATATTTATTGATTATGTATACACCCCCACCCCACCCCTCCTCCAACCACCATCCCAAAAAAAAAATATTTACTGATTATGTATACATCTCCCCACAAAAAAAATAAATAATACTTACTAATATACATAACAAACAAGATATTTAGGATTTGGGCCCCACCTTTAAATAAATTCTACCGATTATTTTGAAAAATAGGTAACTAGGAGTCTATAAAATAAGTAAAACTGAGTAACTCCTCACATAAGCATCAATAATCAAAACCGTGTGCTACTATGCAACCACGCATATTACTGTACTTTTACTACCGAGTAGTTCAACAGTATTAACGGTAAAACTTCCGCCGTTATTTTCATAAAAATATTTTTGTCGTTTTCTCAATCCGACAATAATTCCGTTGTGTGGTCTACCAATGATTGTGCCATCGTACGAATATTCTCCGACACAAAGAATATTCCCTGACCAATCGAATATAATATGACAACTTGCATACTTTGCAAAATTTATAAATATTACCCACAACTATAACATTATCTCAAATCCACACCATAATATTAAAAAAAATATTTCGAGAAAATTAAATATTTATTCATAAAATTTGGGGTCTCACATAATAGACATTATATTCTACTTGACTCTTCTAATGGATTGTTGATTCCACTGCAAGTGTGGTTGGAAACTTTTATCTTCTACCATATGTTCTAAATATCTGAATTATTTTGATAATTTAATTATCTTAAGTCATGATATTCTTTATTGGGCTATTTGTGCTCACCCTTTTAATTCACCACCCTTTTCAGGTAATAAAAATGTAGCTGGAACTACTAGAGAGAACATGGGTATAAAGGGGTGATACAAATTAGTCACAAGCCTAATCAAATTATGAAACGGTGTGGCATAATAATTATACTGAGAACTTAAAATGTGTGTGACATGTTTTATACCTCATTTAATATTTAATTTTGGTGAACAACAATAGGGTGAGGCGAATCAGAATTTGGAAGCGTCAAAGGTGCACTCCATTAAAATGAGGAGAACATATATCTTCTCGTGTCCATTCCGGAACTTGATATATTTGCTGTTGTACTTTATATGACATTGTAATAATTTAAATATGAATATTGTCGTATTATATATGTAATAATATTTGTATTGAAACTTATAGTATATGAGTCGTCGTATTTTGCACGACAGTTGTATAAAAAAAGTTTTTTTAGTGTATGTATCTGGCGACCCAAGATGGGTGGCGTATACCTATTGGTTAGTTATTTGACTTAGTTGTTAGAAATAATGCTGCAAAATAATTTCTTTCATGAACAGTGCACTTTCATTCTCCTATAAATAGAAGCTCAGTCCTTCATTATTTTTTATAAATTCACTAAAACTCTAGAGAGAGAAAATTATAGAGAGAAAGAAGAAAAGTATTATGCTACTTCCCTACTCTTATATCAAGTTTCTTTTACAGTAAGGGATGTTATTTGTTGTACTCATGAAGAGAACTTCTGTTATTCCATTATTTATTATTCTGTTGAAATAACCTGTATACGCGAGCTACCCTATACATGATGAAATTCTTCTAATATTTCGTTCTTTATTATTCTGTCGGAATATCATGTCTGTGCGTTTTACACCGGACCTGGTTCCATCTTAATTATTCTGTTGGAATATCCTGTCTGTGCGTTTTACGTCGGACCTGGTTCCGTTATTTAATATTCTGTTCGAATAACCTGTCTATGCGAAGTACCGCATGCATGGTGATTTTTGTTGTTATTCCATTCTTTATTATTCTGTTGGAACATCCTGTCGGTGCGAATTTTGCCTGACTTGGTTCCGTTACTTATTATTCTGTTGGAATAACCTGTCTATGCGAAGTACCGCATACATGGTGATTTCTTTTATTATTCCATTCTTTATTATACTCAGTCGGTTAAAGTTTTGACTTCTACACTCCATGAAATTAGTGGAATATCCTTGATAAGTATCTTTTCATGAAAATATTCTTCTAAGCATTTTTGAATTTTACTCCACAAAGCAGTATCATGTTGACAATTTAGACGTTATTGGTTTCTGGATAAATTAATTCTTGAACTTGTTTTATTGATTATTATGTCATTGTCATCATCCTTATGTTTATATTATGTTAAAAGTCATCTGTGGCCTGTAGTGCATAGATAGACCTGGTATGATTATGACCAGAGATTATTCGATGTAATCATGACCGTAATGTTACAAATAATGTGGATAAAATCATCTGTGGTCTGTAGTGCATAGATGGACTTGGTATGATTATGACCAAGGATTATTCGGTGTAATCATGACCGTAATGTTATGAATGATGTGGTAAAAATCCTCATTTGCCGTAGTGCATTGATGGACAGTTTTTGGTATGATTATGACTATGGATTCTCTTTGGCCGTAGTGCAAAGATGAATTATTTTATGGCATGATCAGTACCGTTGATGAAAACATGATTATCTTTAGCCGTAGTGCATGAATAATTCGTGGTCGTGATACTAAAGAATATCCTTGGCCTGTAGTGCAAGGATGATTTAATGATGTTGATTAATTATTAAGTTGAGTTTCAGCGATAAAAGTCATGAAAAACCTTTTAAATCATAAAAGATAGTAGATTTTATTTTCTACTTGACTCTTTTAATGGATTGCTTATTCCGCTGCAGTTAAACTTGATGTCTATTATATTTTATTAGTTTAACATTGTTGGAGACTAATGATAATTTATTCTACATTATCTTAGTCATAATATTTCTTACTGGGCTAGTTGAGCTCACCCTTTCTTTCACTGTTCTCTTCGAGAAATGAGAACGTAGCTGGGACTAGTCGGGGAACAGAGTAATGGTCCTAGATGTTTGCATTAGTAGTCCTCACTATTCTGTGAAATAGTGTTATAATAATTGTAATGAGGACTCCTTTTGAGTTTGTATACTCTCTAGTAGACAATCTTTGTATTCAAACTCACAGTTTATGTTTTGTCGTATTGTACACGTCAGTTGTATTATTAAGTTTTATTTGAATTTATGTACCATGTAAGTGGCGACCCAAGATGGGTGACGTATACTTAATTTTGGGGGCGTCACATACTATCTCCTCTATATTAAAAGTCCATCGTTAATATTTCATTCCTGTAATAATCATCAACAGTTCTTGGTTATACCCAAGACAAAGAGAACTCTCATCACCCGTCTTCACCTGAACCACCACAGATTATAATTAAATCACAATTCATATATATAATCAAGTAAGTCAACAGTCCAACTTTGCACTACATGTCAAAGACATACAACTATAAAATCAATAACGCTGAGACTCAACTCAATAGTATCACAACCACGAATTATCCACGCACTACAGGCCAAGGATAATCGTGTTTTCATCAATGGTCATGATTATACCGAATAATCCCTGGTCATAATCATGCCAATCAACTGTCCATCTTTGCACGTAAGCCAAAGAGGATTTTTACCACATCATTTGTAATATTACGATCATGATTATATCGAATAATCTCTGGTAATAATCATACCAAGTCCATTTATGCACTACGGGCCAAAGATGACTTTTACCTCATCATTTGTAACATTACGGTCATGATTATACCGAATAGTCCCTGGTCATAATCATGCCAATCAACTGTCCATCTTTGCACGTAAGTCAAAGAGGACTTTCAACACAATATAAATATGAGAATGATGACAATGATATATATAATGAATAAACATGAATAATCAGAATAATAAGATAACATAGATGTGACGCCCCCAAAATAGGTATACAACACCCATTCTGAGTCGCCAAATACATGGTACAGAAAGCAAACTACAACTTCAATAATACAATTGTCGTGCAAAATACGACAACACATACTGTGAGTTTAAATACAAATATTGTCTTCTAGACAATATCCACACTCAAATAAATTCTCATTACAATTATTCAAACACTATTTTACAGAAATAGTGAGGACTGCTAAAACATCTTTCTAGAACCATCACTCCATACCCCGACTAGATCCTGCTATGTTCTCACCTCCTGAGAAGAAAAATGGAACAAAAAGGAAAAGGGTGAGCTCAACTAGCCCAGTAAAGAATATTATGACTAAGATAATATACAAACAAATTATCGTTAGTCTTCAACAGGGAAAAATCTGATAGAATATAATCGACAACAAGTTTTAGATCAACAACTGCAGCGGAAACAGCAAACCATTAGAAGAGTCAAGTAGAGAAAGAATTCTACTATCTTCTAAGATTTAAAAGTCCATCATCAATATTTTATCCCTGTAACATCAATTAATAATCATCTTTATCCAAATATTCATCTTTGCACTACAGGCCAAAGATATTCATTTGTATCACCTGTCAGTCATGTTCATCTCAACACCTGTTCATCTTTGCACTACAGGCCAAAGATATTCATCAAGTAATCATACATCTTTGCACTACAGGCCAAAGATATTCATTAATATCATTATTTAGGACTGAGGATGATGAAAAATATCTTAAAGAGAACGAATCCAATGAGACAGAAGGACAAATAGTAGGGATTCGTATAACAGTTTATCCAAGATCAATAATACTTCATAATAATCAATTGTGAAGCAGAATTCAAAAATAAAGATCAAAACATGGATACAATCAAAGATAGTAACCATAATAGACATCTTGGACAAAAAGAAAATTTTTTTTTCGGTGAATAGTGCCGTATTCGTGAATAGTGCCGTATACGTGAATAGTGCCGTATACATGAATAGTAACCCCGACACAAAAAGTTCCAAATTTGATAAAAACTCATATCAATATTTCAGCATAATGATATTGAAGAAAATAATATCATTTAAGAAGAAAATAATATCCCTTACCTCAAGATATCAGTACTTCTGGTCGGAATACCGGTATAAGGCTGAAAGAAACTTGCTCTGATGAATAGAAACTCTCAAAGTATCTAAATACTCACAAAATACACTCAATAATCTAGAGAGAGAAAGAGAGAAAACTTGTTTCTGGTGTGATTTTCAATTCTAACTTAGCCCTCTATTTATAGGAAAATTTTAGTAGGTTTGACCTGCAACCTGATGGCTTTACCTGCTACTATTCCCACCCACCACATTTGAAATATAATTCAGCACATTTCTTCACCAACCACAAGTGGGGCCCACCAATTCTAGAATTTTCCATCAAAATGATAAACTCCGAAAATTCAACAATTTCTGAACCAGTCATCTCGTAAAATTCATAATAAATCATACGTTCATTTTTAACGGTTCAAAATTTGTGGACATATACTCAACTTATATATGTATAACATATCCAAAAATTACCACGATCCAACGGTCGGATTAAAAATTATAACACCCGCAATATTTCTCAAAAACCCTGATTTGATTTTTAATACCTCCATTTCGATAAAAATACTGATAAAACACCTCAACATTAACTCCTTCATTTTTAACCACAAAAATATATCCCTCATTTATATCCACATAAAATAAATATTTCCTTATCATATGAATCAATAATTAATTATTCACAAATAATATTACAGAATCACATTTATGACAACCAGGCCGTTCCCAGGAAAGAGGGGGCTTTCCAATAAGGATTTCTCCTTACTGGCGCGCAATTAGATGACCAAACCTCTCCTTAGACAGAACTTTCTAGACATTGCCAATAATGTTATCTAATAATATTATTCAAATAATATGAATTATTGATCTGATAATGGAAAATACTGTGCAGCAACAATTATTGAAACAACAATAATATAAAATATCAATGCAACAATTATTGAATCAATAAAATAAAATATTGAACAATAACTACTGTAACAATTATTGAGTAGTGCCTTCTTACGTAAGAATCAATAATTGGTGCAATACCGTGTGCTACTGTATTTTAACCACCGGGTATTCCAACAGTATTAACGGTAACAACTACGCCGTTATTTATAAATAACTTATACTTGTCATTTTCTTCATCCAATCGCTTTCCGTTATGGGGCCCACACAAGGCTGCGCCGTCGTACGAATATTCCCCGACAGCAAGAATATTCCACGACCAAACGAATATTCCCCGACAAAATGAATATTTTATAACCACTTGCTTATTTTGCAAAATTTGCACATTTCACCCATAACCAAAGTATTATATCAAATTAACCCCTTATTATTCACAATAATATTTAGAGAAAATTTGATTTTATTCATTAATAAGTTGGGGTCTTACAACCTCCCCTCCTTATGAAATTTCGTCCTCGAAATTGACGTACGTACCTGATGTTTCAAAAAGGTGAGGATACCTCGCTTTCATTTCTGATTCCAACTCCCAGGTCATTTCTTCAATAGCATGGTTTCTCCACAAAACCTTAACTTGTGGTATAACCTTCGTGCGTAGGACATGCTCTTTCCTATCCAAGATCTTAACAGGTACCTCCTCGTACGTTAAATCTTCAGCTATCTCGTCTGGTTCTAACTCAATAATGTGGTTCGGGTCTTTAACATATTTACGAAGCATAGATATGTGAAAAACATTATGAACACGAGACATGCTTGGAGGTAATGCGAGTCTATATGCCACATTTCCTATTCGCTCAAGAATCTCAAATGGACCAACAAATCTTGGATTGAGCTTTCCTCTCTTCCCAAATCTTGTAACTCCCTTCCATGGTGCAACACGTAATAATACATGATCCCCAATATTAAATTCCACGTCCTTCCGATGAAGATCCGCATAACTCTTTTGTCGATCCTGTGCCGTTTGTATACGTTGTCGAATCGTTTGGATCTTCTCTGTAGTAATGCGTACCAACTCTGGTCCCAACAATGTTGCTTCACCCACCTCGTCCCAGCATACTGGAGAACGACATTTTCTTCCATACAACGCCTCGAATGGAGCCACACCTATGCTCGCCTGATAACTGTTGTTGTAGGAGAATTCCACCAATGGTAGGTACTTATCCCAACTCCCTTTGAGATCTAGGACACAAAGTCTTAATAGATCTTCAAGAGTTTGAATAGTCCTCTCTGATTGTCCGTCCGTTTGAGGATGGTATGCCGAACTGAATCGTAAATCCGTGCCCATAGCTTTCTGCAAGCTAACCCAAAATCGTGAAGTGAATCTTGGGTCACGATCCGAAACTATGGATACTGGCATGCCATGCAATCTCACAATCTCGTTCACGTACATACTAGCAAGACGTTCAAGGGAATAAGTCTCACGTATCGGCAAGAAATGAGCGGACTTGGTTAATCTATCAACAATAACCCAAATCGCATCTATGCCTTGAGAAACCTTGGGAAGACCCGTAACAAAATCCATAGTAATGTGTTCCCACTTCCATTTCGGGATCTCAAGTGGTTGCAATGGACCCTTTGGCACTTGATGCTCCGCCTTTACACGTTGACAAGTTAAACACCTCGAGATAAACTCCGCGATCTCTCTTTTCATATTGCTCCACCAAAATGTATGTCGAAGATCGTGATACATTTTGGTACTCCCAGGATGGATTGCAAACGGTGTGTTGTGTGCCTCCATCATTATTCTATGCTTCAAGTCAAAATCGTTAGGAACACAAAGTCTGGAGTTGACTCGAAGTATTCCTTCTTCATCGATTCTTGCTTCTGGAATAGCACCTTCTTGCACTTTCTTCTTCATACGCATCAGCTCCATGTCCGTAGCTTGAGCAGCTTTAACTTTATCGATTAAAGTCGGTTCTACTCGTATATTTGATATCATCATGTGGGTACTTGGAGCCTTCATCTCTATCTCCATCCTTTGTAAGTCATACAAAATGGGCCTTTGTGTTAACAATATTGCACTCGTACCCGCATATGATCTTCTACTCAATGCGTCAGCTACTACGTTTGCTTTTCCAGGATGATATTGGATGGTATGATCGTAATCTTTCAACAGCTCGAGCCAACGTCGCTGCCGCATGTTGAGTTCCTTTTGGGTGAAGAAATATTTGAGGCTTTTATGATCTGTATAGATCTCCACTTTCTCCCCATACAGGTAGTGTCTCCAGATCTTCAACGCAAAAACGACTGCTGCCAACTCCAAATCATGAGTAGGATAATTCCTCTCATATTCTTTGAGTTGTCGTGAGGCATAGGCTATGACTTTCCCATGTTGCATGAGAACACATCCTAACCCTTTGCCTGAAGCATCGCTGTAGATAACAAATCCATCCGAACCAGATGGTATTGTCAGAACAGGTGCCGAAATGAGTCTCCTCTTGAGTTCTTGGAAACTCTTCTCGCATTCCTCACTCCATACAAATTTTGTATCTTTCCGAGTCAGCTGAGTTAACGGAGTAGCGATTCGAGAAAATCCTTCCACAAATCTCCGATAATAACCAGCTAAGCCTAGAAAGCTACGTACTTCGGTTACCGACTTCGGTTGCTCCCAACTTTGTATGGCTTCAATCTTCGCCGGGTCGACAGATACTCCATGTTTTGACACCACGTGCCCAAGGAATGCTACTTCCTCAAGCCAGAACTCGCATTTCTTCAATTTGGCATATAGCTTATTTTCACGAAGCCTTTGCAGTACCAGCTTCAAATGGCGCTCATGATCTTCACGGCTTTTGGAATAGATGAGGATGTCATCAATAAAGACAACAACGAACTGATCCAAATATTCTTTGAATACACGGTTCATCATATCCATGAAGGCAGCAGGAGCATTAGTCAATCCAAAAGACATTACTAAGAATTCATAATGCCCGTACCGAGTTCTGAAGGCAGTCTTTGGAATATCCTCAGTTTTAATCTTCAGCTGATGATATCCAGAACGAAGGTCGATCTTTGAAAAGAATTGTGTTCCTTGTAACTGGTCGAACAGGTCATCAATGCGAGGTAGCGGATACCTATTCTTGATAGTGACATGATTCAATTCTCGATAGTCGATACAAAGTCGCATACTCCCGTCTTTCTTCTTTACGAATAAAACAGGAGCACCCCAAGGAGACGTACTAGGACGAATAAAACCGATGTCCAACAACTCCTGTAGTTGGACTTTTAACTCCTGAAGTTCAATAGGAGCCATTCGATATGGAGTTTTAGAAATGGGCTTTGTACCGGGTTCAAGGTCAATAAAGAATTCAACTTCACGTTCTGGGGGTAGACCAGGAAGTTCTTCAGGAAATACATCGGGAAATTCTCTAACAATAGAAATATTATTCAAATCTGACTTGTCTTTGTTCAAATCCATTACATGGGCTAAGAAAGCTTGACATCCGTTTTTCAATAAACGAATAGCTTTGTGGCTTGATATGACAGTGACTGATTTTAGTGGTTTAGTAGTTTGAATTCGTATGACAGGTTGGTTAGGAATATGAAAACTAACAACCTTACGAAAACAATCAATTTTAGCATGATGAGTGGTTAACCAATCAATTCCTAAAATCACATCAAAAGCAAGTATCTTTAAAGAGATAAGATCAACAGGTAATGTGATAGTGCCAACTTGGATCATGCAAGATTTATAAACTGTAGATGTAACGAAGGTTTCACCCAACGGAGTTTCAACAGATAAGTTAAAGTCCAATTTCTCCGGAGTCAAGTTTAAACGTTGAGCACAAGCAGGAGAGATAAAAGAATGGGTAGAACCGGTATCTAGTAAAGTATAAACTTCGCAAGAATTCAAGATTAGCTTACCCGTGATCACCTCGTTCGGGTTTCTCGCGTTTTGGCCAGTAACGACAAACGCCCTTCCAGGAACCGCTGATTTCGACTTATCCGGGATAGCTTTTGGAGTCACCATCCCCGCTGAACTTGGTTTTGCTACAGAACACTCTCGAGCTATATGACTCTCCTTTCCACAGTTATAACATACCTTGGATTGTTGTGGGCAGTTTGGGCTGATATGTCCCTCTTTCCCACATTTGTAACATACGACCGGCGGTCGTTCTCCTCCCCTAGAAACAGTTGATGTTTGTGCTGACGTCTTCACATTATCATTGTTGTACCTTCTCTTCTTGAAATCTCCTCCCGACTCGCTCCTTCTATTATCACGACCACGATTACCACCAGAGTGGTTACCGCTTTTGTCCGAATATTTTCCTCCCTGCTGGTTTTCATTGCTTCGATGACTGCCGCCACCGGTATGACCCTGGTTGTGGTCCCTCGGTTGCACATACTCATTATCTCGCTCTAATAATTGAGCCCTGTTTACAACATCTGAATATAAAGAAAATTTATGAGAGATAAGATATTGTCGAATCTCGGGTTTTAGACCTCTCAGAAACATCCTTGTCATTCGTTCCTCATTTTCGACCAAATGAGGTGCAAACCTGGATAACTCTGCAAACTTCGCCTCGTACTGGGACACCGTCATGTTGTTTTGTTCCAGTCTGATAAACTCTACCTCCTTCATATGACGAATACTTTCAGGAAAGTACTTGTCATTGAACAGTTTTTGAAATGTTTTCCAGGACATGTTGAGTGCGTCAGGCTGGGTACGCTTCACAGACTCCCACCAGTAGTCTGCCTCACCGCGGAACATAAAGGTGGCGAATGGAACCTTCTGTTCCTCCGTGCATCCCAAGACATCGAATATCTTGGTAATTTGCTTGACCCACGTTTCCGCCATGATCGGATCCGGCTTTCCCTTAAATTCTGGTGGTCCCAATTCTTTGAACTGCTTAGCTGTGACAAACCGCGCGTTGTTATCATTTCCACCCGTATTCTGCACACGAGTCTCCCTCGTCTGATTTTGCATGAACTGCAAAAAGCTCCTAAACATTCCATCATTCATCGTTTGCTCGGTAACGTTGTTTACAGGAGGAATATTGCCTTCCTGTTGCACGTTCCCCTGGGTGGTGATCAAAGGTGTCTCCACGGTCTGATTTACTCCATTATTAACGTTCTCAGCTGCCATTCTTAAATACTGCCATAAAACAAGGGTTAATAGTCATGTCATATATTATCCCTATACTCTGACCGACCAAATAAACACCAAATAAACTTAGTCAAGTCATACTAGCGAAGGAATTCCCCGTCTCTCCCCTCCTAGTTCTTGTCTCACATCTCAGCCAGGGATCATATCCCTAAGCTCTGATACCAACTGTGACGCCCCCAAAATAGGTATACAACACCCATTCTGAGTCGCCAAATACATGGTACAGAAAGCAAACTACAACTTCAATAATACAATTGTCGTGCAAAATACGACAACACATACTGTGAGTTTAAATACAAATATTGTCTTCTAGACAATATCCACACTCAAATAAATCCTCATTACAATTATTCAAACACTATTTTACAGAAATAGTGAGGACTGCTAAAACATCTTTCTAGAACCATCACTCCATACCCCGACTAGATCCTGCTATGTTCTCACCTCCTGAGAAGAAAAATGGAACAAAAAGGAAAAGGGTGAGCTCAACTAGCCCAGTAAAGAATATTATGACTAAGATAATATACAAACAAATTATCGTTAGTCTTCAACAGGGAAAAATCTGATAGAATATAATCGACAACAAGTTTTAGATCAACAACTGCAGCGGAAACAGCAAACCATTAGAAGAGTCAAGTAGAGAAAGAATTCTACTATCTTCTAAGATTTAAAAGTCCATCATCAATATTTTATCCCTGTAACATCAATTAATAATCATCTTTATCCAAATATTCATCTTTGCACTACAGGCCAAAGATATTCATTTGTATCACCTGTCAGTCATGTTCATCTCAACACCTGTTCATCTTTGCACTACAGGCCAAAGATATTCATCAAGTAATCATACATCTTTGCACTACAGGCCAAAGATATTCATTAATATCATCATTTAGGACTGAGGATGATGAAAAATATCTTAAAGAGAACGAATCCAATGAGACAGAAGGACAAATAGTAGGGATTCGTATAACAGTTTATCCAAGATCAATAATACTTCATAATAATCAATTGTGAAGCAGAATTCAAAAATAAAGATCAAAACATGGATACAATCAAAGATAGTAACCATAATAGACATCTTGGACAAAAAGGAAATTTTTTTTTTTCGGTGAATAGTGCCGTATTCGTGAATAGTGCCGTATACGTGAATAGTGCCGTATACATGAATAGTAACCCCGACACAAAAAGTTCCAAATTTGATAAAAACTCATATCAATATTTCAGCATAATGATATTGAAGAAAATAATATCATTTAAGAAGAAAATAATATCCCTTACCTCAAGATATCAGTACTTCTGGTCGGAATACCGGTATAAGGCTGAAAGAAACTTGCTCTGATGAATAGAAACTCTCAAAGTATCTAAATACTCACAAAATACACTCAATAATCTAGAGAGAGAAAGAGAGAAAACTTGTTTCTGGTGTGATTTTCAATTCTAACTTAGCCCTCTATTTATAGGAAAATTTTAGTAGGTTTGACCTGCAACCTGATGGCTTTACCTGCTACTATTCCCACCCACCACATTTGAAATATAATTCAGCACATTTCTTCACCAACCACAAGTGGGGCCCACCAATTCTAAATTTTCCATCAAAATGATAAACTCCGAAAATTCAACAATTTCTGAACCAGTCATCTCGTAAAATTCATAATAAATCATACGTTCATTTTTAACGGTTCAAAATTTGTGGACATATACTCAACTTATATATGTATAACATATCCAAAAATTACCACGATCCAACGGTCGGATTAAAAATTATAACACCCGCAATATTTCTCAAAAACCCTGATTTGATTTTTAATACCTCCATTTCGATAAAAATACTGATAAAACACCTCAACATTAACTCCTTCATTTTTAACCACAAAAATATATCCCTCATTTATATCCACATAAAATAAATATTTCCTTATCATATGAATCAATAATTAATTATTCACAAATAATATTACAGAATCACATTTATGACAACCAGGCCGTTCCCAGGAAAGAGGGGGCTTTCCAATAAAGATTTCTCCTTACTGGCGCGCAATTAGATGACCAAACCTCTCCTTAGACAGAACTTTCTAGACATTGCCAATAATGTTATATAATAATATTATTCAAATAATATGAATTATTGATCTGATAATGGAAAATACTGTGCAGCAACAATTATTGAAACAACAATAATATAAAATATCAATGCAACAATTATTGAATCAATAAAATAAAATATTGAACAATAACTACTGTAACAATTATTGAGTAGTGCCTTCTTACGTAAGAATTAATAATTGGTGCAATACCGTGTGCTACTGTATTTTAATCACCGGGTATTCCAACAGTATTAACGGTAACAACTACGCCGTTATTTATAAATAACTTATACTTGTCATTTTCTTCATCCAATCGCTTTTCGTTATGGGGCCCACACAAGGCTGCGCCGTCGTACGAATATTCCCCGACAGCAAGAATATTCCACGACCAAACGAATATTCCCCGACAAAATGAATATTTTATAACCACTTGCTTATTTTGCAAAATTTGCACATTTCACCCATAACCAAAGTATTATATCAAATTAGCCCCTTATTATTCACAATAATATTTAGAGAAAATTTGATTTTATTCATTAATAAGTTGGGGTCTTACAATAGATCTTAGTAATTTTCAACTTAATTATTCAGAGTCCAAATTGATAACATAATAATAGATGAAGCACAAACTATTAAGGATATTCTAATCCTTTCAGAACTTTTTACCATTGAATGATAAACTGAATAAACGAATAATAATATCTTACCATAATATAGAGTATGAAAGAAAATGATATTCTTTTTACCATAAAAATGATACCCTCTTACCACAATACTATATCCCTTACCTTAGCATGTGACTTGATTCTGCTTTCTATGAAATTGATCAACTTAAACAATGCTTGCATTCCTTATCTACACTTGGAGTAACATTACACTCAATAGAAATACTCACAATATTGAAGTAAAAGAATTCTATATTTTTAGTGTAGTGATGATGTGTGTTTAGTTACTCAACCGAGCAACCTATTTATACTAAAAATTTAGTAAACAACTAGCACACCTACTTTGATAAAATAACCAAATGAGCTATATAATAATGGTAGTGAAATTTATGGTCCCACCGAGAAAATTAAACTAACTTGTACACGTTTTAACAAAATTTGTTCAATAATAGAGTTGTGGTCCATACTACTTTAGAAAAAGTAAAGTATCAGTAAGTCCTGCCAAACTTACTTTTGTAAAAAAAAATAATTGAACAAACATCTGTATATCATACTTATCTTTAATTAACACCTTTTATTCATCAATTATTTACACATTTTCAATCTTTCAATAATTATTCAAAATTATTAACAGAGACTCACAATACTTCCAACTGGTATAATTATATCATATCAAATAATATAAGTCATTGTGCAATAACTATTGTGACAATTATTAAATAAAAGACTGAGTGACTTCTTACGTAATTAAGAATCAATAATATAAATCACTGTGTACGTAATTAAGAATCAATAATATAAATCACTGTGCAATAACTACTGTGATAATTATTGAATAAAAGACTGAGTGACTTCTTACGTAAGAATCAAATCAATACATTGCTATAAATAATTTAAATTTTTTTAAAAGTAAGGATCAACATCAAATCATATTTATCTCGAATAACATATAAACCAACTAATCATTCAATATTCATTTAAGTTGTCTTTATTTATGGCATAACATCATTATATTTAATAATTTTTATGTTTTACAACTTATAACAACATCCATTATCGGCGAAAACATTACACGTTGCATACGTGCATGCCCGGCGTCCTTCGATTGCCTTCGAAAACACAATAGTTCCAAAGATAATAATTTTGACCCCTCTAACTACCTCAAATTGAAACACTTAAAGAACAAAAGTTGTAGGTCTATTCGTCCTCGTTCCAGATCATTTTGAATCGCATCAATCGGAGTTCGTATGTAAAAGTTATGCCCAATTTACTAAAGAATGTCCGGACAGATTTTAGCTTAACACTTGACCAGCGCCTAGGCGCCCAAATTTGGCCTTGGGCAACGGCCTAGGCGCCCAAGAACAGATTCTAAGCGCCGAGCCTAGTGCCTAGGCGCTCGACCCTTGGCACTTAACTCTAATTTTCCAGATTTTATAACTTTTGACACACATACTTCAAATCTTCATAACTTCTTCATTTTAAGTCGAAATTAGTTCGTTTTCGAGGCTATGGAAAGATTGTAACATGCTCTACAAAACCCCCATGATTTCATAATTTTTCAGATTCATTAATTATTTCAAAATTTGGCTCAAAAGTCCCCCAAGACTAAGTTTTTCATCATTTAACATGTTTTACGAAAACTTTCACCACTACTTTGGTTTAAACCATTTTTAGTCCGTTCAAATTGAAATATTTCCATAACTTCTTAATCTATAGATCATCCTCCTCGAATATTACACATAAATCAACTATCAACACTTTTACAAGTTTGATTTAAGTCCTCAAAATAACTTTTATTCATCCTCAAATACATGCCTAACTTTTTGATCTTAAGTTTGATTATGAAATGGAATAAACATAAAATCATCATATACTTCATTATTACTTTGGATCCATCATGATTCCCTATAACCCAACCTTCAATAAATCAAACTCTTAGAAAAATTAAAGAGATGAAAAGTTTTGGTTTTACCTTTTGAGTTCTTATTCTACCTTCATGTTTTCATGTTTTCATGGTTTCATCTTCTTCTTTCTTTCTCTTTCCTTTCTCTCTTCTCTCTTTCTTCTTCTGAACATGGCTACGGGAGGGAGCATGAGAGAATGAGAAAGGGTGCTGAAAATAAAAATGATGGTGTTTTTTCTTTTTCTTCATTTCTTATTCTTTCTCCTTTTCTCTCTCTCTCTCTCTCTCTCTCTCTCTTTTCTTCCATTATTGATACTGGAGAGAGTGTAAGAAGTATGTTGAGAATGCTTCTTAATTACATAATTAACAAACATCAAGGCCCCCCCTCATACCCACAAATTTTCAACCAACCAATTAAATAAGGTGTTGGTGAGAAATTTGGAAAATTTTGGAAATAGGTGAGCAATAATTTCAGCATCCTATAATTCCTCTATAGCCGCCCACATGACTACTCCTCAAAAATTATTTCCTTTTCTTATTATTTGGTCATTTATCCGATTAAATGTTCGTTTGACAATTTATCAATTTAACATTTTACAATTTTAAAAAATAATAATCATAAATTAAATTAGACTTTTATTTAAGAAATAATGAAGGAATGATCTACTATTTATAGAAAAATGGAATGCATAGTAACTAATCCATGAACGGTCCAGATTGATTACTTTAATCTGACGGTCCATATTAAAAGAAAAATCTTTTAAATAAAATATAATATATTCTATTTATAGAATAACTTTAATAAAGTATTTTGTTTTATATAAAAAGATGTTTTTGTTTTATTACGCTAATAATACGAATAAAACAAAACTTCATTATCGCTAAATAATTCATATTATTAACTGACAATAATTGAATCAAACTGAGTGACTTTTCACATAAGCATTAATAATCAATACCGTGTGCTACTATGCAACCACACGTATTACTGTACTTTTACTATCTAGTAGTTCAACAGTATCAATGGAAAAAACTTCCGCCGTTATTTTTAATAAAATATTTTTGTCGTTTTCTCAATCCGACAATAATTCTGTTGTGGGGTCCACCAATGATTGTGCCGTTGCACGAATATTCCCCGACCAATCGAATATTATATAACAATTTGCGTAATTTGGAACATTTATAAATATTACCCACAACTATAACATTATATCAAATTAACTCCATAATATTCAAAAATGATATTTATAAAAAATTCATCTTTATTTATAAAAATTGGGGTCTTACAGTACTGAAGTATTATTTTTACTATTAAATTATTATTAGTATGAAAGATGTATATAAAATATATGAAAATTATATTTTGACTAGAGAAGAAACTTTTCATGCGAGAAAATAGCATATAAAAATATCAAAAATTATTTGATCTCCAAAATATATATTTAATTTGAGACGAGTTTTTTTAAATCGACATAAAAATTAAATATAAGTCATTTATATTTTAACTCATTATTAAAAATTAAAATATAAATATATAAAATTTAAATATCAAATTTTTCATGTTTACATACAGTTTTAAGTTTTTGATTTGGGACGCGGTAAGTTTAATAGTCCGTTACGCGCTTTATAATATCGGCTGAATTGAAACCTAATTCTCTGTTTGTAGAGAGTTGGGACGAAAACCCTAGGCCAGGACCTCTGTTCGATCTAATCACGTATTATGATTTCGATTTCAGCATTTAATTTATGTCTCGATGACGATAAATTCACAACTATCTCACCAATTGTTTGATATCGTTTCAGCTAAATCGTCTTCTTCAGTTTGGGAAATGGCACGTACGAAGCAGACTGCTCGCAAATCTACTGGCGGGAAGGCCCCCAGGAAGCAGTTGGCCACCAAGGTATTTTATAACCTGTAGCCCAACATTTTTTATCTTAAAACTTTTCGAATATATACATCTTTTTTTTTTTTAAATTTATCTGTATTGATTCTATGTTTGTGTATATTGTATTGGAATTAGGAGAGAGTTTTGACATTTTTGAAATTTGTTTTACGAAGATGAGTTAAATTTCTTATTGTTTGGGATGAATCAATGGAAGCACGTTACTGATTATTTATATGGAGAGTTTGATTTCCATCTTTAATTGTAGAAGGATAATTGATTTTGTGAATGATTATCTTATAATACCATCTAATTGATAGTGGTTTCTTTGCATCTTATAGGCTGCAAGGAAGTCTGCACCAACTACTGGTGGAGTGAAGAAGCCTCATCGTTATCGTCCTGGAACTGTTGCCCTTCGGTACTAGATGTTCTTTATTCAACATGTTGCCTCTATAAATAATTACATATAGGCCTTGTTTATAACTTACTCTCTTGATTTATGATGGTGTTGTTTATGCATGTCATTTGAATAGTGAAATTCGGAAGTACCAGAAGAGCACTGAACTTTTGATTCGCAAACTGCCCTTCCAACGCCTCGTTCGTGAGATTGCACAAGACTTCAAGGTATAATACATTTACCATTTCTATTAGTGTCATGGAAATAGTCACTAAAGTTCATACAGGCAGCATCTTAATTAAGTGTTCTTATTCTGAAAAAATTTCCTTATTCCTGCTTAGACGGATTTGCGGTTCCAGAGTCATGCTGTACTTGCGCTTCAGGAGGCTGCTGAGGCTTACCTTGTTGGTCTGTTTGAGGATACCAACCTCTGCGCTATCCATGCCAAAAGAGTGACCATTATGCCAAAGGATATTCAGCTGGCAAGGCGAATTCGTGGTGAAAGGGCCTAAATGTTGATTGTTGCTTGTTCATTAGGTTTTTATTCATGTACTTCTTACTTGAAGTTTATTAGCCGAATTAACTTTGACTGATGTATAATATTTACTTGCTGAATTACTCTACCGGTTAACTTGTTTGGTATATCATAAATATGCTATTGGTTATTTGTGTCTTGTTTTGACCCAAGCTGGTTTGGAATTTGTATCTTCTAACTAATGCTGTGTGTATGGTCTCCTGTTATTTTTGTGTCTAGTTCCTACGCTGTTTTAGAAGTAAGCTTTATAAATCGTAGAAGTTACAACTATGATTGTTGTCTCATGCATGTAAACTAGTAATTTGGAGAAGTCTTTGAAAATTTCATATGGTTGGGCATGTTCTAAAATACTGCCTTTCTATTCTTCTTGATCTTCTGTTGTGAATCCGTTTTGTCAGTTGTTATTGGTTCCATATTTTTACTGATTCAGGAACCCTTGAGGTATAGGTGTTTGAGAGTTTTGTGATGCATTTTAGTATACAAAGAATATTGCCTTCTGAATTAGCATACTTGAGGTTATTTTTCTTCTTTTCACTGTTACTGCTTGCTCTTCCGTTGAGTCGCAATTTGATATTATTGGGTTTATTTGGTGTTGAATTTCACATTTTTTGTTATGCCATGTTTCCAGATGAATTTTTTCATACTAGGGGCTGAATTTTTTGATAGTATTATTGCATTTACTGGGATTACATAGTAATATCACATCCTATTCTCCAATAGAAATGTTGGCCTACTTCCACATACTGGCATTGCAATGGTAATATTATATATACTAGGATCTCTTTGTCTGAATATTCCGAGGTCTCTATTTAATTTTATTCTGGTATGCCTTCTGGTGGTAAGGTAACGATAGTTAGTTAGCCTTGGCTTCACAAACTTCTGACCTTTTAAACTGTTATTAGAGCCTGCTTTTCTCTTATGGACTGTATGAGTGGCTCTAGCTTAGCTTCTAACTAAATGTTTTTTTGACACATTAACTCAAGGTGACTTGCATCTGCGTAATGGTTCCTAATTTCCATGCATAATGGTTTATGGCGTGATACCATAAAGAGTCCTGCTATTGTGCTGAATGCTTGTATTTATAGTTATAAGGTTGCAAAACATGGAGTAATAAGATATGGTTCGGGCAGGGACGTTGCTGCCCTCTTTAGTTAATTAGTAATAAGAAGCTGTTCTGGGTTTGAATTGGAAATAATTCAGATCCGTGGACTAAGTTCTTGGGCATTTTGAAATTACTGGTTTGGGCTATAATTTGAAAGTTCAGTTTGAATATATCCTTCCCTAAAATTGGGCTGCAAAGTCACTTCAGCCCAACCCAGTTTAAGTTTGTTTTGACCTTATAATTCTTGAGGATGTTTGCGTTGAATATGAAGTCAATTTAAATGTCTTATTTACATTCCTTCCTTGTTTGAATTAAGGATTCCTTAATTTAAGGAATTAGTATTCAATTAGAATTCCTTAAAATCTCAGCCACATAAAGTTATTAAAACAGATCCAACGGTTGAGCGTACTATCCCTCAAATAACACTATTTGAGGGATTCCTCAACTGAAGGGAGCTGATATATATATATATATATATATATATATAGTCAGTCTCAAAAGAACCACTATACTTGCTTCTGAAATAGTAGTAGTATATGACTAGTGCCGGCCTCATCATGATATATACCAAACTAACTTTTCTGCTTATTTCACTGGTTTTTTCTTCAGATTGAATTAACTTATTATTTTACTTGGCAGGCATCAATCTTTATCTTTGAATGCAAATGGTATCAATTAATGATTAATTATAGCTTAATTTCTGAATGTTATGCAAACTTAATGTAATAATAATATGAGAAAGGGATGGATATCTATAAACATTTATATATATGTAATTAGCGGCGGAGCCATGTAGGGGCCGGAGTGGGCTGCAGCCCGGTTCAATTTTTTTTATTATTATTTTACTTATATATCTTAGTCCAGCCCAATATTTTAGCCAACTAAAAAAGTCCAAGTAATCTCAACACATCTAGGGCTAAGAAAGAGGAGCAAGTGAGCAATCGAGCAAGGACCATTACGGAATTGAGGGGTCCGGGGCAGAGCGGGTTAAATTAATTGCAGGCATTGAAGGAGAAGGGGGGATTGAGAGAGAAGGTGCAATTATCCACCAAATTGGGACTGCCAAGTGCCAACTGCACTAAGGAACTGCTGCCTAACCACGAATTATACAAAGGAGGACTGACTCTGCGAGTTGTCTTCGGCGATCAATTCTCTGATCAGGTATGTGTTCCCTACCTAAACCTAATTATTCGTCACTTAATCACTGTCTAGACACTGAGAAAACTGATAATAGTTCTTAAAACTAATCTTTTGTCATCCTTTTCGTTTTTCAGTTTGTGTGATTTCATGATTTGTGTTGTTTGCATAGTTTGATTAGTGTGTGCTTGTGCACTGGTTATTGAACATTCAAACAAGGGAGAGAAAGGGGCTATAAAACAGCGTCCTCAAGGTGTTCGATAAAAGTTCTGAGAGTAGGAAAAGTTGGTTTTTGAGCAAGTTAGGGGGGGTGTTTGGCCTGTAATGGTTTTTTATTATTTGAAAAATCTAAATGGCAGTTGGTAGCCCAGGAGGAAAAAAAATTCTGGCTCAGCCCTTGTATGTAATGTAATATAAGTTTGTTATATATATAGGAATTAATATATAATAATGTGGTTGCTTTTCCCATCTTATCTTGCATGAAAAGCTCCTCAAAGATGTGCTGGTTGAATTGTTGCGTGCCATAATATGAATCATTGTACGTTCTCTTAAAAGGAACCCCCCTGCCCTTAGTCAACCATTATACTGATTGCCATTGCCATCCATATGCATGTTCTTCTTTATCAACTTTGCCTATATCCACAATTTCCTCACATTCCCAAGTATGAACGTATACTTTAGCTTTAAACTTTTGGTTGGCCCATAAGCTTAATTATATATGTATATATATATGCCCCACCCAAGACTGAGATAGCATGTCTAACATTTTTTTTTTGGGGACAATCGAGTGTAACAATCACAATGGAGAAATCATATTCACTTGCACTCATCGTAATGAGTAATGCTACGCGGACATGAAAGTTGGACCGGAAAATTGGACCGGTCCAATTTTATTTTATTTTAATTTTTTTTTTTGCTAGTGATCCTTAAAAAATGTATAGTATTTATTTCAACAGGAATTTTTACAAAATATAGTGTTTTAGATGTAAAAAAACCTAAAACACTATATTCTGTATAACCCTGTATTTGTATATGTATCCAAATTATACCTAAAACACTATATTTTATAAAAATTTCTGTTAAAATAAATACTATACATTTTTTAAGGGTCACTAACAAAAAAAAAAAAAAAAAAAAATGGACCGGTCCAATTTTCCGGTCCAACTTTCATGTCTGCCGAGACTTATTCCATCGTAATTGTTTCAACTTATATTCACTGCACTCATTTGATGGAACGTGATTGGTCCGACGACATGATTGTTGGTAGAACATATATACACCTCATGGTCTATGGTCTGGTAAGACATGTCTTGTGCTAGCTGATGGTTGAAGATTTGATCGTGTAGCTGTGTACGTACGTAGAAATATTTACATATATTTGAGATTGACTAAGCACATGATAATTTAAAGTTTTTAAACAGAGTAGTATTAATTATAGTGATGTGAGGCACTAGGTGTCCGTACGAGATTTTAGGGACAAGCATGCAAAACAGGAGCCATGGTGCACAGCGCATGCTAGACAAGCAAAGGGCCCACAATATATAGCACAAACACAACACTCTCCCAGCTCCCGGCTTCACTCTATTCAATCAACCTTTTGTTTCTCTCAGTCTCAGGACTGCGCGCTCGCGGCTGGCTTCAACATGAAATCAAATCTAATTTTTCCTTGACAAATCCTCTTTTCTTTAATTTCTTTTTTGCTTCTTTAAATTAATTCCATGCACGACGTAAAAATCTTCCCGGCAGTCCCTTCCACTCGTTACGTTCCTAATTATAACATTATTATTGATTTTTTAAAATTTAATTTCAGAAATTTTTAATTAAAATTAACATGACTCATTTAAGTTTTATAAAAAAACAATAAATCTTATAACTGCCACAACTTTTTACGATATTCATAATTGACATAAACTAAGGTCATATTTGTTTACAAGGATTATAATCCTAAGACTATTAATCTTAGGATTAAATAGACCTAATAAAATGTTTATTTTTTTTGGAATTATTCATGGAACAATTTAAAATAATTACATGTTATGTTTGTTTTTTCATGATTAATTAAAGGATTGGATAAAATATTATCGTTTGGACTATTATATCATTACCAATAATAACATATTTTAAACTATAATTTAAACATCAAAAAATAATGAACAATTAATTATAAACTTTTAAATACTGCTGCAATAATTAGTTATGCTCGTTAATAAAGTTCTACAAATTAACCAATAGTAAATTAACTAAGATAAATAACAATATTAAATTAACTAACATTACATAATAATAGTTGGTTGATATTATGATCGTTTTTTTAGTTGTGATTTTTATGGAACGTTATAATAATTATCTTGGAACAATTATGTGTATCTAGAGATTTATTGATTTATATGCATGGTATTGTGTACGACAAAATATTTGGTCCTTCGTTCAAAAAGTTAAAATTATTTTGTTCAATTCATTAATTTTAAAACAAAAAATGTATTTTTAATTTTACTAAAATTTTGACAAATATCAAGAAAATGTTCAATAAAATATTTTTCAAAAAATAATTATTTAAAATATATCTATAATTTTAAAACAAAATATGCAACAGACATATATTCTGACATTTTTACATTACTTAATTTTTGAAATGAGATATAATTAATTAATGATAATAGTAAGTAGTAAGTTTCAATAGGTTAGTTTCTTAAAGATCATTGAATCGTTTTTTGGTCATTCTCTTCTATCTATCTTCATATCTGAATTCTCATGTTATTTTTTAGTAAAGCTCCGACATCCGTCTCTCTTCATCGTCTTCAAATTTGAAATGGCTGATAAATGAATAGAATATGATATTATAGTCATTTAAAAAAAATTAAGGTTAATTTTATCTAGAAATTTTTAGTTTCAAATGATGGAATTATAATACGTAGTTGAACATGATACTCCATTAAATAATCCATTATATTAAGCTATTTTATAATCTTTGGACTAATAGTCCCAAGTCTAAATTTAAAAATAAACAAGATAGTTAGAATTAATAGTTCTATCCCAAGTGTAATCATTGCAAAAAAACATAACCTAAATGAATTCATATCAATTAATTTTGAGTTTGAAAATATTAAAAATTAACCTTTAAAAAATGACTTAAAATAGTTATAATTTAAATTCATACAAACATAAAAGAATTTGGCTTAATCATGGACTTAAAATAATTATAATTTAAATTAAAAAATATAGCTAATTAAAACTCACGAGTAGTAGACTAATATAAGGAATAGTACTTAATTAGATAATTTAGAAGTAGTAGTTGAATACGTAATTTGTTTGAGTAGAAATATAATATAAACTCAATCACTATTTCTTATTTATAATTAAAAATTATAAGGCGATAATAAGTTATTATCATTATACGTACTTATTTTATTAATTAGTATTATTGATAATCCATATAAGAAATAGTGATTAAGTTTATATTATATTCATACTCAAATAAATTTAAGTCCCTAATCCATATCCTTATATTAGTCTGAGTAAGCCAAATTCTTTTATGTTGGCTGCTACTCTCTCTAGTGGCCAGTCAAAAAGCAGTCATTTTGACTGGCCGCTAGAGGAAGTAGCGGCCAACATAAAAAAATTTGGCTAGCCGCCAGAGAGAGTAGCGACGACTGGCCCCAACCCAACCTTTAGATCTTTTATTGGACGGCATTAGATGGGTTAACTGAAATAGTACCCATAACTAACGGAAGTTATGGATCATTACTATCTCTCTCTCTCTCTCTCTCTATATATATATATATATATATATATATATATATATGTAACGACCCCAAAATAGGTCCATTCCATCCAACCTATTCTGAGTCGCCAAATACATGGTATAGAAAACAACTGTAACTTTATTACAACAATTATCGTGCAAAATACAACAACACATATGCTATAAGTTTGGATACAAATATATACCAAATGTGACTCATGTTCCAACCGTGGACATCACCTCACAATGACACCTTACATAAAGGTATAGTCAAAAACTGTTCTAGAAATTAATGTCATTAGACATCTTGTATGATAGTGACAAAACACCCTTCCAACGTTGGGTTCGCCTCACCCTATTTTCTTCACCAAATATAACTACTAAATGATGACCACCGTTCTATTCCCTTGTTACCCCCGCTTGACCCAGCTACACTCTTATTACCTGAAAGGAATTGTGAAGCAAAAGGGTGAGCACAACTAGCTCAGTAAAGAATATCATGACTAAAGATAATTAAATTATCAATAGCATTCATCAATAATAAATCAGAGATTTAGAACATATGGTAAATAATAAAAATTTCAACCATAGTTGCAGCGGAACGAGCAATCCATTAGAAGAGTCAAATAGACTATAAAGTCTATTATCTTCTCCATGTTAAAAATCCACCAACAATGTTTTATCCCTGTAACATCAATCAACAGTTCTGGTCCACAATCATATAAATAACTCATAATCATAATTATGATTCTAAATTCCTCTTCTCATCCAGGACAAAGATAATTTTCATCACTTGTCTTTACCTGAAATATCAAAGATCATGGTTATACCAAATCACAATTCCTGTTCATAATCATACTAATAATTTCATCTTTGTACTACGGGCCAAAGATATTCGTCAACAGTTTATCTTTGCACTACTGGCCAAAGATATTCAACAACAGTTCATCTTTGCACTACAGGCCAAAGATATTCAACAACATATCATCTTTGCACTACAGGCCAAAGATATTCATCAACAGTTCATATTTGCACTACAGGCCAAATATATTCATCAACAGTTCATATTTGCACTACATGCCAAATATATTAATATCTCAAAGAATTATAATCATTTTAGAATTTATATAAACAATAATTATAACCATGTTGATCAATTCACCTTTGCACTTAAGCTTAAGATATTCAATTATAAATTCAATGGTCATGATCATACCAGTCACAATTCAACTTTGCACTACAGGCCAAAGAGAACCCTAGTCATGATCATACCAATAATCTACCCATCTTTACACTCTAGTGAAAGAGAATTTCAACATCAGGGTTATAAAAATGTTATATATGATAATAAAATCAATATAATCAATACATAGTTTTAATCTCAAGAGTAATATTCATAACTCAACTATAATTTGGTTAGAAAAAGAAACCAATTTTTATCGTGAATAGTAACTCGTGAATAGTAACTCATGAATAGTAACTCGTGAATAGTAACTCATAAATAGTAAACTCGACACAAAAAGGTAAAAATTCCACAATAAAATCCATACCAGTATTTCGGTATAATGATATTGAAAGAATAATATTTCTTAAGCTTATAAACAATTTATTTAAATTGTTTACACTTTACTAAATAATGCATTTAATCATTCTAAAATACCAAACTCATAAAATTTTATCACCAATAATCAAAACCCTCATCAAAAATCTGCATATACCTCATATAGGATTCTCAAGCCATAAAATCCTATTTTCCAATTTTCTTACTTCACATAACATATTTAATTTATTTTCTCATAACTAGACTATTTTCATGAAAAATACCAAATTCGTTCCAAAAATATTTCTTTTCTGGGATTTAGCATAATATAGTCCAATATTGAACATATATTTTTCTCAGAATTTTTAAAAGTCATTTACTATTTTTCATATGGCCAAAATAGCCGAATATTTAGATATTTATCAAAAATTGTACTTTTATCTAAAAATTCTGAAATTCACAGTGTATACTCCTTTCATATACATGTACTCCCAATAAAAATTTCATCAATTTTGGAGTTAACCACAAGAAATTATAAGCTGTTACTTTTAAAATAGTCTTTTCTCATAAAATTCATAACTCTCAATCTATACATCCAAAAATCACCATTTTTGGACACAATCAAGAAAACTCATCAAAATATCGTTTCAAATTTTTTCAGAATTTTTGAAGGTCAGAAAAATTACGAAACTGGAAAATATAACAACCCTTAAAATTCCTTACTATCCCTTACCTCAAAAGAGCAGTACTTCTGATCGGTATAAGGCTGAAGGAAACTTGCACTGATGAATAGAAACTCACAGAGTATCTAAATACTCACAAAATACACTCAATAATCTAGAGAGAGAAAGAGAGAAAACTTATGTTTCTGGTGTGATTTTCAATTCTAACTTAGCCCTCTATTTATAGAAAAATTTTGGTAGGTTTGACCTGCAACCTGATGGCTTTACCTGCTACTATTCCCACCCACCACATTTGAAATATAATTCAGCACATTTCTTCACCAACCATAAGTGGGGCCCACCAATTCTAGAATTTTCCACCAAAATGATAAACTCCGAAAATTCAACAATTTCTGGACCAGTCATCTCGTAAAATTCATAATAAATCATACGTTCATTTTTAACGGTTCAAAATTTGTGGGCATATACTCAACTTATATATGTATAACATATCCAAATATTACCACGATCCAACGGTCGGATTAAAAATTATAACCCCCGCAAAATATCTCAAAAACCCTGATTTTTAATACCTCCATTCCGACAAAAATACGGATAAAAATCTCAACATTAACTCCTTCATTTTTTAACCACAAAAATATATCCCTCATTTATATCCACATAAAATAAATATTTTCTTATCATATGAATCAATAATTAATTATTCACAAATAATATTACAGAATCACATTTAGGACAACCAGGCCGTTCCCAGGAAAGAGGGGGCTTTCCAATAAGAATTTTTTCTTACTGACGCGCAATTAGATGACCAAACCTCTCCTTAGACAGAACTTTCTAGACATTGCCAATAATGCTATCTAATAATACTATTCAAATAATATGAATTATTGATCTGATAATGGGAAATACTGTGCAGCAACAATTATTGAACAACAATAATACAAAATTTCAACGTAGCAATTATTGAATCAATAAAATAAAATATTGAACAGTAATTACTGTAACAATTATTGAGTAGTGCCTTCTTACGTAAGAATCAATAATTTCAAAAATACTATGCAATACCGTGTGCTACTGTGCAATAACGCGTATTACTGTATTTTAACCACCGGGTATTCCAACAGTGTTAACGGTAGCAACTATGCCGTTATTTGTAAAAACTCAAATTTGTCGTTTTCTTCATCCGACAGTTATTCTGTTATGGGGCCCACAAATGGCTGCGCCGTCGTACGAATATTCCCCGACAGAAAGAATATTCCACGACCAAATGAATATTCTCCGACAACAATGATTATTTTATAACCACTTGCTTATTTTGAAAAAAAAATCATATTTCACTCATAATTTTAACTTTTTATCAATTTAACCATTTACTAAATAGAAAAATTGAATACTTTTATTTCATAAAATTCGGGGTCTTACATATATATATATATATATATATATATATATATATATATATATATATATATATATATATATATATATAGTCTTTACTATCCCACCTCACATCAGAATCTTTATCATCCTAATTACTCGAACTAATCAAAATGAAAAAAATTAAACAAAATAATTCAGTAACTAAAGATTGTTAAATCATATATTTATTATATTTATATATAAAGGTAATATAATAATAATAATGTAGTTTGAAAATAAATTATTTTCTTTTCCCTTTCCTCCTTCTAAACTCACAAATAAGGAAAATATAATAAAAATGTCATCCCTTATTTTTCATTCCTTTCTAAAACTCACAAATATGATAAGGGAAAATTATAATCATTTTTTCATCACTTTCCCTCATATACTTTTTCTTCTCATCCCTCTAAACTCACAAACGCAGTATAAGAGTACATTAATTTTTTAATAATTTTCGTTTTACAAATTAAATCTATCTCTAATTTTAAAACAGAGAGAGTAAATTTTAGCATACATTGTATTTGGTTACAATACCGTTACTTGGGACATAATTATGCCTCCTATGCATGAGATTTATTAAACCTTTTTCTCTCCTACCCCTTATGTAACGCTCCCAAAATAGGTATACATCACCTATTCTGAATTGTCAAATACATAGTACAGAAATAACTACAACTTCATTATTACAATTGTCGTGTAAAATACGACAACATATATGCTACGAGTTTAAATACGATTATTGTCATCTAGACAGTATTCAAACTCAAATAAATCTTCATTACAATTATTGATACACTATTTTACAAAATAGTGAGTACTACTAAAACAACTGCCTGTACCCATCACTCCACACTCCGACTAGTTTCCACTATATTCTTGCCTTCTGAGAAGAAAAATAGAACAAAAAGAAAAAGGGTGAGCTCAACTAGCCCAATAAAAAATATTATGACTAAGATAATGTGGAACAAATTATCGTTAGCCTTCAATAAATTGGATAAAATATAATGGACAACCAGTTTTAGATCAATATTCGCAGCGGAAATAACAATTCATTAGAAGAGTTTAAGTAGAGAATGAAATCTACTATCATCTATGAATTTAAAAGTCCATCATCAATATTTTATCCATGTAACATCAATCAATATACATCTTGAATCAAATATTCATCTTTGCACTACGGGCCAAAGATATTCATTTGTATCACCAGTTGGTCATGTTAATCTCAACACTTGTTCATCTTTGCATTACGGGCCAAATATATTCATCAGGTAATCATTCATCTTTGTACTACAGTCCAAAGATATTCAGTTATATCATCATTTAGGACTGAGGATGATGAAAATATTTTAAAGAAAACGAATCCAGTGAGATAAAAGATCAAAGATTAAGGATTCGTACTTCGGTTTATCCAAGTTCAAAAATACTCCATAATAAACCATAGCTGAATAAAATTCAAGAATGAAGATCAAAACATAGATACAATCAAATAGTAACCATAATATACATTTTGGACAAAGAAGAGAAAATTTTATTTTTCTGTGAATAGTGTCGTATTCGTGAATAGTGCCGTATATGTGAATATTAATCCCGACACGAAAAAATAGAAATTCCACAAGAAAAATCATACTTCGTGAATTGTACTCGTGAATAGTACTGTATTCGTGAATAGTGCCGTATACATGAATAGTAACCTCGACATGAAAAGATAAAAATTTTACAATAAAATTTATACCAATATTTTTGACATAATGATATTGAAAGAAAAATATCATTTACGAAAAAAATAACATCCCTTACCTGAAAAGAATAGTACTTCTACCTGAAATATCGGATATAACGCTGAAAAAAATTTACTCTGAATGGTAACTCTCAAAGTATCTAAATACTCACAAAATATACTCGATAATATAGAGAGAAAAAACTTATGATTCTGATGTGATTTTCAACTCTAACTAAGTACCTTATTTATAGGAAATGCTTAGAACGCCAAAGTAGACTAAATTAATAAAATATTAATATTCTTATAACAATTCACGCACGCCACTGACCAAGATTAGCACTCCACTCTTAAACAAAAAATTTCAGCATATTTTTTCACCAAAAAGCAAAAGTGGGGCCCACCCATATTTTTAATAAAAATAATAATTTTCGAAACTTCAATAATTCATAATAAATAGCCTTTTTATCAGAAAAATTCGAATCTCATGTCTATTCCCTAGGAAATTTAATTCTCTACAACTTTGTAGAAGAAAGTTTTTTCAAATTCCAAACAGAAAATGTCCCAAATTCACATACGGATGATTTTTAATACCTCAATTCCGATAAAATACTGATAAAGCACCTCATCATTAATTTCTTCATTTATATCCACATAAAAATAAATATTTTCTTATCATGAAAATTAATAATTAATTATTCACAAATAATATTACAGAATCACAATTATGACAACTAGGTCGTTCCCAGGAAAGAAGAGACTTTTCGATAAGGATTTCTCATTACTGGCGCGTAATTTGGTGACCAAACTTTTTTCCTAGACAAAACTTCCTTGGAAATTGTCAATAATGCTATCTAATAATATTATTCAAATAATATGAATTATTGATCTGATAATAAAAAATACTGTGCAGTGACAATTATTGAAACAACAATAATATAAAATATCAACGTAACAATTATTGAATCAATAAAATAAAATATTGAACAGTAATTACTATAACAATTATTGAGTAGTGTCTTCTTACGTAAGAATCAATAATTCAAAAATACTGTGCAATATCATGTGCTACTGTGCAGCCACACGTATTACTGTATTTTAACTACTGGGTATTCCAATAGTGTTAACGGTAACAACTACGTCGTTATTTGTAAAAACTCAAATTTGTCGTTTTCCTTCATCCGATCGTTTTCCGTTATGAGACCCACAAATGGTTGCGCCATCGTACGAATATTACTCGACAGCAAGAATATTGTACGACCAAATGAATATTCCCCGACAATAATGAATATTTTATAACCACTTACTTATTTTGTAAAATTTGCACATTTCACCCATAACCAAAGTATTATATCAAATTAACACCTTATTATTCAAAATAATAATTAGAGAAAATTCGATTTTATTTATAAAAAATTAGGGTCTTACTGAGTAATTCGATTATAACCTATCCGAATAGCTTATTCGGTTATAATCAAAAATAAAAATCTTCTTAATTAATTTTACTATCCGAGCAACTAACCGAAAACCGAATAACCGAATTTACAATTCGGTTAATAACCGAAATTAAGATCCATTTTATCAAACAAAAGACAGCAACATGCAGCAGCACCCCAGCAGGTCAGCACACTCGCCACTCAACAGCGATATGCAGCAGTAATACACAAAATGACAAAATGAATTAACCCCTTTGGATAATTCCAAACTACTCTACCACAATTTTGAAAATAAACTTGCAAATTCACTTAGTCTACAACACTTCTAAAAATATGAACAAGGAGAAACGAAGCAATTACAGAGACCGGAGGTGGAGGTTGATAATTCCATATTCAAAATCATAAACGGAACATACTACTGATCTACCACAATTTTAGCTGTTCATGAAACGAAGCAATTAACAAACTCATATCTTTAACAAACCCATCAAGTAAAACAACAATCTTCGTAAATCGCAGATGCAGAGGGACGGGGGGCCAGAGGCTGAATCACAGAGAGGTCGGTGATGGAGGGTTGAAGGCCAGAGTGGGAGAGAGTCGCGATTTGCGAAGTTGTGGGTTGTGGCTATGGAGAGGCGGAATTAGGAATTTAGGGATTTGGGTTGGGGCTGGGCGGCAGTCGACTGAGGCTAGAGAGATAGGCGAGAGCAGAGTACTGAACGAGTCTTTAGTCTTAACTTCAGAGTTAAGAGAAAATTAACTGATAAGTCTTTAAATTTCTTTTAATTAAAATGCCTATTCGGGTAATCGAATATAACAATTTTAGTAACCGTATTAAAATCCGAAAATCGAATAGTAAAAAGGTTATAACCGAATTACAAAAAATAACCGAATAATTGAAATAATTTGGTTAATTTTTTCTGGTTACGTTCGATTATTCGGTTTTATCCTTTTTTTGCTCAGTTTTAGTACTTGGTGAACCTGGCATGGGCGTTTGGGCGTGCATATTTTTGTATAGGGAACTGATATTTTTATATGTATTTTTGATATTTTTATATAATTTTTTCTCACATGAATATGAATATACAGTGGGTCTTATTTTTACGTGAGAAGAAATAATGTGAAAATATTAAAAATATATGTGAAAATAATACTCTCCTTTTATAAAATAATATGACTATTGGGAGGAGATTAGGAATAGTAGGATAAGTAATCTGGTATTGTTATAATTTTTTTAGTATTAGAGGGTTTTTTTTTACTCGGAAAATTATATTTTAGTATTAGTTTCAGCACATGGTCCAAAACTTAGAATAATACTGGAAAATCGTTAGGGACGCACGGAACATCTAATCTATATAAATATATAATTCACAAAAGTTAATTTTTTGATTTTTGTCTTTGATATTTGGTTTTGGTCTTTGTGTTTGGCCTTTAGTATAATACTCGGCCTAAAATTAATTTAATTATAACTAACTAAATTTATTTTAAAACCGTCCAAATAACTACAAATAAAACTCAAACTTGAGTACTCTTTTATACAGGTTCCATTTATTCATGTAATTGTATTCCAACCCCAACATACATAATATGATGATAACATAATTAATATTATAAAGTTTACAACTTTAGTCAATATAATTAAAGGTTAGCATATGGCCACAATTTTACTATTATATCGCCATTTAAAAATAAATTAATATTGATATGTTAATTAAAATACTATAATAATTTATTACTCAATAAAAAACAAACAAATAACTCGATATAAGCTAGCTCAGTATGAATTGTTTCACTAATAAACTCAATGCTCACATGGGACAATTATTTCACGGTTTGTTATAGCTAAAAAAAGGCTCGGAAGATAAAGGAGAAAATCTATAGACCATTATACCCTCGCTAACAGCTCTGCTATTTCTTTTATTCAAAATTTATTAGTTAATCAATGTTAAAAATAATTATGACTTATATGTTAGTAACTAAAATTTAGTTAATTTTTAAACTAATTAAAAATTACAATAGCAACTTATTATTTTACGTCAACAATTTTATTCCTAAATAACTATATATTAAAAATATAAAATTAATTCTGAGAAAACAATGATTACTAAAGCATAATATATATTACAAAATATATTAATGATTAAACTTTAGTTATCAATTTTATTTCAAATAGGAGATCTTTAGTTAATTAATGTTAAAAAAAATCATCACTTATATATTAGTTATTAAAATTTAGTTACCTTTTAAAACTAAAAACTATGATGATAACTTACTATTCTAGAACAATTTTATTTAATATATAATTCCTTAAACACAAAGTTTAAACTTTTAGGTTTTACTCATTTTTGAATTCAAAAAAACTATATATAAATTTGAAAGATTGAAAATAAAAATTAAATTTAAAAACTATATAAAAGCTGAATATTAAATTAAAAATAATAACAACAAAAATTACATATTACTAACACTCAATTATATATTTGAGCAACATTTGTAGTTATTATAATAATAATAATAATAATAATAGTTATATTTAAAAGAATCAAGAAATATTTTTGGGCCTTCCAATTTTAAATTTTTTTAAACCAAGAAAATTTTTTGGGCAGTAGTATTTGAATTTCCGATCGTGCATCAAACTGAATTAATTAGTATGAAAATCACAAAAGAAAATTGGTGTGGTTTTTACTTATGTCAATTTATTCACCCCATTTCGATCTGTTTGCCTGGTTAATCACACACATCAAAAACCTAAAAGATCTTTTGTGCTAGGTAGTAGGCATTATGGGTAGAAAAATTATAGATATATTCTGCTTAATTTCTCTTTGCTTAATTGTTTGATTTTTAACTGTACGTCTTCATAAAGCATGCATGTACCACTCGCTCGTTTTATGGAAATAGGTTACAGGGGTCTTATGAAGATTTAAAAGAGAATTAGACTACTTTTAGCACTGAACTTGCATTATTCAAAATTTATATTAGACCCGAAATATATTCTTATAAAACAAGTATATATTTAATACATTCCTGTGTTCATCACTTTTTTCTCTTCTTTTCTTTTCTTTTATTTTAATTTATCATTTTCTACATTCTTAGCGACTAGTGAGTAGTGAGGGAGAAAGAAAAAACTATTCTTATTATATATATATGTTGGATATCTAGTATCCTCGCAACCCATCTAATTTAGTACTGTGGACGTGGAGATCATTATCATTTTTGAAAGTTTAAATAAAAGACTTTTTTAAATTTAAAATTGAGATTTTATTAAAAATAATAAACAATAAATTTTATGATGAGTAATATTTTTTAAATAATTTATAATATTTATTATCGTGTCAAAAATTATTTCATTTTTGAGTTTAAAATAACTTAAGTTAACTTTAAAAAAATCAATAATAATTTTATATTTTTAACTATCTAATAGTCCACCAAACCTGCTCAATTACTTTATCGTCCCGTTTTAAAAAAGAAAAAGAATAATAATATAGGATTAATAGGAGTCTTTTAAACAGAATTAAAGAAGTTCGGCAGATATGCTTTTTGCTTTAATTGAAATTCAGTCGCAATTTCATGATTATTTTCTTGCCTGTTCTCCACAGATTTGCATTGCTTGAAGCTCTACAATCAAAGTTCTTGAGAGGCTTGACTTGTCTCAACACTCAGCTTCACAAATTTATGTCTAGCATTATCGAAACCACGTACAATTCTATTTATTTGCTCAGAAAGGAAATTCAGAACTTCAGTCACCATGTGCTTCTTCTGATCTTCCTTCCGGCGGGCCGGACAATATCATGACGTGGCCGTGCTAACTTCCATTATTCATGAGAAGATTATTAACATATATAGTAGCATGGTTTAATTTGTGAAATTGGAAATGATGAATCTTCCATGTTATTTGTGAATTGAAGAAAATTAGAGGTCCACGATTTCTTCCTATTGTTCCTTATTTGTGAATATATATATATATATAAATGGATTATAAGTTAAATTATCCATTGTGATTGAGTTCAAGGTAGTATCAACTAACACATTTTGTACGTATATCCACTCCATAGCGACGTATACTATATATTACTATTAGCTTGGTATTTTTTGAGTTAATTCACACAAAAAAAACCCTGAAATGTTTAGGAAAAATATTTGAATGATAATTTAAATTAGAAAGAGAAAAAAAATGGAATTGATATTTTTATTATTTACATCTGCACATGGTTTTGTCTCACATAAGAATTTATCTGACCTAAAGGAAAAATGAGTTTCAATTTTATGCCAGAGAAACACGTGAAAATATAAAAAACAATAAAAACATGTGGGATAGTGCTACTTAAAAAAAATAGTGTTAAAATTCAAATTTATTTCCGGAAACCTAGTTGATCTTAGTTTGCAATTCAAGAGTTGATTTCTTTATTTTGAAACCTAGACCGGTAGACCACATTTAAATGCCATAGTAAAAATAGAGTTGATATCTTTATTTTGCGGTTGGCATGGCACAAACGTAAGAAAAAGTGGGAGTCGAAGACAGGGAGATGAGAAAGAAAAGAAAGAGAAGGGCGGCTAACTCTTTCAGTACTCAAAATATATAATTATATGTTCCATATGCATTATCAATCAACTAGCTCTTAAGAATATAAAGTACGTACGTAATTGGCGTATATTAATATATATGAACCCCAGCTGCATGATGCATCGATCCATGGATCTCTACCCCCCCCCCCTCCCCCTCCCCCTCCCCCTCATTTGTCAAATACGTAAATTCCAATATCGGACGATGAGTCCGAGTTGAAGAACTCATTTAACTTATAATTACCTTGTTGATGTTCACTATCACCACTCTGCAATAACAGCAATGCCATATGATCATCATGTTCAGAACTACTTGTTATCTCATGTCCCCCAAAGCTCGTCATTAATATTCCATCTCCAACTCCGTCATATAATTTCTCCTCCTGATCTTGACTCAACTGAGAAGCAACAAACTTATCAAGATCCCTCCAATCAGCTGTTACTTTATTAGTACTACTCTCATTAATGTTATTGTTGCACCCTCTATTCGTCTTCTCTACTTCTTCCTCATTATTTTGGGATACCAGTGACGCTGAGCTTGTTGGCCTCTTTATTAGTAATGGAAGAGATGGGCTCTCTAGTTGTGGAAGCTGGACAAATTGATGATGTTCAGATTGCAAGAGTATCAAGTTTTCTGCTTCTATTTCTTCCTTGAACATGAAGCTCTGGTTTAAGAGACTGGAGGAGGGCTGCTGCTGCTGCTGCCGCCTTGTTATATAATCAAGTGGATCCACAACTGAGCTGACACCAGTACTATGTTCATCGTAAAAATATGTTGAATCCCATGCTTCCATGTTTTTCGTTTGGCTCGTTGTTGTTCGCTTCTTAAATGCTCGGCACACCACCCATCCTTCTTCCTGCAAGCAATAAATTAAAGTTGAAGAGATTAATTAATTACTAAATTAGTTTTTTTTATATATAAAAAACACATTTAATTTGAGTGCTTTACTCTTATTATTTAGTTTTCTTTCTAAGCGGTAAAGAGGTGGAAGTAGAAGATAGTCAAAGGTGATCATGCATGATCAACTAGTGGAGAGGCCGAAATGGATTTTTATTTTATTTTTTCCTTTCTGAAAGTATAATTTGGGAAAGGATTAACCAAGAACGAGACTTGGAAGATGGCATGCAATTCATCTGGGTTGAAAATGATGAAGTTTGACCAATATATATATATATATAGTATATATTGGAAAGTTGTCTTTCTTCCAAAGTCCAAAGCAGCACAAGAATAGTACCGTTTTGGAATATGCATGCAAAGGGCAACTTAATTATATGCATGCTACAAAAAGCTTGAAAAGAAAATGGGCCTTACAATTAAATAAAATCAAATAGGGAAATTGCATGATTAATAATTAGAATTGAGTTTGAGGATTAATGCCGAGGCTTAGAGTAAAAACAATAATTTTATGATTTTTTATAAAAAAATAAAAAATAAGATGCAGTAAAGTTATGAATTAGAATTAGTGATGATGATATGGATAATCATACCCTTCTGTGTGCTAGAAATAGTGAAATAAAAATTTCCAGTTTCTGTGAAGGGATCATACGTTAAGAAAATCTTTAAAAAAAAAAAGAGGATAATTAATTAGTAACCTGTGGAGGACCATTCTCGTCGGATTCGAGTCTGTATTCGTGCATGATCCAGTCAGTTTTCTGGCCATTTGGAGCCCGGCCTTTGTAGAAGACGAGAGTTTTCCTCATACCAATCAGCTTTGTTTTATCATACACGGCCTTGTCTCTTCCGGTAGCTTTCCAAAACCCTGCCATGGTTGCTCTATTTGTCCTTGTCCCTGTCGGATATTTCTTATCCTTGTGGCTAAAGAAATACCACTCGTTCTGCTCTTCATATCCGATCCGACATCTCTCTGCAAATGAATTCACAATATATATGATCCCACATCATTTTAATTAATTCCTCACAAAAATTCATCGAAATGGCTAGAGATATATCAGACCTAGGCTTACCTTTACTTAATTTTATAGTAGAAACCCTAATAGTTAAAGATGAGATAAATGAACGAATATATATGTATATGCGTACCTATAAGATCCCATGGTTCAATTCTGTAAAGATCAATATCTCTGATAACATCAAGATCAATTTTCTGTGATGCAACCTTCTTTCTCAGATAATACCCTACTAGTTCTTCGTCTGTGGGATGAAAACGAAAACCTGGTGGCACGCATGATTCCATTGTGTCCATCATACTCATTATCTACAGTTTTTGCTGCATAAAATTCATCACCACCACCACCTCCTTTTACTGATCAAATATTATCAACTTTAAATGATAACATATACACATATATAGATGTAAAGACTGAGAGTGAGAGAGAGAGAGAATGTATATATATAAACAAAAAATATAGGCTCCAGGAAAAGGCTATGAGAAGAAGAGGTATATATATATATATATATATATATATATATATATATATATATATATATATATATATATATATATATATAAGAAAATTTAATTATGATTAGCTTACAAATGAAAAGTTGACAAGTGTAAATAACATATATTCATCAACTCAATTTGGTGGTAAGTAACATTCAAATTTTTATCTCTACAAGGAAATTAATAAGGGCGTGTTATATATATAAATTTAGAAGAAAGAGATGAAAAGGAGAATTAAGAAAACCAAATGATGATTAGGGTTTTTTTTTATGAAAACCAAGAGGGAAAAAGAGAAACTGGAGTAGTTAGCTTAATTAGGTTACGGTGATGTGCAGGTGTGGATTAATGGACAAGTAGAGGGTTGTGGTAATGCCTAATGATGTTGTCTTGTGCTGGTGAATGGTATGAATGATGCATCAACATAACGGGGGTCTTTATCACATTATATTTTAATAAATTATTGAGAAATTAAAGGTATGGTATAAGTTTATAATATTGCACAAAAAGTATTTAATCTTTTTGGATCCAAGTACTAAAAGTTTTTTTTTTGATCTAGACAAAAATATAAATTGTGCTAGTAATTAAGTTAATTTATTATTTCGAAGTTTCATTAATTATATGATGAATGGCGAAAGAGACAAGGTGGATGACGTATGTATCCACCTTGAGCACGCGTTTGGTTGAAATGGGGGAGAAGCAAAAAGGCGACCAGAGCCTGCAGGAAGAGAGAAAAAGAGGGCAATATTCTTTCTTCTTCTTCAATTCTTTTTAGGCTTTAGCTAAGCTAGCTATTAGTACTGTTTGATATATATATATATATATATATATAGAGAGAGAGAGAGAGAGAGATTGGACATGCACTGACTCACTTGCTTTTTGTCTGGAATTTTCATGGCACATATCTGACCCCCCCTGCCCACCCCGCCCCACCCCACCCCAAAACTTCTTTCTTTGAGCTAGTGCTGATATCAGATGTTCCATATTCATATTCCATATCAGATGTTTCATTCAGTCTATGAAATTTATCTATGATTCCATGAATGAAATCTGTTTAATTCACATCATGTGTTTAATATAGATCTAAATAGTAAATTCAACATACACACAAACGGAAAATTAAGAACGAACAGAGTTAAACTGTAGTATAATAATTTGGTGAGAGCTAGTATATACATGATACATATACATGCATGCAATTAAATGCAAAAAGTCTCTTACCAGTTAGTTACCTACAAGAGTTGAGGAATATAGTTAATTAGGTAGGTAAGTACGTAGATCATAGGGCATGCACTTGCATGGATAAATAAATATAGTCCGATCGGGATGGAATGAACAAGAAGAAGACAAAGGCGGAAGGAAGGAAGATATATGATCCTTTTGTTTAATTTGTTGTTACTTATAATTATTACCCCACTTCACTTGGGAGTTTATAAGAGGCCAAGAAGAAGAAGAACAAGTATTGCTATTAAAATGGAAGGCTCAAGGAGTAGGAGGACCGCTCAACCGCGCATGGGTCGATGCTTGTCCCCATTCATGTCGTGGTCACTGCCCGCCTAGCTTCCTACACACACACACCCCCCCCCCCCCGAGGGGGAGAGAGGTCTCTTTAATTTCTCTTCATCTCATAATTAATAGTCGATCGCTACATAACATATTGGGTACGAGACGTTGTTAATTTGGTTAATTTTTAATCTTTCTTTTATTTGTCTTTTTCGGTAGAGAATTTTTTACTTTTTATTTGCAAAAACTCTATGTGGACATGAAAATTGGACATGAGTGTATTTGAATTTTACTTAATTATATTTTGACCCCCAATGGTGGGTAAAAATATAAATAGTTGAAATTTAAATACATTTATGTTTAATTTTCATGACCACCTAGAAGAGCTCTTTTATTTGTCGTTTGTAAATTAATCTAATTAAATTCTCATTATCGATCCCTTATAATTAAACAAAACACTAATTTATTTCTCACTCATCTTTTCAATGAATTTTAGAATGTTAATATTGGAATTCTATACTCAATTTATATATTAAATCAGACAGAGCATTAATTGTATAGTATTTCTTAATTAATCTATATATGTGCATAACCTTAAAATATCAAATAAAAAGGAACGGACGGATCAGTAGCATTTTGTAAAGTTTGGACAATTCAAATATAAATAACTTGATGCTTTAAATATTGTGTATTAATACTAGTAAATTTAGGAATAAAAATGAAAATCTTTACATTTTCTAATTAAATTCTACGATAGTTTGTGTGTGTGTATATATATAAACTTACACTTAATAGCACGCTAAATTAATATATACGACTGATTAAGTAATTTCTGTTTGGAAAATGAGAGTTGGTTTTTGTTTTCCTGTCGCAGCTGCCACGCTGGAAAGTCACGGCAACCAGACACGTGTTTCAGCCAAATGGGCAGCCGTGCAAGCCCAATTCGTAGCAGCTGTTCTTATTGCATTGAGCGAAGTCCTTTGGTCGTTGTGGTTTGTTTGTTAATTAATTTTCAAAATTACTGTAGTGTAGGGTTTCTTGGTGGTGGATGATATTAAAAAACTAAAGAGAAAAGGAAGCTATTGGAGAACAGTGGTGATCACGTGGCACCCAGTGGTTGGTCCATTCGCATATACTGCTTTACGTAGAAGGTAAACCATGAAAAAGCTAAAAAATATATCCAGATGACAACCATCTTTTTAACTGACCACTGCGTGCGTGTGGGTCTCCAAATTGAATTAAGATCCTAAAATGAATTAGAGAGTCTTTATTTTATAATTTAAATTTAAAATGTGTTAAAAATGTGATATTATGATAATAAGAGAGAGAAAAATAATGATAAAAAATATATAAAGAATGGAGACTCCCCATTTCATTTGAAATGGAGATAATCCTAGTCACGTACTTTGTAGTTTCCAACTTTGAAAGATATTTTTAACTAATACTCTCTCCGTCCCAAATTAATTGCTCAGTTTTGACTTTTTAAAGTCAAATTGACTATTTTTAAAATTAATCTTTTTACTATTTTTGCTAAAATATAGGTGAAAAGATTATAACCAAAAGAAAATATATACAATTTATTACTAACGCCAATTTTTATAATTTTAGAAATAAATTTATATATGCTTAATTATTAATTTTAAAAATAGTCAATTTGACTTAAAAAAGTCAAAATTGAGCAATTAATTTGGGACGGAGAGAGTAATTTTTTGAGAATTAGAGTAATAAAATTAGAATTTATAAAAAAAAATAACTAAATGAATTATTAAATTTAAATTTTAAGATATTTTGTAAATTGATGACTTAATTCAAACGGCAAAAATAGGACTAATATAGTCTTTTAAACTATATATATAATCTTTCATATATTAATTATTATTTGACAAATGATAATTGTACGTACGTAATTAAGTAGCTAGTGTGTTAATATATCGTTCATGTTTTAATAGTATATATTATAGAGCTAGATTAAATTTAAAATTACGTATAGTTAATTATATACTTGTATTTATCCTACGTACCAAAATTAGAGGTTATACAAACCAAATAAGGGAACCACCATGTAAAATAGAAGAAGAAGAAGAAAAAAGGGGGGAAGTGAAAAGTATAATACTCCATATATATAGGAGTAACTAACGAATTAAGAAGGTGAATTAATTAAGCTGGATATATTATAGTAGTAGTAGTATATATATATATATATATATAAAGAGTGGACGGCTAGAGCGATGTAGACTAGCGAATGTCCACGTAGGACATTGTGGGTTGCTAATCATGCGGCGGACCGCATCATTGAACTCATTGAGACTCGTGTGGGCCCCTCCTCCCACCACCACCACCATATACTTCCTCCGTCCCCCCTCTCTCAAAGCAGGGGCGGTGTTGAAGCCGTAGTCCAAAAGCCTAGTCTCTCTCTATATATCTCTCTCTCACACACACATGCAGTTTCACTGTGTGTAATGTCTTTATTACTAATATTTGTAAGATACATAAAACCTAAAATCGACTTCCCTCCCAACACTCTTTCAATCAACCCTCAAGAACTTTACCTTTTACTATTATTTACGTTTGTTAGGGTTTATTTAAAAAATTATATATGGAGGTGGATATTCCATTGGTATGTATATAAACGTTTTTATTTAAATTAAGAAAAATATATGATATATCTTGCAATTTTAATTATACGTGGATTTAATATAGTGAGTCAACTTTATAATTCTGTCTAATTATTGAGTAATTCGGGAGAAAACTTTTGTAATACATAATGGTTTCAGCCAACATATTGAGTTCTCATTATAAATCTTTTCTTGAGGAACCGATACATAGTACTGTAAGGTAATGAATAATTTAGTTGAAAGAGAAAGTGTATAAATTTTTTTCCTTTTTTTTTTGGGACGCGTAATAAAATAGTAAGTCAGGAATATGTTAGTGGGGATTTGATATTTTTGGATAATTTTATACTTTATATTTAAAATAAGATTTCTAGTATATATGGACCTTTACAGTATGGGAGTAAAAAAAGACCTTAAATATGATATTCATGTAATGATACTTAAAAAATGATAGCAAGATATATTTATGGATTTGCTCTTGTTTTAAATTGACTTAAAAAAAATTAAAATGACTATTGCATTAGAAATGGATTGAGTAGTTTCTTATATTTTTCAAAGAGTAGTATATATATATATATATATATACTTATGTTGGGAATCTGAAGTAAAACAATTAAAGATTTTATAGGTACATATAATTTCATTTTATTTTAAAAAAATTCCGGATAGCTTGGGAAACCCTGTCCCTAATCTAATTAGCTGAAATAAAAAAATCACGAACAACAAAAAATCATATTGCTAGTAAATTATACTAGTAGTTTGATGGCCCTAAAGATGTCAATGTGAAGTATTGAACTATACATGAGTTATGTCATTAACTCGTTAGTTTCGGCCAGAACCAATAAATAAATAAATTAAATAAATAAATTTTAAAGCAAATTCTTCAACTTTACTCCTTCAGTCTCTCTCCCAATATGTATATGCTAACAGGGTGTGAAACACAAGCTTCTGGCTGAGGGGCATGCAAAATAATTGCACCACTTGTATATGTAGTACTAATTTCTAACATTTTTTTTTTTGGAAAGATAGAATAAAATTAATTATTACACTTTCTAGAGTACCCTAGCTAACATTAATTTCACTATGCAGAAACCATGATTGACAGCACTTCCATCTATATATATATATATATATATATATATATATATATATATATATATATATATATGGTTCCGGTATTGTTTGCCTGGAGATTTTCCGAAAAATTAAAATAAATAAATAAATAAATTTGGAGTCGTATATATTTAATTTGTCATTCTATAGGCTATGAGATGATGATTGACCATCATTTGAATTTAATGCGGACTTCCTGTGGCTAATTAATTAACGAATCATAAATGTAAAAAGCTTCTACAATCACTGATCGGAAAAACTACTGTAAAATACGAATTTCCCAAATCGCATGGTGGTATATATATATATACGCCACGATCAAGATCAGACTCTTGGACTTTTTTAAAATTTAGAATTTTTGTCTATATAGACTTGTTTTGTTATATGTATCTAAATCACGTCCAAAACACTGTATTAGGAAAAAAATTTAGTTCCATAAAATATCAAACTTTTTTTAGTTGTTTTAAATAAAAAGCAAAAAAAAAAGATAAAAAAGTCCGAGAATTCGGACTGAAACCGGATATATATATATATATATATCGTGTGCCTTGATAACAAAATCATTAATTAATTAGGAAGAAGAAAAAAAAAAGCAATGGGAGATTGATCTAGCAAGGTAGGTGTTCAAACTTTAATAGATATATATGGAAGGTGTAACATTGAAGGAGACAGAGCCGGCCCTGGGCAAGGGCCACCGGGGCAACCGCCCAGGGCCCATAGTTGAGAGGGGCTCAAATTTTTTTTATAAGTTTATGTATTTATGTGTATAAAAAAAATAAAATAATAAAAAGATTAGCGATATTATGCATTAAAAATGATATGTTAGAAAACATTAAATATGATAATATAATTGATGATTTTACATCTAAAAGTGCAACAAGAAGACATTTTAAATGATGTTTTGTGGTTTATATTTCATTGGGCAAAACTAAAGAAATAGCCACTGTAGTTGGTAGGTTTTACTGATTACACCATTGAACTTTTAATTTTTTAAATTACACCACTAAACTAATTATTATTTTGAAATCGGGTCATTCCGTTAAAAATAAATAAACGAACGTTAATTTTTTATCTACAAAACTAATGAATTACCCACTGTAGTTGGCACATTTTACTGATTACACAATTGAACTTTTAATTTTTCAAATTATCTCATCAAACTAATTAAAAATAATTATTTTAAATATTTTTAAAAATAATTATTATTTTAAGTAAAAAGTATTAGAAACTTTTTTTTCTACATAAATTGAGTAGAGTTTCATAAAATATAGATTCAAAAAAATTTAAGTGATTTTAAATTAAATTAATATTTACTTAATTTTTTAACAGAATGACCCATTCTTAATATTAGAATTTTTTTTTAAAAAAACTAAAAATAGAAATTAAAATAAAAAAAATAGTAAAAGATAAATAAAAAAACTGATTCAATTTTTTCAAAAAAGAAATTAATACTTTTTATAAATAAATATTATTTTCAAGAAAAAAATTGGAAAATTCTTCATATTTAAAAAAAATGAGTAAAATTTTATAAAACATAGATTCAAAAAAATAAACTTTATTTTCAAAAGAAAAAAAAAAGATTTTTTTTTAAAATCAGTAAGGTTTCATAAAACTTTAATTTTTTTAAATCTATATTTTATGAAACTTTACTCATTTTATGGGAAAAAAAACTAAAGTTTTTAATATTTTTTACTGAAAATAATAATTATTTTTAAAAATATTTAAAATAATCATTTTTAATTAGTTTAATCGGGTAATTTAAAAAATTAAAAGTTCAATGGTGTAATCAGTAAAACTTGCCAACTACTGTGGGTATTTCATTAATTTTACCGATTTCATTGATATTTTTATTTTGTACGTACATGTGATAATTTTTTGCTTCGATGACATTTTAAAATGTTCTTCCTTATCTTTTGTAAATTCTTATAATTTTAATAAAAATAACTAGTTTATAATTTATTTATTTATTTTTATTTTTTATAAAGGAGCACACTTGAAATTTTTTATCCTAGACCTTAGAAAACCCATGACCAACTCTGGAAGGAGATCGATGGATCGATAATCAATATATATTCACGGACCAATATCTCCAAAATAAAAACCAAAAGTTTAAGGAATAATAATGGGAATGAGGATGGGTACAAATTAATTGAACAAACAGCCAGCCAGCTACCACGAATGTTGTTGTCACTATCAAAAGGACCCTTAACATGTACTATAAGTTCATCCGATCCGGTCCATGCATATATATATATATATATGGAAACTAGCTAGATACCCTTTGAGATTGTGACATCCATCTTCATTTGTTGTTTTCTGCAGTCTAATGACAAATTAAAACAATAATCATGTGTTTAATAACAAGTTTAAATTAAGTTAAAACTGAGAAATTAGATTTGTGCCAACAGACGTGAGACATGCATGCCTAGATCTTGGGTTTTAATTTCTAAATGTACTTTTATGCCTTGACAATGCAATCAATATTTGTTTGTGCTGGTTTGTCAAAAGTGCGTTTATATATATATATATATATATATATATGATTCTTTCTGTAACCTTTCCGACCATGCATCTATAATTATTAAGTAATTCTCAACCTAACCTTTTTTCTAGTTAGTTATAGGGCAGAGCATTCTTCGTAGATTCGATTACACTTGTCATAATATGAGACTGATAAGGTGTTTGTCATATTATTAGCCATGATTTCTTAGCGATCAAATCCTACTGGACCATTACCACAACATCCATGCATGCTTGAAGATTCCTTTAATATCACTTATAAAATTCATATATATATATATATATATATATATATGGCATTTGGATCCACGGTAATTCAAGGTGCCAAACGTATGGCTTAGTTTTTCGGTATTGTTTAATTTTGCCTTTTCCACTTTTATTCTTTAATTGTCGTTGAATTGATATACTCATGCTGTAAATACTACGTATACAATGTTTAAGATTATTTTTATCATCTCTCGATCTGTATGTATGTCGACAATTAATATTTCAGGCTAGCTAACTACTCCTACATTTAATTTAAGTGACATGGATTTGTTTCATTTTCATTTGAGATGTCCGGTTTGTTCCCCGCTATGATTATCTTCTTAGTGATGTTTCTGTGGATTTCCTATCACATCATCTACCTTCTTATTCTGCCTGCCCCCACACATCCATTGGCTTCAGAAGCAATTCATGATCGATCCTTGAACCAGGCTCCAGCTTCCTGTATAGTAGTATAATTTAAATTGGGTTAAATTTACTTTTTTCCGCTCTACTCGACCTATGTTTACAAATACATTGCTGAACTGAAATTTTTTACAATCGACTCATTAAACAATAAATTATTTTCAAATCGTTACAAAATTCGTTAAATGAGTTGACTTTTAACGGAAAATCCACATCACTTTTAAAATAAAAACTCATGTGAGCTGTTTCATGCGATATTATTCTAGTCGTTGCCACGTGAAAAGTAAATGAGTTTAATAATAAGTATAAATTAAATATTAAAATTCATAAAAATAAATTCAAGCTCAAAAAATATAACTAAAATTTTGAAAATTAATTATTATTTTTATTTTTGAAAATTAATATAATTGTTATTTATATTATGAAATCATTAAATTTAAGCTTAAATATAAAAGAAAGAAATATTAAAATACTTCAAATATCAATTTTTTTTTTAAATCCCAAACCATTAGATATGAAGTGAGAAAGATAACCCAAAATTCTTTTGTATCTGAGGCAACCCAAATTCGTTCACATCAAGAGAATCAAAACTCAAAACTCAAAATTTGCACATATCAAATCAAACTCAAAATATGTTCATATCAAACCATAAGAAGCAAAGAACATTTTTTGTTTATTGGGAATCTGTAATCAAAATTTACTATTTAGAACATCTATCCATCTTCAACCTCCAACCTCCAACCTCCAACCATCAATCTCCTATTGCTCGCTGATTGATGAGCATCTCCTTTTATTGCTCTATTAAATTGATGACCATCAATCTCCTATTCTTCACGAAGATCTGAAAAAAAACTCTTTAGATTTTTTTGCAGGACTGCTCAAGGTCATAAAAACTATTTATGACCATCGCTACTGCTCAGTTCTCTTCAGTTGATCTTTCAGATGATTTCTCGACGGAGGTGCCTAAGCTTCTTTCGCTGCTGACGGGTGAGAATTAGAGATCGAATTAGGCTCGACGGATTGAGTCCACCGGCGACGGTAATGGATTCGTCGGAGGGGAAGATGATGATGGAGGAGACATTGTACACAGTAGATCTGAAAAAATAAACCCAGATGATAAGTAGATGAAATTCAAAAAAAAATCCAAAATAAAAAAGAAGAAGGATTTGTCGGAGGGGAAGATGATGATGGAAGAGATATTGTACACAGTAGATCTGAAAAAATAAAACCAGATGATAAGTAGGTGAAATTCAAAAAAAAAAGCCAAAATAAAAAAGAAGAAAAAGAAGAAGAAGATGAGGAGATTAGATTTTAGATAATTAGGTTTAATTGTGTAAATATTATTAGTTTTAACTTTACAAAATTTTAAAAATATATTTTTTAAAATAAAAAAATTAACAAATATTTTTTTCTAAATTTTTCATGACTTTAAATATTTCTTCTTGATGATATTTAGGATTTCCAAGGAAAAAATAGAGAGATAATAATAATAATAATAATAATAATAATAATAATAATAATAATAATCCTTTAATTTCAAAATATTAGATAATTTTATATTTTTAAAGTGAACTTAATATATTTATAAATAAAAAAATAATATGAATTCATTAATTTTATATAAATACATTTATAAAAATTTTACATTAATTTATTTTATTCTTAATTTATTTAATCAATATATTTTATTATTAATTTTTTTAATTATTTGTTATTAAAAAAAAAGAGAAGAGTATAAGCTTGAAAACGGAATTGGTGCCATGTAGACTTTCTAAGGTGGATCATATTATTAATATATATATATTTTTCTAAGAAGGATATTATATTCCACATAATTGGTGCCATGTAGATTTTCTGTTAAATTTTTAACAGAATTTAATAGACGATTTTTAAATTTTTTGTAAAAAAAATACAGTTTAATGAGTTGACCGTAAAAATTTTTAATCAAGTGATGCATTTGTAAATCGAGATCGAGTAGAGTGGAAAAAAGTAAATTTAACCCAATTTAAATTTAACTAGACTAGATTCAATGTGCGTGCGATGCACGGCCTGCTTCTGACTTTATTTTGCATATTTATATTTTAATTATTTCAAAAAACAATTTTTTATATTGGTTAATATAATTAATTAAGCATCGAGAGGAGGTAGAGATCTAGGATACGGAATAAACAGATACTAGTAATTCAATATATACACTTTTTGTTGTGAAAGTCTAATTTTAATTTAACTAAAATATATAATAATTGTCATTTAAAAATAGACTGATCGAATTAAATTATATCTCTAATTTTAAAACGGTAGAAGTAATATTTTTTACACGGGAGCTTAAGATAGCTTAAGATACCCATATACCAATAGCAACACCCTTAATAATGAGTGTGCATATCAACACAATTTTATTTTATATAACTTTTTAAAACACATATATAAATACGAGTCCTTAACACTAATATACAACAATTAGAAAGTAATTAAAAAAATAAAACATACACAACATAATTACAAAACTAAAACATACACAATATTACGTGCTAAAATCACGTGTCATTAACTCCTACACGTCAGTTACCGACTTTCATATTTGTAATTAACCGCACCTAAAATCATGCAACTTTGAAATCGGAACAACAGATCAACGACAAATCTATCGGAGAAGACAAAAACTTCTGTCGCAACTCTGAGATCGGAGAATACGAAACATTTTGTCACGACACAACTCTGAAATCGAAAATAGCATACAGTATCAACAACTTCTTCAAGTTCAGTAACCGAAAACTTACGACCACTGAGTGATTGTTGATTACAAGATCAACAGTACATTCGATACAAATATGAATATTGAAGTGTGTGAATTTAAAAGTTATATGTATATAGTTACATATGGATACTGTAAAATCCTATATTGGTTACCTTTCTTAAGTTTTTCGCACTAAAAAATGGTAACAAAGTAAGAATACGGAATGTTTTGATTCCAAAATGCATTTGAAAATATGTTTTATATTATGGTTACTAAATAAATATAAATTGGTTACTGATTATCATAAATTTGCTTGCTGAATAATGTTTATTTGATTGTTTCAAATTTTTAATTGAGTTCTACTGATTTTTTTTAATATTAATTGTTATTCATTAAATACATTGGTTACCTTCCTGCAACATGCCGGTTAATGTCTAATGCTGTCTTGGTTATCGTGTAGCATTATTCTGTCTTGGTTACTGCATAATATTACTATCTAACGCTGACTTGGTTACTGACTAATGCTGAATTGGTTACTTCATAACATTATATTGGTTACTGTCTAATGCTGTCTTGGTTACTGCACAATGGTACTTACTAATACTGACTTGGCTACTGTCTAATGCTGTTTTGGTTACTGTGTAACATTATATTGGTTACTGTCTAATGCTGAATTGGTTACTGTGAGACCCCAGATTTTATGAATAAATATTTAACATTCTCGAAATATTTTTATTTATTTATTTATTTATTTTATATTATGGTATGAATTTGATATAATGTTATAGTTGTGGGTAGTATTTATAAATTTTGTAAAGTATGCAAGTTGTTATATAATATTCGATTTGTCGGGGAATATCCGTACGACGGTATAATCATTGGTGGACCCCACAACTGAATTATTGTCGGATTGAGAAAACGATAAAAATATTTTATGGAAATAACGGCGGAAGTTTTACCGTTAACTGTTGAAACACCTTGTGTTAAAAGTACAGTAATACGCGTGGTTGCATAGTAGTACACGGTATTGATTATTGATGCTTATGTGAGAAGTCACTCAGTATTGTTCAATCGAGTATTCGGGACACTTTTTGTGTCGGAGTACTATTCACGAGTTACTATTCATGAGTTACTATTCACGGGTTACTATTCACCTAAATTACTATTCACCCGAATATTATTCACTCGGGTATTTGGGGTACTTTTCGTGTCGGAGTACTATTCACGAGTTACTATTTATGAGTTACTATTCACGAGTTACTATTCACCCAAATTACTATTCACTCTAGTATTGTTCACTCAAGTATTTGGGACACTTTTTGTGTCGGAGTACTATTCACGAGTTACTATTCATGAGTTATAATATTAATGATGAATGTTGTTCGGAGTTGAATTTGGAGACGCAGACGTGATATTGAACTTCGAAATTAGTAAAAATAGTCTATAAACACAAAATTTTCTGAAATTCACTATTTGGTCAAAAAATCAACAGTTGACTTTTTTGGAAAAAGTCGAACTTCGAAATTTCAAAATTTACATTTTTGATAAAAATAGTTTCATTATGTTGGAATTGTTTGTGTTAGTAAAAATCGACATTTATTTCGATAATAATTGATATCTGGAGGTTATATTGACCAATCGGGTATTTAACCGGATAAATGAGCAATTGATTGCTATTATTTCACATGATTATAACTATTTATTCACATGTTATACTATTGACTCACATTCTTGTTATTATTAGGGGAGTTGGTGCAAGATTGATAATACTTGCATGACTAAGTTAAAAATAGAGGTATAGAGGGAGGTACTATATTGTAATTAATTTTTCACATGATTAGAACTATTGAGTCACATGATTTTACTATTGATTCACATGAATTACTATTAGGGGAGTTGGTGCAAGTTTGATAATACTTGGATGATTGAATTAAAAATGAAAGAAAAGTTGGAGGTATTGTACTATAATATTTCGAGTCCCAAAACGTGCAATTATCGAAACTATGTTTTTCTATAAATAGAAGCTCATTCTACCTTCATTTTTCACCAATTCACTAAAGCTTTAGAGCCATTATTATAGAGAGAAATTATAGAGAGAAGCTATAGAGAGAAAATCTATAGAAGAAGAGATGTAAGACCCCAACTTATTAATGAATAAAATCAAATTTTCTCTAAATATTATTGTGAATAATAAGGGGCTAATTTGATATAATACTTTGGTTATGGGTGAAATGTGCAAATTTTGCAAAATAAGCAAGTGGTTATAAAATATTTATTTTTGGTCGGTGAATATTCGGTTGGTCGTGGAATATTCTTGCTGTCGGGGAATATTCGTACGACGACGCAGCCTTGTGTGGGCCCTATAACGGAAAGCGATTGGATGAAGAAAACGACAAGTATAAGTTGTTTATAAATAACGGCGTAGTTGTTACCGTTAATACTGTTGGAATACTCGGTGGTTAAAATACAGTAGCACACGGTATTGCACTAATTATTGATTCTTACGTAAGAAGGCACTACTCAATAATTGTTACAGTAGTTATTATTCAATATTTTATTTTATTGATTCAATAATTGCTGCGTTGATATTTTATATTATTGTTGTTTCAATAATTGTTGCTGCACAGTATTTTCATTTATCAGATCAATAATTCATATTATTTGAATAATATTATTAGATAACATTATTGGCAATGTCTAGAAAGTTCTGTCTAAGGAGAGGTTTGGTCATCTAATTGCGCGCCAGTAAGGAGAAATCCTTATTGGAAAGCCCCCTCTTTCCTGGGAACGGCCTGGTTGTCATAAATGTGATTCTGTAATATTATTTGTGAATAATTAATTATTGATTCATATGATAAGGAAATATTTATTTTATGTGGATATAAATGAGGGATATATTTTTGTGGTTAAAAATGAAGGAGTTAATGTTGAGGTTTTTATCCGTATTTTTGTCGGAATGGAGGTATTAAAAATTAGGATTTTTGAGATATTTTGCGGGGGTTATAATTTTTAATCCGACCGTTGGATCGTGGTAATTTTTGGATATGTTATACATATATAAGTTGAGTATATGTCCACAAATTTTGAACCGTTAAAAATGAACGTATGATTTATTACGAATTTTACAAGATGACTGGTTCAGAAATTGTTGAATTTTCGGAGTTTATCATTTTGATGGAAAATTCTAGAATTGGTGGGCCCCACTTGTGGTTGGTGAAGAAATGTGCTGAATTATATTTTAAATGTGGTGGGTGAGAATAGTAGCAGGTAAAGCCATCAGGTTGCAGGTCAAACCTACTAAAATTTTCCTATAAATAGAGGGCTAAGTTAGAATTGAAAATCACACCAGAAACAAGTTTTCTCTCTTTCTCTCTCTAGATTATTGAGTATATTTTGTGAGTATTTAGATACTTTGAGAGTTTCTATTCATCAGAGCAAGTTTCTTTCAGCCTTATACCGGTATTCCGACCAGAAGTACTGATATTTTGAGGTAAGGGATATTATTTTCTTCTTAAATGATGTTATTTTCTTCAATATCATTATGCTAAAATATTGATATGAGTTTTTATCAAATTTGGAACTTTTTGTGTCGGAGTTACTATTCACGTATACGGCACTATTCACGTATACGGCACTATTCACCGAAAAATAAAATTTTCCCTTTTTGTCCAAGATGTCTATTATGGTTACTATCTTTGATTGTATCCATGTTTTGATCTTTATTTTTGAATTCTGCTTCACAATTGATTATTATGAAGTATTATTGATCTTGGATAAACTGTTATACGAATCCCTACTATTTGTCCTTCTGTCTCACTGGATTCGTTCTCTTTAAGATATTTTTCATCATCCTCAGTCCTAAATGATGATATTACTGAATATCTTTGGCCTGTAGTGCAAAGATGTATGATTACTTGATGAATATCTTTGGCCTGTAGTGCAAAGATGTACAATTACTTGATGAATATCTTTGGCCTGTAGTGCAAAGATGAACAGGTGTTGAGATGAACATGACCGACAGGTGATACAAATGAATATCTTTGGCCTGTAGTGCAAAGATAAATATTTGGTTAAAGATGATTATTAATTGATGTTACAGGGATAAAATATTGATGATGGACTTTTAAATCTTAGAAGATAGTAGAATTCTTTCTCTACTTGACTCTTCTAATGGTTTGCTGTTTCCGCTGCAGTTGTTGATCTAAAACTTGTTGTCGATTATATTTTATCAGATTTTTCCCTGTTGAAGACTAACGATAATTTGTTGTATATTATCTTAGTCATAATATTCTTTACTGGGCTAGTTGAGCTCACCCTTTTTCCTTTTTGTTCCATTTTTCTTCTCAGGAGGTGAGAACATAGCAGGATCTAGTCGGGGTATGGAGTGATGGTTCTAGAAAGATGTTTTAGCAGTCCTCATTATTTCTATAAAATAGTGTTTGAATAATTGTAATGAGGATTTATTTGAGTGTGGATATTGTCCAGAAGACAATATTTGTATTTAAACTCACAGTATGTGTTGTCGTATTTTGCACGACAATTGTATAATAAAGTTGTAGTTATTTTCTGTACCATGTATTTGGCGACTCAGAATGGGTTGGATGGATTGGACCTATTTTGGGGGCGTTACAGTTGGTATCAGAGCTTAGGGATATGATCCCTGGCTGAGATGTGAGACAAGAACTAGGAGGGGAGAGACGGGGAATTCCTTCGCTAGTATGACCTGACTAAGTTTATTTGGTGTTTATTTGGTCGGTCAGAGTATAGGGATAATATATGACATGACTATTAACCCTTGTTTTATGGCAATATTTAAGAATGGCAGCTGAGAACGTTAATAATGGAGTAAATCAGACCGTGGAGACACCTTTGATCACTACCCAGGGGAACGTGCAACAGGAAGGCAATATTCCTCCTATAAACAACGTTACCGAGCAAATGATGAATGATGGAATGTTTAGGAGCTTTTTGCAGTTCATGCAAAATCAGACGAGGGAGACTCGTGTGCAGAATACGGGTGGAAATGATAACAACGCGCGGTTTGTCACAGCTAAGCAGTTCAAAGAATTGGGACCACCAGAATTTAAGGGAAAGCCGGATCCGATCATGGCGGAAACGTGGGTCAAGCAAATTACCAAGATATTTGATGTCTTGGGATGCACGGAGGAACAGAAGGTTCCATTCGCCACATTTATGTTCCGCGGTGAGGCAGACTACTGGTGGGAGTCTGTGAAGCGTACCCAGCCTGACGCACTCAACATGTCCTGGGAAACATTTCAAAAACTGTTCAATGACAAGTACTTTCCTGAAAGTATTCGTCATATGAAGGAGGTTGAGTTTATTAGACTGGAACAAAACAACATGACGGTGTCCCAGTACGAGGCGAAGTTTGCAGAGTTATCCAGGTTTGCACCTCATTTGGTCGAAAATGAGGAACGAATGACAAGGATGTTTCTGAGAGGTCTAAAACCAGAGATTCGGCAATATCTTATCTCTCATAAATTTTCTTTATATTCAGATGTTGTAAACAGGGCTCAATTATTAGAGCGAGATAATGAGTATGTGCAACCGAGGGACCACAACCAGGGTCATACCGGTGGCGGCAGTCATCGAAGCAATGAAAACCAGCAGGGAGGAAAACATTCGGACAAAAGCGATAACCACTCTGGTGGTAATCGTGGTCGTGATAATAGAAGGAGCGAGTCGGGAGTAGATTTCAAGAAGAGAAGGTACAACAATGATAACGTGAAGACGTCAGCACAAACATCAACTGTTTCTAGGGGAGGAGAACGACCACCGGTCGTATGTTACAAATGTGGGAAAGAGGGACATATCAGCCCAAACTGCCCACAACAATCCAAGGTATGTTATAACTGTGGAAAGGAAGGTCATATAGGTCGAGAGTGTTCTGTAGCAAAACCAAGTTCAGCGGGGATGGTGACTCCAAAAGTTATCCCAGAAAAGTCAAAGTCAACGGTTCCTGGAAGAGCGTTTTTCGTGACTGGTCAAAATGCGAGAAACCCGAACGAAGTTAGCACGGGTTAGTTAATTATAAATTCTTGAAAAGTTTATACTTTACTAGATACCGGTTCTACCCATTCTTTTATCTCTCCTGCTTGTGCTCAACGTTTAAACTTGACTCCGGAGAAATTAGACTTTGACTTATCTGTTGAAACTCCGTTAGGAGAAACTTTCGTTACATCCACTGTTTATAAATCTTGTTTGATCCAAGTTGGCACTATCACATTACCTGTTGATCTTATCTCTTTAAAGATACTTGCTTTTGATGTGATTTTAGGAATTGATTGGTTAACTACTCATCATGCCAAAATTGATTGCTTTCGTAAGGTTGTTAGTTTTCATATTCCTAAGCAACCTGTTATTCGAATTCAAGCAACCAAACCATTGAAGTCAAACTCTTTCATATCAAGCCGTAAAGTCATTCGTTTATTGAAAAACGGATGTCAAGCTTTCTTAGCCATGTCATGGACTTGAACAAAATACGTCAGAATTGAATGATATTTCTATTATTAGCAAATCCCTGATGTATTTCCTGAAGAATTTCTTGGCCTACGCGTGATATTGAATTTTGTAGCATCTTTGAATCTGGTACAAAACCCATTTCTAAAATCTCATATCGAATGGCTCCTATTGAACTTCAGGAGTTAAAAACCCAACTATAGAAGTTGATACCCGAGCCTCTATCTGGTGACTTCCTTTGTAGAATGCACTGAAGCCAGACTCTCCGTAGAGGACGCCATATTCGTGCGGTAGTAAACTGATAGGTGTCATTGTGACGTGCTATCCAAGGTTGGGATATGAGTCACAGTTGAGAGCAATCTAAGTCGGTAATTGAAATATATAGCTTTCTGGGCTTAGCCGGTTATTATCGGAGATTTGTGGAATGATTTTCTCGAATCGCTACTCCGTTAACTCAGCTGACTCGGAAAGATACAAAATTCGTATGGAGTGAGGAATGCGAGAAGAGTTTCCAAGAACTCAAGAGGAGACTCATTTCGGCACCTGTTCTGACAAAGGGTTAGGATGTGTTCTCATGCAACATGGGAAAGTCATAGCCTATGCCTCACGACAACTCAAAGAATATGAGAGGAATTATCCTACTCATGATTTGGAGTTGGCAGCAGTCGTTTTTGCGTTGAAGATCTGGAGACACTACCTGTATGGGGAGAAAGTGGAGATCTATACAGATCATAAAAGCCTCAAATATTTCTTCACCCAAAAGGAACTCAACATGCGGCAGCGACGTTGGCTCGAGCTGTTGAAAGATTACGATCATACCATCCAATATCATCCTGGAAAAGCAAACGTAGTAGCTGACGCATTGAGTAGAAGATCATATGCGGGTACGAGTGCAATATTGTTAACACAAAGGCCCATTTTGTATGACTTGCAAAGGATGGAGATAGAGATGAAGGCTCCAAGTACCCACATGATGATATCAAATATACGAGTAGAACCGACTTTAATCGATAAAGTTAAAGCTGCTCAAGCTACGGATATAGAGCTGATGCGTATGAAGAAGAAAGTGCAAGAAGGTGCTATTCCAGAAGCAAGAATCGATGAAGAAGGAATACTTCGAGTCAACTCCAGACTTTGTGTTCCTAACGATTTTGACTTGAAGCATAGAATAATGATGGAGGCACACAACACACCGTTTGCAATCCATCCTGGGAGTACCAAAATGTATCACGATCTTCGACATACATTTTGGTGGAGCAATATGAAAAGAGAGATCGCGGAGTTTATCTCGAGATGTTTAACTTGTCAACGTGTAAAAGCGGAGCATCAAGTACCAAAGGGTCCATTGCAACCACTTGAGATTCCGAAATGGAAGTGGGAACACATTACTATAGATTTTGTTACAGGTCTTCCCAAGGTTTCTCAAGGCATAGATGCGATTTGGGTTATTGTTGATAGATTAACCAAGTCCGCTCATTTCTTGCCGATACGTGAGACTTATTCCCTTGAACGTCTTGCTAGTATGTACGTGAACGAGATTGTGAGATTGCATGGCATGCCAGTATCCATAGTTTCGGATCGTGACCCAAGATTCACTTCACGATTTTGGGTTAGCTTGCAGAAAGCTATGGGCACGGATTTACGATTCAGTTCAGCATACCATCCTCAAACGGACGGACAATCAGAGAGGACTATTCAAACTCTTGAAGATCTATTAAGACTTTGTGTCCTAGATCTCAAAGGGAGTTGGGATAAGTACCTACCATTGGTGGAATTCTCCTACAACAACAGTTATCAGGCGAGCATAGGTGTGGCTCCATTTGAGGCGTTGTATGGAAGAAAATGTCGTTCTCCAGTATGCTGGAACGAGGTGGGTGAAGCAACATTGTTGGGACCAGAATTGGTACGCATTACTACAGAGAAGATCCAAACGATTCGACAACGTATACAAACGGCACAGGATCGACAAAAGAGTTATGCGGATCTTCATCGGAAGGACGTGGAATTTAATATTGGGGATCATGTATTGTTACACCATGGAAGGGAGTTACAAGATTTGGGAAGAGAGGAAAGCTCAATCCAAGATTTGTTGGTCCATTTGAGATTCTTGAGCGAATAGGAAATGTGGCATATAGACTCGCATTACCTCCAAGCATGTCTCGTGTTCATAATATTTTTCACATATCTATGCTTCGTAAATATGTTAAAGACCCGAACCACATTATTGAGTTAGAACCAGACGAGATAGCTGAAGATTTAACGTACGAGGAGGTACCTGTTAAGATCTTGGATAGGAAAGAGCATGTCCTACGCACGAAGGTTATACCACAAGTTAAGGTTTTGTGGAGAAACCATGCTATTGAAGAAATGACCTGGGAGTTGGAATCAGAAATGAAAGCGAGGTATCCTCACCTTTTTGAAACATCAGGTACGTACGTCAATTTCGAGGACGAAATTTCATAAGGAGGGGAGGTTGTAAGACCCCAACTTATTAATGAATAAAATCAAATTTTCTCTAAATATTATTGTGAATAATAAGGGGTTAATTTGATATAATACTTTGGTTATGGGTGAAATGTGCAAATTTTGCAAAATAAGCAAGTGGTTATAAAATATTTATTTTTGGTCGGTGAATATTCGGTTGGTCGTGGAATATTCTTGCTGTCGGGGAATATTCGTACGACGACGCAGCCTTGTGTGGGCCCCATAACGGAAAGCGATTGGATGAAGAAAACGACAAGTATAAGTTGTTTATAAATAACGGCGTAGTTGTTACCGTTAATACTGTTGGAATACCCGGTGGTTAAAATACAGTAGCACACGGTATTGCACCAATTATTGATTCTTACGTAAGAAGGCACTACTCAATAATTGTTACAGTAGTTATTATTCAATATTTTATTTTATTGATTCAATAATTGCTGCGTTGATATTTTATATTATTGTTGTTTCAATAATTGTTGCTGCACAGTATTTTCATTTATCAGATCAATAATTCATATTATTTGAATAATATTATTAGATAACATTATTGGAAATGTCTAGAAAGTTCTGTCTAAGGAGAGGTTTGGTCATCTAATTGCGCGCCAGTAAGGAGAAATCCTTATTGGAAAGCCCCCTCTTTCCTGGGAACGGCCTGGTTGTCATAAATGTGATTCTGTAATATTATTTGTGAATAATTAATTATTGATTCATATGATAAGGAAATATTTATTTTATGTGGATATAAATGAGGGATATATTTTTGTGGTTAAAAATGAAGGAGTTAATGTTGAGGTTTTTATCAGTATTTTTGTCGGAATGGAGGTATTAAAAATCAGGATTTTTGAGATATTTTGCGGGGGTTATAATTTTTAATCCGACCGTTGGATCGTGGTAATTTTTGGATATGTTATACATATATAAGTTGAGTATATGTCCACAAATTTTGAACCGTTAAAAATGAACGTATGATTTATTACGAATTTTACAAGATGACTGGTTCAGAAATTGTTGAATTTTCGGAGTTTATCATTTTGATGGAAAATTCTAGAATTGGTGGGCCCCACTTGTGGTTGGTGAAGAAATGTGCTGAATTATATTTCAAATGTGGTGGGTGAGAATAGTAGCAGGTAAAGCCATCAGGTTGCAGGTCAAACCTACTAAAATTTTCCTATAAATAGAGGGCTAAGTTAGAATTGAAAATCACACCAGAAACAAGTTTTCTCTCTTTCTCTCTCTAGATTATTGAGTATATTTTGTGAGTATTTAGATACTTTGAGAGTTTCTATTCATCAGAGCAAGTTTCTTTCAGCCTTATACCGGTATTCCGACCAGAAGTACTGATATTTTGAGGTAAGGGATATTATTTTCTTCTTAAATGATATTATTTTCTTCAATATCATTATGCTAAAATATTGATATGAGTTTTTATCAAATTTGGAACTTTTTGTGTCGGAGTTACTATTCACGTATACGGCACTATTCACGTATACGGCACTATTCACCGAAAAATAAAATTTTCCCTTTTTGTCCAAGATGTCTATTATGGTTACTATCTTTGATTGTATCCATGTTTTGATCTTTATTTTTGAATTCTGCTTCACAATTGATTATTATGAAGTATTATTGATCTTGGATAAACTGTTATACGAATCCCTACTATTTGTCCTTCTGTCTCACTGGATTCGTTCTCTTTAAGATATTTTTCATCATCCTCAGTCCTAAATGATGATATTACTGAATATCTTTGGCCTGTAGTGCAAAGATGTATGATTACTTGATGAATATCTTTGGCCTGTAGTGCAAAGATGTACAATTACTTGATGAATATCTTTGGCCTGTAGTGCAAAGATGAACAGGTGTTGAGATGAACATGACCGACGGGTGATACAAATGAATATCTTTGGCCTGTAGTGCAAAGATAAATATTTGGTTAAAGATGATTATTAATTGATGTTACAGGGATAAAATATTGATGATGGACTTTTAAATCTTAGAAGATAGTAGAATTCTTTCTCTACTTGACTCTTCTAATGGTTTGCTGTTTCCGCTGCAGTTGTTGATCTAAAACTTGTTGTCGATTATATTTTATCAGATTTTTCCCTGTTGAAGACTAACGATAATTTGTTGTATATTATCTTAGTCATAATATTCTTTACTGGGCTAGTTGAGCTCACCCTTTTTCCTTTTTGTTCCATTTTTCTTCTCAGGAGGTGAGAACATAGCAGGATCTAGTCGGGGTATGGAGTGATGGTTCTAGAAAGATGTTTTAGCAGTCCTCATTATTTCTGTAAAATAGTGTTTGAATAATTATAATGAAGATTTATTTGAGTGTGGATATTGTCCAGAAGACAATATTTGTATTTAAACTCACAGTATGTGTTGTCGTATTTTGCACGACAATTATATAATAAAGTTGTAGTTATTTTCTGTACCATGTATTTGGCGACTCAGAATGGGTTGGATGGATTGGACCTATTTTGGGGGCGTCACAAGAGAAGTCTGCTCCCTCACTACTCCTATATCCAGTTTCTTTCAAAGGTAGGGAATATTATTTCTTTCTTTCATCTTCATGAAGAGAACTGCTGTTGTTCCATTCTTTGTTATTATGTTGGAATAATCTGTTTATGTGAAGTACCGCATACTTGGTGAAATTCTTCTATTATTCCATTCCTTATTATTCTGCTGGAACATCCTGTCTGTGCGTTCTACGCCGAACCTGGTTCCATTATTTATTATTCTGTTGGAACATCCTATCTGTGCGTTCTACGCCGGACCTGGTTCCGTCTTTACTATTCTGTTGGAATATCCTGTATGTGCGTTCTACGCCAGACCTGGTTCCGTCTTTACTATTCTGTTGGAATATCCTGTCTGTGCGGTTTACGCCGGACCTGGTTCCGTTATTTATTATTCTGTTGGAATAACCTGCCTATGCGGTCTATCGCATGCCTGATGATTTCTTTTGTTATTCCATTCCTTATTATACTCAGTTGGTTAAAGTTTTGACTTCTATACTCTATGAAATTAGTGGAATATCCTTTATATTTGCGCTTCATCCAGTATCTTTTCATGTAAATATTCTTCTGAGTATTCTTGAATTTTACTCCACAAAGTAGTATCATGTTGACAATTTGAAAGTTATCAGTTCCTGGATAAATTAATTCTTGAACTTGTTTTATTGAATTCGTATATCATTGTCAATATCCTCATGATTATATTTTGTTGAAAGTCATCTGTGGCCTGTAGTGCATAGATGGACTTGGTATGATTATGACCAGGGATTATTCGGTGTAATCATGACCGTAATGTTACAAATGATGTGGTAAAAATCCTCATTTGTCGTAGTGCATTGATGGACAGTTTTTGGTATGATTATGACTATGGATTCTCTTTGGCCGTAGTGCAAAGATGAATTATTTTATGGCATGATCAGAACCGTTGATGAAAATATGATTATCTTTAGCCATAGTGCATGGATAATTCGTGGTCGTGATACTAAAGAATATCTTTGGCCGTAGTGCAGGGGTGATTCGATGATGTGGATTATTTATTAAGCTGAGTCCCAGCGATAAAAGTCATGAAAAACCTTTTAAATCATAAAAGATAGTAGATTTTATTTTCTACTTGACTCTTTTAATGGATTGCTTGTTCCGCTGCAGTTAAACTTGATGTCTATTATATTTTATCAGTTTAACATTGTTGGAGACTAATGATAATTTATTCTGCATTATCTTAGTCATAATATTTCTTACTGGGCTAGTTGAGCTCACCCTTTTGCTTTCATTGTTCTCTTCAGGAAATGAGAATATAGCTAGGACGAGTCGGGGAACGGAGTGATGGTTCAAAGAATAGCATTAGTAGTCCTCACTATTCTGTGAAATAGTGTGATAATAATTGTAATGAGGACTCCTTTTGAGTTTGTATTGTAAGACCCCGAATTTTATGAAATAAAAGTATTCAATTTTTCTTATAATTACTATTCAGTAAATGGTTAAATTGATAAAAGTTTAAAGTTATGGGTGAAATATGAATTTTTTTCAAAATAAGCAAGTGGTTATAAAATAATCATTGTTGTCGGGGAATATTCGTTTGGTCGTGGAATATTCTTTCTGTCGGAGAATATTCGTACGACGGCGCAGCTATTTGTGGGCCCCATAACGAATAACTGTCGGGTGAAGAAAAACGATAAATTTGAGTTTTTACAAATAACGGCGTAGTTGTTATCGTTAATACTGTTGAAATACCCGGTGGTTAAAATACAGTAATACGCGTTATTGCACAGTAGCACACGGTATTGCACAGTATTTTTGAAATTATTGATTCTTACGTAAGAAGGCACTACTCAATAATTGTTACAGCAATTACTGTTCAATATTTTATTTTATTGATTCAATAATTGCTACGTTGAAATTTTATATTATTGTTGTTCAATAATTATTGCTGCACAGTATTTTCCATTATCAGATCAATAATTCATATTATTTGAATAGTATTATTAGATAGCATTATTGGCAATGTCTAGAAAGTTCTGTCTAAGGAGAGGTTTGGTCATCTAATTGCGCGCTAGTAAGGAGAAATCCTTATTGGAAAGCCCCCTCTTTCCTGGGAACGGTCTGGTTGTCATAATGTGATTCTGTAATATTATTTGTGAATAATTAATTATTGATTTATATGATAAGGAAATATTTATTTTATGTGGATATAAATGAGGGATATATTTTTGTGGTTAAAAAATGAAGGAGTTAATGTTGAGGTTTTTATCAGTATTTTTGTCGGAATGGAGGTATTAAAAATCAGGGTTTTTGAGATATTTTGCGGGGGTTATAATTTTTAATCCGACCGTTGGATCGTAGTAATTTTTGGATATGTTATACATATATAAGTTGAGTATATGTCCACAAATTTTGAACCGTTAAAAATGAATGTATGATTTGTTATGAATTTTACGAGATGACTGGTTCAGAAATTGTTGAATTTTCGGAGTTTATCATTTTGGTGGAAAATTCTAGAATTGGTGGGCCCCACTTGTGGTTGGTGAAGAAATGTGCTGAATTATATTTCAAATGTGGTGGGTGGGAATAGTAGCAGGTAAAGCCATCAGGTTGCAGGTCAAACCTACCAAAATTTTCCTATAAATAGAGGGCTAAGTTAGAATTGAAAATCACACCAGAAACATAAGCTTTCTCTCTTTCTCTCTCTAGATTATTGAGTGTATTTTGTGAGTATTTAGATACTTGGTGAGTTGCTATTCATCAGTGCAAGTTTCCTTCAGCCTTATACCGATCAGAAGTACTGCTCTTTTGAGGTAAGGGATTGTAAGGGATAGTAATGGATTTTAAGGGTTGTTATGATTTTCAGTTTCGTAATTTTTCTGATCTTCAAAAATTATGGAAAAATTTGAAATGATATTTTGATGAGTTTTCTTGATTGTGTCCAAAAATGGTGATTTTTGGATGTATAGATTGAGAGTTATGAATTTTATGAGAAAAGACTATTTTAAAAGTAACAGCTTATAATTCCTTGTGGTTAACTCCAAAATTGATGAAATTTTTATTGGGAGTACATGTATATGATAGAAGTATACTCTGTAAATTTCAGAATTTTTAGACAAAAGTACAATTTTTGATAAATGTCTAAATATTCGGCTATTTTGGCCATATGAAAAATAGTAAATGACTTTTAAAAATTCTGAGAAAAATATATGTTCACTATGGGACTATATTATGCTAAATCCCAGAAAAGAAATATTTTTGGAACTAATTTGGTATTTTTTATGAAAATGGTCTAGTTATGAGTAAATGAATTAAATATGTTTTGTGAGGAAAGAAAATTGGAAAATAGGATTTTATGGCTTGAGAATCCTATATGAGGTATATGCAGATTTTTGATGAGGGTTTTGGCTATTGATGATGAAATCTTAAGAGTTGACATTTTATGATGATTAAATGCATTAATTAGTAAAGTGTAAACAATTTAAATAAATTGTTTATAAGCTTAAGAAATGTTATTCTTTCAATATCATTATACCGAAATATTGGTATAGATTTTATTGTGGAATTTCTACCTTTTTGAGTCGAGGTTACTATTCATGAGTTACTATTCACGACAAAATTGGTTTCTTTTTCTAACCAAATTATAGTTGATTTATGAATATTGCTCTTGAAATTAAATCCATGTTTTGACCATATTATTTTAATCATATATAACATTTTTATAACCTTGATGTTGAAATTCTCTTTCGCTTGAGTGTAAAGATGGGTAAATTATTGGTATGATCATGACTATGGGTTCTCTTTGGCCAGTAGTGCAAAGTTGAATTGTTGACTGGTATGATCATGACCATTGAATTTATAATTGAATATCTTTAACTTAAGTGCAAAGGTGAAATGATCAACATGGTTATAATTATTGTTTATATAAATTCTTAAATGATTATATATTCTTTGAGGTATTAATATATTTGGCATGTAGTGCAAATATGAATTGTTGAGGAATATCTTTGGCCTGTAGTGCAAAGATGAATTGTAGATGAATATCTTTGGCCCGTAGTGCAAAGATGACCTGTTGTTGAATATCTTTGGCCAGTAATGCAAAGATGAACGGTTGAGGAATATCTTTGGCCTGTAGTGCAAAGATGAATTGTAGATGAATATCTTTGGCCTGTAGTGCAAAGATGGTCTGTTGATGAATATCTTTGGCCCGTAGTGCAAAGATAAACTGTTGTTGAATATCTTTGGTCGTAGTGCAAAGATGGATTTATTAGTATGATTATGAACAGGAACTGTGATTTGGTATAACCATGATCTTTGATGTTTCAGGTAAAGACATGTGATGAAAATATTCTTCGTCCTGGGTGCGAAGAAAAATTTAGAATCACAATTATGATTATGAGTTATTCATATGATTGTGGAAAGGAACTGTTGATTGATGTTACAGGGATAAAATATTGTTGATGGATTTTTAACATGGAGAAGATAATAGACTTTATAGTCTATTTGACTCTTCTAATGGATTGCTCGTTCCGCTGCAACTATGGTTGAAATTTTTATCATTTACCATATGTTCTAAATCTCTGATTTATTATTGATGAAGGCTACTGATAATTTAATTATCTTTAGTCATGATATTCTTTACTGGGCTAGTTGTGCTCACCCTTTTGCTTCACAATTCCTTTCAGGTAATAAGAGTGTAGCTGGGTCGAGCGAGGGTAACGGGAAAATAGAACAGTGGTCTCTAGCTGTGGATGTTCTCCCGAAGCAGTATAGAAAAGTTCATTTAGTTGTTATATTTGGTGAATCCAATAGGGTAAGGTGTACCCAACGTTGGAAGGGTGGTTTGCCACTATCATACAAGATGTCTAACGACATACAACCTCGTGTCATCATAAGACAGGGATGTGCTCATCCACTTGCTGAGTATATATACGAACACTACCTATATAATCTTGGTGTTTGTTTAAAGTATAATTCTCAATTAGAGACAGTAGAGATAATGATATGTCAAGAGAAGACTCACCATTGGGAAGAATATGATAGTAATCTTCTCGTTTTTCTTTGGGGTCTATTGGGTCAACCAAGGATAATTCTGTGGCCATATGATATCTATCATAACCTAGACGCGTGGCCTCCCATGTACGAAGGTTTCCTTGAGCACTTCCCAAAGATTCTAATTTCTAAAACAGTTTTTGACTATACCTTTATGTAAGGTGTTATTGTGAGGTGATGTCCACGGTTGGAACATGAGTCACATTTGGTATATATTTGTATCCAAACTCACAGCATATGTGTTGTTGTATTTTACACGACAATTGTTATAATAAAGTTGTAGTTGTTTTCTGTACCATGTATTTGACGACTCAGAATGGGTTGGGTGGAATGAACCTATTTTGGGGTCGTTACATGTATAATCTCTAGTAGACAATATTTGTATTCAAACTCACAGTTTATGTTTTGTCGTGTTGTACACGTCAGTTGTATTATTAAGTTTTATTTGGATTTATGTACCATGTAAGTGGTGACCCAAGATGGGTGACGTATACCTAATTTTGGGGGCGTCACAGTTACTGTGTAACATTATAATGGTTACTGACTTGGTTGCTGTTTAAAATTATAATGGTAACCAAACAAATATTATTGACTAATGCAAATTTGGTTATTGAAAAATGCTTAATTGGTTACTAACTAATGCTTACTTGGTTACTGTTTAACATTACATTGGATACTGACTAGGTTACTATGTAAAATTATAATTGTTACTCATTAAATACATTGGTTACCTTCCTGCAACATGTTGGTTACTTTCCTGCAACATGTTGGTTACTGTCTAATGCTTCCTTGATTATTGTGTAGCATTATTCAGTCTTGGTTACTGCATAATAGTACTGTCTAACGCTGACTTGGTTACTGACTAATGCTGAATTGGTTACTTCATAACATTATATTGTTTATTGTCTTGGTTACTGCATAATGGTACTTACTAATGCTGACTTGTTTACTGACTAATAATGAATTGGTTACTGGGTAACATTATATTGGTTACTGCATATTGGTTATAATGTTATATTGTTTGATAATTGTTTCTTTTATATTGGAGGTTACTTATTGAATACATTGGTTACCATCATGCATTTGAAAATGGTCACAAAGTAAGAATACAGAATATTTTGATTCCAAAATGCATTTAAAAATATGTTATATATTATGGTTACTAAATAAACATAAATTGGTCAATTTTTATTATAAATTTGCTTGCTGAATAATGTTTATTTGATTGTTTAAAATTTTTAATTGAGTTCTACTGATTTTTTTTATATTAATGGTTACCAAATAATTCCTGCAACATGTTGGTTACTGTCTAATGCTATCTTGGTTATTGTGTAGCATTATATTGTCTTAGTCATTAATGCACAATGCGACGCCCCCAAAATAGGTATACAACACCCATTCTGAGTCGCCAAAATACATGGTACAGAAACAACTACATCTTTACTGTTACAACAAAAGAACTGTGAGTTTAAATACAAATATTATCATCTAGACAATATCCACACTCAAATAAGTCCTCATCACAATTATTGATACATTATTTCACAAAAATGGTGAGGACTACTAAAATAACTTCTAGAACGATCATTCCATACCCCGACTAGTACTCGCTACATTCTCGCCTCCTGAGAAAAATGGAACAAAAAGAAAAAGGGTGAGCTCAACTAGCCCAGTAAAGAACATTATGACTAAGATAATACAGAACAAATTATCGTTAGTCTTCAACAGGGAAAAATCTAATAGAATACAATAGACAACAAGTTTTAAATCTATAACTGCAGCGGAAACAGCAAACCATTAGAAGAGTCAAGTAGAGAATGAGTTCTACTATCTTCTAAGATTTAAAAGTCCATCATCAATATTTTATCCCTGTAACAACAATCAATAACCATCTTTAATCAAATATTCATCTTTGCACTACAGGCCAAAGATATTCATTTGTATCACCAGTCGGTCATGTTCATCTCAACACCTGTTCATCTTTGCACTACGGGCCAAAGATATTCATTAGTTAATCATTCATCTTTGCTCTACAGGCCAAAGATATTCTGTAAGACCCCGAATTTTATGAAATAAAAGTATGCAATTTTTCTTATAATTACTATTCAGTAAATAGTTAAATTGATAAAAGTTTAAAGTTATGGGTGAAATATGAATTTTTTTTTTTCAAAATAAGCAAGTGGTTATAAAATAATCATTGTTGTCGGGGAATATTCGTTTGGTCGTGGAATATTCTTTCTGTCGGAGAATATTCGTACGACGGCGCAGCTATTTGTGGGCCCCATAACGAATAACTGTCGGGTGAAGAAAAACGACAAATTTGAGTTTTTACAAATAACGGCGTAGTTGTTACTGTTAACACTGTTGGAATACCCGGTGGTTAAAATACAGTAATACGCGTTATTGCACAGTAGCACACGGTATTGCATAATATTTTTGAAATTATTGATTCTTACGTAAGAAGGCACTACTCAATAATTGTTACAGTAGTTACTGTTCAATATTTTATTTTATTGATTCAATAATTGTTGCGTTGATATTTTATATTAGTGTTGTTTCAATAATTGTTGTTGCACAGTATTTTCCTTTATCAGATCAATAATTCATATTATTTGAATAATATTATTAGATAACATTATTGTCAATGTCTAGAAAGTTCTGTCTAAGGAGAGGTTTGGTCATCTAATTGCGCGCCAGTAAGGAGAAATTCTTATTGGAAAGCCCCCTCTTTCCTGGGAACGGCCTGGTTGTCATAAATGTGATTCTGTAATATTATTTGTGAATAATTAATTATTGATTTATATGATAAGGAAATATTTATATTATGTGGATATAAATGAGGGATATATTTTTGTGGTTAAAAATGAAGGAGTTAATGTTGAGGTTTTTATCAGTATTTTTGTCGGAATGGAGGTATTAAAAATCAGGGTTTTTGAGATATTTTGCGGGGGTTATAATTTTTAATCCGACCGTTGGATCGTGGTAATTTTTGGATATGTTATACATATATAAGTTGAGTATATGTCCATAAATTTTGAACCGTTAAAAATGAACGTATGATTTGTTATGAATTTTAAGAGGTGGCTGATTCGGAAATCAGGTTATAAATCATTTTTGGTGAAAAATTCTAGAATTGGTGGACCCCACTTGTGGTTGGTGAAGAAATGTGCTGAATTATATTTCAAATGTGGTGGGTCAGAATAGTAGCAGGTAAAGCCATCAGGTTGCAGGTCAAACCTACCAAAATTTTCCTATAAATAGAGGGCTAAGTTAGAATTGAAAATCACACCAGAAACATAAGCTTTCTCTCTTTCTCTCTCTAGATTATTGAGTGTATTTTGTGAGTATTTAGATACTTGGTGAGTTGCTATTCATCAATGCGAGTTTCCTTCAGCGTCATATCCGATATCCAATCTGAAGTGCTGCTCTTTGAGGTAAGGGTAAGGGATAGTAAGGGATTTTAAGGGTTGTTATGTTTTTCAGTTTCGTAATTTTTCTGAACTTCAAAAATTCTGGAAAAATTTGAAATGATATTTTGATGAGTTTTATTGATTGTGTCCAAAAATGGTGATTTTTGGATGTATAGATTGAGAGTTATGAATTTTATGAGAAAAGACTATTTTAAAAGTAACTGCTTATAATTTCTTGTGGTTAACTCCAAAATTGATGAAATTTTTATTGGGAGTACATGTATATGATGGAAGTATACTCTGTTAATTTCAGAATTTTTGGACAAAAGTATAATTTTTGATAAATGTCTAAATATTCGGCTGCTTTGGCCATATGAAAAATAGTAAATGACTTTTAAAAATTCTGAGAAAAATATATGTTCAATATGGGAATATATTCTGATAAATCCCAGAAAAGAAATATTTTTGGAACTGATTTGGTATTTTTCATGAAAATGGACAAGTTATGAGAAAATAAATTAAATATGTTATGTGAAGTAAGAAAATTGGAAAATAGGATTTTATGGCTTGAGAATCCTATATGAGGTATATGCAGATTTTTGATGAGGGTTTTGGCTATTGATGATGAAATCTTAAGAGTTGACATTTTATGATGATTAAATGCATTAATTAGTAAAGTGTAAACAATTAAAATAAATTGTTTATAAGCTTAAGAAATATTATTCTTTCAATGTCATTATACCGAAGTATTGGTATAAATTTTATTGTGGAATTTTTACCTTTTTGAGTCGGGGTTACTATTCACGAGTTACTATTCACAAGTTACTATTCATGAGTTACTATTCACGAGTTACTATTCACGATAAAATTAGTTTCTTTTTCTAACCAAATTATAGTTGATTTATGAATATTACTCTTGAGATTAACTCTATATGTTGATTATATTGATTTTATTATCATATATAACATTTTTATAACCCTAATGATGATATTTCTCTTTGACTTGAGTGTAAAGATGGGTAGATTTTTGGTATGATCATGACTATGGGTTCTCTTTGGCCAATAGTGCAAAGTTGAATTGTTGACTGGTATGATCATGACCATTGAATTTATAATTGAATATCTTTAGCTTAAGTGCAAAGGTGAAATGATCAACATGGTTATAATTATTGTTTATATAAATTCTTAAATGATTATATATTCTTTGAGGTATTAATGTATTTGGCATGTAGTGCAAAGATGAATTGTAGATGAATATCTTTGGCCTGTAGTGCAAAGATGGGCTGTTGATGAATATCTTTGGCCGTAGTGTAAAGATGACCTGTTGTTGAATATCTTTGGCCAGTAATGCAAAGATGAACTGTTGACGAATATCTTTGGCCTGTAGTGCAAAGATGACTTGTTGATGAATATCTTTGGCTCGTAGTGCAAAGATGAAGTGTAAGACCCCGAATTTTATGAAATAAAAGTATTCAATTTTTCTTATAATTACTATTCAGTAAATGGTTAAATTGATAAATATTAAAGTTAAGGGTGATATATGATTTTTTTTCAAAATACACAAGTGGTTATAAAATAATCATTGTTGTCGGGGAATATTCGTTTGGTCGTGGAATATTCTTTCTGTCGGGGAATATTCGTACGACGGCACAGCTATTTGTGGGCCCCATAACGAATAACTGTCGGGTGAAGAAAACGACAAATTTGAGTTTTTACAAATAACGACGTAGTTGTTACTGTTAATACTGTTGAAATACCCGGTGGTTAAAATACAGTAATACGCGTTATTACACAGTAGCACACGGTATTGCACAGTATTTTTGAAATTATTGATTCTTACGTAAGAAGGCACTACTCAATAATTATTACAGTAGTTACTGTTCAATATTTTATTTTATTGATTCAATAATTGTTGCGTTGATATTTTATATTATTGTTGTTTCAATAATTGTTGCTGCACAGTATTTTCCTTTATCAGATCAATAATTCATATTATTTGAATAATATTATTAGATAACATTATTGTCAATGTCTAGAAAGTTCTGTCTAAGGAGAGGTTTGGTCGTCTAATTGCGCGCCAGTAAGGAGAAATTCTTATTGGAAAGCCCCCTCTTTCCTGGGAACGGCCTGGTTGTCATAAATGTGATTCTATAATATTATTTGTGAATAATTAATTATTGATTCATATGATAAGGAAATATTTATATTATGTGGATATAAACGAGGGATATATTTTTGTGGTTAAAAATGAAGGAGTTAATGTTGAGGTTTTTATCCGTATTTTTGTCGGAATGGAGGTATTAAAAATTAGGGTTTTTGAGATATTTTGCGGGGGTTATAATTTTTAATCCGACCGTTGGATCGTGGTAATTTTTGGATATGTTATACATATATAAGTTGAGTATATGCCCACAAATTTTGAACCGTTAAAATAGAATGTATGATTTATTATGAATTTTACGAGATGACTGGTTCAAAAATTGTTGAATTTTCGGAGTTTATCATTTTGGTGGAAAATTCTAGAATTAGTGGGCTCCACTTGTGGTTGGTGAAGAAATGTGCTGAATTATATTTCAAATGTGGTGGGTGGGAATAGTAGCAGGTAAAGCCATCAGGTTGCAGGTCAAACCTATCAAAATTTTTCTATAAATAGAGGGCTAAGTTAGAATTGAAAATCACACCAGAAACATAAGCTTTCTCTCTTTCTCTCTCTATATTATGAAGCATATTTTGTGAGTTTTTAGATACTTGGTGAGTTGCTATTCATCAGTGCAAGTTTCCTTCAGCATCATATCCGATATCCAGTCAGAAGTACTGCTCTTTTGAGGTAAGGGATTGTAAGGGATAGTAAGGGATTTTAAGGGTTGTTATGATTTTCAGTTTCGTAATTTTTCTGAACTTCAAAAATTCTGGAAAAATTTGAAATGATATTTTGATGAGTTTTATTGATTGTGTCCAAAAATGGTGATTTTTGGATGTATAGATTGAGAGTTATGAATTTTATGAGAAAAAACTATTTTAAAAGTAACAGCTTATAATTCCTTGTTGTTAACTCCAAAATTGATGAAATTTTTATTAGGAGTACATGTATATGATAGAAGTATACTCTGTAAATTTCAGAATTTTTAGACAAAAATACAATTTTTGATAAATGTTTAAATATTCGGCTATGTTGGCCATATGAAAAATAGTAAATGACTTTTAAAAATTCTGAGAAAAATATATGTTCACTATGGGACTATATTATGCTAAATCCCAGAAAAGAAATATTTTTGGAACTGATTTGGTATTTTTTATGAAAATGGTCTAGTTATGAGTAAATGAATTAAATATGTTTTGTGAGTAAAGAAAATTGGAAAATAGGATTTTATGGCTTGAGAATCCTATATGAGGTATATGCAGATTTTTGATGAGGGTTTTGGCTATTGATGATGAAATCTTAAGAGTTGACATTTTATGATGATTAAATGCATTAATTAGTAAAGTGTAAACAATTTAAATAAATTGTTTATAAGCTTAAGAAATGTTATCCTTTCAATATCATTATACCGAAATATTGGTATAGATTTTATTGTGGAATTTCTACCTTTTTGAGTCGAGGTTACTATTCATGAGTTACTATTCACGACAAAATTGGTTTCTTTTTCTAACCAAATTATAGTTGATTTATGAATATTGCTCTTGAAATTAAATCCATGTTTTGACCATATTATTTTAATCATATATAACATTTTTATAACCTTGATGTTGAAATTCTCTTTCGCTTGAGTGTAAAGATGGGTAAATTATTGGTATGATCATGACTATGGGTTCTCTTTGGCCAGTAGTGCAAAGTTGAATTGTTGACTGGTATGATCATGACCATTAAATTTATAATTGAATATCTTTAACTTAAGTGCAAAGGTGAAATGATCAACATGGTTATAATTATTGTTTATATAAATTCTTAAATGATTATATATTCTTTGAGGTATTAATATATTTGGCATGTAGTGCAAATATGAATTGTTGAGGAATATCTTTGGCCTGTAGTGCAAAGATGAATTGTAGATGAATATCTTTGGCCCGTAGTGCAAAGATGACCTGTTGTTGAATATCTTTGGCCAGTAATGCAAAGATGAACGGTTGAGGAATATCTTTGGCCTGTAGTGCAAAGATGAATTGTAGATGAATATCTTTGGCCTGTAGTGCAAAGATGGTCTGTTGATGAATATCTTTGGCCCGTAGTGCAAAGATAAACTGTTGTTGAATATCTTTGGTCGTAGTGCAAAGATGGATTTATTAGTATGATTATGAACAGGAACTGTGATTTGGTATAACCATGATCTTTGATGTTTCAGGTAAAGACATGTGATGAAAATATTCTTCGTCCTGGGTGCGAAGAAAAATTTAGAATCACAATTATGATTATGAGTTATTCATATGATTGTGGAAAGGAACTGTTGATTGATGTTACAGGGATAAAACATTGTTGATGGATTTTTAACATGGAGAAGATAATTGACTTTATAGTCTATTTGACTCTTCTAATGGATTGCTCGTTCCGCTGCAACTATGGTTGAAATTTTTATCATTTACCATATGTTCTAAATCTCTGATTTATTATTGATGAAAGCTATTGATAATTTAATTATCTTTAGTCATGATATTCTTTACTGAGCTAGTTGTGCTCACCCTTTTGCTTCACAATTCCTTTCAGGTAATAAGAGTGTAGCTGGGTCGAGCGGGGGTAACAAGGAAATAGAACGGTGGTCATCATTTAGTAGTTATATTTGGTGAAGAAAATAGGGTGAGGCGAACCCAACGTTAGAAGGGTGTTTTGTCACTATCATACAAGATGTCTAATGACATACAACCTCGTGTCATCATAGGACAGGGTTGTGCTCATCCACTTGCTGAGTATATCTATGGGCACTACCTATATAATCTTGGTGTTTGTTTGAAGTATAATTCTCAATTAGAGACAGTGGAGATAATGATAAGTCAAGAGAAGACTCACCATTGGGAAGAATATGATAGTAATCTTCTCGTTTTTCTTTGGGGTCTATTGGGTAAACCAAGGATAATTCTGTGGCCATATGATATCTATCACAACCTAGAAGCATGGCCTCCCATGTACGAAGGTTTCCTTAAGCACTTCCCAAAGATTCTAATTTCCAAAACAGTTTTTGACTATACCTTTATGTAAGGTGTCATTGTGAGGTGATGTCCACGGTTGGAACATGAGTCACATTTGGTATATATTTGTATCCAAACTCACAGCATATGTGTTGTTGTATTTTGCACGACAATTGTTGTAATAAAGTTGTAGTTATTTTCTGTACCATGTATTTGGCGACTCAAAATGGGTTGGATGGAATGGACCTATTTTGGGGTCGTTACATGAAGTTATTAGTATGATTATGAACAGGAAATGTGATTTGGTGTAACCATGATCTTTGATGTTTCAGGTAAAGATAGGTGATGAAAATTATCTTCGTCCTTGATGAGAAGAGGAATTTAGAACTACAGTTATGATTATGAGTTATTCATATGATTGTGGACCAGAATTGTTGATTGATGTTACAGGGATAAAACATTGTTGATGGATTTTTAACATGGAGAAGATAATAGACTTTATAGTCTATTTGACTCTTCTAATAGATTGCTCGTTCCGCTGCAACTATGGTTGAAATTTTTATCATTTACCATATGTTCTAATCTCTGATTTATTATTGATGAAGGCTATTGATAATTTAATTATCTTTAGTCATGATATTCTTTACTGAGCTAGTTGTGCTCACCCTTTTGCTTCACAATTCCTTTCAGGTAATAAGAGTGTAGCTGGGTCGAGCGAGGGTAACGGAGAAATAGAACGGTGGTCTCTAGCTGTGGATGTTCTCCCGAAGTAGTATAGAAAAGTTCATTTAGTAGTTATATTTGGTGAATCCAATAGGGTAAGGTGTACCCAACGTTGGAAGGGTGGTTTGCCACTATCATACAAGATGTCTAACGACATACAACCTCGTGTCATCATAAGACAGGGATGTGCTCATCCACTTGTTGAGTATATATACGAGCACTACCTATATAATCTTGGTGTTTGTTTGAAGTATAATTCTCAATTAGAGATAGTAGAGATAATGATATGTCAAGAGAAGACTCACCATTGGGAAGAATATGATAGTAATCTTCTCGTTTTTATTTGGGGTCTATTGGGTCAACCAAAGATAATTCTGTGGCCATATGATATCTATCATAACCTAGACGCATGGCCTCCCATGTACGAAGGTTTCCTTAAGCACTTCCCAAAGATTCTAATTTCTAAAACAGTTTTTGACTATACCTTTATGTAAGGTGTCATTGTGAGGTGATGTCCACGATTGGAACATGAGTCACATTTGGTATATATTTGTATCCAAACTCACAGCATATGTGTTGTTGTATTTTGCACGACAATTGTTGTAATAAAGTTACAGTTGTTTTCTGTACCATGTATTTGGCGACTCAGAATAGGTTGGATGGAATGGACCTATTTTGGGGGCGTTACATATTCAGTAATATCATCATTTAGGACTGAGGATGATGAAAAAATATCTTAAAGAAAACGAATCCAGTGAAACAAAATAACAAATATTAAGGATTCGTATTTCGATTTATCCATGTCCAAAAATACCTTATAATTATTCATAGTGAAGTAAAATTCAAGAATGATCAAAACATGAATACAATCAAAGCTAGTACCCAGAATAGATATTTTGGACGAAAAGAAAAAAATTTCATTTTCGGTGAATAGTAACTCGTGAATAGTAACTCATGAATAGTAACTCATGAATAGTAACCCCGACGTGAAAAGTTCTAAATTTGATAAAAATTTCTAACCAATATTTTGGCATAATGATATTGAAGAAATAATATCATTTTCGAATAAAATAACATCCCTTATGTAAGACCCCAATTTTTATAAATAAAGATGAATTTTCTATAAATATCATTTTTGAATATTATGGAGTTAATTTGATATAATGTTATAGTTGTGGGTAATATTTATAAATTTTGCAAAGTAAGCAAGTTGTTATAAAATATTCGTTTGGTCGGAGAATATTCTTTTTGTCGGGGAATATTCGTACGACGGCACAATCATTGGTGGACCCCACAACGGAATTATTGTCGGATTGAGAAAACGACAGAATTATCTTTCTATAAAAATAACGGCTGAGGTGTTACCGTTAAAACTGTTGAACTACTCGGTAGTAAAAGTACAGTAATACGCGTGGTTGCATAGTAGCACACGGTATTGATTATTGATGTTTACGTAAGAAGTCACTCAGCTATACTCAATTATTGCTACAGTAATTGCTGCATCATATCTCTTAAATTATTGTCATAGTATCATCTGTATAATATGTTATATTATTGAGACGTTGTGGTAAGTTTGGTTATTTTATGGGGGGCCATATGTCATCATCTAAGAGTCTCTTCGTCAATAGTAATTACCGTCGTCAATAGTAATTACCGTCGTCAATAGTAATTACCGTCGTCAATAGTATTTACCTTAGTCAATAGTAATTACCTTCGTCAATAGTATTTACCTTGGTCAATAGTAATTACCTTCGTCAATAGTATTTACCTTGGTCAATAGTAATTACTTTCGTCAATAGTAGTTGTCCCTTCAATATTACCAAGAGTCATTTGACCCTTCGTTAAGACCAAGAGTCATTTGACCCTTCGTTAGGACCAAGAGCCACCCTCAGTTTTTCTATAAATAGAGGCCTAGGGCTTCATTATTTTTCACGAATTCATTCAAGCTATAGAGAGAGAAAGTATAAAGAGAATAAGAGAGAGAGAATAAAAGTATTCTGCTACATCACTTTTCCAATATCCAGTTCTTTTAAGGTAGGGAATATTATTTCTTTTATATTCATGAAGAGAACTTCTGTTATTCCATTTGTTATTATTCTGTTGGAATAACCAGTATACGCGGTCTACCCTATACTTGGTGACATTCTTCTATTATTCTGTTGGAACATCCTGTCTGTGTGTTTTACACCGGACCTGGTTCCGTTTATTATTCTGTTGGAACATCCTGTCTGTGTGTTTTACACCGGACCTGGTTTCGTTTTATTATTATTCTGTTGGAATATCCTGTCTGTGTGTTTTACACCGGACCTGGTTCCATTATTTATTATTCTGTCGGAATATCCTGTCTGTGCGTTTACGCCGGACCTGATTCCATTATTTATTATTCTATTGGAATAACCTGTCTGTGCGGTCTATCGCATGCATGGTGATTTCTTTTGTTATTCCATTCTTTATTGTACTCAGTTGGTTAAGTTTTGACTTCTATACTCCATGAAATTTGTGGAATATCCTTGATAGTTGCGTTCCATCCAGTATCTTTTCAAGAAAATATTCTTCTAAGCATTCTTGAATTTTACTCCACAATGCAGTATCATGTTGACAATTTGGACGTTGTTAATTCCTGGATAAATTAATTCTTGAACTTGTTTTATTGAATTCTTATATCATTGTCATCATCCTCATGTTTATAAAATGTTGAAAGTCATCTGTGGCCTGTATTGCATAGATGGACTTGGTATGATTATGACCAGGGATTATTCGGTATAATCATGACCGTAATGTTACAAATGATGTGGTAAAAGTCCTCATTGGCCCGTAGTGCATTGATGGACAGTTGTTGGCATGATCATGACCATTAATGAATACACGAATATCCTTGGCCGTAGTGCAGGGGTGATTCGATGATGTGGATTATTTTATTAAGCTGAGTCTCAGCGATTACAGTGTTGAAAAACTTTTTTTAAATCATAAAAGATAGTAGAGTTTATTTTCTACTTGACTCTTTTAATGGATTGCTTGTTCCGCTACAGTTAAACTTGATGTCTATTATATTTTATCAGTTTAACATTGTTGAATGCTAATGATAATTTATTCTGCATTATCTTAGTCATAATATTTCTTACTGGGCTAGTTGAGCTCACCCTTTCTTTCATTGTTCTCTTCAGGAAATGAGAACGTAGCTGGGACAAGTCGGGGTACGGAGTGATGGTCCGAATGATAGTATTAGTTAGTAGTCCTCACTATTCTATGTAATGGTGTGTTAATAAATGTAATGAGGACTCCTTTTGAGTATGAATACTCTCTAGAAGATAATATTTGTATTCAAACTCACAGTTTATGTTTTGTCGTATTGTACACGACAGATGTATTAATCAGTTGTATTTGTATTCTGTACTATGTATCTGACGACCCAAGATGGGTGATGTATACCTAATTTTGGGGGCGTCACACCTTACCTCGTAAAGACAGTACTTCTGGTCGGAATACCGGTATAAGGCTGAAAGAAACTTGCTCTGATGAATAGAAACTCTCAAAGTATCTAAAATAGGTCCATTCCATCCAACCTATTCTGAGTCGCCAAATACATGGTATAGAAAAAAAACTGTAACTTTATTACAACAATTGTCGTGCAAAATACAACAACACATATGCTATAAGTTTGGATACAAATATATACCAAATGTGACTCATGTTCCAACCGTGGACATCACCTCACAATGACACCTTACATAAAGGTATAGTCAAAAACTGTTTTAGAAATTAGAATCTTTGGGAAGTGCTCAAGGAAACCTTCGTACATGGGAGGCCACGCGTCTAGGTTATGATAGATATCATATGGCCACAGAATTATCCTTGGTTGACCCAATAGACCCCAAAGAAAAACGAGAAGATTACTATCATATTCTTCCCAATGGTGAGTCTTCTCTTGACTTATCATTATCTCCACTGTCTCTAATTGAGAATTATACTTCAAACAAACACCAAGATTATATAGGTAGTGCCCATAGATATACTCAGCAAGTGGATGAGCACAACCCTGTCTTATGATGACACGAGGTTGTATGTCATTAGACATCTTGTATGATAGTGACAAAACACCCTTCCAACGTTGGGTTCGCCTCACCCTATTTTCTTCACCAAATATAACTACTAAATGATGACCACCGTTCTATTCCCTTGTTACCCCCGCTCGACCCAGCTACACTCTTATTACCTGAAAGGAATTGTGAAGCAAAAGGGTGAGCACAACTAGCTCAGTAAAGAATATCATGACTAAAGATAATTCAATTATCAATAGCCTTCATCAACAATAAATCAGAGATTTAGAACATATGGTAAATGATAAAAATTTCAACCATAGTTGCAGCGGAACGAGCAATCCATTGGAAGAGTCAAATAGACCATAAAGTCTATTATCTCCTCCATGTTAAAAATCCACCAACAATGTTTTATCCCTGTAACATCAATCAACCATTCTGGTCCACAATCATATGAATAACTCATAATTATAACTGTAGTTCTAAATTCCTCTTCTCATCCAGGACGAAGATAATTTTCATCACCTATCTTTACCTGAAACATCAAAGATCATGGTTACACCAAATCAGATTTCCTGTTCATAATCATACTAATAACTTCATCTTTGCACTACGGCCAAAGATATTCATTTGTATCACCAGTTGGTCATGTTTATCTCAACATCTGTTCATCTTTGCACTACTGGCCAAAGATATTCAACAACATGTCATCTTTGCACTACGGGCCAAAGATATTCATCAACAATTCATCTTTGCACTACAGGCCAAAGATATTCATCAATATTTCATCTTTGCACTACAGGCCAAAGATATTAATATCTCAAAGAAATATATAATCATTTCAGAATTTATATAAACAATAATTATAACCATGTTGATCAATTCACCTTTGCACTTAAGCTAAAGATATTCACTTATAAATTTAATGGTCATGATCATACCAATCAACGATTCAACTTTGCACTACTGGCCAAAGATAACCCATAGTCATGATCATACCAAAAATCTACCCATCTTTACACTCAAGTCAAAGAGAAATATCATCATTAGGATTATAAAAACGTTATATATAATAATAAAAATAATATGATCAACATCTAGTTTTAATCTCAAGAGTAATATTCGTAAATCAACTATAATTTGGTTAGAAAAAGAAACTAATTTTTATCGTGAATAGTAACTTGTGAATAGTAACTCATGAATAGTAACTCGTGAATAGTAACTCATAAATAGTAAACCCGACACAAAAAGGTAGAAATTCCACAATAAAATCCATACCAGTATTTCGGTATAATGATATTGAAAGAATAATATTTCTTAAGCTTATAAACAATTTATTTAAATTGTTTACACTTTACTAAATAATGCATTTAATCATTCTAAAATACCAAACTCATAAGATTTTATCACCAATAATCAAAACCCTCATCAAAAATCTGCATATACCTCATATAGAATTCTCAAGCCATAAAATCCTATTTTTCAATTTTCTTACTTCACATAACATATTTAATTCATTTACTCACAACTAGACTATTTTCATGAAAAATACCAAATCAGTTCTAAAAATATTTCTTTTCTGAGATTTAGCATAATATAGTCCCATAGTGAACATATATTTTTCTCAAAATTTTTAAAAGTAATTTACTATTTTTCATATGGCCAAAACAGCCGAATATTTAGACATTTATCAAAAATTATACTTTTGTCCAAAAATTCTGAAATTTACAGAGTATACTTCTATCATATACATGTACTCCCAATAAAAATTTCATCAATTTTGGAGTTAACCACAAGGAATTATAAGCTGTTACTTCTAAAATAGTCTTTTCTCATAAAATTCATAACTCTCAATCTATACATCCAAAAATCACCATTTTTGGACACAATCAAGAAAACTCATCAAAATATCATTTCAAATTTTTCCAGAATTTTTGAAGATCAGAAAAATTACGAAACTGAAAATCATAACAACCCTTAAAATCCCTTAATATCCCTTACCTCAAAAGAGCAGTACTTCTGACTGGATATCGGATATGATGCTGAAGGAAACTTGCACTGATGAATAGAAACTCACCAAGTATCTAAAAACTCACAAAATATGTTTCATAATATAGAGAGAGAAAGAGAGAGCTTATGTTTCTGGTGTGATTTTAAATTCTAACTTAGCCCTTTATTTATAGGAGAATTTTGGTAGGTTTGACCTGCAACCTGATGGCTTTACCTGCTACTATTCCCATCCACCACATTTGAAATATAATTCAGCACATTTCTTCACCAACCACAAGTGGGGCCCACCAATTCTAGAATTTTCCACCAAAATGATAAACTCCGAGAATTCAACAATTTCTGAACCAGTCATCTCGTAAAATGCATAACAAATCATACGTTCATTTTTAACGGTTCAAAATTTGTGGGCATATACTCAACTTATATATGTATAACATATCCAAAAATTACCACGATCCAACGGTCAGATTAAAAATTATAACCCCCGCAAAATATCTCAAAAACCCTGATTTTTAATACCTCCATTCCGACAAAAATACGGATAAAAATCTCAACATTAACTCCTTCATTTTTTAACCACAAAAATATATCCCTCATTTATATCCACATAAAATAAATATTTTCTTATCATATGAATCAATAATTAATTATTCACAAATAATATTACAGAATCACATTTATGACAACCAGACCGTTCCCAGGAAAGAGGGGGCTTTCCAATAAGGATTTCTCCTTACTGGCGCGCAATTAGATGACCAAACCTCTCCTTAGACAGAACTTTCTAGACATTGCCAATAATGCTATCTAATAATATTATTCAAATAATATGAATTATTGATCTGATAATAGAAAATACTGTGCAGCAACAATTATTGAAACAAAAATAATATAAAATATCAACGCAGCAATTATTAAATCAATAAAGTAAAATATTGAACAGTAATTACTGTAACAATTATTGAGTAGTGCCTTCTTACGTAAGAATCAATAATTTTAAAAATACTGTGCAATACCGTGTGCTACTGTGCAATAACGCGTATTACTGTATTTTAACCAACGGGTATTCCAACAGTGTTAACGGTAACAACTACGCCGTTATTTGTAAAAACTCAAATTTGTCGTTTTCTTCACCCGACAGTTATTTGTTATAAGGCCCACAAATAGCTGCGCCGTCGTACGAATATTCCCCGACAGAAAGAATATTCCACGACCAAACGAATATTCCCTGACAACAATGATTATTTTATAACCACTTGCTTATTTTGAAAAAAAAAATTCATATTTCACCCATAACTTTAAACTTTTATCAATTTAACCATTTACTGAATAGTAATTATAAGAAAAATTGAATACTTTTATTTCATAAAATTCGGGGTCTTACAATAACTGTTATTGTAGGAGAATTCTACCAATGGTAGGTACTTATCCTAACTCCCTTTGAAATCTAGGACACAAAGTCTTAATAGATCTTCAAGGGTTTGAATAGTCCTCTCTGATTGTCCGTCCGTTTGAGGATGGTATGCCGAACTAAATCGTAAATCCGTGCCCATAGCTTTTTGCAAGCTAACCCAAAATCTTGAAGTGAATCTTGGGTCACGATCCGAAACTATGGATACTGGCAGCCATGCAGTCTCACAATCTCATCTACGTATATACGAGCAAGACGTTCAAGGGAATAAGTCTCCCGTATCGGCAAGAAATGAGCAGACTTGGTTAATCTATCAACAATAACCCAAATAACATTTATGCCTTGAGAAACCGTGGGAAGACCCGTAACGAAATCCATGGTAATGTGTTCCCACTTCCATTTCGGAATCTCAAGTGGTTGCAATGGACCCTTTGGCACTTGATGCTCCGCCATTACACGTTGACAAGTTAAACACCTCGAGATAAACTTTACAATCTCTCTCTTCATATTATTCCACCAAAATGTATGTCGAAGATCACGATACATTTTGGTACTTCCAAGATGGATTGCAAATGGTGTATTGTGTGCTTCCATCATGATCTTGTACTTCAAATCAAAATCGTTAGGAACACAAAGTCTGGAGTGGACTCGAAGTATTCCTTCTTCATCGATTCTTGCTTCTGGAATAGCACCTTCTTGCACTTTCTTCTTCATACGCATCAGCTCCGGGTCTGTGGTTTGAGCAACTTTAACTTTATCAATTAAAGTTGGTTCTATGCGTATACTTGACATCATCGCACTCGTTCCTGCATAAGATCTTCTGCTCAACGCGTCAGCTACCACGTTTGCTTTTCCAAGATGGTATTGAATAGTGTGGTCGTAATCTTTCAACAGCTCGAGCCAACGTCGTTGCCGCATGTTGAGTTCTTTTTGAGTGAAGAAATATTTGAGGCTTTTATGGTCTGAATAAATCTCCACTTTCTCCCCATATAGATAGTGCCTCCAGATCTTTAGCGCGAAAACGACTGCTGCCAACTCTAGATCATGAGTAGGATAATTTCTCTCATATTCTTTAAGTTGTCGCGAGGCATAGGCTATAACTTTTCCACGTTGCATGAGAACACATCCTAGCCCTTTGCCTGAAGCATCGCTGTAGATAACAAATCCATCCGAACCAGATGGTATGGTCAAAACAGGTGCTGAAATGAGTCTTCTCTTAAGCTCTTGAAAACTCTTCTCGCATTCCTCGCTCCATACGAATTTGATATCTTTCTGAGTTAGCTGAGTTAATGGGGTAGCGATTCGAGAAAATCCTTCCACGAATCTCCGATAATAACCAGCTAAGCCCAGAAAGCTACGTACTTCAGTCACCGTCTTTGGTTGCTCCCAACTTTGTATTGCTTCAATCTTCGCCGGGTCAACAGATACTCCATGTTTTGACACCACGTGCCCTAGGAATGCCACTTCCTTAAGCCAAAACTCGCATTTCTTCAACTTAGCATATAACTTGTTTTCACGCAGCCTTTGGAGTACCAGCTTCAAATGATGCTCATGATCTGCATGGCTTTTGGAATATATGAGGATGTCATCAATAAAGACAACAACGAACTGATCCAAATAATCCTTGAATACTCGGTTCATCATATCCATGAAAGCCGCAGGAGCATTAGTCAATCCAAAAGACATGACTAAGAATTCATAATGCCCGTACCGAGTTCTGAAGGCAGTCTTTGGAATATCCTCAGTTTTAACCTTCAGCTGATGATATCCAGAATGAAGATCGATCTTTGAAAAGAATTGTACTCCTTGTAACTGGTCAAACAGGTCATCAATACGAGGTAGCGGATACCTATTCTTAATAGTGACATGGTTTAATTCCTGGTAATCAATACAAAGTCGCATACTCCCATCTTTTTTCTTTACAAATAAAACAGGAGCACCCCAAGGAGATGTACTAGGACGAATGAAACCGATGTCCAACAATTCTTGTAGTTGGACCTTTAACTCCTGAAGTTCAATAGGAGTCATTCGATATGGGGTTTTAGAAATGGGCTTTGTACCAGGTTCAAGATCAATAAAGAATTTAATTTCACGTTCCGGGGGTAGACCGGGAAGTTCTTCAGGAAATACGTCAGGAAAGTCAATAACAACAGGAATATTATTCAAATTTGACGTGTCTTTATTCAAATCCATAACATGAGCTAAGAAAGCATGACATCCGTTTTTTAATAAACGAATGGCTTTATGGCTTGATATAACAGTGATTGATTTTAATGGCTTAGTTGCTTGAATTCGTACAACAGGTTGGTTAGGAATATAAAAACTAACAACCTTACGAAAACAATCAATTTTGGCATGATGAGTAGTTAACCAATCAATCCCTAAAATCACATCAAAAGCAAGTATCTTTAAAGAGATAAGGTCAACAGGTAATGTGATGGTGCCAACTTGGATCAAACAAGATTTATAAACAATGGATGTGATGAAAGTTTCTCCTAACAGAGTTTCCACAGATAAATCAAAGTCTAACTTCTCCGGAGTCAAGTTTAAACGTTGAACACAAGCAGGAGAGATAAAAGAATGGGTAGAACCGGTATCTAATAAGGTATAAACTTCACATGAATTTATGATTAGCTTACCCGTGATCACCTCGTTTGGGTTCCTCGCATGTGGACCAGTCACGACAAACGCTCTTCCAGGAACCGTTGACTTTATCTTTTCTGGGGCAGCTTTTTGAGTCACCATCCCCACTGGACTTGGTTTTGCTACAATGCAATCTCGAGCGATATGTCCTTCCTTTCCACAATTATAACATACCTTAAACTGTTGTGGGCAGTTTGGGCTGATATGTCCTTCTTTTCCGCACTTATAGCATATAACCGGTGGTCGTTCTCCTCCCTTAGAACCAGTTGTTGCTGGTACTGACGTCTTCGTATTGTCATTGTTGAATCTCCTCTTTTTAAAATCTCCTCCCGACTCGCTTCTTCTATTTTCATAGCCACGATTACCACCAGAGTGGTTGCCGTTCTTGTTTGTATTTTTCTTTCTCCGCTGGTTATCATTGTTCTGATGACTGTTGTCACCGATATGATCTTGGTTGTGGTCCCTCAGTTGACCGTACTCGTTATCTCGCTCTAAGAATTGAGCCATGTTGACAACATCTGAATAGAGAGAAAATTTATGAGAAATGAGATATTGACGTATGCCGGGTTTCAAACCTCTCAGAAACATCCTCGTCATACGTTCCTCATTCTCCACCAAATGAGGTGCAAACCTGGATAACTCTGCAAACTTTGCCTCGTACTGAGATACCGTCATATTATTCTGCTCTAATCTAATAAACTCTACCTCCCTCATATGACGAATACTTTCAGGAAAGTACTTATCATTGAACAGTTTCTGAAATGTCTCCCAAGACATGCTGAGTGCGGCTGGATGGGTACGCTTCACAGACTCCCACCAGTAGTCTGCCTCGCCACGAAACATAAAGGTGGCGAATGGAACCTTCTGTTCTTCTGTGCATCCCAAGACATCGAATATCTTGGTAATTTGCTTGACCCACGTTTCCGCCATGATCGGATCTGGCTTTCCCTTAAATTCTGGTGGTCCCAATTCTTTGAACTGTTTGGCTGTGACAAACCGTGAATTGCTATCATTTCCTCCTGTATTTTGAACACGAGTCTCCCTCGTCTGGTTTTGCATGAATTGCAAAAAACTTCTAAACATTCCATCGTTCATCATCTGCTCATTGGTGTTGTTCACAGGAGGAACATTGTCAGCCTGTTGCACGTTCTCCTCGTTGGTAAGCACCGGTGTCTCCACGGTCTCATTTACTCCACTGTTAACATTCTCAGTCGACATTCTCAAATACTGCCATAAAATAAGGGTTAATTAAATAAATTAACAAATCACATAATACCCCTATATTATGACTGACCAATAAATAAGCTTAGGTAGGACATACTAGCGAAGGATTTATTCGTCTCTCCCCTACTAGTTCTATTCTCCGATCTCCGCCAGAGATCATATCCCTAAGCTTTGATACCAACTGTGACGCCCCCAAAATAGGTATACAACACCCATTCTGAGTCGCCAAAATACATGGTACAGAAATAACTACATCTTTACTGTTACAACATAAGAACTGTGAGTTTAAATACAAATATTGTCATCTAGACAATATCCACACTCAAATAAGTCATCATCACAATTATTGATACATTATTTCACAAAAATGGTGAGGACTACTAAAATAACTTCTAAAACCATCATTCCATACCCCGACTAGTACTCGCTACATTCTCGCCTCCTGAGAAAAATGGAACAAAAAGGAAAAGGGTGAGCTCAACTAGCCCAGTAAAGAACATTATGACTAAGATAATACAGAACAAATTATCGTTAGTCTTCAACAGGGAAAAATCTAATAGAATACAATAGACAACAAGTTTTAAATCTATAACTGCAGCGGAAACAGCAAACCATTAGAAGAGTCAAGTAGAGAATGAGTTCTACTATTTTCTAAGATTTAAAAGTCCATCATCAATATTTTATCTCTGTAACAACAATCAATAACCATCTTTAATCAAATATTCATCTTTGCACTACAGGCCAAAGATATTCATTTGTATCACCAGTCGGTCATGTTCATCTCAACACCTGTTCATCTTTGCACTACGGGCCAAAGATATTCATTAGTTAATCATTCATCTTTGCTCTACAGGCCAAAGATATTCAGTAATATCATCATTTAGGACTGAGGATGATGAAAAAATATCTTAAAGAAAACGAATCCAGTGAAACAAAATAACAAATATTAAGGATTCGTATTTCGATTTATCCATGTCCAAAAATACCTTATAATTATTCATAGTGAAGTAAAATTCAAGAATGATCAAAATATGGATACAATCAAAGCTAGTACCCAGAATAGATATTTTGGACGAAAAGAAGAAAATTTCATTTTCGGTGAATAGTAACTCGTGAATAGTAATTCGTGAATAGTAACTCATGAATAGTAACTCATGAATAGTAATCCCGACGTGAAAAGTTCTAAATTTGATAAAAATTTCTAACCAATATTTCGGCATAATGATATTGAAGAAATAATATCATTTTCGAATAAAATAACATCTCTTACCTCGTAAAGACAGTACTTCTGGTCGGAATACCGGTATAAGGCTGAAAGAAACTTGCTCTGATGAATAGAAACTCTCAAAGTATCTAAATACTCACAAAATACACTCAATAATCTAGAGAGAGAAAACTTGTTTTTGGTGTGATTTTCAATTCTAACTTAAGCACCTATTTATAGGAAAATGCTAGAACGCCAAAGGAGACTAAATAATAAAATATTATAATTACAAAACTCATTTCTACGCATGCCAATTCAGCCACCAGTCATCCTTGACCCAAATTAGCAGCCCACATGTGTTAGAATAAAAGTGGGTCCCATCCATAATTAATAAAAATCATTTTATTTTCCAAAACTTTAATAATTCATAGAAAATAACCCTTTTATCAGAAAATTCAAATCTCGCGACTTTTTATAGAAAATTCAATTCTCTACAACTTTGCAGAAGAAAGTTTTTCCAAATTCCAAACAGAAATTGACCGAAATCCATAAACGGACGATTTTACAGGCTATAATCAATTTTCAGTCAAAAAATGGGGTCCACCGACACACAAAACATGTGTTAATCATTTAATACAAAAAAAATATTCTTCCTCCTCATATACTCATTTATCCCACATTCATTGTAAAACTATCACCATTATTATATTATTAAATAAATTATTTTATCAGAAAAGATAAAATATTTTTTTTTTAATAATTGTCACTTAAAAATTTTCTCCATCTATATCCACATAAAATTAATATTTTCTTCATCATATAAATCAATAATTAATTATTCACAAATAATATTACAGAATCACAGTACTGGCAACCAGGCAATTCCCAAGAAAGAGGGGGCTTTCCAATAAGGATTTCTCCTTACTGACGCGCAATTAGATGACCAAACCTCTCCTTAGACAGAACTTTCTAGACATTGTCAGTAATGTTATCTAATAATATTATTCAAATAATATGAATTATTGATCTGATAATGAGAAATACTGTGTAGTGACAATTATTGAAACAACAGTAATATAAAATATCAACGCAGCAATTATTGAATCAATAAAATAAAATACTAAACAGTAATTACTGTAACCATTATTGAGTAGTGCCTTCTTATGTAAGAATCAATAATTGGTGCAATACAGTGTGCTACTGTGCAACAACGCGTATTACTGTGTTTTAACCACCGGGTATTCCAACAGTATTAACGGTAACAACTACGCCGTTATTTATAAACAACTTATACTTGTCGTTTTCTTCATCCAATCGCTTTCCGTTATGGGGCCCACAAAAGACTGCGCCGTCGTACGAATATTCCCCGACAGAAAGAATATTCCACGACCAAACGAATATTCCCTGACAACAATGAATATTTTATAACCACCTACTTATTTGAAATATTTGCGCATTTTACCCATAACTAACCTCGTTAATCAATTTAACCCTTACTATTTCAAAATAATAAATAGAGGGAATTTAAATTTCATTTAATAATAATTTGGGGTCTTACACACAATATTACTGACTAATGATGAATTGGTTACTGACTAATACTGAATTGGTTACTGCATAACATTATATTGGTTACTGTCTAATACTGACTTGGTTACTGTCTAATGTTGGCTTGGTTACTGCATAATGGTACTAACTAATGCTAACTTGGTTACTGTCTAATAATATATACTATTTATTTCTATTGTAAGATGAATGTACAAATATTAAAATACTTCAAATATTAATTTTTTTTTTTAAAATCCCAAACCATTTGATATGAAGAGAGAAATATGACCCAAAATTCTTTTGTATATGAGGCAACCCAAATTCGTTCACATCAAGAGAATCAAAACTCAAAACTCAAAATTTGAACAGATCAAATCAAACTCAAAATATGTTCATATCAAACCATAAGAAGCCAAGAACATTTTTTGTTTATTGGGAATCTGTAATCAAAACCTACTATTTAGAACATCTATCCATCTTCAACCTCCAACCATCAATCTCCTATTGCTCCACTAAATTGATGAGGATATCCTTCTATTCATCATGAAAAGCTCGCTGATTGATGAGCATCTCCTTTTATTGCTCTATTAAATTGACGACCATCAATCTCCAATTCTTCACGAAGATCTGAAAAAAATCTAAAAAAACTCTTTAGATTTTTTTGCAAGACTGCTCAAGGTCATAAAAACTATTTATGACCATCGCTACTGCCCAGTTCTCTTCAGTTGCTCTTTCAGATGATTTCTCGACGGAGGTACCTGAGCTTCTTTCACTGCTGACGGGTGAGAATTAGAGATTGAATTAGGCTCGACGAATTGAGTCCACCGGCGACGGTAATGGATTCGTCGGAGGGGAAGATGATGATGGAGGAGACATTGTGCAAAGTAGATCTGAAAAAATAAACCCAGATGATAAGTAGGTGAAATTCAAAAAAAAATCCAAAATAAAAAAGAAGAAGAAGGATTTGTCGGAGGGGAAGATGATGATGGAGGAGATATTGTACACAGTAGATCTAAAAAAATAAACCCAGATGATAAGTAGGTGAAATTCAAAAAAAAAGCCAAAATAAAAAAGAAAGAAGAAGAAGAAGAGGAGGAGATTAGATTTTAGATAATTAGGTTTAATTATGTAAATATTAATAGTTTTAACTTTAGAAAATATTAAAAAATATTTTTTAAAATAAAAAAATTAACAAATATTTTTTTCTAAATTTTTCATGACTTTTTAAATATTTCTTCTTGATGATATTTAGGATTTCCAAGAAAAAAATAGAGAGATAATAATAATAATAATAATAATAATAATAATAATCCTTTAATTTCAAAATATTAGATAATTTTATATTTTTAAAGTGAACTTAATATATTTATAAATAAAAATAATAATATGAATTCATTAATTTTATATAAATACATTTATAAAAATTATACATTAATTTATTTTATTCTTAATTTATTTTATTAATATATTTTATTATTAATATATTTAATTATTTGTTATTAAAAGAAAAGAGAAGAGTCTAAGCTTGAAACCGGAATTGGTGCCATGTAGACTTTCTAAGGTGGATCATATTATTAATATATATATATATTTTTCTAAGGTGGATATTATATTCCACGTAATTGGTGCCATGTAGATTTTCTGTTAAATTTTTAACGGAATAGACGATTTTTAAATTTTTTGTAAAAAAAATATAGTTTAATGAGTTGACCGTAAAAATTTTTAATCAAGTGATGCATTTGTAAATCGAGGTCGAGTAGAGTAGAAAAAAGTAGATTTAACCCAATTTAAATTTAACTAGACTAGATTCAATGTGCGTGCGTGCGATGCACGGTCTGCTTCTGACTTTATTTTGCATATTTATATTTTAATTATTTCAAAAAACAATTTTTTATATTGGTTAATATAATTAATTAAGCATCGAGAGGAGGTAGAGATCTAGGCTATGGAATAAACAGATACTAGTAATTCAATATATACACTTTTTGTTGTGGAAGTCTAATTTTAATTTAACTAAAATATATAATAATTGTCATTTAAAAATAGACTGATCGAATTAAATTATATCTCTAATTTTAAAACGGTAGAAGGAGTATTTTTTACGCGGTAGCTTAAGATACCCATATACCAATAGCAACACCCTTAATAATGAGTGTGCATATCAACAGAATTTTATTTTATTTAAGTTTTTTAAACACATATATAATCACCTCTTGAGGCCCATTATATAGCCCTTTATTTCATAACCGAAATTGTTGTGGGTAAGGCAGGTATTCAAGGCCCAAGTCAGAACAAGCAGGTATCTAAGGCCCATTCCCCAGTTCAACACCGTGTCGTCATGTAAAACGTGAGATTGAGATTGAGATACAAAGTGATAGGGAAAAAGAAAGATAACTTCAACGATCAAATCGGATTTCAGATCATTCAAGCGAGAAGGAAGGAAAAAAAATGTCATCAATTTTCAGCGGCGATGAAACTGCTCCGTTCTTCGGCTTCCTCGGAGCCGCTGCAGCCCTCGTTTTCTCCTGTAAGCTCCCAACCATTAAAATGTACAAATTCATTTGTTTTACTAGAAAATAATATGATGGATCGTTTTTGTTTTAGGTATGGGAGCGGCGTATGGGACGGCGAAGAGTGGTGTAGGTGTGGCGTCGATGGGAGTAATGAGGCCGGAGCTGGTGATGAAGTCAATTGTGCCGGTTGTTATGGCCGGAGTGTTAGGTATTTACGGTTTGATTATAGCGGTCATAATTAGTACTGGAATTAACCCTAAAGCCAAATCATATTACCTTTTTGATGGTTATGCGCACCTTTCTTCTGGTCTGGCTTGTGGCCTTGCTGGCCTTTCGGCTGGAATGGCTATTGGGATCGTTGGGGATGCTGGTGTTAGGTACTTTTTCTGCTCCCGTATTTTTATTTTTATTCTTATTCATGTTCGTTGTTTATGTTAGGTGAACTGTTTAGGACAGTTTATAGTACAGTTTTTAGGTGATGTTCCATTAAAATGTGTTTCGTGGCGGTTGTGTGTGTCTGTGTCAGTGTGTGCTACTATGTAGTTTTCACATGGCTATCCTATCAAATGATTTACACGGTATCTATGTAAGCAGTGCTGTTGTTTTTTAGTATATCATCCAAGTGTTGTTGTGGTGAGATAAATTTTATATGGTTCTCCTCTGCGCATTGTAGAAATATCTTTTTTTGTGCAAATTTTATACAAATGAGAGAATTTTGTGTATTTTGCTGTTAATCTTAAAGTTGGTAGCCAAGGCCATATGATAATTTTATTTTACAAAGGGAAAATTGCTTCTTGTAGGGTGAATTCAGGGAATATTTTTTAGAATTGTGGTTGTTATAGAAAAATGAGTATGTAATAAGAATTGTTACCATTGTGGACTTGATGATGTGAATTGTGAAATAATATTTTGTCAAAGATGTAGCTTGTGTACCATGATTTTGATTTCTTTTGCATAAATGGGGCAATATATCTGGAGACTTGTTTTAATCTTAAAGGATGATTGTGCTGTTAAGGGTGGACCAGAATAGGCCAAGCATGATTATGTTGTATCTATGTGTGTATTGATATTAGAACTGTATAATTGTATATAAGCATACTTTATGGATACACGTCCATTTGTACATACTATGAAAATTCATGCATACATATTGATATTAGAAGTATATAATTGTATAGATAAGCATGCTTTAGCTAGTGTACAAACAAAAAGCATTAGTTTTTGCTTCCTAGAAGAAGAAAACTTGTTTTTCTGTTTTATATTTCCAAAATTACTTTTGATGTGTGCATCATGAACTATTTTTTACTTTTTTGTTGAAGTATTTAAAAAATATCCAAATAAATGAGAAAGTAATAAGTATGTGTTTCTATATCCCCACACATACAAAAGTGATATATTAGCATATGAGTACATGTATATCTTGCGCATACATTTTTTTGTTTTTGACAAGTGATATCTATGTATGCACATACTGAAAGTTTGTATGTGTTTTTTTGTAAGAAAGTTACAAATTTACTGAAAAATGAAAAAAAAAACTTCATGTTTGAAGAGGTACTCCTCTAATATCCTCCCTAATGACCAATTTTAATTATGGAATGAATAATGATTAGGCCTCTTATTGGACATGCATAATCAAACAGATAATGTTATCTTTTTGCATATTAGTTGAACCAAGACCAGTGCTCAGGAAAATGCAACAAACTTGATAATGTTATGGAGCCAATGAAAAGCTCAAGAAGGCATAAGCCTAAAGAAGAGAGCTACTTCGGAATTTGGCTCAAAGTAGGTTCAACTAGAAGCTTGGAGTGATAGAAACATGTCATCAAGTTAAATTTGCTGCTATTAGTATTACGTAAATGCTATAGAAGTTTCTATAGTGGTCAAAGAGTTTTAATTTTGAATTTAAAGTAATTTGAGTTCCTGAAATGGTTAAGATTGTTTTAGTATTTTAAATTAGTCATTAAATATAGTCACTTATCAAAAAAAGAAAAGGATATAGTTGGACCCTAAAAATATCATCACTTATTAGTCAAAGTAAAGCTACAAAGTCTACATTTATTGTCTACATTTAGTAAGTTCTAATGTCGTCTTCTTGTACTCCTTCTAAAGGCATATTTGAATGAAATCAATTTATTTGTTCCTTTATTTGGTTTACTCCAGTTTGATAGCTGAACTTTTAGCATCAGATCTTTCTATCCTGAAATTCCTTCCGTCCATTGTTAGATTATTCTATTTCTATCTCTTTGTATGTTGTTCTACATCAATATGCATGTCCTTGTAGTCAACTAGCATTCGGGTCTCAGTTGAGTCATTAACCTTGCACTAAGCATTTTGGTTGGTTGGGAGATATTTTTGAAACTAACCGATGAAGGAAGAACTTTGTGTTAGTATCATTTTGCTCTTTTCAATTTTAAGTTGACGCAACATTTTCTGGAAAAGCATGATGGTGGGAGGTAAACTTAATCTGCCTCCTTTAATAGTTTTTGAACAATATTACCCTTAAATTTCATCTATCTTTAGTCTGTTTCTGCTTGTTATTTTATCTATTAACGCCATGATTTCTCCAAGTACTCTCTCTCACACACACACACTTGGGCCCTGACCAACTAATAGTTTTAAATGATGGGCAACCTAAGCTTAAAAAGCAAATGGATGAAAATTTGATGCAGGCTTTACTTCTCTCTCTCTCTCTCTCTCTCTCCCTCAAAACACGTGAATATTAGACATCTCTGATATATATATAGTAAATATTAGACATCTCTTATATATATATATATATTAATATACATCTGGGCTTTTGGATGAATCTGGTTTAGAGCCTTTTACTGAATAGATGGATGTGATTGTTTGAGGCCTCTTGGTAGAATTTGAAAGCCCCTTTAGTTAACTTGAATTGGACACCCTTTAATCTTGAGTCGAGAAAACTTGTGAGTCAGGGTAAAGAGATATGTATAAAATTAAGGTCTTACCTAGTTTGAAGACTTGGTGAATTAATGTGGCCCTTATCTCAGCAAGTTTTGAAATTACACACACACAGCCACACAAAGAAACACACTGAGACACATGCAGCGAAGCACAGTAAAATAAATTGTAAGCTTGTCCGAAACAAATTAGATTTGTGTGTTTAGCGTTTCCCTAGCATGATAGTTTAATTACAATGACTCACGGCTCTCGCTATTGTAGATTATTAGTCTAATGTGCTCATTTTCATATCTATATTTGGCTTCTTGAAACTCCATTCTCATGCTACATACTAAAATGCAGGTGTTTGAGTCTAGGTTTTCCTCTAGCTGATTGGTGAATATTGTTCTAGTCCATTGATTGGATTTTTAATGTCTATATAGTACTATGGTATATAATACACACTGTGAAGTGAATGTTGCTTAAATTAGAGATTGTTCCCTAAATATAGCCAGGTTAACCAAGTTTATTCTGGAAAATAGGTTGCTGGGAAAAGCCTGGATTATGAATGGAAAGTATTTTGTTGCCTTTAGCTCTCTAGCACGCCTATTGACATTGACTGCTTTTTTATGGTTTGGGTATTAAATTTATAGGGAGATGCTTTGAACACATTCTTGATTAAACTCTGCAGTTAAGTTTTACTTATGGGTGGAAGCGAATTTTTGTTGAGAATTTCCATATTTGATAGTAATTCTAGTGGTATAATTTAAGTAGGTGAAAGGGAAATGCTGTGTAGCCCCCACTATGTTTCTTTTGGATAGTTTGAAGGGAGAGGAACAAACGATGTTTTGAGGGAGAAATGTGTCAAATCCGTAAAAAAAAATTCTTTGATGTTGACTCTGATATTATTTTGGGTAGAGACTGTTCTGTGGTGTTTTTCTTTCTTAGATTTTTTGGATGTTCTTGGACTGAGAATTGTAATCCTCAGTAATTCTGAATGTATATACAAGGCTTTTTCCGGAGATAATACATGTTTGCTCCCTTCTATCGGGTGTTCATCATAAAAAATGTACTTGTTACAAAAATTTAGTCTCGTGATCATTGTTTATGGATGTTTGTCTTCCCATGTGAAGGATATATAGTTTCTCGTTTTTCCTCTAGAGTTCATCATGCATTGTGTGTCCTTCTAAAGATTGAGCTATCATTCATGCACTTGCTTGTCCCTATTAGTCTTGTTGATTTTTGTTACTTAATATGCAATACTATGCTGTTGGTAGAGCTTATTTCATTTTCTGATTATATGGATTTTCATATAATACACATAATTCGTATTTAATTCTGGTGGATGTGGTTTAAATGTTTGATTTTAAGTTCAGATTTTAGCAATTATGTGGTGGTAATTATTTGCCGAATCAGTAAAAGCTTGCAACCCTAGCTTTTAGTTATTCATATAGGTATAATACCATTTGCATAAACAATTAATTTACTCCATTACAATCAAAACTTCTAAAATTCCATCGACTTGTACAGAGCAAATGCACAACAGCCTAAGCTTTTTGTTGGAATGATTCTTATCCTTATCTTTGCGGAGGCATTGGCTCTTTATGGACTCATTGTTGGTATCATCCTTTCTTCGCGTGCTGGGCAATCCCGAGCTGATTAGAGAAAAAACTTTCCTCCAAATTTATCTTCTGGTTGTTGTCATCATGTTGGTTTTTCTCAGGCCAGGAAGGCTTGTCAGGTGGAAGTCTTCTCAATTTAAGGTCATTCTTCATCATATCATAACTTTTTTTCCTGTTTATAATTTTGGGAACAATTTCATCTCAAAATAAAGCCTCATGAGGTTAGCTTTGTTTATTTGCCTAATTATGTATTTCATGGACATACCTGTGCCCGGGTTATTTTGTACAATATTCTTACGATTCTAAATTATGTACAACCATGTATCTGCTCGCATTAACACCATTATTAAGTAAATCTATATTTTTCTGGGTGGCCTAATTGTCGTGTGGTAGATCCTAAGACAACACAGGTAAACTTATATAATGTGGGAAAGGATTATTATAATTCCTTGTAGCACCAGATATTTAACCTCTTAAGAGGCTGTATGATTTAAGAATTGAGAAATCTTAATTATCTCAGCAAAGAATCTCTTGTTTTTCAAACAATTATGTTTGTCTGGTATATATTTTAATTATATTATTCGCAACTATAAAAATATGGTGCATTAGAGAGAATGTGTAATAGAGGGATTCAAACCCCAATTTATTATACTTCCTCCTAGAGGTGGCAAACGGGCGGGCCGGGCCGGGTTAAAAAGGCCCTGATTTTTACGGGCCAAAAAAAGTAAGTTCATAGCTCGCGGGCTCAGGGGCCGGCCGGGAAGGTGGTTTATGTTTTATTTTTTTGCACTTTTTGAGCCCGCGAAACCCGCGGGCGGGCGGGCCGGGCCAAAAAGACCCAAGTTTTTATGGGCCAAAAAAATGAGGTTCAAAACCCGTTTTTTGACGGACGGGCCGGCCCGCGGGCTTTGAGCCCGTTTGCCAGGTCTGCTTCCTCCCTTTTAAAATGGACGATAAGATTTGACTTTTCATTTGAAATATTTTTAAATTAAAAAGTAATGCTATGTTATTTAATTTTTGAAAACAAAATAAATATTGTAATTAGTAATAGTACGTAGATAATTTATAGGTTTTTACAATTGTGTCGTTTAAATTCAAAATAATTTATGTTAGTTTTAAGTACTGAGATATTTTAAAGTGACTTTAAAAGTCAAATTTAATTTTATATGTTGAAACTGATGAAATATATATGAGATAAACATTGGAACCAACAAAATAATTAGTGAAAATAGTAATTCTATAATTCTGGTGGTGAGTGGTGATGTCTTAAGCTACTTGCCATTTTTCTTATTTTGGTACTTTTAATTTATAGTACTCCCTTCGTTCTAATTATAAAATCATTATTAAATTTTAAAATATTTTTAAATTTAAAATTGAATTGATTTATTAACAATTATGAAATAATAAATTTTACAATAAATAGTACTTTTTGAGATAATTTATAATATTTATTATTGTATTGACTAAAATTAAAAAAAAAATTAAGTTAATTTTGAGTTTGAAATGTCTTAAATTAATTTTAAAAAATTGATAATAATTTTATATTTTGATACGGAAAACTTTCCGCATGCTAAAAAGGTTGTTGGGAAGTTACTAAACGTGTTGATATCAAGTCAAAAGAGTAGTTTTTAGGCTAGAGGAATCATCAATAATGCAATTTGACTATTGCTTTTAATATACGATAAAAATGTATATTTGAAAACAAAACATTGATTGAGGTTTCACAAACCAAGAACATTAATTATATGTAGTAGTACTACGTATTTACTAGCAAAACCAACAAAATTATTACTTTCTCTAGTAGTAGTACTGTACTAGGTCAACTTGTGATTACGAAAAGAATACTACTAGTAATTTATTTTCGGGACATCCAAAAAGAATACGACAAATACTTAATAATAATTTAGTAGTAACGCCATTAGTAGTGGTTAGTGCACATAAACAAAAGAAAGAAGGTTGCGTGACGGTTACTTGCAAAGATTTTAAAATTTTCGTGAACAATACAAATCTCGATGATGTATTGTTGCCTACATAACATATTTCATCTGTTTAAATTATCCGAAATGCAATTGTTTGTTTCTTAGGTTGTGGGATCAGTAGTATCCTCTATGTTTTTTGCTGCTGCTGTTGCTGGTGATGGGACAAATAGTTAATGAAAAAAAAATAAACATAATCTTGACGCTGAGAAATGTACTCAAAAAATGGGGATAAAAAATGATTCCATTGGATATGAATAATGTGACGGATGGGGTGGGGTCATCAGCTCAGCTCAATCATTTTCTTTCTAGATTTCCATTGAGCCCATGTCCTCCCCTCCTCCTCCAATTTTCAGGGCTCTTTTGTTGCTTTGAAATATTCAAAAATCTCAGGAGATCGATTGATCAAATGAATTCCATTGAATCAACTACTATGCATATATCTACCATTCTCGCAAACCTTGATGATGTCTCCTGGGGATGAAGAGAGAAGAAAAAAATAATAGGAATAAGGATTCTCTGTTTCCTAACTTATGCCCACTAGTACCAAAAAAGCATTAACGGCTATATTTTCAGTCAGTCCAGCCCAGTCCAGCCACGTGAGTTTCCGCCAGAATGCCTTCCCGGTGGATTCGCCCTTGGCGGGAAAAGGGTAGCAGTGGCCCCCACTTCTCTCAACTGTGTTTGATGTAGTAGATTATTACAGTAAATGGAAAAAATGAAGGGATAAAAGAAACAGAGAGTAAAAATTAAATAAAGTTTCTAATTTGATTAAAGCTACAACCTACTACAATGTGAGCAATTAAAAAAAAAATCAGGTATTGGATTTCAATTTGGTTTTATGCCGGTGAATGTTGGGAAGTGGGATCGGCCGACGACGGAACATCGGCACCCACTCGGCAACCTTCAAGCATGAACACAATATCAGCCATGGTGGGTCGGTCTAACGGATCTGGTGCAGTGCACAACAATCCTACTTTGACTCCCAGCAAGAACTCTTCCCATTCTGAGGATTCTGGATCTAATTCAAGTAGTCCAGGCTCCAGCAATTCCGAAACTTGACCTCTTTGCAATTGCTTTTTCACCCACTTAACTATATCCTCATCTTGTCCAAACATCACTGGCCTCTTTCCTGTGAGTAACTCCAGCAACACAATCCCAAAACTGTAAACATCTGATTCCTTTGTGGTTTCACCTGTTAATACCATTTCTGGTGATATATAACCCAACGTCCCAACTGAAGTTGAGGTGGAAGGTTCAGCTGGAGTGGCAATGATGAACTTATTTAGGCCAAAATCAGATAGATGGGCTTCGAAATCTGCATCAAATAAAACATTTTGAGGCTTAACATCTCCATGAACTATTGTTGCTGTGTGGAGAAAAGCAAGGCCGCGGGCAATTCCTAGTGCAATGAGGTGACGCATTGGCCAATTGAGGACATGACCATCTTGGTGAGATGCTTCTTGCAACAACGTTGCAAGGTTTCCATTAGGCATGTAATCGTAGACAAGGAGTCTGAGATCAGGAGGGCCTGCATAGTAGCCTCGCAGAACTGTTAGGTTTCGGTGCTTCACTCTGCCGAGTAATTCAGCTTCTTTTCTGAACATGTTTTCATCCAGTGATCCATTAGGAAGTCTACGAATTGAGAGTACCATTCCATCACTATAGCAGGCCTTGAAAACTAAACCATAACGGTTTCTGCTCAGCACATTTTCCTCGTCGAATTGCCTTGTTGCCTCTATTGTTTCCACAAGAGTAATCTTGTTATTGAACATTACAAGCTTTGGCCCTCCATTATCTTCACTGCTTCGACCACCAGAACTTGCCCTTGTTGGACTATTCTTCTTCTCGCCAGCTGCCTTTTCTTTCAGTTTCTTACGCCATTTCAGGAGGCTGTAAGTATAAAAGCAACAACAAAATGCCGTGAGGAAAGCTCCACCAGAAGCCACAACAATTAACAGAATCAGCCTCTTCTTTCTACCGCTGTCACTTTCCCCCTCACATTTCCTATCCAATGGCCTCCCACATAAGTCACTGTTACCTGAAAATGAAGATCGATTGAATTGAGTACCAAGCACCGCAGGAATCTCACCTTCAAGGTTATTGTTCGACACATTGAACTTCCCCAGGTTTGTAATGAGGGTGAGATTTGCTGGAATCTCTCCACTGAAATTATTTGCTGAGAGATCCAGCAATGTTAGATTTGACAAATTGGACAGCGAATCAGGTATATTGCCTGAAAGATGATTGGACTCTAGTGCAAGTGAATCCAGGGACACACATTTGGAAATTTCATCTGGTATTTCACCTGTCAGATTGTTCTTACCCAAATCAAGCTCTCTCAAACTAGACAGGCGAGAGAGATCAACCGGAATTTGGTCACTAAAAGAATTAGAACCAAGATTCAATATTTGAATAGCAGAACAATTTCCAAGCTCTGGTGGAACAGAACCAGAAAGGTGATTGTTGGACAAGGAGAGAACAAGTAATGACTTGAGAAAACCAAAGGTTGATGGAATATGACCAGTAAAGGCATTGGAAGACAGGTTCAAGTATCTCAAACCCAACAAGCTACTGAAACCTTCTGGGATATCACCAGACAACTTGTTTTCCTGCAGACAAATGACTTGCAAGTTAGGCAAACCAGCAATATCAAAGGGTAACTTCCCAGAAAGATTTTGTTTACTCAAATCAAGAGTAGTTAACTTGTAAAGACTCCCAACACTAGCCGGGATGGAACCCGAAAAACCAGCGTTACTCAAGTTCAGAACTGATAATTGATGTAAATTCCCAATCCCTGTAGGGATTACCCCAGATAACTTGTTTCCTTTCAGATTAAACACAGCCAAATTGCTCAATCCTGTTAACTCTTCTGGCAAGCTTCCAGTGAGATTATTATCTCGCAAGTTCAGAGTTTCTAGCCGAGTAAGATTGCCAAAACTTGAAGGAATGGCACCCGAGAATTGATTCCCACCAAGTGATAGCATCTTCAGACCTCTGAGTTCACTCAAGAATACAGGGATTTCTCCTGTAAATTCGTTTCCTTCAAGATCAAGAACACTCAAATTATTACATTTGTTCATTTCAACTGGAACCGACCCACTCAACGAATTATTGGCCATCTTTAATTCCTCCAATCTCCACAAATTCCCAATCTCACCAGGGAGTTTACCGGAAAACAAGTTTCCTGAAACATCCAACATTGTTAATGTTGGCACACTCGTTAACCAGAAAGGCAACACGTCCCTTATCCGATTCTGCTGAAGATCCAAAACCTGCAAAACACTAAAACACGTAGCATTTTGCGGCTCAAAGATACCCGTGAATGCATTAAACCCTAGCTGCACATTTTTAATAGTTGGAGGGTTAAACGAAATATTACAGAACATTGAAACCGGTATTGAGCCTGAGATATTGTTATGAGCTAACGAAACGACTTGCAGCTTCGGTAGCACACCGATCCCCCCTGGAATTACGCCTCCAAGTGAATTTCCTTCTGCACTTAAATGTACAAGCGAAGAACAGTTGCCAATGGCCGAAGGAATTGTTCCTTCCAGAAGGTTGTGATCGAGCCATAAATACTCGAGATTTTGAAGCTCACCGATACTTACCGGAATGGAGCCGGAAAATAGATTATATGAAAGATTAATTAGTTGAATGTTAGATAAGTTTGAGAGGTTTTTAGGTATAGCACCAGAGAATGTGTTGGACGAAATATCAAAAAAGCGGAGACTTCGAGGGAGGTCGACGGGTACATCGCCAGAGAGAAGATTTCCGGCGACGTTCAGGATAAAGAGATTACTGATATTGGCGATCTCCGGCGGGAGTTCGCCGAAGAATGAGTTGTACTGGAGGAAGATGGAGCGTAACAGAGTACATTTAGAGATAGAAAATGGAATAGTACCGTTAAAGTTATTTGACCGGAGGCTTAACTTGCGCAGCATGCGCAGGTTAGAGATTTTTTTAGTAAGTGGACCTGTGAGCTGGAGGCGAGGGAGGCGGAGCTCGGTGACTCGGCCGTTGTTGCAGGCGACGCCGCGCCAATCGCAGGGCGCCGACGACGTGGAGGAATCCCAGCCGTTCAGAGCTCCGAGTGGATCATGGAGGCTGAGTTTGAATGATGTTAGGGCTTCGATTTCGGCGGTCTGAGCGGCGCACGATAAGAAGGTGTGGGGCATGACCAAGAGGAAGAGCAGCGCAGTAGGCATTGCCAATGCCAATACCAATGCCATGGTCATGGATGAAAGAAATCGCATTGGGAAGGTTTAGTAGTTTTGTTGTGAAGTGGTTTAGGTTAGCAAAGGGTGCGCAGCGTAGGTTAGTGGAGGTGGACTGGACTGGGGAGTGTTGTGAACAGTCGAGTGTGTTTTAGTATTTGTCTTCCCAAACAAAACCCTCTGAAAGAACACTTTTCAAAGGGTGAATGGGTTGGCACTTTTTAACCTCATATGGGTTGAATCATTAATGGCTTGTGGGATCTTATTCTAATCAATCAATTTGTATTGGTGGGTGAAAAAATTAAACAAACACTATTTAGGAGAATCTTAGTTGACTGTGACTAAATAAATACTTCCTCCGCCCATGATAAAAATTCTTATTACTATTTTAGATAGTCTCATATTAAATATTCATTTTTTTTAATAACTAAACTTTTACACATATTTTCCTATTAAATCCGTAACATTAAATATCTCATACTTTTTCTTATTATAATTCTCTCTCCATATTTAATGACATTAATATGGGCAATTTTGTCATTTTATTCATCTTCTTAATATGCGTGAAAAATTCACCAAGATTTTTATCCCGAGACGGAGAGAGTATATACCAACAACAATGACACCTCTGAACTAGTTAGTGGTGGTGGAGTACTGCTACTTACCAGTAGTATATTTTTCCCTGACAAGAAGGTTGGATAAACAAATTCAACTCTAAATAAGCAAGGTTTAACTATTGTAATTTCCATAATTTATTCTATTATTAATGAATTAGAGCATATTTTATTTTGATTTGATTTATTGACAAACTTACAGACAAAGATCCTGTCAGGAGAAAGAGATGATTTTAAAAATCTAGTCCATGAAATGAAGAATCTCCATTTATTTGAAATGGAGAGGATTCTAGTCCTAAACTTGCATACATACGAGTCTTTGGTTAAGATTTCGGTGTTCATTTTTGTCATCCCATGTAGTAAATATGTTCGACACAGAAGAGTTTAAAGTTTACGATAATTATTATAACTACGAGTGTAATTTGAGAATTCTTTTTTATAATAAAAGGATATTGAAAAAACGTGCTTAATTTGGTTAGTAGTTTGCTATAGGAATTTTCGTCTTTGATTTTTCTCTTCTTACAACTTTGCTTAGTTTTTGGGTTAGGAATCACTCTTTATCTTTTTCATTGGCTAGTCAAGGGGAGGAGGTGTGTTTGAATTCAACAACTGAATAAAGATTAAAAGTTCAAAACTTAAGTAAAAACTTGTGTAAGAGAATTCAATTTTGTGGGCCACAAATTTTGTGTCACACCAGTTGGATGATGGTAATTACTAGTACGACAGACCACCAACTACTACTACTGCTACTACAAATGGCAGCATTGCATTCTATAGTCATTATGTGACCAAATTTTATTAGGCGGGAAAACTAAATTCTCTTCAGGGGGGAGTCATTGGTTAGCAACATATATATTTTTGTTGTTTGAAATAATTAGGAATGCAATCTAAAGAGATCCTCAGTACTGAATTTTTTTTATTCTGGTTTCTGGGATAATAATTTTTTTCAATAAATTTAGGTATCTAAATTTACTTTCTATGTAATTCTTGATGTTGATTATAAATTCATTATATTTGTAATAGCATCCGTGAAAATGAGAATTTCAAAACAAAAAAAAAAGTTCTTTAAAATAATGATATTATTTTTTAATAACTTTATATTGTCATTCCCTAAATAATGAATGATAAAAAAAAAAATAATAATAATAATAAATATGAAAGGAAAAAAAAACAGAGAGAAGAATGGGGTGGGGGGCGTGTTGGTAATAGCAAAAGACATGAACATGATGATTCTTACAGCTTCCCGTACAACAGGTATCACATAGCCATCGATGATGTAAAACAGTATTACAGTATCGATATCAGGCTGCGTTTCAATTTATAGGTTCTTTTTGAGCTCCAGGGAGCAAAGTTAAGGCCAAACATCTCCTTGAAAGCCTGCCCTGGCTCAATAAGCCCAACCAGCTTTGCAACAACAATAGCACTGTCTGCAATATGGTCCATATCTTCTGTATCAGTCCATAGGCGGTTGACCAACTGTAGTCTCCTATGTTTACCATTCAATGTAACACCCCATTTAAGGTAGAGGCTCTCTCTCTCAATTTCTGAGAGCTGCCTCTGCATTTGCCTGCTCAGAATGCGTCTCTCATTGCGGAGTGCCTTCAAGCTGTTATCAAAAGAAATATATCAGAGATCAAACAGGCTTCGTAAATGGAGTATTAAGTACTGAGACCGAGATTGGCATTATGTATACAATATGGATAACATACAAATCATGCACTAGCTGTCTATTGCCAACCAGAAACAAGAATACATCAAGACGACAACCAGCTTGAGTAACTGTTGCACTGATCTGCCTGTTTTTATAGAGTACATACTCTATATATCCGGAAGAAAGAGTATCATTTTCATAGTAAATCAAAACGAAAAAGGTACTGTTTTTTTACCACTGAAAGAACTTAATTACCATCATATACAGAGAGACGCAGATCAATATAGTTATTTAACTGGGTATCCATTTATTGTGTGAAACAATAGCATACAATGAAATGGCATGGTCGGTTTCAACGAGCTAAGGATGGCCGCAAAATTGAGATGGAGCTTTTACACATGTCTATATATATTTCACCCACGGAAGCAGTGAAAGTGAAGCCATAGGAGATTAATGGCTCCAAAGTCAAGTTAAGCACAATAAATTTTTCTCATCATCTTCTTCAAACTATTGAAACAAGAAAAATCATCTTACCTAGAAGCAGGTGTGAGAGTCCGACCACCTTCCACAGTCGGATTACCCTGAGAAAATGTTTCCTTGAGGAATGACAACCTCCGAAGCTCTACCTCCATGTATATGGAGTCAGTTGAGTCACCTTTAAATAGCAAGAAGAAATGCGATCTGTGCACTAATGAAACATTGCAAGTATGCCAAAGTTTAATTATTTCTCTTTGGAGCCTCTTGAAATCTGAGGGCCAATTTGAAGGACTTCTGAAACCATCTTCTATTGGATCCAAGCCAACATCCTTGACTATCTTTAAATATTCATCAGACGTTGTTTCAGTCTCATTTGCCTATTATGTTTGACAACAAAAAGTAATCACAGAAAAGCATCAAAATAACCCCAAAAGGCTGAGGCCTAAAATTGATTTAAATATAGAACATAAAAGTATAAAAATGGTCTTATCAGTTGTGTCACGTATAATCTGAGAAAGCGCACAAATTTTCCGTTTATAAATTCAATTCTTAGTGGATTTTTAATTTTTTAGATAAAATTATTTATTGATTTTATAATAATTAACATAGATGGGTTGGATATTTACGATTAACAAGTTTAATATCTTCAATTTCCACTCAGCAACAAGAGTAACTAGTGTTCCTCGTACAAGGATACAGAATTCTCAATTAAGAAAAATAAATAAAAATAGGATACATACACAAATAGAGAGAGATGTACATAATGGTACCCATAACCATTCAAGGAATAACAATGTTTCATAGCACATGTTGTGCTTAGAAATTTAACTAATCAGGTGACATAATTTCCCACAAACATCTGTGTCTAATGCTTCATCACATGTTCCGGAGGAAAACACAATGTTTATTATAGTAAAACTGTTTATTCTGTATGATGCAACAAACACAATTTTGATAATGCTATTAAGTATTAGGTGATGATGCCACAATACAATGACAGAAGAAACGCTAATATCACAGACTGAATTTCCATGGCATAAGCATAAATATTGTGTCTCGGTCATTAAAAGAGGTGCAGGGTATGGGTGGTGAACTTTTAAAAAAACTGAAAAACCACATAAAACTCACTGGAGTATCAGAAGTTTGCTTATCGTGCTGAAGCTCAGCAACGTTTTTCATTTTCCCAATGCCTGTATCAGTACTAATACTATTTTCATTAGTTGATGTTCTCTGTCGTTGCGCGTCAAGCTCAATGTCAATAGCAGACCTCACAGAAGATTGAGAACCTTCTCTTGATAATCTCTCAACATCATCACCATAGTTCAGCGCAGAAACTTTACTTTGCAAACCCCTAGGTCTTCCAACGAATTCTTTCTCGGACCCGTTTGGTGGTGTGTTTTCATTGTTTTCCACATTCTCAAGCCATGGTGAAGACAGGCTGATCAAAAGACCCGGTTTACAACTTGTACTTCTTATTAAACTCAAGCTCCTAGAACTGGACAACTCTTTTGTCAGGTCATGCAATGGAGATGGTGTTGCAAGAGAAGGAATAACAGAAGGTATGCAACTCAACTCGCTAGCTTCCTTCATCAATGGTGATACCAATACGGAACCCCCATTCATTGGTGATGTCAAAACTTCTTTACTTACCTTCAGTGAGTGTGAAACCAGTTCTCTATCTTCATTTAAGGGTAGAGAAACCAAGTCTTGATCTTCCTGCAACGCAGGTGAAACTCCTTCCTTATCTTCAGTGTCTCCATTTTTAACAATTATCAGAGCTGAAATCCCAGTGTTATCTTCAGCAGATAAACACCTGGATTCTAAATAAGTGCTTGTACATAATTCTTCTGTTTCAATACACCTAACTTCCTTGCATGCATCCTCAGAAATTCCGATACTTTTTTCATCATTATACTCTGAATCCTGACTTGAATCACTTTCACTGAACTGTGAAGTACTAATCAGTAGCCTTGAAGATGTAACATTGTCTAGGAAATTATCTTCCAAGGCACCAGGGATTTGTACATAGTTATCATTGAAACTACTTGCACCATGTCTATCAGAAAACTGAGACCTGACAAACATTCTGTCACTAACCTCCAGGGAGTGAGGATCTGCCATGATGGACTTCTCTTGTACTGGGTGTCCAGCATCTGGTGATCTCTGAACTCGCAAGTGAGGATAGTGACCAAAACCTACCTGGAGGAGTTGGAATAAATAGATAAAACATAGCATGGAAGACGGATGAAGATGGAAGTAATTTTTCAGTTAGATGCATATATATATATATATATATATATATATATATATATATATACCCTTGTCAATGAATGTCTCTCATCCCCAATAAGACGTACCATATCCTGAACCTGATATTGAGCAGCATCTCGTTGTAGAGTCAGATCCTTGACCTCTTTCTCCAGCTACATGATTGAAAATGAAAACACAAAATTTAAGTGGTAAATGCCTATACGATGTCAACTGATTATAATTTGCTACATGTACGGAATATAAAGTAGTGGGCATGTAACTACAAACCCTAATATAATTGTGTGGAGGATATACTTCAGAAGGTAGTGACTCAATATGAGCTCAAACTTTACCAAAAAGAAAGACATGAAGATGTGAACATTAAGCCTATTGCAACACAAGTCCAGCCAGATCTCCATTTAGTAATATGTAACAGTAATCTGTCTTTAGGAAATAACCCCTTTTGTGAGAAAATCACAGCAGTATGTCAGAAAAATATTTGAGGTTAGATCACCCTAGATTGATACCTGGCCCTCTCTAACAACAATCAACTACGGCAAAAAAAAGTCTTGACTATGAAAATTATGCCCAAATGGTCGAATTGGAGGGAGAAATGATGGAACAGTATCAAATGTTCAAACTAATCTGGACTAAAAATGAATCCTTTTATCAATCAGAAAACAAAATGGCTTTGCCAAAAAAAATGTGTGGAAACACATAACAATAACATTGTAAAGTTTCTTTCAGACAACAATAAAACCAGCACGTCTATAACAGAAGATTGTGAAGCAGTCCCACCGCAGCTAGGAAGAATTCACTTTTTAAGGATCAGGGGAAAAGCTAAGGAGAATGATTAAAACCGAGTGACATCACAATATACCTGTTATGCGGAGGAAGAATTTCTGCAGGAGATGAGATGCTTAATATGAAAGGAGGAGAATATAAAGGAAACAACAAACAAGTAAAGGTTGACTAAATCAACTTATGTTAATAATCCAATTTAGAAAAAGAATCACTAGATATCAAATAAGGGAGCTCAATTGAAGTCTTACAGCAGCAGATGATTAATTGAAGAAAAGTCCTAATTAGTATTTGATATCAGATTTACAATATCAACAACCTAGGTTCCATGAAGCTCAACAATTTCTAAATTTTATTCAAACAATTGAGACTAATATAAGACTTTTATTAGAGTTAATTCTGGAGGTCCTCAATTTTTTATTTTTGATGTTTTGGATGTTCCAAATTTTTACCTGAAGCTGGATTCCCAACTGAATTTTGTAATAGGTTTTCACCACATGGCTTGAATCACTGGTAATATGGTCAATTGATGTGGTAATCTATACCAAATCCAGGGTCTCAAATTTGGTAGAATATTTAGAACATCTGGCACCATCGATCCATCCTTTTTTTAAAACTATTTGATGTCATTAAAATTGTCTTCAAAGAATTCAATGGTCTGGGAATTCCATAGTAAAACCCCATTACCTTTTCAATTTGCAAGTCTTTCTCTCGAAGAAGTGCAGAAAATTTTGATGTAATGGAAGTAGATTCTGGACTACGTAACTCACTCTCCAGTCTAGCCAATTCTCTCTGCAAGTGTTTTACCAAGGCTTTATCTGATATTATCACATTGACCTGGGCACTAGTTGAAACTTCTTTTGCGCAACTTGCAAACAAGAGAGTATTTCTTGACTGCTCCGCATGACTTCGTGCAGGGCTCATTGTACAGATTATGGCAGTCCTAGCATTGCCTCCCAAAGAGGATTGCAGTATGCGAGTAAGCTTTGAATCTCTAAAAGGAACATGACCATTTCTTCCCTTGCTGCATCCAATTATATAACACAAAATGAGTAATAATTTACAACCTGCAGCCACACAGGGTGGAGGAGGGAAGTAAATATGTTAAGACAAATTCACAAATGCAATGACTTAAGAGAGATATCTCTGGTAAGGTATACCCCTGATAGCATCCAATTTAACTTTAGATATATAGTAACATCAAAAAAGACACAGGCTAGCCATAAAACCGCAAGTCTCCTATGGTCCTGGGGTCAGCATATTCTTCATCAAAAGTAAATAATGACCCATAATAGTACCCAATTCAAATTGGTTTAGGACTCTAAATTTCATTTGGAGAAGAGTCAATTGAAAATGCAAAAAGTTAAAAGTTGTTCAGCAATTTGATAGGAAGAGAATAATTTCAACTTGTCATATGGTTTTTGCTGCAAACTTCTCTACTTCCAACTACACTGTTTAAGAAAGACCAAACGACGGAGGCGAAAGTCAGCCAATGTACGAAGTGTCTATATTTATATAAAGAACACATAGTAATATCTATATGTTCATTTCCATAACTATGGTCAAACTGAATAAGATGGATACTCGTGGTTTTACAACATCGGTGAAGTTGGTGAACAATTGATAAACTTGAAATACTATACTTGCTCAACGAGTCTCTACTTTTTAACTTCTCTAACTGAGAATGCTAGATCCAGTTGTCATTGTTTACATGTTTAATTAGAGTGTCTTTTTTATCTTTTCTACATTTAGCGTCAATAAAGTAATCTAACCAATGACCATGTACAATTTTTTAGAGCGTCTTGCTTTATCTTTTCTACATTAACACTGATAGAGTAAGAAACTACATACAACTTTTTCAACATAATTGAAGTGGCTCAAATATAAAAGGTAACGCTTTTTTTATTTAATTTTCCTAGATATCAAAAGAAACAAAATAAATACCTTCAGACAGTTAAAAAATGAACATCATTGATCAGGGAGCTAACCTTTTTTTTTTTATCAATCTGGGAGCTAAGCTAAATGGTAAAAAAGTACATGATGCAAAACCAATGTGAGTTTTTCTACTTTGATTTGCTCCCCCACCGTGATTGAATGATAATGGGTTATGGAGAAAGGAAGAAAAAGAAAATCACAACCAAAATGAGGTCTTGAGAAGGTTCAATGGCAATATAAGATAAATAGCTCAAATAAGACAGAGTTCAAAGGAACTGATATTTTCGCATGAGCTTTTGATATTTTCCCACGTGGGTTAGACACTTTTTTTAAACGTGGGTTCCACATGACTAACAAAACACATGCAGAAATATCAATTTCAATATAGTAGTGTGATATTTTTGCATGAGAATTGATAATTTTACATGTGAGACCCGCGTTTTTAAAAATGTGGGAAACCAATGTTTTAAAAAAATGTGTAATATCATTTTCCATAATAGGCGCATACAAGCAAGAGCAAACTCAAAAGGATGAAGAAATAAATGGTTGGAAAGATAATGTACTACCATGGTCCAACTTTGAAGGAGGGTCGAGGGGGAGGGGGTGGGGGGTGGGGGGTGGGAGGGACCTTACAGGATCCTATCCCAGTCTTTCTTTTGCTAGGACCATAGCTTAAAAAAACTAGATTGTTTCCATTACATAGGATATAGCATATGGTATGTACATATTATACCCATCCTAATATCAAACTCCATAGATAGCTATGATTCCTTTGAAATATGTAACTTTCTTAAAAAGACTTGAAGAAAAATTGAATAATAAAAACATTACAATCAGGGTCGGACGCAGGATTTTCGACAAGAGACTCTTTTAATTAAAGTAAAAATAATAATGATATAATTCATCAAATACAAATTTCAATTAAAACACATAAAAGTCACTATAATGGAGCAACAACCTTTTTTGTTGTTCTCTTCTTCAATTCTTCTCTTTCTGTGTTTTAGTGTTTGAGTAATAATATGAACACAAACTATACACAAAAATTTATGCATAAAAAGTATAAAAAGGAGAAAAAATAAGAAACACAACCTACTGTGGGATGTTTTAGACATTTTTATTGGTAAACAATACATAGGTCATACTCTGTGTATATTTTTTTGTGTACAGTTTGTGCACCTATCATTTAGCGTTTTGTTTCTACCCGTGTTGCTTGCTGCTATAAGTTTAAATATTTTTTATAGGGTGCACCATTTACTATATTACCCCTATACTAATAAAGATTTTCAAACACTAGGGGTGGGCACTTACCCCCCCCCCCCCCGCCCACCCGCCGCCCCGCCGCCAATATTTAGATCCGCCCCTGACTATAATATATATTATCTGCAATAAATTCACTAACCTTTTAGAAAAGACTGAAGTTCATTTTTAGGGATCAGAACAATTTTTTTTCATAAAGAAACTGACCTTAGTTTGCGGATCACAGTCCCAAGGGTAAGTAAACTTCGATTTATGTGGCAGCCTTCCTTTAACCTTGTACCAGCTGATAATGACTGAGATGCACGTTCACTTCCAGCAAGATCAACAAAATTCTATATCAATGGAACAAAGAATATTATTGTGGCTCACTAAATCTCTTAGTATATATATTATTAACTATTCTCCATCCAAATTATTGACCTGACAGAAATTAAAACATACCACAGCAGCAACAAGAGTGCTTGAGTTGTCCTTGCCTAAAAGCTCACGAGCAGAACTCTCAATTGTCTGTAAAATTAGTCAATTAAAGTGAATAACTGATTACTGATGTCACCACCTCAAGTGGTTCTACACTTATCCCTTTAGCCAAAGACTAGGCTAATAAACAACACTTTACCAGTCTAATGATTTGATGAGATCTGGAGCTTGTTTCATTGAGGGAGGTCTCCCCAATCTGTCTCTGAGCTGCAACAAATGCACTATGACATATTAGATATGAACTCAGGACTCAGGAGTCCTCTAACAAAATTTAGACTACCCTATGATGTCCTTACCTTCACAGATAGAAAGAAGCTCCATCACATGATTCCAGTCCCTCAGAGTTTCCTCTGTAAGTTTCTCAACAATAGTACCTCTCTGTCGAAGCAAGTAACTGTCACGCAATAGAAACATATATATACCAGTATTAAACGAGGATGAAATTCACCTCAGGGTCATCTAGAAGTCTGAGTGGAGTGCTATCTGTGCTCAGGAGGTCTCTGACGCATTCATTGTAGATCTCCATAGCAGAGAACTTCAAAATAAATTCTCTTTCCGTGTGCTACAACACAAACCATATACAATCAATGAACTATGCAAAAACCACTGAATTCAGCATTGCAGAACTGAAACTACATCATGTAAATGATGTACTGGACATTGATTACCTTCTGTATATAGTAATAAATATCTGCTAGGGTATACTCAGTAATGCCAGTCATGGTGAATGTCTTTCCGCTGCTTGTTTGTCCGTATGCAAATATACTTGCTGAAACACACATCATTTTGTATAAAGAAAATGTTAACAAGTTCCAGGTGAAACTCAATAGAAATGAGAGGGTCGGGAAAGGAAAGAGAAAGAAGTTATACTCACAATTGATACCAGTTACAACTGAAAGAGCAACTTCCCTGGCTCCTTCCACGTACACCTGCCTCGTGGAGCAATCACAACTAAATACTCTGTCTAGATCCCAAAGGATACCACCAAAAAAAATGGGAAGAGCTTAGAATCTTATGGTCTGGTCTAATTATATGAAACTTCAAGGATAGTTGCTGTAAATATATAAGTTCCAGGACAAATGAATCATGCGCAATCATAGAAACAGTGAAAAATCAAGGACTAGTCCTGGAACTTATATATTTATAGCAACTAATACAAATTCAATAACACTAGGCAGAAAGACTAAGGGAGGCTTCTAATCCACGTCTTAAAAGAAAATGAAAATTTGAAGATTTTATCTCCAGAATGAGTCATTTACATAAATTTGAAGAAAATACTGTAGGATTTAGCTCCACTAAAATGACCAACTCAGACATCAAGTCCTAATAATTAACTAACTAAAAATCCAAAATTTAGAGATACATACATACATAAACCATAAAAAACAATCAAAATTAACAGTAAGAATATAATCAAATATTTGCATACCAAATGTATAAGAAGTTGGGTACATGGATCGCTCGGGCATGGACATATTAGCATTGTTGTAGATAACAGTGTCGTCATTAACACATCCCCAATCAGACACATCATTTCTTGCAATCTCCTTCTGATTCAAAGGCCGCAACCGAACTGACACAAAAATCCTCTCGTCATGCCCCCCACCCATCCCCACATCCTTTCCTCCTTCACTCACCCCCATTCTTAAAAACAATATTCACAAGAATGCCGGTAAAAACTAAACATTCAAATTTCCAAATATGTATTCATTTGAACCAAATTCTTCACAATGGGGTGTTTGCATGTACGAGACATTAATGGGCAGCAAATACTTGTGGGTCAATCATTACCCTGTGAGAAACAAACCTAATCATGAGTTAGCGTTAATTCAACCCACATTATTTTGTTCACTGTTTTGTCTTCATGTATCAGAGAGAGAAGAGGGGCTATTTATTAAAGATATGGTCCCCCATCAATACAGACTGTCTCAATGTCTGCATGCGCTTGAATGTTTTTTATTATTAAATTGATAAAAATGATTTAAAATATAAATAAATTTTGAATTGAAAAGGAATAAGAGAGATACCTGGGAAATTGAGAATTCTGAGTCGTTATCAATGGTATGTTTCGCAATCTATCTTTGATAAATCTTCATAAAATTCTCTCTTTCTTCCCTCTGTAACAGAGGGACAGAGAGACTTGTGAATTGACCTTACGAAATTGAGACTCTGATTTATGTGGATGGGTGAGGGAGAAGATAAAAGATGATTGAATTTGGGCATTGTTTTTGGCCAACTGTTTAACCAGAACTAGCTTATGCTTGGACTAAATTTACTTATTATAGGATACGGACATAACTGATTTTGCCGCATTTTTTACATCACAACAATCCAAATTTATGGCGCCAATAATCCTATCCTGTGGGGGTAAGTTACATCAAGGAGAGTAAATTAGCAGGTGAAGCTTAACGGGTCCCACCAGCTGCCAATTCAACCGGTTGCACTAATTCCTTTAGACTTTGTTCTGAGGACTTCACCTTCTAATTTACCCTCCTTGTTGTGACTGAAGGAGGAGAGGCAGTGGCGGTGGCGATGATTATGGCAGCGGAGAAGGTGGAGGAATACCCAAACTCGGTGGTTACACAGGCTGGTTCCTAAAATGGGCTGCCAGAGCGGTAAATTTGTTGAATCTTCGGACAATGAATATGAGGTGGCGGAGGTTTGCCTATTCCGACTGAGGGAGTAGTCCCCTAAATTCATAATGAAAATACAAACAAACCCTAACAATTTTTTCTGACTTGTAGGGAAAAAATTGAGATATCAAATAATTAGAAAAGTCACAAATCACACATCCTCCTTATATAAAGCATTGGAAAAAAAAATGACACTTCTAAAAATTTTAAAATTAATTAGTTAACTAAATAATTTTATAATTAATTAATTAATTAAATTTTATAAAAAAATAAAATTATTGTTAAACAATAAGTTACGATTATGATTTTTATTTTAAAAGGTAATTAAATTTTAATAAGCAATATATAAGTTAATTTTTTTTAATATTAATTAACTTAAGGTCTCATATATGAGTCGTTAATATATTTTGTAATATATATTATAATTTTTTTATATTAATTATTATTTACTCGTAATATTTTTAAAATATAATTATTTAAGAATATAAATGCTATAAAATTGAGTTGTCATTATAATTTTAGTTTTAAAAGGTAGCTAACTAAATTTTAATAACTAATATATAATTTAGAATTGTTTTGTAATATTAATTAACTAAATGTCTCATATATGTAATAGAATTGGTAACTAAAGTAATCTTTAATATATTTCTAATATATATGTAATATGATTTTTAATATTAATATTATGTACTCATAATATTTTTAATATATAGTCATTTATATTGTGTTTGTAAGTTTTTTTTTTAAGAGAAAGGAAAGGAAGGAAAGAGAAAATAATTAAAATTCATCTAAATCTCATGTTTGTAAGTTTTTTTTAAAGAGAAATAAAATGGATTTTAAGGTAAAGTTGATTTTATTTTTGGCTCAAATTTTTCTCTCAAAATATCGGATGATTTGGAGAGATGGGAAAGTTAGATATTTTTATATTACCTAAAGTAAAATTTTAAAATAAAGCATGCCATTTATTACATTAATATGTAAAGGTAATATAATAATAATGTAGTTTAAAAATAAAAAAAATCATTCCCTTTTCTTCCTTTTAAACTCACAAACAAAGAAAAATATAATTAAAATATTATCTCTTCCCTTTTTTTCTAAAACAAGAAAAAATTATAATTTATTTTCATCATTTCCCCTCCTCTTTTCCTCTTATACTTTCCCTTCTCATCCCATTAAGGAGAGTAAAAACTTAAACTAACATCCTAAATATAATTTTTAAGTTAAAATTTATTATATAATTAAGTTACTAAACTCTTATAAAAAATAAAATTATTGCAAACTAATAAATTAATATTAAAATTTTTAAGACCATAAATAAAGTTTTAGTTATAATTAAATTGATCATAACATTATATACAAGCATAAAAAGTATTTTACTTCTAGTTAAATTCTACTAAACTTATACAAAAGATCAAAAACTACAAACCAAAAACGAAGACCAAAAAACCAAAATTTTGTCTTATTATATTTTTATATAGATATAGATTGTATAGATAACTAGTTTTAAAGTAATACTCCTCATAAATATAAACATTCAAATATTATTATTATTCGAGTAAAGTAAATTTAAAATTGTTTTATTTTCCTCTATGATTGTTCACAATTAAGGAATTTTTTGGTTTCAGTATATAAATAAAATCATTTGATTGAAAATTAAATTATCAAATAGTTGTGAGAATGTTATTTCTAAGTTGATAATTAAATTCAATAATTTGCTATTATTATATTATATTATTATATATATATGTATACACATGTGGTTCAAATGAAATTCATAATAGAGAGATTCTTATTTTATTTTTTTGATCAAAAGTCTTATTTAATTAGCTATTGGTAATTAAAATGGCGGTTAATTACCAAAGTAAAAGTGAGTAAACTATAGCAACATATGACAACACTTTTCAGAATTGTTCCTAGGATAATAAATACTTTCTGCGATATTTATTTATTTGATAATATAAACCATTAGTCCATTTTAAGGGCTCATTTATTTAATATTATAAATTATCAGTCCATTTTAAGAGCTCATCTCTTTATGTTACATACCATTCTCACCCCCTTCAGAGACGTATCGACGACCACGGTTCGGTCTGTCGTTATATTAAAGAACTGTCGCTTTAATTTTTAGCGACGGACAACATATAGTGACGAATTGAACCTATAGCAACGGACCGAACCGTCGTCCGATCCGATCCGTTAGTAAAAAGGGTATGCAAGGTATGTAAAATAAAGAATAACAAGTGATCTTATAAAAATAACAACTGATCATTAAAATAGACATAAAATTTTTGTCTAATTTTCTTATTCAAGAATAACAACTGATCTTATATTCATCCTTTCTACAAAAAAAAAATATTATTTGTAAAATAAAATTTAAAAAATACAAAATTATTCTTTCACAAAAAAATTTATCTTTTTATATATAATAGAATAAAATGACACTAATCTTAATATCATGTAATCACTACTAACTTAACAACATATTTGTTTAAAGATAAATATAGAATAACATTCTTAATATTTGTAAGTTTTATAAATGAAAAAGTACTATTATAATTTAATAACAAACTTTAATACTGTAAATTATTTTATTGTAATTTCCAACTCAACAAAAAAAAAATCAAATATCCCATAAAAAGTCATTCAAATATTCATAATAGTAAATACCTAGGCTAAGAGTAACTGCTATTGTCCTTTGTAGGTAAATCTAACGTATTAGGTAAAAAAAGTTATAAATTAAAGATAATACTCTAATGGTAAAAAATTGTTTGAAATTAAAACAGAATTACTATTTTTTTGAATTTTATTTCCTGACATCTTCCCCCAACTCCACTAGAATTAGATGCATTTCTTAAATATAATATAAGTTAATAAATAAATAAAACTGCTAAAAGTTGAAGAAAGATGGCGAGGCCAAAATATTAAATTGCATTCCCATGTGCTGCGAGAATCAATGCTTTCCTATCACAACAAGTAGTCAAGTACTACTAATTTGAATTAAAATATTACAATGTAAAAAGAAAAAGAATACTGGTAAGAGTATTAACAACAGTTTCTTAATAATTTTTTATTTTAATTTTGAAAAATACATCAATATATTATTATCTAACATTTTCTCTATCTTTATTTACTCTCTATTTTTATCTCTATATGAGATTTTACTCCTAAATGTGAGGAAGTCAAAAGACTGTTCTCTATATACAAAATGACATTTCACACCCTCATTTAGGTGGACAACTCATCAATCATACACATTTTGATATTTTTTACTACTTCATTTTCAAATTATAAACTTAATATTGACTTATTTTTTAAAAATTAATTTCAAATGTATTCAAATTTAAAATTGATATAAATTTATTTAATTTATGTCAATATAATTATAAATATTATAAAAGTACTATTAATTATTAAATTTAAATTTAAAAATATCACAAATTAGCTTTTTAAAAGTTAATATTAATGTTATGTACATTTGCATCTACAATCCATTCAATACACACTCCATAAATTACTTAAAATTTAAAATAAAATAAAAATTATTTTACAGTGGAATATACTTGATAAGTTTTACTCTCTTTTATAAATTATAAGATTATAATTAATTTGATGTTTTGATTGTCGGAACTTTTAAATTTCATTATTTAAGGAATCAATATAAGGAATCTGTTAAGTATATAGTGAAAAAATTGAATCCTATTTTATAGAATGACTCAATAACACTGCAAAATAAGAATAAAGATAAAAAAAATATTGTGAATGCTCTTAAGCACGTGGCAATAGAAAAGTGATATTAACAAGACCGACAAAAATATACAGGAGTATTACGTTTCAATTTGTTACCGCATTTTTACACAATGCTAAAAAAAATCAATTTTATTTTAAATATTTAAGAGTATTATTATTTTTTTACTAAGTTTGAAGGAACATCCCAAAACTTCATATACTCAAGATTTATGAGTAATTTTTTTACCATTGAGTCATGAGGGATTTAGTGAGTATTATTATTTATAGACTTCGTTTTAATTTTTTTACAGAATGTTAAAAAAAATCAATTTTATTTTAAAGTTAATTAATTTAAATATTTAGGAGTACTACTTACAAACTCCGTTTCAATTTGTTACCACATTAATTTTTACAGAAAGTTAAAATTATCAAATTTATTTAAAAGTTACTTATTTTAAATATATTGTTGATGATCCTAAAGTTCACATACAGCAAATAGAAAATTATGATAACTAAATAAAATGGAGTGGGTAGTGTTGTTGTTTCTTCCAAATTATTAGCAGGAATAATTTGTTTTGACAAACCCACGTCATTCATTCAGTCATAAAGATTCAAATTAATTTTTGTTTTAGACATAAATTGTTAAATATTTTTTAGTTTAATTTTAAAAAATATTTTCTATAGAATTAGACTATCCTGGCAAACACTAATTTAAAATATTTATAAAAAAAAAACTTAACAAAAACCTTAATGAGTAATTCTATTATCACATAAAACTGCTCGCATACATATTAGTATGACTCACATGACTTGTTCTGTGGATCATACTAATATACATGTGAGTATATGTGAGCAGTATGTAAGCGAAACCTTCTTACTTGGTTAAAATTCATGATGATGAGGCCAAGAAGTCACCCGTCTCCACTTTATGGGAAGAAAGAATTAAATGCTTCTTTGTTTTTTTTGATGACTAGCTGCCTAACAACTTATGCGTTAACTGAGATTAAATTCATTCTCAGACGAACTTAAGAACGTGATGCTGAGGTTATAGTCTTCGATCAGCTAGACTATTAGAATTTACTGAGAGAAGTAGAGAAAGGAATAGGGAAGAAAGGTGATATTACTTCGTTCATATCTTCTTTAGCTACAAGATAAGACACTTTATGGACTGACTAGCAGATAATTCATCACAACCGCACACCTTACATTATTTAGCTAATTATTATCAGCCCTTGGATGGTTTAACTGACAGTTACTACTATACTACCAAATTGATCGACTTGTTGTTGGTCTTCTTGCCCCTGATATATACTTGCAACCACGTGGGTTCCTTGGTTTGCCTCCTTGACCTTCTCAGCAAGTGTGTGAATAAGTCCTCCAACTCAGCCTCCTCTAATTCCATTATTTTTCCCTTAATTCCTCTTGATCACACCTGATATCCTCCTCATTTTCTGTTTCTGTTATGGCTACCCCAGTTGGTTCTTCTATTTCCAATTTCCAATTCCCTGTTAGTTTATATGGGAATTTCCTCTCCCAAGTGATGGGTTTGCTGTTGCAGGGTTGGTGTGTCCTTATTGTTTGTATCAGAAGGCATCCCCCTAGATCAACTTAGTGCATTTAATAATTTTTTTCCCTAGGTGCTGACCCTAAAATTTGAATCCTGAGTGTTGGCCTCAAAGTTTGAACTCAAAAAATTTTAAAAAAATAGTAAACCTTCTTGACTACTAGATAGGTTTAATGCTTCTTTGTTTTGGTAGACTTGCCAGAGAGATTTGTAGGAGTATTATCAATTAGTCCAAAGGAGTTGAAGAAACAAAAGAAAGTGAGTTGTTTGGAAAATTAGAGGCATGTCAAATGGTCCAACACCCTGTTAGTCTGACATCTTGATCCCAAACATTTTGTAGCATTAATTTTCTTGACTATAGGTGGTGCACCTCGGCTTCCGGTCTACGGTCGAGCAAATGAATAGGAACCAAACCCCACTTAATATCATTTTATAGCTCAGTAAGAAATATTATGACTACGATAATGCAGAATAAATTATTATTAGCCTTCAACAGTGTTAAATTGATAAAATATAACGAACATCAAGTTTAACTGCAGCGGAACAAGCAATCCATTAAAAGAGTCAAGTAGAAAATAAAATATACTATCTTCTATAATTTAAAAGGTTTTTCAACACTGTGATCGCTGGGACTCAGCTTAATAAAATAATCCACATCATCGAATCACCCCTGCACTACGGCCAAGGATATTCGTGTATTCATTAATGGTCATGATCATGTCAACAACTGTCCATCAATGCACTACGGGCCAATGAGGACGTTTACCACATCATTTGTAATATTACGGTCATGATTATACCGAATAATCCCTGGTCATAATCATACCAAGTCCATCTACGCACTACAAACCACAGATGACTTTTAACATTTTATAAACATGAGGATGATGACAATGATATAAGAATTCAATAAAACAAGTTCAAGAATTAATTTATCCAAGAATTAACAACGTCCAAATTGTCAACATGACACTGCTTTGTGAAATAAAATTTAAGAATGTTTAGAAGAATATTTTCATGAAAAGATACTAGATAAACCGCAATTATCAAGGATATTTCACAAATTTCATGGAGTATAGAAGTCAAAACTTAACCAACTGAGTATAATAAAGAATTGAATAACAAAAGAAATCACCATGTATGTAACGACCCCAAAATAGGTCCATTCCACCCAACCCATTCTGAGTCGTCAAATACATGGTACAGAAAACAACTACAACTTTATTACAACAATTATCGTGCAAAATACAGCAACACATATGCTGTGAGTTTGGATACAAATATATACCAAATGTGACTCATGTTCCAACCGTGGACATCACCTCACAATAACACCTTACATAAAGGTATAGTCAAAAACTATTTTAGAAATTAGAATCTTTGGGAAGTGCTCAAGGAAACCTTCGTACATGGGAGGCCACGCGTCTAGGTTGTGATAGATATCATATAGCACAGAATTATCATTGGTTGACCCAATATACCCCAAAGAAAAACGAGAAGATTACTATCATATTCTTCCCAATGGTGAGTCTTCTCTTGACTTATCATTATCTCCACTGTCTCTAATTGAGAATTATACTTCAAACAAACACCAAGATTATATAGGTAGTGCTCGTAAATATACTCAGCAAGTGGATGAGCACAACCCTGTCTTATGATGACACGAGGTTGTATGTCGTTAGACATCTTGTATGATAGTGGCAAACCACCCTTCCAACGTTGGGTACACCTTACCCTATTGGATTCACCAAATATAACTACTAAATGAACTTTTCTATACTGCTTCGGGAGAACATCCACAACTAGAGACCACCGTTCTATTTCTCCGTTACCCTCGCTCGACCCAGCTACACTCTTATTACCTGAAAGGAATTGTGAAGCAAAAGGGTGAGCACAACTAGCTCAGTAAAGAATATCATGACTAAAGATAATTAAATTATCAATAGTCTTCATCAATAATAAATCAGAGATTAGAACATATGGTAAATGATAAAAATTTCAACCATAGTTGCAGCGGAACGAGCAATCCATTAGAAGAGTCAAATAGACTATAAAGTCTATTATCTTCTCCATGTTAAAAATCCATCAACAATGTTTTATCCCTGTAACATCAATCAACAATTCTGGTCCACAATCATATGAATAATTCATAATCATAACTGTAGTTCTAAATTCCTCTTCTCATCCAGAACGAATATAATTTTTATCACCTATCTTTACCTGAAACATCAAAGATCATGGTTACACCAAATCACATTTCCTGTTCATAATCATACTAATAACTTCATCTTTGCACTACGGGCCAAAGATATTCATCAACAAGTCATCTTTGCACTACAGGCCAAAGATATTCGTCAACAGTTCATCTTTGCATTACTGGCCAAAGATATTCAACAGCAGGTCATCTTTGCACTACGGGCCAAAGATATTCATCAACAGACCATCTTTGCACTACAGACCAAAGATATTCATCTACAATTCATCTTTGCACTACAGGCCAAAGATATTCCTCAACAATTCATATTTGCACTACAGGCCAAATATATTCATATCTCAAAGAAATATATAATCATTTCAGAATTTATATACACCATAATTATAACCATGTTAATCAATTGATCTTTACACTTAAGCTAAAGATATTCAATTGTAAATTCAATGGTCATGATCATACCAGTCACAATTCATCTTTGCACTACAGGCCAAAGAGAACCCTAGTCATGATCATACCAATAATCTACCCATCTTTACACTCCAGTGAAAGAGAATTTCAACATCAAAGTTATAAAAATATTATATATAATAGTAAAATCAATATAATCAAAACATCTAGATTTAATCTCAAGAGTAATATTCATAAATCAACTATAATTTAGTTAGAAAAAGAAACCAATTTTGTCTTGAATAGTACCCATGAATAGTAATTCGTGAATAGTAATTCGTGAATAGTAACTCATGAATAGTAATCCCGACACAAAAAGGTAGAAATTCTACAATAAAATCCATACCAATATTTCGGTATAATGATATTGAAAGAATAACATTTCTTAAGCTTATAAACAATTTATTTAAATTGTTTACAATTTACTAATTAATGCATTTAATCATCATAAAATGCCAACTCTTAAGATTTCATCACCAATAACCAAAAACTCTCATCAAAAATCTGCATATACCTCATATAGGATTCTCAAGCCATAAAATCCTATTTTCCAATTTTCTTTCCTCACAAAACATATTTAATTCATTTACTCATAACTAGACCATTTTCATAAAAAATACCAAATCAGTTTCAAAAATATTTCTTTTCTGAAATTTAGCATAATATAGTCCCATAGTGAACATATATTTTTCTCAGAATTTTTAAAAGTCATTTACTATTTTTCATATGACCAAAATAGCCGAATATTTAGACATTTATCAAAAATTGTACTTTTGTCTAAAAATTCTAAAATTAACAGAGTATACTTCCATCATATACATGTACTCCCAATAAAAATTTCATCAATTTTGGAGTTAACCACAAGAAATTATAAGCAGTTACTTTTAAAATAGTCTTTTCTCATAAAATTCATAACTCTCAATCTATACATCCAAAAATCACCATTTTTGGACACAATCAATAAAACTCATCAAAATATCATTTCAAATTTTTCCAGAATTTTTGAAGTTTAGAAAAATTACGAAACTGAAAAACATAACAACCCTTAAAATCCCTTACTATCCCTTACTATCCCTTACCTCAAATGAGCAGTACTTCTGATCGGTATAAGGCTGAAGGAAACTTGCACTGATGAATAGCAACTCACCAAGTATCTAAATACTCACAAAATACACTCAATAATCTAGAGAGAGAAAGAGAGAAAGCTTATGTTTTTGGTGTGATTTTCAATTCTAACTTAGCCCTCTATTTATAGGAAAATTTTAGTAGGTTTGACCTGCAACCTGATGGCTTTACCTGCTACTATTCCCACCCACCACATTTAAAATATAATTCAGCACATTTCTTCACCAACCACAAGTGGGGCCCACCAATTCTAGAATTTTCCACCAAAATGATAAACTCCGAAAATTCAACAATTTCTGAACCAGTCATATCGTAAAATTCATAATAAATCATACGTTCATTTTTAACGGTTCAAAATTTGTGGACATATACTCAACTTATATATGTATAACATATCCAAAAATTACCACGATCCAACGGTCGGATTAAAAATTATAACCCCCGCAAAATATCTCAAAAACCCTGATTTTTAATACCTCCATTCCGACAAAAATACGGATAAAAACCTCAACATTAACTCCTTCATTTTTTTAACCACAAAAATATATCCCTCATTTATATCCACATAAAATAAATATTTCCTTATCATATGAATCAATAATTAATTATTCACAAATAATATTACAGAATCACATTTATGACAATCAGGCCGTTCCCAGGAAAGAGGGGGCTTTCCAATAAGAATTTCTCCTTACTGGCGCGCAATTAGATGACCAAACCTTTCCTTAGACAGAACTTTCTAGACATTGACAATAATGTTATCTCATAATATTATTCAAATAATATGAACTATTGATCTGATAAAGGAAAATATTGTGCAGCAACAATTATTGAAACAACAATAATATAAAATATCAACGCAACAATTATTGAATCAATAAAATAAAATATTGAACAGTAACTACTGTAATAATTATTGAGTAGTGCCTTCTTACGTAAGAATCAATAATTTCAAAAATACTGTGCAATACCGTGTGCTACTGTGCAATAACGCGTATTACTGTATTTTAACCACCGGGTATTTCAACAGTATTAACAGTAACAACTACGTCGTTATTTGTAAAAACTCAAATTTGTCGTTTTATCACCCGACAGTTATTCGTTATGGGGCCCACAAATAGCTGTGCCGTCGTACGAATATTCCCCGACAGAAAGAATATTCCACAACCAAACGAATATTCCCCGACAACAATGATTATTTTATAACCACTTGTGTATTTTGAAAAAAAATCATATATCACCCTTAACTTTAACATTTATCAATTTAACCATTTACTGAATAGTAATTATAAGAAAAATTGAATACTTTTATTTCATAAAATTCGGGGTCTTACAATGTATGCGATAGACCGCACAGACAGGTTATTCCAACAGAATAATAAATAATGGAACCAGGTCCGGCGTAAACGCACAGACATGATATTCCGACAGAATAATAAATAATGGAACCAGGTCCTGTGTAAAACACACAGACAGGATGTTCCAACAGAATAATAACAAGACGGAACCAGGTCCGGTGTAAAACACACAGACAAGATGTTCCAACAGAATAATAATAAAAACGGAACCAGGTCCGGTGTAAAACACACAGACAGGATGTTCCAACAGAATAATAGAAGAATGTCACCAAGTATAGGGTAGATCGCGTATACAGGTTATTCCAACAGAATAATAAGAAATGAAATAACAACAGTTCTCTTCATGAATAAGAAAGAATAACACCCCTTACCGTTTTAAAGAAGATCTGAAATAAGGAAGTAGTAGTAGAATATGTAAGACCCCAATTTTTATAAATAAAGATGAATTTTCTATAAATATCATTTTTGAATATTATGGAGTTAATTTGATATAATGTTATAGTTGTGGGTAATATTTATAAATTTTACAAAGTAAGCAAGTTGTTATAAAATATTCGTTTGGTCGGGGAATATTTTTTTTGTCGGGAAATATTCGTACGACGGCACAATCATTAGTGGACCCCACAACGGAATTATTGTCGGATTGAGAAAACGACAGAATTATCTTTCTATAAAAATAACGGCTGAGGTGTTACCGTTAAAACCGTTAAAACTGTTGAACTACTCGGTAGTAAAAGTACAGTAATACGCGTGGTTGCATAGTAGCACACGGTATTGATTATTGATGCTTACGTGAGAAGTCACTCAGCTATACTCAATTATTGCTACAGTAATTGCTGCATCATATCTCTTAAATTATTGTCATAGTATCATCTGTATAATATGTTATATTATTAAATCAATAATTGAGACGTTGTGGTAAGTTTGGTTATTTTATGGGGGGCCATATGTCATCATCTAAGAGTCTCTTCGTCAATAGTAATTACCGTCGTCAATAGTAATTACCGTCGTCAATAGTATTTACCTTGGTCAATAGTAATTACCTTCGTCAATAGTATTTACCTTGGTCAATAGTAATTACCTTCGTCAATAGTATTTACCTTGGTCAATAGTAATTACTTTCGTCAATAGTAGTTGTCCCTTCAATATTACCAAGAGTCATTTGACCCTTCGTTAAGACCAAGAGTCATTTGACCCTTCGTTAAGACCAAGAGCCACCCTCAGTTTTTCTATAAATAGAGGCCTAGGGCTTCATTATTTTTCACGAATTCATTCAAGCTATAGAGAGAGAAAGTATAGAGAGAATAAGAGAGAGAGAGACTAAAAGTATTCTGCTACACCACTTTTCTAATATCCAGTTCTTTTAAGGTAGGGAATATTATTTCTTTTATATTCATGAAGAGAACTTCTGTTATTCCATTCGTTATTATTCTGTTGGAATAACCAGTATACGCGGTCTACCCTATACTTGGTGACATTCTTCTATTATTCTGTTGGAACATCCTGTCTGTGTGTTTTACACCGAACCTGGTTCCGTTTATTATTCTGTTGGAACATCCTGTCTGTGTGTTTTACACCGGACCTGGTTCCGTTTTATTATTATTCTGTTGAAATATCCTGTCTGTGTGTTTTACACCGGACCTGGTTCCATTATTTATTATTCTGTCGGAATATCCTGTCTGTGCGTTTACGCCGGACCTGGTTCCATTATTTATTATTCTATTGGAATAACCTGTCTGTGCGGTCTATCGCATGCATGGTGATTTCTTTTGTTATTCCATTCTTTATTGTACTCAGTTGGTTAAGTTTTGACTTCTATACTCCATGAAATTTGTGGAATATCCTTGATAGTTGCGTTTCATCCAGTATCTTTTTAAGAAAATATTCTTCTAAGCATTCTTGAATTTTACTCCACAATGCAGTATCATGTTGACAATTTGGACATTCCTGGATAAATTAATTCTTGAACTTGTTTTATTGAATTCTTATATCATTGTCATCATCCTCATGTTTATAAAATGTTGAAAGTCATCTGTGGCCTGTATTGCATAGATGGACTTGGTATGATTATGACCAGGGATTATTCGGTATAATCATGACCGTAATGTTACAAATGATGTGGTAAAAGTCCTCATTGGCCCGTAGTGCATTGATGGACAGTTGTTGGCATGATCATGACCATTAATGAATACACGAATATCCTTGGCCGTAGTGCAGGGGTGATTCGATGATGTGGATTATTTTATTAAGCTGAGTCTCAGCGATTACAGTGTTGAAAAACTTTTTAAATCATAAAAGATAGTAGAGTTTATTTTCTACTTGACTCTTTTAATGAATTGCTTGTTCCGCTACAGTTAAACTTGATGTCTATTATATTTTATCAGTTTAACATTGTTGAAGGCTAATGATAATTTATTCTGCATTATCTTAGTCATAATATTTCTTACTGGGCTAGTTGAGCTCACCCTTTCTTTCACTGTTCTCTTCAGGAAATGAGAACGTAGCTGGGACAAGTCGGGGTACGGAGTGATGGTCCGAATGATAGTATTAGTTAGTAGTCCTCACTATTCTATGTAATGGTGTGTTAATAAATGTAATGAGGACTCCTTTTGAGTATGAATACTCTCTAGAAGATAATATTTGTATTCAAACTCACAGTTTATGTTTTGTCGTATTGTACACGACAGATGTAATAATCAGTTATATTTGTATTCTGTACTATGTATCTGACGACCCAAGATGGGTGATGTATACCTAATTTTGGGGGCGTCACAGAATAATTTTCTTCTCTCTCTCTATAGTTTCTCTCTATAGTTTCTCTATCTAGAGTTCAGTGAATTCGTAAGAAATAATGAAGGAATAAGCTGCTATTTATAGAAAAATATAATGCATAGTAACTAATCCATGAACGGTCCAGATTGATTACTTTAATCTGACGGTCCATATTTAAATAAAAATCTTTTAAATAAAATATAATATATTCTATTTATAGAATAGCTTTAATAAAGTATTCTGTTTTATATAAAAATATGTTTCTGTTTTATTACGTTAATAATACGAATAAAACAAAACGTCATTATCGCTAAATAATTCATATTATTAACTGACAATAATTGAATCAAACTGAGTGACTTTTCACATAAGCATTAATAATCAATACCGTGTGTTACTATGCAACCACACGTATTACTGTACTTTTACTACCGAGTAGTTCAACAGTAACAATGGTAAAACTTTCGCCGTTATTTTTAATAAAATATTTTTGTCATTTTCTCAATCCGACAATAATTTCGTTGTGGGGTCCACCAATGATTGTGTCGTTGTACGAATATTTCCTGTTAAAACGAATATTATATAACAACTTGCGTACTTTGTAAAATTTATAATTATTACCCACAACTATAACACTATATCAAATTAACTCCATAATATTCAAAAATGATATTTATAGAAAATTCGTCTTTATTTATAAAAGTTGGGGTCTTACAACCTCCCCTTCTTATGAAATTTTGCCCTCGAAATTAGGGTACGTACCTGGTATGTCGAAGAGGTAAGGATACCTTGATTTCATTTCAGATTATAACTCCTAAGTCATTTCCTCAACATCGTGGCTTCTCCACAAAACTTTGACTTGAGGTATAACCTTGGAGCGTAGAATATGTTCCTTCTTATCCAAGATTTGAACATGAACTTCTTCATACGTCAAATCCTCCGCTATTTCGTCTGGTTCTAACTCAATAATGTGGTTCGGGTCTTCCACATATTTGCGTAACATGGATATATGAAAAACGTTATGAACACGAGACATACTTGGCGGTAAAGCGAGTCTATAAGCCACAGTTCCTACTCGATCGAGGATTAAAAATGGACCGATGAATCGAGGATTGAGCTTTCCTCTCTTTCCAAATCTCGTAACTCCTTTCCATGGAGCAACACGTAAGAACACATGATCTCCTACATCAAATTCTACGTCCTTTCGATGAAGATCAGCATAACTCTTTTGTCGATCTTGTGAGGTTTTTATACGTTGTCGGATCGTTTGAATCTTTTCTGTAGTCATACGTACCAACTCCGGTCCCAACAACGTTGCTTCACCCACCTCATCCCAGCATACTGGAGAACAATATTTTCTTCCATACAATGCTTCGAATGGAGCCATGCCAATACTTGGTTGATAACTGTTGTTGTAGGAAAACTCCACCAATGGTAAGAATTTGTCCCAACTTCCCTTGAAGTCAAGGACACAGAGTCTTAATAAATCTTCTAGAGTTTGAATAGTCCTCTCTGATTGTCCATCCGTCTGAGGATGATATGCCGAACTATATCGTAAATCCGTGCCCATAGCTTTTTGTAAACTAACCCAAAATCGTGAAGTGAATCTTGGGTCTCGGTCAGAAACTATGGATACTGGCATACCATGCAGTCTTACAATCTCGTTTATGTACATACGAGCAAGACGTTCAAGTGTATAAGTTTCTCGTATCGGTAAGAAATGAGCAGACTTGGTCAATCTATCAACAATGACCCAATCGCATCAATACCTTGAGAAACCCTAGGAAGACCGGTAACGAAATCTATGGTAATGTGTTCCCACTTCCATTCTGGAATTTCAAGTGGTTGCAATAGACCTTTTGGTACTTGATGCTCCGCTTTGACTCGTTGACAAGTTAGACACATTGAGATAAACAGCGCTATCTCTCTCTTCATATTGCTCCACCAAAATGTATGACGAAGATCATGATACATTTTGGTACTTCCAGGATGGATTGCAAACGGTGTGTTGTGCGCCTCCATCATGATTTCATACTTTAAATCAGGGTTGTTAGGAACACAAAGTCTGCAGTTGACTCGAAGTATTCATTCTTCATCGATTCTTGCTTCCGGCATAGCACCTTCTTGCACTTTCTTCCTCATACGTATCAGCTCCAGGTCTGTAGCTTGAGCAGCTTTAACTTTATCGATTAAAGTCGGTTCTACTCGTATATTCGCCATCATCACATGGGTCCCTGGAGTCTTTAACTCTATCTTCAACATTTGCAAGTCACACAAAATGGGCCTTTGTGTTGACAATATTGCACTCGTACTTGCATATGATCTTCTACTCAATGCGTCAGCTACCACGTTCGCTTTTCCAGGATGGTATTGAGTGGTATGATCATAATCTTTCAACAGTTCAAGCCAACGTCGTTGTCGCATGTTGAGTTCCTTTTGAGTGAAGAAATATTTGAGGCTTTTATGATTCGTAAAGATCTCCACCTTCTCCCCATACAAGTAATGCCTCCAAATTTTAAGTGCAAAGACAACAGCTGCCAACTCTAGATCATGAGTAGGATAATTCCTCTCATATTCCTTGAGTTGTCTTGATGCATAGGCTATGACTTTTTCATGTTGCATGAGAACGCATCCCAACCCTTTGCTCGAAGCATCACTGTAGATGACAAATCCCTCCGAGCCAGATGGTATTGTTAGAACAGGTTCTGAAATGAGTCTCCTCTTGAGTTCTTGAAAACTCTTCTCACATTCTTTGCTCCAACCGAACTTTGTATCTTTCTGAGTCAGCTGAATTAATGGAGTAGCGATTCGAGAAAATCGTTCCACGAATCTCCGATAATAACCAGCTAAATCAAGAAAGCTACGTACTTCGGTCACTGATTTAGGTTGCTCCCAGCTTTGAATAGCTTCAATCTTTGCCGGGTCAACCGATATTCCATGACTTGATACTACGTGCCCAAGGAATGCTACCTTCTCCAACCAGAACTCGCATTTCTTTAACTTGGCATAAAGCTTGTATTCACGAAGCTTTTGGAGTACCAGCCTCAAGTGTTGCTCATGATCTTCACGACTTTTGGAATAAATAAGGATGTCATCAATAAAGACGACCGTAAAGTGATCCAAATATTCCTTGAATACCCGGTTCATCATATCCATGAAGGCAGCAGGAGCATTAGTCAATCCAAAGGACATGACTAGGAATTCATAATGCCCGTACCGAGTTCTAAAAGCCGTCTTTGGAATATCCTCAGTTCTAACCTTCAGCTGATGATATCCAGAACGAAGATCGATCTTTGAAAAGAATTATGCTCCTTGCAACTGGTCAAACAGGTCATCAATACGTGGCAATGGGTACCTGTTTTTGATGGTGACATGATTCAACTCCCGATAATCAATACAAAGTCGCATACTTCCATCTTTCTTCTTCACGAATAGAACAGGAGCTCCCCAAGGAGAAGTACTAGGACGAATAAAGCCAATGTCTAACAATTCCTGCAGTTGGATCTTTAACTCCTGAAGTTCAATAGGAGTCATTCGATATGGGGCTTTGAAAATGGATTTTATACCGGGTTCAAGGTCGATACAAAATTTAATTTCACGCTCTGGGGGTAGGCCAGGAAGTTCTTCAGGGAATACGTCAGGGAATTTATTAACAATAGAAATATCATTCAAAACTGACGTATTTTTGTTTAGATTCGTGACATGAGCTAAGAAAGCTTGACATCCGTTTTTCAATAAACGAATAGTTTTATGGCTTGAGATGACAGCGATTGATTTTAATGGTTTAGTTGCTTGAATTCGCATAATAGGTCGATTAGGAATATGAAAGCTAACAACCTTACGAAAACAATCAATTTTTACATGATGAGTAGTTAACCAATCAATCCCTAGAATCACGTCAAATGCAAGTATTTTTAATGATATCAGATCGACAGGTAATGTGTGGGTACCAACTTGAACCAAACAAGACTTATAAATCGTGGATGTAATGAAGGTTTCTCCCAATGGAGTTTCAACAGATAAATCAAAGTCTAATTTCTCTGGAGTCAAATTTAATCGATGAGCGCAAGTAGGAGAAATAAAAGAATGGATAGAACCGGTATCAAATAAAGTATAGACTTCGTTAGAGTTTATGATAAGCTTACCCGTGATGACCTCATTCGGGTTCCTTGCTTTCTGGGAGGTCACAACAAACGTTCTCCCTTTCACTACCGGTTTTGACTTTTTTGGGACGACCTTTGGTGTCTCCATCTTGGCTGAACTTATTTTTGGTAAACGACAAAATCGAGCTAAATGACATTCTCTTCCACAATTATAACATGCTTTAGACGGCATCGCGCAGTTTGGACTGATGTGCCCCTCCCCTCCGCATTTGAAACATATGATAGGTGGTCGTTCTCCTTCCTTAACAACGGGTGCTGGTGCTGACGTCTTTCTATCATTGTTGAATCTACTCTTCTTGAAATGACCATTCTTATTGTTTTGGCCCTGATTACCACCGAAGTGGTTACCATTTCTGGCCTGTTGATTCCCTCCATGCTTGTTGTCACCGCTTCGATGACTGCTCTCACTGGTATTATCATTTTGCCGACTGCTCTCTTTTGGTTGCGTTGACTCGTTATCGCGCTCCACTAACTGAGCCCTATTCACAACATCTGAATACAAACACAGTTTATGAGAAATAAGATGTTGACGTATCTCAGGTTTCAAACCTCGCAAAAACATTCGCGTTATTCGCTCTTCATTATACACCAAGTGGGACGCAAACCGGGATAACTCAGCAAATTTAGCCTCATACTGCGACACGGTCATATTATTATGCTCCAATTTGATGAACTCTACCTCCTTCATGTGACGAACACTTTCGGGAAAGTATTTGTCATTGAACAGCTCTTGAAACTTCTCCCAAGACATCTTCAGTGCGGCAGGTTGAGTACGCTTAATCGATTTCCACCAGTAATCTGCCTCTCCTCGCAACATAAAGGCGGCAAAGGGAACCTTTTGCTTCTCGAAGCATCCCAAGACATCAAATATCTTGGTAATCTGCTTTATCCATGTTTCCGCTATAAGTGGTTTTGGTTCTCCCTTAAACTCTGGTGGTCCCAGCTCCTTGAACTGTTTAGCGGTGACCGTCCGAGAGTTTTCAGTGTTTTCACCTATATTTTGGACAGGAGCCGCTCTCGCCTGCTGTTGCATGAACTGCATAAAGTTTCTGAACATTTCATCATTCATCATCTGGTCAGTGTTGTTGTTTGCATGAGGATTGTCACCTTCCTAATGCACATTATCCTGATTATTGATATGTGGTGAATCAACAATCGCTTGTGCTCCATTGCTATTCTCAACATTCTCAGATGTCATTTTCAGATACTGCCACAAAATAAAAGTTAATTGATATGCCATATATTATTCTTATATTCTGACCGACCAATTAAATACTATGCAAATAAACTTAGGTAGGTCATACTAGCGAAGGAATTCTCCGTCTCTCCCCTCCTAGTTCTATTCTCACATCTTAGCCAGGGATCATATCCCTAAGCTCTGATACCAACTGTGACGTCCCCAAAATTAGGTATACATCACCCATCTTGGGTCGTCAGATACAAAGTACAGAATACAAATACAACTTACTAATACAACTGTCGTGTACAATACGACAAAACATAAACTGCGAGTTTGAATACAAATATTATCTTTTAGAGAGTATTCATACTCAAAAGGAGTCCTCATTACATTTATTAACACACTATTACATAGAATAGTGAGGACTACTAACTAATACTCCCTCCGTCCCAAATTAATTGCTCAGTTTTGACTTTTTAAAGTAAAATTGACCATTTTTAAAATTAATCTTTTTACTATTTTTACTAAAATATAGGTGAAGAGATTATAACCAAAAGAAAGTATATACAATTTATTACTAATCCCAATTTTTAGAATTTTAGAAATATATTTATATATGCTTAATTATTAATTCTAAAAATAATCAATTTGACTTAAAAAAGTCAAAACTGAGCAATTAATATGGGACGGAGGGAGTACTATCATTCGAACCATCACTCTGTTCCTCGACTTGCCCCAGCTACGTTCTCATTTCCTGAAGAGAACAGTGAAAGAAAGGGTGAGCTCAACTAGCTCAGTAAGAAATATTATGACTAAGATAATGCAGAATAAATTATCATTAGCCTTCAACAGTGTTAAACTGATAAAATATAACGAACATCAAGTTTAACTGCAGCGGAACAAGCAATCCATTAAAAGAGTCAAGTAGAAAATAAAATCTACTATCTTCTATGATTTAAAAGGTTTTTCAACACTGTGATCGCTGTGACTCAGCTTAATAAAATAATCCACATCATCGAATCACCCCTGCACTACGGCCAAAGATATTCGTGTATTCATTAATGGTCATGATCATGCCAACAACTGTCCATCAATGCACTACGGGTCAATGAGGACTTTTACCACATCATTTGTAATATTACGGTCATGATTATACCGAATAATCCCTGGTCATAATCATACCAAGTCCATCTATGCACTACAGGCAACAGATGACTTTTAACATTTTATAAACATGAGGATGATGACAATGATATAAGAATTCAATAAAACAAGTTCAAGAATTAATTTATCTAAGAATTAACAACGTTCAAATTGTTAACATGATACTGCTTTGTGAAGTAAAATTTAAGAATGCTTAGAAGAATATTTTCATGAAAAGATACTGGATGAACCGCAATTATCAAGGATATTCCATAAATTTTATAGAGTATAGAAGTCAAAACTTAACCAACTGAGTATAATAAAGAATGGAATAACAAAAGAAATCACCATGCATGCGATAGACCGCACAGACAGGTTATTCCAACAGAATAATAAATAATGGAACCAGGTCCGGCGTAAACGCACAGACAGGATATTCCGACAGAATAATAAATAATAGAACCAGGTCCGGTGTAAAACACACAGACAGGATGTTCCAACAGAATAATAACAAGACGGAACCAGGTCCGGTGTCAAACACAGACAGGATGTTCCAACAGAATAATAGAAGAATGTCACCAAGTATAGGGTAGACCGCGCATACGGGTTATTCCAACAGAATAATAAGAAATGAAATAACAACAGTTCTGTAAGACCCCGAATTTTATGAAATAAAAGTATTCAATTTTTCTTATAATTACTATTCAGTAAATGGTTAAATTGATAAAAATTTAAAGTTATGGGTGAAATGTGAATTTTTTTTTCAAAATAAGCAAGTGGTTATAAAATAATCATTGTTGTCGGGGAATATTCGTTTAGTGGTGGAATATTCTTTCTGTCGGAGAATATTCGTACAACGGCGCAGCTATTTGTGGGCCCCATAACGAATAACTGTCGGGTGAAGAAAACGATAAATTTGAGTTTTTACAAATAACGGCGTAGTTGTTACCGTTAATACTGTTGGAATACCCGGTGGTTAAAATACAACAATACGCGTTATTGCACAGTAGCACACGGTATTGCATAGTATTTTTAAAATTATTGATTCTTACGTAAGAAGGCACTACTCAATAATTGTTACAGTAATTACTGTTCAATATTTTATTTTATTGATTCAATAATTGCTACGTTGAAATTTTATATTATTGTTGTTCAATAATTGTCACTACACAGTATTTTCCATTATCAGATCAATAATTCATATTATTTGAATAATATTATTAGATAACATTATTGGCAATGTCTAGAAAATTCTGTCTAAGGAGAGGTTTGGTCACCTAATTGCGCGCCAGTAAGGAAAAATTCTTATTGGAAAGCCCCATCTTTCCTGGGAACGGCCTGGTTGTCATAAATGTGATTCTGTAATATTATTTGTGAATAATTAATTATTGATTCATATGATAAGGAAATATTTATTTTATGTGGATATAAGTGAGGGATATATTTTTGTGGTTAAAAATAAAGAGTTAATGTTGAGGTGTTTTATCAGTATTTTTGTCAGAATGGAGGTATTAAAAATCAATCAGGGTTTTTAAGATAGTTTGTGAGGGTTATAATTTTTAATCCGACCGTTGGATCGTGGTAATATTTGGATATGTTATACATATATAAGTTGAGTATATGTCCATAAATTTTGAACCGTTAAAAATGAACGCATGATTTGTTATGAATTTTACGAGATGACTGGTTCAGAAATTGTTGAATTTTCGGAGTTAATCATTTTGGTGAAAAATTCTAGAATTGGTGGGCCCCACTCTTGGTTGGTGAAGAAATGTGCTGATATTTTTATTCAAATGTGGTGGATGGGAATAGTAACAGGTAAAGCCATCAGGTTACAGGTTAAGTCTGCTTCGGCATGCTAACATTTTCCTATAAATAGAGGGCTAAGTTAGAATTGAAAATCACACCAGAAACATAAGTTTTCTCTCTTTCTCTCTCTATATTATGAAGCATATTTTGTGAGTTTTTAGATACTTTGAGAGTTGTTATTCAGTGCAAGGTTCCTTCGTCTTTACATTCCGGTTAGAAATACTGCTCTTTTGAGGTAAGGGATTGTAAAGGATAGTAAGAGATTTTAAGGGTTGTTATGTTTTTCAGTTTCGTAATTTTTCTGACCTTCAAAAATTCTAAAAAAATTTTAATTGATATTTTGATGAGTTTTCTTGATTGTGTCCAAAAATGGTGATTTTTGGATGTATAGATTAAGAGTTATGAATTTTATGAAAAAAGACTATTTTAAAAGTAACCGCTTATAACTCCTTGTGGTTAATTTTAAAATTGATAAAATTTTTATTGGGAGTACATGTATATGATAGGAGTATACTCTGTGAATTTCAGAATTTTTAGATAAAAGTACAATTTTTGATAAATGTCTAAATATTCTGCTGTTTTGGCCATATAAAAAATAGTAAATGACTTTTAAAAATTCTGAGAAAAATATATGTTCACTATGGGACTATATTATGCTAAATCCCAGAAAAGAAATATTTTTGGAATTAATTTCGTATTTTTAATAAAAATGGTCTAGTTATGAGTAAATTAATTAAATATGTTTTGTGAAGAAAGAAAATTAGAAAATAGGATTTTATGGCTTGAGAATCCTATATGAGGTATATGCAGATTTTTTATGAGGGTTTTTGGTTATTGGTGATGAAATCTTATGAGTTTGGCATTTTAGGATGATTAAATGCATTATTTAGTAAAGTGTAAACAATTAAAATAAATTGTTTATAAGCTTAAGAAATATTATTCTTTCAATATCATTATACCGAAATATTGGTATGTATTTTATTGTGGAATTTTTACCTTTTTGTGTCGAGTTACTATTCACGAGTTACTATTCATGAGTTACTATTCATAAATTACTATTCACAGAAAAATTGTTTTTTTTTTCTGACTAAATTATCTTTGATTTATGATTCTTGCTCTTAAAAATAAATGTAGTTGTTGATAATATTATTTTTATTATCATATATAATATTTTTATAATCCTGATGTTGAATTTCTCTTTTACTTGAGTGTAAAGATGGGTAAATTATTGGTATGATCGTGACTGAGGAATATCTTTGGCATGTAGTGCAAAGATGAATTGTTAACTGGTATGATTATGACCATTGAATTTATAATTGAATATCTTTAGCTTAAGTGTAAAGATGAATTGATTAACATGGTTATAATTATTGTTTATATAAATTCTGAAATGATTATATATTTCTTTGAGATATTAATATATTTGGCATGTAGGTAAAATATGAACTGTTGATGAATATATTTCGTATGTAGTGTAAATATGAATTGTTGATGAATATTTTTGGCCCGTAGTGTAAAGATGATTTGTGGTTGAATATCTTTGGCCCGTAGTGCAAATATGACCTGTTGTTGAATATCTTTGGCCAGTAGTGCAAAGATGAATTGGTGATGAATATCTTTGGCCGTAGTGCGAAGATGGATTTATTAGCATGATTATGAACAGGAATTGTGATTTGGTATAACCATGATTTTTGATGTTTCAGGTAAAGACAGGTGATGAAAATATTCTTCGTCCTTGGTGCGAAGAAAAATTTAGAATCACAATTATGATTATGAGTTATTCATATGATTGTGGAAAGGAACTGTTGAGTGATGTTACAGGGATAAAATATTGTTGGTGGATTTTTAACATGGAGAAGATAATAGACTTTATAGTCTATTTGATTCTTCTAATGGATTGCTCGTTCCGCTGCAACTATGGTTGAAATTTTTATCATCTACCATATGTTCTAAATCTCTGATTTATTACTGTTGAAGGCGATTGATAATTTATTTATCTTTAGTCATGATATTCTTTACTAGGCTAGTTGTGCTCACCCTTTTGTTTCACAATTCCTTTCAGGTAATAAGAGTGTAGCTGGGTCGAGCGGGGGTAACAGGGGAATAGAACGGTGGCCGTCATTTAGTAGTTATATTTGGTGAATCATCTAGGGTGAGGCGAACCCAACGTTGGAAGGGTGTTTTGTCACTATCATACAAGATGTCTAATGACATACAACTTCGTGTCATCATAAGACAGGGTTGTTGTAAGACCCCGAATTTTATGAAATAAAAGTATTCAATTTTTCTATTCAGTAAATGGTTAAATTGATAAAATTTTAAAGTTATGGGTGAAATATGAATTTTTTTTTCAAAATAAGCAAGTGGTTATAAAATAATCATTGTTGTCGGGGAATATTCGTTTGGTCGTGGAATATTCTTTCTGTCGGAGAATATTCGTACGACGACGCAGCTATTTGTGGGCCCCATAACGAATAATTGTCGGGTGAAGGAAAACAACAAATTTGAGTTTTTACAAATAACGGCGTAGTTGTTACCGTTAACACTGTTGGAATACCCAGTGGTTAAAATACTATAACGCCCCCAAAATAGGTCCATTCCATCCAACCTATTCTGAGTCGCCAAATACATGGTACAGAAAACAACTACAACTTTATTACAACAATTATCGTGCAAAATACAGCAACACATATGCTGTGAGTTTGGATACAAATATATACCAAATGTGACTCATGTTCCAACCGTGGACAGCACCTCACAATAACACCTTACATAAAGGTATAGTCAAAAACTATTTTAGAAATTAGAATCTTTGGGAAGTGCTCAAGGAAACCTTCGTACATGGGAGGCCACGCGTCTAGGTTGTGATAGATATCATATAGCACAGAATTATCCTTGGTTGACCCAATATACCCCAAAGAAAAACGAGAAGATTACTATCATATTCTTCCCAATGGTGAGTCTTCTCTTGACTTATCATTATCTCCACTGTCTCTAATTGAGAATTATACTTCAAACAAACACCAAGATTATATAGGTAGTGCTCGTAAATATACTCAGCAAGTGGATGAGCACAACCCTGTCTTATGATGACACGAGGTTGTATGTCGTTAGACATCTTGTATGATAGTGGCAAACCACCCTTCCAACGTTGGGTACACCTTACCCTATTGGATTCACCAAATATAACTACTAAATGAACTTTTCTATACTGCTTCGGGAGAACATCCACAGCTAGAGACCACCGTTCTATTTCCCCGTTACCCTCGCTCGACCCAGCTACACTCTTATTACCTGAAAGGAATTGTGAAGCAAAAGGGTGAGCACCACTAGCTCAGTAAAGAATATCATGACTAAAGATAATTAAATTATCAATAGCCTTCATCAATAATAAATCAGAGATTTAGAACATATGGTAAATGATAAAAATTTCAACCATAGTTGCAGCGGAACGAGCAATCCATTAGAAGAGTCAAATGGACTATAAAGTCTATTATCTTCTCCATGTTAAAAATCTATCAACAATGTTTTATCCCTGTAACATCAATCAACAATTCTGGTCCACAATCATATGAATAACTCATAATCATAACTGTAGTTCTAAATTCCTCTTCTCATCCAGGACCAAGATAATTTTCATCACCTATCTTTACCTGAAATATCAAAGATCATGGTTACACCAAATCACATTTCCTGTTCATAATCATACTAATAACTTCATCTTTGCACTACGGCCAAAGATATTCATTTGTATCACCAGTTGGTCATGTTTATCTTAACATCTGTTCATCTTTGCACTACTGGCCAAAGATATTCAACAACATGTCATCTTTGCACTACGGGCCAAAGATATTCATCAACAATTCATCTTTGCACTACAGGCCAAAGATATTCATCAATATTTCATCTTTGCACTACAGGTCAAAGATATTAATATCTCAAAGAAATATATAATCATTTCAGAATTTATATAAATAATAATTATAACCATGTTGATCAATTCCCCTTTGCACTTAAGCTAAAGATATTCACTTATAAATTCAATGGTCATGATCATCCCAGTCACAATTCAACTTTGCACTACAGGCCAAAGATATTCAACAACAGTTCATCTTTGCACTACAGGCCAAAGATATTCATCAACAGGCCATCTTTACACTACATGCCAAAGATATTCATCAACAATTCATATTTGCACTACAGGCCAAATATATTCATATCTCAAAGAAATATATAATCATTTCAGAATTTATATAAACAATAATTATAACCATGTTGATCAATTCACCTTTGCACTTAAGCTTAAGATATTCAATTATAAATTCAATGGTCATGATCATACCAGTCACAATTCAACTTTGCACTACAGGCCAAATAGAACCCTAGTCATGATCATACCAATAAGCTACCCATCTTTACACTCCAGTGAAAGAGAATTTCAACATCAGGGTTATAAAAATGTTATATATGATGATAAAAATAATATGATCAACATATAGTTTTAATCTCAAGAGTAATATTCGTAACTCATGAATAGTAACCCCGACACAAAAGATAAAAATAATAAAATTCATACCAATATTTTGGTATAATGATATTGAAAGAATAACATTACTTAAATTTATAAACAATTTATTTTAATTGTTTACACTTTACTAATTAATGCATTTAATCATCATAAAATGCCAACTCTTACAATTTCATCATCAATAACCAAAACCCTCATCAAAAATCTGCATATACCTCAATTAGGATTCTCAAGCCATAAAATCCTATTTTCCAATTTTCTTTCTTCACAAAACATATTTAATTCATTTACTCATAACTAGACCATTTTCATGAAAAATACCAAATCAGTTCCAAAAATATTTCTTTTCTGGGATTTAGCATAATATAGTCCCATAGTGAACATATATTTTTCTCAGAATTTTTAAAAGTTATTTACTATTTTTCATATGGCCAAAATAGCCGAATATTTAGACATTTATCAAAAATTATACTTTTGTCTAAAAATTCTGAAATTTACAGAGTATACTTCTATCATATACATGTACTCCCAATAAAAATTTCATCAATTTTGGAGTTAACCACAAGGAATTATAAGCGGTTACTTTTAAAAATAGTCTTTTCTCATAAAATTCATAACTCTCAATCTATACATCCAAAAATCACCTTTTTGGACACAATCAAGAAAACTCATCAAAATATCATTTCAAATTTTTCCGGAATTTTTGAAGGTCAGAAAAATTACGAAACTGAAAATCATAACATCCCTTAAAATTCCTTACTATCCCTTACTATCCCTTACCTCAAAGAGCAGCACTTCAGATTGGATATCAGATATGACGCTGAAGGAAACTCGCACTGATGAATAGCAACTCACCAAGTATCTAAATACTCACAAAATACACTCAATAATCTAGAAAGAGAAAAAGAGAAAGCTTATGTTTCTGGTGTGATTTTCAATTCTAACTTAGCCCTCTATTTATAGGAAAATTTTGGTAGGTTTGACCTGCAACCTGATGGCTTTACCTGCTACTATTTCCACCCACCACATTTGAAATATAATTTAGCACATTTCTTCACCAACCACAAGTGGGGCCCACCAATTCTAGAATTTTCCACCAAAATGATAAACTCCGAAAATTCAACAATTTCTGAACCAGTCATCTCGTAAAATTCATAATAAATCATACGTTCATTTTTAACGGTTCAAAATTTGTGGGCATATACTCAACTTATATATGTATAACATATCCAAAAATCACAACGATCCAACGGTCGGATTAAAAATTATAACCCCCGTAAAATATCTCAAAAACCCTAATTTGATTTTCAATACCTCCGTTCCGACAAAAATACAGATAAAACACCTCAACATTAACTCCTTCATTTTTAACCACAAATATATCCCTCATTTATATCCACATCAAATAAATATTTTCTTATCATATGAATCAATAATTAATTATTCACAAATAATATTACAGAATCACATTTATGACAACCAGGCCGTTCCTAGGAAAGAGGGGGCTTTCCAATAAGAATTTCTCCTTACTGGCGCGCAATTAGGTGACCAAACCTCTCCTTAGACAGAACTTTCTAGACATTGCCAATAATGTTATCTAATAATATTATTCAAATAATATGAATTATTGATCTGATAATAGAAAATACTGTGCAGCAACAATTATTGAAACAACAATAATATAAAATATCAACGCAGCAATTATTGAATCAATAAATTAAAATATTGAACAGTAATTACTGTAACAATTATTGAGTAGTGCCTTCTTACGTAAGAATCAATAATTTCAAAAATACTATGCAATACCGTGTGCTACTGTGCAATAACGCGTATTACTGTATTTTAACCACCGGGTATTCCAACAGTGTTAACGATAACAACTACGCCGTTATTTGTAAAAACTCAAATTTGTCGTTTTCCTTCACACGACAGTTATTCGTTATGGGTCCACAAATAGCTGCGCCGTCGTACGAATATTCTCCGACAGAAAGAATATTCCACGACCAAACGAATATTTCCCGACAACAATGATTATTTTATAACCACTTGCTTATTTTGAAAAAAAAATCATATTTCACTCATAACTTTAAACTTTTATCAATTTAACCATTTACTGAATAGTAATTATAAGAAAAATTAAATACTTTTATTTCATAAAATTCGGGGTCTTACAAATACAGTAATACGCGTTATTGCACAGTAGCACACGGTATTGCACAGTATTTTTGAAATTATTGATTCTTACGTAAGAAGACACTACTCAATAATTGTTACAGTAGTTACTGTTCAATATTTTATTTTATTGATTAAATAATTGTTGCGTTGATATTTTATATTATTGTTGTTTCAATAATTGTTGCTGCACAGTATTTTCCTTTATCAGATCAATAATTCATATTATTTGAATAGTATTATTAGATAGCATTATTGGCAATGTCTAGAAAGTTCTGTCTAAGGAGAGGTTTGGTCATCTAATTGCGCGCTAGTAAGGAGAAATACTTATTGGAAAGCCCCCTCTTTCCTGGGAACGGTCTGGTTGTCATAAATGTGATTCTGTAATATTATTTGTGAATAATTAATTATTGATTCATATGATAAAGAAATATTTATATTATGTGGATATAAATGAGGGATATATTTTTGTGGTTAAAAATGAATGAGTTAATGTTGAGATTTTTATCAGTATTTTGTCGGAATGGAGGTATTAAAAATCAGGGTTTTTGAGATATTTTGCGGGGTTTATAATTTTAATCCGACCGTTGGATCGTGGCAATTTTTAGATATGTTATACATATATAAGTTGAGTATATGCCCACAAATTTTGAACCGTTAAAAATGAACGTATGATTTATTATGAATTTTACGAGATGACTGGTTCAGAAATTGTTGAATTTTCGGAGTTTATCATTTTGGTGGAAAATTCTAGAATTGGTGGGCCCCACTTGTGGTTGGTGAAGAAATGTGCTGAATTATATTTCAAATGTGGTGGGTGGTAGTAGTAGCAGGTAAAGTGTAAGACCCCAAATTTTATGAAATAAAAGTATTCAATTTTTCTTATAATTACTATTCAGTAAATGGTTAAATTGATAAAAGTTTAAAGTTATGAGTGAAATATGATTTTTTTTCAAAATAAGCAAGTGGTTATAAAATAATCATTGTTGTCGGGGAATATTCGTTTGGTCGTGGAATATTCTTTCTGTCGGGGAATATTCGTACGACGGCGCAGCTATTTGTGGGCCCCATAACAGAATAACTGTCGGGTGAAGAAAACGACAAAAATTGAGTTTTTATAATTAACGGCGTAGTTGTTACCGTTAACACTGTTGGAATACCCGGTGGTTAAAATACAGTAATACGCGTTATTGCACAGTAGCACACGGTATTGCACAGTATTTTTGAAATTATTGATTCTTACGTAAGAAGGCACTACTCAATAATTGTTACAGTAATTACTGTTCAATATTTTATTTTATTGATTCAATAATTGCTGCGTTGATATTTTATATTATTGTTGTTTCAATAATTGTTGCTGCACAGTATTTTCTATTATCAGATCAATAATTCATATTATTTAAATAATATTATTAGATAGCATTATTGGCAATGACTAGAAAGTTCTGTCTAAGGAGAGGTTTGGTCATCTAATTGCGCGCTAGTAAGGAGAAATCCTTATTGGAAAGCCCCCTCTTTCCTGGGAACGGCCTGGTTGTCATAAATGTGATTCTGTAATATTATTTGTGAATAATTAATTATTGATTCATATGATAAGGAAATATTTATTTTATGTGGATATAAACGAGGGATATATTTTTGTGGTTAAAAATGAAGGAGTTAATGTTGAGATTTTTATCCGTATTTTTGTCGGAATGGAGGTATTAAAAATCAGGGTTTTTTGAGAAATATTGCGGGTGTTATAATTTTTAATCCGACCGTTGGATCGTGGTAATATTTGGATATGTTATACATATATAAGTTGAGTATATGTCCACAAATTTTGAACCGTTAAAAATGAACGTATGATTTATTATGAATTTTACGAGATGACTAGCTCAGAAATTGTTGAATTTTCGGAGTTTATCATTTTGGTGAAAAATTCTAGAATTGGTGGGCCCCACTTGTGGTTGGTGAAGAAATGTGCTGAATTATATTTCAAATGTGGTAGGTGGAAATAGTAGCAGGTAAAGCCATCAGGTTGCAGGTCAAACCTACCAAAATTTTCCTATAAATAGAGGGCTAAGTTAGAATTGAAAATCACACCAGAAACATAAGCTTTCTCTCTTTCTCTCTCTAGATTATTGAGTGTATTTTGTGAGTATTTAGATACTTGGTGAGTTACTATTCATCAGTGCAAGTTTTCTTCAGCATCATATCCGATATCCAGTCAGAATTCTGCTCTTTTGAGGTAAGGGATAGTAAGGGATAGTAATGGATTTTAAGGGTTGTTATGATTTTCAGTTTCGTAATTTTTCTGATCTTCAAAAATTCTGGAAAAATTTGAAATGATATTTTGATGAGTTTTCTTGATTGTGTCCAAAAATGGTGATTTTTGGATGTATAGATTGAGAGTTGTGAATTTTATGAGAAAAGACTATTTTAAAAGTAACAGCTTATAATTCCTTGTGGTTAACTCCAAAATTGATGAAATTTTTATTGGGAGTACATGTATATGATAGAAGTATACTCTGTAAATTTCAGAATTTTTAGACAAAAGTACAATTTTTGATAAATGTCCAAATATTCAGCTATTTTGGTCATATGAAAAATAGTAAATGACTTTTAAAAATTCTGAGAAAAATATATGTTCACTATGGGACTATATTATGCTAAATTTCAGAAAAGAAATATTTTTGGAACGGATTTGGTATTTTTCATGAAAATAGTCTAGTTATGAGAAAATGAATTAAATATGTTATGTGAAGTAAGAAAATTGGAAAATAGGATTTTATGGCTTGAGAATCCTATATGAGGTATATGCAGATTTTTGATGAGGGTTTTGGCTATTGATGATGAAATCTTAAGAGTTGACATTTTATGATGATTAAATGCATTAATTAGTAAAGTGTAAACAATTTAAATAAATTGTTTATAAGCTTAAGAAATGTTATTCTTTCAATATCATTATACCGAAGTATTGGTATGAATTTTATTGTGGAATTTCTACCTTTTTGAGTCGGTATTACTATTCACGAGTTACTATTCACGAGTTACTATTCACGAGTTACTATTCACGACAAAATTGGTTTCTTTTACTAACCAAATTATAGTTGATTTATGAATATTACTCTTGAGATTAAATCTATATGTTGATTATATTGATTTTATTATCATATATAACATTTTTATAACCCTGATGTTGAATTTCTCTTTCACTGGAGTGTAAAGATGGGTAGATTATTGGTATGATCATGACTAGGGTTCTCTTTGGCCTGTAGTGCAAAGTTGAATTGTGACTGGTATGATCATGACCATTGAATTTACAATTGAATATCTTTAGCTTAAGTGTAAAGATGAATTGATTAACATGGTTATAATTATGGTGTATATAAATTCTGAAATGATTATATATTTCTTTGAGATATGAATATATTTGGCCTGTAGTGCAAATATTAATTGTTGAGGAATATCTTTGGCCTGTAGTGCAAAGATGAATTGTAGATGAATATCTTTGGCCAGTAATGCAAAGATGAACTGTTGATGAATATCTTTGGCCTGTAGTGCAAAGATGACTTGTTGATGAATATCTTTGGCCCGTAGTGCAAAGATGAAGTTATTAGTATGATTATGAACAGGAACTGTGATTTGGTATAACCATGATGTTTGATGTTTCAGGTGATGAAAATTATCTTCGTCCTAGATGAGAAGAGGAATTTAGAACTACAGTTATGATTATGAGTTATTCATATGATTGTGGACCAGAATTGTTGATTGATGTTACAGGGATAAAATATTGTTGGTGGATTTTTAACGTGAAGAAAATAATAGACTTTATAGTCTATTTGACTCTTCTAATGGATTGCTCGTTCCGCTGCAACTATGGTTGAAATTTTTATCATTTACCATATGTTCTAAATCTCTGATTTATTATTGATGAAGGCTATTGATAATTTAATTATCTTTAGTCATGATATTCTTTACTGAGCTAGTTGTGCTCACCCTTTTGCTTCACAATTCCTTTCAGGTAATAAGAGTGTAGCTGGGTCGAGCGAGGGTAACGGGGAAATAGAACGGTGGTCTCTAGCTGTGGATGTTCTCCCGAAGCAGTATAGAAAAGTTCATTTAGTAGTTATATTTGGTGAATCCAATAGGGTAAGGTGTACCCAACGTTGGAAGGGTGGTTTGCCACTATCATACAAGATGTCTAACGACATACAACCTCGTGTCATCATAAGACAGGGATGTGCTCATCCACTTGGTGGGTATATATACGAGCACTACCTATATAATCTTGGTGTTTGTTTAAAGTATAATTCTCAATTAGAGACAGTAGAGATAATGATATGTCAAGAGAAGACTCACCATTGGGAAGAATATGATAGTAATCTTCTCGTTTTTCTTTGGGGTCTATTGGGTCAACCAAGGATAATTCTGTGGCCATATGATATCTATCATAACCTAGACGCGTGGCCTCCCATGTACGAAGGTTTCCTTGAGCACTTCCCAAAGATTCTAATTTCTAAAACAGTTTTTGACTATACCTTTATGTAAGGTGTTATTGTGAGGTGATGTCCACGGTTGGAACATGAGTCACATTTGGTATATATTTGTATCCAAACTCACAGCATATGTGTTGTTGTATTTTGCACGACAATTGTTGTAATAAAGTTATAGTTGTTTTCTGTACCATGTATTTGGCGACTCAGAATAGGTTGGATGGAATGGATCTATTTTGGGGTTGTTACATAAAGCCATCAGGTTGCAGGTCAAACCTACCAAAATTTTCCTATAAATAGAGGGCTAAGTTAGAATTGAAAATCACACCTGAATCATAAGCTTTCTCTCTTTCTCTCTCTAGATTATTGAGTGTATTTTGTGAGTATTTAGATACTTGGTGAGTTTCTATTCATCAGTGCAAGTTTCCTTCAGCCTTATACCGATCAGAAGTACTGCTCTTTTGAGGTAAGGGATAGTAAGGGATAGTAAGGGATTTTAAGAGTTGTTATGTTTTTCAGTTTCGTAATTTTTCTGAACTTCAAAAATTCTGGAAAAATTTGAAATGATATTTTGATGAGTTTTATTGATTGTGTCCAAAAATGGTGATTTTTGGATGTATAGATTGAGAGTTATGAATTTTATGAGAAAAGACTATTTTAAAAGTAACTGCTTATAATTCCTTGTGGTTAACTCCAAAATTGATAAAATTTTTATTGGGAGTACATGTATATGATAGAAGTATACTCTGTAAATTTCATAATTTTTAGACAAAAGTATAATTTTTGATAAATGTCTAAATATTCGGCTATTTTGGCCATATGAAAAATAGTAAATGACTTTTAAAAATTCTGAGAAAAATATATGTTCACTATGGGACTATATTATGTAAAATTTCAGAAAAGATATATTTTTAGAACGGATTTGGAAAATATGTTATGTGAAGTAAGAAAATTGGAAAATAGGATTTTATGGCTTGAGAATCCTATATATGAGGTATATGCAGATTTTTGATGAGGGTTTTGGTTATTGATGATGAAATCTTAAGAGTTGGCATTTTATGATGATTAAATGCATTAATTAGTAAAGTGTAAACAATTTAAATAAATTATTTATAAGCTTAAGAAATGTTATTCTTTCAATATCATTATACCGAAGTATTGGTATGAATTTTATTGTGGAATTTCTACCTTTTTGAGTCGGTGTTACTATTCACGAGTTACTATTCATGAGTTACTATTCACGAGTTACTATTCACGACAAAATTGGTTTCTTTTACTAACCAAATTATAGTTGATTTATGAATATTACTCTTGAGATTAAATCTATATGTTGATCATATTGATTTTATTATCATATATAACATTTTTATAACCCTGATGCTAAATTTCTCTTTCACTGGAGTGTAAAGATGGGTAGATTATTGGTATGATCATGACTAGGGTTCTCTTTGGCCTGTAGTGCAAAGTTGAATTGTGACTGGTATGATCATGACCATTTAATTTACAATTGAATATCTTTAGCTTAAGTGTAAAGATGAATTGATTAATATGGTTATAATTATGGTGTATATAAATTCTGAAATAATTATATATTTCTTTGAGATATGAATATATTTGGCCTGTAGTGCAAATATGAATTGTTGAGGAATATCTTTGGCCTGTAGTGCAAAGATGAATTGTTGATGAATATCTTTGGCCAGTAATGCAAAGATGAACTGTGGATGAATATCTTTGGCCTGTAGTGCAAAGATGACTTGTTGATGAATATCTTTGGCCCGTAGTGCAAAGATGAAGTTATTAGTATGATTATGAACAGGAACTGTGATTTGGTATAACCATGATATTTGATGTTTCAGGTGATGAAAATTATCTTCGTCCTAGATGAGAAGAGGAATTTAGAACTACAGTTATGATTATGAGTTATTCATATGATTGTGGACCAGAATTGTTGATTGATGTTACAGGGATAAAACATTGTTGGTGGATTTTTAACATGGAGAAAATAATAGACTTTATAGTCTATTTGACTCTTCTAATGGATTGCTCGTTCCGCTGCAACTATGGTTGAAATTTTTATCATTTACCATATGTTCTAAATCTCTGATTTATTATTGATGAAGGCTATTGATAATTTAATTATCTTTAGTCATGATATTCTTTACTGAGCTAGTTGTGCTCACCCTTTTGCTTCACAATTCCTTTCAGGTAATAAGAGTGTAGCTGGGTCGAGCGAGGGTAACGGGGAAATAGAACGGTGGTCTCTAGCTGTGGATGTTCTCCCGAAGCAGTATAGAAAAGTTCATTTAGTAGTTATATTTGGTGAATCCAATAGGGTGAGGCGAACCTAACGTTGGAAGGGTGTTTTGCCACTGTCATACAAGATGTCTAATGACATACAACCTCGTGTCATCATAAGACAGGGTTGTGCTCATCCACTTGCTGAGTATATCTATGGGCACTACCTATATAATCTTGGTGTTTGTTTGAAGTATAATTCTCAATTAGAGACAGTGGAGATAATGATAAGTCAAGAGAAGACTCACCATTGGGAAGAATATGATAGTAATCTTCTCGTTTTTCTTTGGGGTCTATTGGGTAAACCAAGGATAATTCTGTGGCCATATGATATCTATCACAACCTAGAAGCATGGCCTCCCATGTACGAAGGTTTCCTTAAGCACTTCCCAAAGATTCTAATTTCCAAAACAGTTTTTGACTATACCTTTATGTAAGGTGTCATTGTGAGGTGATGTCCACGGTTGGAACATGAGTCACATTTGGTATATATTTGTATCCAAACTCACAGCATATGTGTTGTTGTATTTTGCACGACAATTGTTGTAATAAAGTTGTAGTTATTTTCTGTACCATGTATTTGGCGACTCAAAATGGGTTGGATGGAATGGACCTATTTTGGGGTTGTCACAGGTGGTATCAGAGCTTGGGGATATGATCTCTGGCGGAGATCGGGAAATATAACTAGGAGGGGAGAGATGAGTAAATCCTTCGCTAGTGTGTCCTACCTAAGCTTATTTGTTGGTCAGTCATAATATCGAGATATTATGTGATATGTTAATTTGTTAAATTAACCTTTGTTTTGAAGCTGTATTCTAGAAAGATATCTGAAATACAGGAGATGAGCAATGGAGAAATCATGATGATAAGGAAGATGGAATCTGAAATGAAAGCAAGGTATTCTCAACTCTTTGAAATACCAGGTACGTAAATTTCGGGGACGAAATTTCATAAGGAGGGGAGATTGTAAGACCCCGAATTTTATGAAATAAAAGTATTCAATTTTTCTATTCAGTAAATGGTTAAATTGATAAAATTTTAAAGTTATGGGTGAAATATTAATTTTTTTTTCAAAATAAGCAAGTGGTTATAAAATAATCATTGTTGTCGGGGAATATTCGTTTGGTCGTGGAATATTCTTTCTGTCGGAGAATATTCGTACGACGGCGCAGCTATTTGTGGGCCCCATAACGAATAACTGTCGGGTGAAGGAAAACGACAAATTTGAGTTTTTACAAATAACGGCGTAGTTGTTACCGTTAACACTGTTGGAATACCCAGTGGTTAAAATACAGTAATACGCGTTATTGCACAGTAGCACACGGTATTGCACATTATTTTTGAAATTATTGATTCTTACGTAAGAAGGCACTACTCAATAATTGTTACAGTAGTTACTGTTCAATATTTTATTTTATTGATTCAATAATTGTTGCGTTGATATTTTATATTATTGTTGTTTCAATAATTGTTGCTGCACAGTATTTTCCTTTATCAGATCAATAATTCATATTATTTGAATAGTATTATTAGATAGCATTATTGACAATGTCTAGAAAGTTCTGTCTAAGGAGAGGTTTGGTCATCTAATTGCGCGCTAGTAAGGAGAAATCCTTATTGGAAAGCCCCCTCTTTCCTGGGAACGGCCTGGTTGTCATAAATGTGATTCTGTAATATTATTTGTGAATAATTAATTATTGATTCATATGATAAAGAAATATTTATATTATGTGGATATAAATGAGGGATATATTTTTGTGGTTAAAAATGAAGGAGTTAATGTTGAGATTTTTATCAGTATTTTTGTCGGAATGGAGGTATTTAAAATCAGGGTTTTTGAGATATTTTGCGGGGGTTATAATTTTTAATCCGACCGTTGGATCGTGGCAATTTTTGGATATGTTATACATATATAAGTTAAGTATATGCCCACAAATTTTGAACCGTTAAAAATGAACGTATGATTTATTATGAATTTTACGAGATGACTAGTTCAGAAATTGTTGAATTTTCGGAGTTTATCATTTTGTTGGAAAATTCTAGAATTGGTGGGCCCCACTTGTGGTTGGTGAAGAAATGTGCTGAATTATATTTCAAATGTGGTGGGTGGGAATAGTAGCAGGTAAAGCCATCAGGTTGCAGGTCAAACCTACCAAAATTTTCCTATAAATAGAGGGCTAAGTTAGAATTGAAAATCACACCTGAATCATAAGCTTTCTCTCTTTCTCTCTCTAGATTATTGAGTGTATTTTGTGAGTATTTAGATACTTGGTGAGTTTTTATTCATCAGTGCAAGTTTCCTTCAGCCTTATACCGATCAGAAGTACTGCTCTTTTGAGGTAAGGGATAGTAAGGGATAGTAAGGGATTTTAAGAGTTGTTATGTTTTTCAGTTTCGTAATTTTTCTGAACTTCAAAAATTCTGGAAAAATTTGAAATGATATTTTGATGAGTTTTATTGATTGTGTCCAAAAATGGTGATTTTTGGATGTATAGATTGAGAGTTATGAATTTTATGAGAAAAGACTATTTTAAAAGTAACTGCTTATAATTCCTTGTGGTTAACTCCAAAATTGATGAAATTTTTATTGGGAGTACATGTATATGATAGAAGTATACTCTGTAAATTTCAGAATTTTTAGACAAAAGTATAATTTTTGATAAATGTCTAAATATTCGGCTATTTTGGCCATATGAAAAATAGTAAATGACTTTTAAAAATTCTGAGAAAAATATATGTTCACTATGGGACTATATTATGCTAAATTTCAGAAAAGAAATATTTTTGGAACGGATTTGGTATTTTTCATGAAAATAGTCTAGTTATGAGAAAATGAATTAAATATGTTATGTGAAGTAAGAAAATTGGAAAATAGGATTTTATGGCTTGAGAATCCTATATATGAGGTATATGCAGATTTTTGATGAGGGTTTTGGTTATTGATGATGAAATCTTAAGAGTTGGCATTTTATGATGATTAAATGCATTAATTAGTAAAGTGTAAACAATTTAAATAAATTGTTTATAAGCTTAAGAAATGTTATTCTTTCAATATCATTATACCGAAGTATTGGTATGAATTTTATTGTGAAATTTCTACCTTTTTGAGTCGGTGTTACTATTCACGAGTTACTATTCATGAGTTACTATTCACGAGTTACTATTCACGACAAAATTGGTTTCTTTTACTAACTAAATTATAGTTGATTTATGAATATTACTCTTGAGATTAAATCTATATGTTGATTATATTGATTTTATTATCATATATAATATTTTTATAACCCTGATGTTGAATTTCTCTTTCACTGGAGTGTAAAGATGGGTAGATTATTGGTATGATCATGACTAGGGTTCTCTTTGGCCTGTAGTGCAAAGTTGAATTGTGACTGGTATGATCATGACCATTTAATTTACAATTGAATATCTTTAGCTTAAGTGTAAAGATGAATTGATTAACATGGTTATAATTATGGTGTATATAAATTCTGAAATGATTATATATTTCTTTGAGATATGAATATATTTGGTCTGTAGTGCAAATATTAATTGTTGAGGAATATCTTTGGCCTGTAGTGCAAAGATGAATTGTAGATGAATATCTTTGGCCAGTAATGCAAAGATGAACTGTTGATGAATTTCCTCCCATGTACGAAAGTTTCCTTGAACACTTCCCAAAGATTCTAATTTCTAAAATAGTTTTTGACTATACCTTTATGTAAGGTGTCATTATGAGGTGATGTCCACGGTTGGAAAATGAGTCACATTTGGTATATATTTGTATCCAAACTCACAGCATATGTGTTGTTGTATTTTGCACGACAATTGTTGTAATAAAGTTGTAGTTATTTTCTGTACCATGTATTTGGCGACTCAGAATAGGTTGGATGAAATTGACCTATTTTGGGGTTGTCACAAGTTCTCTTCATGAATAAGAAAGAATAACACCCCTTACCGTTTTAAAAAAGAGCTGAAATAAGGAAGTAGTTAAGTAGTAGAATACTTTTCTTCTCTCTCTCTATAGTTTCTCTCTATAGTTTCTCTCTCTAGAATTCAGTGAATTCGTAAGAAATAATGAATGAATAAGCTGCTATTTATAGAAAAATAGAATGCATAGTAACTAATCCATGAACGGTCCAGATTGATTACTTTAATCTGACGGTCCATATTTAAAAAAAAATCTTTTAAATAAAATATAATATATTCTATTTATAGAATAATTTTAATAAATTATTCTGTTTTATATAAAAAGATGTTTCTGTTTTATTACGTTAATAATACGAATAAAACAAAACGTCATTATCGCTAAATAATTCATATTATTAACTGACAATAATTGAATCAAACTGAGTGACTTCTCACATAAGCATTAATAATCAATACCGTGTGTTACTATGCAACAACACGTATTAATGTACTTTTACTACCGAGTAGTTCAACAGTAACAATGGCAAAACTTCCGCCGTTATTTTTAATAAAATATTTTTGTCGTTTTCTCAATCCGACAATAATTCCGTTGTGGGGTCCACCAATGATTGTGTCGTTGTACGAATATTCCTTGTTAAAACGAATATTCCCCGACCAATCGAATATTATATAACAATTTGCGTACTTTGCAAAATTTATAAATATTACCCACAACTATAACATTATATCAAATTAACTCCATAATATTCAAAAATGATATTTATAGAAAATTCGTCTTTATTTATAAAAGTTGGGGTCTTACATATTATATTTGGTCAAACTAACTTATTTTAAAATAACTTATAAGTTATTTTTAAATAAGTCATAAATATTTATTTTTATTTTTTTTAACTTAAAACTCAACTTATAAATTAAAAAATAAATAGTTACTAAATACATTAATAATAAAAAATAATTTATAAATTGATTTGATCAACTTATAAGTTGTTTCCGACATGGCTTCAGTTAGTTGTATTGATGCTTAACTTCCATGTTTATTCCAAAATGTTACATACCGATACAAGTACTTTCTATTTGGGGTGTGACATAAAGAGTAAATGAACTCCCCGTTTTACAAATAAAAATTTACTCATTCACTTTTAAAATATAAGAGTAAAATGACGGACACAATTTAATTTATTTCTTTACAAAAAAGAAAAAGGAGAAGAAAGCTCTTATAATTTAGAACTCAATAAGTATCAAGTATTATTTTCATTTCAATATTAAAAATACAATTTGACTTTTGAAGTTAAATGACAATATATTAAATTTTAAATTAATGTGAATTTATATAATTTTAGTCGATACAATTATTATAATTGTATACGTACTATATATCAAAAACTAATAACAAAATTTATTTTATTTTAAACTTTTATGAATCATACTAATTTTAAAGTTTAATATGTGGTTGTTCCATTTTTTTAAAAGTTAAATTATATCTTTAATTTTGTCATTGATGTACTAACATCATAAACTTGAAAGTTGAAAAGTAGTTGGACTTTATAACTTATTTATGTTTTTCTAAAAAGTGAAACCTAAAATATATATATGAAAATAAAGGAGAAGAATTAAAAATACACGAGATAAGGCGAGGAATCTTTATCATAGAGTGGAAAAGGACATACTGATCATAGAGATGACAAGGTCTTGCATGAGGAAGCATCTTAGAAGCTTCTTAAGTTTCGGAACCTATCTATATAGGTAGCTAGTTTGAGAGTACTATAGAACAAATTCAGGCGTATACTCGTAATATATATTTGGGCATGTCAGCCAAAATTGCAGTATCCAAAAAAGGAAAATACTTAATCAAGAAGTCGATCGTATATTTAAGCATAGTACGTAGGTGTGTATATATATATATATAGTAAATTTAACTCCATCACTAGCTCCATGAGTCAATAAAACACAGGAGATGAAAATAATATAGTAGAATAATTAAGTTAGTCAGTAAATTTAAAAAGAAAAAGGGTAGCATATATATATATACACACACGGAGCCGTTCTAAAGCGGACCAAATAAACGGACCAAGGCAAAAAAACAGGCGGGTCGGGTGAGAGATATATATGGTGTCGTACTGTACATTAGAATTTGCTAGGAAAGTTCGTAGCTTGCTTCGCGTCTGATGGCCAGCAGTACGTACTTATGCGTAAATTGATTGATCAAAAGAATTTAAAAGCGCGCATGATCGATATATCTATAAATAAATGAGTAGCATGCATGCCTTTGTAGTAGTAGTTTGGATGGTTCATGAGTTAACTAGCTAGCTAGCTAATTATAATTAATTAACCAAGAAGAAGAAGAAGATGATGGTAGTAGTTGAGATCGAAGAAGAAGAAAGCATGATGATGAGCAGTAGTCTGCCTCTTCTCTCATTAAACCATGTTTCTTTGGTTGTCAGATCAGTCTGGACTTCCGTCCGATTCTATCAAGATGTTTTGGGCTTCTTTCTCATTAAACGTCCTTCCTCTTTCAATTTTCATGGAGCCTGGTAATTCTTTCATTCATTCATTAATAATTAATAATTAATAATTAATTACTCAGCTCTCCCTCTCTCTTCCTTCTAATTAATTGCTTATATATATATAATTACTAACTTTTTAATTATATATATATATATAGCATGATTAATTAATTTATGAATTTATGAATTGCATGGCAAAAACAGCTTTTATATATTTAAGTATATATGGTTTGTGAAATTTTTCTGCGACTTATAATTTTACGTCATCGGCCGATAATTAAAATTAATATTACCAATAATTAACAATCGTTTATGTAACTGATAACAAAAAAATGGATGCAAGATATATATATATATATATATATATATATATATATACGGGAAGGATCAAGGGCATAATCCTTAAATAGCATAACGCCTTAAATAGCATAATTTTATCAAAATGACGTAGTTTTGGAGGGACGCGGTGACATTTTTGTAAATACCATACCACCGCGTATTTACAAAAATGTCACCGCCTCTTATCAAAACTACGTCGTTTTGATAAAATTATGCTATTTAAGACGTTATGCTATTTAAGGATTATGCTCTTGATCCTTCCCGTGTGTGTGTGTGTGTATATATATATATATATATATATATATATATATATATATATATATATTATTTTCCTATGCTATATATATATATAATCTCCAGCCTATTCAATTTTTATTTTGATCTTCATTCTTTTGTGTTAAATTAAATTCAAGAGCAAATATAATTAATTAATTAATAATTATTTAGGCATGAAATATAGATTATTTGGCCTGATTAATTTTTGGTACCCTGCAGGTTGTTCAACTATGGCATTGGGATACACCTGCTAGAGAATGAGTCTATGGATGATGATTTTGAGGTGGCAAATAACGTATCTCGACCCATTAATCCCAAGGATAATCACATTTCCTTTCAAGTAATTAAGATCGCACTAAATAATTCTTTTTGTTTTTGTTTTTAAATTTAATTAATATATTTGAATTAACGCATGCATTCTTAAATATTAATTCGGATAAATGAAATTAAATTTAATGCACGTACATGCATGCATGCAGTGCACTGACGTGGAATTGGTGAAGAGGATGTTAGAAGAGATGGAAATGAAGTACGTGACTGCTGTGGTGAAAGAAGAAGGGGTTGAGGTGAATCAAGTATTTTTCCATGATCCAGATGGTTATATGATTGAAATATGCAATTGTGATGTTCTTCCTGTTCTTCCTCTCTCCTCCTCATGCCCCTCCTTCAAGCCGAGGAATTTTAATGAAAAATTCATGAAGATTAATGCAGTACCTGATGATCACAACTGTTGGATGATAGAAACTGCCATGATGGAGAGCTTGAGCATGGATATGATGAACTTTTCTTTCTAATTAATTAATCATTGTTTAAGTTGTTAATTAATTGCCAATAAATTACTCCCTCCGTCCCAAATTAATTGCTCAGTTTTGACTTTTTAAAGTCAAATTGACCATTTTTAAAACTAATCTTTTTACTATTTTTGTTAAAATATAGGCGAAGAGATTATAACCAAAAGAAAGTATATACAATTTATTACTAATCCCAATTTTTATAATTTTAGAAATATATTTATATATGCTTAATTATTAATTCTAAAAATAGTCAATTTGACTTAAAATAGTCAAAACTGAGCAATTAATTTTGGACGGAGGTAGTATTAATTGGTACGTCAAGTGCCACTATATATATAGACCTACCTACCTATCTACTCTTCTGCTTGGTTTCAATTGTTTGATTATTCAACAATCATAAATATTTGTATTTAAAATATATATATACATATATATATATATATATATATATATATATATATATATATATGTAATAAATGTTTTGGTTACGTACATGACTCATTCATGAAGATTGTTTGGGAAGAAAATGATGAATTGTACTCCATCCACACACACACACACACACACAGACATATATATATATATATATATATATATATATATATATATATATATATATATACATATACATATATCATCTTATTGTACAATTAATATTCTTGTTGGGGTGACGACGATATTCTTGGTTGAGCATAACCTCGTCTGAGGAGTCCGTACTAATTTCAGTAACATTGTAACAATGTCAAGTTAATAACAATGGGGCCGGCAAGGCAACCAAAAGAAGAAAAAAAGGTAAAGTAATCTTTAACAATTACTCAATTAGTTGCATCTAGCTAATTATTAATTAAGTGCTTAAAATTCAACTTAATTTTAACCAACACTCAACCAAGATTAATTCAAGAACTTTTCCTAAAATAACAATATATATAATTTGGATAATGTCTTACCCTTATCAAAGTCTACTGGGAGATAGTTTGCAAAGAGAAAAATGAGAAGTAGAAGATTAAGGAAAATATAGGGGAAATTAATGGGACCGAAACTGCTGTGAGATATGGAGTATTTATTGTATGTATATAGTTAACTGATGGCTGAGCGAAACCCAGTTGGCGTTTTCATCCCAGCCGCCAGCCCCACCTTGGAGATTTTGTGGCTGACGATTAGCAAAAGTCCATATAACCCCAATCCATGCGTCTTCTCTCTATATAACTTTTGTAATCAATCATCCTTTTTCTGTCTATTTCTCTCTCATCCTGTCATCCATATAAGAAAACACGAAAACAACAAATCATAAGTATTCATGGATGCAAAAATTGTTGGTGAAATGCCTTTTGTTTCCATACAAATTTCTCTCATTCTTTGTATGATGACATGTTGGTAGTATTTTGGGGGGTGGGGGCTGGGGGGTGGGGGGTGGGGGGGGTTGTTTATGTCAGCAATATTGTGTGTTGTAGGTTAGGAAGTACTCCATCCGTCCTAAATTAATTGCTCAGTTTTGATTTCTTAAAGTCAAATTGACCATTTTTAAAACTAATCTTTTTATTATTTTTGCTAAAATATAGGTGAAGAGATTATAAACAAAAGAAAGTATATACAATTTATTACTAATCCCAATTTTTATAATTTTAGAAATATATTTATATATGCTTAATTATTAATTCTAAAAAAAGTCAATTTGACTTAAAAAAGTCAAAACTGAGCAATTAATTTGAGACGGAAGGAGTAGTATATAGTAATTAGTAAACGGCTGGATTGAGCTAGCTAGCTAGCTACCTATATTAATACCGGTCGCTGAAATGAGAGTAGTGGAAGACTAGTATACGTAGTAGCAGCCATGCATGCCTATGCGTACCCTTTGTGACGTTTGTGAGAGCGCTTCCGCGCTGTGCTTTTCTGTGCTGCTGATGTTCTCTTTGCCGTTCCTGCGACGACAATGTCATCCTCTCAAAAATACAAAATCAGAATTTTTCTATTGATAATTTGATAGAACAACGTTTGATAATTTTTTTTAAACATCAGTTTTTATAGAGAGTTGCTGGATATTAGTGAATTTCATAAGTCAAATTCATAACTAATTGGCATATATCCAAATGATGTGTGTGGCAACCAGGTGAAAATTGATGTCTTTGGTTTTGAGTTGCTATATAATTTGCTGAAGTACCATGTGATGTTTGTGTTTATCTTGAATAACATCTCTTTTGATGATTTTTCAGGGAGTACCTCAACTTGGGGTGTCAACAAAACTTGAAATGTTGTTCTTTGTTCGGGAGTGTTTTCCCGACCCTCTTTTGTTCTGAAGGCTTGGGTCGGGTCAAAGGAGGTCGGGCTCGTATGTTCAGAGATGTAAGATCGGGGTCGGTTACCCGATCCCAATAGGCTGGGGCCCGTGGTCATCGTGAGGGTTGAGTTCGGGCCTGTTGGGTTTGGCTATTGGTTTGGGCCTGAGCGTATGAGCAGTCCACATGCAGAGTTGGTGCGACAAGGAGTTTACGTGATTAAGGGCATCAACCCTAATCCTACGTCAACAAGGTAACTCTGGATGTAGTGATGGAAAGGGATTCCACTTGCACTTTTTAAGGAGATTGTGTTGGACCCAAATATGGTAGCTAACATATTTAGGAGTCCTACTCCAAAGAAGAGGAGACCAATGTGGTGGGAGCTCTATAAATACAAGGCCGAGGTTACAATTAACAGGTAATATATACTTTGAGCACTAAACATATAAACCTCCATTGTTAAACCTTGTGAACGGCCTGTGCTTATTCTCACACCGGAGCTATCCCCCGGCGGTACGGCCGTCAAGCTTCTGTGTGATCTGTTATTGTGCAGGATTCAGCGCGTGGATTTTGTGATTGGACGCGCGGACGAAACTTGGCGTTAACATTGGCGCTAGAAGGAGGGCTGCTTCTTTGCAACCACAAATACTTTTCTTCGGCAGCAATCATGACGAGTAGAGATAATATCGCTGTCTCGGAAAGGGCCAAGACCCAGCAGTCCCACCAAACAACTCAGGCGAGGGGGTCAGTGAAGGACCGACTGGGGTCTAAAATACAGGAGGTAGAAAAGTTACCGGTCCATGATCTTCGGCGGAAGCTCTTCCCCGAGAGTCAACACACGCCTCATCAGGCGAGTCAGGCCGACGAGAGGCACTCTCAAGCCCTCGTGAGGCAAGACCGGGGAGCAGGAAGCCGAGACCAACGAGAGTTTCTCTTGCAGAAGAGACTGGACCAGAATAAAGACGCCATGTTGGCGCTCCAGCTACAACAATTGGAGTTGGAGAGACAGATGACCAACATGGTCGGGGATCAAGAAGTGAGTTCCAGAAGGCGTAGGAATCGAAGCCGGTCCCGATCGCCTCGGCGGGGAGAGGCAAGAAGAGAACAGAGCAGGCACCGGAGTCGCTCTAGAGATGGAAAGAGCAGAAGGAGGAGTCCTTCGGCCGGGCGCCGATCAGAACACCGAGGCAGGACGGGGCACATAGAAAGGGAAGCGTCTCCTGATTATGGGAGGGACAAACCTCGATCGTCCCCTCATAAGGAAGGATCCGACCCCCTTACCCGGAGAGTGTCTGAATTAGAAAGGTTGCTAGGGACAAAAAACTCGACGGGGACACCTTCGGCAGGTTTAGGATCTCCCTTTTCGCCCGAAATCAACCGGGTGATAGCCGATCCAAAGAAGAAGATGCCCCCGATGGAGACATACGACGGATTGGGAGACCCCTACGACCATTCGGATGGATATGATCGCCTGATGTCGTACTATGGGCATTCGGATGCAGCCAAATGCCACATGTTCGCTACAACACTTAAGAAGAGTGCCAGGGAGTGGTTGGGGACCCTGGCACCAGGATCAATCGGGTCATGGAACGATCTTCGTGAAAAATTCCATGCTCGGTTCGGCAGCAACCGAAGACGAGGGAAGATCACGGCGTCCCTCATGCAGGTACGGCAGAAATCAGACGAGACCCTAAGTCAGTTCGTCAAACGATTTAGAGAGGCAGTGGGATCTGTAGCGGAGCTGAATTCCCCACAAGCACTGGGATTTTTTACGACCGGCTTAGACATCGGGAGATCTAAGAAGCTGGTAAAGGATTTGGTGATTAACCCTCCGGCAGACTTGACCGAGGCCTTTCATCGGGCAGAAGGGTTCATCGCTATAGAGGAAGCTTTGGGAAATTTCAAACCACACCAACAACCTTACGAGAAAGCTAAAGATCGGGAAAAACCGACCTACCAACGTTCGGACAATAACCAGTGGAAATCAGACCGAACGGAAAAGAAAAACTTCAACGGGGGAGGTTCCGGTAGCAACCGGCCTCCACTACCCAACCGTAACGTCAGCAAGGTCTATACTCCCCTCACCGCGGATCGGTCGAAAATCCTGCAAGAAATGAAAAACCAACCATTCTACGAGCCATGCCCCATGCGAACTAAGCCCGGAAAGCGTGGTCGGGATAAGTATTGTGAATACCATCAGAGTACCGGACACTCGACCGAAGCATGCGTTAATCTGATGGATATGATCGAGAAAAATGTCCAAAACGGACAACTGTTACAATACGTGGCAGGCCGGGGAAATGCCGAGGTGCCTAGAGAGGAGACCGCAGATCAGATCCCGGATACCCAGGCGCCGCAGAACCCCCCAGCCCGAGGTGTAGTTGATGTCATTTCGGGGGGTTCCGTTAGACGGGTATCGGGAAGAAAAAGAAGTGGGACTCTGGAAGCAGTGCTATCTGTTTCGGGGTCAACCCCTAGAAAGGATCGGGCATATCCGGGAACGTCTATCTCATTTACGGACGAAGACTACCCGACAGATCTCATTGAGCCCCACGATGGTGCTTTGGTAATAACGGCTCAGGTCGGGATAGTGGATATGAAAAGAATGATGATAGATAACGGGTCTTCGGTCGACATCCTGTATTCCCACGCCTATCAGAGGTTAGACCTGCAAGGAAAGAAGATGGATTTGGGAGGGGAGGGCCCCTTGTACGGATTTAGTGGAGATCCGGTGCTTGTGTTGGGCACCATCGAGATGCCAGTCAAATTTGGTACGGCACCTAATCAAGTCGAAATAGTGGTGAAATTTTTTGTCGTCCAAATAGACTCGGCATATAACGCGATCCTCGGAAGGCCTACCTTGGCAGCCCTGCAAGCAGTAACATCGATACCCCATTTTAAAATCAAGTTTCCAACACCGAACGGGATCGGGGAGGTAAAAGGTGACCTAGATATAGCCCGAAGGTGTTACCGAAACAGCTTGATTTCTTCAGGGGTCGGGGTCTGCAAACAAAAACAGACAATGGCCATTGAGATCGAACCATTCACGGAGGGAAGCACGGAGCCACTTGCTCTTCCGGCCGAAGAAACTGATGATGTAGAGTTGGTACCTGGGCAGGAAGACAAAATAATTAAGATCGGGTCGGAGTTATCAGAACCCTTCCGGACTGGGCTGATAGAATTACTCCGAGTCTATGCCGATATCTTTGCATGGGAACCCAGCGACATGCCGGGGGTAAGTGAATCAGTGGCTCTACACCGGCTGCACGTGGACCCGGACAAGAAACCGGTCATACAGAAGCGGAGGATTTTCGCCCCAGAAAGGCAAAAAATCATCGACGAAGAGATCGCCAAGCTCCTGGAGGCCGAATTCATCTTCGAGATTGATTACCCGAGTGGTTGGCCAACGTGGTATTGGTCCAGAAGCAAAATGGGAAATGGAGGTTGTGTATTGATTACACGGATCTAAACAGGGCGTGTCCGAAGGATTTCTACCCTTTGCCCAACATAGATCAACTGATCGACGCCACATCGGGATACGGTATGTTGAGTTTTATGGATGCATTCTCTGGGTACCACCAGATTTCGATGAACAAGGAAGACATCCCGAAGACAAGTTTTATCACACATCGGGCGATATACGCATACAGGAAAATGACCTTCGGGCTATTAAATGCCGGGGCAACTTATCAACGAATGATGAACCTGGTGTTCACGAAGCAATTGGGGAGGAGCATGGAGGTCTACGTAGACGACATGATCGTTAAAAGCATGTCAGTCCGCAAACATCTTGAAGATCTAGAGGACTGTTTCGAGACGGTCCGAAAAAGCAAGCTAAGGCTAAACCCGACCAAATGCACTTTTGGGCTGGGATCGGGTAAATTTCTAGGATACTTGGTCAGCAAAAGGGGAATCGAAGCAAACCCAGAGAAAATCCAGGCAGTCCTGGATATGAAATCACCAAAGTCATACAAGGATGTGCAGAGACTAACGGGTCGGATTGCGGCCCTACGAAGGTTCGTCTCTAAATCAGCTGAGAGGTGCCTTCCATTTTTTGACACCCTGAAAGGACCCACGAACAAGAAAAGCTTCCAGTGGACCTCAGAATGCGAGGACGCGTTCCAAGGGATCAAACGATATCTTTCTTCGGCACCTCTGCTGATGAAACCAATCCCTTCAGAACCCCTATATCTTTATCTGGCGGCGAGTTCGATGGCAGTGGGGGCGGCATTGGTTCGGGTCCAAGGAGGAAATCAGTTCCCCTTGTACTACGTCAGCCACGTACTTCGGGACGCTGAACTCCGATACCCGAACCTGGAAAAATTCGCCTATGCCTTAATCATTGCAAGCAGAAAACTTCGGCATTATTTCCAGGGTCGGGTGGTGGTGGTATACACCGATCAGCCGTTGAAGAAAATTCTACACCGACCTGAGGTTTCTGGAAGACTGGCGGCATGGGCAATGGAGCTAACACAGTTCGCGATAGAGTATCATCCCCGAACGGCAATCAAAGGGCAGGCGCTAGCAGACTTCGTCGTGGAATGTTCGTTTTCGGAGCCAGATGTGGGATCGGTGGCCGAAACACAACCCATAAAGACTTCATGGACACTATATGTCGATGGCTCGTCAACGTCAGACATCAGTGGTGCAGGGGTCATACTGACGAGTCCCGAAGGATTCAAGGTCCAACAAGCTATTCGATTTAAGTTCAGAGCGACCAACAACGAAGCAGAATATGAGGCCGTTCTAGCCGGGTTAAAATTGGCCCGAAGCCTGGAAGTACAAAACTTGGTCATCTACAGTGACTCGCAGCTGGTCGTCAAACAGATATCGGGAGAGTATGCGGCTCGGGGGGCGAGAATGACGAAGTACTTAGCCGAGACAAAGAATAAACTGACATACTTCCACACGGTCAGCTGTCAGGGAATTGACCGATCCGACAATACAATAGCAGATGCCCTGGCCAGACTGGCGACAACCGATGCCAACTCCTTCAACGGTTCGGTATATCTAGAGACATTGGAGCAGCCTAGTGTCTCAAAAGAGGAGACATTATGTGTTGATCGGCTAGACTGTTGGCTTACGCCCTACATCTATTATCTGGCTGACGGAACCTTACCATCAGACCGCATCCTAGCAAGAAAGATCAAGCATCGAAGTTCGAATTTTGTACTGATTGATGGAGATTTGTATCGAAGGGCCTTCAGCTCTCCCTTACTTAAATGTTTAACACCGTCAGAGGCAATCTACGCACTTCGGGAGGTACATGAAGGGATCTGTGGAGATCACATGGGCGCCAAGTCACTGGCGAATAAAATTCTAAGACAGGGGTATTACTGGCCAACCATTTACACAGAGGCCAAGGAACTCGTCAAAAAATGTCCCAAGTGTCAACTGAACAGCAACATCCCGCATCAACCCCCCGAAGAACTCTACTCGGTCTTATCCCCGATCCCCTTCGCAGTATGGGGAATCGACATCCTAGGACCTCTGCCGAAGGCCAAAGGGCAAGTCAGCTTTATAATAGTGGCTATCGATTACATGACAAAGTGGGTCGAAGCCAAACCATTGCAGAAGATTACCGAACAGGAATGTCTTAAATTTGTGAAAGAAGGAATAGTGTATCGGTTCGGCATCCCGATGGCTGTAGTATCGGATAACGGTAGACAGTTCGTGGGGTCAAAATTTGAAAGCTTCCTGAAAGAATTGGGAATTCAACACCGGAAGACCTCGGTTGCCCACCCTCAGTCAAACGGTCAAGTGGAAGTGACAAATCGAACCCTACTCAACGGCATAAAAAGAAGATTGGATGAACTGAAGGGTCGGTGGCCCGAGGAACTGCTTAGCGTTTTGTGGGCATACCGGACGACCCCAAGGACAACAACTGGAGACTCCCCCTTCCGTCTGGCCTATGGGACCGATGCACTCATACCGGTAGAGATTGGGTCACCCACCCTTCGGGTCAGCCAGTTCAAAGAACTATACAACGATGAAGGTTTGAAAATGAATCTGGATCTGCTAGATGAAGCTCGTGACGCCGCGGTGTTGAGGTTGGCCATTTATCAGCAGAAGACAGCCCGACATTACAACCAGAAGGTGAAGTTGAGGAGGTTCGAGATAGGAGATTTGGTGCTTCGGGAGGCAGAGGCGTCAACCCCCCAGAACACAGGAAAGTTAATGCCTAACTGGGAGGGGCCTTATGAGATATTAGAAGTACCGAAGCCAGGGACTTACCGGCTTCGAGCAATGGATGGGTCGGAAGTAAAGAATACATGGCATGCTGGAAGACTTAGGAGATATTACCAGTAAATACATGCCTAATCTTTCCTGATAACGGTGAAATTTATGCGATTTATCAATGAAATGAAAACTTCTCTCAAGAGAAACGTTTGTACTTCGTTTTAATCTTGCACTGCTTTACCGATCAGATAAGCTTCGAGCGTGAAACGATCAGACGGTCCTAAAAAACTTAACTGATCGATAAACGCCACAAGTGTAACTGATCGACAAAGATACACGTCCGATCAGACAAGCTTCGAGCGTAAAACAACCAGACAGTCCGAAAGAACTTAACTGGCTGATAAAACGCCACAAGTATAACTGATCGATAAAAGTTACCTATCCGAGACAGTACACTTTAGACGAAAATGGACCAGACGGTCAGAAATGACCTAACTGGGCGATAAAAATAAAGTTAAACTGATCGAGATAACTACTTAGAAATCTTTTGTCTCCATTCATATTATAAAGGTTTTACAATTCCCGATCAGATAGGTTTCGGGTACATACACCGTCGGCCTCTCTGGTCAGGTTGAATTACAAAACTTAAAAAAAAAAAAACAGGGAAATTACAAGTATGAACAAATTCAAGAAAAAATTAAGGGGAACCAGCATCGGCTTCGGCCTCGGACTCCTCGTCGGAAGAATCAAGGATCGAGGCGTCCAAACCAGCATCAACAAGCTTCGCTCGGGCCTTCTCCCGATAAGCTTCAACACCCTCGGCAAACTGGGTCATAATCTTATCGGTCAGGGCAGGCGATTCTTCGTATTCCCTGATGGCAGCCTGTTTGATGATGGCCTGTTCGGCCATCAAAGTGTTGTTCGCGTGGATCAAATTACTCAGCTGAGCGTGGACCCCCGCGAACTTCCCTTCGATGACCTGAAGGTTTCCCACCAAGGTCCTATTCTCTTCGACCAGAAGTTCCTTATCCTGCACCAGCTTTTTGGCATGATCGTTGAGACCGACGAACTCATGTTGAAGTAGGGTATTTTGTTCTTCGAGTTCGCCAATCCGGCGATTAGCCTGGGATACTTCATTACGGGTATCCGCATGGAGATCCCGCTCCCTCCTCAGCTCCGAATCCCGACCCGATAATTCGGCCTGGAGAAGCTCCACGTCGGTTCTTAGCTGGACCTCTCTCTTGGTAGATCGGGCAAGGGGAGCGATAGCTCGAGCAAGGATGGCGTTGGCCTAAATACATAGGCGAATTGGTCAGACAGCAAAAAAACAAAAAAAAATGAATGAAGACATATATACAAATGAGGATAAATACCTGAGTCTGGGCTCGGAGATAGGTAACCAGAAAATCCTCTGACGAAAAGTTCTTGAACCGTTCATCATCACCGGAAAGCTTGAATTGATCAAGCAAATGGAAAGGGAATTTGTCAGCTGGGCTCTTCGGCCAGCAGGTGGTTGGGGATCCTCCGGAAGAGCTAGCCTTGGACTTCGGGGAAGAAGCATTGATCGGGGCAACGACCTCCTCGGCATGGGAGGGCCCCTCGACCAACCGCGGCTTCTTCGAAGCGGGCTCCAGAAGCTGATCTTCGGTACCCTCCGAATCTTCGGCCACCGTCACTATGATCGGAGGTGGAGGAGTTGATTTCAGAGCAGGCTTCGGCGGGGACGCGACGATGGCCTTGGGGGGAGCTCGAACAGAAGGTCTTTTCTTCGACTTCTTTAGCAAAGCCATCTTGTCGGCCCCCTTCATCTGCAACACACTTTTCGTGGAAGCATCAGCCTTGGAAGGTTCGGGAAGAGGGCCGGTTGACGAACCGACAGACATTTCGGCAATTAGAACAGCCTCGTCTGAAGGAGAGTCGTCAGCGGCTGGGAGATGGATTGGCTCGACAAGGATCGGCAGTGGGGACAGGGCCTCTTCAGTATTGTTTGGCTTGAAGATGGTCACTACAACATAAAATAAAAGGATCATTATGAAAATCGAAGCAAAAGATCGGGTGAATAAGAAAACAAGGTCGGATAGATTAACTTACAGCCGTGTTCGTAGAGCCAGGATTCGTTGGACACGATTCCTAGACCCCAATTAGTCTGCCTCAGAAGGGCGTAAAACTTCTTGAAGGCTGCCGAACGACTCTTCGGAAATTTGTTGACCTTCATGGGGACATCTTCGGGACCGGCCCAGTTGGGGAGAAGGTTAAGATCGGTTCCCCTCATGAAGAACCATTGTGAATGCCACCCCTTGTTGCTGGATGGGGTCTTCACGAAGGTGTCCCGTCCAGGAACACGGTTCAGATGGCGAAGGCCGGGCTCCTTTGACCGACCCACCGAGAACAGGACGAAGAAGAAATCCAGCCCGGGGGTGATGCCAGCCTCCTGGCAGAGGGCGATGAAGCTGATCAGCTGGATATAGGAGTTGGGAGCCAGCTGGGAGAACCCGATCCCTACCAGGCAGAGGAAAGAAGAGATGAATTCGTGGAGGGGGAACCGAACCCCGTACCTTAGGGCATACAGATGGACGGCTACCCATTCGCCCTCGGGTCGGTGGTACATCCTCTCGCTGGCCTCGGGAACCCGAAGCTTGTATTCTTTGGGGATGTTGAATAAAGTTTGGATGTCCGACAATTGAGAGTGGGTGATGGAAGATTTGGTGTTGATGACAGCGTAGTCGGTTTCCGAAGCGTAGAGTTGGCGAATTCTGGTTTCGGCGTTCTCCACGGAGAGTTCGACCGGAGTAACCTCCAGCTCAATTTGGAGAAGGTCACCGGAGTTAAGAGTGGGAGTGCCGGCTGCTATGGTTGGTAGAGGACGAGGATCGCTGGAATCAGCCATTTATGGTGGGAAGAAGGGAAGAGAGGTACAAGACAAGAGCTTAGTGGAGAAATGGCACGGACTGAAGAAATCTGGAAAAATGAGTCTCGCCGGAAATCGCTCTTGCCGGAAAAGTTCGACAGAGATTCAAAATATTAAAGGCTCGAAAAAGTGACGCTGCTGAATGTTGGGGGGCTTATATAGCCCGTCTGGCACGGCTTCCAAAGGCGGCTATTTATGGCAGGTGGGCCCAGTTGTGAGAAAACGTGTACTAGCTCGCGGACCGAGGAGAAACCGTTTGGGTTCCCGAGACAACTCATCATTATGGCGTGACTATCCGAATTCATGTCCTTTCAAGTCTCGTGTCATAAATATCTTATAACAAGATACTGGGGGGCAATGTTCGGGAGTGTTTTCCCGACCCTCTTTTGTTCTGAAGGCTTGGGTCGGGTCAAAGGAGGTCGGGCTCGTATGTTCAGAGATGTAAGATCGGGGTCGGTTACCCGATCCCAATAGGCTGGGGCCCGTGGTCATCGTGAGGGTTGAGTTCGGGCCTGTTGGGTTTGGCTATTGGTTTGGGCCTGAGCGTATGAGCAGTCCACATGCAGAGTTGGTGCGACAAGGAGTTTACGTGATTAAGGGCATCAACCCTAATCCTACGTCAACAAGGTAACTCTGGATGTAGTGATGGAAAGGGATTCCACTTGCACTTTTTAAGGAGATTGTGTTGGACCCAAATATGGTAGCTAACATATTTAGGAGTCCTACTCCAAAGAAGAGGAGACCAATGTGGTGGGAGCTCTATAAATACAAGGCCGAGGTTACAATTAACAGGTAATATCTACTTTGAGCACTAAACATATAAACCTCCATTGTTAAACCTTGTGAACGGCCTGTGCTTATTCTCACACCGGAGCTATCCCCCGGCGGTACGGCCGTCAAGCTTCTGTGTGATCTGTTATTGTGCAGGATTCAGCGCGTGGATTTTGTGATTGGACGCGCGGACGAAACTTGGCGTTAACATTCTTGAAAACTAGAACTGATTATTAATGTATTTTCGGTTTTGAACTGTGGAATCTTGCTATTTATAATATCTAATGAGAGGGTTGATATTAATTCATGCATTCATGAAGAAATATAGTAAAAAAAAAAGTGCATTGAACATTGTTTAAACCATTTTGAATTTTATATATATTAAAGACAAGATTGTGGCAAATAAACCCATGTATATCAATGATATATATGCAAAGAATCCTTCAATGGGGACCGGCGGGTTCTGACCAGAGTAGTGATCGGCCAAATTTTTTATTTTTTTTTTACTTTTGATTATCAAATAATTAATGTGATTTATTAGAATTGAAATTTTTATAAAATAGATACATGTAAAAAACAGGGTTGCACAGACCGTACAACTCTATTTTTCACATGTATCCAAATGACACCTAAATCACAGTATTTTATAAAAATTTCAGTTCCAATAAATTACATTAATTATTTGATAGTCAAAAGTAAAAAATAAAAAAATAAAATTCTGACCGGTCACTACCCCGGTCGGAACCCGCTGGTCCCCCTAGACTTATTGATATGCAAATAAGGCGGTAAAATGAGCAAACAATTTGGGTTTGATTTGTACTCGCTCGACTAAAAGTTTTATTCGAACTTGACTCGAAATAGTATAAATGATTCAAATATGAGCAAACTTTAAAGTTCGATAAATTACTCGAACTTACTCAAATTGTAAATTTTTATTGATACTCGGATCATATTCGTTCGAAAAGTTCAAACTATTCGAACTCGATTCGAGATCGTGCTCGACTCGATAATTAAACAAGCTTCAATCAAACCTTATTTTATATTCGATAAATTTTGTGAATCAAATTTAAGTAACTCAATACTCGAATCGATTCATTTTATTTACACCCTTGTATGCAAAGATGACGGTTTTCAATAACACAAAAGACATCCAATATGGTGACAACCTCCGATTAAAGAACTGGTGTGATCAGTATGCCTACCAATGTCTAACGGTAAATGCAACAACTTCCAAGAACTCAGTGTGCTTATTACTCCCTCTGTTTCTAAAAGATTGTCGTTTAAAGTTTTAACACATGTATTAAAAAAGTATAATTTATCAAGTAAAATTTATTTGAAATTCCATCACTAACTCTTTATGGGAAATTGAAAACAATTAATACAAGTGGGAGAATTTTTTGGGACAATGAGAGAAGGTAGGGGTAATATAGGAAAGTAAATAATTTATTCTCCTCGAAAGTTGTAAACGATAAACTTTTTGGAACAATTTTTTTTTCTAAAACGACAATCTTTTAGGAACGGAGGGAGTAACTTCGTGTACGTGTGCCTTTGACTACTCAATATACTATTTTCGTTCTTAAAAGATTGTCGTTTAAGATTTTTGTATATGGATTAAGAAATTCATTTAATACTACTCCCTCCGTTCCTAAAAGATTGTCGTTTTAGAAAGAAAAAATTGTTTCAAAATGTTTGTCGTTTACAACTTTCTAGAACAATAAATTATTTACTTTCCGATATTACTCCTACATTCTCTCATTGTCCAAGGAATTATCTCTCTTGTATTAATAGTTTTTAATTTCTCATAAAGGGGTAGTGATGGAATTTCAAATAAATTTTAATTGTTAAATAGTAGTATTAAATAACTTTCTTAATCCATGTACAAAAATATTAAACGACAATCTTTTAGGAACAAAGGGAGTATCATTTAACAATTAAAATTTATTTGAAATTACATCATTACCCTTTATGGGAAGTTGAAAACTATTAATATAAGGGAAATTTTTTTTTAAGATAATGAGAGAAAGTAGAGGTGATATATCATAAAAAGTTGTAAACGACATAAATTGAAACAATTTTTTTTTCTTTCTAAAACAACAATCTTTAAGGAACGAATGGAGTATAAATTAAGCATGCTGTATGTTTTGAAATTGCAACAAATGAAATTTACTCCCTCCGTTCCTAAAAGATTGTCGTTTTAGAAGAAAAAATTTGTTCTAAAATGTTTGTCGTTTATAATTTTCGAGGAGAATAAATTATTTATTTTCTTATAATATCCCTACCTTATCTCATTGTCCCAAGAAAATTTCTCCCTTGTATTAATAATTTTCAACTTCTCATAAAGAGATAGCGATAAAATTTCAAATAAATTTTAGTCGATAAATAATATATATGCAAAAATTTTAAACACAGATGTAATAATTGTTTTCCTGTTGCATATATTCACAAACCGCGCGCATATTGTGGTGACTTTGTGTAAAGTACTGAATTTACTTTCATTTATAGTACTTGTTACTCTTGGCACGCACTCAGCCATTTATTACTTGGACAATGTCACATGTCTGTAATTATGTGCTCCATACTTGTTTTCATTGTGTAATTTTAATTAAGCCTTCAAGGCAGGACATTGCCTTAATTAATTGGAGCATAACTGCCAATATCCAATAGTGTTTCAAAATTGTTAAACAATTTTGGTTTATATTTTTCTGCTAGGCATCTTAAGAAACACTAGTAGTAATGTATTGACGGCTTTGGGCTTTTATTTAGCTCTCTTGGAAAATGACGCATGACAGGGTATATTTCGAGATTACTTGTATACTTTTTTTTTTGTAACCTTGAACTAATTATTACAGTGACAAGGACATAAAAGGTTCTTTGCAATCATGCAGACTCAAGTCTACAGTACGGTCTTGTTTCCATATTAAATGGTACTACCTCCATGCACATAATAATACTTAATTGTTTTAGTTTCATGCACGCACATGAGTTAAAAAAATTATTTAATAATTAAAATTTGTATGAAATTTTATTATTATCAATTTATGGGAAGTTAAAAACTACTAATACAAGATAAAAAATTTCTTTGGACAATAAGAGAAGTTAGGGGTGATATAAGAAAGTAAATAATTTATTTTGCTAGAAAGTTGTAAACGACAAATAAATTGTACTAACAAATTTTTTCTTCTAAAAAGTAAATTATTATTATGGAATAAATGTAGTATCAGTATTTCTAGAAGTGATAAATTTGTGAACTTATTTCTAATATGAGAAGAAGTCAAAATCTTGATAGTTGCAAATCATTTCTTGCAATGAAAGTATCAATCTCACTTCTTAGAGTTTTTCTCCATGCATGATATTCATTAATGACTCATTTTCTGCCAGAGGCAAGATTCAAAGACCTTCCTTAGAAATATATATATGTAAATCGGAATGCAGGTTCACTTGTGTAATTAATAAACATGCTAGCTAGTCGGCATGTACTGAGGGTTGGTCTTGCTTACCCCATTGGCGTTTCTCATCGTGATATATGTGAAAATGCACCTGGTATGCATGCATTTTTGTTTTTCTGTTTCATTATGTTTTGCTTTTCTCGTATTTCAACGGTAAAGGACATTATGCTTTTGATTTTTCAAGTTTTGCCAGGGGGTCATAAAACTCATTTTCTTTCCTTTAAATTTGCATCTAGCGTTCTTTTACTGTGAGGTAGATGGAAGTTCTGTCTGTTTACAATGTGATATGGCTGTTCCATGTCAGAGGTAAAAGAATGCATAGAAGATATCTCCTATTCAGACAGAGAGTTGAGGTTTGTTTTGCTTCACTGAATGGGATTGGTTTACATTTAATTATCTTCTTGTTATTTTTATTTATTTAATTACTCTTATTTGGAATATAGTTCTCAGGGGATAAACCTGGACTAGCTAGCAGAGGACCTGACCTTGCAACTCATGGGTCAAGGTGAGAACAAGACGGAACAACATCAGTAATATACCCAAACCAACATCGGAAGAGAATCAGAATAACCACATGAGTACGTACCTAGCTCTCCGGCTCCAATTTCAAATACAAGTGCTCGTGAACTTGGTAAGAGGGGTCCTAATATATGATTGATGATCTGAATATGAAGCCACATAAGATACAGGGTGAAGCTTCAAATCATCGAGTGTTTGTTTTCATATCTCGTGCATGGGGGAGCCTGATCTTGATTTGTTGGTGTCATGGAACCTTGTACCACACGTACATCTCATACAAATAGACTACTTCATATCTCTAAAACATCATTGCCCAACATCCATCCTAAAAACGATTTTGGAAATGCATTAATTAAAACACAACTATCTTGAAGTGTTTTACTATATATGTCAGGCATGATCCCAAATATCAATTTGGTCAGATGTAAATTAGTGTATCTCACAATTTCGTTATAACTAGACTTTGACGTTGATTTGGTAGTGCAAAATGTTTGATTTTTGACTCTCGAGTATATAATTAAGAGGGCTATTGGAGTTAATCGAAATGTAGAAAAGATTGAAAGTAGAGAATATCTAAATGCATAACAACTTTCCAAACATGCAGTTAAATTCAGAAAGTAAGTTGGAAAGCTCACCGAAACCATTGCATGATTAGATGAGAGTTATTAATACTATGGAATTCATCTAAATTTATTAATAGTCTATGAATATATGTGGGATTTTGTCGTTAATTATTCGATGCACTAGAATATTTGTTTAAATTCCTGAACCAAACAACTTCTTCGATCTTTATGAAAAAACTTACGAATTTGGTGTCAGTACAATGGTTTAGCTAGGATTGTATGAGCTAATTTTTGTTTTTTTTGAGAATTATATCAAGAAGTCATGAATAGGTGAAGCAGAAATTTTTGTCCTTTGATACCTTTTCGGGTCGGAATATGGATTTGTTATCATTAGTCATTTGTTTCTGTTTATGAACCCAATTAGACTTTAGAACCATCTCATACGGTGGCAGTAGTGACTTAGCGCAGTATATAGGTTGTTGGGCGGCCGGCAGGTTGCCACGAGTAGTAAGTTGGGTATATATAGCTAGGTCATGTAGGCTCATGAAAATATAGTCAATTGGTGGTTTGCCATTTATTTTGTACATAAATCGAGACATGTTGCTTATTTGTGACTGGGATTTTGTTGTTTCTAATAGCCTAGATCTGGATGCCCTTGATCCTGCGAACCTCTTGGTGATCAGAAGGTTGGGAAAATTAAATGCAGTGACAAATTAATATTTCTGCTAGTCCGCATACTGTGTATTATATATATCGCAGGCATTTACTAGTGAAAGCTAGCTCAGTTGTCTATGGTAGTTCTGTCCTATGCTATGTGGTTGCCATTATATGTAACTGTAGTGGGAAGGTATTTACCAAAGCAATTTAATTTGAAGCTGCTACGTAACTCATGTAGCTAAAGAGTGTACGTGCCTGCCTCTCCTTATTAGCATCTCTATATATATAAATTAATATGAGACCATTATTTTAACTTTGTTACTGAATACTAATTTTTACCAAAGTCCAGTGTTTATGTCATCGCTCCGCCAAAGGGGCCGATGAATAATTTGGCTTGGCTATCTTTGTTGTTGGCAGGGCATAGAACAGCAATGGCTTGTTGACACCAAAGGAATACTCAAAACTTGTACTAGCGTTTTCTTCCATTTTGCAACAAGTACGTACCTTCCCAGTAAAATAGACAATTAATTAATTGTGCGAATCACTGGAACTTGGCTGGAGGAGTTTGATTTTTTAAATTCCGAATTAATACAAACATGTTTGAGTTCCAATTTATATATGAAGTTTGTAGTCCAAATTAAGTCAATGTACAAGGTTAGGTTGGTCACACTTGTATGTTAGCATATTCAACACTTTTTTTTGAAATCAAATGGAATTGATATATTGAAGAAACTGGAAACCTCTGATTTCCTAATTTATGGAGTTAATTTGTAATCTCTTTGATTAATTGCAAAATTATAATTAAGACAATTGATAATGATTTTTCTTTTCCATATAATTTAATTTGTAAATGACAATCAACTTTTTCTTTGGTGCCTTCAAAATTTTTAAATACACATATATAGACTTTTATTTCAGAGTAGGCAAATATATCTTTTATATATATAATATAATAAAAACTCACATAAATATTTACTGTGATCCATATAAAAATTTAGACCAAGAAAAAAAAACCTATTTTATTAAAAACCTACTATTATTTTTAACCCCACCCCGGCAACACCCCCCCCCCCCCCCCCCCCCCCCCGCCTACTAAAAAAAAATCAAAATGTGAAAAAATAATGAATTAAAACACGGAGCCCCTCAAAAAATTATATAGGGAATTAAAACCTTCCACTCAAAGCACAACACCCGTGCCTTGGACGGGTTAAGGAAACTAGTAATAATATTTCTACAAAACGCGACCCAACGCTAGGACAACAGTATTACCTAAACAGGGAGCCTATTAAAGAGATCACGCCATATAAGTAAAATATATATAAGTAGTTGATTTTTGGATCCAACCAAAGAAAAAGATGATTCCATTGTCAAAGAGAAGCGAGAGCAGGGCGAGTGTGATAATCAGGTTGGTGTTTTTCATTGCGTCGTCTTCACTGCTGTTAGCCGTCTCTAATGGGATCTCCACCTATCGAATTCTTGACCGGCTGAGTACCAGCAGCAATTACCTAACCACTCAGCCACTCTGGTTCAATCAGACTCTCGATCACTTCTCTCCCTATGTATTTATTTCTATCCATTATTATATTAATCCATCTATAATAGTTATTTACGTACGAGTCACCGAGATTTCTCTGCAAGCTGTTTTTCGCAAGCTATGTACTCCATCACACCACTTTAATACTATTAATTTGTATCTGTGATGATTAATGGCTGAAGCTTGATAAATCTTTGATCGAGGTTTAGGTCAGATAGATTAATTTATGCTTGCAGTAGGTATTATTCTCAGAATCAAGACCAGTTATATACTTGAGTGAACATAGTATACATCACTACTTGTAGAAGCCTCCTAATTAAGAAATAAGTTCCTAAACTTTATGTAATTTTACTAATGGCCCTTGGCCTTACGCCTCGTATGTGTTTTGAGTGTGTGACTATACAAAACACATCTGTCTTTGTAGGTTAGCTATAAGATGTTCAGTAGCTAGTGAATTAAGTATAGCTTTTGCTTTAGGTTATCGTAACAAGTTTTGCGCATACTTCAATCAAGAAATTTATGGAACTCATTTTTTGTCTTCCAACTCAAAAAATTTGATGAAAAACAAAGGAAAAGGAAGAAAAACTGTGATGTAAAGAAATTCAACAGATCTTCATGAGATTCACCACACTTGATTTTTGCCAATTGTACTTCATTTTGGGTCTCATAATTATACCTCCGTTCCACAAAAAAAAAGAAGCATATTTCTTTTGATGTCAAAATAAAATGACAATGTTCTCAAGGTTAGTATCACAATTAAATTATCATGTTACGACTGCTAATCTAACTCATTGAATTTAGGGATAAACTACACTTAATTTTCGTGCAACTCTTTTTATGGAATGGATGGAGTATTAATAACATAGTTGGATATGCCTATTTAAGGACATTTTCTTCTTTATTATCTTCATTTGGTTTTCCTTTTCCTTTCAGAATTCCAAGTCTCTCTCCCAAATTTTCAAGTTCCAAACAGAGCCTTTGATAACATGGTTGCGTTTTTATCAATTATGCTATTTAAAGTTACATCTGAACTAAGTATATGAACACATTGGGATCACCTCATTTCAGTTGTGCCTTATAGTAGTTTATTCTGTACAGAAAATGATGCATTAGTTGAAATATAAAAGTTACATATCCTTACTTTCCCTTCTTGAAGTTGCCTATCTTTGGGACACAATTGCTATATTGTTTGCCTTGGATTCTTATCAAACTCAACATCATCACGAGCTCTTTGCTTAATTTCACCATCTACATGATGATTGGTTGCGGTGTGTAGTTACCCCCGAGTCATTTTTGGGTGTCATTTTCAAAAGCTTGAACATTCATTTGGACTTGGTAAATACATCTGTGAGCATGGTCTCATGGAGATCGACAGGCGACAGCGTTTTGACTTGCTGCTTGCTAAGCACCCTGGGTGGTGGTCATGTACAACCTTTACCTCTGCCATTGGTAAACAATTAAAAGACTAAAATGCCTAACCTCTGACATATAACTCAAGGATGACAGTGAAGTCCAAAATGTTTTGGTATGTCTTTTGCCTCTTGGATGGAGTTGATCACTATGGGACAACAAACATGGACTTTGGATACCCTATATGCCATGTATGGTAGGTGCTAAATAAGATTTCATTTGTTTATCTGAAAAGTCCCACTGCATTAATTCCTGCGCACTAAAGGCATTGTAAAAGTACTCACATGGATAAAAGTTGCTGCTACTGTACTGGCGATGATGAATTTTAATTTACGTTTCCTATAAACACATCTACTGCGCGTCTTTTTTGAGTTTTGTTAAGTGCATATTTACACATTTGATTTTAATATTTAAATCCAGATGTTTAAAATATGTACTTACTGGAAAAGAAAAAAAAAGGCCAGATTGTTAATATTTATACATCATTGTAGGTAGTGTTAATTATACTTGTATTTTTCTGCTGGCATCTACAGGATCATCATAAATTTGCGCAGCGTTATTACGAGTATATTGACCACTTCCGACTTCCTGATGGACCAATTTTTTTGAATATATGTGGTGAATCTGCATGCAATGGGATAGCAAATGACTATATTAGCGTAAGTCTCACAACTAATATATATAGTGTAGCTGTGAATTTTATAGTTGAAACATATTGTTATTGCTGCTGCTCTTTTTTTCGTTTTCATTTTTTTTGTTTATTTCCTTGTGTTAGAGTATAATGTCATCCCTCCATTTAATCCTTTCTATAGTAAAATTGGCGATGCAAAGTATTATATTTTATCTTGATGCGAGTATTGGCTGAATTAGAGACTAGAGTATGACAATTCCATTACGAGGTTGGAGGAGAAGACGGCCTTAATCTCCATTTGAATGTTGTTAATGTCTTATTTGCACACAGGTTTTATCTTTTAAGGACAATCATGTTTAGTAGTAGAAGGGCACCACTTAAAAGATCACATATCAAAACTAACTATGTTAAGTAGTTGAAGGCATCAATCAAAAGCCTGCAGTCATACCCATATTAACATTTCACGTTGTTGTCTATACTTGAATCATTGAGCTGCTCCTACTGCTTGTCGTTTGAATTATTCAATGTAATAGTAGTAGTATATATTGTGGCCAAGTGGCCTGTTCAGTGACCTTTTCCAAGAAGACACTCAGTGACCACAACATATGCTTCGGTATGTAAGCATATTTAGTGCTGACTTGTAGGTGTAAGTCCAGGTCAGCCTTGTCTTCATTTATGGTACCACTAGATTTTGGCAAAGCTTGAGTACTAGTAACCATATAATCAATTGAAGGGTGATTCTCCAAATTCTATGTTTAAAGGACAAAGTTTCTTAAATGAATATGTTTATTTAATTTAACCCTGATTTTACAAAATTAGTTTGTCGTTCCTATTTTTTTCTTCTGATAAGTAGTCATACTAATTATCTTGGGGATTGATGTTGGTACTAACATTATATTCCTGGGAGCAAACCAGCCTACCATGGTGTGTGGTTGGCCCAGTTGCACCCTGATACTTTTTGCTAGTCTTATCTGGCTCTTATGATTTTGAATTCTGCTTCCACTATGGACTCCTGTAGATTCATGTTAAATAGCTAATATCATTAGAAGAATATTTCTAAACCCTCTAATTTCAAACAGATTTTGGCAAAAAAGTTTGGAGCTGCTGTGGTAACTCTTGAGCATCGCTACTATGGGAAGAGTTCCCCATTCAAATCCTTGACCACAGAAAATTTGAAATATCTCTCGTCGAAGCAGGCACTTTTTGACTTGGCCGTTTTCCGTCAGTTTTATCAGGTAAGTTGCTTTTCATTTTAATGGAGAAAAGGTTATGGCACAACATATGTTATTTGTGGATTATGATGCCATTCAACTTAATGAGTTATGATTGATTGTATATGATGTTAATAGCATGTAGGCTATGGCAGAGAAGTTTATAAATAAGATCTGATTCAAAAAAGTCCTGTAAGTAGTTCTTTTGATAGGCTTAATTGTGGAAAGGCTTTTTACGAGCCCTACCTTTTTTCATAGCGGAGTTCTGTGGCAATTTTTAAATCACCAAGATTGTGATATATATGTATATATATATATATATATATATATATATATATATATATTGAGAAGTATAAATATCATTATATATAATGGTTCTTTCAAAACATACTTGTAACTTCTAAATTTTTGCATGTTGGTTAATGCTGACGATGATTCTTCAAAAAGATAATGTTATTGTTTCCTTTCCTTTTTCCGTTTATTATAATTCTTCATTTTGACTCTGCAACAGATGAATAAATCTCCATTATACGAAGATTTTTATCTTTAGTTTCAAAAAATTATTGTCCCTAGGTGCTATCTCATTTTTACAGCCACTCATATGTTCTGATACCTTTGCGAGTGCAATGAAGAGATCTTCTTTGATCCAAGCAATACCTTCCTCTGTATGTGTGTCAAGTTCATTTGCGTACGCACATGCATTGCGCACACATACACATATATTATGCATCCATATGTATATGTATGCATAATTATATGTGCACTAACAGATAACAAAGAGTATGTGGGTTATACTTTTTGAATTGAACTGATGTATTGTTTTCTCTCTCACATAGGAGTACTCATATAAGAATATCTGTAAGTATGCATGTATCTGCCAGAGTACGTGCACACACTTATATGAGGAATTTCTGAACCTTATAGGCTTATATATGATTCTCTCTCATCATTTAGTGACAAATTATTATATATCATTTTCTTTTACCTTTTGATGGCAGTTGTCTGTGTGACTTATAATAAAAGTTTATAATGTTATGACATTGTTGAATTTTTATTTTTTTTCCTCGAATTTATTTTTTATGTAGCGTGGACATTTTATCTCTGTTGTCGTGACTAATCTTTTGCTTTATAACAGATTTGTTTGCCTTATTTTGTAGGAAACATTAAATGTGAAGCTCAATAGATCAGGTGTTGAGAATCCTTGGTTTGTTTTTGGTATTTCTTACTCTGGAGCTCTTAGTGCATGGTTTCGTCTGAAGTTCCCTCACCTGACATGTGGAAGTCTTGCAAGTTCTGGGGTTGTTCTTGCTGTTTACAACTTCACTGAGTTTGATCAACAGGTGGAGAAAACAATATAGTCTCCTAATTTGCCCTTGGACATTATTTGTCTCATGATTTATATTATTAATACAAATAATATCATTAAAGTCCCAAAAGAGAGGCGAACCTAGTGTACACAGTGTATACAACAAAGTGCCTAGGTATATCAGAAAGGACGCCAATGCCCAGCCTTCTAAATCAAAAGAGCAAACAGAAAATAGCTACACCTAGTTCCTGACGCAAACAACCCGAATTTTGTTAAAGTTCCACCATTTACAAAACTCTTGTTTGGAAAACCTTCTCACTAAAACTGTGAATTTACGATACACTTGTATGTTCTGTTAACAAAGGAAAAAAACACCGATTGTGGCATTTGCTCTTTTTTTCCCTTTTTTTTGATAAGTAATATGGATCCCAAGTATGGGAATTTAAATATCTAGAGGTTGTTCGTCAAGGCCTGTCATTTCTCCCACCCCTTAGTGATGGACTCTACGGCACGTTTGTGTAAGGTGTTCGTCGTCCCGATTATTTCTAGCAAAATTGTATTGTAAATTGCTTGCAACACCTTAACCCCACACCTATATGTAGACGGTAATCTTGATACAATTGCTCGCGTTTAGAAATCTGCGTTGAATAGACACCAACGACACATCGACCCCTCGCCTATATTGAAGCGGTAATCTCTGTACAATCGACAATTGATGCGGTAGAAGACGCCACACACAACTATGTATTGTTGATAAGTCAATGTTGAATCTCAAATAAAAACTAAGAAAATAACTTAGGAATTCTTAAAGAACCAAAAGTAGAGAATAGTATCACAAGAATTATAAAATCTGAATAATGATTGAATGTTTTTATGAATTACATTCATAAACCTATTTATAATAGTAATGCAAACCCTAGAATTCCTTATAAGGAATTATAATCAATTTGGAAACCAACTCTAATCCAAGAGTATCCTAATTACAATCAAAGTCTAAAAAGATACTGAAAAATAACTAATTAATAAAGCAAATCCGCGTCCAAATCTTCAAAAACGCGTCAACTGGATTTCCCCTGCGGCGCAAATGAACTGTTAGGCGCGGTCGCGCTCAACTGGCAGAGAACAACTTGACGACTCTGGCATGCAGTGCGGCAGCGCTTGAAATGAATAGGGTTAGGGCGCGGCCGCGCTTGAAGTCCAGAGAACCCAATTCTGGTCTGCAGAAAGGCGCGGCAGCACTGGTTTTGTATTGGATCAGAGTCTGACTTGGCTACTACTCTGATCCTTTTTAGGCACTGAATTTAATCCTTTATCCGTCCTTCACTTCCTCCACAAATTATGAATCTTTGCTTGGACCAAATAAATGAACTTAGAACCATATTCCACCATGAATGCCTTGCCTTGAAGCTCGAATCTCTTTCCTTCATTTCGTGCAATGCATGATGACTTGACTTGCGTTGATTTGGACTTACTAAATAGATGGTATCTAGCAATCCCAAATTACATAGTTTATCCTCGCCTTGGGGTACGCTTGAATTGAGCTCCATATTAAACGTCTTCGAATAGGTTTCAGCCCAATCACTTTGGATCATTCATTGAACCCTCGGAACTTGAGTTGAGTCATAGTTGTTCGATGTAAGCTCGGTCAGAATTGTATCACTTAGGGTTCTATGTGCCAATGGTTATGATGTACATGGACTTAAGCCTTCAACACTTGTCCCTATGTACTATACAACCTGGTACAGAAATTTTAGCTCTTATTCATAACTGAATTGATAATCCCAAAAGGTGGAGTTCTTCTTGTTTCTCTGAACCACAGTTGAGACTTCCCAAGTTCACTTTGAAAATGATGATTCCATTGGATCAGATTTAAATGCCTAGTAGGAATCTGAACGAAAGTGAACTTAAAAAAATGAACCTCTACGATCTCGGGTTTGATGGCCTCTTGCAGCAAATTTATAAGTAGGAGATAATACATATATAGATATGTATCTATATAATATATAGAAAGAAAGAGAGAGGAGAGACGGCCATTGCCGTAACCATATTTCAAAGAATAATGAAAGTGTCGGTGCAGAACAATGGAGTGGGAGAGAGAGGAATAGTATATCATTGGAACTTTTATATTGGGACGATTTGTGATGGAGCCTGCTTTAGATGGGGATTCCTGAAAAATATATATTACTAAGTAATTTGAGAAGGGATTTCGGTGTTCCAAATCCCGTCCTTATTGCCCCTCATGGGATTAAAACCCCAACTCTCTTTTGTCCATACAAAAAGTTATGTTTATCTTTCTGTCATCTTAGCAAAATGCATCTCATTTTTGTGTTAGCTTGTCTGACCTTATCCACTTACTGGTTTAATCGGTAAGATATCATAATCCAATTTTTTTTTAGTGCAGATTGGCGAGTCTGCAGGTCCAGAATGTAAAGCTGTGTTACAAGAAATTACTGCCCTTGTTGACCAAAGGCTTGTATCAAACGGAGAATCACTGAAGTCATTGTTTGATGCTGCCGAGGTATGAAACTTCTACCTTGTTGCTTCTATGGTTGCTGCCGAAGTATGAAACTTCTACCTTGTGGCTTCTATGGTTATTCTTAATATACCCTCAACTTGAGTCTATAGCTTTATGCCCCAGTGGCTGTGATGATTTAACAAACATTTAAAATACTTGGAACGACTGGTAGATTATGAAAACAATTCATTCTAGCGAGTATAAATTTCAACCTTCTTCCTGAAATCTGATGATTTGTCATAATTGTGAAGCTTCAAATTTGCTCCTAAGTTTCAGGTTTGATCTTGCTTATTAGAATGCAATTGTTGTTTGCCGGATTTATTGTGTTCTGGTGTTTTCTATTTCTTCATAGTGATTCACTATTTTCTTAGATGAGGATTGTGTATATTTAAAGACTGTGAGCCACTTGTTTGGGTGGCTTCTCTAAACTATTCTTCCGGATTTAGTCCCTAAGTTCAAAAATGTTAATATTTTACCCTCTGAATTAATAATATTTCTATTTTATCCTTCAAGTTAACATTTTTAATTCTTGAAATTAATTACACACGAAATATGAATTATACAGTGTATGCCGATGCCCGTAGTATTCTTGATGCCTTCCAAAGAGATAAGTGTCTATTAGAAGTTAGAACATGTTCACAAGCAGGGTTGTCAAATCTGACAGGTAACATAGCCAGACCAAAAAATAGAAGAAAAAATTGGCAAAACAAAAATAAAAAAAGACTGAAAAATTACCACATATCTTTGTGTTATGTTATCTAGTATCCCCTTGGGACCTTTTGATAGTAAATAATAAGTATGTAACATCCACTAGGAGGGCAGACCTTTGTGGTGACTTGAAAATATGATAGAAAGGCCAACATCAATTCTAAGTGAAGCGAAATTTACCAATTATATTTTCATTTTTTTTATGCATATGGAATTCTTATTACACCACTGAATTTGCATGAGGATCTCTGTGTGCTTGCAGTTGAAAATTGATGGTGATTTTCTGTATTTTTTAGCTGATGCTGCGGTTATAGCGGTGAGTATTCGTGTATTCTATTTCAGTACTTCAGTACAGAACCAATTCTTTCGATTTCAAGTGATATCTGCCATATTGCAGTTTCAATATGGAAATCCTGACAAACTATGCTCGCCTCTGATTGAAGCAAAGAATACTGGAGAAGATTTAGTGGTAAGCCCTTGTTCTCGCTAATATTGTGTGTGTGTGTGTATATATATATATATGTGTGTGTGTGTGTGTGTGTGTGTGTGTGTGAGTGTGTCATGGAATTATAGCATTTTCCAAGTTTGTTGGGGTCTTCATGTTCACTCTTACTATATGTGGTAGCTTAATTGCTTGCAAAACTTGAAACGTTGGTTGTTGACTTGTAGGCATTCTGATGTCCCTAAGCTTTCTAACAAAAACAAGTTCCTAGCAGCCAAGTAAAATATGATAACCTCAACCATTCTTTGTAGATACTCTGTTCCCAAAAATATCATTATGATAATAATTTGTTGAGTCTATATAACTTTATATAATAATAATAAGGTTCAGCCTCATAAAAATCTGACTCAGGCTCTAAAGAAAATTCGCCAAGCAAAAAGACCAGAAGAGCACTTGATATATACAAATGTTTTTAACCTGGAATGGTAAAAGATAGCAATGAGTGTGTTGTTTCTAATTATTAAAACCATTAAACACCATCTATAACGATATAAAAATATTATGGCCTAATTGTTAGAATATTTCCTAATATTGACCAATATATATTTTAATACACATCCGTGAGCAGAAACTGAGGAAAATAACTCGATAAATTCTCACTGGGAGTTCTCCTAAAACCTTTCCCTTTTTAACTACCAATAATGGAGTCGCTTATTTTAAATGAGTATTTGACAAACTCTTAAGATCCCAAAAAAATACAGGTTATCATCCATAAGAATCCCCTTTTAACTACATTTTTGTGTGTGGGTGTTCATCTAACAATTGTTGTGTGTTACTCCACTTTGCTCATTCAAAGCATATAAAGAACCCTTTTAATTATAATGTTATGAACTTTTAAGCCACACACGTAGTGCAAATTAAATATAGTGCAATCTATTCTTGTTGTGTAGGTTGACCTTCATGATTTCTGGGTTTCTCATTTTCAATGCTTAGAATCAGAAGTGAAGATGCAACACAACTGACTTGTCAGCTTAGTAACATTAGTTTGCAATAATGCTTAAACTGTTGGAAAAATGTTTCTGTAACAACCCAGGTCAAATCCCGAGTCCAAATCAAATCTTGCATCCTGAAAGGTCATGACTATTGACTGAAAGTATTAATGATAGCTGATTTAGCAGCTTGAACCCTTATATACACATCCAAATATCTCACATGTTACATGTTACGATGTGGGACTAGGGTACTACAGCTTCAAAGTGAAATTGTCTTATTGAAAGGTTGTATGGTTTATTATTACGTTATTGAAGGCAAGCCTTGTCTTGTAAGATGTTTGTTTTTTCAATTACACAGAACAATGGGCACATATGATTGACACACTAGCCTGGTAAAAAAAGGTCTTAATGATGCCTCTATCTTTAAAACCAGATATTTGTAGTCAACCATGCCAATAATTAAATGAATTGTTTCTTTTCTGAAACTTCCAACCCCCCTCTCCTCTCTCTCTTCCAAAAACAGAAATTTGAACTTTGGTATCTATTTGGAGATCATGATTATACAACTTCGGGAATACCATCTTCTAAATTCTAGGATAAGATTGTTGAGTAACTATATACTTGATTTTGGTGTTTGAACAGTTGTAGTTATCATAAGCTTACCTCTATATCTTTATCCCCTCAGTCCCATATTCACGATCAACCTCTTCTAGGAGCATATGAAACGTTTTTAAGATGTGCCAAAAACACATAATATATTACATATTTAACATTTTGTATGCTTTTAATATGTTTGTATATCACACTTTTTGACTATATTATAATAATCCCACATACCTAAAGAAAGGGACATTTGGAAATGACATGGGTGCATTTTTAAATTTTGTGCTTCTCATTTATTTTCCTCTTTCCTTGGCATGTGAATGATGTTGACTGTATATAGTTTTTTTGAGCATATGTTGAAATAATTTAGATGCTTGTATTGTTTCATTATTCTGTTTGTCCATGCTTGTGATGTTTGTTGACTTTGTTCTATGCAGAATGCATATGCCAAATATGTGAAGGAGTACTATGTTGGGACTTTTGGTGTTAGCACTCAAACATATAACCAGCAACATTTAAAGAAAACTGCTCCAAGTGGTGATCGGTTGTGGTGGTTCCAAGTTTGTACTGAAGTTGCATATTTCCAGGTCGCTCCAGCAAATGATAGCATTCGCTCTTCCAGGGTTGACACAAGGCATGTATATATAAGCCACTCGTTCACATATTGATGGACATGATGTTTAGCCTAATACCATATTTAACTTGTTGCCTATGGTGTCTGGTTTCTCATACTTGAATATCATGTGTTAAATCACAAATTGGTTGCTTATCTATTGCAGATACCATTTGGATCTTTGCAAAAATGTCTTTGGAGAGGGCATCTATCCTGTGGTCGATGCAACAAATATATACTATGGGGGAACAAAAATTGCTGGTACAAACATATTGGCTTAATTTATATTTGAATTTACATAATTGTTTTTCATAAACTTTGTTAATCTATTTGTCCAATATATATGTCGGCCAATAGGACCAGATAATTGCGACACGTTTTTGTTGAAAAAAATCTACTTATCTGCTTGTATCATACTTATTGTAATTGCGTTTAATAACCGCACCTTGGTGTCAAAAATCAAAATGACAAGTTATGTTGTGATACCAGATAGCAATGTCAAACTTTATTGAAAGACTCAAAATCCTCTGAATATGAATTTTCAGAATTACAAAAATTGCAATTGTACTTTGTGCAATGAAAAAATAGGTTCTTGTTACTGGCCCTAGTAGTTGTACAAGGTTTTATTGAGTTTGATAAATATGGGAGTTGAGACTTATAAATTAATTCTAAATTAGATATCATTTATGTTTTATGTCAATGAGAATGAATGCACTTCAAACATGTCTTCCTACTGAAGTGACTTATAATCTTTTATAAAATTGAGACTCATTTCTTTCTAATATTCTTAGTAACTTCAAAAATATGCATATTGTTATAAGCATATAATAATGTAACAGCATATATTCACGTGGTTTTCCACGAAGAGGAGACAGTATTACTATTTACAATAAGGCCAAATTATTTTTATGTACATGGACATATCCAAACCTTGGTGACAAAGATAAAGTTGGTTTTCCTTAACTCTCCTGCATACAGTTGATTGACAAGATAACAACTTACTCTCAAGACCAAAGTATGGTCATATTGTTTTCATATTTTTTTTTGTTTTGATATTTCTCTACAATTAATAGAAATAGAAATGGCTTGAATTTTACTTCTGCCATGCAAATTTCCATTTTCTTGTAATACAGATTTTACCCGGGGGTTCCAGTTGGCTTTTGAGCCGGATTCTAGTTTCAATGTTTTATATTCCCTCCTTTCCATATTGTTATGTCAATAGGGCACACAAATTAAAAAAACAAAATGTTTACAAATTCCTTTTAAAATTCAACTAGAAATTATTCAAAGCATTGCAGAGTTTTACTCCACAAATCTCTTCTTTTCGTAAGGTTAATATTCTTCATCAATTCTAAGCGTGTGTTGGTTTTTCAAATGTGATTAAACATTTTGGGCCATCCAAAATGGAAAGCATGACATATAAAATGCTATCGTGGGATTATGATTTTTGGAGCAGAATTCATGCTTTCATTGCATATATACAATTAGTTACCTACTGACCTGTTACCATACTAGGTAACACTAGATAGGTTGAATCTGCCAGAGTATATAAAAGATTTGTACGCTGATAGCAGTCCATTACTCAACTTTGCAATACTACATCTCCATACTGCATTCGTGCTTGCCTTATATTATTTCCCTTGCAGAACTATCTTGTAGAATATTGCACTTTCCATATTGAGGGTTGGTTAGATTTTTAGTTTGCAATACTTTAATTCAGGTTTTGCATGTTTATGCTATGCTATTCTCATTATTTTAGAATGTGGATTGACAGGTTCTAAAATAGTCTTTACCAATGGATCTCAAGATCCCTGGAGGCATGCATCAAAACAAACTTCATCTCCAGATAGTGAGTATTTAACTACTTTGATTAGATCCTTTATTTTGCCTAATTATTTCAGTTGATATATGTATACACACACACTTGTCCGTATATTTTTGGCACTTGGAATTTCAATTGATGGTTTAGGTCTTGTATCAAAGCCTTGAAGCTCGTTCTAGCAATCAATCTAATTCTGTGAAATAGTTCCGAATGTATACATGTTCTAATATATCTTCCCAACTTTCTGTGGATTGCATTTACATGCCTTGCACTCTTCATAAATGTGAACCTGGAAATATTGTTAGTCTAGGTCAATTTGTTTACTCCTTGACAAGGAACAAATTCATTCATCAAAAACTCTTCAACTTTGGTGTATTGAGATACTTTCTCAAACTAGTTTGTTGGGAGAATAATATATGATTTGATTTACATGATTTCCATTATTTCTCTCGTTACTAAAACCTTACTTTTCAATCTTATAGTGCCTTCCTACATCATCACTTGTCATAACTGTGGCCATGGAACTGATATGCGAGGCTGCCCTCAATCTCCTTTATCGCTTGAAGGTATGTTGAATATACTACCTTCGTTCCAAAATATATGATCATTACGACTTTTTGAAGTCAATTTGAAACATTTTCAAACTCAAAATTGACATAGATTAATTTAATTTCAGTCAATATAATGATGAATAGTGTAAACAATCTAAAAAGTACTACTAATTGTAATATTTATTGTTTCGTAACTTTTAATGAATCTTATCAATTTGAAGTTTGAAAATGTTTCTAATTGACTTTAAAAAGTCAATAATGCTCTTATAATTTGAAACGGAGAAAGTATTTCAGATTGCATGTCGTATGCTATATGAATTAATGAAGTGTTCACCCATTTCATTTTCTTTTTGGCTATTGATTTGGTGTCGTCTACTCTGTCTAGGATTTGGCCCAAATTTTTGCTGTAAAATTTTCTGGAAAGACAATTCTAAATTCCAATGTCATTTTGAGATGACCTAGAGTCATATTGGTGCATTTAGAAACTTGTTTGAATAAGACACCAAGTCACCCTTAAATTGAGTCCAACTGGCATATTGAGCTACATATATATTCTCACTCTCTTTTCTGCCCACTCTAGTTTGTAAAAAGGAGGGGTTAAGAAATGCAGCTAATAGTGTTTATTAGAAACCCCCCCCCCCCCTCAACATGTGCAAAAAAAGAAATTCAGAGAAGTTGTTTCTTTACTTGCATGCTCATTTTATTGTCAATTCTAGTTGTTTTGCGGTCATTTAACTTTTGAAGGTGCCTAAACAGTATTTTAAATAATTAAGCATGTTATGTCCTTATTGCTTGTTCCTTTCAACCTCATATTTCCATTCTTGAAGGTGTACAATCCCTTCTCACGCATCATTGATTCTAATGAAATTTTGATTAATGTCCAGGTGATGCTCAGAATTGCAGCTCGCCTGATGCAGTACACAAAGTCAGGCAACAGGTTACAGAACAAATAGACTTGTGGCTGTCTCAGTGCCAAACTGCAGATAAGAGTTACATGTAACGAGAGTTATTGCGGACACATATTGTTCTCTGACCAACCATAAACTTATGTGTCACCTTTGTAACATATGTATAGTTGCCCATCCATGAAAGTATGGTCTGTATAAGTTGTCTTCTATTAATTGGACCTATACGAGGAACAAAACTACAAACCATTTATTACCGGGCCTTGGCATTTTATTGTTTTGACAAGCATTCAGTTGCATGTAAAGTTGTTGATACCAGGAATATGGTGACAGGGGAAATATAAAGAGCCATGCTTGTTCATAGAGTTGACATTAATAAATGTTTTATTGATAGCCCTTCCCAAACCTAATTCGTTCCAGATTTGGAAACTGATTGCAATTTTTGTGTTATGATAATGCACTATGTGCTGCTTCAAGACTTGTACTTTGTTTTCTTAATTATTGTTTTGTCACAAGGCAGATTGCAAGAGATCAAAAGGATTAAGGTTTTTCATATTGTGGAACAGGCTAATCTTAGTTATGCCCCTCCTACTTTAGCTTGATCCTCATTGGTTTTATGAGTACGGGCAACAGACTGATGAAAACTCTTTCCATGCACGTATCTCGTATTGTCTGCTAAGTTTTCTGAGTAGTCTTGATAAACTGATTGAAATTTGATATATCAACGGTTCAAAAGCTGTGATGCAAGAATTTATTAAATTGCTAAAATTACATGTTATGAAAAAGGAAGGGGGGGAAAACTGCCTCCATTAGCTAGAAGCATAATGCAATTTATCATGGTAATACATCAACCTTTTATCATCTACACTCGTAGCTTTCTACTCAGACATACGTCTCAATAGACATAGCCCTTGACGAACAATTCTTTCTTGGCCTCCTCGGACTCTCCTTGACCGGTGTATTTCCCAAGCTGAGCAAGAGAGTTGGCACTTTCTCAAAAAAGCAAAGCATCCTGAGCCTTTAGATTGCCCACCAGACAAAAACTGCCCATTTCAAAAACATATGAACAACTAAGTGCAACTTCAATACTATTTATACATACATATATATACATGCACTATTTTGTGTGCGTGACACTGAGGTTTTTGGATACATACCATGATTCCAGGGATAGCAGGGGGAATTCTTCGTTTGAGAAGCTTGAGGGTGTAATCAGCGACCTGTTGTGGTGTAGCCCTCTCCTTGCACTCTGCTCCGGGAGTAACCATGCTGGGCTTGAGGAGGATACCTTCAAACAGGACATTGTTCTTAGCAAGGTATAAGAAGACCTCTGCCCAAACCTTCTGGGCAACTTCAAAGGTCCTGTCAATTCCATGTTCACCATCAAGCAAAATCTCAGGCTCCACTATTGGGACCAAGCCGTTGTCCTGCAATATCAGAGAGGATCAACTTTAACACTACTTCGCTATCATCATAATGAATAATGATTTATAATATATACAAGGATCAACATATGTTTCCCCCTTAATTTTTAATATTTAGATCAAAGATAAACCTGAGAAATGGCAGCATAGCGAGCAAGATCCCATGCTGCTTCCTTCACGGCCAGTGCAGATGGACCATTAGGAATGCTCACTACAGTACGCCTACAACATCAAGATTGAACATATTTCATGACAATCATAAAGATAATCTTTGTAAATCAAAAGAATAATAAGTAAGAGGATTTTTTTTCTTTTATCAAACACAGTGAGGATTTGTACCATTTGGCAAAACAGGCGCCCTGTTGGTAGTAAGCTGCTGAGCGAGAGGCCAGGCCATCAAGGCCTTGGCACCATGACTCATCATTTGAGCCAGCAAGGGGAACTAAACCCTGTCATACTCATCGTCAACCACTAAAAATAGTAACTACACATTTTTTTTAGATCAGAAGTACCCTTAATCGAAAGAACAATCAAAGAGAAACGATTGCTAGTTTTACTATCTTGTCAACTTTGATCCCAGGAACAATGCCCTGCTCAACAAGAATGTCAACTATCTTCTTTCCATCAACGGTGGATTGGTATAGTGTCTCCTCAAAGAGAAGAGCACCAGAGATGTACTTTCCAAGTCCAGGAGCAGAGACGAGCAGTGTCCGATAAGCTTGGCGATTAGCCTCGGTATTCTCTAAGCCAATTGAGGCCAAACGTTTCCCACAGGTAGCATTTGACTCATCCATGGCTAAGATTCCTCGTCCAGGAGATGCCACGGTTTTCAACATGTACCCAAACACAAATAATTTAAGAAAATCTCTGAATCATTCTTTTTGGCAAGCTTACTCATATTCTGTCTTCAGCAACTTACAAAGAATTAGTTATACTGCATGTGGTGGCTCTTTAATTTCACTTATAACACAAGTTTATATATATAATACGGATCCTGTCCGGGAGTCCGGACAGTGTTAAAATTCGGTCCAAATTTATTTATTTTTTTTAAAACAACTAAAAAAAAATTATGGAACTTGAATTTTTACATAATACAGTGTTTTTGGTGTAATTTGGATACATATAACAAAACATGTCTGTACAGACAGATGTACATGAATATAGTAAGAGCATCCATAGTTTCATGCTGACGCTGAAGCTCATTACTCATGGATGCGAGTATGATGCATTGGACTGTACAGACATGTTTTGTTATATGTATGCAAATCACACCCAAAACACTTTATTAGGTAAAAATTCAAGTTCCATAAAAAAAATTAGTTGTTTTAAAAAAAAAAGGTCCTGATTTTGGTCCCGGACCTGATCCGGCCTATATATATATATATATATATATAGTCAAACTAGTGTCACAAATTTCTATTTAACTAATCATAGATGCTTGTTTTTATTGTTCATGGCATATATACGAGATGAGATTTTTGAGATTAATTGGTAGAAATATACTACTAATTCAGCATATCAATCAGTTAAAATGCGATGACAATTAATGCTGTAATTTTAGTTAGAAGAGCAACATACGGCGGTTTTGATGAGCTCATCGGCATAAGCGCTAGCACGAATGGTGAGTGCAGAGGAAGCAACAGGTTGGCAGCGGACCACGGAGACGGAGACTGAAGGCTGGCGAAGAAGAGTCTGACCTTTTACCCACTCAGACTTGTCCAAAACCAATGACAACTTGAGGAGAGATGCTGATGTTGCTTCCATTTTCCCTTCTTCCTTGATTCTACTGGGAAACACACTCCTATCTCTTACTCTTCTTTCCCCTGAAGCTTAATTTGCAAGCTCTATGCCATAAAATACCACACCACCCGCCCGTTCTTTCTTTCTTGAGTTGTTGTACTTATTATAGTTCCAAATCTTGCACACAGATCTCTCTCTTGAGGCTATTATGCACTCACCAATCAACACCTGCCATCCGGGGTGATAACTTCCTTTTATATATATATATATATATATAAAACAAAATACGATTTTAAATTTTACGATTTTAAATTTTTCGCGTACTCTAATAATTAATAATTTTAACTTAATTTTAACGGTTGAGCTTTGTCAATTTTGCGGTATCAGAAAAAAATAATATATATATATATATATATATATATATATATATGCCCAAAAAATGAAGTGATTTTGTGTCCTTTTCTTTTGTTTCTAAGAGAAATGAAGTGAATAGGACTTGGTGATATTTTATGCCAGTTAATTAGGCCTTTTGAAATTAGGGAAATGATATTTTCACAAGACTCTTCTCACATAAATAGTAAACGAAATTCATGTTCATATGAATGAGACCTTGTAAAAATATTATTTTTCCTTGTAAAAATAACAATTCCCTAAAATTATACATGATGTAGCTGTTAATTTCTTCTCCCTCGAGTTGTAGTAATCGAAAGGTATGGTAATGAGGAATTCAAGTCTATAAAACCAGTAATTTGTTCATTTCCCACATTCCCATGAGAGAGAAGCATTAAATAAAAATGGCAAGCTATTGCTTGAAAGCTGGGGTATCTTCAAACAACAACATTACCATCACATAAAAAAGTATTGCTCACATACACACACGTACGTACTGTGAACATGTGTGTGTACGTCACAGCAAGTATAGTATGCATTCAATTATTTTAGAATTTGTTCTGTTGATACAATTGTTGTTGTTTTCTCTACTTGATCTTTTTCCATCATGAACAAGAGGCAGAGGCTTGCCACAACCACCTAACAAATATATTTTGTCCATTTTATCGATGGGCCCATAGCCATTAAAAGAAGATCTTCGTTACCAGAAACTTGCACAACATTCAGACCAAGGAAACGTAACAGCAAGCCATCATTAATGAGTTTAGTTCAGTAATAGGCCCATAAATGTCACTTTGAACAACACCCACATATCAGGCTCAGCTCACTTGCAAGTTGCAAAAACAGTCTACACCACATTTCTCATCTCACCACTCAATCAAAGCATACATGCAACATATGAACAAGAAAATGCACAATATAGCTAAAACTATCATAGGCCAAATCAGAAGAAATATCGGGCACCCTGCATATATGGATTCCTGGAAATTCAAGGAAAATATCATTCCATTAACAAATAATAGCAGTCTACACCCCTACCCCATCAGGAGGGGGAACATAAATGGACACCATCTGCAACAAGCACCAATTCTAAAGCTTTCTTTCCCCAAAAACCTATTCATAAAATTTTACATACGACCTTTTATCATTGCATGATCTAAATCAAGATATATGAGGATGCCACAGCAAGAAAATTGGGAGTTTACTCTTCGACATATTGAACCTTCTACAAGTATAGGGTCTATTTAAGATAGGTAGAAGAAACCCAGAGAAGCACATAAGTGATCACTGATGTTGTCACCTCCAAACTCCTTAGCCCTTTAAATATAGGTGGGATCACAGACACCATCAAAAATGTTCCCAGTAGCCAGGAGAGAATGAAAGTCCCAACGCTGCAGCATAGTTACAAATTCAGAGATAAGATCATCTGTAATTCTCTATTTCGACAGCACAATTGAAAATCACCAAATCAGTAATAAAATAGGGTGGGAAAAAGCATAAACTTTATCAAAGATTATCTAACGTATGATTAGAAATACTACTTGTTCCCTGATTTTATGTTTAGAATAAAAAGAACAAGGACTGTTGAATACTGCAAAACTCTTATCGCAATGCCCAGATTGCAGATGAAATGATGCAAGCATGATCAAAAGAGAGCATGTCACGTACCCATACAGAAAAGCTCTGAGTTTGCTCTTTAGCCGGTTATATATGAAGTACATTGTAGCAATCAGGGAAATGGCGACTTGAAGGGTTGGGCCTTCTGCCGTTGGAAAAAGCACAGTGAGTGCCCCGAGTACGACAAAGACGATGGAAGTTTTTATGATGAAGTTGGTCGATGGAGTTCTGAACCTGCTTGTGATGGCCAACACAACCCGGGACTGAGTTACTTCCCTAACCTTTTTCTTGATGTTGATTTTTGGGTTCTTCCTTTCATAGAACTTCTGCATGATTATTTTGTCATGGGCTGATTCAATTGCATCTACGCTTGGTTTATGGCCTGCATATCTTTGAATTAAGAAATTTCTAGCACCTTGTATTTCATCTTCAGAAGCTTCCCTGCTGATTCCAAGTCGTTTGTATGGGTCCCTTATATTGATTCTTGGAAAGATAACTACCATCGATGAGACAATTGAATAAGGTTTCAGAGACTCAGAATGTCATATTATGATTAACATACATTAATTGCTATAAAACTAAGGTCGCCAACAAGTCAACAACATATAAGAAATAGGGAAATAAAAAACATATGAACTGAACTTTTGTTTCTTTAAATTGAACTAGTATGCCAGTATGGGTCAGCACCTTGGAAAAAGATTCCTTTTGTATGTGACAAGGGCATCATCACTAATTAACTAGTGATATAGTACACATAAAACTTTCACACCACCAAATTTTGTCTCCTTTTCCCTTTGGTTTGAAAACGGAGGTTATTGACACTATCACTTAATGCTACACCAGTACGGGTCTAACATACTGTTACAAACATGCAATAAAAAAGTAGGATAACAGTTCAGAATGTTTTTTAAAGAGGGTTGCAGATATAAGCTATTTGAACTAAGTAGACCAATACTTCGTATAGTAATTTAATACATGAGGAGAGTGAGTGTTTTAAGCCAATTCCAAAAAACTTGCAAAGAGGTACAGATCGCCATTTCTTCTACATCGTCAATTTAAGATTTTTAAAGTAGTCTTATGATGAATTTGAATTGCTTAACAAGCCCAAATAAAGAATATAAAAAAAATCATGGATCTCAACAAAGTATAACATTGTGACTAACAATAATAAACTAATTAACACCATCCTATGCCCTAGTCCGGCTGACATCTCTTACAAATCAGAGAACTTTGAATGGCTCATAAAGTTCTTGTATGCCATGCCCTTTAGCAGAAAAAGATTGTTCAACACACTTTCCTACTTCTAATATACCTTGTCTTGAAAAAATCCACAAAGAACTCAACATGCATCTCAAGAAGAATACAGGGGATGGGAAAAATACAGCAATCAACCAAAAGGATTAGAGGGAAGGTAAACATTACCAGCTGAGTCATCTGAAGCATTGCCATAGGAAGCATCCATTGCGCAATTGATAAAAGGAGTTCTTTGCGTGCGACATCTCTGTGCACAACCATCCCAATTATTTCTTCTACATGATAATTGAAATAGTAAATAAATAATTATGATAAGCATACCAACCAAACCTTATCCAGCAGAAGTAATGAACATTGTACCTTTGAAGAAAAAGCAACTCTCTATATTTTCCAATATTGTGAAAAGCTGAAACTTGTTTATAAAATGATCCTTGACCTTTTACAAGGAGATGGACGCTATTCCTTGAAGGGCTTCCAGTCAATCCAAACAGACTCATCCTTTATATTCAAAATAACCTGGTAGCTATATCAGAATGCTACCCTCAGTTTGATACAATTATGATGAATCAGACGCTGCAATGGATAAGTAAAAACAATTACGACAATGCTTAGAAGACAACGAGAATTTTTATGATTCAGAAAGACCTAGAACAGCATCCTCATTCAAATAAGAGACCTGTATAAAGTATAAAGGCTACTGAAGATTAAAGAAAATATTCAAACTTTTTATGGTGGAATGCAAAGTGAAATTTTGATATCTTCAAATCAGACTAAAGCTAACTTTCCCAGCCCCAGTCAAACCTCTAGGGATGAAGGCCAAAAATGCTACATAATAAAATTGCAAGGAAACAATGTTTGCAAAACACAAAAAAAAAAAAGAAGCAAAATTCACAAAGCATTGGCAAATGCAAGAATACACCTTATGCCACCATACACAACTGCAAAAAAACAGAACATAAAAATCTGAAAATGTGGCCAGCACCAATACAAATTGCAACAACATTTTCAAAGAGGAATTCAGTTATTAGTAAAGCAATTAAAAGATAGCATTTAAGAACATAAAATCATATACCAAATAGATGTAAGCAAACTCAATACCTTTTTACTTTGTCCCTCTTCTTAAAAAAATAATTTATCAAAAGTGGAACCGAATAAAGGGAAATTGAGAAAAATGGATCTAAATCCATTAAGTGTTGTTGATATATGACTCAAACATTAATTGTGAGCGGAATTTTTATATCTTAATCATAGATGAGTCAATTCTCAAAACAAGAGATGATTATGAATTGAACAAACAGATGGGAAGTTCTTACGGCTTATAACAGAAAACAAATAACAGGGGCGTAGGGAAGAAATAGAAGGAGAACCTGCTGTTGAAAGGGTCGTGTTCTTCAATGGATAGCAGAAGCATCGAAGCTAGGAGGGCTTTGTCTTTTGCAGTCGGAGAACCTCTTAAAACCCTGTTTTAAAATTTTCTTAATTGATATGAATCTTTAACTTTCAACCATCAAAATCCGTTGTAGTCTAGTTGGGTAAGATACTCGGCCCTCACCCGAGAGATCCGTGTTCAAGTCTTGGCAAAATGAACAGTTTAATATATCTTTTTATAAAACTCTTGACAATCTAAGAGAAAATTTATTCCACACGGACGCAAAAAAAATAATATTATGTGATTATGAATAGACCCCTATTCCACCCCACCCCTTACCCCACTTACCTACCCATATGTATACCCCACCCATCCACCCAACACTCCCTCAAAAAATTATTAAGCGATTATGTACCCTCCCTCCCTCCCTCCCTCCCAAAAAAAATACTCTCTCCGTCCCAGGATAAAAGTCTTTATTACTATTTTGGGTAGTCCCATGTTAAATGTCCACTTTCTTTTAATAACCAAATTTTTACACATTTTTTCCTATTATGCCCGTAGCATTAAATATCTCATACTTTTCTTGTTCTAATTCTCTCTCCATATTTAATGACATTATTATGGATAATTTTGTCATTTTATTCCTCTTCTTAATATGCGTGAAAAGTCCACCAGAATTTTTATCCTAGGACGGAGGGAGTATTATTTAGTGATTATGTATAAATGATATATCTAATAATAATTTATTTAATTGGATCATAATAATGGTATGTTTGAAATTTAAAATATGGGTCGACCTATATTTGAACCATAACCATAACCATATAATTCCAACCCACAAAACCCATATTAAAAATGGTTAATATAGTTTTAGTTCTTAAATGGAATCATAACCATATTTTGAAAACTAAAACCAACCCATAACCATATTTTGTCATGGTTATATGTATTCATCATATGTTAGACGATTCAAAAAATTATAAATTATTTTTAAAATTTATCAATTTTAAAATTAAAAATAATTTATACCGACTTTGAAAGGTCAAATTAGTTTTATAAACTAGTGTTATATTTGTTTGTAATTATTATACTTTGAATAATATGTTTATTTGTAATGATTACACTTGAGATAAAACTATTAATATCAAGTATCTTGTTTGTTTTCAAATTTAAATTCTGAACTATTAATTTGGAAATTATAAATTTACTTAATAAGAAGAACTATATAATATCATGTCTAACTAGGTATTATAATTTCATTAAAAGGGATTAAAAATTTATGAGCAAAACTAACCTTTAATTCTTCAAATATGGCTAGCGTATCCTTAAGGTGTAATTGCATTAATGTTGTTGATCCACCTTTTTTTTATTCAATTCAAGTGCACTACTATGGTGCTATAGTTAATGCTTTAAGTAGTATTCAAGGATTTATTTTCAGTTTAAATAAATTTGTCAAACTTAAGTATAATTTGTTAATTTATTTTAGTGTAAGTTTTTAAATTTATGTAAATGTTATTTTCAATATATATATATATATATATATAATTCTTAATGTAGATCATCATTCTCACATCGTGTTTTAATCTATTAAATAGTTCGCATAAGTGTCCAACATAGTGTCATGTAGATATGCGGTTAACTTTTAACGCGTTTTGCCTGTTTTTATTTTTTTTTTTAAAAATTATAGTTTAATAAGTTGGTCAGGAAAAAAAATATACTTAGTGTTGTAAATGTAAATTGCAGTTCAGTTCAGTGGGTAAAAAATAGATAGATAAAATTTATTGATAAAGTTTGTAACAGTTTGGAAAACCTTAATCTCGAGTCAAATTTCAAGTCCGAATCGAATCAAAATAAGACAAATCTCAAATCCGAATTGAATCAAATTCATCAAAATAAGGCCTCAAACCACTGACCCAATAGTATATTATTGGGTCATCTTAACTCACCACAGACTCACCCAAAAGGTTATGACTTGAAGATACCATCTGTGACGCCTCCAAAATAGGTATACATCACCTATTCTGAGTCGCCAAATACATGATACAAAATTCAAATACAATTTAATTATACAACAATCGTGTAAAATACTACTAAACATATGTTGTGAGTTTTAATACAAATATTGTCATATAGACAATATACAAACTCAATGGGGTTCTCATTATATTTATTATCACACTATTACATAGAATAATTAGGACTACTAATGCTATCATCTGGTCCATCACTCCGTTCCCCGACTCGTCCCAACTATATTCTCATTTCCTGAAGAGAACAGTAAAAGAAAGGGTGAGCTCAACTAGCCCAGTAAGAAATATTATGACTCAGATAATGCAGAATAAATTATCATTAGTCTTCAACAATGTTAAACTGATAAAATACAATAGACATCAAGTTTAACTGCAACGGATCAAGCAATCCATTAAAAGAGTCAAGTAGAGATTAAAATCTATTATCTTTTATGATTTAAAAAGTTTTTCATGACTTTTATCTCTAAGACTCAACTTAATAAATAATCCACATCATCCCTGCACTACGGCCAAATATATTCATTAGTATCACAACCACAAATTATCCATGCATCACAGCCAAGGATATTCGTGTATTCATCGATGGTCATAATCATGCCAACAACTGTCCATCAATGCACTACGGACCAATGAGGACTTTTACCACATCATTTGTAACATTACGGTCATGATTATACCGAATAATCTCTGGTCATAATCATACCAAGTCCATCTATGCACTACAAGTCACAGATGACTTTCAACATAATATAAACATGAGGATGATAATGATATAAGAATTCAATAAAATAAGTTCAAAAATTAATTTATCTAGGAACTAATAACGTCCAAATTGTCAACATGCATAATACTGCTTTATAGAGTAAAATTCAAAATTGCTCAGAAGAATATTTCCATGAAAACATACTAGATGAAGCGCAAATATCAATGATATTCCACTAATTTCATGGAGTATAGAAGTCAACACTTTAACCAACTGAGTATAATAATGAATGGAATAACAAAAGAATTCACCATGCATGCGGTATTTCGCATAAACAGGTTATTCCAACAGAATAATAAGTAACGGAACCAGGTCAGGCGAAATTCACATCGACAGGATGTTCCAACAGAATAATAAAGACGAAACCAGGTCCGGCGTAAAATGCACAGATAGGATATTCTAACAGAATAATAATAAAGACGGAACCAGGTCCGGCGTAAAACGCACAGACAGGATATTCCAACAGAATAATAAAAATAGAATAACAAAAGAATTTCACTAAGTATAGGGTAGCCCGCGTATACAGGTTATTCCAACAGAATAATAAATAATGGAATAACAGAAGTTCTCTTCATGAATACAAAATAAATAATACCCCTTACAGGTACAACAAATAATATCCCTTACCGTAAAAGAAACTTGATATCGGAGCAGTGAAGTAGCAGAATACTTTTCTTCTTTCTCTCTATAGTTTCTCTCTCTAAAGTTTCAGTGAATTCGTAAGAAAATAATGAAGGAATGAGCTTCTATTTATTGAAAAATGGACTACATAGTAACTAACTCATGAACGGTCTAGATTGATTTACTTTAATCTGACGGTCCATATTTAAAAAAAAATCTTTTAAATAAAATATAATATATTCTATTTATAATCTAATAAAATGAATAACTTTATAAAATATTTTACTATGCAAACACTATGCAGGTACTATGCATAGTAAAATATAATATATTCTAATTATTGTCTAATAAAACAGATAACTTTATAAAAGTATTTTGTTTTATATAAAAAGATTTTACTATTAGCCTAATAAAACGAATAACTTTATAAAAGTATTCTGTTTTATATAAAAAGCTTTTCTATTTTATTACATTAATAATACCAATAAAACAAAACTGAGTGACTTATCAATACCGTGTGCTACTATGCAACCATGCGTATTATTGTACGTTTACTACCGAGTAGTTCAACATTATTAATGGTAAAACTTCCGTTGTTATTTTCATAAAGTATTTTTTATCGTTTTCTCAATCCGACAATAATTCCGTTGTGGGGTCCACCAATGATTGTGTCGTCGTACGAATATTCCCTGTTAAAATGAATATTCCCCGACCAATCGAATATTATATAGCAACTTGTGTACTTTACAAAATTTATAAATATTACCCACAACTATAACATTATATCAATTTTACTCCATAATATTCAAAAATGATATTTATAAAAAATTCATCTTTATTTATAAAAGTTGGGGTCTTACAACCTCCCCTTCTTATGAAATTTCACCCTCGAAATTAAGTTACGTACCTGGTATATCGAAAAGGTAAGGATACCTTGACTTCATTTCAGATTCTAACTCCCAGGTCATTTCCTCAACATCGTGGTTTCTCCACAAAACTTTGACTTGAGGTATAACCTTGGAGCATAGAATATGTTCCTTCTTATCCAAGATTTGAACAGAAACCTCTGCATACGTTAAATCTTCCGTTATTTCGTCCGGTTCTAACTCAATAATATGGTTCGGGTCTTCCACATATTTACGTAACATGGATATGTGAAAAAAATTATGAACACGAGACATACTTGGCGGTAAATCGAGTCTATAGGCCACAGTTCCTACTCGATCGAGAATTAAAAATGGGCCAATGAATCGAGGATTGAGCTTTCCTCTCTTTCCAAATCTCATAATTCGTTTCCACGGAGCAACTCGTAACAACACATGATCTCCTATATCAAATTCCACGTCATTTCGATGAAGATCAGCATAACTCTTTTGTCGATCTTGTGAGGTTTTTATACGTTGCCGGATCGTTTGAATTTTTTTCGTAGTCATACGTACCAACTCCGGTCCCAACAACGTTGCTTCACCCACCACATCCCAGCATACTGGAGAACGACACTTTCTTCCATATAACGCCTCGAATGGAGCCATGCCAATACTTGCTTGATAACTGTTGTTGTAGAAAAACTCCACCAATGGTAAGAACTTATCCCAACTTCCCTTGAAGTCAAGGACACAGAGTCTTAATAAATCTTCAAGAGTTTGAATAGTCCTCTCTGATTGTCCGTCCGTCTGGGGATGATATGCCGAACTAAATCGTAAATCCGCGCCCATAGCTTTTTGCAAACTAACTCAAAATCGTGAAGTGAATCTTGTGTCTCGATCAGAAACTATAGATACTGGTATACCATGCAGTCTTACAATCTCTTTTATGTACATACGAGTAAGACGTTCAAGTGTATAAGTTTCTCGTATTGGTAAGAAATGAGCAGACTTGGTCAATCTATCAACAATGACCTAAATTGCATCAATGCCTTGAGAAACCTTGGGAAAACCAGTAACAAAATCCATGGTAATGTGCTCCCACTTCTATTCTGGAATTTCAAGTGGTTGCAATAGACCTTTTGGTACTTGATGCTCCGCTTTGACTCGTTGACAAGTTAGACACCTTGAGATAAACAGCGCTATCTCTCTCTTCATATTGCTCCACCAAAATGTATGACGAAGATCACGATATATTTTGGTACTCCGAGGATGGATTGCAAACGGTGTGTTGTGCGCCTCCATCATGATTTTATACTTTAAATCAGGGTCGTTAGGAACACAAAGTCTGGAGTTGACTCGAAGTATTCCTTCTTCATCGATTCTTGCTTCCGGCATAGCACCTTCTTGCACTTTCTTCCTCATACGCATCAGCTCCAGGTATGTAGCTTGAGCAGCTTTAACTTTATCAATTTAAGTCGGTTCTACTCGTATATTTGCCATCATCACATGGGTCCCTGGAGTTTTTAATTCTATCTCCATCCTTTGCAAGTCACACAAAATGGGCCTTTGCGTTGACAATATCGCACTCGTACTTGCATATGATCTTCTACTCAATGCATCAGCTACTATGTTCGCTTTTTCAGGATGGTATTGGATGATATGATCATAATCTTTCAATAGTTCCAGCCAACGTCGTTGTCGCATGTTGAGTTCCTTTTGAGTGAAGAAATATTTGAGGCTTTTATGATCCGTAAAGATCTCCACTTTCTCCCCATACAAGTAATGCCTCCAAATTTTAAGTGCGAAGACAACAGCTGCCAACTCTAGATCATGAGTAGGATAATTCCTCTCATATTCTTTGAGTAGTCTTGAGGCATAGGTTATGACTTTTCCATGTTGCATGAGAACACATCCCAACCCTTTGCCCGAAAGCATCACTGTAGATGATAAATCCCTACGAGCAAGATGGTATTGTCAGAACAGGTGCTGAAATGAGTCTCCTCTTGAGTTCTTGAAAACTCTTCTCACATTTTTCGCTCCAACCGAACTTTGTATCTTTCCGAGTCAACTGAGTTAATGCAGTAGCGATTCGAGAAAATCCTTCCACGAATCTTCGATAATAACCAGCTAAACCGAGAAAGCTACGTACTTCGGTGACTGATTTAGGTTGCTCCCAGCTTTGAATTGCTTCAATCTTTGCCGCGTCAATAGATATTCCATGACTTAATACTACGCGCCCAATGAATGCTACTTCTTCAAGCCAGAACTCGCATTTCTTTAACTTGGCATAAAGTGTGACGCCCCCAAAATAGGTATACAACACCCATTCTGAGTCGCCAAATACATGGTACAGAAAGTAAACTACAACTTCAATAATACAATTGTCGTGCAAAATACGACAACACATACTGTGAGTTTAAATACAAATATTGTCTTCTAGATAATATCCACACTCAAATAAATCCTCAATACAATTATTCAAACACTATTTTACAGAAATAGTGAGGACTGCTAAAACATCTTTCTAGAACCATCACTCCATACCCCGACTAGATCCTGCTATGTTCTCACCTCCTCAGAAGAAAAATGGAACAAAAAGGAAAAGGGTGAGCTCAACTAGCCCAGTAAAGAATATTATGACTAAGATAATATACAACAAATTATCGTTAGTCTTCAACAGGGAAAAATCTGATAGAATATAATCAACAACAAGTTTTAGATCAACAACTGCAGCGGAAACAGCAAACCATTAGAAGAGTCAAGTAGAGAATGAATTCTACTATCTTCTAAGATTTAAAAGTCCATCATCAATATTTTATCCCTGTAACATCAATTAATAATCATCTTTATCCAAATATTCATCTTTGCACTACAGGCCAAAGATATTCATTTGTATCACCTGTCAGTCATGTTCATCTCAATACCTGTTCATCTTTGCACTACAGGCCAAAGATATTCATCAAGCAATCATACATCTTTGCACTACAGGCCAAAGATATTCAGTAATATCATCATTTAGGACTGAGGATGATGAAAAATATCTTAAAGAGAACGAATCCAGTGAGACAGAAGGACAAATATTAGGGATTCGTATAACAGTTTATCCAAGATCAATAATACTTCATAATAATCAATTGTGAAGCAGAATTCAAAAATAAAGATCAAAACATGGATACAATCAAAGATAGTAACCATAATAAACATCTTGGACAAAAAGGAAAAATTTTATTTTTCGGTGAATAGTGTCGTATTCGTGAATAGTGCCGTATACGTGAATAGTAACCCCAACACAAAAAGTTCTAAATTTGATAAAAACTCATATCAATATTTCAGCATAATGATATTGAAGAAAATAATATCATTAAGAAGAAAATAATATCCCTTACCTCAAAATATCAGTACTTCTGGTCGGAATACCGGTATAAGGCTGAAAGAAACTTGCTCTGATGAATAGAAACTCTCAAAGTGTCTAAATACTCACAAAATACACTCAATAATCTAGAGAGAGAAAGAGAGAAAACTTGTTTCTGGTGTGATTTTCAATTCTAACTTAGCCCTCTATTTATAGAAAAATGTTAGCACGCCGAAGCAGACTTAACCTGCAACCTGATGGCTTTACCTGCTACTATTCCCACCCACCACATTTGAATAAAAATCTCAGCACATTTCTTCACCAACCAAGAGTGGGGCCCACCAATTCTAGAATTTTCTATCAAAATGATAAACTCCGAAAATTCAACAATTTCTGAACCAGTCATCTCGTAAAATTCATAATAAATCATACGTTCATTTTTAACGGTTCAAAATTTGTGGACATATACTCAACTTATATATGTATAACATATCCAAAAATTACCATGATCCAACGGTCGGATTAAAAATTATAACCCCCGCAAAATATCTCAAAAACCCTGATTTTTAATACCTCCATTCCGACAAAAATACTGATAAAAACCTCAACATTAACTCCTTCATTTTTAACCACAAAAATATATCCCTCATTTATATCCACATAAAATAAATATTTCCTTATCATATGAATCAATAATTAATTATTCACAAATAATATTACAGAATCACATTTATGACAACCAGGCTGTTCCCAGGAAAGATGGGGCTTTCCAATAAGGATTTCTCCTTACTGGCGCGCAATTAGATGACCAAACCTCTCCTTAGACAGAACTTTCTAGACATTGCCAATAATGTTATCTAATAATATTATTCAAATAATATGAATTATTGATCTGATAATGAAAAATACTGTGCAGCAATAATTATTGAAACAACAATAATATAAAATATCAACGCAACAATTATTGAATCAATAAAATAAAATATTGAACAATAACTACTATAACAATTATTGAGTAGTGCCTTCTTACGTAAGAATCAATAATGGTGCAATACCGTGTGCTACTGTATTTTAACCACCGGGTATTCCAACAGTATTATCGGTAACAACTACGCCGTTATTTATAAATAACTTATACTTGTCGTTTTCTTCATCCAATCGCTTTTCGTTATGGGGCCCACACAAGGCTGTGCCGTCGTACGAATATTCTCCGACAGCAAGAATATTCCACGACAAAACGAATATTTTTCGACAAAATGAATATTCTATAACCACTTGCTTATTTTGTAAAATTTGCACATTTCACCCATAACCAAAGTATTATATCAAATTAACCCTTTATTATTCACAATAATATTTAGAGAAAATTTGATTTTATTCATTAATAAGTTGGAGTCTTACATAAAGCTTGTATTCACGAAACTTTTGGAGTGTCAGCCTCAAGTGTTGCTCATGATCTTCACGGCTTTTGGAATAAATAAGGATGTCATCAATAAAGACGACCACAAAGTGATCTAAATATTCCTTAAATACTCGGTTCATCATATCCATTAAGGCAGCAGGAGCATTAGTCAATCCAAAAGATATGACTAAGAATTCATAATACCCGTACCGAGTGTTGGGGTTTCGATACAGAAACGCACAACGAAAATTAAAATTTAAAACAATTTCGAAACCCTAAAACAGGATCCATGCCAAAAACAATTAATTCAATGGTAAAAAATTATACCGATTGTAAAAGTTAGAATCGATGCGGTCGAATCTCCAACGCAATTCAAACGGACTGCGTCTCTACGGTATCCACACGAACGCTCCACACGAATCGTCCTACGATCTGCAGAAGAAGGAAACGCGGTACTAGCCACCAAGGATGAGGATTTTTAAACTGTTTTTCTCTAGTCTTTCTTTAAGAGCGGCTAGGTTTATTTTTTTGTTTTGACGTAAAGCCTAAAGTGACTGATATACATCATATATATAGCAGTTAGGAGGAATTAATCAAAACCTAATGTTATTAAAATCCGAATTTACATATATCTTAATTAAGTCTTAATTAATATACCTATATATAAATTATCCTATTAATTTAAATTCGTAATTTAAAATTATATCAATCATATTGACATATTTAATCTTTACAATTTAAATTAATTTCCTTTTAATTACGTTCTTTGTGTGTGACCCTATAGGTTATTATTACGTTGGCAATAACCTTAAAATCATATTATAAAGTTATAAACGGTGAGCGGCATCTAGTAATGCATCACTGCTACCCAAGTAATAATAAGATCGATGATTCGATGCAACCTTTTCGTGACCAATGTTTCAATGTAATTTAATCCTTTTAACCTTAATATCCAAGATTAAACTCGAGTCATGGAATGTGTCATACTCTTCATAATTTAATCTGAGTTTTTCTTGATCAATGAGTGGACTATATGAAAGAAATCATTATTTGAGCATGGCCGTGTATTTCATAGTCCTACTCAATCAAGAGGCCTATGGATATCACCCCTAATATATAGGTTGGTTAAATTCCATCTAGATCACTCATATTCCTCACATGATTCATGATGTACCCAATAATCACCTTTATAGTCCACCCTATTAAAGGTGACATTTGATGATATCAAAGTACATAAATTCTCGTGTAGTAATATAGTGATTTCAGGTCGGAGGACCATTACATCATTGTCACTATGAGAATTGCTAATGACACTTCGCATAATGCTCCATATAGAATTCTCATGGTGGGTCTGGCCAGTACGTCATTCTCTAACATGTACCTATGCATTGACTTAATATCTCATATATTTATGACCAATGAGATTTGGTCATCAGTCAATCAACATACTAGTCTCAATGTATCATTGTTGTCCCATCAACAATGATACTCGACTAGGGACATTTAAGAACAATGATACTAATTGTAATTATATAATCTCATGTTCAAGTCACATACTTAAAACTATATAATTTGTATCACTATTCTAAGGAATTTTATTATGTTAACAATTATATTACGCAGTAAATAAAATCATAATAAAATTATTTATTTATTCAATCAAATATAATATCAAAATGTTAAGCAATTATATCAAATAATTGGCCTCTAGGGCATAAACTCTAACACCGAGTTCTGAAGGCAGTCTTTGAAATATCCTCAGTTCTAACCTTTAGCTGATGATATCCAGAACGAAGATCGATTTTTGAAAAGAATTGTGCTCCTTGCAACTGGTCAAACAGGTCATCAATACGTGGCAATGAGTACCTATTTTTGATGGTGACATGATTCAACTACTGATAATCAATACAAAATCGCACACTCCCATCTTTCTTCTTCACGAATAGAACAGAAGCACCCCGAGGAGAAGTACTAGGACGAATAAAGCAAATGTCTAACAATTTCTGCAGTTGGGTCTTTAACTCCTGAAGTTCAATAGGAGCCATTCGATATGGGGCTTTGGAAATGGGTTTTGTACCGGGTTCAAGGTCGATACAAAATTCAATTTCACGCTCTGGGGGTAGGCTAAGAAGTCTTCAAGAATACGTCAGGAACTTTATTAATAATAAAAATATCGTTCAAAACTGTGACCCTCATCCAAGACTTGGATAGCACATCACATTTGTAACGACCCCAAAATAAGTCCATTCCATCCAACCTATTCTGAGTCGCCAAATACATGGTACAGAAAACAACTATAACTTTATTACAACAATTGTCATGCAAAATACAACAACACATATGCTGTGAGTTTGGATATAAATATATACCAAATGTGACTCATGTTCCAACCGTGGACATCACCTCACAATGACACCTTAAATAAAGGTATAGTCAAAAACTGTTTTAGAAATTAGAATCTTTGGAAAGTGCTCAAGGAAACCTTTGTACATGGGAGGCCATGCGTCTAGGTTATGATAGATATCATATGGCCACAGAATTATTCTTGGTTAACCCAATAGACCCCAAAGAAAAACGAGAAGATTACTATCATATGTAACGACCCCAAAATAGGTCCATTCCATCCAACCTATTCTGAGTCGCCAAATACATGGTACAGAAAACAACTACAACTTTATTACAACAATTGTCGTGCAAAATACAACAACACATATGCTGTGAGTTTGGATACAAATATATACCAAATGTGACTCATGTTCCAACCGTGGACATCACCTCACAATAACACCTTACATAAAGGTATAGTCAAAAACTGTTTTAGAAATTAGAATCTTTGGGAAGTGCTCAAGGAAACCTTCGTACATGGGAGGTCACGCATCTAGATTATGATAGATATCATATGGCCACAGAATTATCCTTGGTTGACCCAATAGACCCCAAAGAAAAACGAGAAGATTACTATCATATTCTTCCCAATGGTGAGTCTTCTCTTGACTTATCATTATCTACACTGTCTCTAATTGAGAATTATACTTCAAACAAACACCAAGATTATATAGGTAGTGCCCATAGATATACTCAGCAAGTGGATGAGCACAACCCTGTCTTATGATGACACGAGATTGTATGTCATTAGACATCTTGTATGATAGTAACAAAACACCCTTCCAACGTTGGGTTCGCCTCACCCTATTTTTTTCACCAAATATAACTACTAAATGATGACCACCGTTCTATTCCCTTCTCGACCCAGCTACACTCTTATTACCTGAAAGGAATTGTGAAGCAAAAGGGTGAGCACAACTAGCTCAGTAAAGAATATCATGACTAAAGATAATTCAATTATCAATAGCCTTCATCAACAATAAATCAGAGATTTAGAACATATGGTAAATGATAAAAATTTCAACCATAGTTGCAGCGGAACGAGCAATCCATTAGAAGAGTCAAATAGACTATAAAGTCTATTATCTTCTCCATGTTAAAAATCCACCAACAATATTTTATCCATGTAACATCACTCAACAGTTCCTTTCCACAATCATATGAATAACTCATAATCATAATTGTGACTATAAATTTTTCTTCGCACCCAGGACGAAGAATATTTTCATCACCTGTCTTTACCTGAAACATCAAAGATCATAGTTATACCAAATCACAGTTCCTGTTTATAATCATACTAACAAATCCATCTTTGCACTACGGGCCAAAGATATTCATCAACAAACCATCTTTGCACTACGGGCCAAAGATATTCAACAACAGTTCATCTTTGCACTACAGGCCAAAGATATTCATCAACAGGCCATCTTTGCACTACATGCCAAAGATATTCATCAACAATTCATATTTGCACTACAGGCCAAATATATTCATATCTCAAAGAAATATATAATCATTTCAGAATTTATATAAACAATAATTATAACCATGTTGATCAATTCACCTTTGCACTTAAGCTTAAGATATTCAATTATAAATTCATGGTCATGATCATAGCAGTCACAATTCAACTTTGCACTACAGGCCAAAGAGAACCCTAGTCATGATCATACCAATAATCTACCCATCTTTACACTCCAGTGAAAGAGAATTTCAACATCAGGGTTATAAAAATGTTATATATGATGATAAAAATAATATGATCAACATATAGTTTTAATCTCAAGAGTAATATTCGTAACTCATGAATAGTAACCCCGACACAAAAGATAGAAATTCTACAATAAAATTCATACCAATATTTCGGTATAATGATATTGAAAGAATAACATTACTTAAATTTATAAATAATTTATTTTAATTGTTTACACTTTACTAATTAATGCATTTAATCATCATAAAATGCCAACTCTTACAATTTCATCATCAATAACCAAAACCCTCATCAAAAATCTGCATATACCTCATATAGGATTCTCAAGCCATAAAATCCTATTTTCCAATTTTCTTTCTTCACAAAACATATTTAATTCATTTACTCATAACTAGACCATTTTCACGAAAAATACCAAATCAGTTCCAAAAATATTTCTTTTATGGGATTTAGCATAATATAGTCCCATAGTGAACATATATTTTTCTCAGAATTTTTAAAAGTCATTTACTATTTTTCATATGGCCAAAATAGCCGAATATTTAGACATTTATCAAAAATTGTACTTTTGTCTAAAAATTCTGAAATTTACAGAGTATACTTCTATCATATACATGTACTCCCAATAAAAATTTCATCAATTTTGGAGTTAACCACAAGAAATTATAAGCGGTTACTTTTAAAATAGTCTTTTCTCATAAAACTCATAACTCTCAATCTATACATCCAAAAATCACCATTTTTGGACACAATCAAGAAAACTCATCAAAATATCGTTTCAAATTTTTCCAGAATTTTTGAAGGTCAGAAAAATTACAAAACTGGAAAATATAACAACCCTTAAAATCCCTTACTATCCCTTACCTCAAAAGAGCAGTACTTCTGATCGATATAAGGCTGAAGAAAACTTGCACTGATGAATAGAAACTCACAAAGTATCTAAATACTCACAAAATACACTCAATAATCTAGAGAGAGAAAGAGAGAAAGCTTATGTTTCTGGTGTGATTTTCAATTCTAACTTAGCCCTCTATTTATAGGAAAATTTTGGTAGGTTTGACCTGCAACCTGATGGCTTTACCTGCTACTATTCCCACCCACCACATTTGAAATATAATTCAGCATATTTCTTCACCAACCACAAGTGGGGCCCACCAATTCTAGAATTTTCCACCAAAATGATAAACTCCGAAAATTCAACAATTTCTGAACCAGTCATCTCGTAAAATTCATAATAAATCATACGTTCATTTTTAACGGTTCAAAATTTGTGGGCATATACTCAACTTATATATGTATAACATATCCAAAAATTACCACGATCCAACGGTCGGATTAAAAATTATAACCCCCGTAAAATATCTCAAAAACCCTAATTTGATTTTCAATACCTCCGTTCCGACAAAAATACAGATAAAACACCTCAATATTAACTCCTTCATTTTTAACCACAAAAATATATCCCTCATTTATATCCACATAAAATAAATATTTCCTTATCATATGAATCAATAATTAATTATTCACAAATAATATTACAGAATCACATTTATAACAACCAGGCCGTTCCCAGGAAAGAGAGGGCTTTCAAATAAAAAATTTTCCTTACTGGCGCGCAATTAGGTGACCAAACCTCTCCTTAGACAGAACTTTCTAGACATTGCCAATAATGTTATCTAATAATATTATTCAAATAATATGAATTATTGATCTGATAATGGGAAATACTGTGCAGTGACAATTATTGAACAACAATAATATAAAATTTCAACGTAGCAATTATTGAATCAATAAAATAAAACATTGAACAGTAATTACTGTAACAATTATTGAGTAGTGCCTTCTTACGTAAGAATCAATAATTTCAAAAATACTATGCAATACCGTGTGTTACTGTGTAATAACGCATATTACTGTATTTTAACCACCGGGTATTCCAACAGTATTAACGGTAACAACTACGCTGTTATTTGTAAAAACTCAAATTTGTCGTTTTCTTCATCCGACAGTTATTCTGTTATGGGGCCCACAAATGGCTGTGCCGTCATACGAATATTCCCCGACAGAAAGAATATTCTACAACCAAACGAATATTCCCCGACAACAATGATTATTTTATAACCACTTGCTTATTTTGAAAAAAAATTCACATATCACCCTTAACTTTAATATTTATCAATTTAACCATTTACTGAATAGTAATTATAAGAAAAATTGAAATTTTAGAATTATACTTCAAACAAACACCAAGATTATATAGGTAGTGCTCGTATATATACTCAGCAAGTGGATGAGCACATCCCTGTCTTATGATGACACGAGGTTGTATGTCGTTAGACATCTTGTATGATAGTGGCGAACCACCCTTCCAACGTTGGGTAAACCTTACCCTATTGGATTTAACAAATAAAACTACTAAATAAACTTTTCTATACTGCTTCGGGAGAACATTCACAGCTAGAGACCACCGTTCTATTTCCCCGTTACCCTCGCTCGACCCAGCTACACTCTTAATACCTGAAAGGAGTTGTGAAGCAAAAGGGTGAGCACAACTAGCTCAGTAAAGAATATCATGACTAAAGATAATTAAATTATCAATAGCCTTCATCAATAATAAATCAGAGATTTAGAACATATGGTAAATGATAAAAATTTTAACCATAGTTGCAGCGGAACGAGCAATCCATTAGAAGAGTCAAATAGACTATAAAGTTTATTATCTTCTCCATGTTAAAAATCCATCAACAATGTTTTATCCCTGTAATATCAATCAACAATTCTGGTCCACAATCATATGAATAACTCATAATCATAACTGTAGTTCTAAATTCCTCTTCTCATCCAGGACGAAGATAATTTTCATCACCTATCTTTACCTGAAACATCAAAGATCATGGTTACACCAAATCACATTTCCTGTTCATAATCATACTAATAACTTCATATTTACACTACGGCCAAAGATATTCATTTGTATCACCAGTTGGTCATGTTTATCTCAACATCTGTTCATCTTTGCACTACTGGCCAAAGATATTCAACAACATGTCATCTTTGCACTACGGGCCAAAGATATTCATCAACAATTCATCTTTGCACTACAGGCCAAAGATATTCATCAATATTTCATCTTTGCACTACAGGCCAAAGATATTAATATCTCAAAGAAATATATAATCATTTCAGAATTTATATAAACAATAATTATAACCATGTTGATCAATTCACCTTTGCACTTAAGCTAAAGATATTCACTTATAAATTCAATGGTCATGATCATACCAATCAACGATTCAACTTTGCACTACTGGCCAAAGATAACCCATAGTCATGATCATACCAAAAATCTACCCATCTTTACACTCAAGTCAAAGAGAAATATCATCATTAGGGTTATAAAAATGTTATATATAATAATAAAAATAATATGATCAACATCTAATTTTAATCTCAAGAGTAATATTCGTAAATCAACTATAATTTGGTTAGAAAAAGAAACCAATTTTTATCATGAATAGTAACTCGTGAATAGTAACTCATGAATAGTAACTCGTGAATAGTAAACCCGACACAAAAAGGTAGAAATTCCACAATAAAATCCATAACGGTATTTCGATATAATGATATTGAAAGAATAATATTTCTGAAGCTTATAAACAATTTATTTAAATTATTTACACTTTACTAAATAATGCATTTAATCATTCTAAAATACCAAACTCATAAGATTTTATCACCAATAATCAAAACTCTCATCAAAAAACTGCATATACCTCATATATAGGATTCTCAAGCCATAAAATCCTATTTTCCAATTTTCTTACTTCACATAACATATTTAATTCATTTTCTCATAACTAGACTATTTTCATGAAAAATACCAAATCCATTCCAAAAATATTTCTTTTCTGGAATTTAGCATAATATAGTCCCATAGTGAACATATATTTTTCTCAGAATTTTTAAAAGTCATTTACTATTTTTCATATGGCCAAAATAGCCGAATATTTAGACATTTATCAAAAATTGTACTTTTGTCTAAAAATTCTGAAATTTACAGAGTATACTTCTATCATATACATGTACTCCCAATAAAAATTTCATCAATTTTGGAGTTAATCACAAGGAATTATAAGCTGTTATTTCTAAAATAGTCTTTTCTCATAAAATTCATAACTCTCAATCTATACATCCAAAAATCACCATTTTTGGACACAATCAAGAAAACTCATCAAAATATCATTTTAAATTTTTCCAGAATTTTTGAAGGTCAGAAAAATTACGAAACTGAAAATCATAACAACCCTTAAAATTCCTTACTATCCCTTACTATCCTTTACCTCAAAAGAGCAGTACTTCTGACTGGATATCGGATATGATGCTGAAAGAAACTTGCACTGATGAATAGCAACTCAACAAGTATCTAAAAATTCATAAAATATGCTTCATAATATAGAGAGAGAAAGAGAGAAAACTTATGTTTCTGGTGTGTTTTTCAATTCTAACTTAGCCCTCTATTTATAGGAAAATTTTGGTAGGTTTGACCTGCAACCTGATGGCTTTACCTGCTACTATTTCCACCCACCACATTTGAAATATAATTCAGCACATTTCTTCACCAACCACAAGTGGGGCCCACCAATTCTAGAATTTTCCACCAAACTGATAAACTCCGAAAATTCAACAATTTCTGAACCAGTCATCTCGTAAAATTCATAATAAATCATACGTTCATTTTTAACGGTTCAAAATTTGTGGGCATATACTCAACTTATATATGTATAACATATCCAAAATTTACCACGATCCAACGGTCGGATTAAAAATTATAACCCCCGCAAAATATCTCAAAAATTCTGATTTTTAATACCTCCATTCCGACAAAAATACGGATAAAAATCTCAACATTAACTCCTTCATTTTTTAACCACAAAAATATATCCCTCATTTATATCCCCATAAAATAAATATTTTCTTATCACATGAATCAAAAATTAATTATTCACAAATAATATTACAGAATCACATTTATGACAACCAGGCCGTTCTCAGGAAAGAGGGGGCTTTCCAATAAGGATTTCTCCTTACTGGCGCGCAATTAGATGACCAAACCTCTCCTTAGACAGAACTTTCTAGACATTGCCAATAATGCTATCTAATAATACTATTCAAATAATATGAATTATTGATCTGATAATGGGAAATACTGTGCAGCAACAACAATAATACAAAATTTCAACGTAGCAATTATTGAATCAATAAAATAAAATTTTGAACAGTAATTACTGTAACAATTCTTGAGTAGTGCCTTCTTACGTAAGAATCAATAATTTCAAAAATACTATGCAATACCGTGTGCTACTGTGCAATAACGCGTATTACTGTATTTTAACCACCAGGTATTCCAACAGTGTTAACGGTAACAACTACGCCGTTATTTGTAAAAACTCAAATTTATCGTTTTCTTCACCCGACAGTTATTCTGTTATGGGGCCCACAAATGACTGCGCCGTCGTACGAATATTCCCCGACAGAAAGAATATTCTACGACCAAACGAATATTCCCCGACAACAATGATTATTTTATAACCACTTGCTTATTTTGAAAAAAAAATCATATTTCACTCATAACTTTAAACTTTTATCAATTTAACCATTTACTGAATAGTAATTATAAGAAAAATTGAATACTTTTATTTCATAAAATTCGGGGTCTTACAACATTGATACCTATCAACTTGCCATCGTCATTCACGACGTCGCCTACAGAAAGTCTGGCTTCGGTGCATTCCACACAAGGAAGTCAACAACGAAAGGATCGGGGCTCTTTACTTATGGCTTGATATGACAATGATTGACTTTAGTGGTTTGGTTACTTTGAATTCGCATAACGGTTGGTTAGGAGTATGAAAGCTAACAACCTTACAAAAAACATGATGAGTAGTTAACTAGTCGATTCCTAAAATCACATCAAAGTCAAGTATTTTCAAAGAGGTAAGATCGATAGGTAACGTGAAAGTGTCGATTTGAATCAAACAAGATTTATAAATAGTGGAGGTAACGAAGGTTCCTCCTAACAAAGTTTCAACATATAAGTCGAAGTCTAATTTCTTAAGAGTCAAGTTTAAACGTTGAACACAACTAGGTGAAATACAAGAGTGGGTGGAACCGGTATCGAATAAGTATAAACTTCGTAAGGGTTTATGATTAGCTTACCCGCGATAACTTCAATTGGGTTCCTCACTTGTTGGGAAGTCCTGACAACCGCTCTCCCTTGAAGTACCCGAATTTAACTCGTCTGGGGCAGTATTTGGTGTCATCAGTACCGCTGGAATTAATTTTTTTATAGGACATATTCCACCCTCAACTGCTTCATCGTACTCCTAATTCATGATCTGAATCATCAATCTTCGATCCATATCGAATTGAGATTTACCACTCTGTACAGGGTAACTCAAAACTTGATGTTGGGTTATTCCAATTGCTGTCCAAAAAGAGAAATGTATATCATCTATTTTAGCCTTTTTGGATCGGACGTCTTTTTCTACAATATCAACATGTCGTGTGGCTTTTACCCACACATCCTTCATTCTCACTCGTTCAGTTGTTTCTTCTTTCAGCTGATCCTTGATATTTGAATTCTCAGATTCCAACCTTAATATCTTACACTTTGCCAAAGCGTGATTTTGTTCGAGCATCACATATATATCGGGTAACAAAATTTTGAATTGTTGCATCCCTTTGTTCCACGACCGCTTGCCGTTCTTCAACCTGTTCTTCTAACTCATGAACACGATTTTGTAATTATAAGTTTTGATCATAAACTTCTTCTAACCAATTCTCCTCAGGTTCCTCTTCTTCCTCTTCTTCCTTACTCTCAGTTGCTACCTCTGCAACTAGCTCGGGTGCAACTTGTGACAACCCCAAAATAGGTCCATTCTATCCAACCTATTCTGAGTCGCCAAATACATGGTACAGAAAACAACTACAACTTTATTACAACAATTGTCGTGCAAAATACAACAACACATATGCTGTGAGTTTGGATACAAATATATACCAAATATGACTCATGTTCCAATCGTGGACATCACCTCACAATGACACCTTACATAAAGGTATAGTCAAAAACTGTTTTAGACATTAGAATCTTTGGGAAGTGCTTAAGGAAACCTTCGTACATGGGAGGCCATGCGTCTAGGTTATGATAGATATCATATGGCCACAGAATTATCTTTGGTTGACCCAATAGACCCCAAAGAAAAACGAGAAGATTACTATCATATTCTTCCCAATGGTGAGTCTTCTCTTGACATATCATTATCTCTACTATCTCTAATTGAGAATTATACTTCAAACAAACACCAAGATTATATAGGTAGTGCTCGTATATATACTCAGCAAGTGGATGAGCACATCCCTGTCTTATGATGACACGAGGTTGTATGTTGTTAGACATCTTGTAGGATAGTGGCAAACCACCCTTCCAACGTTGGGTACACCTTACCCTATTGGATTCACCAAATATAACTACTAAATGAACTTTCTATACTGCTTCGGGAGAACATCCACAGCTAGAGACCACCGTTCTATTTCCCCGTTACCCTCGCTCGACCCAGCTACACTCTTATTACCTGAAAGGAATTATGAAGCAAAAGGGTGAGCACAACTAGCTCAGTAAAGAATATCATGACTAAAGATAATTAAATTATCAATAGCCTTCATCAATAATAAATCAGAGATTTAGAACATATGGTAAATGATAAAAATTTCAACCATAGTTGCAGCGGAACGAGCAATCCATTAGAAGAGTCAAATAGACTATAAAGTCTATTATCTTCTCCATGTTAAAAATCCACCAACAATGTTTTATCCCTGTAACATCAATCAATAATTCTGGTCCACAATCATATGAATAACTCATAATCGTAATTGTAGTTCTAAATTCCTTTTCTCATCCAGGACAAAGATAATTTTCATCACCTGAAACATCAAAGATCATGGTTATACCAAATCACAGTTCCTGTTCATAATCTTACTAATAAATCCATCTTTGCACTACGGCCAAAGATATTCAACAACAGTTCATCTTTGCACTACACGACAAAGATATTCATCAACAGACCATCTTTGCACTACAGGTCAAAGATATTCAACAACAGTTCATCTTTGCACTACAGGCCAAAGATATTCATCAATAATTCATCTTTGTACTACGGCCAAAGATATTCATCAACAATTTATCTTTGCACTACAGGCCAAAGATATTCATCAACAATTCATCTTTGCACTACAGGCCAAAGATATTCCTCAACAGTTCATATTTGCACTACAAGCCAAATATATTATTATCTCAAAGAAATATATAATCATTTCAGAATTTATATAAACAATAATTATAACCATGTTAATCAATTCATCTTTACACTTAAGCTAAAGACATTCAATTATAAATTCAATGGTCATGATCATATCAGTTAACAATTCATCTTTGCACTACAGGCCAAAGATATTTCTCAGTCACGATCATACCAATAATTTACCCATCTTTACACTCAAGTGAAAGAGAAATTCAACATCAGGGTTATAAAAATGTTATATATGATAATAAAAACAATATGATCAACATATAGATTTAATCTCAAGAGTAATATTCATAAACCAACTATAATTTGGTCAGTAACTCGTGAATAGTAACTCGTGAATAGTAACACCGACTCAAAAAGATAGAAATTTCACAATAAAATCCATACCAATATTTCGGTATAATGATATTGAAAGAATAACATTACTTAAATTTATAAACAATTTATTTTAATTGTTTACACTTTACTAATTAATTCATTTAATCATCATAAAATGCCAACTCTTACAATTTCATCATCAATAACCAAAACCCTCATCAAAAATCTGCAAATACCTCATATATAGGATTCTCAAGTCATAAAATCCTATTTTCCAATTTTCTTACTTCACATAACATATTTAATTTATTTTCTCATAACTAGACTATTTTCATGAAAAATACCAAATCAGTTCCAAAAATATTTCTTTTCTAAGATTTAGCATAATATAGTCCCATAGTAAACATATATTTTTTTCAGAATTTTTAAAAGTCATTTACTATTTTTCATATGACCAAAATAGCCGAATATTTAGACATTTATCAAAAATTGTACTTTTGTCCAAAAATTCTAAAATTTACAGAGTATACTTCTATCATATACATGTACTCCCAATAAAAATTTCATCAATTTTGGAGTTAACCACAAGGAATTATAAGCTGTTACTTCTAAAATAGTCTTTTCTCATAAAATTCATAACTCTCAATCTATCATCCAAAAATCACCATTTTTGGACACAATCAAGAAAACTCATCAAAATATCATTTCAAATTTTTCCAGAATTTTTGAAGATCAGAAAAATTACGAAACTGAAAATCATAACAACCCTTAAAATCCCTTAATATCCCTTACAATCCCTTACAATCCCTTACTATCCCTTACCTCAAAAGAGCAGTACTTCTGATCGGTATAAGGCTGAAGGAAACTTGCACTGATGAATAAAAACTCTCAAAGTATCTAAATACTCACAAAATATGCTTCATAATATAGAGAGAGAAAGAGAGAAAACTTGTTACTGGTGTGATTTTTAATTCTAACTTAGCCCTCTATTTATAGGAAAATTTTGGTAGGTTTGACCTGCAACCTGATGGCTTTACCTGCTACTATTCCCACCCACCACATTTGAAATATAATTCAGCACATTTCTTCACCAACCACAAGTGGGGCCCACCAATTCTAGAATTTTCCACCAAAATGATAAACTCCGAAAATTCAACAATTTCTGAACCAGTCATCTCGTAAAATTCATAATAAATCATACGTTCATTTTTAACGGTTAAAAATTTGTGGGCATATACTCAACTTATATATGTATAACATATCCAAAAATTACCACGATCCAACGGTCGGATTAAAAATTATAACCCCCGCAAAATATCTCAAAAACCCTAATTTGATTTTCAATACCTTCGTTCCGACAAAAATACAGATAAAACACCTCAATATTAACTCCTTCATTTTTAACCACAAAAATATATCCCTCATTTATATCCATATAAAATAAATATTTCCTTATCATATGAATCAATAATTAATTATTCACAAATAATATTACAGAATCACATTTATGACAACCAGGCCGTTCCCAGGAAAGAGGGGGCTTTCCAATAAGAACTTTTTCTTACTGGCGCGCAATTAAATGACCAAACCTCTCCTTAGACAGAACTTTCTAGACATTGCCAATAATGTTATCTAATAATACTATTCAAATAATATGAATTATTGATCTGATAATGGGAAATACTGTGCAGCAACAATTATTGAACAACAATAATACAAAATTTTAACGTAGCAATTATTGAATCAATAAAATAAAATATTGAACAGTAATTACTGTAACAATTATTGAGTAGTGCCTTCTTACGTAAGAATCAATAATTTCAAAAATACTATGCAATACTGTGTGCTACTGTGCAATAACGCGTATTACTGTATTTTAACCACCGGGTATTCCAGCAGTGTTAACGGTAACAACTACGCCGTTATTTGTAAAAACTCAAATTTGTCGTTTTCTTCACCCGACAGTTATTCTGTTATGGGGCCCACAAATGGCTGCGCCGTCGTACGAATATTCCCCGACAGAAAGAATATTCCACGACCAAACGAATATTCCCCGACAACAATGATTATTTTATAACCACTTGCTTATTTTGAAAAAAAATCATATTTCACTCATAACTTTAAACTTTTATCAATTTAACCATTTACTGAATAGTAATTATAAGAAAAATTGAATACTTTTATTTCATAAAATTCGGGGTCTTACACAACTAGTAGTTCTTCACTTTCCACGTAGATATCTCTAATTTCTTCTTCGCCTGATATTACATTATCCTAGTTGGTGATTAGAGGTGTCTCCACGGACTCATTCACTCCATTGTTGACATTTTCAGCTGCCATTTTCAAATACTATCACAAAACAAGGGTTAATTAACATGTCACATATTATCAATATACTCTGACCAACCAACTAAATAACAAATAATTTTAGGTAGGCCATACTAGCGAAAGAATTTCCCGTCTCTCCCCTCCTAGTTCTTGTCTCACATCTTAGCCAGGGATCATATTCCTAGGCTTTGATACCAACTGTGACGCCCCAAAAATAGGTATACATCACCTATTCTGAGTCACCAAATACATGGTACAAAATTTAAATACAACTTAATTATACAACAGTCGTGTAAAAAACGACTAAACATATGTTGTGAGTTTTAATACAAATATTATTAGATAGAAAATATACAAACTCAATGGGGTCCTCATTATATTTATTATCACACTATTACATAGAATAGTGAGGACTACTAATGCTATCATCTGGTCCATCACTCCGTTCCCCGACTCGTCCCAACTGTATTCTCGTTTCCTGAAGAGAACAGTGAAAAAAAGGGTGAGCTCAACTAACCCAGTAAGAAATATTATGACTAAGATAATGCAGAATAAATTATCATTAGTCTTCAACAATGTTAAACTGATAAAATACAATAGACATCAAGTTTAACTGCAGTGGATCAAGCAATCCATTAAAAGAGTCAAGTAGAGAATAAAATCTACTATCTTTTATGATTTAAAAGGTTTTTCATAACTTTTATCGCTGAGACTCAGCTTAATAAATAATCCACATCATCCCTGCACTACGGCCAAGGATATTCATTAGTATCACAACCACAAATTATCCATACATCACAGCTAAGGATATTCGTGTATTCATCAATGGTCATAATCATGCCAACAACTGTCCATCAATACACTATGGGCCAATGAGGACTTTTACCACATCATTTGTAACATTACGGTCATGATTATGCCGAATAATCCCTGGTCATAATCATACCAAGTCCATCTATGCACTACAGGCCACAGATGACTTTCAACATTTTATAAACATGAGGATGATGACAATGATATAAGAATTCAATAAAACAAGTTCAAGAATTAATTTATCCAAGAATTAACAACGTCCAAATTGTCAACATGATACTGCTTTGTGGAGTAAAATTCAAGAATGCTTAGAAGAATATTTTCATGAAAAGATACTGGATGAAACACAATTATCAAGGATATTTCACAAATTTCATGGAGTATAGAAGTCAAAATTTCATGGAGTATCAGCCTTATACCGGTATTCCGACCAGAAGTACTGATATTTTGAGGTAAGGGATATTATTTTCTTCTTAATGATATTATTTTCTTCAATATCATTATGCTGAAATATTGATATGAGTTTTTATCAAAGTTGGAACTTTTTGTGTCGGGGTTACTATTCACGTATACGGCACTATTCACGTATACAACACTATTCACGAATACGGCACTATTTACCGAAAAATAAATTTTTTTCTTTTTGTCCAAGATGTCTATAATGGTTACTATCTTTGATTGTATCCATGTTTTGATCTTTATTTTTAAATTCTGCTTCACAATTGATTATTATGAAGTATTATTGATCTTGGATAAACTGTTATACGAATCCCTAATATTTGTCCTTCTGTCTCACTGGATTCGTTCTCTTTAAGATATTTTTCATCATCCTCAGTCCTAAATGATGATATTACTGAATATCTTTGGCCTGTAGTGCAAAGATGTATGATTGCTTGATGAATATCTTTGGCCTGTAGCGCAAAGATGAACAGGTGTTGAGATGAACATGACTGACAAGTAATACAAATGAATATCTTTGGCCTGTAGTGCAAAGATGAATATTTGGATAAAGATGATTATTAATTGATGTTACAGGGATAAAATATTGATGATGGACTTTTAAATCTTAGAAGATAGTAGAATTCATTCTCTACTTGACTCTTCTAATGGTTTGTTGTTTCCGCTGCAGTTGTTGATCTAAAATTTGTTGTCGATTATATTCTATCAGATTTTTTCCTGTTGAAGACTAACGATAATTTGTTGTATATTATCTTAGTCATAATATTCTTTACTGGGCTAGTTGAGCTCACCCTTTTCCTTTTTGTTCTATTTTTCTTCTCAGGAGGTGAGAACATAGCAGGATCTAGTCGGGGTATAGAGTGATGGTTCTAGAAAGATGTTTTAGCAATCCTCACTATTTCTGTAAAATAGTGTTTGAATAATTGTATTGAGGATTTATTTGAGTGTGAATATTGTCTAGAAGACAATATTTGTATTTAAACTCACAGTATGTGTTGTCGTATTTTGCACGACAATTGTATTATTGAAGTTGTAGTTTGCTTTCTGTACCATGTATTTGGCGACTCAGAATGGGTGTTGTATACCTATTTTGGGGGCGTCACAGTTGGTATCAGAGCTTAGGGATATGATCCCTGGCTGAGATGTGAGACAAGAACTAGGAGGGGAGAGACGGGAAATTCCTTCGCTAGTATGACCTGACTAAGTTTATTTGGTGTTTATTTGGTCGGTCAGAGTATAGGGATAATATATGACATGACTATTAACCCTTATTTTATGGCAGTATTTAAGAATGGCAGCTGAGAACGTTAATAATGGAGTAAATCAGACCGTGGAGACACCTTTGATCACCACCCAGGGGAACGTGCAACATGAAGGCAATATTCCTCCTGTAAACAACGTTACCGAGCAAACGATGAATGATGAAATGTTTAGGAGCATTTTGCAGTTCATGCAAAATCAGACGAGGGAGACTCGTGTGCAGAATACTGGTGGAAATGATAACAACGCGCGGTTTGTCACAGCTAAGCAGTTCAAAAAATTGGGACCACCAGAATTTAAGGAAAAGTCGGATCCGATCATGGCGGAAACGTGGGTCAAACAACTTACCAAGATATTCGATGTCTTGGGATGCACAGAGGAACAGAAGGTTCCATTCACCACATTTATGTTCCGCGGTGAGGCAGACTACTGGTGGGAGTCTGTGAAGCGTACCCAGCCTGACGCACTCAACATGTCCTGGGAAACATTTTAAAAACTATTCAATGACAAGTACTTTCCTGAAAGTATGCGTCATATGAAGGAGGTGGAGTTTATCAGACTGGAACAAAACAACATGACGGTGTCCCAGTACGAGGCGAAGTTTGTAGAGTTATCCAGGTTTGCACCTCATTTGGTCGAAAATGAGGAACGAATGACAAGGATGTTTCTGAGAAGTCTAAAACCCGAGATTCGGCAATATCTTATCTCTCATAAATTTTGTTTATATTCAGATGTTGTAAACAGGGCTCAATTATTAGAGCGAGATAATGAGTATGTGCAACCGAGGGACCACAACCAGGGTCATACCGGTGGCGGCAGTCATCGAAGCAATGAAAACCAGCAGGGAGGAAAACATTCGGACAAAAGCGGTAACCACTCTGGTGGTAATCGTGGTCGTGATAATAGAAGGAGCGAGTCGGGAGGAGATTTCAAGAAGAGAAGGTACAACAATGATAACGTGAAAACGTCAGCACAAACATCAACTGTTTCTAAGGGAGGAGAACGACCACCGGTCGTATGTTACAAATGTGGGAAAGAGGGACGTATCAGCCCAAACTGCCCACAACAATCCAAGGTATGTTATAACTGTGGAAAGGAGGGTCATATAGCTCGAGAGTGTTCTATAGTAAAACCAAGTTCAGCGGGGATGGTGACTCCAAAAGTTGTCCCGGATAAGTCGAAATCAGCAGTTCCTGGAAGGGCGTTTGTCGTGACTGGCCAAAACGCGAGAAACCCGAACGAGATGATTACGGGTAAGCTAATCTTGAATTCTTGCGAAGTTTATACTTTACTAGATACCGGTTCTACCCATTCTTTTATCTCTCCTGCTTGTGCTCAACGTTTAAACTTGACTCCGGAGAAATTAGACTTTAACTTATCTGTTGAAACTCCGTTGGGTGAAACCTTCGTTACATCTACAGTTTATAAATCTTGCTTAATCCAAGTTGGCACAATCACATTACCTGTTGATCTTATCTCTTTAAATATACTTGCTTTTGATGTGATTTTAGGAATTGATTGGTTAACTACTCATCATGCCAAAATTGATTATTTTCGTAAGGTTGTTAGTTTTCATATTCCTAACCAACCTGTTATGCGAATTCAAGCAACCAAACCACTAAAATCAATCGCTGTCATACCAAGCCATAAAGCCATTCGTTTATTGAAAAATGGATGTCAAGCTTTCTTAGCCCATGTCATGGACTTGAACAAAAATACGTCAGATTTGAATGATATTTCTGTTGTTAGTGAATTTCCTGACGTATTTCCTGAAGAATTTCTTGGCCTAACCCAGAGCGTGATATTGAATTTTTGTATTGATCTTCAACCTGATACAAAACCCATTTCTAAAAACTCATATTGAATAGCTCCTATTGAACTTCAGGAGTTAAAAACCCAACTATAGAAGTTGGTACCCGAGCCTCTATCTGGTGACTTTCTTTGTGGAATACACTGAAGCCAGACTCTCCGTAGGGGATGCCATATTCGTGCGGTAGTAAACTGATAGGTGCCATTGTGACGTACTATCCAAGATTGGGATATGAATCACAATTGAGAGCAACCGAAGTTGGTGACCAAAGTACGTAGCTTTCTGGGCTTAGCTGGTTACTATCGGAGATTCATGGAAAGATTTTCTCGAATCGCTACTCCATTAACTCAGCTGACTCAAAAAGATACAAAATTCGTATGGAGTGAGGAATGCGAGAAGAGTTTCCAAGAACTCAAGAGGAGACTCATTTCGGCACCTGTTCTGACAATACCATCTGGTTCGGATGGATTTGTTATCTACAGCGATGCTTCAGGCAAAGGGTTAGGATGTGTTCTCATGCAACATGAGAAAGTCATAGCCTATGCCTCACGACAACTCAAAGAATATGAGAGGAATTATCCTACTCATGATTTGGAGTTGGCAGCAGTCGTTTTTGCGTTGAAGATCTGGAGACACTACCTTTATGGGGAGAAAGTGGAGATCTATACAGATCATAAAAGCCTCAAATATTTCTTCACCCAAAAGGAACTCAACATGCGGCAGCGACGTTGGCTCGAGCTGTTGAAAGATTACGATCATACCATCCAATATCATCCTGGAAAAGCAAACGTAGTAGCTGACGCATTGAGTAGAAGATCATATGCGGGTACGAGTGCAATGTTTTTAACACAAAGGCCCATTTTGTATGACTTGCAAAGGATGGAGATAGAGATGAAGGCTCCAAGTACCCACATGATAATATCAAATATACGAGTAGAACCGACTTTAATCGATAAAGTTAAAGCTGCTCAAGCTACGGACATGGAGCTGATGCGTATGAAGAAGAAAGTGCAAGAAGGTGCTATTCCAGAAGCAAGAATCGATGAAGAAGGAATACTTCGAGTCAACTCCAGACTTTGTGTTCCTAACGATTTTGACTTGAAGCATAGATTAATGATGGAGGCACACAACACACCGTTTGCAATCCATCCTGGGAGTACCAAAATGTATCACGATCTTCGACATACATTTTGGTGGAACAATATGAAAAGAGAGATCGCGGAGTTTATCTCGAGATGTTTAACTTGTCAACGTGTAAAAGAGGAGCATCAAATACCAAAGGGTCCATTGCAACCACTTGAGATTCTGAAATGGAAGTGGGAACACATTACTATGGATTTTGTTACAGGTCTTCCCAAGGTTTCTCAAGGCATAGATGCGATTAGGGTTATTGTGGATAGATTAACCAAGTCCTCTCATTTCTTGCCGATACGTAAGACTTATTCCCTTGAACGTCTTGCTAGTATGTACGTGAACGAGATTGTGAGATTGCATGGCATGCCAGTATCCATAGTTTCGGATCGTGACCCAAGATTCACTTCACGATTTTGGGTTAGCTTGCAGAAAGCTATGGGCACGGATTTACGATTCAGTTCGGCATACCATCCTCAAACGGATGGACAATCAGAGAGGACTATTCAAACTCTTGAAGATCTATTAAGACTTTGTGTCCTAGATCTCAAAGGGAGGTGGGATAAGTACCTACCATTAGTGAAATTCTCCTACAACAACAGTTATCAGGTGAGCATAGGTGTGGCTCCATTCGAGGCGTTGTATGGAAGAAAATGTCGTTCTCCAGTATGCTGGGACGAGGTGGGTGAAGCAACATTGTTGGGACCAGAGTTGGTACGCATTACTACAGAGAAGATCCAAACGATTCGACAACGTATACAAACGGCACAAGATCGACAAAAGAGTTATGCGGATCTTCATCGGAAGGACGTGGAATTTAATATTGGGGATCATGTATTATTACGTGTTGCACCATGGAAGGGAGTTACAAGATTTGGGAAGAGAGGAAAGTTCAATCCAAGATTTGTTGGTCCATTTGAGATTCTTGAGCGAATAGGAAATGTGGCATATAGACTCGTATTACCTCCAAGCATGTCTCGTGTTCATAATATTTTTCACATATCTATGCTTCGTAAATATGTTAAAGACCCAAACCACATTATTGAGTTAGAACCAGACGAGATAGCTGAAGATTTAACGTACGAGGAGGTACCTGTTAAGATCTTGGACAGGAAAGAGCATGTCCTACGCACGAAGGTTATACCACAAGTTAAGGTTTTGTGGAGAAACCATGCTATTAAAGAAATGACCTGGGAGTTGAAATCAGAAATGAAAGCGAGGTATCCTCACCTTTTTGAAACATCAGGTACGTACGTCAATTTCGAGGACGAAATTTCATAAGGAGGGGAGGTTGTAAGACCCCTACTTATTAATGAATAAAATCAAATTTTCTCTAAATATTATTGTGAATAATAAGGGGTTAATTTGATATAATACTTTGGTTATGGGTGAAATGTGCAAATTTTACAAAATAAGCAAGTGGTTATAGAATATTTATTTTGTCGGGGAATATTCGTTTGGTCGTGGAATATTCTTGCTGTCGGGGAATATTCGTACGACGGCGCAGCCTTGTGTGGGCCCCATAACGGAAAGCGATTGGATGAAGAAAATGACAAGTATAAGTTATTTATAAATAACGACGTAGTTGTTATCGATAATACTGTTGGAATACCCGGTTATTAAAATACAGTAGCACACGGTATTGCACCAATTATTGATTCTTACGTAAGAAGGCACTACTCAATAATTGTTACAGTAGTTATTGTTCAATATTTTATTTTATTGATTCAATAATTGTTGCGTTGATATTTTATATTATTGTTGTTTCAATAATTGTTGCTGCACAGTATTTTCCATTATCAGATCAATAATTCATATTATTTGAATAATATTATTAGATAACATTATTGGCAATGTCTAGAAAGTTCTGTCTAAGGAGAGGTTTGGTCATCTAATTGCGCGCCAGTAAGGAGAAATTCTTATTGGAAAGCCCCCTCTTTCCTGGGAACGACCTGGTTGTCATAAATGTGATTCTGTAATATTATTTATGAATAATTAATTATTGATTCATATGATAAGGAAATATTTATTTTATGTGGATATAAATGAGAGATATATTTTTGTGATTAAAAATGAAGGAGTTAATGTTGAGGTTTTTATCAGTATTTTTGTCGGAATGGAGGTATTAAAAATCAGAATTTTTGAGATATTTTGCGGGGGTTATAATTTTTAATCCGACCGTTGGATCATGGTAATTTTTGGATATGTTATACATATATAAGTTGAGTATATGTCCACAAATTTTGAACCGTTAAAAATGAACGTATGATTTATTATGAATTTTACGAGATGACTGGTTCAAAAATTATTGAATTTTCGGAGTTTATCATTTTGATGAAAAATTCTAGAATTGGTGGGCCCCACTCTTGGTTGGTGAAGAAATGTGCTGAGATTTTTATTCAAATGTGGTGGGTGGGAATAGTAGCAGGTAAAGCCATCAGGTTGCAGGTTAAGTCTGCTTCGGCGTGCTAACATTTTCCTATAAATAGAGGGCTAAGTTAGAATTGAAAATCACACCAGAAACAAGTTTTTTCTCTTTCTCTCTCTAGATTATTGAGTGTATTTTGTGAGTATTTAGACACTTTGAGAGTTTCTATTCATCAGAGCAAGTTTCTTTCAGCCTTATACCGGTATTCCGACCAGAAGTACTGATATTTTGAGGTAAGGGATATTATTTTATTTTTAATAATATTATTTTCTTCAATATCATTATGCTGAAATATTGATATGAGTTTTTATCAAAGTTAGAACTTTTTGTGTCGGGGTTACTATTCACGTATACGGCACTATTCACGTATACAATACTATTCACGAATACGGCATTATTTACCGAAAAATAAAATTTTTTCTTTTTGTCCAAGATGTCTATTATGGTTACTATCTTTGATTGTATCCATGTTTTGATCTTTATTTTTAAATTCTGCTTCACAATTGATTATTATGAAGTATTATTGATCTTGGATAAACTGTTATACGAATCCCTAATATTTGTCCTTCTGTCTCACTGGATTCGTTCTCTTTAAGATATTTTTCATCATCCTCAGTCCTAAATGATGATATTACTGAATATCTTTGGCCTGTAGTGCAAAGATGTATGATTGCTTGATGAATATCTTTGGCCTGTAGTGCAAAGATGAACAGGTATTGAGATGAACATGACTGACAGGTGATACAAATGAATATCTTTGGCCTGTAGTGCAAAGATGAATATTTGGATAAAGATGATTATTAATTGATGTTACAGGGATAAAATATTGATGATGAACTTTTAAATCTTAGAAGATAGTAGAATTCATTCTCTACTTGACTCTTCTAATGGTTTGTTGTTTCCGCTGCAGTTGTTGATCTAAAACTTGTTGTCGATTATATTCTATCAGATTTTTTCCTGTTGAAGACTAACGATAATTTGTTGTATATTATCTTAGTCATAATATTCTTTACTGGGCTAGTTGAGCTCACCCTTTTCCTTTTTGTTCTATTTTTCTTCTCAGGAGGTGAGAACATAGCAGGATCTAGTCGGGGTATGGAGTGATGGTTCTAGAAAGATGTTTTAGCAGTCCTCACTATTTCTGTAAAATAGTGTTTGAATAATTGTATTGAGGATTTATTTGAGTGTGGATATTGTGTAGAAGACAATATTTATATTTAAACTCACAGTATGTATTGTCGTATTTTGCACGACAATTGTATTATTGAAGTTGTAGCTTGCTTTCTGTACCATGTATTTGGCGACTCAGAATGGGTGTTGTATACCTATTTTGGGGGCGTCATAATTTTTTGTCGTTTTCTCAATCCGACAATAATTCCGTTGTGGGGTCCACCAATGATTGTGTCGTCGTACGAATATTCCCTTTTAAAACGAATATTCCCCGACCAATCGAATATTATATAGCAACTTGCGTACTTTGTAAAATTTATAAATATTACCCACAACTATAACATTATATCAATTTCACTCCATAATATTCAAAAATAATATTTATAAAAAATTCATCTTTATTTATAAAAGTTGGGGTCTTACACCATCAATAGTAACTTATTTCCTTATATTTTGAACAAATTTTTCTCCTATTTTTCAAAGTAGGATTGGGGTGTTACAGTATAATAGTCCAAATTATATTTTTTTTTATCTAATCCTTTAGAAAAAATGAACATGACATGAAATTATTTTAAATTATCACATGAATAATCTGATAAAAAACAAATATGTAACTGTGTTTATTTAATCATATGATTACTAGTATTGGCTCTTAGGATTATAATTATTACAAATAAGCATAGCCTAAGGTGATGCTATGTATTGTCGAATTATAATTGCGAAACTTACAAATACATGAGATTGTTATAAATTATAAAAAAATCCCACTTATTACATATTTTTTCAAAAAAGATATCACTAATACTTATTCACGTAATTAATAACCAAAAAGTCAACTTAAATATTGACAATATAATTTTCTACATAATAAAATTTAGGGCCTACTAATTAATCTATAGAGATGTCACCTTGAATCGAGTTGGTTATATTTGTCATTTTCTACTTTTTTATTTAAAAAATAAAAAAAAAGTTAAAATGTCTCGCTATTTCTTTCATATTCATTATAGAAAAGGAAGTTGAAAATAGGAATAATGGTTTTGCTTTTTGAGGTTTGATCATAGCATACTCAAATAAATTTCGCGGGGACCCGATTCATAGTTAACGTTGTAAAAAATAGTTTAGTCTTACAACACATCGTGACCCTCCATCTTAAGATCAAATGGTTTAATAAAACTCTCGACCGCAATTTAGTTTTCAGTATTTCGCAGTTTAATATTATGGACGAGACAGATGACCAAAATATCTTTCCTTATAAAAGTTTTCGTCCGCAGTTTGTAGACGCTAAGTGTGGTTGGCCAATTGGGAAACGACGTCGTATTGTTGGCCAAATTCAATTTTTTATTCATTTTTGTTTGCTTGATTTTTTTTATTCATTCATTAATTTCCTTCTCCATTCTTTTTCCTCCCCTTACCCTTATCATTCATCCCATCTCCAATTCCCGTATTTTAACATAAAAAAAAATAAGCAGTTATTTTGAACAGCTATGCCAGGAATGGGAAAAATCTCTACAAGCAACCTATATGACATGATCACAAAATATAGGATTATTTTAACAAAAAGCAAACTCCTTTTTATTTTATTTTATTACCGATGATGGGTATTATGCTCTGAAATCAAAGAATACCACAAAATCATAAATTGAAAATAAAATTAAAGAAAACATATTTCCCAAATATAAAGATCATTTATTTCCTAACATATAGAAATTAAGTACTAAATACATTGATATACCTGACTTTTTTCAGCAACAACAGAAATATCAAAGGAATCAACATTATTAAAATCCTCAGAAACAGAAAGATTAGAGAGATCAAGTGTATAATCTAGATCAAAATCAATAATGAAACTAATTTTCTTTCTTCAAAATCCTTCATTTCCATTTTATTTTTCAAACAAAAGACGGGTCTCAATGGGGTCGCCACTTCTTTAAATATAGAGGGATAATTCAAATATATGTCGATCACCGTCTCCGCCATTACTTTGTTATTCGTATCTGTAAGACCCCAACTTTTATAAATAAAGATGAATTTTTTATAAATATCATTTTTGAATATTATGGAGTTAATTTGATATAATGTTATAGTTGTAGGTAATATTTATAAATTTTGCAAAGTACGCAAGTTGTTATATAATATTCGATTGGTCGGGGAATATTCATTTTAATAGGAAATATTCGTACAACGGCACAATCATTGGTGGACCCCACAACGGAATTATTGTCGGATTGAGAAAACGACAAAAAAATATTTTATTAAAAATAACGGCGGAAGTTTTACCATTGTTACTGTTGAACTACTCGGTAGTAAAAGTACAGTAATACGTGTGGTTGCATAGTAGCACACGGTATTGATTATTAATGCTTATGTGAGAAGTCACTCAGTTTGATTCAATTATTGTCAGTTAATAATATGAATTATTTAGCGATAATGACGTTTTGTTTTATTCGTATTATTAACGTAATAAAACAGAAACATCTTTTTATATAAAACAGAATACTTTATTAAAGTTATTCTATAAATAAAATATATTATATTTTATTTAAAAGATTTTTCTTTAAATATGGACCGTCAGATTAAAGTAATCAATCTGGACCGTTCATGGATTAGTTACTATGCATTCTATTTTTCTATAAGTAGCAGCTCATTCCTTCATTATTTCTTACGAATTCACTGAACTCTAAAGAGAGAAACTATAGAGAGAGAGAAGAAGAGTATTCTGCTACTTAACTACTTCCTTATTTCAGCTCTTCTTTAAAACGGTAAGGGGTGTTATTCTTTCTTATTCATGAAGAGAACTGTTGTTATTCCATTTCTTATTATTCTGTTGGAATAACCTGTATACGCGGTCTACCCTATACTTGGTGACATTCTTCTATTATTCTGTTGGAACATCCTGTCTGTGTGTTTTACACCGGACCTGGTTCCGTTTTTATTATTATTCTGTTGGAACATCCTGTCTATGTGTTTTACACCGGACCTGGTTCCGTCTTGTTATTATTCTGTTGGAACATCCTGTCTGTGTGTTTTACACCGGACCTGGTTCCATTATTTATTATTCTGTCGAAATATCCTGTCTGTGCGTTTTACGCCGGACCTGGTTCCATTATTTATTATTCTGTTAGAATAACCTGTCTGTGCGATCTATCGCATGCATGATGATTTCTTTTGTTATTCTATTCTTTATTATACTCAGTTGGTTAAGTTTTGACTTCTATACTCCATGAAATTTGTGAAATATCCTTGATAATTGTGTTTCATCCAGTATCTTTTCATAAAAATATTCTTCTAAGCATTCTTGAATTTTACTCCACAAAGCAGTATCATGTTGACAATTTGGACGTTGTTAATTCTTGGATAAATTAATTCTTGAACTTGTTTTATTGAATTCTTATATCATTGTCATCATCCTCATGTTTATAAAATGTTGAAAGTCATCTGTGGCCTGTAGTGCATAGATGGACTTGGTATGATTATGACCAGGGATTATTCGGTATAATCATGACCGTAATGTTACAAATGATGTGGTAAAAGTCCTCATTGGCCCGTAGTGCATTAATGGACAGTTGTTGGCATGATCATGACCATTAATGAATACACGAATATCCTTGGCCATAGTGCAGGGGTGATTCAATGATGTGGATTATTTTATTAAGCTGAGTCTCAGCGATAGTAGTGTTGAAAAACCTTTTAAATCATAAAAGATAGTAGAGTTTATTTTCTACTTGACTCTTTTAATGGATTGCTTGTTCCGCTGCAGTTAATCTTGATGTCTATTATATTTTATCAGTTTAACATTGTTGAAGGCTAATGATAATTTATTCTGCATTATCTTAGTCATAATATTTCTTACTGGGCTAGTTGAGCTCACCCTTTATTTCACTGTTCTCTTCAGGAAATGAGAACGTAGCTGAGATAAGTCGGGGAACGGAGTGATTGTTCGAATGATAGTATTAGTTAGTAGTCCTCACAATTCTATGTAATAGTGTGTTAATAAATGTAATGATGACTTCTTTTGAGTAGGAATACTCTCTAGAAGATAATATTTGTATTCAAACTCACAGTTTATGTTTTGTCGTCTTGTACATGATAGTTGTATTAGTAAGTTGTATTTGTATTCTGTACTTCGTATCTGACGACCCAAGATGGGTGATGTATACCTAATTTTGGGGGCGTCACAGTATCGGCCATATTACAACTCATATTATGAAAAACCCAAAACCCTAGAGAGAGAAAGAAAGAAAGGGAGGGAACGATAGAACATAGAAACTAATTAGAATTTTAAAAATTGAAATTACTTGATTTGACTGACTTGACTTCTCAACTTCAAAAGTTCAACAAATGTCTTAGATTTGGAATTCATATGGCTTTAGAAGTTCAACAAATATCTTCGGATTTAGAACAAATGTATTTGACATCTTCAGTTTAATATCGCAGAGTCTACAAAATAATAAAAAAAAATAATCTAAATTTGGCCAATATGACGTTGTTGGCCAATTGGCCAGACATACTCAGCATCTGCAGTTTAATATTGTAGACGAGAGACTTTTACGAGAAGAGTTTTTTGGATATTTGTTTCGTCCATAGTATTAAATTGCGGAATACTAACTATTAAATTGCGACGTGACTTCTGTTAAACCTTTCGATCATCCGATAGAGGGTCATGATATATTGTAAAACTAAATTCTTTTTTATATTATTAATTATGGATCGATCCCATATATATATATATATATATATATATATATATATGTATGTATGTATGTATGAGTAATAAAAAATAATCAGCATTTACAACAACATGATCGGTATGATATACCAGTATAACACGTGTTACAATACTACATACGTATGGATAGGTAGCAGAAAAAGTGTCCATTTTTAACCGTCACTTTGACATGGCAAGCAAAAGATGTTTTATAATCAGCATCAGGGCAGTGGCGGTCAAAAGTTGGTGTGTATGAGTGGCTGACCGACTGACTCAGACTCTCTCTCTTGGCACTACACTAATAAAAGGTTCATCACGTGTTGCCAAATGCCAATACTACTACTAGAAAGAAATAATAATTTCGCAGCATTTGACTCTCTCTCTCAATTATGCTCAGTTGTAGACTTGTACAGTAGTGAGTGAACTGTATTGGTTAATTTAACAAGTCGAGTCGCCGAAAGCCTAATTACCCAACACCCAATACACACAATTCTACCAAATTAATATCGCATCTCTTTCGTCTCTCTCTTAAATTGCTATTCACTACCCACAAAACGACGCCGGAACGGTCAACTTCAGCACCTGCATTCCTGTACGACCCCACGATCAAAACCATTACACGGATTCCGAAATCTAGGGTTTCTGTAATAATAATAATCCCCCTTATGGAATTCCAAAATTACGCTCCTGGACTGTACAGGCCTCAGATAGAAGAAGCTGAGACTCGGAGCTTAAGTTCAGATGGAACTGTATCAACTGTAGGATTTCAGAACATCGACGGACAGTGCCAGGCGATTCAGATGGACGATTCTCAGCTGGTCGGAGTTCCGGTGGCTGTCGCCGGAGATTCTATCGTCCGTGGAGAACAAACTGCTGCTTATGCTGTGGAGGTGAGGACGGAGGTCAAGCGGAAGCGAGGGAGGCCACCACGGGGTCAGGGGAAACCGCCGCCGGCGAAGAAGCAGAAGGAAGAGGAGGATGTCTGTTTTATATGCTTTGACGGCGGGAGTCTTGTGCTGTGTGATCGCCGGTGAGGATTTATGTATTTGACATGCCACAATTTCATTGTTGTTTCTACATTGTCCAGCTTTCTTAATTGTAGAATAGCTTTTGAAAGCCAAAAAACTTAAATATACTAACAACTTAAAAAGGAAAAGTACTTTGCTATGGCATTTAAAGAGTTTGTTCATTAATTATGCATTCTGCTGTTGTCTAGCGGTTGTCCCAAGGCATATCATCCAGCTTGTATCAAGCGCGACGAAGCATTTTTCCGATCTAAAGCTAGGTGGAATTGCGGTATGTTGCTATATATGATATGTTAAATTCTATCCATTTGCCATGTGTATATTGGTCTGGGATTTTTTTTTTTGCTATGTTATGAACCTCTTGCATAATTTGGGGAAACTTTTTTCATTTAGGAATAGAACACTGTCATCTTATAATACAAGGTTATAGAGCTTGCAACAATGTTGGAGAAGTTTCTTGAGTTGATGCTCTTGCAACAATATAATTTTGTCATGCTATAGTATACGCATGGTAGGAGTTTGTGTATTGTGCAAATATAAGTAATAATTTAGTTACGTAGTTAGTATGAACTTTGAAAGACATACCTCACAAACTCAAATTTCATAAGCGAGAAGAAAATATATAACATATAGGATTCTTACATGTGTAAATGATACTTTGAACTTGTAATGAGGCCTAGGATAATTTCTTAGTTAGAGTTTATCATTATTAAATTAGGTTCCTTAAGTTATAGGTTAGTTTAGGAGTTTGTGCCCTTATTAAATTTAGTTACTTAAGTTATATTAGAATTATGGTTTCTATGTTCTATATAAAGTGATGTAACCCCATATTTGAGAAATAGGGTTGAATTATTTGAAATAAAATGTGTGCTTCCTGTTATTCTACCGATTCCTTGCCATAAGGTTTCTCCTCCATTCACCAATCTCACTTCCTCCTTTTTCCCTTCTCTAAACCCTTCTGGACTTTGTTCAACATCATCCCTGACTGATGAAGAAACAACTTTTCATTTAATCCACAAGATGATTTTCCCTTTGTTGTTCACTGCTAAATGGAATAGGGACAAAATTAACAGGAATGCTGGTTAACATCAAAGTAAAGCATCCTTCTGAAATATGAAATTTTAGCTTAGCTAGTCTATTCAAGCTTTCTAAAGAAGTTAGTCATAAAAAGAAGTTAGTAATACTTCTTTAGCTTTTAGTTCTTCAGTCGAATTGGTGGCTCATTTTGGTCTCTACCTATATCCAATTAGGATACGGTATCAACTAATGGAAACCGATTCAATGCATACATGGTAATTTGGTGATAATACAATATCCGCTTTATCTGATTTTACAAATACACAAAAGCAAGTGTATATTTTGACAACTTGCCTAAGGGATATTATATTACTTTAGGATTTATCCCTTCTGCAGATCATTGTAGATTTGAGGTTTTATTTGGACAAGGGATTGGTTAAGTGGATGGTTACCCCATATGCTGTCCAAACCCTTTGAATCAAGAAAAAAAATGCCCCACTCTCATCTTGAGCAAGTACCCCTAGTGAGGGTGTGGAAAAGGCATATATATTATTGCATTAATTTTTTAAGGTAATATTTACATTTTACGGGGCAATGGGATCTTCACTGTGTCGATCAATTATTTCAAAATTTTTTTGATGTCATTCTGAAATATGGAATTAGAATTACAAAACAGTCCTTCCTCCGTTACACAAAAAGAGTCAAATTCTGACTTTCTGAAGTCAATTCACATGGCAATGGGATCTTCACTGTGTCCTGTTGCGATCAATAATTTCAATTTTTTTTTTTTGATGTCATTATGAAACATGGAATTAGAATTACAAAACAGTCCTTCTGTTACACAAAAAGAGTCAAATTATCACTTTCTAAAGTCAATAAGTGAAATCCTTAAATTTAAAATCATCGAGATTCATGTCTTGAACTTTCATGCTCTTAGTATAATTTGATTTCTATCTTTGTTAAAAAGATTCTTCATCTTTATTTTTCTAAACAAGGCCTTCATATTGAACTATGTACCTATCTATAATGTTGTGGCTGTTTTTATATTTGTTGTGGGACTTTCTCAGCAAGCTTCTTCTTCTTCTTTTGTCCCTAAGTATGGGGATTGGACCCAGCGATGCCATCTCTCTGACCCGTCTTGGTTCAAGTACAAAGAAATTGGGGAATATGAGAGGTTAAATCCTTCTCATCATTTCATTGTATATATACTACATTCTGTTACAGTCGAACTACAATTAAAGCTCTAATTAGAGCTGTAATCAAGGCTAAATACTACCTTCCCTAAATAGTTAGATTACAATAATATTCTACATTCTAACAGTCCCTTTAAGTTGGTCCGTGGATGTCTCGCAAGCCTTACATGAAACAATGAAACATTGTACTACTGAGACATTTAGTCAAGATATCAGCACGCTGATGATTTGTCTTGACAAAAGGAATGCAAATGAGACCACTAGTTAACTTTTCCTTGATAGAAATGTCTGACTATCTCAATGTGCACCATTCTATCATGTTGTACCGGATCATTTGCAATACTGATGGCTTCTTTATTGTCACAAAACAATCTCATTGGCTCATTAATTATGATTCCCAAGTCTTCTAACACAGTTTTCCCTTCCCTGCAGTGTTGAAAGTTTATGTTACAACAATCTTCATTTGGAATAAAGATCATTAGCTTCTTGTTATGTAACAAATATTTGAGTTGCCTTCTACTTGTTTTGTATTTCTTAGTAACGGCAATTGATGTTGAATCATATCTATAAAATTCATACATGTCATTATAAACTCTAATTCATTTATAATATTACTATCTTGGTGTTACTTGAATCCAGGTTGGCACATATGTAGTGTATGTCAGAAGGCTGCCCATTACATGTGTTATACATGTACCTATTCATTGTGCAAGGGATGCACGAAAGATGCTGATTACTTGTGTGTGAGAGGTGATAAAGGTTTTTGCAATACTTGCATGAGAACTGTCATGTTGATTGAGAATAAGGAGCAAGGGAACCAGGAAATGGTATGCATAATTAACACATTTTAATATTTCATGCCTTTGCTTCCTAGAGCCATGCTTTTTTCCAGCTACAAGATCTTTATTTTTTGGTATGAGCTCAAGCTCGAGACTCGCAACTCTTTCTTGTAATTGCATTTTCACCTCTTACAACTTTGGACATAAAAAAAGAAGTAGGGATTAGGGAACAGTAAAAAAGGGTAGTCCTTGTTATCTAATGCCTATATTTATGATAGCGCTAGTGGTAAAATAGTAGTTTAAACTTGGAATCGATTAGGTTGATTTTGGATTATCCTTGATATTAATTTAGAAACTCATGTTTGTATTTTGTCTACTGTTTGACTTGTAGTTTACTATTAAATAAAAAAAAGTATGTTTTTGGCTTGTCATCAGTAATGACTTTATGCTGTCACTTGTATCATCTTTAACTTGTGCAGGCTCAAGTAGATTTTGATGACAAGAGCAGCTGGGAGTATCTCTTCAAAGTATATTGGATATACTTAAAAGACAAGCTTTGTTTAACTTTGGCAGAGCTTTCTCAAGCAAAAAATCCCTGGAAAGAATCTAGTAAAATGGTTTTTAATGGGCAGTCATCTGTTGTCCTTGATTGCACGAATGATGTCAAAAGTTCTCATTCAGAAAGTACTTCTGGACAACTAGAGGGTAATAGTTCTACAAGAAGAAAGTCCAACGAATCACTAAAGATACTCAATGAGGACACGGAAAAACCAAGTAAAGGCAAAGATACATCTTTAACTGGATGCAGGGATTGGGCAACTAAAGAGCTATTAGACTTCGTTGCTCACATGAAGAATGGTGATACGTCTGTAATGTCTCAGTTTGATGTCCAGGCACTCTTACTAGACTATATAAAGAGAAACAATCTCCGTGATCCTCACAATAAAAGTCATATCCTGTGTGATTTAAGGCTCAAAACTTTGTTTGACAAACCACGCGTGGGTCACTTTGAAATGCTAAAGCTTCTTGAATTTCACTTCTTCATTAAAGAGGAACCTCCGAATGATGTTTTTGTTCAAGGTGGGTTAGTTGATGTTAATACAATCCAGGTCCTGGCCGATGAAAACAACGATAACTTGATGGGTAAAGATAGGAAACGTAAAACTCGTAAAAAGGGTGAAGAGCGTGCACCACAGACTAACCTGAATGAATATGCTGCAATTGATGTTCACAATATTAATTTGATTTACCTGCGGCGAAGTTTGATGGAGAATCTTATTGAAGACAAGGAGAAGTTTCATGATAATGTAGTTGGCTCAGTTGTGCGAATAAGAATATCTGGTGGCGAGAAGAAACAAGATATTTACAGGCTTGTCCAAGTTGTAGGTATACATGCATAACTTTAGCAACACATAATAATACTTTCTTGCATGTTGTAAATCAAACATAATCTCAACTGTTATGAGTGTTAATAATTTCATACAGGTACAACTAAGGTGTCTGTGCCATATAAAATTAGCAATAGGACAGCGGATGTCATGCTTGAAGTACTAAATTTGGACAAGAAAGAGGATGTATTAATTGATGCAATTTCAAATCAAGATTTCTCTGAGGTGACGGAATATACTGCTCTGGTCTCACAATTCTTTTCATGTGTGCAATATGTCAAATGTCGCTAGATAACAACTATTGCAATTTTGAGGATTTTCCTTTGCCTTTATTTTCTTTCCCTCTCTCTCTCTCTCTATATATATATATCATAACTTGATGAGAATTGCAGATGTCACAAAAGACTTTTTTTTTCTTATTGTTTAGCACATACCACAATTTATTAAATGCGAGAAGTTAGTCCTTTTGATATCTATCATATATCATGTGGTTCCTAGGAGTACTTGGTTCAAATTGATGTTGTGGGCATGAAAGCATTTGTTTTGGTTACTTACTGATGATGTTTTACAGATAATTGAATATAAGTAGTAAAGTAGAATGCTGTTTTAATTTCTTTTGATGGTTGTATGGATTGATATCTATTTGTGATATTTAAACAAAAAAATTTTGTTACCAAGACCTTGAGCATTTCTTGCTTTATATTTTTATATATTCATGACTTGTCTGTGCTCAGACAATCTCTTGATTCATTTCTTCCTATATCCGTTAGACACACTCTTAACTACTAAATGCTGGAGCTAAACAACTTTCGCTGCTTCAATGGCTCTTCAATACGTTTCCCTTATTACAATCAAGAAACAACTAGAATCACTTCTCCGCCTAATTCATACTGCCTCATATCTTGAGATGATGTTGTCAGCTTACCTTATATTGGTCTGTTGAGCACATGCCAAATAACAAACAAGTTAAACTTTTTTTTTATCTTCTGAATATAAATCTTATGTCTCCTACTTATAGAAAAATATTGAATTTCCATTCTCCTATTGATATATAAGTTCTTTTTATGTGGGCCCAACTGGTATTTCCTTTCTTTTTCCTTCTTTTACTGCTGTTTGTTACTTTAGTATGTTGTACTTGTCAATGCGAGGGTGGGTTACACTATACACCCGAGACCATTTTTGATATTTTCTAGTAACATGGATGTCATGGAACTTCTTACTTCACTTTTCCTTTTTGTTCGCTGCCCCATGGAATTGATTTATTTTTCAAAAAAGAAAATGTTTCTATGGTCTATATTCTAGAACTTTATAATGATTAAAGGACTAGAGAATCATATGTTATCTGCATCTATGTAATACTGAAGCAGAATATGGTTATCTGTTTTTGACATATTTTACTTTTTTAGGAGGAATGCAGACGCTTGCGGCAGAGTATAAAATGTGGGCTTGTAAAGCGCTTTACTGTAGTAAGTCTGCATGCTAAAAAGTTCCTCAGATTTGTTTTTTTTCATTCAAAAGTATTTGTTCCTTTTGTCAAAATTTCATGCTAAGATGCATGCTTTGTTGAAGGGTGAGATACAAGGGAAAGCAATGGAACTCCAGGCTGTCAGGCTCAATGATGTAAGTTAATAAGTTTTAATTTGTATTACAAAAACATGACATGTTTGAGATAAGCTATTCTTCCTTTTCAATATTTCTCAGTCTTTTTGTTATTTATAAATAATTATGATTTAGTATTGCTACTTTCTTATGTTCTGTAAATTTTTTGTCTCTCAAGTTATTCTGCTACTATTTTTTAATGCCTTGACTCTGTTTTATACCTTTTATTTTAATGTAGTGGCTGGAATCAGAAATCTTGCGGCTCAATCATCTCCGTGATCGTGCAAGTGAAAATGGACGTAAAAAGGAATATCCTTTACTGATTTTTAATTTGTCTTTTTTGATATCTTTCATAAGAATGGTACTTGTTAATTCAATTAAACCATGTTTCCTTTATATTTGAGACGTGGACCTTGAAATACCTGCCAAAGGACGAGATGGACAGGAAAATGACAGATAAACGGTGCTAAGCTTGTATCTATATATGGAGAGGATATTCAAAGAGTAATTTTGTAATAAAAAATTTGAAATACCTTAAAAAGTCTAGGTGCTCGAGTTTAGGTGTTGTAGGATAAATGACTTGCAATATATAGATAATGCCATTTTAGACTACTGCTAATCTTTGTTAAGTTTAGGCATTCTTTTAATTGTGGTTTACATCTCTTGGGAGCATCACTGGCGGATGTTATGATGAATATGGTATGAAATTGCAGACACTAAACTAGCACACACAATATAGAGTTGACTGTTGAGATGGCTTTGAATGGTATATTCATTTGGGGAGACTTGGATTACTGCATTAATAATGGATGTTAGTCTAGGGTTGCAAGGTCACTAGGGATGCCAACAAGGGTGACAAATATTATATTGGTAGTTTAGCATGGTCTATATAAAGGAAGAAAATCCTTGAGCGAACACATTAACTATATGTTACCTATTTATAGGTTTTCCTTTTGTAATATAAATGTAATAGACGTACCTGCTTAGGGCTGGCAGCAACGAAGTTCTATACATAACTCAGATGACATGTCTATAATCTATCAGGGAAATGTTCCCTAGCTCATCTTACAATAATAGCCAATCAATTTCTTGTGAGCCTCCCTCTTACATAAAGATAGAAATTTATTAATCAATAGATATACACACATGAAAGTTAATTCGGTGATTGGAGTTACGATAGCTAATCTGTTTGAAATTATGTTAGTTCGGTCTACAATTTCTCAGTAACATTTTTATAATCAGGTCATGCTCAGATCAATTTATTTGTCTCATTGTTTAGTGCGATAAAAATTTCTATTTCCTTTATTGGAATTGACTGAACGTCTTGCTTGCATGAGAAAAACACAGCTTGGATCCTGTACTCACCTTGTCCTTTACTGTTTGTAGTTTTTTTTTAAGATTCTGATCAACTTCTTTCGTCTGGCCATACTTTCATATACACTATTTTAGTGTGTACAATGCTTTATTACAATAACTAGCGGCTCCTTTATTTTGATGCATTTAGGGTTACATATTGTTAGATTGTATGGCTGTTACTCTTACTTCATTAGGAAAAAAGAAAAAGAACCTATCACTAGTGTAGCTCAAAAATTGTAAAAGATGAAAAGGTGTTTCAAATCCGACCCCTTTTAGTTTTAATATCTTTTCCATATCTTCTTGCGCTCCAAGAGAGGAGTTGAAATATAAGCGTAATTATCCTGATAAAAGGTGAAGGTGATTTCCAAAGCTAATCATACTTGTAGGTATTTTACAATATGAGACATGGTACGGCAGAGTATTGCATTGTATCTTACAATACAATGCACCATATGATATGATAAAAAGATACATTTTTAAGTTAGAGATGAGCCTGATATGAGTTAAAGAAACATATTAAAGCGTCTTCCCTCCCCCCCCCCCCCCCCCAAATAAAATAAAATACACCAAATAGAAGGAGGTGCACTCGTTCTATACAATAAGTCTTAAAACACTCTCTTGGGTTTCTTATCTTCTTGTTAAGTCTTTCTCCATTTTTTTCTTTTCGTGTCTCTCCCACACGTGTAGACATAATAATAGCTTTAGAGCGACGTTATTGATGTGTAAATTTTAATGATTGCAAGTGCATAACGTCAATTTGAAGACTTATACAAGTACATGGCAAACTCATTGAATAGAATTGACTAATAGTTAGTCTCTAGTATAGCCTGCCTTCTAGTTGTTACTTTAACATAAAACTCTAGCTTATATGTTTCATTGTCCAATAAACTGAGTTCTCAATATGTTTAGATATGTAATTATTGACTGTTGTGTTTTTTTCCGAACAACTATGAAGCTGGCAACTTGATTTTTATAAATGTTAATATCAAAAGAAACTGCCTGTTTTATTTGGAATTTCTTGACAAATTCCACGCTTAGAGAATGTGTAGAGAAATTACTGCTTCTGAAGACACCAGAGGAACGTCAGCGTAGACTACGTAAAATTCCAGATGTAAATTGTGATCCAAATATGGATCCAAATTATGAATCTGATGAAGATGCTGGAAAACTTGATAACAGGAAACAAGGTTCATGACATTGCCTTATGAATATTTGTGATGTTGACTTTCAAATAATTCATTTCATCTTGTTTCATCAACTGAATATTATATTCTTGTTCCTGGTTAGACTTTGCAGGTGAATATGTTAAGCCTAGATACTCTGGTTATAATAGAGAAGGAAGCAAGCCAATCTCTCTAAGAAAAAAAGGCGACATTTCAGGTGATACTGGTAGTAGGGCATGGAATAATTCAACTCCTACATATGAGCGAAGCAGAAATATGTGTGCTACATCATACCCCGATAAAGAAGAGAGTGCTGCCGAGGCTCTGCAGAAATTAAGAGAGGGAAAAGATGCGTGCAGACCAAACATCTCAGCGAGACTAGGAAACGAGGCTGATTGTACTGGTTTAGGGATTGGTAATTGGAATAATCAAGCTGTGGCGACTTCATCAACTTTTTCTACTATTGTGTCAGACACTTCAACTGCACCTCTATCTATGGGGAATATTCCATCTGCTTATAATAGTGAAACAAAATTGTGGCACTACAGAGACCCAAATGGTAAAATTCAAGGACCATTCAGTATGGTGCAGCTGCAGAAGTGGAGTACAACTGGATACTTCCCACGTGATATGAGGATATGGGCGGGTGATAGGCAAGATGACTATATACTTTTAACTGATGCATTAAACGGGAAGTTCCATAAAGTTTTACCTTTGCTGAATGATATTTCATCACAGTTGCGAGAAGTTGGAGGTGCCTCTGACGGTAAACTATATAACTCTGATGTCGGGTGGGGTGAGAATGTGAATGTCACAAGGGATGTTAAGCAAACTGAGGGACACTGGCATGGTAATATTGCGACCGTTCATTCTAGTAGTAACAACGAACTTGTGAGGAGTGATAGGTGTGGCTCCCACTCTTCGGTTTGGACTTCATCTGTTGTTAGTTACAAGAATGAAATACCGGCTGGAAGCTGCTCACAAGAACAGGATTCCTTCAAGGGTAATAGTTCTTGTTATAACCATCTCAGAGTACATAGTCCACTGTCATCATCCACGCTTTCTGGGAAGGAATTTGCAACTTTCTCACATAACGAAAAAAATGCTGAAGTCAGAAGCAATTCTGATCCTGATTATGAAAATTGGAATTCACATGGAACAACTGGTTGTAAGGGTACTGGTGGACACATTCTTGAGAATCACTCTAATAGTCGGGGGGTTGCAGGTCAATCTTCTGGAGAAAACTGGAGACATTCACCTGTAAACTTCTCAACAAATAACTTTAATTTAAACTCCACTTTCTCTGTGACCAAGTCAACTGATTCACCTGACCAAAATGGTGAGGTGAATATCACAAATCTGCATAGTTCTTCACGAAAGACTAACAATGGGGACTGGGAAACTGAAGCAGCTGAGAACAAGGAATCTGTCTCTTCAAGTGTTCATGTTCAAGACTCGGATATCCAGGATCTGCCAAGTCCCACGCCAAAGAGAAGCAATGATTATCAAAAAAGACAAGCTGTTGAAAACCAGCAATCTTTGTCTTCAAATATTCTTATTCAGGATTCAGGCCCTAGCTGGAGCAGCACCACCAATTTAGTGGTTGGTAAGGCGCAGTTAGCTGATATAACTGATGAATGGGGTGGATATTCCCCTACTCCAGTAAAACGTTGTGTTGAGGAATGGGACTCCAGTCTCATCTCTGTCTCTGCGTTGAAACCAACTGAAGTCTTGTGTGACCAAGTTGCTACGGCGACTTCAAGGAGTTGTGAACTTGCGGATTTCTCCCCATCCCATCCTGTGTCTAATTTATCTAGTTGGCAGACATCTATCACTGAACCTATCGAGTTTAGCACTTTGGCTGAGGAATCAGTCTCAGATCTGTTGGCTGAAGTTGATGCAATGGAGTCCCAATGTGGTTTGGCTTCACCTACATCAGTGATGAACTGTGGTGAGGATTTGTTGAATTTAAATTTTAAGGTGGCATAATTTGTTGTATTCTAATGGTTGTGTGTATAATATGGCAATGTTTTTTTTAAAATCCAAAACAGTAAATAAATTATCTAGTGGTCTACCTTAGACAATCTCACATGTTACTAAGGCCTTGAAAAAATCTTGGTTATAATTTTTCCCTGCTGTCCTGGATTGGTGGCAGCTCTAATGTCATCACTTAGTTATTTTTTCTAGTCATCCAACATCTTGCTATTGGAAGTAAACAAAAATTTGTTTACTCTGTTGCTTGTCAGCACAATAATATGTGTTACATAGTTGACAAGACCTTTTACTTTATGGTAATGTAGTAACAACAGTCTGGAAGCCCTTCTAGCTTCATTTATCCTTCTTTATTTCTACTGTGAACATTGCTAGTTTGCCTTACTTTGGACTTTGCACATCTGACAAAAACCACAGTTTATTTTAAATTTTTTTAATACCTTGACCATATATTACAGAATATTTCTGCTGGAATGGACTGATATCTACTTGGATAGTTAGATATGTGAATTGTAATATTAATATGGATGCATGGCTGGAAAAAGATAAATAGTAAAATATTGCTTCTGATTGATACAAGTTCTCATTATATATTATCAAACCAAGTTCTCTTGCGACGTTGTGCTTTGTTTCTTGTTTTCATAAATTTCCTTGACAAAATAATTCAAGAGGGATACACAAAGTATCTTGCAAGTGTGAGATTATACGCTAGATATTTCAGCATACATGCCATGTTAAGAATTATGCAAAGTTGAGATTAGAAAAAAATATACTAATATAACTTGTTCGAGAACTTACTGACTAGATAATTGTATGACTGTGTTCATTTATATGCTGCTAGGTAAGTTTTATATGTGTTTTACTTTATCAGGGTGAATGCAGAAAGCTTGCAGTAAACAAAAAGATGTGGTTATGCAGCACAGTTCACTGTTGTAAGTGGGCTATTGTTTTTCTTTTGTATCAAATATTTGATAAATAATCCTTGTGCTGCTAATAAGATTTGGGATTGGTTGTAGGGGTTTATATACAATTTACAATAGAAACCAGTGGAGCTCAGGCAGTGAGGCTCAGTCTCGGTGTATTGGCAGAAGTTGCAAGCAATTGCAATCGACACTCAGTGGAAGTCACTCAAAAGGCAATACGCACTGAAGGTTTGATAATGGAAGTAGATTTATCACCAATTGTATTTCACAAACATGACAGAACTGAGACGACCCATTCTTTATTTTCAATATTGACGAGTCTTGTATAATCCATATGATGCTATTAACAGCAGCACGAGTGGCGACCTCCTTATATTTGGTGAAAATTCAAAATTTCTTACTTGTCTTTGCCGCTGTCCATAATACCCTTCTCTTTCTCTTTGTAATGTAGCAGCTGGAAACAAAGATTTTGCGGTTCAGTCGTCTCCGTGATCATCGAGCAAGTGTAATAAGGATGTAAATAAAAATTTCCTCTCTGTAGTGTATTATATTATATTATTCTTGATATCTTACATTTGTTTGATTTGTTAATAACATACAACCCAACGAGGAGTTAACATCAAAATATCAGGCCAGTTGGCCAGGTAACACGTGATAATGTTCGAGTCTCAAATAATATGACACAATTACATTAATCGAATACATCTTCTATATAAGTGGTGGTTACTCTGTATCATAAAATTCTATTTAGTGCCAGATTTATTTATTTATTATTATTATTTTGAGGTACTAGCAGCAGTATCCCGTAACACGGTAGGAAGAGGAAAAGAAAAATAAGACAAAATGTATAAAGTATAATTAAATATTCTTTCATTTCATTTTAAGGATAGTCTTTTAACAATATGCAACTGAAGGATTAAATTTAAATACTTATCTTATTTTGAAATATAAAATTAAGGTCGACTGTTCGTGAGTTTTTGAAAAACTAAGTTAAGAAGGAAAAAATATGTAATTTTCTTAAAATTATCATGTTTGTGAGTTTTTTAAGTCGAGTATGATTTTCCTAACCAAAATGGTAGGAAAACTAAGGAAAGAAAAATGAGTTCAATGAATTTATTTGAATTCCTAATATATCACAAAATAAAATTCTTTTGTTTTTCTTAGCAACTCACAAACATAGGATAGGAAAATTGCTATATTTTTCTTTCTAAACTTACAAACACAACTAAAGAAAGTTGTTTTTCTATCATTTCTCGAGTTAAAAGCCCTTAAAGAATTCTAGTGAGTGTAAGTTTGTCATACAAGATGATGGTAATTAAGGAGAGAGAATAAATAAATAATAATTTTATTAATAACAAATATATCTTTATTTAAAAAAATTATTTACAATGCATTTCTTGTGTATTTTTGGCTCTTTACTTTTTCTAGACACCTATTTTTCATGTAAATAGTTTTTTGGGTCCTTAACACTAATATACAATAATTAGAAAGTAATTACAAAAATAAAACACACACAACATAATTACAAAAATAAAACAAACACAATATTACGTTGCTAAAATCACGTGTCATTAACTCCTATACGTCAGTTACCAACTTTGCTATTTGCAACTAACCGCCCCTAAATTGAAGCAATTGAAAAAACATGCAACTTTCATATCGGAGAAATCCAAATCTTCTGTCGCGACACAACTCTGAGATCGGAGAAGACGAAAACTTTTGCAGTGGCGCAACTCTGAGATCGGTAAATAGCATACAAAATCAACAGCAACTTCAAGTTCAGTAACAAAAAACAATCGTACTGCAGTGATTGTTGAATACAAGATCACAACAACTTCGATACAAATCTGAATACGGAGGTATGTGAGTTTAAAATTCGTATGCATGTAGTTACCTATGGTTACTACGAATTCCTATATTGATTACCTTTCTTAAGTTTTTCACACTTAAAATGATCACAGATTAAGAATACTGAATGTTTTGAATGGTCATTAATATGTTTTATATTATGATTACTAAATAGATATAAATTGTTTAGTGTTTATTATGTATTTTGTGACGCCCCCAAAATTAGGTATTTATCACCCATCTTGGGTCGTCAGATACATGGTACAAAATACAAATACAAACTTAATTATACAAATGTCGTGTAACATACGACAATACATAAACTGAGAGTTCTAATAGGAATATTGTCATCTAGACAATATCCATACTCAAGGAGTCCTCATTATATTTATTGTCACACTATTTAACAGAATGGTGAGGACTACTAATGCTATCTTCTGGACCATCACTCCTTTCCCTGACTCGTCCCAGCTATATTCTCATTTCCTGAAGAGAACATTGAAAGAAATGGTGAGCTCAACTAGCCCAGTAAGAAATATTATGACTAAGATAATGAAGAATAAATTATCAATAGTCTTCAACAATGTTAAACTGATAAAATACAATAGACATCAAGTTTAACTGCAGCGGAATAAGTAATCCATTAGAAGAGTTAAGTAGAGAATAAGACCTACTATCTTCTATGATTTAAAAATATTTTCATCAACTTTTATCACTGAGACTCAGCTTAATAAATAAACCACATCTTCTAATCATCCTTGTATTACGAGCCAAGGATATTCATTAAATCATCAATGATCATGACTATACCGAAAAATCTCTGGTCATAATCATACCACAAACTGTCTATCAATGCATTACAAGCCACTGAGGACTTTTACCACACCACTTATAACATCACCGTTCATGATTATACCGAATGATCCCTGGTCATCATCATACCAAGTCCATCTATGCACTACAGGCCACAGATGACTTTCAACATTTTATAAACATGAGGATGATGACAATGATATAAGAATTCAATAAAACAAGTTCAAGAATTAATTTATCCAGGAATTAATAACGTCCAAATTGTCAACATGATACTGCTTTGTGGAGTAAAATTCAAGAATGATCAGGAGAATATTTTCATGAATAGATACTAGATGAAGCGCAAATGTCAAGGATATTCCACAAATTTCATGGAGTATAGAAGTCAAAACTTAACCAACTGAGTATAATAAAGAATGGAATAACAAAAGAAATCACCATGCATGCGATAGACCGCACAGACAGGTTATTCCAACAGAATAATAAATATGGAACCAGGTCCGGCGTAAACGCACAGATAGGATATTCCGACAGAATAATAAATAATGGAACCAGGTCCGGCGTAAACGCACAGACATGATATTCCGACAGAATAATAAATAATAGAACCAGGTCCGGTGTAAAATACACAGACAGGATGTTCCAACATAATAATAACAAGACGGAACCAGGTCCGGTGTAAAACACACAGACAGGATGTTCCAACAGAATAATAATAAAAACGGAACCAGGTCCGGTGTAAAACACACAGACAGGATGTTCCAACAGAATAATAATAAAGACGGAACCAGGTCTGGTGTAAAGCACAGACATGATATTCTAACAGAATAGTAAAGACGGAACCAGGTCCGGCGTAGAACGCACAGACAGGATGTTCCAACAGAATAATAAATAATGGAACCAGGTCCGGCGTAGAACGCACAGACAGGATGTTCCAGCAGAATAATAAATAATAGAACCAGGTCCGGCGTAGAACGCACAGACAGGATGTTCCAGCAGAATAATAAGGAATGAAATAATAGAAGAATGTCACCAAGTATAGGGTAGACCGCGTATACAGGTTATTCCAACAGAATAATAAGAAATGGAATAACAACAGTTCTCTTCATGAATAAGAAAGAATAACACCCCTTACCATTTTAAAGAAAAACTGAAATAAAGAAGTAGTTAAGTGGCAGAATACTCTTCTTCTTTCTCTCTATAGTTTCTCTCTCTAGAGTTCAGTGAATTCGTAAGAAAATAATGAAGGAATGAGCTTCTATTTATAGGAAAATAGAATGCATAGTAACTAATTCATGAACGGTCCAGATTGATTTACTTTAATCTGACGGTCCATATTTAAAGAAAAATCTTTTAAATAAAATATAATATATTCTATTTATAGAATAACTTTAATAAAGTATTCTGTTTTATATAAAAAGATGTTTCTGTTTTATTACGTTAATAATACGAATAAAACAAAACTTCATTATCGCTAAATAATTCATATTATTAATTGACAATAATTGAATCAAACTGAGTGACTTCTCACATAAGCATCAATACCGTGTGCTACTATGCAACCACACGTATTACTGTACTTTTACTACCGAGTAGTTCAACAGTATCAACGGTAAAACTTCCGTCGTTATTTTTAATAAAATATTTTTGTCATTTTCTCAATCTGACAATAATTCCGTTGTGGGGTCCACCAATGATTGTACCGTCGTACGAATATTTTCCGTAAATAGTAACTCGTAAATAGTACTTCGACACAAAAAGTGTCCCAAATACTCGAGTGAACAATACTAGAGTGAATAGTAATTTGGGTGAATAGTAACCCGTGAATAGTAACTCGTGAATAGTAACTCCTGAATAGTAACTCCGACACAAAAAGTGTCCTAAATACTCGAGTGAACAATACTAGAGTGAATAGTAATTTGGGTGAATAGTAACCTGTGAATAGTAATTCGTGAATAGTAACTCATGAATAGTACTCTGACACAAAAAATGTCCCAAATACTCGAGTGAACGATACTAAAGTGAATAGTAATTTGGGTGAATAGTAACCCGTGAATAGTAACTCGTGAATAGTGACCATGTATTTTATGACAACTTGTTTACTTTAAAAAAAAATTCACATATCACCCTTAACTTTAACCTTTTATCAATTTAACCATTTACCAAAATAAAAAAATTGAATACTTTTATTTCATAAAATTCGGTGTCTCACATATTTAGTTGCTGAATAATGTTTATTTGATTGCTTTATAATTTTTATATGAGTTCTACTGATTTTTTTTTATATTAATGGTTACTCATCAAATACATTGGTTACCTTCCTGCAACTGTCGGTTACTGTGTAATGTTGTCTTGATTACTGTGTAACATTATACTGTCTAATGTTGTATTGGTTACTGTCTAATGATATCTTAGTTACTTTGTAACATTAAATTGGTTACTGACTAATGTTGACTTAGTTACTGTGTAACATTATAATGGTTACTGACTATTGCTTATTTGGTTGCTGTGTAAAATTATAATAGTTAGTGCATAATATTACTTACTAATGCTGACTTGGTTATTAAAAAATGATGACTTCGTACTGACTAATGCTGACTTGATTACTGTTTAACATTATATTAGTTACTGGCTAATGCTGACATGGTTACTATGTAAAATAATAATAGTTACTCATTAGTGCTGACCTGATTACTGTATTAATCTAATTATACTTATACTTATGTGTTTTATATTAATGGTTACTTGTTAGCTACATTGATTACATTCTTACAATATTTAGCCTTTAGTTGGTAACAATCAAGTTATACTGGTTGGTTTTTACTATAAAAATACAATGGAGAATGTGTTTATCTTGTGGCTACTAAATAAATATGTGTTGGTTACTGTTTAAATTGGATTTGATTACTATATAATGTTGTTATGATTATTACTATATAATGTTACGATGTTTTATATTTGTTTGTTTTATTATGATGGTTACTTATTGGCTACATTTGTTACCTTCATACAACTGTTATAGTTTAATTGATAATAAATATCAATATACTGATTGTTTCCATTGTAAAATGAATGTACAAATGTATTTTATGTACTGGTTACTAACATTATGTAGTTTGGTTACTGGCTAACATTGATTTGGTTATTTTACAGTACTTATTCTGTTATCAGACAATGGAATTGATTCCTGTTGTACTTTATTTCAACGGTACATGGACTGATAGTAACCAATACACCAAATTTGAAGTTACCGACATACTAGTTTAATCAACTTGTTCGTTTAAAGAAATACAAAACATGATATGCATTGTTCTATCAAATTTAGAGTGTTAAATTTTGGCGTTTTTATAGCCTAATTTCATTAGAAACGGGTCAACGATCAAAAGTCACGAGCGTTGCTGGTGAACTGCAGAATTTTTTGGTCAAATTCCATCATTTAGACCTTCAAAATTGCATGTTAAAATGTGGTTTATATTCTGGTTACTAAGATTATGTAATTTAGTTATTGTCTAATATTAATTTGGTTACTTTACAATATTTTTTCAGTTGTTACATCTCAAACTACTTTTATTTTAATATGAGATCTATAAATGACTATCACATATATAAATGGGAACTCTTAATTGGAGATCCTTATTCCATCATGATGACAGGGTATAAATAAAATATATACATTTAACACTTTATAACAGTCCTCATACAAACTTATAGTTATAATAAAACAGTAACCATATAATTATATGATAGTAACCAGAACAAGTTTTAATGATAAGCAAAACATAAACATCATGTAATGAAACCCAGTTTAGAAAATTCATGTATACTAAACAATTACATATTAACCAGAATAAAAAATAAAAATAACCAAAATCTCACACTGAGGAAACAATGATAGTAGTCAAACCATAAGATAACAGTAACCAAAACATAATAAAGAAGTAACCAAATGTCGTGCAAAATACAACCCATTCTGAGTCGTCAAATACATGGTACAGAAAACAACTACAACTTTATTACAACAATTGTCGTGCAAAATACAACAACACATATGCTGTGAGTTTGGATACAAATATATACCAAATGTGACTCATGTTCCAACCGTGGACATCACCTCACAATAACACCTTACATAAAGGTATAGTCAAAAACTGTTTTAGAAATTAGAATATTTGGAAAGTGCTCAAGGAAACCTTCGTACATGGGAGGCCATGCGTCTAGGTTATGATAGATATCATATGGCCACAGAATTATTCTTGGTTGACCCAATAGACCCCAAAGAAAAATGAGAAGATTACTATCATATTCTTCCCAATGGTGAGTCTTCTCTTGACTTATCGTTATCTCCACTGTCTCAAATTGAGAATTATACTTCAAACAAACACCAAGATTATATAGGTAGTGCCCATAGATATACTCAGCAAGTGGATGAGCACAACCCTGTCCTATGATGACACGAGGTTGTATGTCATTAGACATCTTGTATGATAGTGACAAAACACCCTTCCAACGTTGGGTTCGCCTCTCCCTATTTTCTTCACCAAATATAACTACTAAATGATGACCACCGTTCTATTCCCTTGTTACCCCCGCTCGACCCAGCTACACTCTTATTACCTGAAAGGAATTGTGAAGCAAAAGGGTGAGCACAACTAGCTCAGTAAAGAATATCATGACTAAAGATAATTCAATTATCAATAGCCTTCATCAACAATAAATCAGAGATTTAGAACATATGGTAAATGATAAAAATTTCAACCATAGTTGCAGCGGAACGAGCAATCCATTAGAAGAGTCAAATAGACTATAAAGTCTATTATCTTCTCCATGTTAAAAATCTACCAACAATATTTTATCCATGTAACATCACTCAATAGTTCCTTTCCACAATCATATGAATAACTCATAATCATAATTGTGACTCTAAATTTTTCTTCGCACCCAGGACGAATAATATTTTCATCACCTGTCTTTACCTGAAACATCAAAGATCATGGTTATACCAAATCACAGTTCCTGTTTATAATCATACTAAAAAATCCATCTTTGCACTACAGGCCAAATATATTCATCAACAAACCATCTTTGCACTACGGGCCAAAGATATTCAACAACAGTTCATCTTTGCACTACAGGCCAAAGATATTCATCAACAGGCCATCTTTGCACTACATGCCAAAGGTATTCATCAACAATTCATATTTGCACTACAGGCCAAATATATTCATATCTCAAAGAAATATATAATCATTTCAGAATTTATATAAACAATAATTATAACCATGTTGATCAATTCACCTTTGCACTTAAGCTTAAGATATTCAATTATAAATTCAATGGTCATGATCATACCAGTCACAATTCAACTTTGCACTACAGGCCAAAGAGAACCCTAGTCATGATCATACCAATAATCTACCCATATTTACACTCCAGTGAAAGAGAATTTCAACATCAGGGTTATAAAAATGTTATATATGATGATAAAAATAATATGATCAACATATAGTTTCAATCTCAAGAGTAATATTCGTAACTCATGAATAGTAAATCGTGAATAGTAACTCATGAATATTAACCCCGACACAAAAGATAGAAATTTCACAATAAAATCCGTACCAATATTTCGGTATAATGATATTGAAAGAATAACATTACTTAAATTTATAAACAATTTATTTTAATTGTTTACACTTTACTAATTAATGCATTTAATCATCATAAAATGCCAACTCTTACAATTTCATCATCAATAACCAAAACCCTCATCAAAAATCTGCATATACCTCATATAGGATTCTCAAGCCATAAAATCCTATTTTCCAATTTTCTTTCTTCACAAAACATATTTAATTCATTTACTCATAACTAGACCATTTTCATGAAAAATACCAAATCAGTTCCAAAAATATTTCTTTTCTGGGATTTAGCATAATATAGTCCAATATTGAACATATATTTTTCTCAGAATTTTTAAAACTCATTTACTATTTTTCATATGGCCAAAACCACCGAATATTTAGACATTTATCAAAAATTAATCTTTTGTCCAAAAATTCTAAAATTTACAGAGTATACTTCTATCATACACATGTACTCCCAATAAAAATTTCATCAATTTTGGAGTTAACCACAAGGAATTATAAGCGGTTACTTTTAAAATAGTTTTTTCTCATAAAATTCATAACTCTCAATCTATACATCCAAAAATCACCATTTTTGGACACAATCAAGAAAACTCATCAAAATATCATTTTTAATTTTTCCAGAATTTTTGAAGATCAGAAAAATTACGAAACTGAAAATCATAACAACCCTTAAAATCCATTACTATCCCTTACCTCAAAAGAGCAGTACTTCTGACTGGATATCGGATATGATGCTGAAGGAAACTTGCACTAATGAATAGCAACTCACCAAGTATCTGAAAACTCACAAAATATACTTCATAATATAGAGAGAGAAAGAGAGAAAGCTTATGTTTCTGGTGTGATTTTCAATTCTAACTTAGCCCTCTATTTATAGGAAAATTTTGGTAGGTTTGACCTGCAACCTGATGGTTTTACCTACTACTATTCCCACCCACCACATTTGAAATATAATTCAGCACATTTCTTCACCAACCACAAGTGGGGCCCACCAATTCTAGAATTTTCCACCAAAATGATAAACTCCGAAAATTCAACAATTTCTGAACTAGTCATCTCGTAAAATTCATAACAAATCATACGTTCATTTTTAACGGTTCAAAATTTATGGACATATACTCAACTTATATATGTATAACATATCCAAAAATTACCACGATCCAACGGTCGGATTAAAAATTATAACCCTCGCAAAATATCTCAAAAACCCTGATTTTTAATACCTCCATTCCGACAAAAATACGGATAAAAATCTCAACATTAACTCCTTCATTTTTTAACCACAAAAATATATCCCTCATTTATATCCACATAAAATAAATATTTTCTTATCATATGAATCAATAATTAATTATTCACAAATAATATTACAGAATCACATTTATGACAACCAGGCCGTTCCCAGGAAAGAGGGGGCTTTCCAATAAGGATTTCTCCTTACTGGCGCGCAATTAGATGACCAAACCTCTCCTTAGACAGAACTTTCTAGACATTGCCAATAATGCTATCTAATAATACTATTCAAATAATATGAATTATTGATCTGATAATGGGAAATACTGTGCAGCAACAATTATTGAACAACAATAATACAAAATTTCAACGTAGCAATTATTGAATCAATAAAATAAAATATTGAACAGTAATTACTGTAACAATTATTGAGTAGTGCCTTCTTACGTAAGAATCAATAATTTCAAAAATACTATGCAATACCGTGTGCTACTGTGCAATAACGCGTATTACTGTATTTTAACCACCGGGTATTCCAACAGTGTTAACGGTAACAACTACGCCGTTATTTGTAAAAACTTAAATTTATCGTTTTCTTCACCCGACAGTTATTCTGTTATGGGGCCCACAAATGGCTGCGCCGTCGTACGAATATTCCCCGACAGAAAGAATATTCCACGACCAAACGAATATTCCCCGACAACAATGATTATTTTATAACCACTTGCTTATTTTGAAAAAAATCATATTTCACTCATAACTTTAAATTTTTATCAATTTAACCATTTACTGAATAGTAATTATAAGAAAAATTGAATACTTTTATTTCATAAAATTCGAGGTCTTACAAAAGTTGTAGTTGTTTTCTGTACCATGTATTTGACGACTCAGAATGGGTTGGGTGGAATGGACCTATTTTGGGGTCGTTACATTTGGTATCAGAGCTTGGGGATATGATCTCTGGCGGAGATCGGAGAATACAACTAGGAGGGGAGAGATGAGTAAATCCTTCGCTAGTGTGTCCTACCTAAGCTTATTTGTTGGTCAGTCATAATATCGGGATATTATGTGATATGTTAATTTGTTAAATTAACACTTGTTTTGAAGCTGTATTCTAGAATGTTATTTGAAATACAGGAGATGAGCAATGGAGAAATTATGATGACAGAGAAGATGGAATTTGAAATGAAAGGAAGGTATTCTCAACTCTTTGAAATACTAGGTACGTAAATTTCGGGGACGAAATTTCATAAGGAGGGGAGATTGTAAGACCCCGAATTTTATGAAATAAAAATATTCAATTTTTCTTATAATTACTATTCAGTAAATGGTTAAATTGATAAATGTTAAAGTTAAGGGTGATATATGATTTTTTTTTAAAATACACAAGTGGTTATAAAATAATCATTGTTGTCGGGGAATATTCGTTTGGTCGTGGAATATTTTTTCTGTCGGAGAATATTCGTACGACGGCACAGCTATTTGTGGGCCCCATAACGAATAACTGTCGGGTGAAGAAAACGATAAATTTGAGTTTTTACAAATAACGGCGTAGTTGTTACCGTTAACACTGTTGGAATACCCGGTGATTAAAATACAGTAATACGCGTTATTGCACAGTAGCACACGGTATTGCATAGTATTTTTAAAATTATTGATTCTTACGTAAGAAGGCACTACTCAATAATTGTTACAGTAATTACTGTTCAATATTTTATTTTATTGATTCAATAATTGCTACGTTGAAATTTTGTATTATTGTTGTTCAATAATTGTTGCTGCACAGTATTTCCCATTATCAGATCAATAATTCATATTATTTGAATAGTATTATTAGATAGCATTATTGGCAATGTCTAGAAAGTTCTGTCTAAGGAGAGGTTTGGTTATCTAATTGCGCGCCAGTAAGGAGAAATCCTTATTGGAAAGCCCCCTCTTTCCTGGGAACGGCCTGGTTGTCATAAATGTGATTCTGTAATATTATTTGTGAATAATTAATTATTGATTCATATGATAAGAAAATATTTATTTTATGTGGATATAAATGAGGGATATATTTTTGTGGTTAAAAAAATGAAGGAGTTAATGTTGAGGTTTTTATCCGTATTTTTGTCGGAATGGAGGTATTAAAAATCAAGGTTTTTGAGATATTTTGCGGGGGTTATAATTTTTAATCCGACCGTTGGATCGTGGTAATTTTTGGATATGTTATACATATATAAGTTGAGTATATGTCCACAAATTTTGAACCGTTAAAAATGAACGTATGATTTATTATGAATTTTAGATATGACTGGTTCAGAAATTGTTGAATTTTCGGAGTTTATCATTTTGGTGGAAAATTCTAGAATTGGTGGGCCCCACTTGTGGTTGGTGAATAAATGTGCTGAATTATATTTCAAATGTGGGGGGTGGGAATAGTAGCAGGTAAAGCCATCAGGTTGCAGGTCAAACCTACTAAAATTTTCCTATAAATAGAGGGCTAAGTTAGAATTGAAAATCACACCAGAAACATAAGCTTTCTCTCTTTCTCTCTCTAGATTATTGAGTGTATTTTGTGAGTATTTAGATACTTGGTGAGTTGCTATTCATCAGTGCAAGTTTCCTTCAGCCTTATACCGATCAGAAGTACTGCTCTTTTGAGGTAAGGGATAGTAAGGGATAGTAAGGGATTTTAAGGGTTGTTATGTTTTTCAGTTTCGTAATTTTTCTGAACTTCAAAAATTCTGGAAAAATTTGAATGATATTTTGATGAGTTTTATTGATTGTGTCCAAAAATGGTGATTTTTGGATGTATAGATTGAGAGTTATGAATTTTATGAGAAAAGACTATTTTAAAAGTAACTGCTTATAATTTCTTGTGGTTAACTCCAAAATTTTATTGGGAGTACATGTATATGATGGAAGTATACTCTGTTAATTTCCGAATTTTTAGACAAAAGTACAATTTTTGATAAATGTCTAAATATTCGGCTATTTTGGTCATATGAAAAATAGTAAATGACTTTTAAAAATTCTGAGAAAAATATGTGTTCACTATGGGACTATATTATGCTAAATCCCAGAAAAGAAATATTTTTGGAACTGATTTGGTATTTTTTATGAAAATGGTCTAGTTATGAGTAAATGAATTAAATATGTTTTGTGAGGAAAGAAAATTGGAAAATAGGATTTTATGGCTTGAGAATCCTATATGAGGTATATGCAGATTTTTGATGAGGGTTTTTGGTTATTGGTGATGAAATCTTAAGAGTTAGCATTTTATGATGATTAAATGCATTAATTAGTAAATTGTAAACAATTTAAATAAATTGTTCATAAGCTTAAGAAATGTTATTCTTTCAATATCATTATACCGAAATATTGGTATGGATTTTATTGTAGAATTTCTACCTTTTTGTGTCGGGATTACTATTCATGAGTTACTATTCACGAATTACTATTCATGGGTACTATTCAAGACAAAATTGGTTTCTTTTTCTAACTAAATTATAGTTGATTTATGAATATTACTCTTGAGATTAAATCTAGATGTTTTGATTATATTGATTTTACTATTATATATAATATTTTTATAACTTTGATGTTGAAATTCTCTTTCACTGGAGTGTAAATATGGGTAGATTATTGGTATGATCATGACTAGGGTTCTCTTTGGCCTGTAGTGTAAAGATGAATTGTGACTGGTATGATCATGCCCATTGAATTTACAATTGAATATCTTTAGCTTAAGTGTAAAGATGAATTGATTAACATGGTTATAATTATGGTGTATATAAATTCTGAAATGATTATATATTTCTTTGAGATATGAATATATTTGGCCTGTAGTGCAAATATGAATTGTTGAGGAATATCTTTGGCCTGTACTGCAAAGATGAATTGTAGATGAATATCTTTGGTCTGTAGTGCAAAGATGGTCTGTTGATGAATATCTTTGGTCCGTAGTGCAAAGATGACCTGTTGTTGAATATCTTTGGCCAGTAATGCAAAGATGAACTGTTGACGAATATCTTTGGCCTGTAGTGCAAAGATGACTTGTTGATGAATATCTTTGGCCCGTAGTGCAAAGATGAAGTTATTAGTATGATTATGAACAGGAAATGTGATTTGGTGTAACCATGATCTTTGATGTTTCAGGTAAAGATAGGTGATAAAAATTATCTTCGTCCTGGATGAGAAGAGGAATTTAGAACTACAGTTATGATTATGAATTATTCATATGATTGTAGACCAGAATTGTTGATTGATGTTACAGGGATAAAACATTGTTGATGGATTTTTAACATGGAGAAGATAATAGACTTTATAGTCTATTTGACTCTTCTAATGGATTGCTCGTTCCGCTGCAACTATGGTTGAAATTTTTATCATTTACCATATGTTCTAATCTCTGATTTATTATTGATGAAGGCTATTGATAATTTAATTATCTTTAGTCATGATATTCTTTACTGAGCTAGTTGTGCTCACCCTTTTACTTCACAATTCCTTTCAGGTAATAAGAGTGTAGCTGGGTCGAGCGAGGGTAACGGGAAAATAGAACGGTGGTCTCTAGCTGTGGATGTTCTCCCGAAGCAGTATAGAAAAGTTCATTTAGTAGTTATATTTGGTGAATCCAATAGGGTAAGGTGTACCCAACGTTGGAAGGGTGGTTTGCCACTATCATACAAGATGTCTAACGACATACAACCTCGTGTCATCATAAGACAGGGTTGTGCTCATCCACTTGCTGAGTATATTTACGAGCACTACCTATATAATCTTGGTATTTGTTTGAAGTATAATTCTCAATTAGAGACAGTGGAGATAATGATAAGTCAAGAGAAGACTCACCATTGGGAAGAATATGATAGTAATCTTCTCGTTTTTCTTTGGGGTATATTGGGTCAACCAAGGATAATTCTGTGCTATATGATATCTTTCACAACCTAGACGCATGGCCTCCCATGTACGAATGTTTCCTTGAGCACTTCCCAAAGATTCTAATTTCTAAAATAGTTTTTGACTATACCTTTATGTAAGGTGTTATTGTGAGGTGATGTCCACGGTTGGAACATGAGTCACATTTGGTATATATTTGTATCCAAACTCACAGCATATGTGTTGTTGTATTTTGCACGACAATTGTTGTAATAAAGTTGTAGTTGTTTTCTGTACCATGTATTTGACGACTCAGAATGGGTTGGGTGGAATGGACCTATTTTGGGGTCGTTACATTTGGTATCAGAGCTTGGGGATATGATCTCTAGCGGAGATCGGGGAATACAACTAGGAGGGGAGAGATGAGTAAATCCTTCGCTAGTGTGTCCTACCTAAGCTTATTTGTTGGTCAGTCATAATATCGGGATATTATGTGATATGTTAATTTGTTAAATTAACACTTGTTTTGAAGCTGTATTCTAGAATGTTATTTGAAATACAGGAGATGAGCAATGGAGAAATTATGATGACAGAGAAGATGGAATTTAAAATGAAAGGAAGGTATTCTCAACTCTTTGTAATACTAGGTACGTAAATTTCGGGGACGAAATTTCATAAGGAGGGGAGATTGTAAGACCCCGAATTTTATGAAATAAAAGTATTCAATTTTTCTTATAATTACTATTCAGTAAATGGTTAAATTGATAAATGTTAAAGTTAAGGGTGATATATGATTTTTTTTCAAAATACACAAGTGGTTATAAAATAATCATTGTTGTCGGGGAATATTCGTTTGGTCGTGGAATATTCTTTCTGTTAGGGAATATTCGTACGACGGCACAGCTATTTGTGGGCCCCATAACGAATAACTGTCGGGTGAAGAAAACGACAAATTTAAGTTTTTACAAATAACGACGTAGTTGTTACTGTTAATACTGTTGAAATACCCGGTGGTTAAAATACAGTAATACGCGTTATTGCACAGTAGCACACGGTATTGCACAGTATTTTTGAAATTATTGATTCTTACGTAAGAAGACACTACTCAATAATTATTACAGTAGTTACTGTTCAATATTTTATTTTATTGATTCAATAATTGTTGCGTTGATATTTTATATTATTGTTGTTTCAATAATTGTTGCTGCACAGTATTTTCCTTTATCAGATCAATAATTCATATTATTTGAATAATATTATTAGATAACATTATTGTCAATGTCTAGAAAGTTCTGTCTAAGGTGAGGTTTGGTCATCTAATTGTGCGCCAGTAAGGAGAAATTCTTATTGGAAAGCCCCCTCTTTCCTGGGAACGGCCTGGTTGTCATAAATGTGATTCTGTAATATTATTTGTGAATAATTAATTATTGATTCATATGATATGGAAATATTTATTTTATGTGGATATAAATGAGTGATATATTTTTGTGGTTAAAAAAATGAAGGAGTTAATGTAAGACCCCAATTTTTATAAATAAAGATGAATTTTCTATAAATATCATTTTTGAATATTATGGAGTTAATTTGATATAATGTTATAGTTGTGGGTAATATTTATAAATTTTACAAAGTAAGCAAGTTGTTATAAAATATTCGTTTGGTCGGAGAATATTCTTTTTGTCGAGGAATATTTGTACGACGACACAATCATTGGTGGACCCCATAACGGAATTATTGTCGGATTGAGAAAACGACAGAATTATCTTTCTATAAAAATAACGGCTGAGGTGTTACCGTTAAAACCGTTAAAACTGTTGAACTACTCGGTAGTAAAAGTACAGTAATACGCGTGGTTGCATAGTAGCACACGGTATTGATTATTGATGCTTACGTGAGAAGTCACTCAGCTATACTCAATTATTGCTACAGTAATTGCTGCATCATATCTCTTAAATTATTGTCATAGTATCATCTGTATAATATGTTATATTATTAAATCAATAATTGAGACGTTGTGGTAAGTTTGGTTATTTTATGAGGGGGCCATATGTCATCATCTAAGAGTCTCTTCATCAATAGTAATTACCGTCGTCAATAGTAATTACCGTCGTCAATAGTATTTACCTTGGTCAATAGTAATTACCTTCGTCAATAGTATTTACCTTCGTCAATAGTAATTACCGTCGTCAATAGTAATTACCGTCGTCAATAGTATTTATCTTGGTCAATAGTAATTACCTTCGTCAATAGTATTTACCTTGGTCAATAGTAATTACCTTCGTCAATAGTATTTACCTTGGTCAATAGTAATTACTTTCGTCAATAATAGTTGTCCCTTCAATATTACCAAGAGTCATTTGACCCTTCGTTAAGACCAAGAGCCACCCTCGGTTTTTCTATAAATAGAGGCCTAGGGCTTCATTTTTTTTCACGAATTCATTCAAGCTATAGAGAGAGAAAGTATAGAGAGAATAAGAGAGAGAGAATAAAAGTATTCTGCTACATCACTTTTCCAATATCCAGTTCTTTTAAGGTAGGGAATATTATTTCTTTTATATTCATGAAGAGAACTTCTGTTATTCCATTCGTTATTATTCTGTTGGAATAACCAGTATACGCGGTCTACCCTATACTTGGTGACATTCTTCTATTATTCTGTTGGAACATCCTGTCTGTGTGTTTTACACCGGACCTGGTTCCGTTTATTATTCTGTTGGAACATCCTGTCTGTGTGTTTTACACCGGACCTGGTTCCGTTTATTATTCTGTTGGAACATCCTGTCTGTGTGTTTTACACCGGACTTGGTTCTGTTTTATTATTATTCTGTTGGAATATCCTGTCTGTGTGTTTTACACCGGACCTGGTTCCATTATTTATTATTCTGTCGGAATATCCTGTCTGTGCGTTTACGCCGGACCTGGTTCCATTATTTATTATTCTATTGGAATAACCTGTCTGTGCGGTCTATCGCATGCATGGTGATTTCTTTTGTTATTCCATTCTTTATTGTACTCAGTTGGTTAAGTTTTGACTTCTATACTCCATGAAAGTTGTGGAATATCCTTGATAGTTGCGTTTCATCCAGTATCTTTTCAAGAAAATATTCTTCTAAGCATTCTTGAATTTTACTCCACAATGCAGTATCATGTTGACAATTTGGACGTTGTTAATTCCTGGATAAATTAATTCTTGAACTTGTTTTATTGAATTCTTATATCATTGTCATCATCCTCATGTTTATAAAATGTTGAAAGTCATCTGTGGCATGTAGTGCATAGATGGACTTGGTATGATTATGACCAGGGATTATTCGGTATAATCATGACCGTAATGTTACAAATGATGTGGTAAAAGTCCTCATTGGCCCGTAGTGCATTGATGGACAGTTGTTGGCATGATCATGACCATTAATGAATATACGAATATCCTTGGCCGTAGTGCAGGGGTGATTCGATGATGTGGATTATTTTATTAAGCTGAGTCCCAGCGATCACAGTGTTGAAAAACTTTTTAAATCATAAAAGATAGTAGAGTTTATTTTCTACTTGACTCTTTTAATGGATTGCTTGTTCCGTTACAGTTAAACTTGATGTCTATTATATTTTATCAGTTTAACATTGTTGAAGGCTAATGATAATTTATTCTGCATTATCTTAGTCATAATATTTCTTACTGGGCTAGTTGAGCTCACCCTTTCTTTCACTGTTCTCTTCAGGAAATGAGAACGTAGCTGGGGCAAGTCGGGGAACGGAGTGATGGTCCGAAGAATAGTATTAGTTAGCATTCCTCACTATTCTATGTAATGGTGTGTTAATAAATGTAATGAGGACTCCTTTTGAGTATGAATACCCTCTAGAAGATAATATTTGTATTCAAACTCACAGTTTATGTTTTGTCGTATTGTACACGACAGTTGTATTATTAAGTTGTATTTGTATTCTGTACTATGTATCTGACGACCCAAGATGGGTGATGTATACCTAATTTTGGGGGCGTCACAGTTAATGTTGAGGTTTTTATCCGTATTTTTGTCGGAATGGAGGTATTAAAAATCAGGGTTTTTGAGATATTTTGCGGGGGTTATAATTTTTAATCCGACCGTTGGATCGTGGTAATTTTTGGATATGTTATACATATATAAGTTGAGTATATGTCCATAAATTTTGAACCGTTAAAAATGAACGTATGATTTATTATGAATTTTACGATATGACTGGTTCAGAAATTGTTGAATTTTCGGAGTTTATCATTTTGGTGGAAAATTCTAGAATTGGTGGGCCCCACTTGTGGTTGGTGAAGAAATGTGCTGAATTATATTTCAAATGTGATGGGTGGGAATAGTAGCAGGTAAAGCCATCAGGTTGCAGGTCAAACCTACTAAAATTTTCCTATAAATAGAGTGCTAAGTTAGAATTGAAAATCACACCAGAAACATAAGCTTTCTCTCTTTCTCTCTCTAGATTATTGAGTGTATTTTGTGAGTATTTAGATACTTGGTGAGTTGCAAGTTTCCTTCAGCCTTATACCGATCAGAAGTACTGCTCTTTTGAGTTAAGGGATAGTAAGGGATAGTAAGGGATAGTAAGGGATTTTAAGTGTTGTTATGTTTTTCAGTTTCGTAATTTTTCTGAACTTCAAAAATTCTGGAAAAATTTGAATGATATTTTGATGAGTTTTATTGATTGTGTCCAAAAATGGTGATTTTTGGATGTATAGATTGAGAGTTATGAATTTTATGAGAACAGACTATTTTAAAAGTAACTGCTTATAATTTCTTGTGGTTAACTCCAAAATTGATAAAAATTTTATTGGGAGTACATGTATATGATGGAAGTATACTCTGTTAATTTCAGAATTTTTAGACAAAAGTACAATTTTTGATAAATGTCTAAATATTCGGCTATTTTGGTCATATGAAAAATAGTAAATGACTTTTAAAAATTCTGAGAAAAATATGTGTTCACTATGGGACTATATTATGCTAAATCCCAGAAAAGAAATATTTTTGGAACTGATTTGGTATTTTTTATGAAAATGGTCTAGTTATGAGTAAATGAATTAAATATGTTTTGTGAGGAAAGAAAATTGGAAAATAGGATTTTATGGCTTGAGAATCCTATATGAGGTATATGCAGATTTTTGATGAGGGTTTTTGGTTATTGGTGATGAAATCTTAAGAGTTAGCATTTTATGATGATTAAATGCATTAATTAGTAAATTGTAAACAATTTAAATAAATTGTTCATAAGCTTAAGAAATGTTATTCTTTCAATATCATTATACCGAAATATTGGTATGGATTTTATTGTAGAATTTTTACCTTTTTGTGTCGAAATTACTATTCATGAGTTACTATTCACGAATTACTATTCACGAATTACTATTCATGGGTACTATTCAAGACAAAATTGGTTTCTTTTTCTAACTAAATTATAGTTGATTTATGAATATTACTCTTGAGATTAAATCTAGATGTTTTGATTATATTGATTTTACTATTATATATAATATTTTTATAACTTTGATGTTGAAATTCTCTTTCACTGGAGTGTAAAGATGGGTAGATTATTGGTATGATCATGACTAGGGTTCTCTTTGGCCTGTAGTGCAAAGATGAATTGTGACTGGTATGATCATGACCATTGAATTTATAATTGAATATCTTTAGCTTAAGTGTAAAGATGAATTGATTAACATGGTTATAATTATGGTGTATATAAATTCTGAAATGATTATATATTTCTTTGAGATATGAATATATTTGGCCTGTAGTGCAAATATGAATTGTTGAGGAATATCTTTGGCCTGTACTGCAAAGATGAATTGTAGATGAATATCTTTGGTCTGTAGTGCAAAGATGGTCTGTTGATGAATATCTTTGGCCCGTAGTGCAAAGATGACCTGTTGTTGAATATCTTTGGCCAGTAATGCAAAGATGAACTGTTGACGAATATCTTTGACCTGTAGTGCAAAGATGACTTGTTGATGAATATCTTTGGCCCGTAGTACAAAGATGAAGTTATTAGTATGATTATGAACAGGAAATGTGATTTGGTGTAACCATGATCTTTGATGTTTCAGGTAAAGATAGGTGATAAAAATTATCTTCGTCTTGGATGAGAAGAGGAATTTAGAACTACAGTTATGATTATGAATTATTCATATGGTTGTGGACCAGAATTGTTGATTGATGTTACAGGGATAAAACATTGTTGATGGATTTTTAACATGGAGAAGATAATAGACTTTATAGTCTATTTGACTCTTCTAATGGATTGCTCGTTCCGCTGCAACTATGGTTGAAATTTTTATCATTTACCATATGTTCTAATCTCTGATTTATTATTGATGAAGGCTATTGATAATTTAATTATCTTTAGTCATGATATTCTTTACTGAGCTAGTTGTGCTCACCCTTTTGCTTCACAATTCCTTTCAGGTAATAAGAGTGTAGCTGGGTCGAGCGAGGGTAACGGGGAAATAGAACGGTGGTCTCTAGCTGTGGATGTTCTCCCGAAGCAGTATAGAAAAGTTCATTTAGTAGTTATATTTGGTGAATCCAATAGGGTAAGGTGTACCCAACGTTGGAAGGGTGGTTTGCCACTATCATACAAGATGTCTAACGACATACAACCTCGTGTCATCATAAGACAGGGTTGTGCTCATCCACTTGCTGAGTATATTTACGAGCACTACCTATATAATCTTGGTGTTTGTTTGAAGTATAATTCTCAATTAGAGACAATGGAGATAATGATAAGCCAAGAGAAGACTCACCATTGGGAAGAATATGATAGTAATCTTCTCGTTTTTCTTTGGGGTATATTGGGTCAACCAAGGATAATTCTGTGCTATATGATATCTATCACAACCTAGACGCATGGCCTCCCATGTACGAAGGTTTCCTTAAGCACTTCCCAAAGATTCTAATTTCTAAAATAGTTTTTGACTATACCTTTATGTAAGGTGTTATTGTGAGGTGATGTCCACGGTTGGAACATGAGTCACATTTGGTATATATTTGTATCCAAACTCACAGCATATGTGTTGTTGTATTTTGCACGATAATTGTTGTAATAAAGTTGTAGTTATTTTCTGTACCATGTATTTGACGACTCAGAATGAGTTGGGTGGAATGGACCTATTTTGGGGTCGTTACACATGTATACTAAGCAAATACATGGTAACCATAACTGTAAGACCTCGAATTTTATGAAATAAAAGTATTCAATTTTTCTTATAATTACGATTCAGTAAATGGTTAAATTGATAAAAGTTTAAAGTTATGGGTGAAATGTGAACTGTTGATGAATATATTTGGCCTGTAGTGCAAATATGAACTATTGTTGAATATCTTTGGCCTGTAGTGCAAAGATGAACTGATGATGAATATCTTTGGCTCATAGTGCAAAGATGACCCGTGGTTGAATATCTTTGGCCAGTAGTGCAAAGATGAATTGTTGATGAATATCTTTAGCCCGTAGTGCAAAGATGACATGTTGTTGAATATCTTTGGCCAGTAGTGCAAAGATGAACAAGTGTTAAGATGAACATGACCAACTGATGATACAAATGAATATCTTTGGTCGTAGTGCGAAGATGAAGTTATTAGTATGATTATGAACATGAACTGTGATTTGGTGTAACCGTGATCTTTGATGTTTCAGGTAAAGATAGGTGATGAAAATTATCTTCGTCCTGGATGAGAAGAGGAATTTATAACTACAATTATGATTATGAGTTATTCATATGATTGTGGACCAGAATTGTTTATTGATGTTACAGGGATAAAATATTGTTGGTAGATTTTTAACATAGAGAAGATAATAGACTTTATAGTCTATTTGACTCTTCTAATAGATTGCTCGTTCCGCTGCAACTATGGTTGAAATTTTAATCATTTACCATATGTTCTAAATCTCTGATTTATTATTGATGAAAGCTATTGATAATTTAATTGTCTTTAATCATGATATTCTTTACTGAGCTAGTTATGCTCACCCTTTTGCTTTACAATTCCTTTCAGGTAATAAGAGTGTAGCTGGGTCGAGCGAGGGTAACGGAAAAATAGAACGGTGGTCTCTAGCTGTGGATGTTCTCCCGAAGCAGTATAGAAAAGTCATTTAGTAGTTATATTTGGTGAATCCAATAGGGTAAGGTGTACCCAACGTTGGAAGGATGGTTTGCCACTATCATACAAGATGTCTAACGACATACAATCTCGTGTCATCATAAGACAGGGATGTGCTCATCCACTTGCTGAGTATATATACGAGCACTACCTATATAATCTTAGTGTTTGTTTGATGTATAATTCTCAATTAGAGACAGTAGAGATAATGATATGTCAAGAGAAGACTCACCATTGGGAAGAATATGATAGAAATCTTCTCGTTTTTCTTTGGGGTCTATTGGGTCAACCAAGGATAATTCTGTGGTCATATGATATCTATCATAACCTAGACGCATGGCCTCCCATGTACGAAGGTTTCCTTGAGCACTTCCCAAATATTCTAATTTCTAAAACAGTTTTTGATTATACCTTTATGTAAGGTGTCATTGTGAGGTGATGTCCACGGTTGGAACATGAGTCACATTTGGTATATATTTGTATCCAAACTCACAGCATATGTGCTGTTGTATTTTGCACGACAATTGTTGTAATAAAGTTATAGTTATTTTCTGTACCATGTATTTGGCGACTCAGAATAGGTTGGATGGAATGGACCTGTTTTGAGGATGTCACAATAACAACATAAAAAAGTAATCAAAATACCAAATCAAGGTAACAAAAATGATATCCGAATCACAATCTAACAGTAACCAAAACATAATACAGAAGTAACCAAACAGTTATATGATAGTATCTATTTTTTATTGCTTGACGTAGGTACAACGTAAGCATTACATCAAGCCCCCAAAAATTGGTCTTGTGTCAGTATATGATGCAGAAGTAAAATGGCAAAATGAAGATGAGACAATCATGATCATTCAAAAGCAGACTATATATGTTAAGAGCCTAAACAATTTGAAAATAATTATCCACTTTAGCAAATATTATGCTCTTAAATGATGTCTATCGCAAATAACCCAGTCATGGAGATAAAGAAAAATTAATTCAATAAAAAATTTAACATAAACAGAATGTGGCCAGAAGTACAGACTCGTAGTATGACAACATCACTTCAACCATGTACATACCAAAGCAAGAACTCCATTGTCTGAAGAAATAGATTCAGTCCGCTGACGACGAGTGGCTTCAAGAGGAGAGATAGAAGTAGTAAGGGCGGAGAGAGAAGTAGATTCAGTCCGCTGACGACGAGTGGCTTCAAGAGGAGAGAGAGAAGTAATAAGGGTGGAGAGAGAGAAACCGAACGAGAGTTAAGGGCGGAGACAGAAAGAGACCGAACGAGAAAGAAACGTTTGAGGAAGATGGAAACTAATTTACCATGTCAACCCATTAATATTAATTGTAATACCCCAAATTTTATGAAATAAAAGTATTTAATTTTTCTTATAATTACAATTCAGTAAATGGTTAAATTGATAAAAAGTTAAAGTAATGGGTGAAATGTGAAAATTTTTCAAAATACACAAGTGGTTATAAAATAATCATTGTTGTCGGGGAATATTCGTTTGGTCGTGGAATATTCTTTCTGTCGGGGAATATTCGTACGACGGCGCAGCTATTTGTGGGCCCCATAACAGAATAACTGTCGGATGAAGAAAATGACAAATTTGAGTTTTTACAAATAACGGCGTAGTTGTTACCGTTAACACTGTTGGAATACCCGGTGGTTAAAACACAGTAATACGCGTTATTGCACAGTAGCACACGGTATTGCATAGTATTTTTGAAATTATTGATTCTTACGTAAGAAGGCACTACTCAATAATTGTTACTGTAATTACTGTTCAATATTTTATTTTATTGATTCAATAATTGCTGCGTTGATATTTTATATTATTGTTGTTTCAATAATTGTTGCTGCACAGTATTTTCCTTTATCAGATCAATAATTCATATTATTTGAATAGTATTATTAGATAGCATTATTGGTAATGTCTAGAAAGTTCTGTCTAAGGAGAGGTTTGGTCATCTAATTGCGCGCCAGTAAGGAGAAATTCTTATTGGAAAGCCCCCTCTTTCCTGGGAACGACCTGGTTGTCATAAATGTGATTCTGTAATATTATTTGTGAATAATTAATTATTGATTCATATGATAAGGAAATATTTATTTTATGTGGATATAAATGAGAGATATATTTTTGTGGTTAAAAATGAAGGAGTTAATGTTGAGGTTTTTATCCGTATTTTTGTCGGAATGGAGGTATTAAAAATTAGGATTTTTGAGATATTTTGCGGGGGTTATAATTTTTAATCCGACCGTTGGATCGTGGTAATTTTTGGATATGTTATACATATATAAGTTGAATATATGTCCATAAATTTTGAACCGTTAAAAATGAACGTATGATTTGTTATGAATTTTAAGAGGTGGCTGATTCAGAAATCAGGTTATAAATCATTTTTGGTGGAAAATTCAAGAATTGGTGGGCCCCACTTGTGGTTGGTGAAGAAATGTGCTGAATTATATTTCAAATGTGGTGGGTGGGAATAGTAGCAGGTAAAGCCATCAGGTTGCAGGTCAAACCTACCAAAATTTTCCTATAAATAGAGGGCTAAGTTAGAATTGAAAATCACACCAGAAACAAGTTTTCTCTCTTTCTCTCTCTAGATTATTGAGTGTATTTTGTGAGTATTTAGATACTCTGTGAGTTTCTATTCATCAGTGCAAGTTTCCTTCAGCCTTTTACCGATCAGAAGTACTGCTCTTTTGAGGTAAGGGATAGTAAGGGATAGTAAGGGATTTTAAGAGTTGTTATGCTTTTCAGTTTCGTAATTTTTCTGAACTTCAAAAATTCTGGAAAAATTTGAAATGATATTTTGATCAGTTTTCTTGATTGTGTCCAAAAATGGTGATTTTTGGATGTATAGATTGAGAGTTATGAATTTTATGAGAAAAAAACTATTTTAAAAGTAACAGCTTATAATTCCTTGTGGTTAACTCCAAAATTGATGAAATTTTTATTGGGAGTACATGTATATGATAGAAGTATACTCTGTAAATTTCAGAATTTTTAGACAAAAGTACAATTTTTGATAAATGTCTAAATATTCGGCTATTTTGGCCATATGAAAAATAGTAAATGACTTTTAAAAATTCTGAGAAAAATATATGTTCACTATGGGACTATATTATGCTAAATTCAAGAAAAGAAATATTTTTGGAACTGATTTGGTATTTTTCATGAAAATGGTCTAGTTATGAGTAAATGAATTAAATATGTTTTGTGAAGAAAGGAAATTGGAAAATAGGATTTTATGGCTTGAGAATCCTATATGAGGTATATGCAGATTTTTGATGAGGGTTTTGGTTATTGATGATGAAATTGTAAGAGTTGACATTTTATGATGATTAAATGCATTAATTAGTAAAGTGTAAACAATTAAAATAAATTGTTTATAAATTTAAGTAATGTTATTCTTTCAATATCATTATACCGAAATATTGGTATGGATTTTATTGTGAAATTTCTATCTTTTTGAGTCGGTGTTACTATTCACGAGTTACTATTCACGAGTTACTATTCATGAGTTACTATTCACGAGTTACTATTCACGACAAAATTGGTTTCTTTTACTAACCAAATTATAGTTGATTTATGAATATTACTCTTGAGATTAAATCTATATGTCGATTATATTGATTTTATTATCATATATAACATTTTTATAACCCTGATGTTGAAATTCTCTTTCACTGGAGTGTAAAGATGGATAGATTATTGGTATGATCATGACTAGGGTTCTCTTTGGCCTGTAGTGCAAAGTTGAATTGTGACTGGTATGATCATGACCATTGAATTTATAATTGAATATCTTAAGCTTAAGTGCAATGGTGAATTGATCAACATGGTTATAATTATTGTTTATATAAATTCTGAAATGATTATATATTTCTTTGAGATATGAATATATTTGGCCTGTAGTGCAAATATGAATTGTTGATGAATATCTTTGGCATGTAGTGCAAAGATGGCCTGTTGATGAATATCTTTGGCCTGTAGTGCAAAGATGAACTGTTGTTGAATATCTTTGGCCTGTAGTGCAAAGATGAACTGTTGTTGAATATCTTTGGCCCGTAGTGCAAAGATGGTTTGTTGATGAATATCTTTGGCCCGTAGGGCAAAGATGGATTTGTTAGTATGATTATAAACAGGAACTGTGATTTGGTATAACCATGATCTTTGATGTTTCAGGTAAAGACAGGTGATGAAAATATTCTTCGTCCTGGGTGCGAAGAAAAATTTATAGTCACAATTATGATTATGAGTTATTCATATGATTGTGGAAAGGAACTATTGAGTGATGTTACATGGATAAAACATTGTTGGTGGATTTTTAACATGAAAGAGATAATGGACTTTATGGTATATTTGACTCTTCTAATGGATTGCATGTTCCGCTGCAACTATGGTTGAAATTTTTATCATTTACCATATGTTCTAAATCTCTGATTTATTATTGATGAAGGCTATTGATAATTTAATTATCTTTAGTCATGATATTCTTTACTGAGCTAGTTGTGCTCACCCTTTTGCTTCACAATTCCTTTCAGGTAATAAGAGTGTAGCTGGGTCGAGCGAGGGTAACGGGGAAATAGAACGGTGGTCTCTAGCTGTGGATGTTCTCCCGAAGCAGTATAGAAAAGTTCATTTAGTAGTTATATTTGGTGAATCCAATAGGGTAAGGTGTACCCAACGTTGGAAGGGTGGTTTGCCACTATCATACAAGATGTCTAACGACATACAACCTCGTGTCATCATAAGACAGGGATGTGCTCATCCACTTGCTGAGTATATATACGAGCACTACCTATATAATCTTGGTGTTTGTTTGAAGTATAATTCTCAGTTAGATACAGTGGAGATAATGATAAGTCAAGAGAAGACTCACCATTGGGAAGAATATGATAGTAATCTTCTCGTTTTTCTTTGGGGTCTATTGGGTCAACCAAGGATAATTCTGTGGCCATATGATATCTATCATAACCTAGACGCATGGCCTCCCATGTACGAAGGTTTCCTTGAGCACTTCCCAAAGATTCTAATTTCTAAAACAGTTTTTGACTATACCTTTATGTAAGGTGTTATTGTGAGGTGGTTGGAACATGAGTCACATTTGGTATATATTTGTATCCAAACTCACATCATATGTGTTGTTGTATTTTGCACGACAATTGTTGTAATAAAGTTGTAGTTGTTTTTTGTACCATGTATTTGACGACTCAAAATGGGTTGGGTGGAATGGACTTATTTTGGGGTTGTCACAGGTGGTATCAGAGCTTAGGGATATGATCTCTGGCGGAGATCGGGGAATATAACTAGGAGGGGAGAGATGAGTAAATTCTTCGCTAGTGTGTCCTACCTAAGCTTATTTGTTGGTCAGTCATAATATCGGGATATTATGTGATATGTTAATTTGTTAAATTAACCCTTATTTTGAAGCTGTATTCTAGAATGATATTTGAAATACAGGAGATGAGCAATGGAGAAATTATGATGGCAGGGAAGATGGAATCTAAAATGAAAGGAAGGTATTCTCAATTCTTTGAAATACCAGGTACGTAAATTTCGAGGACGAAATTTCATAAGGAGGGGAGATTGTAATACCCCAAATTTTATGAAATAAAAGTATTTAATTTTTCTTATAATTACAATTCAGTAAATGGTTAAATTGATAAAAAGTTAAAGTAATGGGTGAAATGTGAAAATTTTTCAAAATACACAAGTGGTTATAAAATAATCATTGTTGTCGGGGAATATTCGTTTGGTCGTGGAATATTCTTTCTGTCGGGGAATATTCGTACGACGGCGCAGCTATTTGTGGGCCCCATAACAGAATAACTGTCGGATGAAGAAAATGACAAATTTGAGTTTTTACAAATAACGGCGTAGTTGTTACCGTTAACACTGTTGGAATACCCGGTGGTTAAAACACAGTAATACGCGTTATTGCACAGTAGCACACGGTATTGCATAGTATTTTTGAAATTATTGATTCTTACGTAAGAAGGCACTACTCAATAATTGTTACTGTAATTACTGTTCAATATTTTATTTTATTGATTCAATAATTGCTGCGTTGATATTTTATATTATTGTTGTTTCAATAATTGTTGCTGCACAGTATTTTCCTTTATCAGATCAATAATTCATATTATTTGAATAGTATTATTAGATAGCATTATTGGTAATGTCTAGAAAGTTCTGTCTAAGGAGAGGTTTGGTCATCTAATTGCGCGCCAGTAAGGAGAAATTCTTATTGGAAAGCCCCCTCTTTCCTGGGAACGACCTGGTTGTCATAAATGTGATTCTGTAATATTATTTGTGAATAATTAATTATTGATTCATATGATAAGGAAATATTTATTTTATGTGGATATAAATGAGAGATATATTTTTGTGGTTAAAAATGAAGGAGTTAATGTTGAGGTTTTTATCCGTATTTTTGTCGGAATGGAGGTATTAAAAATTAGGATTTTTGAGATATTTTGCGGGGGTTATAATTTTTAATCCGACCGTTGGATCGTGGTAATTTTTGGATATGTTATACATATATAAGTTGAATATATGTCCATAAATTTTGAACCGTTAAAAATGAACGTATGATTTGTTATGAATTTTAAGAGGTGGCTGATTCAGAAATCAGGTTATAAATCATTTTTGGTGGAAAATTCAAGAATTGGTGGGCCCCACTTGTGGTTGGTGAAGAAATGTGCTGAATTATATTTCAAATGTGGTGGGTGGGAATAGTAGCAGGTAAAGCCATCAGGTTGCAGGTCAAACCTACCAAAATTTTCCTATAAATAGAGGGCTAAGTTAGAATTGAAAATCACACCAGAAACAAGTTTTCTCTCTTTCTCTCTCTAGATTATTGAGTGTATTTTGTGAGTATTTAGATACTCTGTGAGTTTCTATTCATCAGTGCAAGTTTCCTTCAGCCTTTTACCGATCAGAAGTACTGCTCTTTTGAGGTAAGGGATAGTAAGGGATAGTAAGGGATTTTAAGAGTTGTTATGCTTTTCAGTTTCGTAATTTTTCTGAACTTCAAAAATTCTGGAAAAATTTGAAATGATATTTTGATCAGTTTTCTTGATTGTGTCCAAAAATGGTGATTTTTGGATGTATAGATTGAGAGTTATGAATTTTATGAGAAAAAAACTATTTTAAAAGTAACAGCTTATAATTCCTTGTGGTTAACTCCAAAATTGATGAAATTTTTATTGGGAGTACATGTATATGATAGAAGTATACTCTGTAAATTTTAGAATTTTTAGACAAAAGTACAATTTTTGATAAATGTCTAAATATTCGGCTATTTTGGCCATATGAAAAATAGTAAATGACTTTTAAAAATTCTGAGAAAAATATATGTTCACTATGGGACTATATTATGCTAAATTCAAGAAAAGAAATATTTTTGGAACTGATTTGGTATTTTTCATGAAAATGGTCTAGTTATGAGTAAATGAATTAAATATGTTTTGTGAAGAAAGGAAATTGGAAAATAGGATTTTATGGCTTGAGAATCCTATATGAGGTATATGCAGATTTTTGATGAGGGTTTTGGTTATTGATGATGAAATTGTAAGAGTTGGCATTTTATGATGATTAAATGCATTAATTAGTAAAGTGTAAACAATTAAAATAAATTGTTTATAAATTTAAGTAATGTTATTCTTTCAATATCATTATACCGAAATATTGGTATGGATTTTATTGTGAAATTTCTATCTTTTTGAGTCGGTGTTACTATTCACGAGTTACTATTCACGAGTTACTATTCATGAGTTACTATTCACGAGTTACTATTCACGACAAAATTGGTTTCTTTTACTAACCAAATTATAGTTGATTTATGAATATTACTCTTGAGATTAAATCTATATGTCGATTATATTGATTTTATTATCATATATAACATTTTTATAACCCTGATGTTAAAATTCTCTTTCACTGGAGTGTAAAGATGGATAGATTATTGGTATGATCATGACTAGGGTTCTCTTTGGCCTGTAGTGCAAAGTTGAATTGTGACTGGTATGATCATGACCATTGAATTTATAATTGAATATCTTAAGCTTAAGTGCAATGGTGAATTGATCAACATGGTTATAATTATTGTTTATATAAATTCTGAAATGATTATATATTTCTTTGAGATATGAATATATTTGGCCTGTAGTGCAAATATGAATTGTTGATGAATATCTTTGGCATGTAGTGCAAAGATGGCCTGTTGATGAATATCTTTGGCCTGTAGTGCAAAGATGAACTGTTGTTGAATATCTTTGGCCTGTAGTGCAAAGATGAACTGTTGTTGAATATCTTTGGCCCGTAGTGCAAAGATGGTTTGTTGATGAATATCTTTGGCCCGTAGGGCAAAGATGGATTTGTTAGTATGATTATAAACAGGAACTGTGATTTGGTATAACCATGATCTTTGATGTTTCAGGTAAAGACAGGTGATGAAAATATTCTTCGTCCTGGGTGCGAAGAAAAATTTATAGTCACAATTATGATTATGAGTTATTCATATGATTGTGGAAAGGAACTATTGAGTGATGTTACATGGATAAAACATTGTTGGTGGATTTTTAACATGAAAGAGATAATGGACTTTATGGTATATTTGACTCTTCTAATGGATTGCATGTTCCGCTGCAACTATGGTTGAAATTTTTATCATTTACCATATGTTCTAAATCTCTGATTTATTATTGATGAAGGCTATTGATAATTTAATTATCTTTAGTCATGATATTCTTTACTGAGCTAGTTGTGCTCACCCTTTTGCTTCACAATTCCTTTCAGGTAATAAGAGTGTAGCTGGGTCGAGCGAGGGTAACGGGGAAATAGAACGGTGGTCTCTAGCTGTGGATGTTCTCCCGAAGCAGTATAGAAAAGTTCATTTAGTAGTTATATTTGGTGAATCCAATAGGGTAAGGTGTACCCAACGTTGGAAGGGTGGTTTGCCACTATCATACAAGATGTCTAACGACATACAACCTCGTGTCATCATAAGACAGGGATGTGCTCATCCACTTGCTGAGTATATATACGAGCACTACCTATATAATCTTGGTGTTTGTTTGAAGTATAATTCTCAGTTAGATACAGTGGAGATAATGATAAGTCAAGAGAAGACTCACCATTGGGAAGAATATGATAGTAATCTTCTCGTTTTTCTTTGGGGTCTATTGGGTCAACCAAGGATAATTCTGTGGCCATATGATATCTATCATAACCTAGACGCATGGCCTCCCATGTACGAAGGTTTCCTTGAGCACTTCCCAAAGATTCTAATTTCTAAAACAGTTTTTGACTATACCTTTATGTAAGGTGTTATTGTGAGGTGGTTGGAACATGAGTCACATTTGGTATATATTTGTATCCAAACTCACATCATATGTGTTGTTGTATTTTGCACGACAATTGTTGTAATAAAGTTGTAGTTGTTTTTTGTACCATGTATTTGACGACTCAAAATGGGTTGGGTGGAATGGACTTATTTTGGGGTTGTCACATTAATCCCTTAATTTAAGGACTCCTAATTGTATTAGTATTATAAATAAATATGATGAAATGTCATATTTTTATAATTATTTTATAAATGTATGATTATTATAATTATTTTTTAAAATATACTATAATATGTAATTAACCCTAGTTTCTTCCCACTCCATTTCAACAATTAAAAAGCCACAAAATAAGCCCAACCCAAGTTTTTAATTCGTGTTTCGTGACGCGGTAAACTGTAGTTTATACATTTTTAAGTGTAAAAATTGAGTGGACGATTATTAAAGTAGAATATTTAAGTTTTATAAAAATGAATAAATCAAATTGTTAAAACAATTAATTAATCTATTGAGTTGAACAGCATAATTTTTTTTTTCTGAGGACTATATTTACATAATTACATCCTATTGTTTAACAGAATATTAGCACATTATTTTTTGAAAATAAAACGTGGCTAAAAATTTATCTGAAAACTACAATGAGAGAATAAATAAATAAATTTTATCTTAGGTAAAAAAGTCCCGACTCCAAACTTTAAAAGTGAAGTCATGCCTATAAATAATGTTACGATCACATAAAAGTGTTACATAATACTCATATACACATACATGTATACTGCGGATCCCGCATGCCAGGCGGGAATCCGCGGTATCCATGTGTGTGTGACTATTATGTGACACTTTTTTATGTGATAGTAGCATTGTTCCGTGCCTTTTCACTGACCATGATTGAAGGTAAACCTCTACTCGGTATAGTATATTAGTATTACGGATATAAAATACAAAAAATATTATGGATATAAAATACAGATTATAATAATAATATGTTTATTTATTATTTTATAATTAGATAAATTAATTAATTATTTGTATGTATTTTTATTTATTTACATACCCACAAAAAACTATGAAATTGCATTTAAGGGACGTTTGTTACAAGTCCTCTAAAGTGGTAATCTTAAATATCTAGTAACGTGAGCGGTCATTTTTATAGTCTAATCAAAAAGTCAGTAAAGTGTCAACATTTACAATAATCAGATGACCAAAAAATAAGTGGTATTATGAGATTATCACATAGTGATCATCTTAAAATTTATATTTAGACAAATATATCTTTTATATTTAATAATTGGGACATAAATATATTTATCGGTCCATAATTAACATTTATTTTTAATTGTTTATTATTTTTTATTTGTCGACATGTTTAATTTAACTAAAATAATTCATTGTTCATATAAAATATGTGGTATTATTTATTTATTATTATAAGCTTAATTTATTATTAACGAAATACTTGAAATTTTTGTGTTAAATAATTGAATAAATCATTAATTATTAGTTTATAAATATATTAAAAATAATAATATGATTCACTAATACAAAATTAATTTGTTCGATGATACTTTAATGATTGTTGATTACATTTGACAATAATCATACAACTAAAAATAGTACAAAAATATTTTAGTAAAAAATTAATATTATAAAAAATATAATCAGTAATCTTGAATTCATACCAAACACTTACAATAACAATTATCAATAATCACATATTTTCTACATAAAAAAATGACATAATATAACTATTTTCTATTATCGATAATTAAATATCAACTAATATGTGTTTATAAATCAATTTTTGTTGTCTGTACCGACTTAGAAGTTGGTACCCCAACTGGAAAAAAATTTAACAAATTGGTGTTTATACTATAAAAAATTACAATTTGTGAGTGTACTTGAATATTTGTGTAAAATCGTTAAATTTAACTAGCGAACATGACAAAAAAATATTAGTAGGCTAACAAATGTTATGTAAACAATGACATTTGTATCTGAGATACATCATAGATCGAAAGATAATAAAAATAAAGGAAATAGTTGTTACCTCCTTGATTCTTACGTGTGTCACTTGCAATAATTAGAAGAGAAATTTTCCTCCATTTTCAACTTCTAATTGGTCTCAAATATAAATATCATTATCTAGATAAGATTTGTTAGTATGCTAAGAGTTTTTCGTTACAAAAAGTCTTGGCACCGGAAAATTGGACCCAAGTTTTTTTTTTTTTGTATCTCCCAAAAAATGTATAAATATTTAAGTAAAATTATCATTTTATAATTTTTTTTCTATCACATCAATTTGTTATTTTTTTTGGGTAGTAAGTCGATGCAGAAGATGCAACGCGCAGCTTGAAGTATGAGAAATTACTGTACACCGCTAAAACGTCGTCGTAACCTTGCTGATTATCTTCCCCGGCGAAAGCCAGTACAAAAGAGGTCTCAATTGGAGTTCGAAAAAGTAAAAGCAGACAAGCGACTTATATATATTATGTACCGAACTTATAAAATAGAAATACTACTCGTTTATCATTTGAATGATTCTGCACAAACGAACATAATTCAAACAGTTGATTCTTATAATAAGCAGTGTAATTTTATTTCAAATTCAATAAGCATACTGCATTAATTATCCTCTTTGGGATTAACGGAAATTCGATGTCGGTGATGTTGACGCCGACGCATAGATACGCGGCCGGAGCTCTGTTCGGACTGGCCGTTCACCAAGCTCAGATCCACCAGACAAACCCACTCGGCTCGTTTTCCGATGAAGACTCAAACCACGAAGAGAGGATCAGCAGTGGCAGCAGTAGCGATTCAGTCTCTGACGACCCTCAGCTTTGGGTCCACGAGTCTTCCGATCTACTCCGCCCTATCTTCAGGTCAAAGTTTACGTATATATTTATTGCTGTGGAGATTAATATTAATATGTATTCTCAACTGATTTTACTCATAATTAACCCGGTTTGATACCTGAGAAATGTTGGAAATGAGAAGATAAAAAGAATCTGTTTTTCATTTGATCTAGTCATGTAAAGATTCTATTAGAATTATTTCTATATTTTTTTTGATTCAGTATTTGGTCCATGTAGAACAGTTTGAATATTTTTGTTGTTGTTTACATTATATATAAATATTGTCATGATCAGGTTTTTAGATATTGAAGAGAATGCCTGGCATGGACTTGTGGAAACTGCTGGGACTTATTCGGCTAATCATCACGTTGGAGCTGTATGTTCTTTATATCCCAAGTATCATATGAAATGTTTCTTCATGGCTTTAACTTATGTTTAGGTTGGGAAAGAAGTCCTTGTGAAAAAGTTCCAATGTTTTATTAAGTGACGCTTCCAGAAAGTATGTCTAATCTTTTGTATAGAAACTAAATTGATTAAACCTGGACAATCTGTTGTTCATAGTACTTTATCCTGGTCTGTTTATAAAGTGATAGATATATTATACTTTTCATGATATTAAAAGAGCTTGGTCTTATTCTTTTTTATAGGCCCTTAATGCCTGCGATTCTTGAATTTGTTTTGTTGATGACTTGAAACTTCTAATTATTGCTCATATTTTATCACAGTTCTTAAGGTTGCTTGCTGAAGAAAGTGGTGATACTTCTACAGACATGAAAGACCAGGAGCTTGCATTATCAAAAGCTGTTGATGCTATGGCATCTAGCATTGGCAATTCTGTTGATTTCGAGTCTAAGAAAGAAAAGCATCGTGAGTATGTACATGAATATCGGGAGAAATTTTCCACTGCTCAGATCCAATCACAGTCTGAAGTGGAACTTAATGGCCTTGAAGATCAGCAGGACAAAAAAGACGCGCCATCTAGAGAGGCACCTATTGGGTCTGGCAGTAAATTTGATGAAAAACCCTTTGAAGAGGTTTCAATGCTTGGTTACCAAAGGAAAGTGACAGTTCTGTATGAGCTTCTTTCAGCTTGTCTGGCAATAACACCTGAACACAACAAAAAAACTACAAGACGAAAAAAGGGTTATGATGCTCGACATCGTGTGGCTTTGCGGTTGCTGGCAACCTGGTTCAATTTCAAGTGGATAAAAATGGTAGATTTCTTCTTGACATGTTCCCATCATCTCATGTTTAATCATGAGTTGTCGATAGAGCATGTGCACATGAACATGGCTTTGTAGACGTATCAATAAAAGAATTTTTTTTATGTAATTGAAGTTAAAGATGAAGCAGTTCCTGCAAATCAACATTCAGCTAAAAGTCCTTCATTGGTAGAGACAATTAGACAAATCTCTATGGTAGTAGTCTATTGATGTTCTTCATTTTGGTACCCTCAATGTAGATATGCGTGCGAATATGGCCATTCCAGATGAGTTTTCTAAAGTAGTGTGGGGATTCTTTTTTATTTTATCAGTGAAAATAGGCTTAAATGATTGAAATAAAGAGTATAGAAAGATAGGGGAAAATAAAATATCACAACTAACCCAATCAAAAAGGATGATTATTGATTTGTTGCTTCCCAAGTTCTGTTCATCTTTATGATAGTCTGTCATTCATATTTCTCTATGTGGTACTTGTGATTATTAGCATGAATTCTCATCCCTTAATTCTGCGATAACATCTGCACATCAATTTTGTGGGATCTGTTAGAGTACAAAGTTAAGACTCAAACTCACCACTTCCACTCACTTTTATTTCCTTTTTTGTCTTTTGCATGGTTAAAATTTTTAAAATGTTTTGACATGTTTGCCTTTGATGATCTTAATAAGAGTACAATGGTTTTGTCTTTTGGTAAACATTAAAACCTTTTCTTTTGTATTATCCGTCTTATGAAGAATCGAAGATTCATGTTGTGAAAATTTTTACAATGATGACGGAACTACGATGCACTTTCCCTTTACAGGAAGCCATTGAGACTATGGTTGCTTACTCAGCAATGGCCTTATTGAAAGAGGAACAATCTAAGGAACAAGAAACGAAGTCTCCAAAAAGTTCATGGGCTAAGTGGAAGCGTGGAGGAATCATTGGTGCAGCAGCATTAACTGGAGGAGCCTTGATGGCAATAACTGGTGGTACAATGTCCTCTCTATTCTCCAGGATTTTTTTAAATCAAATGTTTTCTGCAAGCAAGTTTATTATGACATGAATGTTTCTGATTTTCAGTTTATATGTTCTTTAACAGGTTTAGCTGCTCCAGCAATTGCTGCAGGATTTGGTGCTTTAGCACCTACATTGGGTACCATTATCCCTGTGATTGGAGCAAGTGGGTTTGCTGCTGCTGCAACTGCTGCGGGAAGTGTTGCAGGTTCTGTTGCAGTGGCTGCATCATTTGGAGGTGAGTGCACAATCGTTCCTTTTCGAATGCCATTTCAGATTTCAGAACCTCACAATGACTATGAGTTTGTTTAGAAACTTCTCTCTTAAATAATATGCTCCTAAATGTCCCTTTTTCTTTTTGATAGGTAAATTTGGCCCCACGTATAGGGATTGGAACCAACAACCTTGAGGTTATTCCTCAAGGCCTCTACCATTAATTGCTAGAGATGTATCATGCACTTCCAGCATTGGAACAAAAAAGTGACTTGATACTTGATAGCTAGATGAAGAGATCTTAATGGGTGTTAAGTTTTCTCTTACTTTCAACTAAAGATAACAATTGAGCTATTGACAATAATTGGAAGCTAACTCTTGTGGTTGCAGCAACACATCAAAAGACATAATAATATGTGGAATTTTAACATCAGGGAAACAAAAACATTATACCAGTCATGCTTTAAATCTTCAGTTAGTTAAAATTATTCGTTGTACTAACACTTTGATTAACCCAGCTGCTGGAGCTGGACTAACTGGGAGTAAAATGGCTAGGAGAACTGGAAATGTTGATGAGTTTGAGTTCAAAGCTGTAGGAGAAAACCATAACCAAGGCGTGAGTTTTTTCAGATTCATTTTCTAGTTTTTTATTTTAAGAAAATATTTAATCTCGAGTCCTTATATATTCATTATATAAGCATACTAGTCTTTTTTTGTTTGTGTATTCTCATAAAGCGATATTTCTCTTTAAATATCTACTAAATATATATATATATATATATATATATATATATATATATATATATATATATATCTTCATGATACACCTTTGTAAATAGCTAAGGATCTATTCTCATTAATCCTATTCCTATCAGCGGCTGGCAGTTGAGATCTTGATCTCGGGATTTGTCTTTGAAGAAGATGATTTTGTAAGGCCTTGGGAAGGTCAAACTGATAACTCAGAAAGGTGAACCACATCATACCAGCTATTTAAAAGTTGGAACTTTGGAGTTTATTTTATTTTTAACAATTGTTTCACCTTTACCTGTAAGATGTTATGATAAGAATTTGAATGAGTTATATATTTTGGGAGAAAGAAATCTGAACATGACTTTTTCCCCCAATTCTTCTCTTATGACTGTATGCTTGGGAATTTATCAACTTGTTAAAAAATAAATTAAAATGCTTAGGAGTTTAGGAAGCTATTTGTGGGATCAATTAATGGACTTGCCAAGCATGGTACCCTTTGTATAAGCAAGATTATCATGTAGAAGAAAATTACCCTCTTCTCAGTTTGAGCTTCACGGCTTAAAGCCATGTTTATGTCATGGAATATAATACTCCCTCTGTTCGAAAATGTAAATGCAAAATGACGTGTAAAATTTAAAAGAAAAATAAAATGATCTTATATTTTGGAATAGAGGAAGTATGTTTTGATATTGTTTTTGCTTAAAATTGCACTTTTGATGCTAAATAAAAGTTTAGCAAAAGCTATAATGCAAAATACATTTTGAAATGTACTTTTTTTTGAATGTCTTTAAATCCGTGTCACAAACATAATTTTGAATTACGACACAAAAACTGAGACGGAAGGAATACTATATTCTCATACTGCTTGCTATTTAAAATGAGAGGAAACCATCTTGTAACATGTTAAAGAAAGACTATTAGTCTTTCTTTAACATGTAACATGATCAGGAGAGTGATAGAGTGACCTTTGAGGATAATGCTAGAAGGGAACATGGAAAACTAACATAGAAGAACCAAAAGGGACAACATAATGACGTTTAAATAATATTATGGTCCTATAGAGTATATTAAATATTTAGATTACAACAATTTTATGAGTTGAACTGTTCAGTAACTACTGGATAGATTTGGCCCATTTGGGTGAAAAGACACGTATTCCTATGTTTCTGGTAACTACACCAGCCTTCTCTGCCTAAGACTCAGAGTCTGTCCACAGAGAACTCTCATTCTTAACTAAATTTTTAACAAGTAGATGTACTCTTCTTTAACTTGCTGTAGTGTCATTTTTTCATTGCACAATTTACAGAATAAAAGTTTATGGAGGATAGAGGAGTAATTGTTGTTTTCATGTTGCTCACAAGCGTAAAATTTCTTTTAGGTATGCACTGCAGTGGGAGTCTAAGAATCTGATTGCTGTAAGCACTGCAATTCAGGATTGGCTCACTTCAAGTAAATCACATCACCCTTTTAAGTTATCTAATGCAATGATGGGTATAGTTTATGATGTTGATGTTTTCTATTCCTGTGCTGCAGGACTTGCATTGGAAATGATGAAGCAAGGTGCCATGCTGACCGTATTAAGCACTCTTTTAACGGCGTTGGCCTGGCCAGCAACGTTACTCGCTCTTACCGATTTTATTGACAGCAAATGGACAATTGCTGTAGACAGGTTTCTCTTGTTACTTGAATGGAGTAATATTAGATGGGATGAAGAATAACAAGTTTTTTGTTGCAAAGGGATGAAGCTAATATAATATCAGTAATTGAACGTATTTGCAAATCAGTAGGTTTAGTTCTACAACTTCTCTTGATGATTTGATTTTGTTTCCATATTCTATTGTCCAGCCAACTTCAAACACCAACTTTCTTCTGATTGAGCCAAGCATTAACTAGATGTACCTTATGTGACATATAAGTTAGATAATGTGAAACCTTCCTATTTGAAGGGGCCTGGTGAGGAAGTTTAGTAAATGTGTATTGTGCGGAAGGACAGTGTTTCCCTTTCCCCCTTTTCCTTCTAACTAGTCCCTACTGAAATGTTCTGTTAATTTTTTGGCATTTGGTAGATCGGACAAGGCTGGAATACTGCTTGCTAAAGAAGTATTACTGAAGGGATTGCAAGGCCACAGGTAAGCAAGCCTATTCAGGACAAAGAACATTATTGTTGATTATAGCCAAAACTAAAAAACATTATTATTGATATCCTTTAGTTTAAGTTCGGCTGTTTATAATACTATCTTGACTGACATATATTTTAGGCCTGTAACACTAGTAGGTTTTTCACTTGGAGCACGAGTGATTTTCAAGTGTCTCCAGGTTTTGGCTGTAGCTGAATGTAATGGTCTGTACTGGGGAAACAAACCATTATTCTTTTCATGGATGTTTTGTCCTAGCTTGAATAATTCTAATTGAACTTAAACTTGAATACTTTCAGCTGGACTTGTGGAGAGAGTTGTTCTCCTCGGGTCACCAATTGCAATTAGAGATGAAAACTGGGAAGCCGCTAGGAAGGTATTGGACTGCTATTGTTTTCGTTGATATTTTCTCTTGTTGTCTTTTAAGCATGTTCAATGTCAACTGATTTCTATTATGTTGCACGTTATATTCAGAAGCTACCTTCGGCTGTTTTGTAGGTGGTGGCTGGTAGATTTGTGAATGCATATTCTACAAATGACTGGACGCTTGGAGTTGCATTTCGTGCTAGGTATTTACTCCATCAGCCTCAATTTAGATGTAACATTTTCCTTTCCCGTCTATCCCAAAATTGCACTGCCTTACATTTTAACTTAATGAAATTATCATTTTACCTTTGTAATATTGCAACTTACAAAACTTGTACATCATTTTCCATTATTTTTAAAGTGTGCAAATTCCAAATGAATACATCTAATTTGGATTGGAGGGAGTAAAATTTAATCCTATGTGCTGAGTAATAATGTTTGAACTCTTATAATAGTTGGAAAACTTTTTATACTGATTTGCATATATGTAAAAGAAAGGTGCTTGTATTTGGAACCATATGGTTGTTGTTAATCCAGCCTTGGATTTTTAATTAACTAATAATTCAGCGGACTTGAGTCAGGCATGCTGGTCGCTCACTTGTTTAATCATACATATTCTTTGTGTTGGTTGGTAATTAGTGCAAAACAAAGTTAGTAAAGTTGGTTAGAAGTATTAGAACTTCAACATCAGGGTCTTTTATCTGTAGATTATTACTGAGGGGTCGTTAAGACCATGCAATCTTTACATCAAATTTTACAGTCGACTGCAAAATTTTACATAACATCATTCATACGCTAAAAGCGTTAAGTTGACACAATGACCCATAAATGTTTAACACCCATACAGATGAAAAACTAAGCTTGCAAATTTAGAAATATTGCACCGTTCACAGAACTTGCCATAAATTATGAGTTCAGGAACTTGCCCTAATAATATTAGTTCAAGAACTCGCCATAATAATATTTATTCTAGAACTTGGTACTTACCATAATATTATGGGTTCAAGAACCTACCATACTAATAGGAGTTCAAAAACCTACAATAATAATATGAGTTCAAGAACTCTTAGATATCTAAGGACTGTATTCTTAGCTCAATCATAGGAATTCACATAAATTAAAGAGTTACAACAAATTAAGGAACTAACTCAAATAAAGAACGTGTTTAACATAAAGGACTTGCAAAATTTGCTATAAGTAAGGGAACTTGCCTCATTTGCCCGACTTATTCTGTCATTCTTCATCTACATCCTATATTTCTTTCCCCCGTACTTGATTCTGAGTCACCTGTAATTTTATGGAATATTAACATAATAATTTAACTTTCATCGGTTACTTTCTGTATCATATCTTAATATTCTTATGAACTTTTCTTAATAATTTCCATAATTCAGAATTAAGTCCTAAATTCTTGGACATCCTCGTTACGTCAAAATACAATAATATTCGTCACAAAATACTATTACTCAAAATTTCATCTTAACGGAATTATAAAATTCAAGCTATAACTGTTTTTAACTTTAACCAAAACCCTAATTTTATTTTAATCATAACTCCTTTGTTACATGTTCATTTACGTTGATTCTTGAGTAAAATTTAACCTTATACAATCAAATTTCATAGCATATAGGCCTAGCTTCTTCAAACATTCCATAATTCAATCTTTAGAAAGTAGGCCAAAAAATTACAAATTCTGATCAGCCTTACTAAATAATTCATAATACACAATCTACAATGAATTTTAACTTCATTCTTTTTGCTATGCGTAGGTAACTTCCATACTTGCAACTTTTCTTTAATGCCATGTTCAAATTTCGAACACAAGCCTGTATAATTTTTACAACCACCTGAACACAATCTATTTTTTCAGTTGCAGCACAATGATTTTTCAACTTTTTTACCTGGAACAATCTATAAGGAATTTTTAAGTGAGTCCTCTTCTGTGGTTAGCTAACTTCCAGAACTTTCATTTGATTAACTCATTATATATGAGTTATAGCTTTTACAAAAACAGGACAACTTACTAACGTTTTTGGAAATTTTTCCAAATTTTAGATTTTTTTCTACTTGTTTGATCTCTTGATTACTCTTGTTTGATTATTGTTACCACAAAGTTAAACCATCACTTAAAACTTAAATATGATTTCCTTTCATAAACTCCATAAAAACTTACATCCATACATGAATATCAAAGGATTTAGCTTAGGGTTTTAGATGTACCTTCATGATTTCTTTTTCTTCTTCCTCCTAGCATGGTTTCCCTTCTCTTCCTCTCTTTCTGCCCTCCTCTGCATCTCCAGCACTCTGCCCTCTCTCTCCCAGCTGTGTATGGGATGTGATGGCTTTGCTTGTTTTGCTTTTTGTTTTTTTTTATAAAGCCTAATTGGATAAACTTTATTTAAAATATCTCGGTCAAATTTTCAAAGCTTCCTTGCTACGTCTTGACCCCTCCATCCTTATCATACCCAATTGTGAGCTGCTTTAGAATTCTCTAGATTTTGAAATTTCACTACAGGATCCTTCCGCACAATCTCTTAAATATATTTAATTTCTTCTTCGCTTAAATATAAATTTCCTTAATTTATCCTTTATCACTTAAAACTCTATATGAGCTTGTTGTAAATGGACACGTGATAATTTTAGTGAAAGGTGTGGCTGAAGTAAGGCCTTAACCCAGTACAACAAAGAACAGAAGAAGAAGAATGAAAAAGGTAACAAGAGAGTAAGTAGTAGTAGAAGAAATGGAGAAATGAAGATTATAAGAAGTAAAATGATAATAATAATAACAATGAGAAAGAATAGGGGAGAAAAAAGAGAATTGAGGCCTGAATGAAATGTGGAAAGAACCACAAGGGAATGTGTTTAATAAAGAAGAATGTTTGCTACAATGATGGTTCAGAAAGACAATTTGATCGTAAATGGATAAATTTGAAGAAGAATAGAAGTGTATGTGTGGTGTTTTAGACCACTAAGTAAGGAATTGTCCCAAGGAAGGATGACGATGGAAGAAAGAAATAGGAATAACAACTGTAGTAAATCGACAATAACCGAAAGTGATTCGGTTGATGGCGAAGACAATAAGGATGACTCGTGACAGACGAAGAGTAAGATCAACAGGAGAACATAAATATAGATATGCAGACCAACTTAAACAAATAGAAAATTTGAGGTTGAAGATGTTTCCTTAGAAAGGAAAAGTATGGTTCAGAAATGAAGAAAAATTAAGTCCAAGATAATTGTAAGAGTAAAAGAAGTGACATATGATATGGTTTTATCGCCAAGGATGGAGCAGATACGAGATGTATTTGATGTTTCTATATTATGATTGTACAAGTCTGATTATAATCATATAATTGATTATGGAGTTATGCGGATGGATAAAGATTTAAAATACGAGAAGTTTCATGTTCAAATAATTGACAGGAATGAGCAAGTATTATGAAGGGAAAGTAATACCGCAGAAGGTAATGTGAAGAGATTATTTTCAGGAAGAGGCTACTTGGTAGTTAAAAGAAAAAAGGAAGAGATTCCGGTGACGAAAATTTATTGGAGTAATATTTTGCTAGTGATTCTGGGGATGAAATTCTTAGAAGGAGGGAAGAATGTAATATCTCAGAATTTCCAAACATTTGAATAAAGACGAGAAAAGGAAGTCAAATCTTAAATTTGAGATGAAATTTTGAGACGCGGACTTCATCGTTGTGTTCGAAACGTCGAATTTAGTAGGAAAAAACTGTAAACACCATATGGTGTCAGAGTTGATTTTTTGGTCAAAGTCGATTTTTTGGTCAAAGTCAACAGTACTTTTATTGGAGAACGTCAAACCTTGAGTTTGAAGAAGAATTTGAGAGAACAGACATCACCATGATGATCAGAATGTCGACTTTAGTAGGAATTAACTGTAAACATGAAAAGATGACTTTTCGGGTAAAAAAGTCGAAGGAGAAAAAAAAGAAAAAGGTAGAAATTTGGAGAATTCCAGAGTAGCTCACAGCTTGGCATGATAAGGATGGAGCGGTCAAGACTTAGCAAGGAAGCTTTGAAAATTTGACCAAGACATTTTAAATAAAATGTATCCAATTAGGCTTTATAAAACAAGAAACAAAAAGTAAAGCAAGCAAAGTCATCACACCCCATACACGGCTGGGAGAGATAGAGGGCACAAAGATGGAGATGAGAAAATGAGAAAGAGAAGAAGAGAAGGTAAGCAATGCTAGGAGGAAGAAGAAAAATAAATCATGAAAGTATACATCTAAAACCCTAAGCTAAATCCTCTCTGATATTCATGTATGGATGCAAGTTTTTATGGATTTTATGAAAGGAGATCATATTTAAGCTTGCAAGTGATGGTTTAACTTTGTGGTAACAAGAATCAAACAAGAGAAATCAAGCGAGTAGAAAAAATCTGAAATCTGTTTTTTTTTTAGAAAAGTTAATAGTTCGTCTTATTTTTGTAAAGACTATAACTCTTGATATATAATGAGTTAAGAAACGATCTTTATTTCTAATGAAAGTTCTGGAGATTAGTTAAACACAGATTGTTCCTTATAGATTGTTCGGGGTGAATGTTTGAAGCAGACTGGTCAGAGTTGAAAAATCATTTTGCTGGAACTGAAAAAAAGATTATGTTCAGGTTGTAAAATTTATACAGGCTTGTGTTCGGAATTTGAACATGGCATAAAAAAAAAAGTTGTTGGTATGGAAGTTACCTACGTATAACAAAAAGAATGAAGTTAAAATATGAATTAGTTGGTAAGGCTGGTCATAATTTGTAACTTTCTAACTTCGTTTCTAAGGATGAAATTTTAGAATGTTTGAAGTAGGGATTTGGGCCTATATGGTATGAAACTTGATTGTATAAGGTTTAATTTGGTTCAAGAATGAACGTAAACGGACGTGTAATGAAGTAGTTGCAATTAAAATAAAATCAGGGTTTGGTTAAAGTTAAAAACAGTTATAGCTTGAATTTTATAATTTAGTTAAGATGAAATTTTGAGTAATAGTATTTTTTTTGACAAATAATATTGTATTCTGACGTAGTGAGAATGTTGTCCAAGAATTTAGAAGGACTTAATTCCGAATTATGAAGATTATTAAGAAAAGTTCACAAGAATATTAGGATATGATACAGAAAGTAACCGAAAGTTTAAATTATTATGAGGAAATTATTATGTTAATATTTTATAAAATTGTAGGTGACTCAAAATTGAGTACGAGAGAAAGAAATATTGGATGTAGACGAGGAATGACAGAATAAGTCAGGCAAATGAGGCAAGTTCCCTAACTTATAGCAAATTATGCAAGTCCTTTATGTTGAACACATTCTTTATTTGAGCAAGTTCCTTAATTTGTTGTAATTCTGTAATTTATGCGAATTCTTATGATTGAGCAAAGATTTTAAGTCTTGAGATTTCTTCGAGTTCTTGAACTTATATTATTTTGGTGGATTCTTGAACTCCCATTAGTATTTTAGGTTCTTGAACTGTATTATGGTAAGTTCCTGATGAGTTCTTGAACTCGTATTATTACGGCGAGTTCATGAACTCATATTATTAGAGTAAGTTCCTGAACTCATAATTTATGACATGTTCTGTGAACGATGCAATATTTCTAAATTTGCAAGCTTCTTGAAGATATGTTCTTGATATTTATGAATTTATTTGAACTAAAGAGGATGTCATTTGTTTCGGTTATTCTACTATGAAATTAATTTAGACTGGGGATGAACAACCTTTATAGGAGAATTTTTATGGAGAGTTTTTCAGTCTGTATGACTGTTAAAGATTTATAGGTCAACTTAACGCTTTTAGCGTATGAATGATGTGATGTAAAATTTTGCAGTCTGTGTAACTGTAAAATTTGATGTAAAGAGTTTGTGGTCCTAACCTGACATTGAAGTTCTAATACTTCTTATTAACTTTGTGTTGCACAAATCTAAAGTTTCATATATTGAAAATTTCTTTGATGAGCTATTCATTAGTTCAAAACTTATCTATTCACTGATGAGCTTATACAAGTCACTATGCACTACAGTGAAGTAACATGTTACATGTCCCCAGAAGTATTGCTAGGCTGATCACCTGCAATACGATATGAATGAATTCTTGATCCTTTATGACCATCCAAGTAACGAAAAAGTTGATTATTCAAAAGTTTTCCACACGGAGATTTTTATCTATTCTTTAAACTGTTGTATTTCAGTTTCATACTTTCTGAGCATATTTGATGCTCATTCTTGCAAACATTAAAGTAGAAAGGAATGTTGAGCCTAGAAGAGTAAAAATACAGGAAAGATAGACTGAGAAGAGTTAAGTTCAAGTGAAAGTAAAGGAAGGGGCATTTTAAGAATTGAAGAATAAAATTCTGTAAATGTTACAGGTTGGTATCCAGTGTGATGACCAAGTTGCAATCCAGGGATGTAGAATATGAAGTAATGTCTATAATAGACTAGTTAAATCAATGAAAATATTGATAGATAGTATGTAAGATGTGTATAGTGATGTACCAGATCTGCTGTAGAGAGTATAGAGATTTGAGGGCGTCACAAGTTAGTATTGAAATTACGTAAAGGTTGTCAAGGTATACATACTTTTAGGAGGAAAATAAAATTGTGGCAGTATTCATAACTGAAACAATCGCGGTCAAATTCCGAGTCCGGAATAAATATTGGGTCAAATTCTAAGTCTGAATCGAATCAAATCTATCCAAGCAAGCCCTTAAATTATTAGCATAATAGTATCTTCTTAGGTCATTTCATGACTGAAAGTACTATTGTTAGGAACTTAATCTTATATACAGACAATTTTTTTTCATATCTTTCGATGTGGGTCTGGGGTGTTACAAATTCTCCCACTTAAATTTTTGATGTCTTCGTCAGAACCGATTACACATACGATCCACAGATCTTGATGTCTTCGTCAGAACCGATCACACATACGGTCCACAGATCTTTGCCTCTATAATCATTGTGGGATAATATCGGCTTACTTCGTATCCCCACATCCGACAACCCGATCGGATGACCCGATCCGAACTTTTGACAGTTGGCTTTGATACCATATGAAACAACTCGGGTCAAATTCCAAGTCCGAATCTAATCAAATTCATCCAAAAAATGTCTTAAATTATTAACCCAATAGTATCTTCATAGATTATCTTAACTCACCACAGGCTTAACCAAAAGGTTATGACGGAAGATACATTTGTTAGTAACTTAATTCCTTATATACAGACAATTTTCTAATATCTTTCGATGTGGGATTAGGGTGTTACAATAACAGTCAAACTCTGCCCACTTTCCAAACTACCAGAGAAGAGACTCCATATGTTATGCGTATTGAGGTTTTAAATCATCTTTATTAGTGCTCTCTCTCTCTCTCTCTATCTCTCTCTCTCTCCTTCTCATGTGGATATATATGTGCGTGTTTGTCCTGCAGTTTGTTAGAGGGAGTTGATTTGAGTGTGTCTCCGAGTACGTCTCTGTATGGTTAAAACCTTCATATTAGGTTCCCCAACCTACTGTGCTTAGGGCAGAACATGGTCTTTCCAAGTTCTGTTGCGTATAGAGAGTTAAAGTTTTGTTTGAGGACTTTTTAAAATAGGGAGTTCTTGCTTGTATAGGCAGGCTTGTTTTTTTGGATCCGGCTGCTTTTTTGTATCACTGTGATGACGCCACATTTTGGCATCTTTGTGTTTATAGTATCACCTTTACTTTAAAAATAAATAAATTTCATTTTAGCTCTCCCGCAACACTGAGACACTCTTAAAATTTGTTGTATGCTGTGAATTAATACAATCATGTTTGAACAGTCTCCTTACTAAAGGATTAGCTGGAATTCAGCCAATTGATATACCAGGAATTGAGAATGTAAGTATCTGCTACCATCGTGATTTGCTTGTATGTATATTTAGTATGCCTTTCTCAGTTTAAAATGGATGAGTCTTCCTTGGTTCACAGGTTGATGTAACGGAACTCATTGAGGGTCACTCTTCTTATTTATGGGCTACCCAACAGATTCTCGAACAGCTTGAAATGGATACATATTTTCCTGTTTTCAATGCCACTCTTGTGAAGCCCTAGAGTAAATTCATAATACTCATTTCCTACTGTGGAATTCTGTCTTATCTTGCAGTGAAAAGAATGCGTAGATATGCATATGAAATGTCTTGTATATTTTTACAGAAGAAAGTCATAACAGGTTGAAGCTTCTTGGCCATAAATTAGCCCAATGTTCTCGATCCGTATATATATTGTTAATCCTGAACAAGTTCGTCTTGAAAGCAAAAGGATATTGCAGTATTAGGAACCAACTGCCCGGGTATCCTCATATAGGAAAGAAAGGAAAAAGTGTGGCTGTGGCTGTTTTTCTGTGTATTTTGGCTGTGTATTGATGATATCATGATACTCTGAAAAGTGCTGTATTGTTGAGACTCCTAAAAATATAAAATCAAATCAATTTTTAGGAAATTCGGATAGTGATTAAAAGTCCTAAACTAAATTGAATTCATAAATAACCGTCTTGATTTTAGAAATAAATTTGAGTTGATGGCTCTCAATTATTATTGAGGAGTTGCATTAAATAAACGTAGATGAAGCTGATTGCATTTGTATTTGAAGAATATGTAGCAGTACGTATTGTTTAAGGTACATTTTAACGTAAATTGTTCTCGTAAGTTTGACAGAGTATTGCTACCCAATTAAATAATGATAGAAGATTTGACATATTGATGTTTTGGAAAAAGATTTTTAAAAAACGTTTTGAAGAATGGTGGTTCGTGGTAATAATATATATTTTTCTTTTCTAATTTTATTGGAAAAAAAACTATTAATTAATTACCCTAAGTATTGTGAGTAACTTGGAAGCACTAGGGCCCTTTCTTTGAGTTTTAATTTTTAAGTTTTTTAATAATAAAGAACGTCGTGTCTTTGAGTCTTTTAATAAAAAGTAAAAAAAAAAAAAAGAAAATCAAGGAAAAAAAAGCCACTTTTAAAATATATATATATATATATATATATATATATATATATATATATATATATTATTTGTAACATCTCAGTATAGAAAAAATTTATTCTTTACTAAAATTTGATCCCCGATCGTTTCATATAGTATTATTTGGTGAAGACCTTTTGGGTGAGGAGAAGTATTAAAAGAAAAACCGATTGATATATCGAGTCCCAGGAAGGAGAATGAAATAAAGTTGGGAAACTTTACAAAATCAAAATAGACTGAGACAGAAACCGATGGAGGAGGAGAGGGTTGGAACAGAAAAGGCGGCAGCAGCAGCTGCGATTGCAGATAATAATGGAAGCTCTCCTCCTAAGAATAATGAAGCCCAGAAGAAGAAGATTCAAGGAGAAGGCCCCACTTCGAAGAAAGCAAAATCGTGCAAAGGATGTCTCTACTACTCATCTACCCTCAAATCCGATTCTCGCAACCCTCTTTGCGTCGGCATAACCCGTTCCCTTCCCCATGGTCTCTTTCTCTCTCTCTCGTTCTTTACATAGATACAAAATAGATCCTTTCTTCAATCAACTATTTTCTTTATTAATGTTAGCTGCTCTGATTTTTCTCTGATTTAGGTTGTAAAAGTTTGCTCCTTTGACCGGAATGAATTCTCTATATACTGTTCGATCCGAATTTTAGTTTTGGTCTGTATAGGGTTTTCTTGTACTTAAGGCCTTGGTCATTGGACTTGAATTTTAAGCTCTTTAATGGAATTTAGGTGGGGCACAGTTCTGTGTATTCGCATATCCCCCCCCCCCCCCCAACAAAAAAAAGTAAAAAAAAAACACCTCATAGATGCTTTATCTCGGAAGAGCATTGCATGACCATTTCATGCTTCTGTGCCCTGTTAACAAAGATTTCTTCTTTTGGTTCCTAAGCTTCTGTATGCAATATACGTTGTGTTGATAAAACTTCGATTCACTTTGATAACACTCTGCCTTCCTAAAAGAAGAGTGCCTTTTGCTTTGTAAAAAGAGTAGAATCTCCTTTGTACAAGGGAAATGCTAAAAAATATTATCTTTATCGAGGTGTTATAGTATTAACTTGGAACTCATGGTACATATCTTGTTTTCCGTAATTTTCATATTTATTCATACTACAATTTTGATTGAAGTGGCCATATTTGTTTTGGATAAACCGTCAAAACATGAACATTATTCTTAATATAAAATGGTCTGCAATGTTGTTTACTTTTGGTACTGGTAGCCTAGTACACCATACATGAACATGAATTTGGAACGTCTCTATATATTTGATGGAGGCATAGGGTCAATTTATTTTCAGGATGGAGTACAACCACATAAATTGGAGCCATCAGCTTTTACCAATTTTATTATCAAATCTGTTTCCTGGTATTGGAGGTAGCTCCTGCCATCAAAATTGGGAATCATTGACTTATTTAATATTACACGCATCTTTTTCCCTTTTTTCTGATAAGACAAGTATCACATAGCACCTTTATTTGTGAATAGTTGGCGATGAGTGCCATCATTTTTACTTTCCTCACATATTTTGGTTGGACTTAAATAGTTAAATTGGTATGGTAGGATACAGTGGCATCTTTATGGATAGGTCATATGTATATATTATTCTGTTTCCTGGTATTGGAGCCATTACCAAATTTTATATTATTCTGTTTTCTGGTATTGGAGTTTGGAGGCAACTCCTGCCATCAAAATCGACTTATTTAATAGTACACACATCTTTTTCCCTTTTTTCTGATTAGACAAGCATCACACAGCACCATTATTTGTGAATAGTTGGAGTTGAGTGCCTTCATTTTACTTTCCTCACCTTTTTTGGTTGGACTTAAATTCGTATGGTAGGATAGTGACATTTTTATGGATAGGTCATATGTATATATTTACACAAAAACATAGACAACTCTGTTGGAATGAAACATTTAGAAATTACTTTCTTTGTTCCAAAATATAAGAGCAAAATGACTTTTAGTTTCATTTCAAAGTATATAAGCAAATAACTTTTAGAGGTATAAATATACAAGTGAATGCATCAATTCCCAAGAGGATAAGCCATCTCCTTAAATTTTACAATTTTAGTAAGTTTCTCTTATATTTTGGAATCAAGGGATTATAATTTACAACATTATCATTCTTGTAGGAAAATAATATGAAGACTTGTTTGTAAAACATTCATTGCAATAAAAATCAAGCTTAAAGATTAATATTAATAATAACTTAATGTCAAGATTCAAGAGTTTCATGTATGATACCAATTTCAATTTTTGTATTTACTTTTGGGGGTCAAGGTGGCAAGCTCAGTGGTGTTGTAAGCGACCCGCACACTCTAGGTATGGGTGCGAACGCCGTTCCCCTCTCCCCCTGAAATGTACTCCAGTGTTTTATAAAAAAAAATACGAAGTATGTTGGACTAATGTCTTTAAAAAACAGATAGAGTTAATACTTTATATTATTATTAGACATAAACATATATAGTGATGTAGGACGGAAATTGATGAACAAATAATTAATTGGAAGTGATAAATAAATAAGGAAAATTAAAAGAACTAGGGTGATCTAACCGTAGGAGAACCATTACCCCTAGGGTTTCCCAACCGCAGTAAGGAAGAAAAGTATTGATCGCAATTAGTAATTAGGATAATTTCAATATCAAAGTATTTAGAGCCTGACATGACTTGCAACATATTTTTAAGAAAATAAATTCTAATAACCCTAAGCCCAGTAACAATTAAGCCTCTAAATAAATTACTCAATACTGAAATAAACCAATAAATAAGAAGTCCAACAAACTAAATAAACAAATTATTGATAAATAAATAACTAAATAGTTGGAATTTTTGCTAGACTTAATTGTTTACTTTTCAAAAATAAATAAAAGCTTGGGCATATGCATATTATAGAAGAATGGAAAATAAGATTGATATTCATATGCATTATTCTTGGATATAACTTGTCATTCATGATTCTAAGACTTTCTCCATATCAGCTAAAGTTTTCTAGGAAAAAAGTTTGTGCCTTGAAAATACTCATTTTAATGAGACATCTTTCTGTTTAGACCAAACAATTCTTTCTTAACGGTGAAACCATGAAAAGCAAAATTTCTATCTTCCATGTTCCAGATGTTGTTGGATATGTATCTTTAATATAATCTCTAGATTTTCTTTATTGAGATTATATATATAGGGTTGCATCATAGATATTTTGTTTGGTATATACAATTATTTGCATTTTGGTCATTTTTATTCATCACTTGTTGATACTGATTTTTAAGTTTGATGACTAGTACCTCGCTACATTGTTGGAGAGTCTGAGTTGGAAGCTTCTAAAGAGGGTAGGAGCTTTACAGATTTCAAATATGGTTGTGTTGGTTACTCGGTTTACTCTGATAGGAAAGGGCAATCAAAAGATGTTACAGATACACAATCAGAGTTACCAGTCTGCGTTGGCATTGAGGTTATCTTCTCCCCATTCTTGTTAATTACTTTCTCTTTTAACTCAACTCACTGTACCTTTTATCCCAAATTAGTTGGGGTATACTTATATTTTCTCTTTTAAAAAAAGAAGAAAAAAGTTGATTAGTTTGCGGTTATTATATGATATGTGTCTAATTGGGGAGCATTCACCTGTTTGGTATGTTTTCTCTTGTTTTATTGAAGGCAAGAGTTGTTATCATGAAATGATTATTGTCTTCATTATTTGAGATATATATTAGTTTTGTAGGAATCAGGTTTAATTATGTTGTAAATAAAATAATTTGCAAATTCACTTGTTAGCTAAACACTATATAATATGTCTAGTTTATATATATATATATATATTCATGTATGCTAACCTCTGGTGTAAATGGGAGGTAATGTTGTTGGTGATCACTTATATGTACAGGTTGTAAGTCTAGCTCAGTGACTAGAGGTGTTTTTTCTTCTTTACATGTGAAGGCTCTTTATCTTTCATCTTCTCTGTTTTTATATATGTGTTGCCTCGTCTTATTTAACAAATGCTATCTCAAATCGCTGCAGGTTTTAGTTGACAGAAAAGTCACAACTGCCAACCCTGTTCCTGCTCATGTTCATAACAGAGAAGGTAATTTCAGATTACATTTCAATATATTGGTTTGATTGATATCTTTTTCAAATGTTAGTTTTGTCATTCAACATGTCATATATGCCTAGGTTTTTGGAGTGTCATCTGAGAAGTGGCCTAGATAATAGCAGGCAAACATATAATTTCGACTATCCCTATATCCAAATATTACTCAAATTATTTGTACAACTTAAAGAAAGAGCAGAGATATCTAAGACTCAATGGTTTCGAAGTATAGGATTCATTAATTTGAACGTAATTTGATATTTAACTTGTGCTACTGAAGGACCCATGACAGCCATTTGTGTGGTTTTCTATGCTTAAGTAATTAAGCATATTAATTATTAAGCTAAAATTTGGGTCCTCATGTTAGTTATCAAATGGGAGAAATTTTTGGTCAAGCAAATAAAATTTTCACGATAAGATTAAGATTAAATGCTTAATCTTGTTAGGTCATACGACAAGTGGTTTGGGAAAGTGGATTTGTCGAGGTGATCAATGTGGTGGGGGAAAAATGGGGGGGGGGGGGGAGGAAATGACAGACATCACATGTTTTTTGCTTAGCTTCTTGCTGTGTCTTTGTATTGTGGAATTTTCTTAAGAAAAAGATAAATATATTACTTATAGAGAAAGGATAAATATATTACTTGCATATTAATGTCAGATAAATACAAAAGGTAAAGAAAGAATGTGAAGTCTCTACCTGTCTCTGTTGGGAGGTGGAGACTGGGTATAAAGTTCGTAGACATAATTTTTGGTATTTTATTTTTATTAATTGGTTGCCTTGAAAATAGGGCTGAAAATAACCTGAGTGCATAGTTGTTACGGCGCCTCGGCAAGGCACGGCGGTAAGCGCCTGCCATTGCGTCCGTATGGCAACAAGTCGTTCACAGTGCACAATTTATACATTATTTATTTTATTTTATTAGTACATTGAAAAATGAAATTTTATATACATTAAAACCCAAACATATTTATTGAGTAACATTAAAAACGCAATTATATCAACACCTATAAAAAAAAATTAATAGATAACCAAACTATGGGGGACTTTAATGAAATTTTGCCTAAATGATAACAACAGAGTTTTATTTCCCAAATCAGAACATCGCGACTACGACTTAAATCCAAATCGTGACTTAGATCGAAACATCGCGACAACAGAGTCTTTGAATCCATAATCCTAGATGACAGAGGCTTTTGCATGTGGCGGCGGCAACTTTAGCAGACTTCTTTAGTCCTCTTCTTCTTCTTTCATTGTTTTGATGTTGCCGATGGCTTATCACAACCTAGACCGTGTGACTTTTTCTGATGCTACTAGGCGACAGGACAATTATGCCCAAGTGGTTCGAAACCCATTTCGGGATCAACTTGAAAAATTCGAGCTAAACTCATATTCGATACTTAAACGAGTTGCATTCGAATCCATTTTGATACTCAGACACTTTTACGAGTCAAATATGAGTCACCCACTGTTCACTTATCTAGAGTGTCGAATTTTCCTTACCTCACTGATACATACTCGATATGTAATTGTATATAGTATCGAGTATAATCGATTTATTTAATATATATTATTTAACAATTAAATTTTTCACATACTTTTAGAATTGGAAGTTGTTCATTAATTGTTTCAAGAGTGATAATATTGTCTCATTAATTTTTTTTACAAGGGTAGGGATCTAATTTGAAATGTTCAAATTTTAATTAGTTTAACTACTTGACTGAGTCAATTTTATATACATTATCATAATATAAATGATCCAGTTCTAATCCGTGTATCTCTTAAATGCTCGTGAGTAGTTCGATTAAAAAACGAGTCGGGTCGAGCCGGACTCGAGTACAATAAAGCGAGTCGAATTTGAATATGAGCAAATTGCAAAATTTTATTCGAATCCGAGTACCTTAAAAAAGTTTCGAGTAGAATCGGAGTAAGGTAATGTTCGACTCGACTCGAGATCATTTTCAGCCCTGCTTGAAACTCGTATCACGTATGCTAGACTTTTGCCAATAGATCAACGCTGGTCTTTCTAGTGGGCATTTTTAATCATGTGTACTTTTTCGCTTTCATAATTATGTTCTACAGTCGGTGGATTTAATTTAAGTGTTTACTAATTGGATCTTTCACCTTTTCATCTTGGTTATCTGGATTGTTGCATGGATTGTTTTCTCATTAATTGTCGTTGTTATGGTGTTGTTTATTGAAGATAATCATAGATCACCGCAGTCTCCTACACAAAAACCAGCTCACTCTGTAGGGGATGAGTTCTTGAAAAGGCAAGCTCATGAAGCTATTGGTTTTTAGATTTGAATTTAAATTATTTCTCCAAGGCAAGGCAGTACTTATCCAGATATATATAGTTCATATTGAGCTGACAGACATCTGTAAATCTTTGATCCAAAAATTTCAGGTTTACCAGAAATGCAGGTGTGGTAGCGACAGGAGTTGCAAAGAACGTTCGTAAAGTAGGCAATCACTTGAAAGCAAGTCTGAATGACATTCTCTACCCGTACAAAAGACGGCCAAAGTAATGATGTTCATGCGCAAGTGGCAAAAAGAAAAGTGATGATGGAAGTAAAGATGAGCTTCAATCAATAATGCAATTTTTTTGTATTTATTTATATTTTCCTCCCATTTAGCCGACTTGTGTGTTCTCACCCAGTACTAAATAAACCTACAACCTAAAGGGGCTAAAGGGGGGAATATTCCTTTTGTTGCATAACTTTTAAGGATTTAGGCCATGTTTGCTTTGTATGATAAGTTAGTAGGATATCCAAAATCCAAATTGTTGCAACCTGATCTTGATTTTTTATGGTAATAGAATCCTTCAATAAGAACACTTGATATAAAACAGAAACTACAGAGAGGTCTATGGTTTATTTACAAAGAGGAGTATTTATTATTATTGGTAAAGGCAGGCTACATTGTAGCCAGCAGCAATTCTCATGTCTGTGCTTCGTGTGAGGTGTAACTACTAATTCAATGAAAAGTTTGGGGTATTAATTGGGTGTCACTCGATAATTAAAAAAAAAAAAAAATCGGTTAATGTTTGTAAAAGAAAGTTATCAAATAAGTAAACAGAGTTGAGTTGCCCGTCTAGCTCAGTTGGTAGAGCGCAAGGCTCTTAACCTTGTGGTCGTGGGTTCGAGCCCCACGGTGGGCGATTTTTTTAAATATTTTTTAAGTCTTTTTAAGAATTAATTATAAATTACTAGACCTGACAAACATAGCCCAAGCCCGCGGGGCGGGTTGTGGATTGTAATTTTTTAGCCCAATAAAATTTGGGCCTTTTTGGCCCGCCCGCGACTTCTTAATTTTTTAGCCCAATAAAATTTGGTTTAAAATAAAATATTGCTACTTGTGGGTTGTGAGGCTGTAAATAAATAAAAGTTCAAACCAACTGAGCTACAACTATTTGTTTATAATGTAATCTTCAATATATTTTTTATAGAGAAGAATAATATGATTTGTTAAGAACATGAGTATTGAGTAATTAATATATGTAATTAATGTAGGTAATTAATTAATAATACTAATTTATAATACTATTAAAAATTTAATTGATTGAGATATGTAGTTAATTAATTAATCGTGTTTGTTTGCATTATTTGTGAAACCCCAGATTTTATGAATAAATATTTAATTTTTTCTCGAAATAATTTTTTTTATATTATGGTGTGGATTTGATATAATAGTTATGGGTAGTATTTATAAATTTTGTAAAGTATCCAAGTTGTCATATAATATTCGATTGGTCGGGGAATATTCGTTTTAACAGGGAATATTCGTACAACGACACAATCATTGGTGGACCCCACAACGAAATTATTGTCGGATTGAGAAAACGACAAAAATATTTTATTAAAAATAACAGCGAAAGTTTTACCATTGTTACTGTTGAACTACTCGGTAGTAAAAGTACAGTAATACGTGTGGTTGCATAGTAGTACACGGTATTGATTATTAATGCTTATGTGAGAAGTCACTCAGTTTGATTCAATTATTGTCAGTTAATAATATGAATTATTTAGCGATAATGACGTTTTGTTTTATTCGTATTATTAACGTAATAAAACAGAAACATCTTTTTATATAAAACAAAATACTTTATTAAAGTTATTCTATAAATAGAATATATTATATTTTATTTAAAAGATTTTTCTTTAAATATGGACCGTCAGATTAAAGTAACCAATCTAGACCGTTCATGGATTAGTTACTATGCATTCTATTTTTCTATAAATAGCAGCTCATTCCTTCATTATTTCTTACGAATTCACTGAACTCTAGAGAGAGAAACTATAGAGAGAAACTATAGAGAGAGAGAAGAAAAGTATTCTGCTACTTAACTACTTCCTTATTCCAGCTCTTCTTTAAAACGGTAAGGGGTGTTATTCTTTCTTATTCATGAAGAGAACTGTTGTTATTCCATTTCTTATTATTCTGTTGGAATAACCTGTATACGCGGTCTACCCTATACTTGGTGACATTCTTCTATTATTCTGTTGGAACATCCTGTCTGTGTGTTTTACACCGGACCTGGTTCCGTTTTTATTATTATTCTGTTGGAACATCCTGTCTGTGTGTTTTACACCGGACCTGGTTCCATTATTTATTATTTTGTCGGAATATCCTGTCTGTGTGTTTACTCCGGACCTGGTTCCATTATTTATTATTCTGTCGGAATATCCTGTCTGTGCGTTTACGCCGGACCTGGTTTCATTATTTATTATTCTGTCGGAATATCCTGTCTGTGCGTTTACGGCGGACCTGGTTCCATTATTTATTATTCTGTTGGAATAACCTGTCTGTGCGGTCTATCGCATGCATGGTGATTTCTTTTGTTATTCCATTCTTTATTATACTCAGTTGGTTAAGTTTTGACTTCTATACTCCATGAAATTTGTGGAATATCCTTGACATTTGCGCTTCATCTAGTATCTATTCATGAAAATATTCTCCTGATCATTCTTGAATTTTACTCCACAAAGCAATATCATGTTGACAATTTGGACGTTATTAATTCCTGGATAAATTAATTCTTGAACTTGTTTTATTGAATTCTTATATCATTGTCATCATCCTCATGTTTATAAAATGTTGAAAGTCATTTGTGGCCTGTAGTGCATAGATGGACTTGGTATGATTATGACCAGGGATTATTCGGTGTAATCATGACCGTAATGTTACAAATGATGTGGTAAAAGTCCTCATTGGCCCATAGTGCATTGATGGACAGTTGTTGGCATGATCATGACCATTAATGAATATACGAATATCCTTGGCCGTAGTGCAGGGGTGATTCGATGATGTGGATTATTTTATTAAGCTGAGTCCCAACGATCACAGTGTTGAAAAACCTTTTAAATCATAAAAGATAGTAGAGTTTATTTTCTACTTGACTCTTTTAATGGATTGCTTGTTTCGCTGCAGTTAAACTTGATGTCTATTATATTTTATCAGTTTAACATTGTTGAAGGCTAATGATAATTTATTCTGTATTATCTTAGTCATAATATTTCTTACTGGGCTAGTTGAGCTCACCCTTTCTTTCACTGTTCTCTTCAGGAAATGAGAACGTAGCTGGGGCAAGTCGGGGAACAGAGTGATGGTCCGAATGATAGTATTAGTTAGTAGTCCTCACTATTCTATGTAATAGTGTGTTAATAAATGTAATGAGGACTCTTTTTGAGTATGAATACTCTCTAGAAGATAATATTTATATTCAAACTCACAGTTTATGTTTTGTCGTATTGTACACGACAGTTGTATTAGTAAGTTGTATTTGTATTTTGTACTATATATCTGACGACCCAAGATGGGTGATGTATACCTAATTTTGGGGGCGTCACAGTTGGTATTAGAGCTATAAGTAAAGAGCCCCGAGCCTCTCGCTGGTGACTTCCTGTTGATGGGGGATGCACCGAAGCCAGACTCTCCGTAGGGGACGCCGTTCTCCGGTGGCAAACTGATAGGTACCATTGTGAGGTGCTGTGGTTGAAGCACCATGAGCGTCACAGTTGGTATCAGAGCTTAGGGATATGATCCCTGGCTAGGATGTGAGAATAGAACTAGGAGGGAAGAGACGGGGAATTCCTTCGCTAGTATGACCTACCTAAGTTTATTTGGTATTTAATTGGTCGGTCAAAGTATATGGATAATATGTTATATGTTAATTAACCCTTGTTTTGTTGCAGTATTTGCAAATGGCATCCGAAAATGTTGAGATAAACAATGAAGCACATGAGACCATTGAATCACCAACGATCAATGCTCAGGGTAATGTGCAACCAGAGGACAATAATTCTCATGAAAACAATAACACCGATGAAATGGTGAATGATGAGATGGTCAGAGGCTTTATGCAATTCATGCAACAACAAAATAACTCTCGGTTGGTCACCGCTAAACAATTCAAGGAGCTGGGACCACCGGAATTTTTGAGAAAGCCAGAACCACTTAAGGCGGAGACGTGGTTAAAGCAGATCACCAAGATATTTGATGTCTTAGGATGCTCCGAGGAGCAAAAGATTCCCTTTGCCACCTTTATGTTACGTGAAGAGGCAGATTACTGGTGGGAATCTGTAAAACGTACCCAGCCTGATGCACTCAAGATGTCTTGGGAGAAGTTCCAAGAGATGTTCAATGACAAGTACTTTCCCGAAAGCATTCGTCACATGAAGGAGGTGGAGTTCATCAAGTTGGAGCAAAACAACATGACCGTGTCGCAGTACGAAGCCAAGTTTGCCGAGTTGTCCCGATTTGCGTCCCACTTGGTGGATAATGAAGAGCGAATGACGCGAATGTTTTTGCGAGGTTTGAAACCTAAGATACGTCAATATCTTATTTCTCATAAACTGTGTTTGTATTCAGATGTTGTGAATAGGGCTCAGTTAGTGGAGCGCAATAACGAGTCAACGCAACCAAAAGAGAGCAGTTGACAAAATGATAATACCAGTGAGAGCAGTCATCGAAGCGGTGACAACAAGCGTGGAGGGAATCAACAGGCCAGAAATGGTAACCACTTCGGTGGTAATCAGTGCCAAAACAATAAGAATGGTCATTTCAAGAAGAGGAGATTCAACAATGATGGAAAGACGTCAGCACCAGCACCCGTTGTTAAGGAAGGAGAACGACCACCTATCATATGCTTCAAATGCGGAAGGGAGGGACACATCAGTCCAAACTGCGCGATGCCATCCAAAGCATGCTATAATTGTGGAAGAGAAGGTCACTTAGCCCGATTTTATCGTTCACCGAAGACAAGTTCAGATAGGATGGAGGCACCAAAGACCGTCCCAGAAAAGCCAAAGCCAGTAGTTTAAGAGAGAGCGTTTTTTTTCGTTACGAGGAACCTGAATAAAATTATCACGGGTATGTTAGTCATAAACTCTTGCGAAGCCTATACCGTATTAGATACCGGTTCTACTCACTCTTTTATTTCACCTAGTTGTGTTCAATATTTGAACTTAACTCCGGAGAAGTTAGACTTTGATTTATCTGTTGAAATTCCGTTGGGAGAAACCTTTGTTACCTCCACTATTTATAAATCTTGTTCAAATCAACACTTTCACGTTACCTGTTGATCTTATCTCTTTGAAAATACTTGCATTGATGTGATTTTTGGAAACGATTGGTTAACTGCTCATCATGCTTTTCGTAAGGTTGTTAGTTTTCATATTCCTAACCAACCTGTTATGCGAATTCAAGTAACCAAACCACTAAAGTCAATCATTGTCATATCAAGCCATAAGTAAAAATCCCCGTTCCTTTCGTTGTTGACTTCCTGGTGTGGAATGCACCGAAGCTAGACTTTCCGTAGGAGACGTTGTAAACGACGATGGCAAGTTGATAGGTATCAATGTGACGTGTTATCCAAGTCTTGGATGAGGGTTACAGTTTTGAACGATATTTCTATTGTTAATAAATTTCTTGACGTATTCTTGAAGACTTCTTAGCCTACCCCAGAGCGTAAAATTGAATTTTGTATTGACCCCAGTACAAAACCCATTTCTTAAACCCTCAAATATTTCTTCAACTAAAACGAACGTAACATGCGCCAAAGACGTTGGCTCGAGCTGTTGAAGATTACGACCGTACCATTCAATATCATTGTGGAAGAACGAACGTGGTAACTGACGTGTTGAGTAGAAGATCGTATGTGTTTACGAGTGCGATGTTGTTAAAACAAAGACTCATTTCGTATAACTTACAAATGACGAAGATAGAGTTAAAGACTCGAGGGACCCATATGAAGATAACGAATATACGAGTAAAATCGACTTTAATCGATAACGTTAAAGCCGTTCAAGCTACACACCCGGAGCTGATGAATGTGAAGAAGAAGGTTCAAGAGAGCGTTATTCTAGAAGCACGAATTGACAAAGGGAGGAAATCTCAACTCTCAATTTAATTGGCCCATTTGAAATCCTCGATGAAATAGGAACTGTGGCCTATAGACTCGTTTTACCGCCAAGTATGTTGCGTGTTCAGAATATTTTTTTTTGTATCGATGTTACGTAAATATGTGGACGACCCGAACCACATTATTAATTTAGAACCGGACGAGATAGCGAAAGATTTAACGTATGAGGAGATACGTGTTAACATCTTGGATAAGAAGGATCATATTCGATGCTCAAAGGTTATACCTCAAGAGTTAGAATTTGAAATGAAGTCAAGGTATCCTCACATGTTCGGCATACCAAGTACGTACGTAAATTTCGAGGGCGAAATTCTATAAGGAGGGGAGATTGTGAAACCCCAGATTTTATGAATAAATATTTAATTTTTTCTCAAAATAATTTTTTTATATTATGGTGTGGATTTGATATAATAGTTATGGGTAGAATTTATAAATTTTGTAAAGTATCCAAGTTGTCATATAATATTCGATTGGTCGGGGAATATTCGTTTTAACAGGGAATATTCGTACAACGACACAATCATTGGTGGACCCCACAACGGAATTATTGTCGGATTGAGAAAACGACAAAAATATTTTATTAAAAATAACGGCGGAAGTTTTACCATTGTTACTGTTGAACTACTCGGTAATAAAAGTACAGTAATACGTGTGGTTGCATAGTAGCACACGGTATTGATTATTAATGCTTATGTGAGAAGTCACTCAGTTTGATTCAATTATTGTCAGTTAATAATATGAATTATTTAGCGATAATGACGTTTTGTTTTATTCGTATTATTAACGTAATAAAACAGAAACATCTTTTTATATAAAATAAAATACTTTATTAAAGTTATTCTATAAATAGAATATATTATATTTTATTTAAAAGATTTTTCTTTAAATATGGACCGTCAGATTAAAGTAATCAATCTGGACCGTTCATGGATTAGTTACTATGCATTCTATTTTTCTATAAATAGCAGCTCATTCCTTCATTATTTCTTACGAATTCACTGAACTCTAGAGAGAGAAACTATAGAGAGAAACTATAGAGAGAGAGAAGAAGAGTATTCTGCTACTTAACTACTTCCTTATTCCAGCTCTTCTTTAAAACGGTAAGGGGTGTTATTCTTTCTTATTCATGAAGAGAACTGTTGTTATTCCATTTCTTATTATTCTGTTGGAATAACCTGTATACGCGGTCTACCCTATACTTGGTGACATTCTTCTATTATTCTGTTGGAACATCATGTCTGTGTGTTTTACACCGGACCTGGTTCCGTTTTTATTATTATTCTGTTGGAACATCCTGTCTGTGTATTTTACACCGGACCTGGTTCCATTATTTATTATTCTGTCGGAATATCCTGTCTGTGCGTTTACGCCGGACCTGGTTCCATTATTTATTATTCTGTCGGAATTTCCTGTCTGTGCGTTTACGCCGGACCTGGTTTCATTATTTATTATTCTGTCGGAATATCCTGTCTGTGCGTTTACGGCGGACCTGGTTCCATTATTTATTATTCTGTTGGAATAACCTGTCTGTGCGGTCTATCGCATGCATGGTGATTTCTTTTGTTATTCCATTCTTTATTATACTCAGTTGGTTAAGTTTTGACTTCTATACTCCATGAAATTTGTGGAATATCCTTGACATTTGCGCTTCATCTAGTATCTATTCATGAAAATATTCTCCTGATCATTCTTGAATTTTACTCCACAAAGCAGTATCATGTTGACAATTTGGACGTTATTAATTCCTGGATAAATTAATTCTTGAACTTGTTTTATTGAATTCTTATATCATTGTCATCATCCTCATGTTTATAAAATGTTGAAAGTCATTTGTGGCCTGTAGTGCATAGATGGACTTGGTATGATTACGACCAGGGATTATTCGGTGTAATCATGACCGTAATGTTACAAATGATGTGGTAAAAGTCCTCATTGGCCCGTAGTGCATTGATGGACAGTTGTTGGCATGATCATGACCATTAATGAATATACGAATATCCTTGGCCGTAGTGCAGGGGTGATTCGATGATGTGGATTATTTTATTAAGCTGAGTCCTAGCGATCACAGTGTTGAAAAACCTTTTAAATCATAAAAGATAGTAGAGTTTATTTTCTACTCGACTCTTTTAATGGATTGCTTGTTCCACTGCAGTTAAACTTGATGTCTATTATATTTTATCAGTTTAACATTGTTGAAGGCTAATGATAATTTATTCTGTATTATCTTAGTCATAATATTTCTTACTGGGCTAGTTGAGCTCACCCTTTCTTTCACTGTTCTCTTCAGGAAATGAGAACGTAGCTGGGGCAAGTCGGGGAACAGAGTGATGGTCCGAATGATAGTATTAGTTAGTAGTCATCACTATTCTATGTAATAGTGTGTTAATAAATGTAATGAGGACTCCTTTTGAGTATGAATACTCTCTAGAAGATAATATTTGTATTCAAACTCACAGTTTATGTTTTGTCGTATTGTACACGACAGTTGTATTAGTAAGTTGTATTTGTATTTTGTACTATATATCTGACGACCCAAGATGGGTGATGTATATCTAATTTTGGGGGCGTCACATTATTATTTATTATTAATTATTTTAATATTTATTATTATTACTATTTCTGATGTAGTAAGCTTTTTTTAAAAAAAATAATAATAATAAAAAAAAAGCTCGCGGGCCGGACCACATGCCTCACAATTTCAGCCCACCAAAACCCGAGCCATTTTGGCCCGCCCGCTCTCGACCAGGCCTGGCCCGCCGGTTGCCAAGTATATAAATTACTATATTGAATTATTAATTTTTTTCACTTTCGTAATCGTTCTTTTAGTTTTTGTAATCAAATGATTATCATTAATTGATGATGTGTACATGGACTAATTCATGTTTATTTACAATTAAAAATAGTTATTTTAAATGATTTTTTAATATTTACTAATTATCAAAGGATGAAACTTTATAAATTTCATGAATGTTTAATAAATACGAATAAAATTAATTTAAATAACATTTTTTTTAATAGTACATAAGTATTGATTGACTAATGTCATGTCATCAATTTATGATACTATATATGATTAAATATAAATAAATATATTAAATTTTTAATTAGTGAATTAAAAAAATTAATCACTAAAATAAAAAAAGTCAATATTTCAAAATAATAAATAATTTATATTTAAGTCTTTTTATCAACCTTGAGGGCGTTTTTTGAAGCTCAATCCTTATATCTATCGATGTTTACTTGATTAAGGTGTAAACGAATCGAACTGAACCGAATAGATAGGTGTTCGAATTCGACTTGAAAAGTTAAATTTATACTTGAATTTGACTCGCATTCGAATTGTATTTGAAAAATTATACTCATATTCAATTTGACTCGACTTGACTATTCATTATTCGAATTTGATCTGACTCTGATCAAATTATATTTAAACTACTCGCGAGCTTCAAATTCGAGTATCAACATAATAACTATATTTATAATAAATATAAGTATATAATGAATTTATTATTTTACTTAGAAATGATAAAATATATTTACAACTACACTTTGTAAATATGTATAATAATAATTAATTATCTTAATTTGATTTAACTATTTATATATTACAAGAGAATGTATTGAATATCTAATCGAACATGTATCAATCGAGTATGTATTGAATCACAATCGAGTAGTTTAAATATTAAACGAAACGAGTATAATCTTACTCATATTCTACTCATATTTTTATTCGAACTATTTTAAATACTCAGATTTGGATCATATTATTAACGAATCCGAATCTTATTCGTATTTTTTCGAGTCGAGTCCGAATTGTTTGGTCTGATTTACAGCCACACTGGTATGCCTCACATCTATTTATATAAGAGGATGTTTGTTACAGATCGATTATCTAAAGTGGTCATCTTAAATACCCCACAATGTGATTGATCATCTTTTAAAATTATGTTTGTTATACTAGTAATCTTACATTCCTTGTAATTAGATATGTCGTAAAGTATCAAAATTCTCGATAATCAAATGACCAAAAAATAGATGGTAATATAAGATTACCACATAGTGGTCATTTTAAAAATTTTATTTAGACAACAATATCTTTTATGTTTAATAATTGAGACATAATATATTTATTAGTCACATAATTTATATTTTTTTATTTGTCGACATGTTTAGTATAACTAAAATAACTCATTATCCATACAAACTATGTGGTATTGTTTGTTATTTATTACTATAAACTTATTAACGACATATGTAAGACTCCAACTTAATAATGAATAAAATCAAATTTTCTCTAAATATTATTGTGAATAATAAGGGGTTAATTTGATATAATACTTTGGTTATGGGTGAAATGTGCAAATTTTGCAAAATAAGCAAGTGGTTATAAAATATTTATTTTTGGTCGGTGAATATTCGGTTGGTCGTGGAATATTCTTGATGTCGGGGAATATTCGTACGACGACGCAGCCTTGTGTGGGCCCCATAACGGAAAGCGATTGGATGAAGAAAACGACAAGTATAAGTTGTTTATAAATAACGGCGTAGTTGTTACCGTTAATACTGTTGGAATATCCGGTGGTTAAAATACAGTAGCACACGGTATTGCACCAATTATTGATTCTTACGTAAGAAGGCACTACTCAATAATTGTTACAGTAGTTATTATTCAATATTTTATTTTATTGATTCAATAATTGCTGCGTTGATATTTTATATTATTGTTGTTTCAATAATTGTTGCTGCACAGTATTTTCATTTATCAGATCAATAATTCATATTATTTGAATAATATTATTAGATAACATTATTGGCAATGTCTAGAAAGTTCTGTCTAAGGAGAGGTTTGGTCATCTAATTGCGCGCCAGTAAGGAGAAATCCTTATTGGAAAGCCCCCTCTTTCCTGGGAACGGCCTGGTTGTCATAAATGTGATTCTGTAATATTATTTGTGAATAATTAATTATTGATTCATATGATAAGGAAATATTTATTTTATGTGGATATAAATGAGGGATATATTTTTGTGGTTAAAAATGAAGGAGTTAATGTTGAGGTTTTTGTCAGTATTTTTGTCGGAATGGAGGTATTAAAAATCAGGGTTTTTGAGATAGTTTGCGGGGGTTATAATTTTTAATCCGACCGTTGGATCGTGGTAATTTTTGGATATGTTATACATATATAAGTTGAGTATATGTCCACAAATTTTGAACCGTTAAAAATGAACGTATGATTTATTACGAATTTTACAAGATGACTGGTTCAGAAATTGTTGAATTTTCGGAGTTTATCATTTTGATGGAAAATTCTAGAATTGGTGGGCCCCACTTGTGGTTGGTGAAGAAATGTGCTGAATTATATTTCAAATGTGGTGGGTGGGAATAGTAGCAGGTAAAGCCATCAGGTTGCAGGTCAAGCCTACTAAAATTTTCCTATAAATAGAGGGCTAAGTTAGAATTGAAAATCACACCAGAAACAAGTTTTCTCTCTTTCTCTCTCTAGATTATTGAGTGTATTTTGTGAGTATTTAGATACTTTGAGAGTTTCTATTCATCAGAGCAAGTTTCTTTCAGCCTTATACCGGTATTCCGACCAGAAGTACTGATATTTTGAGGTAAGGGATATTATTTTCTTCTTAAATGATATTATTTTCTTCAATATCATTATGCTGAAATATTGATATGAGTTTTTATCAAATTTAGAACTTTTTGTGTCGGGGGTTACTATTCACGTATACGGTACTATTCACGTATACGGCACTATTCACCGAAAAATAAAATTTTTCCTTTTTGTCCAAGATGTCTATTATGGTTACTATCTTTGATTGTATCCATGTTTTGATCTTTATTTTTGAATTCTGCTTCACAATTGATTATTATGAAGTATTATTGATCTTGGATAAACTGTTATACGAATCCCTAATATTTGTCCTTCTGTCTCACTGGATTCGTTCTCTTTAAGATATTTTTCATCATCCTCAGTCCTAAATGATGATATTACTGAATATCTTTGGCCTGTAGTGCAAAGATGTATAATTACTTGATGAATATCTTTGGCCTGTAGTGCAAAGATGAACAGGTGTTGAGATGAACATGACCGACTGATGATACAAATGAATATCTTTGGCCTGTAGTGCAAAGATGAATATTTGGTTAAAGATGATTATTAATTGATGTTACAGGGATAAATATTGATGATGGACTTTTAAATCTTAGAAGATAGTAGAATTCTTTCTCTACTTGACTCTTCTAATGGTTTGCTGTTTCCGCTGCAGTTGTTGATCTAAAACTTGTTGTCGATTATATTTTATCAGATTTTTCCCTGTTGAAGACTAACGATAATTTGTTGTATATTATCTTAGTCATAATATTCTTTACTGGGCTAGTTGAGCTCACCCTTTTCCTTTTTGTTCCATTTTTCTTCTCAGGAGGTGAGAACATAGCAGGATCTAGTCGGGGTATGGAGTGATGGTTCTAGAAAGATGTTTTAGCAGTCCTCACTATTTCTGTAAAATAGTGTTTGAATAATTGTAATGAGGATTTATTTGAGTGTGGATATTGTCTAGAAGACAATATTTGTATTTAAACTCACAGTATGTGTTGTCGTATTTTGCACGACAATTGTATTATTGAAGTTGTAGTTTGCTTTCTGTACCATGTATTTGGCGACTCAGAATGGGTGTTGTATACCTATTTTGGGGGCGTCACAGTTGGTATCAGAGCTTAGGGATATGATCCCTGGCTGAGATGTGAGACAAGAACTAGGAGGGGAGAGACGGGGAATTCCTTCGCTAGTATGACCTGACTAAGTTTATTTGGTGTTTATTTGGTCGGTCAGAGTATAGGGATAATATATGACATGACTATTAACCCTTGTTTTATGGCAGTATTTAAGAATGGCAGCTGAGAACGTTAATAATGGAGTAAATCAGACCGTGGAGACACCTTTGATCACTACCCAGGGGAACGTGCAACAGGAAGGCAATATTCCTCCTGTAAACAACGTTACCGAGCAAACGATGAATGATGGAATGTTTAGGAGCTTTTTGCAGTTCATGCAAAATCAGACGAGGGAGACTCGTGTGCAGAATACGGGTGGAAATGATAACAACGCGCGGTTTGTCACAGCTAAGCAGTTCAAAGAATTGGGACCACCAGAATTTAAGGGAAAGCCGGATCCGATCATGGCGGAAACGTGGGTCAAGCAAATTACCAAGATATTTGATGTCTTGGGATGCACGGAGGAACAGAAGGTTCCATTCGCCACATTTATGTTCCGCGGTGAGGCAGACTACTGGTGGGAGTCTGTGAAGCGTACCCAGCCTGACGCACTCAACATGTCCTGGGAAACATTTCAAAAACTGTTCAATGACAAGTACTTTCCTGAAAGTATTCGTCATATGAAGGAGGTTGAGTTTATTAGACTGGAACAAAACAACATGACGGTGTCCCAGTACGAGGCGAAGTTTGCAGAGTTATCCAGGTTTGCACCTCATTTGGTCGAAAATGAGGAACGAATGACAAGGATGTTTCTGAGAGGTCTAAAACCCGAGATTCGGCAATATCTTATCTCTCATAAATTTTCTTTATATTCAGATGTTGTAAACAGGGCTCAATTATTAGAGCGAGATAATGAGTATGTGCAACCGAGGGACCACAACCAGGGTCATACCGGTGGCGGCAGTCATCGAAGCAATGAAAACCAGCAGGGAGGAAAACATTCGGACAAAAGCGGTAACCACTCTGGTGGTAATCGTGGTCGTGATAATAGAAGGAGCGAGTCGGGAGGAGATTTCAAGAAGAGAAGGTACAACAATGATAACGTGAAGACGTCAGCACAAACATCAACTGTTTCTAGGGGAGGAGAACGACCACCGGTCGTATGTTACAAATGTGGGAAAGAGGGACATATCAGCCCAAACTGCCCACAACAATCCAAGGTATGTTATAACTGTGGAAAGGAAGGTCATATAGCTCGAGAGTGTTCTGTAGCAAAACCAAGTTCAGCGGGGATGGTGACTCCAAAAGTTATCCCGGATAAGTCGAAATCAGCGGTTCCTGGAAGGGCGTTTGTCGTGACTGGCCAAAACGCGAGAAACCCGAACGAGGTGATCACGGGTAAGCTAATCTTGAATTCTTGCGAAGTTTATACTTTACTAGATACCGGTTCTACCCATTCTTTTATCTCTCCTGCTTGTGCTCAACGTTTAAACTTGACTCCGGAGAAATTGGACTTTAACTTATCTGTTGAAACTCCGTTGGGTGAAACCTTCGTTACATCTACAGTTTATAAATCTTGCATGATCCAAGTTGGCACTATCACATTACCTGTTGATCTTATCTCTTTAAAGATACTTGCTTTTGATGTGATTTTAGGAATTGATTGGTTAACCACTCATCATGCTAAAATTGATTGTTTTCGTAAGGTTGTTAGTTTTCATATTCCTAACCAACCTGTCATACGAATTCAAACTACTAAACCACTAAAATCAGTCACTGTCATATCAAGCCACAAAGCTATTCATTTATTGAAAAACGGATGTCAAGCTTTCTTAGCCCATGTTATGGATTTGAACAAAGACAAGTCATATTTGAATAATATTTCTATTGTTAGATAATTTCCCGATGTATTTCCTGAAGAACTTCTCGGTCTACCCCCGGAACGAGAAATTGAATTCTTTATTGACCTTGAACCCGGTACAAAGCCCATTTCTAAAACCCCATATCGAATGGCTCCTATTGAACTTCAGGAGTTAAAAGTCCAACTACAGGAGTTGTTTTATTCGTCCTAGTACGTCTCCTTGGGGTGCTCCTATTTTATTCGTAAAGAAGAAAGACGGGAGTATGCGACTTTGTATTGACTATCGAGAATTGAACCATGTCACCATCAAGAATATGTATCCGCTACCTCGCATTGATGACCTGTTTGACCAGTTGCAAGGAGCACAATTCTTTTCAAAGATCGATCTTCGTTCTGGATATCATCAGCTGAAGATTAAAACTGAGGATATTCCAAAGACTGCCTTCAGAACTCGGTACGGGCATTATGAATTCTTAGTAATGTCTTTTGGATTGACTAATGCTCCTGCTGCCTTCATGGATATGATGAACCGTGTATTCAAAGAATATTTGGATCAGTTCGTTGTTGTCTTTATTGATGACATCCTCATCTATTTCAAAAGCCGTGAAGATCATGAGCGCCATTTGAAGCTGGTACTGCAAAGGCTTCGTGAAAACAAGCTATATGCCAAACTGAAGAAATGCGAGTTCTGGCTTGAGGAAGTAGCATTCCTTGGGCACGTGGTGTCAAAACATGGAGTATCTGTCGACCCGGCGAAGATTGAAGCCATACAAAGTTGGGAGCAACCGAAGTCGGTAACCGAAGTACGTAGCTTTCTGGGCTTAGCTGGTTATTATCGGAGATTTGTGGAAGGATTTTCTCGAATCGCTACTCCGTTAACTCAGCTGACTCGGAAAGATACAAAATTCGTATGGAGTGAGGAATGCGAGAAGAGTTTCCAAGAACTCAAGAGGAGACTCATTTCGGCACCTGTTCTGACAATACCATCTGGTTCGGATGGATTTGTTATCTACAGCGATGCTTCAGGCAAAGGGTTAGGATGTGTTCTCATGCAACATGGGAAAGTCATAGCCTATGCCTCACGACAACTCAAAGAATATGAGAGGAATTATCCTACTCATGATTTGGAGTTGGCAGCAGTCGTTTTTGCGTTGAAGATCTGGAGACACTACCTTTATGGGGAGAAAGTGGAGATCTATACAGATCATAAAAGCCTCAAATATTTCTTCACCCAAAAGGAACTCAACATGCGGCAGCGACGTTGGCTCGAGCTGTTGAAAGATTACGATCATACCATCCAATATCATCCTGGAAAAGCAAACGTAGTAGCTGACGCATTGAGTAGAAGATCATATGCGGGTACGAGTGCAATGTTTTTAACACAAAGGCCCATTTTGTATGACTTGCAAAGGATGGAGATAGAGATGAAGGCTCCAAGTACCCACATGATGATATCAAATATACGAGTAGAACCGACTTTAATCGATAAAGTTAAAGCTGCTCAAGCTACGGATATAGAGCTGATGCGTATGAAGAAGAAAGTGCAAGAAGGTGCTATTCCAGAAGCAAGAATCGATGAAGAAGGAATACTTCGAGTCAACTCCAGACTTTGTGTTCCTAACGATTTTGACTTGAAGCATAGAATAATGATGGAGGCACACAACACACCGTTTGCAATCCATCCTGGGAGTACCAAAATGTATCACGATCTTCGACATACATTTTGGTGGAGCAATATGAAAAGAGAGATCGCGGAGTTTATCTCGAGATGTTTAACTTGTCAACGTGTAAAAGCGGAGCATCAAGTACCAAAGGGTCCATTGCAACCACTTGAGATTCCGAAATGGAAGTGGGAACACATTACTATGGATTTTGTTACGGGTCTTCCCAAGGTTTCTCAAGGCATAGATGCGATTTGGGTTATTGTTGATAGATTAACCAAGTCCGCTCATTTCTTGCCGATACGTGAGACTTATTCCCTTGAACGTCTTGCTAGTATGTACGTGAACGAGATTGTGAGATTGCATGGCATGCCAGTATCCATAGTTTCGGATCGTGACCCAAGATTCACTTCACGATTTTGGGTTAGCTTGCAGAAAGCTATGGGCACGGATTTACGATTCAGTTCAGCATACCATCCTCAAACGGACGGACAATCAGAGAGGACTATTCAAACTCTTGAAGATCTATTAAGACTTTGTGTCCTAGATCTCAAAGGGAGTTGGGATAAGTACCTACCATTGGTGGAATTCTCCTACAACAACAGTTATCAGGCGAGCATAGGTGTGGCTCCATTTGAGGCGTTGTATGGAAGAAAATGTCGTTCTCCAGTATGCTGGGACGAGGTGGGTGAAGCAACATTGTTGGGACCAGAATTGGTACGCATTACTACAGAGAAGATCCAAACGATTCGACAACGTATACAAACGGCACAGGATCGACAAAAGAGTTATGCGGATCTTCATCGGAAGGACGTGGAATTTAATATTGGGGATCATGTATTGTTACGTGTTGCACCATGGAAGGGAGTTACAAGATTTGGGAAGAGAGGAAAGCTCAATCCAAGATTTGTTGGTCCATTTGAGATTCTTGAGCGAATAGGAAATGTGGCATATAGACTCGCATTACCTCCAAGCATGTCTCGTGTTCATAATGTTTTTCACATATCTATGCTTCGTAAATATGTTAAAGACCCGAACCACATTATTGAGTTAGAACCAGACGAGATAGCTGAAGATTTAACGTACGAGGAGGTACCTGTTAAGATCTTGGATAGGAAAGAGCATGTCCTACGCACGAAGGTTATACCACAAGTTAAGGTTTTGTGGAGAAACCATGCTATTGAAGAAATGACCTGGGAGTTGAATCAGAAATGAAAGCGAGGTATCCTCACCTTTTTGAAACATCAGGTACGTACGTCAATTTCGAGGACGAAATTTCATAAGGAGGGGAGGTTGTAAGACCCCAACTTATTAATGAATAAAATCAAATTTTCTCTAAATATTATTGTGAATAATAAGGGGTTAATTTGATATAATACTTTGGTTATGGGTGAAATGTGCAAATTTTGCAAAATAAGCAAGTGGTTATAAAATATTTATTTTTGGTCGGTGAATATTCGGTTGGTCGTGGAATATTCTTGCTGTCGGGGAATATTCGTACGACGACGCAGCCTTGTGTGGGCCCCATAACGGAAAGCGATTGGATGAAGAAAACGACAAGTATAAGTTGTTTATAAATAACGGCGTAGTTGTTACCGTTAATACTGTTGGAATACCCGGTGGTTAAAATACAGTAGCACACGGTATTGCACCAATTATTGATTCTTACGTAAGAAGGCACTACTCAATAATTGTTACAGTAGTTATTATTCAATATTTTATTTTATTGATTCAATAATTGCTGCGTTGATATTTTATATTATTGTTGTTTCAATAATTGTTGCTGCACAGTATTTTCATTTATCAGATCAATAATTCATATTATTTGAATAATATTATTAGATAACATTATTGGCAATGTCTAGAAAGTTCTGTCTAAGGAGAGGTTTGGTCATCTAATTGCGCGCCAGTAAGGAGAAATCCTTATTGGAAAGCCCCCTCTTTCCTGGGAACGGCCTGGTTGTCATAAATGTGATTCTGTAATATTATTTGTGAATAATTAATTATTGATTCATATGATAAGGAAATATTTATTTTATGTGGATATAAATGAGGGATATATTTTTGTGGTTAAAAATGAAGGAGTTAATGTTGAGGTTTTTGTCAGTATTTTTGTCGGAATGGAGGTATTAAAAATCAGGGTTTTTGAGATAGTTTGCGGAGGTTATAATTTTTAATCCGACCGTTGGATCGTGGTAATTTTTGGATATGTTATACATATATAAGTTGAGTATATGTCCACAAATTTTGAACCGTTAAAAATGAACGTATGATTTATTACGAATTTTACAAGATGACTGGTTCAGAAATTGTTGAATTTTCGGAGTTTATCATTTTGATGGAAAATTCTAGAATTGGTGGGCCCCACTTGTGGTTGGTGAAAAAATGTGCTGAATTATATTTCAAATGTGGTGGGTGGGAATAGTAGCAGGTAAAGCCATCAGGTTGCAGGTCAAGCCTACTAAAATTTTCCTATAAATAGAGGGCTAAGTTAGAATTGAAAATCACACCAGAAACAAGTTTTCTCTCTTTCTCTCTCTAGATTATTGAGTGTATTTTGTGAGTATTTAGATACTTTGAGAGTTTCTATTCATCAGAGCAAGTTTCTTTCAGCCTTATACCGGTATTCCGACCAGAAGTACTGATATTTTGAGGTAAGGGATATTATTTTCTTCTTAAATGATATTATTTTCTTCAATATCATTATGCTGAAATATTGATATGAATTTTTATCAAATTTGGAACTTTTTGTGTCGGGGGTTACTATTCACGTATACGGCACTATTCACGTATACGGCACTATTCACGAATACGACACTATTCACCGAAAAATAAAATTTTCCCTTTTTGTCCAAGATGTCTATTATGGTTACTATCTTTGATTGTATCCATGTTTTGATCTTTATTTTTGAATTCTGCTTCACAATTGATTATTATGAAGTATTATTGATCTTGGATAAACTGTTATACGAATCCCTAATATTTGTCCTTCTGTCTCACTGGATTCGTTCTCTTTAAGATATTTTTCATCATCCTCAGTCCTAAATGATGATATTACTGAATATCTTTGGCCTGTAGTGCAAAGATGTATAATTACTTGATGAATATCTTTGGCCTGTAGTGCAAAGATGAACAGGTGTTGAGATGAACATGACCGACTGATGATACAAATGAATATCTTTGGCCTGTAGTGCAAAGATGAATATTTGGTTAAAGATGATTATTAATTGATGTTACAGGGATAAATATTGATGATGGACTTTTAAATCTTAGAAGATAGTAGAATTCTTTCTCTACTTGACTCTTCTAATGGTTTGCTGTTTCCGCTGCAGTTCTTGATCTAAAACTTGTTGTCGATTATATTTTATCAGATTTTTCCCTGTTGAAGACTAACGATAATTTGTTGTATATTATCTTAGTCATAATATTCTTTACTGGGCTAGTTGAGCTCACCCTTTTCCTTTTTGTTCCATTTTTCTTCTGAGGAGGTGAGAACATAGCAGGATCTAGTCGGAGTATGGAGTGATGGTTCTAGAAAGATGTTTTAGCAGTCCTCACTATTTCTGTAAAATAGTGTTTGAATAATTGTAATGAGGATTTATTTGAGTGTGGATATTGTCCAGAAGACAATATTTGTATTTAAACTCACAGTATGTGTTGTCGTATTTTGCACGACAATTGTATTATTGAAGTTGTAGTTTACTTTCTGTACCATGTATTTGGCGACTCAGAATGAGTGTTGTATACCTATTTTGGGGGCGTCACAACATACTTAAAAAATTTGTGCTTAATAATCAAATAAATCATGAATTGTTATTTTATAAACATATTAAAAAAGTTAAATACGATTTACTAAGTAATACTTAATTTTAGTTTGATAGTACTTTAATGATCGTTGATAACATTTGACAATAAGCATATAAGTGAATCATTTAACTAAAATTAGTACAATGATATTTTAGTAAAAGATTAATATTAAAAAAATATATTCAGTAATCTTGAATTCATACCAAACAATTACAATAACAATTACCGGTAATCACATATTTTCTACCAAATAAAAATAGCATAATATGGCTATTTTTTATTTCTAATAATCATATACTCAATAATTTATGTTTTGGCCAGTTTCCATCTTAACTAGTAATAAACACTTTAATGTTATGTTTGGATTGAAAGAATAAAATAGAGGAATAAAATAAATTAAAATAGCGTATTCGATAATTATTTTGAAAGATAAATTATTCAAATAGATAAAATTAAGAGAATTAATATTTTCACAAGTAAATTTAATAGTTTCACAATATCCTCTCTCGGATGAAGTAGTGCTGAGTAAGGAACCAAATTGACTTTGAAATCGCACAAACCGCACCAACGGTTCCGACGTATGTGGCGGTTTTAGGTGGGTTGAAGAACTAAATTTATGGTTTCGTTTTGGTTACTAACCAAAATCGCACACATAAAATCGAAACCGCACCATGTTAGTAGAGTAGTCTATAATGTTTTTGAATATTTGAATTTTTGTATTATGATTATAATATTTCTGTAATATGATATTTGTTAACAATATGATGTAATATTAGTAACAATATGTTGTAATATGATAGAGTAGTCTGTAAATTATTACAACATATTGGTATTAAGAATATTACTGCATATTGTTGTTACTAAGAGTAGAGTAACAAAGATTGTATTTAACTTTTGTTTACTATATTATATTCTAATAATTACATCATATTACTCTTTTATATTTAGTTTTTATTTAAACAAAACATTATAAGTAAGGTTGTGTGTACTATCAAAGTGATGTTTAATATTATGTGATGTTAAATTGTTAATTTAAATTGCATAAAATTTTGTTGTTTCAATTGGTTTTGGAACCGAAACCGCACCAAATGAAACTGCACGGTTCAAAACCGCACCGCACTAATCACAAGCATTTTCATATGCGGTTTTGGATTTGTCAAATCGCACCTAAGCGATTTTGTGTACGATTTGAGCTTCAAATCGCACCATGCTTACCCCTAATATGAGGCGAACCTCACTTACTATTTATATGTGGATGAACTTGTGAAACAATTAAATTTATTTGTAAAAATTATCAATTCTCAAAAATTAATTCAAATAAAATAAATATATATAATAATTTTATCATTATACTACGATAACACTCAGAATCACTAACAATCAAATAAATACTTAAAATATTTTAAAATCATTTAATTTTGTCATACATTTGATTCATTCAATCAAAAGCAACACAGTTGAAGAGTTCAATATTTTTGTTAACGGTAGAATCCACAGTGGTACTACGGCTTCTATTGATATCGCTGGTCCACCTAAATTCCATCATAGACTAGAGTAGGACATTAAAAATAACATAAAAATAAATAAAATTCCTACATAAGGACATTTAAAAAAAAATATCTTTACCCAAAATCTTTAAAAAGGCATTCTCCTATCATTCTCTCCTGATCGATCGGATTGTGGAATTTGTAGTAGTACAGAGAAGTTGTCGGATTGTGGAATTTGTAGGAGGGAGAAGTCGGTAGTACTAATTAGCTTGATCGATAGGATTGTGGAATTTGTAGGAGAGAGAAATTGTAGTAGTAAATACAGTCTGTAGTTTGAATCAATCATTCATATGAATGGCCGCTTATGCGGCATGTAAACGGGCTGGACAACTTGGAGTCCAATCCGGAATTAAATTATCCCTTTTGAGAGTTATTGGAGTTGCTTCAAATTCCCCTTCTTCTTCATTACATTCTTGTCGGAGTACTTGGAACCGAATTGATACCCGACAAATTTCTCAGCTCGTTCAATCTAACGGCAAGCGCGTCTTCCTCGTTGACACCTTAGCCCTCGTAACTACTATATTTTTTTCTCTCTCTCAACTTTTGTTTTATTTCTGTAATTTTAATTTGTTTACGTTTATATGTTGATTGGCTTGTGGATTGATTTGTGTTCTGCACTAAAATTAATTGTGTAAGAATTTGGTTTGGGGGAAACCAATTAATTCCTTTGTCTTGATGAGGTGAAATGTTTTGTTCTGTTAGGTGCGGAGATTAGAAGCACAAGGTGTGCCCTCGAAGCAAGCGGAGGCTATTACTTCTTCCATCATTGAAGTTTTGAACGACACCTTGGAAAATGTGGCTCAATCCTTTGTTTCCAAAGCTGAAATGCAAAAAGTATGATTTTTATTTTCATTTTCCCCCTTCTCCTTAGTTACCTGTTATTCATATCCAGGGTTTGTAAAGTATTAGCATTATGTTAAATGTTACTCCTATTAAAGAATATCTTCTTCACATGTAATTCTATTGTGGTAACTATGCGTCCTGCATTTATGTGCAGATTGAGATGACTCAAGAGGCTAATCTATCCAAATTCAAATCGGAAGTAACTAGCTCACAGGTATGTTGTCTGATTTTTAATTTTTTAACTGTCTTCAAGGCTATACATCTGTACATATTATTGGCTTGATCAGTTAATTGTGAACTTAACCAGTGTCTATAATAATGGGAAAATGAGCATTATTACTAATACTTTCCTTTAAAGTATGGTGTTAATTTAATATTGTCGAGGATCAGGGCCTATCATATAATAATTGATGCATCCCCATCAAATTATATTGGATCATTCTGATTATAAAATAAGTAGTATATGAAATTGGTATTAAAGTCATTTTAGATTAACAATTATAAGTGACACAGAAAATTGAGTTTGTTGGGACTTAAAGTTGAATTGTCTATCAATTTTGTGGTGTAGACATCATGATACTAAGTATATATCATCTCGTCAAATGTCTTGTGCAACTATATTAGAGCTGATTTAGTATGCAATTGTGTATCATCTCATCTCTAGAGGTTGGTTTACTTAAGGGTTCCGTAAGTAAGAGGATATTATCTTTCTGGACTTGCAAACCTAAAGTCACAATCTTAGGCAACATATATATATATATATATATATATATATATATATATATACGTAATAAGAATTAAACACCGGTAGTTGGGTTTTGTATGACCTTGCTTCTGTTATACTTCCACCGTCCCACAAAAGATGTCTTTAAGTACAAAAAAGCTTTGTCCGTCAAAAGATGTCTTAAGTACACAATTAAAATACAAAATGTTATATAAATACTAGTTTACCTATACGAGTGTGCTTAAGTGGAGTTCACTATTTAAGAAAGAGAAATAATCAATAATGTACTTATGTGGGGCGCACTATAGGTAAAGTACTAAAGTTAAATTTATAACCTCTCCTCTACTTTAATTTTCTTAATTGCGTGAAAATTTACTTGAGAAATCTTTTGTGTGACAGAGGGAGTAACGTTTTCATATCACAAGGCAACAATGTTATTCCGAGAATTTGGTTTCACTGTTTATGTTATAATGGCACCAATTTTTATTTTTTTTCCTTTAGCGGATGCTTGATCTGCTGGATATCATCTTCTAGACTTCCCTGAAAACCATGTCTTGCATGAATGTTTAAAGAGGTGGGTAAGAAGTAGTTAGTAGGGATTGAAAGACATTACCTCCTCCAATTGTTTGAAGAGGATATTGAATGTCTCTTTCAAAAACTTGAAAAAAGATAAACAAAGGAGCAAGCTTAAGTGGTACTGGTAGTGAGCAGCTGTGGGCCTAGTGAAAAAAGTACCTTTCAAGGCATAGGCCATGGGTTTGATACTTTGCAAAGGTGCAACAATATCTTTGGTGGGATTATCCCGTGTGTGGTTGGTGGGTTATAGCGTTCACCATGTAATTGACCCTGTGCAGGGTATCGGTTTGTGGGTTCCTCTCTATTTTTTTTTTTTTTTTAAATAAAAATAAAAAAATCATGCAGGCATTTGTTTTTCTTCCTTAACCACCAGTCATCAGGGCTATTAATCTTATTAGCACTTCTCCCACTTGATTGTAATCTTTACTTTTACACTTCTATGTTTCCGTACCTATTCCATTTCTTCCAAAATTTAATTCAGTCTTCAATCTTCGCTGACTAAGCAATGCTCTCATACTTTCATTTTAAGGACTAACTGTAACTATCTGTGTAGTTTTATACTTATGTACGTTAGATTTGAATATTTGAAGTCCTCTTCTTTGGAGGCATATGTACCCTTAAAGGATTAAGATTTCTTAGTTTCCAACGTCTTATCACCTGATTAGGGACAATATGGCTCTCATTAAATTTAAGGAATCCTGACATGTCCCCGCCTGTTTTAAATGTTGTGAAAGAATATTATTAATCAGGAATTAAAAGGTTAATGAAAATTCCAGGTTTGTATCACTTGGTGTCTAAATGAGATCCCTCTCAATACCATTTACATGCATAGAGGATAAGGAGGCATGCATCTACTGCAGAATGCACTACACTGCGTGTGAAGTTTGTCGAAGTTTGATTAACAATGCCCTGAAAGAAACTCCTTCTCATGTCTGCTAAACATTGCAAGTAACTCATATAAAAAGCAAGGGCATTACCCTGACCATATATGCTTCTTGATTTCATTTAGTTAAGAGTAAGGACTGATGAACAAAACATCCTCAAGGGCCTTTATCAAGGATGAACTAGAAATGTCGAAATTTACCATTGATGCACATACCTTCTGTTTTTGAGTTAATGAAGGTGGCATGTTTGCATTATGATGAACTGATTTACATGCTCCATTATTTGATCTCTTAAATTCTGTTTGAGATATAAAATTCCAGTTTGCAATCTTGTAGAAGTCCCATTAGGAATTTGTATAGTTGTTATCATCACTAGTTATCCTTGAATACTTGGGGTAGTACATTTTCTGCAAAATAAATGCCCGTGGATGTATCATTTATTGTCATTGACTTCAGTACAAATTGTGATTATGATGCAGGGACATCACTTTTCTATGTTGCAACATGAAACTGAAAAACTTAAGGGTGATATAGAAAAGATGCGCAGTGAATTGAGGTCTGGCCTGTTATGCAATGTGAATTACTTTTGCTGCTACTGTATGTGATCCAAGTTTTTTTATTGTGAAATTTAGGATATTGGATCTTTATTTTGACGTAGGTATGAAATTGACAAAGTCACCGCCGGGCAACGGTTAGATTTGAATCTTGAGAAAGGGTAAGGATGCAGATAAATTTCTTCTTTTCTTACTGGAACAGGAGGTGTTCTTGTAGTATCTACACGAGCTCAGTCGGGCGTGTATTTCTGATTTATGTTGAGGCTAGTAAAAATATCTATTGTCAACTTAATATTACAACTATTTAATGCATGCAGGAGAATCCGTGATGAGCTAGCAAATCAGGGCCAAGAAACTTCTAACTTGACTAACAAACTTGATCGTGTGAGTATGCTGGAGTACTATCTAGAGAACTTGAACTTGTTGAACGATAAGTCTTGATTTTCCCCATACTTTAATGTTTACTCTCAATATATTGTGATGCCAGGAAATTCATGCATTAAGAGCTCAGGTAGAAGCAGCAAAATACGAGGTGATAAAATACTGCATAGGTACCCTTGTATCTATTTCTGCTGTTGGTCTGGCTGTACTCCGTATTATGATGTAAGCTTGTTGTATTTGCAAATTAATGGAGGCATAACCCATAGAAAAAAAGTGAAAGTTAAATCATTCAGTTCACTGCAGGTCATTGATTTATGAAGGGAGAGAGAAAAAATTGTATATCACACTATAAACGCAGCACAAGTCGATTTGTTTAATGTGATGTTTTATCTTTTGGAAGTAAGACTGAGCAAGGATGCTCTTCTTTTCTTGCTCATTTTTATTTGCCTGGTTTGGGAAAAGGTTGTCTTGGTCTCAGCAAGTCAGTATAGTGCAAATATTAAAGTTTACCTGTTTATGTAATCTCAAGTGTCTTGCTAGAAATTGCTTTACAAGTAAAAAATTGGTGACTGCATGTTGGACAATGGAGTATTTAATGGATTTTTTGCTCGCTAACACTTTTGTCTTGTTTAAGCAACAAATACCTGCAAGTTTATGTAATAGCAGCAATCCTAATAGTGAACAGGGAAAATATGGACTCACTTTTCTTGTCAATAGTATTCCCTCCGTCTCAGGATAAAAGTACTTATTATTATTTTGGGTTGTCTCATGTTAAATGTCCTCTTTCTTTTAATAACCAAACTTTTACACATTTTTTTCTATTATGCCCGTAGTATTAAATATCTTATACTTTTCTTATTCTAATTCTCTCTCCATATTTAATGACATTATTATGGGCAATTTTGTTATTTTATTCCTCTTCTTAATATGCGTGAAAAGTCCACCAGGACTTTTATCTTGGGACGGAGGGAGTATCTATTATATATTTAGATTAATATTTGAAAAAAATAAAATTATATCAAAAGTGTTTCATATATGTCAAAGGGTTTAAATAAAATTATTTTGTCATTTTATACTACTATCTATGTGTATCCATATAAAAGGACTTTTTGTGGAACAATTTTATTTATTTATGTATTTTAATTTTTTTGCAAATAAGGCTGTTTTTATGAGTAATTTTAACGCAATAATAGCGGGTGATCCGGTACATAATTGTTTTCAATTTTTGTAATGGAAACTTATAAATTCACAATAGAAAATGATATTTTCACAACAAGCCGTCTATATAGATCTACCGTTGTTATACAACTATAGCGACATTTTTGTTGAAAAAATATCAAAAACTCTTGTACTCCCTCCGTTCCTTAATATAGGTCGTTTTAGAGTTGTGCACAAGTATTAAGGAAATGATTGTAAAACATTTAATATACTATCAATTGTCTATATTACCCTTGTATTGGAAAAAGAGAGTGTTATTTATTGAGCAAAAAATGGTAAGAGAACCAAAGTTATATTTATTACTTGGGGGTAATATTAGAAACTAAGCAATTAATGCTTACTTGAAATTCTCAAACGTCTTATATTTTGGAACAAAAATAATTTTAAGGAACGGAGGGAGTAATGTTTATCTATGAATCTACTTTTATTGGAGTCGAATGGGTAAAAGAAAAAGGATTTATTGAAATTATTTAGTAGATATAGGTAAGGAGTTTAATTATACTCGCTAGATCACAATAATAGCTTGCGTTTTGGTTTGGTTTATCTAAACCCTATAAATGTTGATAATTAAAACTTTAGAAATATAAGTTGATGAATGAATTTCTCCACTGTTTTTCCCCCAGGGATTGTCAAAAGTACAAGTGTGATTAATTAATTAACTTCAAAAAGTCAAATTGAATATCCACTATAATTAAAACTTATTTTTTTTACATTTATAATCTATTTTACTTCTCTTATTTGAGGATTCACTATGAGTATAATAATTAAAACTTATTTTTTTTACATTTATAGTCTATTTATTTTTTCGTATTTTATGTAAAATGTGTATTTTTGACATCTTTGGGAACGGATGGAGAATTTATTTTTTGTTTGCTCTCCCATATATGCCCAAAGAAACAAACGAAGAGCCAGGATTTGAAAGGAAAAACAAAAATACATATAGCACTTTTAACGATTAATTGTCACCCTTGGGCTAATGGGCTTAATTTAAATTCAATTGTGTAAATAATTTAACTGAATTAATAGTGTAATCTTATAATTGTGAAGAATAAGAGACAATGTTATTTGATTAAGGGAAAAATATATTTATTATACACAAAGTTTCACCCTCCTCACAATTCGGCCCATAAACTAATTAAGATTACACATCTGTTACATCAAGTACTTAATTTCACACAATGTCTTCTCAATTTCAATTTTTCGCTGAAATTGGTCGGAACACTTAATTTTCAGGCAATGTGAGTATTTTTATACGGTTTGATCATATTTTATATTAAAATACGGTTTGACTTCATTATAAATAACCTTCTATTTCTGCTTTGATTCCCGACAAATTCTTGTACCTCTTTTCCCTCCGTACAGTTAATGAATAGAAGAATAGAGAAGAAGAGAGCCAGAGTAGGAGAGATGAAGAGAAGAAGAGAACCATTAGGATCCTACCAGGTTGTCATTCAGGTCGACTATTCCGGCCAATTTTAGCTTAAAATTGAAATTGGGCGGGACATTGTGTAAAATTAGGTACTTGATATAACGGATGTGTAAACTCAATTAGTTTAGGGGCCGAATTGTGAGAATGGTGAAATTTGGTGTAAAAGAAGTGTATTTTACCCTTTAGTTAAGCATAAAATTGAGAACTTGAAAATGTGATTATTTGAAAAAACTCATTTCCTTTAGTCCCGCATTGGAGACAAATAAATACTATTTACTACCATATTAGTATATGAGTAATAGTATTATTTACTTGCGGTAGGTACTAGATAAAAGACTTGGAAATGATCTCAAAGACATGATGCAGAGCACCACTTGTCTGTGTCGGGGCCAGGTTTGCATCGCTAGAAGTCTCGCCCGAACCATAAGCCTATACTTTTAGGGTAGGACGAGTCAAATTGAGTGCACTATATCTTTTTAGGATAAGACGAGTCAAATTGAGTGCACTTAAGATTGTTTGAATTTTTTTCAGTTGTTGAAGGTTAAATTGAGTGTACCTAAAATTCAAATAAAATTGTTTAAATTTCTTTCAATTGTCAAGATAATTAAACAGATCTTAATGGCTTAATTATATGACTGTCATAGTAATTATTATGAATAAATAATTAATATCATACCAATTTTAGTTTTTTGAAAATTGAAATAAAGATATGATAACGGTCTATATTATTTATCTTCGATCTTCAGTCTTAGAAAACTAGAACTCGAACAAATTAGTATTTGTGGGATTCTTTGTGAGTTTGCTATCTAAAACCTTGTAAATTAGACATATATTTTAGAGGTATATTTTCTAAATTCTTAGCAAAATCTATTTTAATAGGGAGACAATAAATAAGAATAGATATTATCCGTGTCAATTCTTTATCTTTCGATTCAAATTATTTTTTTCCAAACATGCACTCACATAATTAGTAGTATTATCTTTTGATTGCATCTTAATGCGTTTTAACAAACCATATTTTTATATTAAGAGGGTACTCATATTTATATCTTAACTATTATTACTATTCAGAGAAACTCTTACTATAAAAATATAAACTGATAAAATATATTAAAAAATAAGCTGTTAAGATATAATCAAACACATGTTACATAATAGGATAATTTTTTGTCTATACATACAAATCATTTTCTAGTACATAACTAAAGCAATTAATAAATTGGACATAACAGGCGTGGACTCGGCACCGCAACGAGCCTAGTCGCCCTTGGGACGGTGAGTCCAAACACGTCACCCATGTCGACTTCGCTTGGCTTCATACCTTCAGGCAATTCCCACGTAAAACAATGCAGAAGGTGAGCCACGGCCATCTCAAGTGCATAAAGCCCGAGTTGCATGCCTGGGCAGGACCTCCGACCCGACCCAAATGGTATGAACTCAAAGTTGTTACCCTTGAAGTCCGGCAAACCCTTTTTGAGAAATCTAGACGGGTTGAATGTATCCGGGTCAACCCACGACTTATTGTCCCTCCCGATGGCCCACACGTTGATTATAACCCGGGATTTGGCCGGAATATGGTAGCCAGCGACTTCAGCATCCTTGGCGGTCTCGTGGAGGAGGAGAGGGATAGGAGGGTGGAGGCGGAGGGTTTCTTTGACTACGCACTTGAGGTGAGTGAGCTTGTCCAGGTCACTTTCTTGGACACGTCGCTGAAGGCCGGCCACGTTGGATAGCTCTTCTTGGACCTTTTTGAGGTCCACTGGGCTTCTCATTAGCTCGGACATGACCCATTCTATTGCGGTAGCCACTGTTTCGGTCCCACCAAACATTACGTCCTGAAACCATGCAAATATTTTTTGCATCACAATGCTTTATGTACTGCATAGTTTTAAAACCCCGACAGGCTTGTGCATTCAATCACGGTGGAGATTCTTTTAGATATGAGTATGTGTCTTATCAAAAGTTTAGAATACCTTACGTACCTTTTATTTTTTATATAGAATATAAATAACATAAAATAGAATAAAAAAAGAATGACATAACCCTAGAAAAAGTTTAAATATTTCTCCCACTCCTTTAATAATATAGATATGTCACCACTTCCAAAACATTATTTAAATATATGTGGTGTTAAAAGTGGGTTCACATTAAATTTGAGATGGTGTCATATATATAAGGAAAATGACACTTAATTGATATATATATATGTGTGTGTGTGTGTGTGTGTGTGTGTGTGTGTGTGTGTGTTTAATTAAATATGGAATTGAACTTACCATGATAATGGCCTTGATATTATCTCTGGTGAGCTTAATAGAGTTGTGCAACTCATCAGTCTCGTTGACTTCAGCCTGATCCTCGGTGTAAAATTCTAGTAACTCGTCCACCATGTCACTCTTGTCCAGCTCATCAAAACCGTTCATATTGCTCTTCTTTTTGTGTATGTGTTGGTCTATAATAGAGTCAATGAACCCATCAATGGATGCACGAGCCTTAACGAGTCTACCAGTGAACCCTTGCGGATCAGCCCAGCTTAACCCCGGAACAAAATCACATATATTAAAAGCACCAAAAAGTTTGGAAATCTCCTGCAATATTTTGATGAAATCACCCTGCCCATCATGCGAGCTCGACCCGAACGCGGCCCGATAAATAATGTTCCGAGTGAGCCCAAACGCCAGCTCGCCTATGTCAAGGGCTAGGCCCCTGTTTGACACAACAACTCGGAGCATACGGTCCATCTCATAACGGACTGAATCCCATGACTCGGTCCGTTTGCGACTGAACAGCCTCATGACGCAGAGTTTGCGCATTTGGCGCCAAAACGGGCCGTAGTGAGCAAATGCCATGTCAGCTCGGTCATAAGTAAGGTAGCTTATAGCCACGGTGGCTGGGCGGTTTGAGAATATGTTGTCTTGTACTTGAAGGACTTGGCGGGCCATATCGGGAGTGGAGACGGTCAGCATGTGTAGGAAGCCCATGCGGAGGTGGAAAAGGCCACCGTATTGGTTAGCAAGTTTGGCAAGGCCACGGTGAGTTAAGTTTTCCATCATCAGCATGTTGCCGATCAGCGGCCAGCCTTTTGGTCCTGGCGGATATGGTTTATGGGTAGGGCGAATGTATGATAGGAGAGAGAAAATTAGTAGTAGAGGTAGATATAGGATGATGAAGAGGACTAGTGGTTGAAGAAAAAGAATAGAAACACCATTGGTATCCATTTTAATTTCTATCTAGTGGTGTAATTGTGTTGCGCAACTCGAAGAATATTATATATTGCTGCTACTTAATTTAATTTAGTTTCCAGGCTAGCTAGCTAGCTCGCTCCTTTTATACAGGGTTTGTAGCCGCTACATGTTAGCTATTACTTATAAATATAAATTACAATTTTTTTTAATTTCCGCTTAGAGAATTTATATATATATATATATATATATATATATATATATATATATATATTACCCATATTCTTCAAATTAAACATCAAAGTTTAAGATAGCACATATATTAAAATTAGAAAGTAATGTAATTTAATTATAGATTAAATTTGTATAAAGTTTAGTTGCAAACCTGGTATTGGCTCGGGGGCACTGTCCTCAAATTTCTGCCAAATTATTTATACTAGCATCACAATATTTTGATCCTACTGAATAAAAAACGTGACTTCACGAGGCCCTTCTAACCATTAATTGCTACATTTTCTTTTTCCTTTTACCTCTTCTCCAAACCCTTCTAATTATGTATCATACGTCAATTATCCTTGAAGGCAACATAAAAATATTACATTGAAGAACTATATATGTTAAATTTTCTTATGAGTTTAATTTACTAACTATGTTAAATTTATTTCAACTTGAAATTTTATCAAATCACACACTTTAATTATATTTATATATTTTATTTGAACATAATAATTGTAAAATGAATTGAATAATTAAAGTGATGCCCCAAATTCGTGTGTTCTAAGTCAAATATAAATTAACTTCAAATATTTGATGATTGGTTAAGCTCCAAAAACTTTTTATTTTTATTTGTACAAAAATCTACTCTCTTTTTTCAAGAATTTAAAAAAAAAGAGAGTATGATCTTTATTCAGGCTTTAGGATAGTATCATATTAATTTTTTTTAATTCTCATAATAGTATATTAAAATTTTCATATTATTTTATTTTAAAAAATTTAAGATTTGTAATTTTAAAATAAGATTAAAAAAATACTATTAATTTTAGAACGCATGGAATGTGGTTTTATTTAAGTGATATATGTAATAAATTTGGTACAAAATATGTTAGCATGCATGTGAGGATGTGTCATTCTTTACATAGGAGTCTTTACATAGGAGTAGTAGGATTGCCTCATTAATATCATAATAAGCCCCGTTGGACAATAGCATCATAGCATGCGTCAATTGAAAAATTGACTCCTGCCGCTACAGGGAATAAATTATCATATATCTCAACTCTTTATTATTACGATCAACGGTTGACGAGTTGGTATCGTGACAATCGGGTTTAACGGATGAAAATCATATATATATATATATATATATATATATATATATATATATAGTCTCTCAGTCTCTATTTAAATAATTTTTTAGAGATGTGCACAAGAATTAAGATATTGATTGAAAAATATTAAATATAGTACTCAATTGTCTATAATCACCTTAAATCATTAATTTATCATAGCACAAGAGTTTAAAGTACCAAAAAAATAGGTATAGTAATTTGGGATAATTTTGGAAAAATTGTCATTAATTCTCCTAGATTTGAGCAAACGTCAATTAATTAGGGATAAATAAAAATATCTAAAACGTCATTTAAATAGGGACGGAAGGAGTATAAATTAATAAAAAGATAAACATGCAGTAGGGTCCAGGTTGAAAAATACTTGTGTTCCAGGATTACCCACGTCCACATGGTTGATTACGATCGAAAACTTCTAGTTGTCTTTATTTTGTCTATTTTACATGCTCACAACATAACATTTTATACCGGTATATACTACTCATACTTATATGGAGAAATTAGTTACGGATAAAAAGACTAATTTTCATGATTGTGTATTAAAATTGTGATTACTTTTGGATACGTCATCCAAGACGTGGCTTGAACCAACATGCATGCATGCATTTTCGGGATGTTAATTGCGTGGTGGTCTGGATGGTCTCCACATTTTTGGCGTGTTCCATTCATACTGATTAATTGTTACCACAAAAACTTTTTACCACTGATTTTAACAGAAAAAAAAAACAAAACTAAATCTCCCACTTTAAATTAATTACCTACCTAAAAAACCCTTTCTAATCCTTTCACACCCCAACATTTGTTTTTCTTTTAACTTAATTGTTATAGTTTTTATCCTCCTTTTTTATACTCTCTCCGCTTCTTAATTTTAAATTAAAATTTTAGGTGAAAATACAAACATTAAGAAACAAATTAAGTAAATATAAAACATTAATATCATCCTTTTCAAATTCATTGAAAAAAGGAGATAAATTAGTATTTAATGTAGGAATAATATAAAAAGAATAAGTTATTAATCGACAAATGATCAAAAAAAAGAGAACAAAATTCATTATTTAAAAGGATAGATAAAAAAGAATCCAATATTAAAGAGTGACAATAACTAGTAGTGTAGTGTGAGTGTCCAAGTAAAGTCAAATAGCAACATATATAATTAATTTATGGACCAGATGCACCGGGGAATATTTGAGTTGGTATTTAATTAATTATATAATTAATTTAATAAAAAGCGGTTGTACTAATGGATTAAACGTGAATCGATTAGATTAAATTATTTAACATTACTATGTATGTATGTATGTATGTATGTATGTATGTATGTATGTATGGGGTTATATTATACGGCAAGACAAGATGCATGCATGCATGCTCATGTTCATGTTCATGTTCTTGTTTGGCTCGGCGGTCTCTCTGAAAATCAAGTAATGGCAACTTCATCGATTTAAGACAAGACAACGTACTATACCTTGGTAGTCAAAATAATATTCCCGTACCAACAAACTTTATATGTAAAGTCAAATGATATGTTTTCATGTACACACTACGTATACAAATGATATGCGGCTAAGATTTGCGTAAATTAAATGAGTATATATATATATATATACACACGATCATTTAATTTAAATGTAAACAAATTAAGCGTATTCACTTGTTCTGTTAAGAGTGCAAAGATATTCGAGTCTCTTATATTAATTATTTTTTTGAGTCTCTTGATTATATTAATTTTAGAAAGAGGGAGTCTACCGTCAAATTAATAAGGCAGATTAAAATTGATTCCAAGCCCTAGACTGATTTTGACTGGGCTTTTGCTTTTGGGTTAGACTCATAATCTGTTAATTTCAAATTGAGTCCTTGTTACGATAGATATGTTAATTTCAAATGGAAGATGAGCTCTAGGAAAGAATTAAAGGAGTGTTGAGAAGAAGACAAGTCTGTCTACTCTTGACCCACTCACTCTAAAGGAGGCAGGGAGAAAACTATATTGGGGGCCCTTAGGTGGATAATGTTTTGGGCCTGATACAAACTGGCTCTGGCTGAACAAATAAATAAATAAGAAGCCGATAGCTGTATGTATAACACTAACACGTGATTGATAATTGATAATGAGTGTAATCAGTCAGTCATGACTCACGGAGTATTGCTCACATTTCAAATAAATTACTACTGTCATGCTCATGCATCCTTTTTATTTTTACTTTGACGACTCAATTGTTCATAATTACAAGTTTGTTTTGGGCATTGGGGAGTGGGGACCTACATTTTATTTACAAATTACAACCCTCGTTTCAGATATCATTTTTCGTTTTACTTGCTCTCTCTTATTCTCTTCCGTTGTCCCACTTTGTCACATAAAAAGTTAATAATAATATTATTAATATTAATATTAATATAAAAATTAATATTAATATTAATAATATTTTCTTAGTATGTAATGGACATAATTATAATAGTAATGAATAAAAATGGGATAATAATACCCTCTGATAATAATAATAATAATAATAATAATAATAATAAGAAAATATTATTAATATTAATATTAATATTAAGAAATAATATTAATAATATTTTCTTCTTCTTCTTCCTCTTCTTCATATTATTATTATTATTATTATTATTATTATTATTATTATGCAATGTGAGTATGAGAGTATGATATTCATGTATTAATATTATAAAAAATAATATTAATATTAATAATAATAATGTGCTTATTAATATTAGAAGTACATATGATAATACTACTACTACCGCATAACATTAACATAAGTACAGATTGTAAGACCCCAACTTTTATAAATAAAGAAGAATTTTCTATAAATATCATTTTTGAATATTATGGAGTTAATTTGATATAATGTTATAGTTGTGGGTAATATTTATAAATTTTGCAAAGTACGCAAGTTGTTATATAATATTCGATTGGTCGGGGAATATTCGTTTTAACAGGGAATATTCGTACAACGACACAATCATTGGTGGACCCCACAACGGAATTATTGTCGGATTGAGAAAACGACAAAAATATTTTATTAAAAATAACGGCGGAAATTTTACCATTGTTACTGTTGAACTACTCGGTAGTAAAAGTACAGTAATACGTGTGGTTGCATAGTAGCACACGGTATTGATTATTAATGCTTATGTGAGAAGTCACTCAGTTTGATTCAATTATTATCAGTTAATAATATGAATTATTTAGCGATAATGACGTTTTGTTTTATTCGTATTATTAATGTAATAAAACAGAAACATCTTTTTATATAAAACAGAATACTTTATTAAAGTTATTCTATAAATAGAATATATTATATTTTATTTAAAAGATTTTTCTTTAAATATGGACCGTCAGATTAAAGTAATCAATCTGGACCGTTCATAGATTAGTTACTATGCATTCTATTTTCTATAAATAGCAGCTCATTCCTTCATTATTTCTTACGAATTCACTGAACTTTAGAGAGAGAAACTATAGAGAGAAACTATAGAGAGAGAGAAGAAGAGTATTCTGCTACTTAACTACTTCCTTATTTCAGCTCTTCTTTAAAACGGTAAGGGGTGTTATTCTTTCTTATTCATGAAGAGAACTGTTGCTATTCCATTTCTTATTATTCTGTTGGAATAACCTGTATACGTGGTCTACCCTATACTTGGTGACATTCTTCTATTATTCTGTTGGAACATCCTGTCTGTGTGTTTTACACCGGACCTGGTTCCGTTTTTATTATTATTCTGTTGGAACATCCTGTCTGTGTGTTTTAGACCGGACCTGGTTCTATTATTTATTATTCTGTCGGAATATCCTGTCTGTGTGTTTTACACCGGACCTGGTTCCATTATTTATTATTCTGTCGGAATAACCTGTCTGTGCGGTCTATCGCATGCATGGTGATTTCTTTTGTTATTCCATTCTTTATTGTACTCAGTTGGTTAAGTTTTGACTTCTATACTCCATGAAATTTGTGGAATATCCTTGATAATTGCGGTTCATCCAGTATCTTTTCATAAAAATATTCTTCTAAGTATTCTTGAATTTTACTCCACAAAGCAATATCATGTTGACAATTTGGACGTTGTTAATTCTTGGATAAATTAATTCTTGAACTTGTTTTATTGAATTCTTATATCATTGTCATCATCCTCATGTTTATATTATGTTGAAAGTCATCTGTGGCCTGTAGTGCATAGATGGACTTGGTATGATTATGACCAAGGATTATTCGATGTAATCATGACCGTAATGTTACAAATGATGTGGTAAAAGTCCTCATTGGCCCGTAGTGCATTGATGGACAGTTGTTGGCATGATCATGACCATTAATGAATATACGAATATCCTTGGCCGTAGTGCAGGGGTGATTCGATGATGCAAATTATTTTAATAAGCTGAGTCTCAGCTATCACAGTGTTGGAAAATCTTTTAAATCATAAAAGATAGTAGAGTTTATTTTCTACTTGACTCTTTTAATGGATTGCTTGTTCCGCTACAGTTAAACTTGATGTCTATTATATTTTATCAGTTTAACATTGTTGAAGGCTAATGATAATTTATTCTGCATTATCTTAGTCATGATATTTCTTACTGGGCTAGTTGAGCTCACCCTTTCTTTCACTGTTCTCTTCAGGAAATGAGAACGTAGCTGGGGCAAGTCGGGGAACGGAGTGATGGTCCGAATGATAGTATTAGTTAGTAGTCCTCACTATTCTATGTAATGGTGTGTTAATAAATGTAATGAGGACTTCTTTTGAGTATGAATACTCTCTAGAAGATAATATTTGTATTCAAACTCACAGTTTATGTTTTGTCGTATTGTACACGACAGTTGTATTAGTAAGTTGTATTTGTATTTTGTACTATGTATCTGACGACCCAAGATGGGTGATGTATACCTAATTTTGGGGGCGTCACAGTTGGTATCAGAGCTTAGGGATATGATCCCTGGCTAAGATGTGAGAATAGAACTAGGAGGGGAGAGACGGGGAATTCCTTCGCTAGTATGACCTACCTAAGTTTATTTGCATTGTATTTAATTGGTCGGTCATAATATAAGGATAATATATGACATATCAATTAACTTTTATTTTGTGGCAGTTGTAAGACCCCAACTTATTAATGAATAAAATCAAATTTTCTCTAAATATTATTGTGAATAATAAGGGGTTAATTTGATATAATACTTTGGTTATGGGTGAAATGTGCAAATTTTATAAAATAAGCAAGTGGTTATAAAATATTCATTTTGTCGGGGAATATTCGTTTGGTCGTGGAATATTCTTGCTGTCGGGGAATATTCGTACGACGGCGCAGCCTTGTGTGGGCCCCATAACGGAAAGCGATTGGATGAAGAAAACGACAAGTATAAGTTGTTTATAAATAACGGCGTAGTTGTTACCGTTAATACTATTGGAATACCCGGTGGTTAAAATACAGTAGCACACGGTATTGCACCAATTATTGATTCTTACGTAAGAAGGCACTACTCAATAATTGTTACAGTAGTTATTATTCAATATTTTATTTTATTGATTCAATAATTGCTGCGCTGATATTTTATATTATTGTTGTTTCAATAATTGTTGCTGCACAGTATTTTCCATTATCAGATCAATAATTCATATTATTTGAATAATATTATTAGATAACATTATTGGCAATGTCTAGAAAGTTCTGTCTAAGGAGAGGTTTGGTCATCTAATTGCGCGCCAGTAAGGAGAAATCCTTATTGGAAAGCCCCCTCTTTCTTGGGAACGGCCTGGTTGTCATAAATGTAATTCTGTAATATTATTTGTGAATAATTAATTATTGATTCATATGATAAGGAAATATTTATTTTATGTGGATATAAATGAGGGATATATTTTTGTGGTTAAAAATGAAGGAGTTAATGTTGAGGTTTTTGTCAGTATTTTTGTCGGAATGGAGGTATTAAAAATCAGGGTTTTTGAGATAGTTTGCGGGGGTTATAATTTTTAATCCGACCGTTGGATCGTGGTAATTTTTGGATATGTTATACATATATAAGTTGAGTATATGTCCACAAATTTTGAACCGTTAAAAATGAACGTATGATTTATTACGAATTTTACATGATGACTGGTTCAGAAATTGTTGAATTTTCGGAGTTTATCATTTTGGTGGAAAATTCTAGAATTGGTGGGCCCCACTTGTGGTTGGTGAAGAAATGTGCTGAATTATATTTCAAATGTGGTAGGTGGGAATAGTAGCAGGTAAAGCCATCAGGTTGCAGGTCAAACCTACCAAAATTTTCCTATAAATAGAGGGCTAAGTTAGAATTGAAAATCACACCAGAAACAAGTTTTCTCTCTTTCTCTCTCTAGATTATTGAGTGTATTTTGTGAGTATTTAGATACTTTGAGAGTTTCTATTCATCAAAGCAAGTTTCTTTCAGCCTTATACCGGTATTCCGACCAGAAGTACTGATATTTTGAGGTAAGGGATATTATTTTCTTCTTAATGATATTATTTTCTTCAATATCATTATGCTGAAATATTGATATGAGTTTTTATCAAATTTAGAACTTTTTGTGTCGGGGGTTACTATTCACGTATACGGCACTATTCACGTATACGGCACTATTCACGAATACGGCACTATTCACCGAAAAATAAAATTTTCCCTTTTTGTCCAAGATGTCTATTATGGTTACTATCTTTGATTGTATCCATGTTTTGATCTTTATTTTTGAATTCTGCTTCACAATTGATTATTATGAAGTATTATTGATCTTGGATAAACTGTTATACGAATCCCTACTATTTATCCTTCTGTCTCATTGGATTCGTTCTCTTTAAGATATTTTTCATCATCCTCAGTCCTAAATGATGATATTACTGAATATCTTTGGCCTGTAGTGCAAAGATGTATAATTACTTGATGAATATTTTTGGCCTGTAGTGCAAAGATGAACAGGTGTTGAGATGAACATGACCGACTGATGATACAAATGAATATCTTTGGCCTGTAGTGCAAAGATGAATATTTGGTTAAAGATGATTATTAATTGATGTTACAGGGATAAAATATTGATGATGGACTTTTAAATCTTAGAAGATAGTAGAATTCTTTCTCTACTTGACTCTTCTAATGGTTTGCTGTTTCCGCTGCAGTTGTTGATCTAAAACTTGTTGTCGATTATATTTTATCAGATTTTTCCCTGTTGAAGACTAACGATAATTTGTTGTATATTATCTTAGTCATAATATTCTTTACTGGGCTAGTTGAGCTCACCCTTTTCCTTTTTGTTCCATTTTTCTTCTCAGGAGGTGAGAACATAGCAGGATCTAGTCGGGGTATGGAGTGATGGTTCTAGAAAGATGTATTAGCAGTCCTCACTATTTCTGTAAAATAGTGTTTGAATAATTGTAATGAGGATTTATTTGAGTGTGGATATTGTCTAGAAGACAATATTTGTATTTAAACTCACAGTATGTGTTGTCGTATTTTGCACGACAATTGTATTATTGAAGTTGTAGTTTGCTTTCTGTACCATGTATTTGGCGACTCAGAATGGGTGTTGTATACCTACTCTGGGGGCGTCACAGTTGGTATCAGAGCTTAGGGATATGATCCCTGGCTGAGATGTGAGACAAGAACTAGGAGGGGAGAGACGGGGAATTCCTTCGCTAGTATGACCTGACTAAGTTTATTTGGTGTTTATTTGGTCGGTCAGAGTATAGGGATAATATATGACATGACTATTAACCCTTGTTTTATGGCAGTATTTAAGAATGGCAGCTGAGAACGTTAATAATGGAGTAAATCAGACCGTGGAGACACCTTTGATCACTACCCAAGGGAACGTGCAACAGGAAGGCAATATTCCTCCTGTAAACAACGTTACCGAGCAAACGATGAATGATGGAATGTTTAGGAGCTTTTTGCAGTTCATGCAAAATCAGACGAGGGAGACTCGTGTGCAGAATACGGGTGGAAATGATAACAACGCGCGGTTTGTCACAGCTAAGCAGTTCAAAGAATTGGGACCACCAGAATTTAAGGGAAAGCCGGATCCGATCATGGCGGAAACGTGGGTCAAGCAAATTACCAAGATATTCGATGTCTTGGGATGCACGGAGGAACAGAAGGTTCCATTCGCCACATTTATGTTCCGCGGTGAGGCAGACTACTGGTGGGAGTCTGTGAAGCGTACCCAGCCTGACGCACTCAACATGTCCTGGGAAACATTTCAAAAACTGTTCAATGACAAGTACTTTCCTGAAAGTATTCGTCATATGAAGGAGGTTGAGTTTATTAGACTGGAACAAAACAACATGACGGTGTCCCAGTACGAGGCGAAGTTTGCAGAGTTATCCAGGTTTGCACCTCATTTGGTCGAAAATGAGGAACGAATGACAAGGATGTTTCTGAGAGGTCTAAAACCCGAGATTCGACAATATCTTATCTCTCATAAATTTTCTTTATATTCAGATGTTGTAAACAGGGCTCAATTATTAGAGCGAGATAATGAGTATGTGCAACTGAGGGACCACAACCAGGGTCATACCGGTGGCAGCGGTCATCGAAGCAATGAAAACCAGAGGGAAGGAAAGCATTCGGACAAGAGCGGTAACCACTCGGGTGGTCATCGTGGCCATGATAATAGGAGAGGTGAGTCAAGTGAAAATTTCAAGAAGAGAAGATTTAACGATGACAGGAAGACGTCGATAGCAGCACCAGCACCAGGAACAAATTCTAGGGGAGGAGAACGACCGCCAGTTAAATGTTACAGATGCGGAGAGGAGGGACATATAAGTCCAAACTGCCCACAACAGTTCAAGATATGTTATAACTGTGGAAAGGAGGGTCATATATCTCGAGAGTGTTCTGTAGCAAAACCAAGTTCAGCGGGGATGGTGACTCCAAAAGTTATCCCGGATAAGTCAAAGTCAACGGTTCCTGGAAGAGCATTTTTCGTGACTGGTCAGAATGCGAGGAACCCGAACGAAGTTAGCACGGGTTAGTTAATTATAAATTTTTGTGAAGTTTATACCTTATTAGATTCCGATTCTACCCATTCATTTATCTCTCCTGCTTGTGCTCAACGTTTAAACTTGACTCCGAAGAAATTAGACTTTGACCTATCTGTAGAGACTCCGTTAGGAGAAACTTTCATCACATCCACTGTTTATAAATCTTGCATGATCCAAGTTGGCACTATCACATTACCTGTTGATCTTATCTCTTTAAAGATATTTGCTTTTGATGTGATTTTAGGAATTGATTGGTTAACTACTCATCATGCCAAAATTGATTATTTTCGTAAGGTTGTTAGTTTTCATATTCCTAACCAACCTGTTATTCGAATTCAAGCAACCAAACCATTGAAGTTAAACTCTTTCATATCAAGCCGTAAAGTCATTCGTTTATTGAAAAACGAATGTCAAGCTTTCTTAGATATGTTATGGACTTGAATAAAAATACGTCAGATTTGAATTGTTAGTAAATCCCTGACGTATTTCCTGAAGAATTTCTTGGCCTACCTCCAGAGCGTGATATTGAATTTTGTATCATCTTTGAATCTGGTACAAAACCCATTTCTAAAATCTCATATCGAATGGCTCCTATTGAACTTCAGGAGTTAAAAACCCAACTATAGAAGTTGATAACCGAGCCTTTATCTGGTGACTTCCTTTGTAGAATGCACCAAAGCCAGACTTTCCGTAGGGGACTCTATATTTGTGTGGTGGTAAAACAATAGGTGCCATTGTGACGTGCTATCCAAGATTGGGATATGAATCACAATTGAGAGCAACCGAAGTCGGGGACCAAAGTACGTAGTTTTCTGGGCTTAGCTGGTTACTATCGGAGATTCGTGGAAGGATTTTCTCGAATCGCTACTCCGTTAACTTAGCTGACTCGGAAAGATACAAAATTTGTATGGAGTGAGGAATGCGAGAAGAGTTTCCAAGAACTCAAGAGGAGACTCATTTCGGCACCTGTTCTGACAATACCATCTGGTTCGGATGGATTTGTTATCTACAGCGATGCTTCAGGCAAAGGGTTAGGATGTGTTCTCATGCAACATGGGAAAGTCATAGCCTATGCCTCACGACAACTCAAAGAATATGAGAGGAATTATCCTACTCATGATTTGGAGTTGGCAGCAGTCGTTTTCGTGTTGAAGATCTGGAGACACTACCTGTATGGGGAGAAAGTGGAGATTTATACAGATCATAAAAGCCTCAAATATTTCTTCACCCAAAAGGAACTCAACATGCGGCAGCGACGTTGGCTCGAGCTGTTGAAAGATTACGATCATATCATCCAATATCATCCTGGAAAAGCAAACGTAGTAGCTGACGCATTGAGTAGAAGATCATATGCGGGTACGAGTGCAATATTGTTAACACAAAGGCCCATTTTATATGACTTGCAAAGGATGGAGATAGAGACGAAGGCTCCAAGTACCCACATGATGATATCAAATATACGAGTAGAACCGACTTTAATCGATAAAGTTAAAGCTGCTCAAGCTACGGACATAGAGCTGATGCGTATGAAGAAGAAAGTGCAAGAAGGTGCTATTTCAGAAGCAAGAATCGATGAAGAAGGAATACTTCGAGTCAACTCCAGACTTTGTGTTCCTAACGATTTTGACTTGAAGCATAGAATAATGATGGAGGCACACAACACACCGTTTGCAATCCATCCTGGGAGTACCAAAATGTATCACGATCTTCGACATACATTTTGGTGGAGCAATATGAAAAGAGAGATCGCGGAGTTTATCTCGAGATGTTTAACTTGTCAACGTGTAAAAGCGGAGCATCAAGTACCAAAGGGTCCATTGCAACCACTTGAGATTCCGAAATGGAAGTGGGAACACATTACTATGGATTTTGTTACAGGTCTTCCCAAGGTTTCTCAAGGCATAGATGCGATTTGGGTTATTGTTGATAGATTAACCAAGTCCGCTCATTTCTTGCCGATACGTGAGACTTATTCCCTTGAACGTCTTGCTAGTATGTACGTGAACGAGATTGTGAGATTGCATGGCATGCCAGTATCCATAGTTTCGGATCGTGACCCAAGATTCACTTCACGATTTTGGGTTAGCTTGCAGAAAGCTATGGGCACGGATTTACGATTCAGTTCAGCATACCATCCTCAAACGGACGGACAATCAGAGAGGACTATTCAAACTCTTGAAGATCTATTAAGACTTTGTGTCCTAGATCTCAAAGGGAGTTGGGATAAGTACCTACCATTGGTGGAATTCTCCTACAACAACAGTTATCAGGCGAGCATAGGTGTGGCTCCATTCGAGGCGTTGTATGGAAGAAAATGTCGTTCTCCAGTATGCTGGGACGAGGTGGGTGAAGCAACATTGTTGGGACCAGAGTTGGTACGCATTACTACAGAGAAGATCCAAACGATTCGACAACGTATACAAACGGCACAGGATCGACAAAAGAGTTATGCGGATCTTCATCGGAAGGACGTGGAATTTAATATTGGGGATCATGTATTATTACGTGTTGCACCATGGAAGGGAGTTACAAGATTTGGGAAGAGAGGAAAGCTCAATCCAAGATTTGTTGGTCCATTTGAGATTCTTGAGCGAATAGGAAATGTGGCATATAGACTCGCATTACCTCCAAGCATGTCTCGTGTTCATAATGTTTTTCACATATCTATGCTTCGTAAATATGTTAAAGACCCGAACCACATTATTGAGTTAGAACCAGACGAGATAGCTGAAGATTTAACGTACGAGGAGGTACCTGTTAAGATCTTGGATAGGAAAGAGCATGTCCTACGCACGAAGGTTATACCACAAGTTAAGGTTTTGTGGAGAAACCATGCTATTGAAGAAATGACCTGGGAGTTGGAATCAGAAATGAAAGCGAGGTATCCTCACCTTTTCAAAACATCAGGTACGTACGTCAATTTCGAGGACGAAATTTCATAAGGAGGGGAGGTTGTAAGACCCCAACTTATTAATGAATAAAATCAAATTTTCTCTAAATATTATTGTGAATAATAAGGGGTTAATTTGATATAATACTTTGGTTATGGGTGAAATGTGCAAATTTTATAAAATAAGCAAGTGGTTATAAAATATTCATTTTGTCGGGGAATATTCGTTTGGTCGTGGAATATTCTTGCTGTCGGGGAATATTCGTACGACGGCGCAGCCTTGTGTGGGCCCCATAACGGAAAGCGATTGGATGAAGAAAACGACAAGTATAAGTTGTTTATAAATAACGGCGTAGTTGTTACCGTTAATACTGTTGGAATACCCGGTGGTTAAAATACAGTAGCACACGGTATTGCACCAATTATTGATTCTTACGTAAGAAGGCACTACTCAATAATTGTTACAGTAGTTATTATTCAATATTTTATTTTATTGATTCAATAATTGCTGCGTTGATATTTTATATTATTGTTGTTTCAATAATTGTTGCTGCACAGTATTTTCATTTATCAGATCAATAATTCATATTATTTGAATAATATTATTAGATAACATTATTGGCAATGTCTAGAAAGTTCTGTCTAAGGAGAGGTTTGGTCATCTAATTGCGCGCCAGTAAGGAGAAATCCTTATTGGAAAGCCCCCTCTTTCCTGGGAACGGCCTGGTTGTCATAAATGTGATTCTGTAATATTATTTGTGAATAATTAATTATTGATTCATATGATAAGGAAATATTTATTTTATGTGGATATAAATGAGGGATATATTTTTGTGGTTAAAAATGAAGGAGTTAATGTTGAGGTTTTTGTCAGTATTTTTGTCGGAATGGAGGTATTAAAAATCAGGGTTTTTGAGATAGTTTGCGGGGGTTATAATTTTTAATCCGACCGTTGGATCGTGGTAATTTTTGGATATGTTATACATATATAAGTTGAGTATATGTCCACAAATTTTGAACCGTTAAAAATGAACGTATGATTTATTACGAATTTTACATGATGACTGGTTCAGAAATTGTTGAATTTTCGGAGTTTATCATTTTGGTGGAAAATTCTAGAATTGGTGGGCCCCACTTGTGGTTGGTGAAGAAATGTGCTGAATTATATTTCAAATGTGGTAGGTGGGAATAGTAGCAGGTAAAGCCATCAGGTTGCAGGTCAAACCTACCAAAATTTTCCTATAAATAGAGGGCTAAGTTAGAATTGAAAATCACACCAGAAACAAGTTTTCTCTCTTTCTCTCTCTAGATTATTGAGTGTATTTTGTGAGTATTTAGATACTTTGAGAGTTTCTATTCATCAGAGCAAGTTTCTTTCAGCCTTATACCGGTATTCCGACCAGAAGTACTGATATTTTGAGGTAAGGGATATTATTTTCTTCTTAATGATATTATTTTCTTCAATATCATTATGCTGAAATATTGATATGAGTTTTTATCAAATTTAGAACTTTTTGTGTCGGGGGTTACTATTCACGTATACGGCACTATTCACGTATACGGCACTATTCACGAATACGGCACTATTCACCGAAAAATAAAATTTTCCCTTTTTGTCCAAGATGTCTATTATGGTTACTATCTTTGATTGTATCCATGTTTTGATCTTTATTTTTGAATTCTGCTTCACAATTGATTATTATGAAGTATTATTGATCTTGGATAAACTGTTATACGAATCCCTACTATTTGTCCTTCTGTCTCATTGGATTCGTTCTCTTTAAGATATTTTTCATCATCCTCAGTCCTAAATGATGATATTACTGAATATCTTTGGCCTGTAGTGCAAAGATGTATAATTACTTGATGAATATCTTTGGCCTGTAGTGCAAAGATGAACAGGTGTTGAGATGAACATGACCGACTGATGATACAAATGAATATCTTTGGCCTGTAGTGCAAAGATGAATATTTGGTTAAAGATGATTATTAATTGATGTTACAGGGATAAAATATTGATGATGGACTTTTAAATCTTAGAAGATAGTAGAATTCTTTCTCTACTTGACTCTTCTAATGGTTTGCTGTTTCCGCTGCAGTTGTTGATCTAAAACTTGTTGTCGATTATATTTTATCAGATTTTTCCCTGTTGAAGACTAACGATAATTTGTTGTATATTATCTTAGTCATAATATTCTTTACTGGGCTAGTTGAGCTCACCCTTTTCCTTTTTGTTCCATTTTTCTTCTCAGGAGGTGAGAACATAGCAGGATCTAGTCGGGGTATGGAGTGATGGTTCTAGAAAGATGTATTAGCAGTCCTCACTATTTCTGTAAAATAGTGTTTGAATAATTGTAATGAGGATTTATTTGAGTGTGGATATTGTCTAGAAGACAATATTTGTATTTAAACTCACAGTATGTGTTGTCGTATTTTGCACGACAATTGTATTATTGAAGTTGTAGTTTGCTTTCTGTACCATGTATTTGGCGACTCAGAATGGGTGTTGTATACCTACTCTGGGGGCGTCACAGCAGTATCTGAAAATGGCATCTGAGAATGTTGAGAATAGCAATGGAGCACAGACGATTATTGATTCACCACATATCAATAATCAGGATAATGTTCATCAGGAAGGTGACAATCCTCATGCAAACAACAACACTGACCAGATGATGAATGATGGAATGTTCAGAGGTTTTATGCAATTCATGCAACAATAGGTGAAAGCGGCTCCTGTCCACAACGTAGGTGGAAATACTGGAAACTCTCAGGCGGTCACCGCTAAACAGTTTAAGGAGCTGGGACCACCGGAGTTTAAGGGAGAACCCAAACCACTTGTAGCTGAAACATGGATAAAGCAGATCACCAAGATATTTGATGTCTTGGGTTGCTCCGAGGAGCAAAAGGTTCCCTTTGCCGCCTTTATGTTGCGAGGAGAGGCAGATTACTAGTGGGAATCGATAAAGCGTACTCAACCTGCCGCACTGAAGATGTCTTGGGAGAAGTTCCAAGAGCTGTTTAACGACAAATACTTTCCCGAGAGTATTCGTCACATGAAGGAGGTGGAGTTCATCAAATTGGAACAGAATAATATGACCGTGTCGCAGTACGAGGCAAAATTTGCGGAGTTATCCCGGTTTGCGTCCCACCTGGTGGATAATGAAGAAAGAATGACGCGGATGTTTTTAAGAGGTTTGAAGCCGGAGATACGTCAACATCTTGTTTCTCATAAATTGTGTTTGTATTCAGATGTTGTAAATAGGGCTCAGTTGGTGGAGCGCGATAACGAGACAACGCAACCAAAAGAGAGCAGCCGGCAAAATGATAATACTAGTAAAAGCAGTCATCGAAGCGGTGACAACAAGCGTGGAGGGAATCAACAGGCCAGAAATGGTAACCACTTCGGTGGTAATCAGGGCCAAAATAATAAGAATGAGCATTTCAAGAAGAGGAGATTCAACAATGATGGAAAGACGTCAGCACCAGCACCTGTCGTTAAGGAAGGAGAACGACCACCTATCATATGTTTCAAATGCGGAGGGGAGGGGCACATCAGTCCAAACTGCGCGATGCCGTCCAAAGCATGTTATAATTGTGGAAGAGAAGGTCATTTAGCCCGATTTTGTCGTTTACCGAAGACAAATTCAGCTAGGATGGAGGCACCAAAGGCCGTCCCAGAAAAGTCAAAATCGGTTGTGCAAGGGAGAGCGTTTGTTGTGAACTCCCAGAAAGCAAGGAACCCGAATGAGGTCATCACGGGTAAGCTTATCATAAACTCTAACGAAGTCTATACTTTATTTGATACCGGTTCTACCCATTCTTTTATTTCTCCTACTTGCGCTCATCGATTAAATTTGATTCCGGGGAAATTAGACTTTGACTTAGCTGTTGAAACTCCATTGGGAGAAACCTTCATTACATCCACGGTTTATAAGTCTTGTTTGGTTCAAGTTGGTACCCACACATTACCTGTCGATCTGATTTCGTAAAAAATACTTGCATTTGACGTGATTCTAGGGATTGATTGGTTAACTACTCATCATGCAAAAATTGATTATTTTCGTAAGGTTGTTAGCTTTCATATTCCTAATCGACCTATTATACGAATTCAAGCAACCAAACCATTAAAATCAATCGCTGTCATCTCAAGCCATAAAGCTATTCGTTTATTGAAAAACGGATGTCAAGCTTTCTTAGCTCATGTCACAGATCTAAACAAAAATACGTCAGCTTTGAATGATATTTCTGTTGTTAATAAATTTCCTGACGTATTTCCCGAAGAACTTCCTGGCCTACCCCCAGAGCGTGAAATTGAATTTTGTATCGACCTTGAACCCGGTACAAAACCCATTTCCAAAGCCCCATATCGAATGGCTCCTATTGAACTTCAGGAGTTAAAGACCCAACTGCAAGAATTGTTAGACATTGGTTTTATTCGTCCTAGTACTTCTCCTTGGGGTGCTCCTGTTCTGTTCGTGAAGAAGAAAGATGGAAGTATGCGACTTTGTATTGATTATCGGGAGTTGAATCATGTCACCATCAAAAATAGGTACCCATTGCCACGTATTGATGACCTGTTTGACCAGTTGCAAGGAGCACAATTCTTTTCAAAGATCGATCTTCGTTCTGGATATCATCAGCTGAAGGTTAGAACTGAAGATATTCCAAAGACTGCCTTCAGAACTCGGTATGGGCATTATGAATTCTTAGTTATGTCTTTTGGATTGACTAATGCTCCTGCTGCCTTCATGGATATGATGAACAGGGTATTTAAGGAATATTTGGATCACTTTGTGGTCGTCTTTATCGATGACATCCTTGTTTATTCCAAAAGCCGTGAAGATCATGAGCAACACTTGAGGCTGGTACTCCAAAAGCTTCGTGAATACAAACTTTATGCCAAGTTGAAGAAATGCGAGTTCTGGCTGGAAGAGGTAGCATTCCTTGGGCACGTAGTATCAAGTCGTGGAATATCTGTTGACCCGTCAAAGATTGAAGCTATTCAAAGCTGGGAGCAACCTAAATCAGTAACCGAAGTACGTAGCTTTCTCGGTCTAGCTGGTTATTATCGGAGATTCGTGGAAGGATTTTCTCGAATCGCTACTCCATTAACTCAGCTGACTCGGAAAGATACAAAGTTCGGTTGGAGCGAAGAATGTGAGCAGAGTTTTCAAGAACTCAAGAGGAGACTCATTTCAGCACCTGTTCTAACAATACCATCTGGCTCGGAGGGATTTGTCATCTACAGTGATGCTTCGAGCAAAGGGTTGGGATGCGTTCTCATGCAACATGGAAAAGTCATAGCCTATGCATCAAGACAACTCAAGGAATATGAGAGGAATTATCCTACTCATGATCTAGAGTTGGCAGCTGTTGTCTTTGCACTTAAAATTTGGAGGCATTACTTGTATGGGGAGAAGGTGGAGATCTTTACGGATCATAAAAGCCTCAAATATTTCTTCACTCAAAAGGAACTCAACATGCGACAACGACGTTGGCTTGAACTGTTGAAAGATTATGATCATACCATTCAATACCATCCTGGAAAAACAAACGTGGTAGCTGACGCATTGAGTAGAAGATCATATGCAAGTACGAGTGCAATATTGTCAACACAAAAGCCCATTTTGTATGACTTGCAAAGGATGAAGATAGAGTTAAAGACTCCAGGGACCCATGTGATGATGGCGAATATACGAGTAGAACCAGCTTTAATCGATAAAGTTAAAGCTGCTCAAGCTACAGACCTGGAGCTGATGCGTATGAGGAAGAAAGTGCAAGAAGGTTCTATGCCGGAAGCAAGAATCGATGAAGAAGGAATACTTCGAGTCAACTCCAGACTTTGTGTTCCTAACAACCCTGATTTAAAGTATGAAATCATGATGGAGGCGCACAACACACCGTTTGCAATCCATCCTGGAAGTACCAAAATGTATCATGATCTTCGTCATACATTTTGGTGGAGCAATATGAAGAGAGAGATAGCGTTGTTTATCTCAAGGTGTCTAACTTGTCAACGAGTCAAAGCGGAGCATCAAGTACCAAAAGGTCCATTGCAACCACTTGAAATTCCAGAATGGAAGTGGGAGCACATTACTATGGATTTCGTTACCGGTCTTCCTAAGGTTTCTCAAGGTATAGATGCGATTTGGGTCATTGTTGATAGATTGACCAAGTCTGCTCATTTCTTACCGATACGAGAAACTTATACACTTGAACGTCTTGCTCGTATGTACATAAACGAGATTGTAAGACTGCATGGTATGCCAGTATCCATAGTTTCTGACCGAGACCCAAGATTCACTTCACGATTTTGGGTTAGTTTACAAAAAGCTATGGGCACGGAGTTACGATTTAGTTCAGCATATCATCCTCAGACGGACGGACAATCAGAGAGGACTATTCAAACTCTTGAAGATCTATTAAGACTCTGTGTCTTTGACTTCAAGGGAAGTTGGGACAAGTTCTTACCATTGGTGGAGTTTTCCTACAACAACAGTTATCAAGCAAGTATTGGCATGGCTCCATTCGAAGCATTGTATGGAAGAAAATGTCGTTCTCCAGTATGCTGGGATGAGGTGGGTGAAACAACGTTGTTGGGACCGGAGTTGGTACGTATGACTACAGAAAAGATTCAAACGATCCGACAATGTATAAAAACCTCACAAGATCGACAAAAGAGTTATGGTGATCTTCATCGAAAGGACGTGGAATTTGATGTAGGAGATCATGTGTTCTTACGTGTTGCTCCATGGAAAGGAGTTACGAGATTTGGAAAGAGAGGAAAGCTCAATCCTCGATTCATCGGTCCATTTTTAATCCTCGATCGAGTAGGAACTGTGGCTTATAGACTCGCTTTACCGCCAAGTATGTCTCGTGTTCATAACGTTTTTCACATATCCATGTTACGCAAATATGTGGAAGACCCGAACCACATTATTGAGTTAGAACCGGACGAAATAGCGGAAGATTTGATGTATGAAGAAGTTCCTGTTCAAATCTTGGATAAGAAGGAACATATTCTACGCTCCAAGGTTATACCTCAAGTCAAAGTTTTGTGGAGAAACCACGATGTTGAGGAAATGACTTGGGAGTTAGAATCTGAAATGAAATCAAGGTATCCTTACCTCTTCGACATACCAGGTACGTACCCTAATTTCGAGGGCGAAATTTCATAAGAAGGGGAGGTTGTAAGACCCCAACTTTTATAAATAAAGAAGAATTTTCTATAAATATCATTTTTGAATATTATGGAGTTAATTTGAAATAATGTTATAGTTGTGGGTAATATTTATAAATTTTGCAAAGTACGCAAGTTGTTATATAATATTCGATTGGTCGGGGAATATTCGTTTTAACAGGGAATATTTGTAATACCCCGAATTTTATGAAATAAAAGTATGCAATTTTTCTTACAATTACTATTCAGTAAATAGTTAAATTGATAAAAGTTTAAAGTTATGGGTGAAATATAAATTTTTTTTTTCAAAATAAGCAAGTGGTTATAAAATAATCATTGTTGTCGGGGAATATTCGTTTGGTCGTGGAATATTCTTTCTGTCGGAGAATATTCGTACGACGGCGCAGCTATTTGTGGGCTCCATAACGAATAACTGTCGGGTGAAGGAAAACGACAAATTTGAGTTTTTACAAATAACGGCGTAGTTGTTACCGTTAACACTGTTGGAATACACGGTGGTTAAAATACAGTAATACGCGTTATTGCACAGTAGCACACGGTATTGCATAGTATTTTTGAAGTTATTGATTCTTACGTAAGAAGGCACTACTCAATAATTGTTACAGTAATTACTGTTCAATATTTTATTTTATTGATTCAATAATTGTTGCGTTGATATTTTATATTACTGTTGTTTCAATAATTGTTGCTGCACAGTATTTTCTATTATCAGATCAATAATTCATATTATTTAAATAATATTATTAGATAGCATTATTGGCAATGACTAGAAAGTTCTGTCTAAGGAGAGGTTTGGTCATCTAATTGCGCGCTAGTAAGGAGAAATCCTTATTGGAAAGCCCCCTCTTTCCTGGGAACGGCCTGATTATCATAAATGTGATTCTGTAATATTATTTGTGAATAATTAATTATTGATTCATATGATAAGAAAATATTTATTTTATGTGAATATAAATGAGGGATATATTTTTGTGGTTAAAAATGAAGGAGTTAATGTTGAGGTTTTTATCAGTATTTTTGTCGGAATGGAGGTATTAAAAATCAGGGTTTTTGATATATTTTGCGGGGATTATAATTTTTAATCCAACCGTTGGATCGTGGTAATTTTTGGATATGTTATACATATATAAGTTGAGTATATGTCCATAAATTTTGAACCGTTAAAAATGAACGTATGATTTGTTATGAATTTTAAGAGGTGGCTGATTCGGAAATCAGGTTATAAATCATTTTTGGTGGAAAATTATAGAATTGGTGGGCCCCACTTGTGGTTGGTGAAGAAATGTGCTGAATTATATTTCAAATGTGGTGGGTGGGATTAGTAGCAGGTAAAGCCATCAGGTTGCAGGTCAAACCTACCAAAATTTTCCTATAAATAGAGGGCTAAGTTAGAATTGAAAATCACACCAGAAACATAAGCTTTCTCTCTTTCTCTCTCTATATTATGAAGCATATTTTGTGAGTTTTTAGATACTTGGTGAGTTGCTATTCATCAGTGCAAGTTTTCTTCAGCATCATATCCGATATCCAGTCAGAAGTACTGCTCTTTTGAGGTAAGGGATAGTAAGGGATAGTAAGGGATTTTAAGAGTTGTTATGTTTTTCAGTTTCGTAATTTTTCTGAACTTCAAAAATTCTGAAAAAATTTGAAATGATATTTTGATGAGTTTTATTGATTGTGTCCAAAAATGGTGATTTTTGGATGTATAGATTAAGAGTTATGAATCTTACGGGAAAAGACTATTTTAAAAGTAACCGCTTATAATTCCTTGTGGTTAACTCCAAAATTGATGAAATTTTTATTGGGAGTACATGTATATGATAGAAGTATACTCTGTAAATTTCAGAATTTTTAGACAAAAGTACAATTTTTGATAAATGTCTAAATATTCGACTATTTTGGCCATATGAAAAATAGTAAATGACTTTTAAAAATTCTGAGAAAAATATATGTTCACAATGGAACTATATTATGCTAAATCCCAAAAAAGAAATATTTTTAGAACTGATTTGGTATTTTTCATGATTTGGTATTTTTAACTTATCTGTTGAAACTCCGTTGGGTGAAACCTTCGTTACATCTACAGTTTATAAATCTTGCATGATCCAAGTTGGCACTATCACATTACCTGTTGATCTTATCTCTTTAAAGATACTTACTTTTGATGTGATTTTAGGAATTGATTGGTTAACCACTCATCATGCTAAAATTGATTGTTTTCGTAAGGTTGTTAGTTTTCATATTCCTAACCAACCTGTCATACGAATTCAAACTACTAAACCACTAAAATCAGTCACTATCATATCAAGCCACAAAGCTATTCGTTTATTGAAAAACGGATGTCAAGCTTTCTTAGCCCATGTTATGGATTTGAACAAAGACAAGTCAGATTTGAATAATATTTCTATTGTTAGAGAATTTCCCGATGTATTTCCTGAAGAACTTCCTGGTCTACCCCCAGAACGTGAAGTTGAATTCTTTATTGACCTTGAACCCGGTACAAAGCCCATTTCTAAAACCCCATATCGAATGGCTCCTATTGAACTTCAGGAGTTAAAAGTCCAACTACAGGAGTTGTTGGACATCGGTTTTATTCGTCCTAGTACATCTCCTTGGGGTGCTCCGGTGTTATTCGTAAAGAAGAAAGACGGGAGTATGCGACTTTGTATCGACTATCGAGAATTGAATCATGTCACTATCAAGAATAGGTATCCGCTACCTCGTATTGATGACCTGTTTGACCAGTTGCAAGGAGCACAATTCTTTTCAAAGATCGATCTTCGTTCTGGATATCATCAGCTGAAGATTAAAACTGAGGATATTCCAAAGACTGCCTTCAGAACTCGGTACGGGCATTATGAATTCTTAGTAATGTCTTTTGGATTGACTAATGCTCCTGCTGCCTTCATGGATATGATGAACCGTGTATTCAAAGAATATTTGGATCAGTTCGTTGTTGTCTTTATTGATGACATCCTCATCTATTCCAAAAGCCGTGAAGATCATGAGCACCATTTGAAGCTGGTATTGCAAAGGCTTCGTGAAAACAAGCTATATGCCAAACTGAAGAAATGCGAGTTCTGGCTTGAGGAAGTAGCATTCTTTGGGCACGTGGTGTCAAAACATGGAGTATCTGTCGACCCGGCGAAGATTGAAGCCATACAAAGTTGGGAGCAACCGAAGTCGGTAACCGAAGTACGTAGCTTTCTGGGCTTAGCTGGTTATTATCGGAGATTTGTGGAAGGATTTTCTCGAATCGCTACTCCGTTAACTCAGCTGACTCGGAAAGATACAAAATTCGTATGGAGTGAGGAATGTGAGAAGAGTTTCCAAGAACTCAAGAGGAGACTCATTTCGGCACCTGTTTTGACAATACCATCTGGTTCGGATGGATTTGTTATCTACAGCGATGCTTCAGGCAAAGGGTTAGGATGTGTTCTCATGCAATATGGGAAAGTCATAGCCTATGCCTCACGACAACTCAAAGAATATGAGAGGAATTATCCTACTCATGATTTGGAGTTGGCAGCAGTCGTTTTTGCGTTGAAGATCTGGAGACACTACCTGTATGGGGAGAAAGTGGAGATCTATACAGATCATAAAAGCCTCAAATATTTCTTCACCCAAAAGGAACTTAACATGCGGCAGCGACGTTGGCTCGAGCTGTTGAAAGATTACGATCATACCATCCAATATCATCCTGGAAAAGCAAACGTAGTAGCTGACGCATTGAGTAGAAGATCATATGCGGGTACGAGTGCAATGTTTTTAACACAAAGGCCCATTTTGTATGACTTGCAAAGGATGGAGATAGAGATGAAGGCTCCAAGTACCCACATGATGATATCAAATATACGAGTAGAACCGACTTTAATCGATAAAGTTAAAGCTGCTCAAGCTACGGACATGGAGCTGATGCGTATGAAGAAGAAAGTGCAAGAAGGTGCTATTCCAGAAGCAAGAATCAATGAAGAAGGAATACTTCGAGTCAACTCCAGACTTTGTGTTCCTAACGATTTTGACTTGAAGCATAGAATAATGATGGAGGCACACAACACACCGTTTGCAATCCATCCTGGGAGTACCAAAATGTATCACGATCTTCGACATACATTTTGGTGGAGCAATATGAAAAGAGAGATCGCGGAGTTTATCTCGAGGTGTTTAACTTGTCAACGTGTAAAGGCGGAGCATCAAGTGCCAAAGGGTCCATTGCAACCACTTGAGATCCCGAAATGGAAGTGGGAACACATTACTATGGATTTTGTTACGGGTCTTCCCAAGGTTTCTCAAGGTATAGATGCGATTTGGGTTATTGTTGATAGATTAACCAAGTCCGCTCATTTCTTACCGATACGTGAGACTTATTCCCTTGAACGTCTTGCTAGTATGTATGTGAACGAGATTGTGAGATTGCATGGCATGCCAGTATCCATAGTTTCGGATCGTGACCCAAGATTCACTTCACGATTTTGGGTTAGCTTGCAGAAAGCTATGGGGACGGATTTACGATTCAGTTCAGCATACCATCCTCAAACGGACGGACAATCAGAGAGGAATATTCAAACTCTTGAAGATCTATTAAGACTTTGTGTCTTAGATCTCAAAGGGAGTTGGGATAAGTACCTACCATTGGTGGAATTCTCCTACAACAACAGTTATCAGGCGAGCATAGGTATGGCTCCATTTGAGGCGTTGTATGGAAGAAAATGTCGTTCTCCAGTATGCTGGGACGAGGTGGGTGAAGCAACATTGTTGGGACCAGAATTGGTACGCATTACTACAGAGAAGATCCAAACGATTCGACAACGTATACAAACGGCACAGGATCGACAAAAGAGTTATGCGGATCTTCATCGGAAGGACGTGGAATTTAATATTGGGGATCATGTATTGTTACGTGTTGCACCATGGAAGGGAGTTACAAGATTTGGGAAGAGAGGAAAGCTCAATCCAAGATTTGTTGGTCCATTTGAGATTCTTGAGCGAATAGGAAATGTGGCATATAGACTCGCATTACCTCCAAGCATGTCTCGTGTTCATAATGTTTTTCACATATCTATGCTTCGTAAATATGTTAAAGACCCGAACCACATTATTGAGTTAGAACCAGACGAGATAGCTGAAGATTTAACGTACGAGGAGGTACCTGTTAAGATCTTGGATAGGAAAGAGCATGTCCTACGCACGAAGGTTATACCACAAGTTAAGGTTTTGTGGAGAAACCATGCTATTGAAGAAATGACCTGGGAGTTGGAATCAGAAATGAAAGCGAGGTATCCTCACCTTTTTGAAACATCAGGTACGTACGTCAATTTCGAGGACGAAATTTCATAAGGAGGGGAGGTTGTAAGACCCCAACTTATTAATGAATAAAATCAAATTTTCTTTAAATATTATTGTGAATAATAAGGGGTTAATTTGATATAATACTTTGGTTATGGGTGAAATGTGCAAATTTTACAAAATAAGCAAGTGGTTATAAAATATTCATTTTGTCGGGAAATATTCGTTTGGTCGTGGAATATTCTTGCTGTCGGGGAATATTCGTACGACGGCGCAGCCTTGTGTGGGCCCCATAACGGAAAGCGATTGGATGAAGAAAACGACAAGTATAAGTTGTTTATAAATAACGGCGTAGTTGTTACCGTTAATACTGTTGGAATACCCGGTGGTTAAAATACAGTAGCACACAGTATTGCACCAATTATTGATTCTTACGTAAGAAGGCACTACTCAATAATTGTTACAGTAGTTATTATTCAATATTTTATTTTATTGATTCAATAATTGCTGCGTTGATATTTTATATTATTGTTGTTTCAATAATTGTTGCTGCACAGTATTTTCCATTATCAGATCAATAATTCATATTATTTGAATAATATTATTAGATAACATTATTGGCAATGTCTAGAAAGTTCTGTCTAAGGAGAGGTTTGGTCATCTAATTGCGCGCCAGTAAGGAAAAATCCTTATTGGAAAGCCCCCTCTTTCCTGGGAACGGCCTGGTTGTCATAAATGTGATTCTGTAATATTATTTGTGAATAATTAATTATTGATTCATATGATAAGAAAATATTTATTTTATGTGGATATAAATGAGGAATATATTTTTGTGGTTAAAATGAAGGAGTTAATGTTGAGATTTTTATCCGTATTTTTGTCAGAATGGAGGTATTAAAAATCAGGGTTTTTGAGATATTTTGCGGGGGTTATAATTTTTAATCCGACCGTTGGATCGTGGTAATTTTTGGATATGTTATACATATATAAGTTGAGTATATGCCCACAAATTTTGAACCGTTAAAAATGAACGTATGATTTATTATGAATTTTACAAGATGACTGGTTCAGAAATTGTTGAATTTTCAGAGTTTATCATTTTGATGGAAAATTCTAGAATTGGTGGGCCCCACTTGTGGTTGGTGAAGAAATGTGCTGAATTATATTTCAAATGTGGTGGGTGGGAATAGTAGCAGGTAAAGCCATCAGGTTGCAGGTCAAACCTACCAAAATTTTCCTATAAATAGAGGGCTAAGTTAGAATTGAAAATCACACCAGAAACAAGTTTTCTCTCTTTCTCTCTCTAGATTATTGAGTGTATTTTGTGAGTATTTAGATACTTTGAGAGTTTATATTCATCAGAGCAAGTTTCTTTCAGCCTTATACCGGTATTCCGACCAGAAGTACTGATATTTTGAGGTAAGGGATATTATTTTCTTCTTAATGATATTATTTTCTTCAATATCATTATGCTGAAATATTGATATGAGTTTTTATCAAATTTAGAACTTTTTGTGTCGGGGTTACTATTTACGTATACGGCACTATTCACGTATACGGTACTATTCACGAATACGGCACTATTCACCGAAAAATAAAATTTTCCCTTTTTGTCCAAGATGTCTATTATGGTTACTATCTTTGATTGTATCCATGTTTTGATCTTTATTTTTGAATTCTGCTTCACAATTTATTATTATGAAGTATTATTGATCTTGGATAAACTGTTATACGAATCCCTACTATTTGTCCTTCTGTCTCACTGGATTCGTTCTCTTTAAGATATTTTTCATCATCCTCAGTCCTAAATGATGATATTACTGAATATCTTTGGCCTGTAGTGCAAAGATGTATGATTACTTGATGAATATCTTTGGCCTGTAGTGCAAAGATGAACAGGTGTTGAGGTGAACATGACCGACAGGTGATACAAATGAATATCTTTGGCCTGTAGTGCAAAGATAAATATTTGGATAAAGATGATTATTAATTGATGTTACAGGGATAAAATATTGATGATGGACTTTTAAATCTTAGAAGATAGTAGAATTCTTTCTCTACTTGACTCTTCTAATGGTTTGCTGTTTCCGCTGCAGTTGTTGATCTAAAACTTGTTGTCGATTATATTCTATCAGATTTTTCCCTGTTGAAGACTAACGATAATTTGTTTGTATATTATCTTAGTCATAATATTCTTTACTAGGCTAGTTGAGCTCACCCTTTTCCTTTGTGTTCCATTTTTCTTCTCAGGAGGCGAGAACATAGCAGGAACTAGTCGGGGTACGGAGTGATGGTTCTAGAAAGATGTTTTAGCAGTCCTCACTATTTCTGTAAAATAGTGTTTGAATAATTGTAACGAGGACTTATTTGAGTGTGGATATTGTCTAGAAGACAATATTTGTATTTAAACTCACAGTATGTGTTGTCGTATTTTGCACGACAATTGTATTATTGAAGTTGTAGTTTGTTTTCTGTACCATGTATTTGGCGACTCAGAATGGGTGTTGTATACCTATTTTGGGGGCGTCACAGTTGGTATCAGAGCCATAAGTAAAGAGCCCCGAGCCTCTATCTGGTGACATCCTGTTGATGAGGAATGCACCGAAGCCAGACTCTCCGTAGGGGACGCCGTTCTGCGGTGGCAAGCTGATAGGTACCTTTGTGAGGTGCTGACACATGATGGTGTCCAATGTCACAGTTGGTATCAGAGCTTAGGGATATGATCCCTGGCTGATATGTGAGACAAGAACTAGGAGGGGAGAGACGGGGAATTCCTTCGCTAGTATGACCTGACGAAGTTTATTTGGTGTTTATTTGGTCGGTCAGAGTATAGGGATAATATATGACATGACTATTAACCCTTGTTTTATGGCAGTATTTAAGAATGGCAGCTGAGAACGTTAATAATGGAGTAAATCAGACCGTAGAGACACCTTTGATCACTACCCAGGGGAACGTGCAACAGGAAGACAATATTCCTCCTGTAAACAACGTTACCGAGCAAACGATGAATGATGGAATGTTTAGGAGCTTTTTGCAGTTCATGCAAAATCAGACGAGGGAGACTCGTGTGCAGAATACGGGTGGAAATGATAACAACGCGCGGTTTGTCACAGCTAAGCAGTTCAAAGAATTGGGACCACCATAATTTAAGGGAAAGCCGGATCCGATCATGGCGGAAACGTGGGTCAAGCAAATTACCAAGATATTTGATGTCTTGGGATGCACGGAGGAACAGAAGGTTCCATTCGCCACATTTATGTTCCGCGGTGAGGCAGACTACTGGTGGGAGTCTGTGAAGCGTACCCAGCCTGACGCACTCAACATGTCCTGGGAAACATTTCAAAAACTGTTCAATGACAAGTACTTTCCTGAAAGTATTCGTCATATGAAGGAGGTTGAGTTTATTAGACTGGAACAAAATAACATGACGGTGTCCCAGTACGAGGCGAAATTTGCAGAGTTATCCAGGTTTGCACCTCATTTGGTCGAAAATGAGGAACGAATGACAAGGATGTTTCTGAGAGGTCTAAAACCCGAGATTCGGCAATATCTTATCTCTCATAAATTTTCTTTATATTCAGATGTTGTAAACATGGCTCAATTATTAGAGCGAGATAATGAGTATGTGCAACCGAGGGACCACAACCAGGGTCATACCAGTGGCGGCAGTCATCGAAGCAATGAAAACCAGCAGAGAGGAAAACATTCGGACAAAAGCGGTAACCACTCTGGTGGTAATCGTGGTCGTGATAATAGAAGGAGCGAGTCGGGAGGAGATTTCAAGAAGAGAAGGTACAACAATGATAACGTGAAGACGTCAGCACAAACATCAACTGTTTCTAGGGGAGGAGAACGACCACCGGTCGTATGTTACAAATGTGGGAAAGAGGGACATATCAGCCCAAACTGCCCACAACAATCCAAGGTATGTTATAACTGTGGAAAGGAAGGTCATATAGCTCGAGAGTGTTCTGTGGCAAAACCAAATTCAGCGGGGATGGTGACTCCAAAAGTTATCCCGGATAAGTTGAAATCAGCGGTTCCTGGAAGGGCGTTTGTCGTTACTGGCCAAAACGCGAGAAACCCGAACGAGGTGATCACGGGTAAGCTAATCTTGAATTCTTGCGAAGTTTATACTTTACTAGATACCGGTTCTACCCATTCTTTTATCTCTCCTGCTTGTGCTCAACGTTTAAACTTGACTCCGGAGAAATTGGACTTTAACTTATCTGTAAGACCCCAATTTTTTATAAATAAAGATGAATTTTCCATAAGTATCATTTTTGAATATTATGGAGTTAATTTGATATAATGTTATAGTTGTGGGTAATATTTATAAATTTTGCAAAGTAAGCAAGTTGTTATAAAATATTCGTTTGGTCGGAGAATATTCTTTTTGTCGGGGAATATTCGTACGACGGCACAATCATTGGTGGACCCCACAACGGAATTATTGTCGGATTGAGAAAACGACAAAAATATTTTATTAAAAATAACGGCGGAAATTTTACCATTGTTGCTGTTGAACTACTCGGTAATAAAAGTACAGTAATACGTATGGTTGAATAGTAGCACACGGTTTTGATTATTAATGCTTACGTGAGAAGGCACTCAGTTTTGTTCAATTATTGCTATAGTAAGTGTCGTAAATTTTGCTTACTTTATGGGCACTCATTTATCCATTTTTCAAAATTATCGGACAAAAGTTATAAAGTATATATATTTATATTAGCATGTGGGTGAATGGTGGTGGCTTTGATGGATTTTGGCAGGATGCTTTGTTTTTCAAAGTCTTGGACTTAGTGGCCAACTTTTCAAACAAAAGCTTTGTGTTGATAAAATTGGTCGGGAGAGATTAATTATTATAATATATATATAATGGTGCCATGTACTTGATTATATATTATATATACATATATATGTATGATTGAGTGCTGGTAGGGAGGTGAAAGAAAATTGAGTCAGTAATGGGGGTAGTTGCGTATTATTATTATTTTTAAATAGAATATATTATATTTTATTTAAAAGATTTTGCTTTAATTATGGACCGTCAGATCAAAGTAAATCAATCTGGACCGTTCATGGATTAGTTACTATGCATTTCATTTTTCTATAAATAGCAGCTCATTCCTTCATTATTTCTTACGAATTCACTGAACTCTAGAGAGAGAAACTATAGAGAGAAACTATAGAGAGAGAGAAGAAGAGTATTCTGCTACTTAACTACTTCCTTACTTCAGCTCTTCTTTAAAACGGTAGGGAATATTATTTCTTTTATATTCATGAAGAGAACTTCTGTTATTCCATTTGTTATTATTCTGTTGGAATAACCAGTATACGCGGTCTACCCTATACTTGGTGACATTCTTCTATTATTCTGTTGGAACATCCTGTCTGTGTGTTTTACACCGAACCTGGTTCCGTTTATTATTCTGTTGGAACATCCTGTCTGTGTGTTTTACACCGGACCTGGTTCCGTTTTATTATTATTCTGTTGGAATATCCTGTCTGTGTGTTTTACACCGGACCTGGTTCCATTATTTATTATTCTGTCGGAATATCCTGTCTGTGCGTTTACGCCGGACCTGGTTCCATTATTTATTATTCTATTGGAATAACCTGTCTGTGCGGTCTATCGCATGCATGGTGATTTCTTTTGTTATTCCATTCTTTATTGTACTCAGTTGGTTAAGTTTTGACTTCTATACTCCATGAAATTTGTGGAATATCCTTGATAGTTGCGTTTCATCCAGTATCTTTTCAAGAAAATATTCTTCTAAGTATTCTTGAATTTTACTCCACAATGCAGTATCATGTTGACAATTTGGACGTTGTTAATTCCTGAATAAATTAATTCTTGAACTTGTTTTATTGAATTCTTATATCATTGTCATCATCCTCATGTTTATAAAATGTTGAAAGTCATCTGTGGCCTGTAGTGCATAGATGGACTTGGTATGATTATGACATGGGATTATTCGGTATAATCATGACCGTAATGTTACAAATGATGTGGTAAAAGTCCTCATTGGCCCGTAGTGCATTGATGGACAGTTGTTGGCATGATCATGACCATTAATGAATACACGAATATCCTTGGCCGTAGTGCAGGGGTGATTCGATGATGTGGATTATTTTATTAAGCTGAGTCTCAGCGATTACAGTGTTGAAAAACTTTTTAAATCATAAAAGATAGTAGAGTTTATTTTCTACTTGACTCTTTTAATGGATTGCCTGTTCCGCTACAGTTAAACTTGATGTCTATTATATTTTATCAGTTTAACATTGTTGAAGGCTAATGATAATTTATTCTGCATTATCTTAGTCATAATATTTCTTACTGGGCTAGTTGAGCTCACCCTTTCTTTCACTGTTCTCTTCAGGAAATGAGAACGTAGCTGGGGCAAGTCGGGGAACGGAGTGATGGTTCGAATGATAGTATTAGTTAGTAGTCCTCACTATTCTATGTAATAATGTGTTAATAAATGTAATGAGGACTCCTTTTGAGTATGAATACTCTCTAGAAGATAATATTTGTATTCTGTACCATGTATCTGACGACCCAAGATGGGTGATGTATACCTAATTTTGGGGGCGTCACAGTTGGTATCAGAGCTTAGGGATATGATCCCTGGCTAAGATGTGAGATTAGAACTAGGAGGGGAGAGACGGGGAATTCCTTCGCTAGTATGACATACCTAAGTTTATTTTGTATTTAATTGGTCGGTCAAAGTATATTGATAATATGTGACATGTTAATTAACCCTTGTTTTGTGGCAGTATTTGAAAATGGCAGCTGAAAATGTCAACATTGGAGTGAATGAGACCGTGGCATCTCTAATCACCAACCAGGATAATGTAATATCAGGCGAAGAAGAAATTAGAGATATCTATGTGGTAAGTGAAGAACTAATAGTTGCACCCGAGCTAGTGGCAGAGGTAGCAGCTGAGAGCGAGGAAGAAGAGGAAGAAGAGGACGAAGAGGAACCTGAGGAGAATTGGTTAGAAGAAATTTATGATCAAAACTTAGAATTACAAAATCGTGTTCATGAGTTAGAAGAGCATGCTGAAGAACAACAGGCGGTCGTGGAGCAAAGAGATGTAACGATTCAAAATTGTGTTACCCGATATGTGTTGCTCGAACAAAATCACGCTTTGGCAGAGTGTAAGATATTAAAGTTGGAATCTGAGAATTCAAATATCAAGGATCAGCTGAAAGAAGAAACAACTGAACGAGTGAGAATGAAGGATGCATGGGTAAAAGCCGCACGACGTGCTGATATTGTAGAAAGAGATGTCCGATCCAAAAAGGCTAAAATAGATGATATACATTTCTCTTTTTGGACAGCAATTGGGAGAACCCAACATCGAGTTTTGAATTACCCTGTACAGAGCGGTCAATCTGAACTCGACATGGATCGAAGATTGATGATTCAGATTATGAAGCAGGAGTACGATGAAGCAGTTGAGGGTGGAATATGTCCGATATTAAAGTCAATTCCAACGATAGAGATGACATCAAATGCTACCCCAGACAAGTCAAAGCCGGGTAGTTCAAGGGAGAGCGGTTGTCATGACTTCCCAACAAGTGAGGAACCCAAATAAAGTTATCGCGGGTAAGCTAATCATAAACCCTTGCGAAGTTTGTACCTTATTCAATACTGGTTCTACCCACTCTTGTATTTCACCTAGTTGTGTTCAACGTTTAAACTTGGCCCTTTAAAAAAAAAAAATATTAGGCTTGACTTATTTGTTGAAACTCTGTTAGGAGAAACCTTCGTTAACTCTACTAATTATAAATCTTGTTTGATTCAAATCGACACTTTCACGTTACCTGTCGATATGTGATTTTTGAAAACGATTGGTTAACTACCCATTATGTTTTTCGTAAGGTTGTTAATTTTCATATTCCTAACCAACCTGTTATGCGAATTCAAGCAACCAAACCACTAAAGTCAATCATTATCATATCAAGCCATAAGTAAGGATCCTCATTCCTTTCATTGTTGACTTCCTGGTGGGGAATGCACCGAAACCAGACTTTCCGTAGGAGACGTTGTAAATGACGATGGCAAGCTGATAGGTATCAATGTGACGTGTTATCCAAGTCTGGGATGAGAGTCACAGTTTTGAACGATATTTCTATTGTTAATAAATTTCTTGACGTATTCTTGAAGACTTCTTAGCCTACCCCAGAGCGTAAAATTGAATTTTGTATTGACCCCAGTACAAAACCTATTTCTTAAACCCTCAAATATTTCTTCAACTAAAACGAACGTATTATGCGCCAAAGACGTTGGCTCGAGCTGTTGAAGATTACGATCGTACCATTCAATAACATCGTGGAAAAGTGAACGTGGTAGCTGACGCGTTGTGTAGAAGATCGTATACGGTTACAAGTGTGAATATTCGAACCCACGTGAAGATAACGAATATACGATTAAAATCGACTTTAATTGATAAAGTTAAAATTGCTCAAGCTACAGACCTAGAGCTGATGCGTATGAGGAAGAAGGTGCAAGAAGGTGCTATGCCGGAAGCAAGAATCGATATTTCAAGTCAACTCCAGACTTTGTGTTCCTAACAACACTGATTTAAAGTATGAAATCATGATGGAGGCGTACAACACACCGTTTGCAATCCATCCTGGAAGTACCAAAATGTATCATGATCTTCGTCATACATTTTGGTGGAGCAATATGAAGAGAGAGATAGCGTTGTTTATCTCAAGGTGTCTAACTTGTCAACGAGTCAAAGCGGAGCATCAAGTACCAAAAGGTCCATTGCAACCACTTGAAATTCCAGAATGGAAGTGGGAGCACATCACCATGGATTTCGTTACCGGTCTTCCTAGGGTTTCTCAAGGTATTGATGCGATTTGGGTCATTGTTGATAGATTGACCAAGTCTTCTCATTTCTTACCGATACGAGAAACTTATACACTTGAACGTCTTGCTCGTATGTACATAAACGAGATTGTAAGACTGCATGGTATGCCAGTATCCATAATTTCTGATCGAGACCCAAGATTCACTTCACGATTTTGGGTTAGTTTACAAAAAGCTATGGGCACGGAGTTATGATTTAGTTCAGCATATCATCCTCAGACGGACGGACAATCAGAGAGGACTATTCAAACTCTTGAAGATCTATTAAGACTCTGTGTCTTTGACTTCAAAGGAAGTTGGGACAAGTTCTTACCATTGGTGGAGTTTTCCTACAACAACAGTTATCAAGCAAGTATTGGCATGGCTCCATTCGAAGCATTGTATGGAAGAAAATGTCGTTCTCCAGTATGCTGGGATGAGGTGGGCAAAGCAACGTTGTGGGGACCGGAGTTGGTACGTATGACTACAGAAAAGATTCAAACGATCCGACAACGTATAAAAACCTCACAAGATCGACAAAAGAGTTATGCTGATCTTCATCGAAAGGACGTGGAATTTGATGTAGGAGATCATGTGTTCTTACGTGTTGCTCCATGGAAAGGAGTTACAAGATTTGGAAAGAGAGGAAAGCTAAATCCTCGATTCATCGGTCCATTTTTAATCCTCGATCGAGTAGGAACTGTGGCTTATAGACTCGCTTTACCGCCAAGTATGTCTCGTGTTCATAACGTTTTCCACATATCAATGTTACGCAAATATGTGGAAGACCCGAACCACATTATTGAGTTAGAACCGGACGAAATAGCGGAGGATTTGACGTATGAAGAAGTTCCTGTTCAAATCTTGGATAAGAAGGAACATATTCTACGCTCCAAGGTTATACCTCAAGTTAAAGTTTTGTGGAGAAACCACGATGTTGAGGAAATGACTTGGGAGTTAGAATCAGAAATGAAATCAAGGTATCCTTACCTCTTCGACATACCAGGTACGTACCCTAATTTCGAGGGCGAAATTTCATAAGAAGGGGAGGTTGTAAGACCCCAATTTTTTATAAATAAAGATGAATTTTCCATAAGTATCATTTTTGAATATTATGGAGTTAATTTGATATAATGTTATAGTTGTGGGTAATATTTATAAATTTTGCAAAGTAAGCAAGTTGTTATAAAATATTCGTTTGGTCGGAGAATATTCTTTTTGTCGGGGAATATTCGTACGACGGCACAATCATTGGTGGACCCCACAACGGAATTATTATCGGATTGAGAAAACGACAAAAATATTTTATTAAAAATAACGGCGGAAATTTTACCATTGTTGCTGTTGAACTACTCGGTAATAAAAGTACAGTAATACGTATGGTTGAATAGTAGCACACGGTTTTGATTATTAATGCTTACGTGAGAAGGCACTCAGTTTTGTTCAATTATTGCTATAGTAAGTGTCGTAAATTTTGCTTACTTTATGGGCACTCATTTATCCATTTTTCAAAATTATCGGACAAAAGTTATAAAGTATATATATTTATATTAGCATGTGGGTGAATGGTGGTGGCTTTGATGGATTTTGGCAGGATGCTTTGTTTTTCAAAGTCTTGGACTTAGTGGCCAACTTTTCAAACAAAAGCTTTGTGTTGATAAAATTGGTCGGGAGAGATTAATTATTATAATATATATATAATGGTGCCATGTACTTGATTATATATTATATATACATATATATGTATGATTGAGTGCTGGTAGGGAGGTGAAAGAAAATTGAGTCAGTAATGGGGGTAGTTGCGTATTATTATTATTTTTAAATAGAATATATTATATTTTATTTAAAAGATTTTGCTTTAATTATGGACCGTCAGATCAAAGTAAATCAATCTGGACCGTTCATGGATTAGTTACTATGCATTTCATTTTTCTATAAATAGCAGCTCATTCCTTCATTATTTCTTACGAATTCACTGAACTCTAGAGAGAGAAACTATAGAGAGAAACTATAGAGAGAGAGAAGAAGAGTATTCTGCTACTTAACTACTTCCTTACTTCAGCTCTTCTTTAAAACGGTAGGGAATATTATTTCTTTTATATTCATGAAGAGAACTTCTGTTATTCCATTTGTTATTATTCTGTTGGAATAACCAGTATACGCGGTCTACCCTATACTTGGTGACATTCTTCTATTATTCTGTTGGAACATCCTGTCTGTGTGTTTTACACCGGACCTGGTTCCGTTTATTATTCTGTTGGAACATCCTGTCTGTGTGTTTTACACCGGACCTGGTTCCGTTTTATTATTATTCTGTTGGAATATCCTGTCTGTGTGTTTTACACCGGACCTGGTTCCATTATTTATTATTCTGTCGGAATATCCTGTCTGTGCGTTTACGCCGGACCTGGTTCCATTATTTATTATTCTATTGGAATAACCTGTCTGTGCGGTCTATCGCATGCATGGTGATTTCTTTTGTTATTCCATTCTTTATTGTACTCAGTTGGTTAAGTTTTGACTTCTATACTCCATGAAATTTGTGGAATATCCTTGATAGTTGCGTTTCATCCAGTATCTTTTCAAGAAAATATTCTTCTAAGTATTCTTGAATTTTACTCCACAATGCAGTATCATGTTGACAATTTGGACGTTGTTAATTCCTGAATAAATTAATTCTTGAACTTGTTTTATTGAATTCTTATATCATTGTCATCATCCTCATGTTTATAAAATGTTGAAAGTCATCTGTGGCCTGTAGTGCATAGATGGACTTGGTATGATTATGACCTGGGATTATTCGGTATAATCATGACCGTAATGTTACAAATGATGTGGTAAAAGTCCTCATTGGCCCGTAGTGCATTGATGGACAGTTGTTGGCATGATCATGACCATTAATGAATACACGAATATCCTTGGCCGTAGTGCAGGGGTGATTCGATGATGTGGATTATTTTATTAAGCTGAGTCTCAGCGATTACAGTGTTGAAAAACTTTTTAAATCATAAAAGATAGTAGAGTTTATTTTCTACTTGACTCTTTTAATGGATTGCCTGTTCCGCTACAGTTAAACTTGATGTCTATTATATTTTATCAGTTTAACATTGTTGAAGGCTAATGATAATTTATTCTGCATTATCTTAGTCATAATATTTCTTACTGGGCTAGTTGAGCTCACCCTTTCTTTCACTGTTCTCTTCAGGAAATGAGAACGTAGCTGGGGCAAGTCGGGGAACGGAGTGATGGTTCGAATGATAGTATTAGTTAGTAGTCCTCACTATTCTATGTAATAATGTGTTAATAAATGTAATGAGGACTCCTTTTGAGTATGAATACTCTCTAGAAGATAATATTTGTATTCAAACTCACAGTTTATGTTTTGTCGTATTGTACACGACAGTTGTATTAGTAAGTTGTATTTGTATTTTGTACTATGTATCTGACGACCCAAGATGGGTGATGTATACCTAATTTTGGGGGCGTCACACAGATGACATGTTTATTTTCATTTGTACAAAAAATATAGCATGAATAATACAACCGACGCCTATTTTTTTTTGGCACAGGAATCCCTAGCACTTGATAGTGATTTCGCTTATCGTGGTCAGTTTCAAAGCCTCAAATTGTACATTTTCGATGAGGCTTAGAAGGAATGATTTTATCGAGTACACTCTTTAGTCTAGATTGTTTTTTGCGACCCTTTATTTAAAAACTAATAAGCGGCAAAAACTCATATTCTTCTGCTTCCTAATCTGCATCTTCATCGTCATTATCGTAACCCATATCATGAGATGGATCTCCAACCGTACGATCAATGTCGTCATTTGTCAATTCAGTAATAATCTCATCCGGATCATACTGGTCAACCAACGATTTTCTTCGTTCATTCAGTTTAAGAACAGTTTTGTAACCTCGAGCTGAGCAAGTCGCTTTGCTTACTAACTCCTGGTAATTACCCATCAAATGATTATAGAGCATTGCTTGATCTTGTTCAAAGACAACAGCTGTGGAGTTAAAGAGTAATTCTTCACCATTACTCTTGGTTGCGTCTCTTGTCCACCGATGAATAATCATACCGTTAGGTTTTTTTGAAATATTCTTAAACATGAAAAATCTCAAGATGTGTTTACATAATTCACCAGAATGAGAAAACATTCGCCAATTACATGTTACCGACCCCAGTTGACGATTTGTTTATAATATCTTCCACCACTTTCAGTTGCATCTGCAATATACACTGCATAGACCTTGATATCAGTGACACAACTCATTAACTTTACTAACATTGTATTTCATGGAATCGATGAATTGGCGTTGGAAACGTCTAAACATTTCTTTTATGTACACCTGTGCAACATGAATTTCCAAAGATGAACCGAGTACCATATTCCTATTCTGATGTTTCGTTATGTAGTCGGCCTTCCTCTCTTTAATAAATTGTTTTTCTATAGCCTTCTGATTCTGCATTACAAATTCTTTCATACCTGTTGAAGCATTAACGTACTCATCAAAAAAATGATTCATGCTCTCGCTTCTTCTGGTGGTTGTCATTCTTGCGGCAAAATATCTCTTTGTATACGCAGGAATCCATTTCTCTCGTATATCATACAAACTTCCAAGCCACTCATTGTTATACAATTCATAGTTCTTTATCAGAATATGCCAACGCTCTTTAAACTCCCCGATGGACAATGAATTACACACACAATTGTTAGAATGATCTTTGAATGATGGGTGTTCAGAATAAACATGATGTAATTTCTCAAGAAATTTATTGCAAATATGCCAAGAACACAATAAATGATAACTAGAAAGGAGTACCGTAGCAATAACATTACCCATGGCTTTATCTTGGTCAATAATGATCGTTGTAGGTGCCTTGTAGTCCATGGCTTCGAGCCATGTCTTTAATACCCAAACGAAAGTGTCTTCTGTCTTGTACTTTAACAATGCAAATCCAAATAATATAAATTGATAATGGTGGATGACCCCAGAAAATGGAACAAACGGCATGCTATACTTATTTTTCCGGTACGTACAGTCAAATGTCACAACATCTCTGAACTGTTGATACATAAACCTTGATCGGGCGTCAACCCATAAAATACAAGCTATGTGATTGTTTGCACCAGGTTTCACTCGGAAAAAAATTTACTATCACTTCTGGATGTAAGTTTTTTCAAATAATTGACAACAACTTGTGCATCATTTTCATCTACAGAATCACGCCTTAAATCTCGTATCACATTCCGAACATTTACATTAGAAAAAGGAACATTTTGCATCTCACCACCCATTGTGCTCAAAACATTCATTGTAAGACCCCAACTTATTAATGAATAAAATCAAATTTTCTCTAAATATTATTGTGAATAATAAGGGGTTAATTTGATATAATACTTTGGTTATGGGTGAAATGTGCAAATTTTGCAAAATAAGCAAGTGGTTATAAAATATTCATTTTGTCGGGGAATATTCGTTTGGTCGTGGAATATTCTTGCTGTCGGGGAATATTCGTACGACGGCGCAGCCTTGTGTGGGCCCCATAACGGAAAACGATTGGATGAAGAAAACGACAAGTATAAGTTGTTTATAAATAATGGCGTAGTTGTTACCGTTAACACTGTTGAAATACCCGGTGGTTAAAAATACAGTAATAACGCGTGGTTGCACAGTAGCACACGGATTGCACAGTATAGTTGAATTATTGATTCGTACGTAAGAAGGCACTACTCAATAATTGTTACAGTGATTACTGTTCAATATTTTATTTTATTGGTTCAATAATTGCTGCATTGATATTTCATATTATTGTTGTTTCAATAATTGTTACTGCACAGTATTTCCCATTATCATATCAATAATTCATATTATTTGAATAATATTATTAGATAACATTATTGACAATGTCTAGAAAGTTCTGTCTAAGGAGAGGTTTGGTCATCTAATTACGCGCCAGTAAGGAGAAATCCTTATTGGAAAGCCCCCTCTTTCCTGGGAACGGCCTGGTTGTCATAAATGTGATTCTGTAATATTATTTGTGAATAATTAATTATTGATTCATATGATAAGGAAATATTTATTTTATGTGGATATAAATGAGAGATATATTTTTGTGGTTAAAAATGAAGGAGTTAATGTTGAGGTTTTTATCAGTATTTTTATCGGAATGGAGGTATTAAAAATCAGGGTTTTTGATATATTTTGCGGGGGTTATAATTTTTAATCCGACCGTTGGATCGTGGTAATTTTTGGATATGTTATACATATATAAGTTGAGTATATGCCCACAAATTTTGAACCGTTAAAAATGAACGTATGATTTATTATGAATTTTACAAGATGACTGGTTCAGAAATTGTTGAATTTTCGGAGTTTATCATTTTGATGAAAAATTCTAGAAATGGTGGGTCCCACTTGTGGTTGGTGAAGAAATGTGCTGAATTATATTTCAAATGTGGTGGGTGGGAATAGTAGCAGGTAAAGCCATCAGGTTGCAGGTCAAACCTACTAAAATTTTCCTATAAATAGAGGGCTAAGTTAGAATTGAAAATCACACCAGAAACAAGTTTTCTCTCTTTCTCTCTCTAGATTATTGAGTGTATTTTGTGAGTATTTAGATACTTTGAGAGTTTCTATTCATCAGAGCAAGTTTCTTTCAGCCTTATACCGGTATTCCGACCAGAAGTACTGATATTTTGAGGTAAGGGATATTATTTTCTTCTTAAATGATATTATTTTCTTCAATATCATTATGCTGAAATATTGATATGAGTTTTTATCAAATTTGGAACTTTTGTGTCGGGGTTACTATTCACGTATACGGTACTATTCACGAATACGGCACTATTCACCGAAAAATAAAATTTTTCCTTTTTGTCCAAGATGTCTATTATGGTTACTATCTTTGATTGTATCCATGTTTTGATCTTTATTTTTGAATTCTGCTTCACAGTTGATTATTATGAAGTATTATTGATCTTGGATAAACTGTTATACGAATCCCTACTATTTGTCCTTCTGTCTCATTGGATTCGTTCTCTTTAAGATATTTTTCATCATCCTCAGTCCTAAATGATGATATTAATGAATATCTTTGGCCTGTAGTGCAAAGATGTATGATTACTTGATGAATATCTTTGGCCTGTAGTGCAAAGATGAACAGGTGTTGAGATGAACATGACTGACAGGTGATACAAATGAATATCTTTGGCCTGTAGTGCAAAGATGAATATTTGGATAAAGATGATTATTAATTGATGTTACAGGGATAAAATATTGATGATGGACTTTTAAATCTTAGAAGATAGTAGAATTCTTTCTCTACTTGACTCTTCTAATGGTTTGCTGTTTCCGCTGCAGTTGTTGATCTAAAACTTGTTGTCGATTATATTCTATCAGATTTTTTCATGTTGAAGACTAACGATAATTTGTTTGTATATTATCTTAATCATAATATTCTTTACTGGGCTAGTTGAGCTCACCCTTTTCCTTTTTGTTTCATTTTTCTTCTCAGGAGGTGAGAACATAGCAGGATCTAGTCGGGGTATAGAGTGATGGTTCTAGAAAGATGTTTTAGCAGTCCTCACTATTTCTGTAAAATAGTGTTTGAATAATTGTAACGAGGACTTATTTGAGTGTGGATATTGTCTAGAAGACAATATTTGTATTTAAACTCACAGTATGTGTTGTCGTATTTTGCACGACAATTGTATTATTGAAGTTGTAGTTTGTTTTCTGTACCATGTATTTGGCGACTCAGAATGGGTGTTGTATACCTATTTTGGGGGCGTCACATTCATCATCCTACTAGGACCAATACCGGACTTATTTAAAGTGTAAATTAATTTTCTTGCAACCAGAGTATTATTTCTGTGTGTCTTAATCAAATCTACTTTGGTAGAGGTCACTAAGTAATGATTGTGCTCTAATATAATAGTAGAAATACGCCAATTATCTTCTTTCTTATTGTGGACAACATATATTCTAACTTTGCATAATGTGCATCCTATAGAGTCTCTTTGTCTAGTTATTTTATTACTACCATCTTCATCATCAGGTAAACTTTTGTCAACAATTGGTGTATTGGCTTTTTTACATAAATACAACCTAGAGTACACATCATTCGTATGAGCATGTTTATGACTAGTTGCAATTCTAATCTCAAATCCATTTTTACGAGCATATGATCTATAAAAACTTTCGACTTCTTCCAACTTACAAAATAATTGACCAACGTATGGAATAATTTCAAATTTACTACTTTCAACTTCACTTACAAACTTAAATGTATTTTCACAATCTAAACTTGCAACAGAATCTGAAGAAGTAGATAAAAATAATTTCTGATGAATATTATATGCCATTTTGAAAAACAAACTTATAAATAATAATGAAGAATTGCTAGATCAAAACTTCAACTTGAACTTGGGAAGTAAAACTGGGCAACCAGATCAAACAAAGTTAAGAAGATGTTACAAGGTAAATTAATATCCGAGTGATTAAACCAAGCTGAAGGAGATGTGCGAAAGGAAAGATGGGAAGACAACTTAAGAAAAGACTAAGATGCAAGAGAATTAAAAATGGCAAAAAGACCAGCCGCTACATGTTGTAATGGCTATTGCTTACTAAGTCAAATTTATTTACTTTTCCCATTCTCCCCATGTCAGTTTTCCTATTCCCATTTCCCTACATGATAGCCTTTTGTACTTATGTTTGACCGTGTGAGATAACGGAAGGCATGTAAAAAAAAATAAAAAAATTAAACACCAAACCGCTATATCTTGTAGCGGTTGGTATATAAAAAAAACTCTCCTTTTCTATCTTTCTATCTCTCAAGGCTATACAACGGAAGGCATTAAAAAAATTAATTAAACACCAAGCTGCTACATCTTGTAGCGGTTGGTATATAAGAATTTTTTATTATTAGTAATATTGTTGTTGTTGTTCTTATTCATTATTATTATTATTATTATTATTATTATTATTATTATTATTATTATTATGAGGGAGTTTTAAAAAAATGAATAAATTAATCGGGTCGAAAGTATTTTGCAAGTCACTTTCGACATGAATGTTTAATAATACCCTTTAATAATACCTTTTGTCGAATCACTTTCCACATAAATACATAGTAAAATATTGGTAATTCACTAAAGGTTGTGGAGGTGGGAGTTTAAAAAATAAAAAAATTCAAGGCCAAATTGCTACGTGTTATAACGGTTGGTATATTTTTTTTATAAAATCTGATAAAATAGAACTCATTTACAAAAAATTGACCAGATAAGACCAAGCTTGGCCCTATTATTAAAATATAAGTTGTTACATGGCCGCTACATGTTGTAGCGGCTGAGTATATATTTGTTCCAATCTTAACCTTCCATTCAAGTGATCTACGACTACCATGTTAAAGACAACCGGTTGCTATGGATTAGCACCCTATACTATATATATAAAAAATGTTGCTATAGATGTATAGCGACGATAAAAACCGTCGCTATAAGATCTATAATGACGATTTTTATATAAAAATATAATTTTTTTATTGGTGTGAATTTATCAGTGTCTATGAAAATATCATGTCATCAAAATTGTCCCCACAACACCAACATTTTTGTTCCCGCGTGTATAGTATTCTGAATGAAGTCATCATAGCCGTTGGTTGTACCGCGTAGATTGTAAGAAACGAGAGTAGACGCCAGAAACATACTCTCAAAGTCTCACCTCACAACCCACCTTGCTCTCTTGTGTTCCTTCATAACCAAATACTCTCAAAGTCTCACCTCGCAACCCACCCACCTTGCTCTCTCGTGTTCCTTCATAATCTTCTCGCTTTTCAACCACCAAGCTTCACATAAAATAATAAAATAAAAGGGGAAAGAAAAAAATAAAGAGTGAACCGTTTCCAACTCACCCGGTGTGACCACTAAACTAGCTTTGTCCAACTCTTAACGTAATTTTTATTCAAAAGAAAAAAGTTCAAAGACATTAGTATTTAATTGCATTTTAATGCATATTAAGAGTCTATTCATTAATGTATCCTCGGAATAATGTATCTTAAGCATTAAGATGTAATCAATCGCCACGTCATCAGATAAATTAAAAAATAGATTGGTAAAATGCAAACAAACACCACTTAATTATTAAACTCCAAAATAAATTGAAACAAAAATATTCTCTCTTTTATTTTTTTAAGAAAAAGAACAAAATATATTTCTTTGAAATTTATAATTATGCCAAAAAATACCTAATTTTTTAAAAAGTTTTTATTTTTTGGAAGAAAGGAAGTACTACTAAACTTGAGAAATAAAATCAAGATAGGAAAATTAACAGAAATCACATTAAAGTTTCTCCTAATCTGTTACTTCATGCCTCAACATACTGCTCCAACCCTAAGGAAAAATATAATTTAAAAAGAAGCTTACTTTCAAAGAGTGCTCAATACCGTCCGGGTTTTGTCCTAATTCTATCATCTACATTTTCTAACTGGAATCTAGAGCAACTTACTTCAAAAACTTTCAATCGGCGGAGCATAAGCGTCGTCACCCTCCTTCTTCCGCCGCATTTCCAACACCTCCCGGTGATTGTTGGAGTGAATTTCGCTCGAGAAGGTCGGGCTGCATGCGGGTCTGTATTCGGGTAGAAGACGACCAGACTTATACCGAACCCCGCAGGCGTTACAGAGCGTTTTGGCACCGAGTGGTCCACTTCGCCACTGTGGGGTCTTCTGAACAAGACAATGGCTGCATCGGCGAGGCTGGACTCCGCCTCCTCCTGGCACATCCGTTGCAGGCTTTTTCCTCTGTTTTTTAGCCATCGGTTTACCCAATAGCGAGTCGGCGGACTGCCCAAGGTCGTTGTACATAACCCATGGGCTTAAAGGCGAAGAGAACGACGTATAAGACGAGGAAGAGGATGATGAGGCGGACAAGTCACTGAGTGAATTTGACCAAACTCGGATGCCGGTCCTCCCTCGTTTGCTCCTCGCCTTGGTCTGGACGGGAGTTTTGAAAATGGGCTTGTCTGAACCGGGAATTTCTGGGTCAGAATGGTTGCTGGTGGGCTTAACCGACAATTTTCCGGCAGGTAGTGTTAAAGAGTAACCGGAAGAAGAATCATCTACAAAATGAGACAACCATTCAAGGTCCGCCAAGTCATCCGCCTGCAAAACCGTTTGTATTTTTCTCAATACACAACCCATAAAGACTAATTCTTGTTTTTAGGGAGGAAAAGGAAAACGCACATTTTAAGAGTGAGAATAACCAAGTACTTACCGGAACACAGAGCTCACTATCAGGGACAGACCCGGAAAAATCAGCGACATTTCCCTCTTGCTGTTGTTGCGGAAGAGAGAGCAAATCAGTTTTGTTATCATTATGTGGTTCATCTTCACTTGGGAGTAACGTTTTTTCTTCAGTACCTTGTTCTTCTTCTCCTGCTTTGGAGAAGTCGAGAAGGTCATCCACAAAGAAATCATCGACTGAAACACCGTTTTGACCATTATGGACCGTCCATATATCATCCAAAAACGCTTGCTGGGTCGGTTTCAACACCATCTCCGGCCTGATAAAACTGCTTTTCAACGCCCCTTCAACGCACTCCATTTTCCCTATTTAATTTCAACCTAACAAATTAACACCAAGCATCCAAAAGTCAAAAAATTAGATAAGCATGCATATGTGTTCAACATAGAAATTACAGGAACCTAGAAATCTACCTGAACAACTGATGAAGAAGAATGGGGGAGGGATGAGGAGGATAACAGGAGATGAAAAGAGTGAGCGGGTAGAGGGTGAGAATTAGGGGATTGAAGATATGGAAGAAGAGGTAAAAGGGCTCAAGGGGAAGGACAGAAGAGTGGGTGTGCTGGGGACCTGGGGTAAAGCATTTATGCCCGCATAAAACTGCCACTATATACTTCTATAATAATTTTGGATTATGTATATCTGCATACGTTAATGATTTAAAACGGCACTTCTTAACTCTTTATTATCTAGAAAAAACTTAAATTTTACTCCATTCATAAGTTAGTATATTGTCATATTTTATTAATATCATATAAATTAAATATAATTTATAATATAATCCACCTGGTTAGAAATGCTTCAAGTGCTTTGTGATTTGGTATTTTTCCATTTCCTGTTTTATCCTCTTCTAAATCAATTAAAGCTGCAAGGCAGTACTAGTAAGTAGTAATACTGATTCCTTCTTTTCTCTCTCTGTTTTTTGATATTAAAGTCCGTGGGGATACGTGTTTTACAGACTCTTACAGCTAAAAGAGATACTCCTACATCCTATTTTTCTACTATTATTATTATTATTAGTATTATTAGTATTAGTATTAGTATTAATTTTAGTTTTTTGAAGTTCTTAGCGGATATCCTATACTTTGATGATCGTTCAATTCTTTCGTCCAACCATTTTCATTTTCTACTCGCGTCACGTGATCTAAAATTTATATTCTTTTAACAGATTTTCCAATTTGCTTAGTACATTTGTATTTCTCTGTTTATAATAAAAAAAATTAATGATAAATAACTATTGGAGTAATATAATTGTATGCATACTTGATCTAATTTTGACCCGCCCCTGTGCTCATAGCTAATTAGCTCTAGTAAGTAGTGAAACAGGGCAGTGACAAGTAATACAATATTCAAAAACTTAATTTTAATAGATTATCATCACAATTTATAGCTGATTTGGGATAATTAAAATTGACTTTTGGTATTCTAACACTATAGATAAACTCCTAATATTAGTAAGTATTGAAGGCGAGTCGGTGCGATTAAAAAGAAATCCCGTGGGGAACTTGATGATCATAATAATTTGAATTTGTCATTAACTTTAATTATTACTTTCTCTGTTTTTAAAATATTATCGTTTTAAAAGAAAAAATTTATTTTAATTTATTTGTCGTTTATAACTTTCTAAGAGATTAAATTAATTACTTTTCTATATCACCCCTACCTTCTCTCATTGTCCAAAAAAATAATCTCCCTTATATTAATAGTTTTCAACTTCACATAAAAAGGTAGTAATGAAATTTCAAACAAATTTTAATTGTTAAATGATAGCATTAAATAACTTTCTTAATTCATGTACAAAAATCTTAAACGACAATCTTTAAAAAACGAATATAGTAATAGTTACTCCTGGTACAAGTACAAATATCAACAACTGACTCACTTATATAGATATAGAGGTTAAGATCGACAACACGTAAATTTAAGTTTAGAAGTCGACAACGCACGCACGATGGACATAGCAGACACTAAGGGGGTGTTTGAAAAAAATTGAATGAATTTAAATTTGAATCCGAATAAGCTGAATTTGAATGAAAAAAATTATTTGATATATGACATGTCTGAAACATCTGAATAATAAATTTTTATTATTTTACCTCTCCGAAAATTTTAAAATTGTTGTAAATTTATTTAATATTACCTAATATAATAGTTAATATTGTAAAAAAATCATTCAGCCGTTGTTTAGCAAAAAAAATTAGACTTAACCATTCAGCCCAAATCGTCTGAATAGCTGACCGATTCAGCCATTCACACGATTTTTTTTTCAAAACAAACGCACTGAATGTTTGAGTCGGTCAACCATTCAGTCATTCAGTGCTAATCAAACTGCTCTAGGACATCTCCTTCACTTAAAACTTATATTTCTAAATTAGGATAAAAATAATTGGAAAAGGTTTAAAAATGCCCCTAAATTTTATTTCGATATCTACCGAGCACCCTATACTTTTTTTTTTCTTCTAAAAATACCTTTAACGTTACTTTTTTTGGGTTGACTGTGCCCCTGGCTCGAACGGAGTTGCCACATAGACTAACGTTGCTCAGACGTGGCCTTATTTTGCTGATGAGACTTCAAACAAAGTCAGCACAAAGCTTTTCCACAGATTAGGCTTCAAACTCAGACAAAAGCTCTGTCTGTTTTTCAAAATGGGCAAAAAGCCTTAATCGACATCTCTTGCCGTAGAGAATAAGAGAGGAGAAATAGGAGAGAAAGAGATGCGAAGTCGAAGGTGGAGCCCTAATCCTGTCATTTCTTTTCTTTAGTCGTGGAGAGGAGAAGAAAATACAGCCCTAATCGTCATCTCCATCATTTCTGAAATTGATCGAAGAATCGTCATAGCTCACTATTCGTCGTCATCTTCATCCTCTACTCGAAGACGCACCATTGATGTTGATTATGAAGCTATGTTGTTGTGTTATTGTTGGATAAGAGCTACTATGTGGACCTCCTGGAGCGAAACAAATCCTGGAAGGAGGTTTTTCTCATTCTCAAAATTTAGAGTAAGTTCTTATGATTTAGTGTTTGGAAAAGGTTTTTACCTACAATAATTTCTTAAAATTTTAATTTTTTGGTTTCAGGAAAGGGGATGTGGGTTCTTTGTTTAGCATGATCCACAGATGTGTGATAGAGCAAATGTTGTCATAAATGATTTGAAGAGGGAGAACAAGATTTTGCTGAATAAGCAGCTAAATAAATTTCCTCAAATTAAAGAAGTAGATTATTCAGTAGCTAAAGAATTTGAAGTCAAATGGACATGAATATTCTGTGAATCAAATTAAAGAAGTAGATTATTTGAATAGGAAGTGCATTGTTATGTTATTTGTAGTTACAATTATCTGCATTTCTTTTATGCTACTTATGTGACGCCCCCAAAAATAGGTATACATCACCCATCTTGGGTCGTCAGATACATAGTACAGAATACAAATACAACTGATTAATACATCTGTCGTGTACAATACGACAAAACATAAACTGTGAGTTTGAATACAAATATTATCTTCTAGAGAGTATTCATACTCAAAAGGAGTCCTCATTACATTTATTAACACACCATTACATAGAATAGTGGGGACTACTAACTAATACTATCATTCGGACCATCACTCCGTACCCCGACTTGTCCCAGCTACGTTCTCATTTCCTGAAGAGAACAGTGAAAGAAAGGGTGAGCTCAACTAGCCCAGTAAGAAATATTATGACTAAGATAATGCAGAATAAATTATCATTAGCCTTCAACAATGTTAAACTGATAAAATATAATAGACATCAAGTTTAACTGCAGCGGAACAAGCAATCCATTAAAAGAGTCAAGTAGAAAATAAACTCTACTATCTTTTATGATTTAAAAGGTTTTTCAACACTGCGATCGCTGAGACTCAGCTTAATAAAATAATCCACATCATCGAATCACCCCTGCACTACGGCCAAGGATATTCGTGTATTCATTAATGGTCATGATCATGCCAACAACTGTCCATCAATGCACTACGGGCCAATGAGGACTTTTACCACATCATTTGTAACATTACGGTCATGATTATACCGAATAATCCCTGGTCATAATCATACCAAGTCCATCTATGCACTACATGCCACAGATGACTTTCAACATTTTATAAACATGAGGATGATGACAATGATATAAGAATTCAATAAAACAAGTTCAAGAATTAATTTATCCAGGAATTAACAACGTCCAAATTGTCAACATGATACTGCATTGTGGAGTAAAATTCAAGAATGCTTAGAAGAATATTTTCTTGAAAAGATACTGGATGAAACGCAACTATCAAGGATATTCCACAAATTTCATGGAGTATAGAAGTCAAAACTTAACCAACTGAGTACAATAAAGAATGGAATAACAAAAGAAATCACCATGCATGCGATAGACCGCACAGACAGGTTATTCCAATAGAATAATAAATAATGGAACCAGGTCCGGCGTAAACGCACAGACAGGATATTCCGACAGAATAATAAATAATGGAACCAGGTCCGGTGTAAAACACACAGACAGGATATTCCAACAGAATAATAATAAAACGGAACCAGGTCCGGTGTAAAACACACAGACAGGATGTTCCAACAGAATAATAAACGGAACCAGGTCCGGTGTAAAACACACAGACAGGATGTTCCAACAGAATAATAGAAGAATGTCACCAAGTATAGGGTAGACCGCGTATACTGGTTATTCCAACAGAATAATAACGAATGGAATAACAGAAGTTCTCTTCATGAATATAAAAGGAATAATATTCCCTACCGTTTTAAAGAAGAGCTGAAGTAAGGAAGTAGTTAAGTAGCAGAATACTCTTCTTCTCTCTCTCTATAGTTTCTCTCTATAGTTTCTCTCTCTAGAGTTCAGTGAATTCGTAAGAAATAATGAAGGAATGAGCTGCTATTTATAGAAAAATAGAATGCATAGTAACTAATCCATGAACGGTCCAGATTGATTACTTTAATCTGACGGTCCATATTTAAAGAAAAATCTTTTAAATAAAATAAAATATATTCTATTTATAGAATAACTTTAATAAAGTATTTTGTTTTATATAAAAAGATGTTTCTGTTTTATTACGTTAATAATATGAATAAAACAAAACGTCATTATCGCTAAATAATTCATATTATTAACTGACAATAATAGAATCAAACTGAGTGACTTCTCACATAAGCATTAATAATCAATACCGTGTGCTACTATGCAACCACACGTATTACTGTACTTTTACTACCGAGTATTTCAACAGTAACAATGGTAAAATTTTCGCCGTTATTTTTAATAAAATATTTTTGTCGTTTTCTCAATCCGACAATAATTCCGTTGTGGGGTCCACCAATGATTGTGTCGTTGTACGAATATTCCCTGTTAAAACGAATATTCCCCGACCAATCGAATATTATATAACAACTTGCGTACTTTGCAAAATTTATAAATATTACCCACAACTATAACATTATATCAAATTAACTCCATAATATTCAAAAATGATATTTATAAAAAATTCATCTTTATTTATAAAAGTTGGGGTCTTACAACCTCCCCTTCTTATGAAATTTCGCCCTCGAAATTAGGGTACGTACCTGGTATGTCGAAGAGGTAAGGATACCTTGATTTCATTTCTGATTCTAACTCCCAAGTCATTTCCTCAACATCGTGGTTTCTCCACAAAACTTTGACTTGAGGTATAACCTTGGAGCGTAGAATATGTTCCTTCTTATCCAAGATTTGAACAGGAACTTCTTCATACGTCAAATCCTCCGCTATTTCGTCCGGTTCTAACTCAATAATGTGGTTCGGGTCTTCCACATATTTGCGTAACATGGATATGTGGAAAACGTTATGAACACGAGACATACTTGGCGGTAAAGCGAGTCTATAAGCCACAGTTCCTACTCGATCGAGGATTAAAAATGGACCGATGAATCGAGGATTTAGCTTTCCTCTCTTTCCAAATCTCGTAACTCCTTTCCATGGAGCAACACGTAAGAACACATGATCTCCTACATCAAATTCCACGTCCTTTCGATGAAGATCAGCATAACTCTTTTGTCGATCTTGTGAGGTTTTTATACGTTGTCGGATCGTTTGAATCTTTTCTGTAGTCATACGTACCAACTCCGGTCCCAACAACGTTGCTTCGCCCACCTCATCCCAGCATACTGGAGAACGACATTTTCTTCCATACAATGCTTCGAATGGAGCCATGCCAATACTTGCTTGATAACTGTTGTTGTAGGAAAACTCCACCAATGGTAAGAACTTGTCCCAACTTCCCTTGAAGTCAAAGACACAGAGTCTTAATAGATCTTCAAGAGTTTGAATAGTCCTCTCTGATTGTCCGTCCGTCTGAGGATGATATGCTGAACTAAATCGTAACTCCGTGCCCATAGCTTTTTGTAAACTAACCCAAAATCGTGAAGTGAATCTTGGGTCTCGATCAGAAACTATGGATACTGGCATACCATGCAGTCTTACAATCTCGTTTATGTACATACGAGCAAGACGTTCAAGTGTATAAGTTTCTCGTATCGGTAAGAAATGAGCAGACTTGGTCAATCTATCAACAATGACCCAAATCGCATCAATACCTTGAGAAACCCTAGGAAGACCGGTAACGAAATCCATGGTAATGTGCTCCCACTTCCATTCTGGAATTTCAAGTGGTTGCAATGGACCTTTTGGTACTTGATGCTCCGCTTTGACTCGTTGACAAGTTAGACACCTTGAGATAAACAACGCTATCTCTCTCTTCATATTGCTCCACCAAAATGTATGACGAAGATCATGATACATTTTGGTACTTCCAGGATGGATTGCAAACGGTGTGTTGTGCGCCTCCATCATGATTTCATACTTTAAATCAGGGTTGTTAGGAACACAAAGTCTGGAGTTGACTCGAAGTATTCCTTCTTCATCGATTCTTGCTTCCGGCATAGAACCTTCTTGCACTTTCTTCCTCATACGCATCAGCTCCAGGTCTGTAGCTTGAGCAGCTTTAACTTTATCGATTAAAGTCGGTTCTACTCGTATATTCGCCATCATCACATGGGTCCCTGGAGTCTTCAACTCTATCTCCATCCTTTGCAAGTCACACAAAATGGGCCTTTGCGTTGTTAATATTGCACTTGTACCCGCATATGATCTTCTACTCAATGCGTCAGCTACCACGTTCGCTTTTCCAGGATGGTATTGAATGGTATGATCATAATCTTTCAACAGTTCAAGCCAACGTCGTTGTCGCATGTTGAGTTCCTTTTGAGTGAAGAAATATTTGAGGCTTTTATGATCCGTAAAGATCTCCACTTTCTCCCCATACAAGTAATGCCTCCAAATTTTAAGTGCAAAGACAACAGCTGCCAACTCTAGATCATGAGTAGGATAATTCCTCTCATATTCCTTGAGTTGTCTTGATGCATAGGCTATGACTTTTCCATGTTGCATGAGAACGCATCCCAACCCTTTGCTCGAAGCATCACTGTAGATGACAAATCCCTCCGAGCCAGATGGTATTGTTAGAACAGGTGCTGAAATGAGTCTCCTCTTGAGTTCTTGAAAACTCTGCTCACATTCTTCGCTCCAACCAAACTTTGTATCTTTCCGAGTCAGCTGAGTTAATGGAGTAGCGATTCGAGAAAATCCTTCCACGAATCTCCGATAATAACCAGCTAAACCAAGAAAGCTACGTACCTCGGTCACTGATTTAGGTTGCTCCCAGCTTTGAATAGCTTCAATCTTTGCCGGGTCAACAGATATTCCACGACTTGATACTACGTGCCCAAGGAATGCTACCTCTTCCAGCCAGAACTCGCATTTCTTCAACTTGGCATAAAGTTTGTATTCACGAAGCTTTTGGAGTACCAGCCTCAAGTGTTGCTCATGATCTTCACGGCTTTTGGAATAAACAAGGATGTCATCGATAAAGACGACCACAAAGTGATCCAAATATTCCTTAAATACCCTGTTCATCATATCCATGAAGGCAGCAGGAGCATTAGTCAATCCAAAAGACATAACTAAGAATTCATAATGCCCGTACCGAGTTCTAAAAGCCGTCTTTGGAATATCCTCAGTTCTAACCTTCAGCTGATGATATCCAGAACGAAGATCGATCTTTGAAAAGAATTGTGCTCCTTGCAACTGGTCAAACAGGTCATCAATACGTGGCAATGGGTACCTATTTTTGATGGTGACATGATTCAACTCCCGATAATCAATACAAAGTCGCATACTCCCATCTTTCTTCTTCACGAACAGAACAGGAGCACCCCAAGGAGAAGTACTAGGACGAATAAAACCAATGTCTAACAATTCCTGCAGTTGGGTCTTTAACTCCTGAAGTTCAATAGGAGCCATTCGATATGGGGCTTTGGAAATGGGTTTTGTACCGGGTTCAAGGTCGATACAAAATTCAATTTCACGCTCTGGGGGTAGGCCAGGAAGTTCTTCGGGAAATACGTCAGGAAATTTATTAACAACAGAAATATCATTCAAAGCTGACGTATTTTTGTTTAGATCTGTGACATGAGCTAAGAAAGCTTGACATCCGTTTTTCAATAAACGAATAGCTTTATGGCTTGAGATGACAGCGATTGATTTTAATGGTTTGGTTGCTTGAATTCGCATAATAGGTCGATTAGGAATATGAAAGCTAACAACCTTACGAAAACAATCAATTTTTGCATGATGAGTAGTTAACCAATCAATCCCTAGAATCACGTCAAATGCAAGTATTTTTAATGAAATAAGATCGACAGGTAATGTGTGGGTACCAACTTGAACCAAACAAGACTTATAAACCGTGGATGTAATGAAGGTTTCTCCCAATGGAGTTTCAACTGCTAAGTCAAAGTCTAATTTCTCCGGAATCAAATTTAATCGATGAGCGCAAGTAGGAGAAATAAAAGAATGGGTTGAACCGGTATCAAATAAAGTATAGACTTCGTTAGAGTTTATGATAAGCTTACCCGTGATGACCTCATTCGGGTTCCTTGCGTTCTGGGAGGTCACAACAAACGCTCTCCCTTGCACAACCGGTTTTGACTTTTCTGGGACGGCCTTTGGTGCCTCCATCCTAGCTGAATTTGTCTTCGGTAAACGACAAAATCGGGCTAAATGACCTTCTCTTCCACAATTATAACATGCTTTGGACGGCATCGCGCAGTTTGGACTGATGTGCCCCTCCCCTCCGCATTTGAAACATATGATAGGTGGTCGTTCTCCTTCCTTAACGACAGGTGCTGGTGCTGACATCTTTCCATCATTGTTGAATCTCCTCTTCTTAAAATGTCCATTCTTATTGTTTTGGCCCTGATTACCACCGAAGTGGTTACCATTTCTGGCCTGTTGATTCCCTCCACGCTTGTTGTCACCGCTTCGATGACTGCTCTCACTGGTATTATCATTTTGCCGGCTGCTCTCTTTTGGTTGCGTTATCTCATTATCGCGCTCCACCAACTGAGCCCTATTTACAACATCTGAATACAAACACAGTTTATGAGAAACAAGATGTTGACGTATCTCCGGCTTCAAACCTCTTAAAAACATCCGCGTCATTCTTTCTTCATTATCCACCAGGTGGGACGCAAACCGGGATAACTCCGCAAATTTTGCCTCGTACTGCGACACGGTCATATTATTCTGCTCCAATTTGATGAACTCCACCTCCTTCATGTGACGAATACTCTCGGGAAAGTATTTGTCGTTAAACAGATCTTGGAACTTCTCCCAAGACATCTTCAGTGCGGCAGGTTGAGTACGCTTTATCGATTCCCACCAGTAATCTGCCTCTCCTCGCAACATAAAGGCGGCAAAGGGAACCTTTTGCTCCTCGGAGCAACCCAAGACATCAAATATCTTGGTGATCTGCTTTATCCATGTTTCAGCTACAAGTGGTTTGGGTTCTCCCTTAAACTCCGGTGGTCCCAGCTCCTTAAACTGTTTAGCGGTGACCGCCTGAGAGTTTCCAGTATTTCCACCTACGTTGTGGACAGGAGCCGCTTTCACCTGTTGTTGCATGAATTGCATAAAGCCTCTGAACATTTGATCATTCATCATTTGGTCAGTGTTGTTGTTTGCATGAGGATTGACACCTTCCTGATGCACATTATCATGATTATTGATGTGTGGTGAATCAACAGTCGTCTGTGCTCCATTGCTATTCTCAACATTCTCGGATGCCATTTTCAGATACTGCCACAAAATAAAAATTACTTGATATGTCATATATTATCCTTATGTTATGACCGACCAATTAAATACCATGCAAATAAACTTAGGTAGGTCATACTAGCGAAGGAATTTCCCCGTCTCTCCCCTCCTAGTTCTATTCTCACATCCTAGCCAGGGATCATATCCCTAAGCTTTGATACCAACTGTGATGCCCCCAAAAATAGGTATACATCACCCATCTTGGGTCGTCAGATACATAGTACAGAATACAAATACAACTGATTAATACATCTGTCGTGTACAATACGACAAAACATAAACTGTGAGTTTGAATACAAATATTATCTTCTAGAGAGTATTCATACTCAAAAGGAGTCCTCATTACATTTATTAACACACCATTACATAGAATAGTGAGGACTACTAACTAATACTATCATTCGGACCATCACTCCGTACCCCGACTTGTCCCAGCTACGTTCTCATTTCCTGAAGAGAACAGTGAAAGAAAGGGTGAGCTCAACTAGCCCAGTAAGAAATATTATGACTAAGATAATGCAGAATAAATTATCATTAGCCTTCAACAATGTTAAACTGATAAAATATAATAGACATCAAGTTTAACTGCAGCGGAACAAGCAATCCATTAAAAGAGTCAAGTAGAAAATAAACTCTACTATCTTTTATGATTTAAAAGGTTTTTCAACACTGCGATCGCTGAGACTCAGCTTAATAAAATAATCCACATCATCGAATCACCCCTGCACTACGGCCAAGGATATTCGTGTATTCATTAATGGTCATGATCATGCCAACAACTGTCCATCAATGCACTACGGGCCAATGAGGACTTTTACCACATCATTTGTAACATTACGGTCATGATTATACCGAATAATCCCTGGTCATAATCATACCAAGTCCATCTATGCACTACATGCCACAGATGACTTTCAACATTTTATAAACATGAGGATGATGACAATGATATAAGAATTCAATAAAACAAGTTCAAGAATTAATTTATCCAGGAATTAACAACGTCCAAATTGTCAACATGATACTGCATTGTGGAGTAAAATTCAAGAACGCTTAGAAGAATATTTTTTTTGAAAAGATACTGGATGAAACGCAACTATCAAGGATATTCCACAAATTTCATGGAGTATAGAAGTCAAAACTTAACCAACTGAGTACAATAAAGAATGGAATAACAAAAGAAGTCACCATGCATGCGATAGACCACACAGACAGGTTATTCCAATAGAATAATAAATAATGGAACCAGGTCCGGCGTAAACGCACAGACAGGATATTCCGACAGAATAATAAATAATGGAACCAGGTCCGGTGTAAAGCACACAGACAGGATATTCCAACAGAATAATAATAAAACGGAACCAGGTCCGGTGTAAAACACACAGACAGGATGTTCCAACAGAATAATAAACGGAACCAGGTCCGGTGTAAAACACACAGACAGGATGTTCCAACAGAATAATAGAAGAATGTCACCAAGTATAGGGTAGACCGCGTATACTGGTTATTCCAACAGAATAATAACGAATGGAATAACAGAAGTTCTCTTCATGAATATAAAAGAAATAATATTCCCTACCGTTTTAAAGAAGAGCTGAAGTAAGGAAGTAGTTAAGTAGCAGAATACTCTTCTTCTCTCTCTCTATAGTTTCTCTCTATAGTTTCTCTCTCTAGAGTTCAGTGAATTCGTAAGAAATAATGAAGGAATGAGCTGCTATTTATAGAAAAATAGAATGCATAGTAACTAATCCATGAACGGTCCAGATTGATTACTTTAATCTGACGGTCCATATTTAAAGAAAAATCTTTTAAATAAAATAAAATATATTCTATTTATAGAATAACTTTAATAAAGTATTTTGTTTTATATAAAAAGATGTTTCTGTTTTATTACGTTAATAATATGAATAAAACAAAACGTCATTATCGCTAAATAATTCATATTATTAACTGACAATAATAGAATCAAACTGAGTGACTTCTCACATAAGCATTAATAATCAATACCGTGTGCTACTATGCAACCACACGTATTACTGTACTTTTACTACCGAGTAGTTCAACAGCAACAATGGTAAAATTTCCGCCGTTATTTTTAATAAAATATTTTTGTCGTTTTCTCAATCCGACAATAATTCCGTTGTGGGGTCCACCAATGATTGTGTCGTTGTACGAATATTCCCTGTTAAAACGAATATTCCCCGACCAATCGAATATTATATAACAACTTGCGTACTTTGCAAAATTTATAAATATTACTCACAACTATAACATTATATCAAATTAACTCCATAATATTCAAAAATGATATTTATAAAAAATTCATCTTTATTTATAAAAGTTGGGGTCTTACAACTTAGGTAGAAAAATGGTGTTAGATGAATTGGTAGTGTGGAGAATTGTAATGTAATGCAGTTTGAAATGTAAAGTTAGCTCAATGTAATTGGTGAATTTGGTGAATGGAAGTTAATATTTTTCCATAGTTTTGTTGGTATCTTTTGTGTGTATATTTTGTGTGTTAATGGAAGTCCTTGTTTGAGCACTGTTTGGTTAATTGGTAGTTTTGTGTGTTAATGAGTTGGTTTATCTGTTAATTGGTAGTTTAGGTGAATGACTTGTAGTATTTCTTTTACATCAATGTCAAATAATTGTTGAATCAACTTGGTTTATCTGTTAGTATCTTTTTATGTTACATGATCACATATAAAAATTACATCAAGTAAAACATTGTTGATATAAGTTCCCATAATAAAATTACAGTGTAAATACTACAAGACAATGAGAGTAACAATAAGCTGCAATTTTCCTTAACCTGAAGTTTGAAAATATTGAGGTACAATGGAGTTTAACACATTAATTAAATAATATGGTTGTCAATGAGTTGAGCAAGTTTAATATATTGAACAAAACACATATACCAAAAGATAGTGCCAAATTATATTTCCAAAATATAGTCTTCAAAAGCATGTCCATTACATTAACTTTTAACTGAGCATAAACACTTACAAATATATTGATCAGTTCCAAAAGTATAATTACAAAATAAATTTAATGGACAATTTCCCAAAAAAACACAACAATTAGAAGTTCAGTTATCTCCAATAACATTAGGATGAATTCCTTGTGACTTGCATGCATTGATGCTCCTAACAATCCTCTCATCATTATCTTTCATAAGTTGTGTGGTAGTGATGCAACTTCTACCTTTCCATTGCAGTCCTGGAGGTTTGAAAGGCATGTTGGACATGTTTAGAGGGCCACCATCACCTCTTTGATTTATTTTTCTACTGCTCCCTGAAGATGATGCTTTGTTTATAGCTTTGTATGCTCTTAGTTGAGCTTCATTGAGGATTGAAAATATGGTGTTAAGGTTAACAATAGGTGGCTGTGTCTGACTTCCTTCATTGAGAATTGTTGAAGATGTACATGTGCCACTCTGCATGTATACAAAACAACATCATTCTTTGCCACTCTAACCTTGCACATAATATTATCTTGAAATAGACAATTACTATAGTAGCCCCCCTATTTGAATCATCTTCCATTTAATGTTCTTTAGTGGAAATTCTTTTCTAAAAGTGACTAGGGAAGCGGTAAGTCTACCTTAAGGTGTTGTAATCAAAATGAAGCACATATTCATTACCTTGTATGTTACCCCACCAGTTTTGTCATCATATAACAACCCAAATCCTTCACCTTGACTGAATTGCTTCCTGCAATGAGCTCTTGTAGTAGCTCGAACTTGTACTTTTGAAGGTCTTGGCCTTGAAGTAGGAGGTGCACGACTAGCTGACTGTGCATTAAACCCTAGGCAGCAAGAACACAGTAGAAGTTGTAATTTTAAGACCAAATATAACATGGACGAATGTACATAAATCAAATATAATTAAACAAATCATAGCCTTACATTAATGTTTCAACCTTTTTATCTATAAGAAAAGCAACAACAGATTATGAGACAACTAATTCATATCATACCTAGGTTAGTTTGACAAAGAGGTGAGACTGATGGGCCACTTTGTGCCTGTGTGTGCACTATAGATCCAGTTTGGGACTGAACTTCTTGTTTGTGATTGTCTTGCATTGCTAGGTTTATAATGAGTTGGGACTGACCTTCCTCCTTCTGATTGGCTTTGATTCTGATATAGATTAAATGTGGTCACAAATACATTATTATGAAACATAATTAATATACATGAAATTATTAACTTAGATACATAATTAATTTAGAGACATTACCTTCGAACAACTTGCTTTATTTTTTCCTTGTTGTTTACACACACTGCATGTAACTGTTTTGCCTTTCCTAGATAGTTTTGTCACTTTATTTGTAGGCCTGACCTCAGTTTCCTATTTTCTTCTCCTAATCTTAGGCCTTCCCCTGTTCTTTTCAACCTTTGAGGGATCAACAGGTTTATATTTGTCCATTCCGTATAATCTTTTCCCTCTCACTGGCACAATCTTGTACTTGTATGCAACTTGGTATACATCTTTGTGATACCACTTTGAAATTTGGTTCATTGGGTCCTACTTGTTGCGAACTAGAGCACATATAGCATGTTGGCAAGGGATTCCAGTGAGATCCCATGCCCTACACGTGCAAGAGTTTTTGTCCAATAACACAGTGTGGGTGTCCTCACCCTCCTTGATTTCATAACATGTGTCTCCATTATAGACAACAGTACATCCAACTGCCATGCTTTCATTTGACTGAAATATCATTATTATAAGGACTAAAAGAATTGATCCACTTCTCACATCCTCCACCAAGAGTTCCCAACCTGTCCATGGTTTTTACCCTAATATATTCCATCATAGTCCTAATGGGCTTGTGCCTAACTTCAAGAATCCAAGAATTAAAACTTTCCAACATGTTATCTACTGCCCATGATTTGCTTCTGCTACTAAAGTAGGCTCTTCACCATGTATGAGGTGGATAATTCATGAGATCCATTGCTCCTTTTGAACTCATCTCACCAAAGGTCTTCATATTGTCCTTAAATTCTTCCTCAAAGGTAGACCAAGCTGCTTTCCAAAATTTCTTCTTCAGCTCTCCACCTATGTGTTTCTTACACCAATTTGTATATATATGACATGACGAGCACACCATCTGTGCTCAACCTCAAGCAGTACATCAATTACAACTTGTATTAAACCCTACATTAAAACATTAAAAATAACACAAAGCTATAAATGTATAATGACTACATTAACTTAGATACACAAAATCAAGCTGGCATAAATAAACATTAAAGTTATATGTGAGACCCCAGATTTTATGAATAAATATTTAATTTTTCTCGAAATAATTTTTTTTATATTATGGTGTGGATTTGATATAATAGTTATGGTTAGTATTTATAAATTTTGCAAAGTATGCAAGTTGTCATATTATATTCGATTGGTCGGGGAATATTCTTTTTGTCGGGGAATATCCGTACGACGGTACAATTATTGGTGGACCCCACAACAGAATTATTGTCTGATTGAGAAAACGACAAAAATACTTTATGAAAATAACGGCGGAAGTTTTACCGTTGATACTGTTGAACTACTCGGTAGTAAAAGTACAGTAATACGCGTTGTTGCATAGTAGCACACGGTATTGATTATTGATATTTATGTGGGAAGTCGCTCAGTTTGATTCAATTATTGTTGATTAATAATATGAGTTATTATAACGATAATGACGTTTTGTTTTATTCGTATTATTAACGTAATAAAACAGAAACATCTTTTTATATAAAACAGAATACTTTATTAAAGTTATTCTATAAATAAAATATATTATATTTTATTATGCATAGTGTTGCATAGTATTTTGCATAGTGTTTGCATAGTAAAAATATTTTTATATAAATAGAATATATTATATTTTATTTAAAAGATTTTTCTTTAAATATGGACCGTCAGATTAAAGTAAATCAATCTGGACCGTTCATGGATTAGTTACTATGCATTCCATTTTCCTATAAATAGAAGCTCATTCCTTCATTATTTTCTTACGAATTCACTGAACTCTAGAGAGAGAAACTATAGAGAGAGACTATATAGAGATAGAAGAAAAGTTTTCTGCTACTTCACTACTCTTATATCCAGTTCTTTTACGGTAAGGGGTGTTATTCTTTCTTATTCATGAAGAGAACTGTTGTTATTCCATTTCTTATTATTCTGTTAGAATAACCTGTATACGCGGTCTACCCTATACTTGGTGACATTCTTCTATTATTCTGTTGGAACATCATGTCTGTGTGTTTTACACCGGACCTGGTTCTGTTTTTATTATTATTCTGTTGGAACATCCTGTGTGACGCCCCCAAAATTAGGTATACATCACCCATCTTGGGTCGTCAGATACATAGTACAGAATACAAATACAACTGATTAATACATCTGTCGTGTACAATACGACAAAACATAAACTGTGAGTTTGAATACAAATATTATCTTCTAGAGAGTATTCATACTCAAAAGGAGTCCTCATTACATTTATTAACACACCATTACATAGAATAGTGAGGACTACTAACTAATACTATCATTCGGACCATCACTCCGTACCCCGACTTGTCCCAGCTACGTTCTCATTTCCTGAAGAGAACAGTGAAAGAAAGGGTGAGCTCAACTAGCCCAGTAAGAAATATTATGACTAAGATAATGCAGAATAAATTATCATTAGCCTTCAACAATGTTAAACTGATAAAATATAATAGACATCAAGTTTAACTGCAGCGGAACAAGCAATCCATTAAAAGAGTCAAGTAGAAAATAAACTCTACTATCTTTTATGATTTAAAAGGTTTTTCAACACTGCGATCGCTGAGACTCAGCTTAATAAAATAATCCACATCATCGAATCACCCCTGCACTACGGCCAAGGATATTCGTGTATTCATTAATGGTCATGATCATGCCAACAACTGTCCATCAATGCACTACGGGCCAATGAGGACTTTTACCACATCATTTGTAACATTACGGTCATGATTATACCGAATAATCCCTGGTCATAATCATACCAAGTCCATCTATGCACTACATGCCACAGATGACTTTCAACATTTTATAAACATGAGGATGATGACAATGATATAAGAATTCAATAAAACAAGTTCAAGAATTAATTTATCCAGGAATTAACAACGTCCAAATTGTCAACATGATACTGCATTGTGGAGTAAAATTCAAGAACGCTTAGAAGAATATTTTTTTGAAAAGATACTGGATGAAACGCAACTATCAAGGATATTCCACAAATTTCATGGAGTATAGAAGTCAAAACTTAACCAACTGAGTACAATAAAGAATGGAATAACAAAAGAAATCACCATGCATGCGATAGACCGCACAGACAGGTTATTCCAATAGAATAATAAATAATGGAACCAGGTCCGGCGTAAACGCACAGACAGGATATTCCGACAGAATAATAAATAATGGAACCAGGTCCGGTGTAAAGCACACAGACAGGATATTCCAACAGAATAATAATAAAACGGAACCAGGTCCGGTGTAAAACACACAGACAGGATGTTCCAACAGAATAATAAACGGAACCAGGTCCGGTGTAAAACACACAGACAGGATGTTCCAACAGAATAATAGAAGAATGTCACCAAGTATAGGGTAGACCGCGTATACTGGTTATTCCAACAGAATAATAACGAATGGAATAACAGAAGTTCTCTTCATGAATATAAAAGAAATAATATTCCCTACCGTTTTAAAGAAGAGCTGAAGTAAGGAAGTAGTTAAGTAGCAGAATACTCTTCTTCTCTCTCTCTATAGTTTCTCTCTATAGTTTCTCTCTCTAGAGTTCAGTGAATTCGTAAGAAATAATGAAGGAATGAGCTGCTATTTATAGAAAAATAGAATGCATAGTAACTAATCCATGAACGGTCCAGATTGATTACTTTAATCTGACGGTCCATATTTAAAGAAAAATCTTTTAAATAAAATAAAATATATTCTATTTATAGAATAACTTTAATAAAGTATTTTGTTTTATATAAAAAGATGTTTCTGTTTTATTACGTTAATAATATGAATAAAACAAAACGTCATTATCGCTAAATAATTCATATTATTAACTGACAATAATAGAATCAAACTGAGTGACTTCTCACATAAGCATTAATAATCAATACCGTGTGCTACTATGCAACCACACGTATTACTGTACTTTTACTACCGAGTAGTTCAACAGCAACAATGGTAAAATTTCCGCCGTTATTTTTAATAAAATATTTTTGTCGTTTTCTCAATCCGACAATAATTCCGTTGTGGGGTCCACCAATGATTGTGTCGTTGTACGAATATTCCCTGTTAAAACGAATATTCCCCGACCAATCGAATATTATATAACAACTTGCGTACTTTGCAAAATTTATAAATATTACTCACAACTATAACATTATATCAAATTAACTCCATAATATTCAAAAATGATATTTATAAAAAATTCATCTTTATTTATAAAAGTTGGGGTCTTACAACCTCCCCTTCTTATGAAATTTCGCCCTCGAAATTAGGGTACGTACCTGGTATGTCGAAGAGGTAAGGATACCTTGATTTCATTTCTGATTCTAACTCCCAAGTCATTTCCTCAACATCGTGGTTTCTCCACAAAACTTTGACTTGAGGTATAACCTTGGAGCGTAGAATATGTTCCTTCTTATCCAAGATTTGAATAGGAACTTCTTCATACGTCAAATCCTCCGCTATTTCGTCCGGTTCTAACTCAATAATGTGGTTCGGGTCTTCCACATATTTGCGTAACATGGATATGTGGAAAACGTTATGAACACGAGACATACTTGGCGGTAAAGCGAGTCTATAAGCCACAGTTCCTACTCGATCGAGGATTAAAAATGGACCGATGAATCGAGGATTTAGCTTTCCTCTCTTTCCAAATCTCGTAACACCTTTCCATGGAGCAACACGTAAGAACACATGATCTCCTACATCAAATTCCACGTCCTTTCGATGAAGATCAGCATAACTCTTTTGTCGATCTTGTGAGGTTTTTATACGTTGTCGGATCGTTTGAATCTTTTCTGTAGTCATACGTACCAACTCCGGTCCCAACAACGTTGCTTCGCCCACCTCATCCCAGCATACTGGAGAACGACATTTTCTTCCATACAATGCTTCGAATGGAGCCATGCCAATACTTGCTTGATAACTGTTGTTGTAGGAAAACTCCACCAATGGTAAGAACTTGTCCCAACTTCCCTTGAAGTCAAAGACACAGAGTCTTAATAGATCTTCAAGAGTTTGAATAGTCCTCTCTGATTGTCCGTCCGTCTGAGGATGATATGCTGAACTAAATCGTAACTCCGTGCCCATAGCTTTTTGTAAACTAACCCAAAATCGTGAAGTGAATCTTGGGTCTCGATCAGAAACTATGGATACTGGCATACCATGCAGTCTTACAATCTCGTTTATGTACATACGAGCAAGACGTTCAAGTGTATAAGTTTCTCGTATCGGTAAGAAATGAGCAGACTTGGTCAATCTATCAACAATGACCCAAATCGCATCAATACCTTGAGAAACCCTAGGAAGACCGGTAACGAAATCCATGGTGATGTGCTCCCACTTCCATTCTGGAATTTCAAGTGGTTGCAATGGACCTTTTGGTACTTGATGCTCCGCTTTGACTCGTTGACAAGTTAGACACCTTGAGATAAACAACGCTATCTCTCTCTTCATATTGCTCCACCAAAATGTATGACGAAGATCATGATACATTTTGGTACTTCCAGGATGGATTGCGAATGGTGTGTTGTGCGCCTCCATCATGATTTCATACTTTAAATCAGGGTTGTTAGGAACACAGAGTCTGGAGTTGACTCGAAGTATTCCTTCTTCATCGATTCTTGCTTCCGGCATAGAACCTTCTTGCACTTTCTTCCTCATACGCATCAGCTCCAGGTCTGTAGCTTGAGCAGCTTTAACTTTATCGATTAAAGTCGGTTCTACTCGTATATTCGCCATCATCACATGGGTCCCTGGAGTCTTCAACTCTATCTCCATCCTTTGCAAGTCACACAAAATGGGCCTTTGCGTTGTTAATATTGCATTTGTACCCGCATATGATCTTCTACTCAATGCGTCAGCTACCACGTTCGCTTTTCCAGGATAGTATTGAATGGTATGATCATAATCTTTCAACAGTTCAAGCCAACGTCGTTGTCGCATGTTGAGTTCCTTTTGAGTGAAGAAATATTTGAGACTTTTATGATCCGTAAAGATCTCCACTTTCTCCCCATACAAGTAATGCCTCCAAATTTTAAGTGCAAAGACAACAGCTGCCAACTCTAGATCATGAGTAGGATAATTCCTCTCATATTCCTTGAGTTGTCTTGATGCATAGGCTATGACTTTTCCATGTTGCATGAGAACGCATCCCAACCCTTTGCTCGAAGCATCACTGTAGATGACAAATCCCTCCGAGCCAGATGGTATTGTTAGAACAGGTGCTGAAATGAGTCTCCTCTTGAGTTCTTGAAAACTCTGCTCACATTCTTCGCTCCAACCAAACTTTGTATCTTTCCGAGTCAGCTGAGTTAATGGAGTAGCGATTCGAGAAAATCCTTCCACGAATCTTCGATAATAACCAGCTAAACCAAGAAAGCTACGTACCTCGGTCACTGATTTAGGTTGCTCCCAGCTTTGAATAGCTTCAATCTTTGCCGGGTCAACAGATATTCCACGACTTGATACTACGTGCCCAAGGAATGCTACCTCTTCCAGCCAGAACTCGCATTTCTTCAACTTGGCATAAAGTTTGTATTCACGAAGCTTTTGGAGTACCAGCCTCAAGTGTTGCTCATGATCTTCACGGCTTTTGGAATAAACAAGGATGTCATCGATAAAGACGACCACAAAGTGATCCAAATATTCCTTAAATACCCTGTTCATCATATCCATGAAGGCAGCAGGAGCATTAGTCAATCCAAAAGACATAACTAAGAATTCATAATGCCCGTACCGAGTTCTAAAAGCCGTCTTTGGAATATCCTCAGTTCTAACCTTCAGCTGATGATATCCAGAACGAAGATCGATCTTTGAAAAGAATTGTGCTCCTTGCAACTGGTCAAACAGGTCATCAATACGTGGCAATGGGTACCTATTTTTGATGGTGACATGATTCAACTCCCGATAATCAATACAAAGTCGCATACTCCCATCTTTCTTCTTCACGAACAGAACAGGAGCACCCCAAGGAGAAGTACTAGGACGAATAAAACCAATGTCTAACAATTCCTGCAGTTGGGTCTTTAACTCCTGAAGTTCAATAGGAGCCATTCGATATGGGGCTTTGGAAATGGGTTTTGTACCAGGTTCAAGGTCGATACAAAATTCAATTTCACGCTCTGGGGGTAGGCCAGGAAGTTCTTCGGGAAATACGTCAGGAAATTTATTAACAACAGAAATATCATTCAAAGCTGACGTATTTTTGTTTAGATCTGTGACATGAGCTAAGAAAGCTTGACATCCGTTTTTCAATAAACGAATAGCTTTATGGCTTGAGATGACAGCGATTGATTTTAATGGTTTGGTTGCTTGAATTCGCATAATAGGTCGATTAGGAATATGAAAGCTAACAACCTTACGAAAACAATCAATTTTTGCATGATGAGTAGTTAACCAATCAATCCCTAGAATCACGTCAAATGCAAGTATTTTTAATGAAATAAGATCGACAGGTAATGTGTGGGTACCAACTTGAACCAAACAAGACTTATAAACCGTGGATGTAATGAAGGTTTCTCCCAATGGAGTTTCAACTGCTAAGTCAAAGTCTAATTTCTCCGGAATCAAATTTAATCGATGAGCGCAAGTAGGAGAAATAAAAGAATGGGTTGAACCGGTATCAAATAAAGTATAGACTTCGTTAGAGTTTATGATAAGCTTACCCGTGATGACCTCATTCGGGTTCCTTGCGTTCTGGGAGGTCACAACAAACGCTCTCCCTTGCACAACCGGTTTTGACTTTTCTGGGACGGCCTTTGGTGCCTCCATCCTAGCTGAATTTGTCTTCGGTAAACGACAAAATCGGGCTAAATGACCTTCTCTTCCACAATTATAACATGCTTTGGACGGCATCGCGCAGTTTGGACTGATGTGCCCCTCCCCTCCGCATTTGAAACATATGATAGGTGGTCGTTCTCCTTCCTTAACGACAGGTGCTGGTGCTGACGTCTTTCCATCATTGTTGAATCTCCTCTTCTTAAATGTCCATTCTTATTGTTTTGGCCCTGATTACCACCGAAGTGGTTACCATTTCTGGCCTGTTGATTCCCTCCACGCTTGTTGTCACCGCTTCGATGACTGCTCTCACTGGTATTATCATTTTGCCGGCTGCTCTCTTTTGGTTGCGTTATCTCGTTATCGCGCTCCACCAACTGAGCCCTATTTACAACATCTGAATACAAACACAGTTTATGAGAAACAAGATGTTGACGTATCTCCGGCTTCAAACCTCTTAAAAACATCCGCGTCATTCTTTCTTCATTATCCACCAGGTGGGACGCAAACCGGGATAACTCCGCAAATTTTACCTCGTACTGCGACACGATCATATTATTCTGCTCCAATTTGATGAACTCCACCTCCTTCATGTGACGAATACTCTCAGGAAAGTATTTGTCGTTAAACAGATCTTGGAACTTCTCCCAAGACATCTTCAGTGCGGCAGGTTGAGTACGCTTTATCGATTCCCACCAGTAATCTGCCTCTCCTCGCAACATAAAGGCGGCAAAAGGAACCTTTTGCTCCTCGGAGCAACCCAAGACATCAAATATCTTGGTGATCTGCTTTATCCATGTTTCAGCTACAAGTGGTTTGGGTTCTCCCTTAAACTCCGGTGGTCCCAGCTCCTTAAACTGTTTAGCGGTGACCGCCTGAGAGTTTCCAGTATTTCCACCTACGTTGTGGACAGGAGCCGCTTTCACCTGTTGTTGCATGAATTGCATAAAGCCTCTGAACATTTGATCATTCATCATTTGGTCAGTGTTGTTGTTTGCATGAGGATTGACACCTTCCTGATGCACATTATCATGATTATTGATGTGTGGTGAATCAACAGTCGTCTGTGCTCCATTGCTATTCTCAACATTCTCGGATGCCATTTTCAGATACTGCCACAAAATAAAAATTAATTGATATGTCATATATTATCCTTATGTTATGACCGACCAATTAAATACCATGCAAATAAACTTAGGTAGGTCATACTAGCGAAGGAATTCCCCGTCTCTCCCCTCCTAGTTCTATTCTCACATCCTAGCCAGGGATCATATCCCTAAGCTTTGATACCAACTGTGACGCCCCCAAAATTAGGTATACATCACCCATCTTGGGTCGTCAGATACATAGTACAGAATACAAATATAACTGATTAATACATCTGTCGTGTACAATACGACAAAACATAAACTGTGAGTTTGAATACAAATATTATCTTCTAGAGAGTATTCATACTCAAAAGGAGTCCTCATTACATTTATTAACACACCATTACATAGAATAGTGAGGACTACTAACTAATACTATCATTCGGACCATCACTCCGTACCCCGACTTGTCCCAGCTACGTTCTCATTTCCTGAAGAGAACAGTGAAAGAAAGGGTGAGCTCAACTAGCCCAGTAAGAAATATTATGACTAAGATAATGCAGAATAAATTATCATTAGCCTTCAACAATGTTAAACTGATAAAATATAATAGACATCAAGTTTAACTGCAGCGGAACAAGCAATCCATTAAAAGAGTCAAGTAGAAAATAAACTCTACTATCTTTTATGATTTAAAAGGTTTTTCAACACTGCGATCGCTGAGACTCAGCTTAATAAAATAATCCACATCATCGAATCACCCCTGCACTACGGCCAAGGATATTCGTGTATTCATTAATGGTCATGATCATGCCAACAACTGTCCATCAATGCACTACGGGCCAATGAGGACTTTTACCACATCATTTGTAACATTACGGTCATGATTATACCGAATAATCCCTGGTCATAATCATACCAAGTCCATCTATGCACTACATGCCACAGATGACTTTCAACATTTTATAAACATGAGGATGATGACAATGATATAAGAATTCAATAAAACAAGTTCAAGAATTAATTTATCCAGGAATTAACAACGTCCAAATTGTCAACATGATACTGCATTGTGGAGTAAAATTCAAGAACGCTTAGAAGAATATTTTTTTGAAAAGATACTGGATGAAACGCAACTATCAAGGATATTCCACAAATTTCATGGAGTATAGAAGTCAAAACTTAACCAACTGAGTACAATAAAGAATGGAATAACAAAAGAAATCACCATGCATGCGATAGACCGCACAGACAGGTTATTCCAATAGAATAATAAATAATGGAACCAGGTCCGGCGTAAACGCACAGACAGGATATTCCGACAGAATAATAAATAATGGAACCAGGTCCGGTGTAAAGCACACAGACAGGATATTCCAACAGAATAATAATAAAACGGAACCAGGTCCGGTGTAAAACACACAGACAGGATGTTCCAACAGAATAATAAACGGAACCAGGTCCGGTGTAAAACACACAGACAGGATGTTCCAACAGAATAATAGAAGAATGTCACCAAGTATAGGGTAGACCGCGTATACTGGTTATTCCAACAGAATAATAACGAATGGAATAACAGAAGTTCTCTTCATGAATATAAAAGAAATAATATTCCCTACCGTTTTAAAGAAGAGCTGAAGTAAGGAAGTAGTTAAGTAGCAGAATACTCTTCTTCTCTCTCTCTATAGTTTCTCTCTATAGTTTCTCTCTCTAGAGTTCAGTGAATTCGTAAGAAATAATGAAGGAATGAGCTGCTATTTATAGAAAAATAGAATGCATAGTAACTAATCCATGAACGGTCCAGATTGATTACTTTAATCTGACGGTCCATATTTAAAGAAAAATCTTTTAAATAAAATAAAATATATTCTATTTATAGAATAACTTTAATAAAGTATTTTGTTTTATATAAAAAGATGTTTCTGTTTTATTACGTTAATAATATGAATAAAACAAAACGTCATTATCGCTAAATAATTCATATTATTAACTGACAATAATAGAATCAAACTGAGTGACTTCTCACATAAGCATTAATAATCAATACCGTGTGCTACTATGCAACCACACGTATTACTGTACTTTTACTACCGAGTAGTTCAACAGCAACAATGGTAAAATTTCTGCCGTTATTTTTAATAAAATATTTTTGTCGTTTTCTCAATCCGACAATAATTCCGTTGTGGGGTTCACCAATGATTGTGTCGTTGTACGAATATTCCCTGTTAAAACGAATATTCCCCGACCAATCGAATATTATATAACAACTTGCGTACTTTGCAAAATTTATAAATATTACTCACAACTATAACATTATATCAAATTAACTCCATAATATTCAAAAATGATATTTATAAAAAATTCATCTTTATTTATAAAAGTTGGGGTCTTACATCCTGTCTGTGTGTTTTACACCGGACCTGGTTCCGTTTTTATTATTATTCTGTTGGAACATCCTGTCTGTGTGTTTTACACCGGACCTGGTTCCGTTATTTATTATTCTGTCAGAATATCCTGTCTGTGCGTTTACACCGGACCTGGTTCCATTATTTATTATTCTGTCAGAATATCCTGTCTGTGCGTTTACGCCGGACCTGGTTCCATTATTTATTATTCTGTGGGAATAACCTGTCTGTGCGGTCTATCGCATGCATGGTAATTTCTTTTGCTATTCTACTCTTTATTATACTCAGTTGGTTAAGTTTTGACTTCTATACTCTATGAAATTTGTGGAATATCCTTGATAATTATGTTTCATCCAGTATCTTTTCATGAAAATATTCTTCTAAGCATTCTTGAATTTTACTCCACAAAGCAGTATCATGTTGACAATTTGGACGTTGTTAATTCTTGGATAAATTAATTGTTGAACTTGTTTTATTGAATTCTTATATCATTGTCATCATCCTCATGTTTATAAAATGTTAAAAGTCATCTGTGGCCTGTAGTGCATAGATGGACTTGGTATGATTATGACCAGGGATTATTCGGTATAATCATGACCGTAATATTACAAATGATGTGGTAAAAGTCCTCATTGGCCCGTAGTGCATTGATGGACAGTTGTTGGCATGATCATGACCATTAATGAATACACGAATATTCTTGGTCGTAGTGCAGGGGTGATTCGATGATGTGGATTATTTTATTAAGCTGAGTCCCAGCGATAACAGTGTTGAAAAACCTTTTAAATCATAAAAGATAGTAGAGTTTATTTTCTACTTGACTCTTTTAATGGATTGCTTGTTCCGCTGCAGTAAACCTTGATGTCTATTATATTTTATCAGTTTAACATTGTTGAAGACTAATGATAATTTATTCTGCATTATCTTAGTCATAATATTTCTTACTGGGCTAGTTGAGCTCACCCTTTCTTTCGCTGTTCTCTTTAGGAAATGAGAACGTATCTGGGGCAAGTCGGGGAACGGAGTGATGGTCCGAATGATAGTATTAGTTAGTAGTCAACACTATTCTATGTAATAGTGTGTTAATAAATGTAATGAGGACTCCTTTTGAGTATGAATACTCTCTAGAAGATAATATTTGTATTCAAACTCACAGTTTATGTTTTGTCGTATTGTACACGACAGTTGTATTAGTAAAATGTATTTGATTTCTGTACCATGTATCTGGCGACCCAAGATGGGTGATGTATACCAAATTTTAGGGGCGTCACATTATAAACATTAAAACATTCATACATTTTGCATATCAGATATAAAGGTGTACTGACAGCCATATGCCAAATCAAGATGTTCTTACAACAAAGTCAGAAACCAAGTCCAGTTGACCTTAGTTTCACTCTTGACACATGCCCAAGCTATGAGAAAATTCTGCTCATCCCCATTTCTTCCTAGAGCTACAAGTAATTCTCCCTTATATTGTGTTTTCAAAAAACACCCATCAAGGCCAATAATAGGTGTACATCCTTCCTTCCAACCTCTCTTGCAAGCATCTAAACAAACAAACATTCTTTTAAATACTCTTCTCCCTTCCCTTAATTCATTTGTGGACAACTCCACTTGAAGTTTAGACCCTGGATTACTCCTCAATAGTTCTGATGCATAAGCCTCTAACTCAGAAAACTCAGTAGTAAAGCTCCCTGAGAATTCATCCATAACCATCCTCCTGGCTCTCTTGCACTTTGAAAAGCAAACATTCATTTTCCAGTCTATTTTCATATCTTTTTTTAGGTCTTTGATCTTGTAGTCATGCTGCTCAAGTATTTTTTTTTTGTAAAGTTTGGCCAAGAACTTTGCTGAATCCCTAGGGTTGCTAAAAATCCTATAAAAATTATGGTCTTCATTTAATGTCTTGACTTCCAACCCAGGGTTACAACCGTCCTTTAACACATACAAGACAAAAGGCCTCCATCGTCACACTTTACCACGAATTGACTGAAGAGCAATTACAGAGCAAAGTTAGGGCTTTTTTATTTCGTCGACCAACTCAGTAAGGGTTTCACCTTCGTCTTCGCCACTTCTTCTCTCCAATTTTTCCTCGCTTCTTCTCTATAGGAAAAGATGTCGATTAGGGCTTTTTGCACCTTTTGGACTTTTTCCCCTTTTGAATAACAGACAGAGCTTTTGTCTGAGTTTGAAGCCTAGTCAGCAACATATGAAAAAGCTTTGTTCTGACTTTGTTTGAAGCCTCGTCAACAAAATAAGGTCACGTCTGAGCAACGATGTGGCAACTCCGTTCGGGCCAGGGGCACAGTTGTAAGACCCCAACTTATTAATGAATAAAATCAAATTTTCTCTAAATATTATTGTGAATAATAAGGGGTTAATTTGATATAATACTTTGGTTATGGGTGAAATGTGCAAATTTTGCAAAATAAGCAAGTGGTTATAAAATATTTATTTTTGGTCGGTGAATATTCGGTTGGTCGTGGAATATTCTTGCTGTCGGGGAATATTCGTACGACGACGCAGCCTTGTGTGGGCCCCATAACGGAAAGCGATTGGATGAAGAAAACGACAAGTATAAGTTGTTTATAAATAACGGCGTAGTTGTTACCGTTAATACTGTTGGAATACCCGGTGGTTAAAATACAGTAGCACACGGTATTGCACCAATTATTGATTCTTACGTAAGAAGGCACTACTCAATAATTGTTACAGTAGTTATTATTCAATATTTTATTTTATTGATTCAATAATTGCTGCGTTGATATTTTATATTATTGTTGTTTCAATAATTGTTGCTGCACAGTATTTTCATTTATCAGATCAATAATTCATATTATTTGAATAATATTATTAGATAACATTATTGGCAATGTCTAGAAAGTTCTGTCTAAGGAGAGGTTTGGTCATCTAATTGCGCGCCAGTAAGGAGAAATCCTTATTGGAAAGCCCCCTCTTTCCTGGGAACGGCCTGGTTGTCATAAATGTGATTCTGTAATATTATTTGTGAATAATTAATTATTGATTCATATGATAAGGAAATATTTATTTTATGTGGATATAAATGAGGGATATATTTTTGTGGTTAAAAATGAAGGAGTTAATGTTGAGGTTTTTGTCAGTATTTTTGTCGGAATGGAGGTATTAAAAATCAGGGTTTTTGAGATAGTTTGCGGGGGTTATAATTTTTAATCCGACCGTTGGATCGTGGTAATTTTTGGATATGTTATACATATATAAGTTGAGTATATGTCCACAAATTTTGAACCGTTAAAAATGAACGTATGATTTATTACGAATTTTACAAGATGACTGGTTCAGAAATTGTTGAATTTTCGGAGTTTATCATTTTGGTGGAAAATTCTAGAATTGGTGGGCCCCACTTGTGGTTGGTGAAGAAATGTGCTGAATTATATTTCAAATGTGGTGGGTGGGAATAGTAGCAGGTAAAGCCATCAGGTTGCAGGTCAAACCTACCAAAATTTTCCTATAAATAGAGGGCTAAGTTAGAATTGAAAATCACACCAGAAACAAGTTTTCTCTCTTTCTCTCTCTAGATTATTGAGTGTATTTTGTGAGTATTTAGATACTTTGAGAGTTTCTATTCATCAGAGCAAGTTTCTTTCAGCCTTATACCGGTATTCCGACCAGAAGTACTGATATTTTGAGGTAAGGGATATTATTTTCTTCTTAAATGATATTATTTTCTTCAATATCATTATGCTGAAATATTGATATGAGTTTTTATCAAATTTGGAACTTTTTGTGTCGGGGTTACTATTCACGTATACGGCACTATTCACGTATACGGCACTATTCACGAATACGGCACTATTCACCGAAAAATAAAATTTTCCCTTTTTGTCCAAGATGTCTATTATGGTTACTATCTTTGATTGTATCCATGTTTTGATCTTTATTTTTGAATTCTGCTTCACAATTGATTATTATGAAGTATTATTGATCTTGGATAAACTGTTATACGAATCCCTACTATTTGTCCTTCTGTCTCATTGGATTCGTTCTCTTTAAGATATTTTTCATCATCCTCAGTCCTAAATGATGATATTACTGAATATCTTTGGCCTGTAGTGCAAAGATGTATAATTACTTGATGAATATCTTTGGCCTGTAGTGCAAAGATGAACAGGTGTTGAGATGAACATGACCGACTGATGATACAAATGAATATCTTTGGCCTGTAGTGCAAAGATGAATATTTGGTTAAAGATGATTATTAATTGATGTTACAGGGATAAAATATTGATGATGGACTTTTAAATCTTAGAAGATAGTAGAATTCTTTCTCTACTTGACTCTTCTAATGGTTTGCTGTTTCCGCTGCAGTTGTTGATCTAAAACTTGTTGTCGATTATATTTTATCAGATTTTTCCCTGTTGAAGACTAACGATAATTTGTTGTATATTATCTTAGTCATAATATTCTTTACTGGGCTAGTTGAGCTCACCCTTTTCCTTTTTGTTCCATTTTTCTTCTCAGGAGGTGAGAACATAGCAGGATCTAGTCGGGGTATGGAGTGATGGTTCTAGAAAGATGTATTAGCAGTCCTCACTATTTCTGTAAAATAGTGTTTGAATAATTGTAATGAGGATTTATTTGAGTGTGGATATTGTCTAGAAGACAATATTTGTATTTAAACTCACAGTATGTGTTGTCGTATTTTGCACGACAATTGTATTATTGAAGTTGTAGTTTGCTTTCTGTACCATGTATTTGGCGACTCAGAATGGGTGTTGTATACCTATTCTGGGGGCGTCACAGTTGGTATCAGAGCTTAGGGATATGATCCCTGGCTGAGATGTGAGACAAGAACTAGGAGGGGAGAGACGGGGAATTCCTTCGCTAGTATGACCTGACTAAGTTTATTTGGTGTTTATTTGGTCGGTCAGAGTATAGGGATAATATATGACATGACTATTAACCCTTGTTTTATGGCAGTATTTAAGAATGGCAGCTGAGAACGTTAATAATGGAGTAAATCAGACCGTGGAGACACCTTTGATCACTACCCAGGGGAACGTGCAACAGGAAGGCAATATTCCTCCTGTAAACAACGTTACCGAGCAAACGATGAATGATGGAATGTTTAGGAGCTTTTTGCAGTTCATGCAAAATCAGACGAGGGAGACTCGTGTGCAGAATACGGGTGGAAATGATAACAACGCGCGGTTTGTCACAGCTAAGCAGTTCAAAGAATTGGGACCACCAGAATTTAAGGGAAAGCCGGATCCGATCATGGCGGAAACGTGGGTCAAGCAAATTACCAAGATATTTGATGTCTTGGGATGCACGGAGGAACAGAAGGTTCCATTCGCCACATTTATGTTCCGCGGTGAGGCAGACTACTGGTGGGAGTCTGTGAAGCGTACCCAGCCTGACGCACTCAACATGTCCTGGGAAACATTTCAAAAACTGTTCAATGACAAGTACTTTCCTGAAAGTATTCGTCATATGAAGGAGGTTGAGTTTATTAGACTGGAACAAAACAACATGACGGTGTCCCAGTACGAGGCGAAGTTTGCAGAGTTATCCAGGTTTGCACCTCATTTGGTCGAAAATGAGGAACGAATGACAAGGATGTTTCTGAGAGGTCTAAAACCCGAGATTCGGCAATATCTTATCTCTCATAAATTTTCTTTATATTCAGATGTTGTAAACAGGGCTCAATTATTAGAGCGAGATAATGAGTATGTGCAACCGAGGGACCACAACCAGGGTCATACCGGTGGCGGCAGTCATCGAAGCAATGAAAACCAGCAGGGAGGAAAACATTCGGACAAAAGCGGTAACCACTCTGGTGGTAATCGTGGTCGTGATAATAGAAGGAGCGAGTCGGGAGGAGATTTCAAGAAGAGAAGGTACAACAATGATAACGTGAAGACGTCAGCACAAACATCAACTGTTTCTAGGGGAGGAGAACGACCACCGGTCGTATGTTACAAATGTGGGAAAGAGGGACATATCAGCCCAAACTGCCCACAACAATCCAAGGTATGTTATAACTGTGGAAAGGAAGGTCATATAGCTCGAGAGTGTTCTGTAGCAAAACCAAGTTCAGCGGGGATGGTGACTCCAAAAGTTATCCCGGATAAGTCGAAATCAGCGGTTCCTGGAAGGGCGTTTGTCGTTACTGGCCAAAACGCGAGAAACCCGAACGAGGTGATCACGGGTAAGCTAATCTTGAATTCTTGCGAAGTTTATACTTTACTAGATACCGGTTCTACCCATTCTTTTATCTCTCCTGCTTGTGCTCAACGTTTAAACTTGACTCCGGAGAAATTGGACTTTAACTTATCTGTTGAAACTCCGTTGGGTGAAACCTTCGTTACATCTACAGTTTATAAATCTTGCATGATCCAAGTTGGCACTATCACATTACCTGTTGATCTTATCTCTTTAAAGATACTTGCTTTTGATGTGATTTTAGGAATTGATTGGTTAACCACTCATCATGCTAAAATTGATTGTTTTCGTAAGGTTGTTAGTTTTCATATTCCTAACCAACCTGTCATACGAATTCAAACTACTAAACCACTAAAATCAGTCACTGTCATATCAAGCCACAAAGCTATTCGTTTATTGAAAAACGGATGTCAAGCTTTCTTAGCCCATGTTATGGATTTGAACAAAGACAAGTCAGATTTGAATAATATTTCTATTGTTAGAGAATTTTCCGATGTATTTCCTGAAGAACTTCCCGGTCTACCCCCGGAACGAGAAATTGAATTCTTTATTGACCTTGAACCCGGTACAAAGCCCATTTCTAAAACCCCATATCGAATGGCTCCTATTGAACTTCAGGAGTTAAAAGTCCAACTACAGGAGTTGTTGGACATCGGTTTTATTCGTCCTAGTACGTCTCCTTGGGGTGCTCCTGTTTTATTCGTAAAGAAGAAAGACGGGAGTATGCGACTTTGTATTGACTATCGAGAATTGAACCATGTCACCATCAAGAATAGGTATCCGCTACCTCGCATTGATGACCTGTTTGACCAGTTGCAAGGAGCACAATTCTTTTCAAAGATCGATCTTCGTTCTGGATATCATCAGCTGAAGATTAAAACTGAGGATATTCCAAAGACTGCCTTCAGAACTCGGTACGGGCATTATGAATTCTTAGTAATGTCTTTTGGATTGACTAATGCTCCTGCTGCCTTCATGGATATGATGAACCGTGTATTCAAAGAATATTTGGATCAGTTCGTTGTTGTCTTTATTGATGACATCCTCATCTATTCCAAAAGCCGTGAAGATCATGAGCGCCATTTGAAGCTGGTACTGCAAAGGCTTCGTGAAAACAAGCTATATGCCAAACTGAAGAAATGCGAGTTCTGGCTTGAGGAAGTAGCATTCCTTGGGCACGTGGTGTCAAAACATGGAGTATCTGTCGACCCGGCGAAGATTGAAGCCATACAAAGTTGGGAGCAACCGAAGTCGGTAACCGAAGTACGTAGCTTTCTGGGCTTAGCTGGTTATTATCGGAGATTTGTGGAAGGATTTTCTCGAATCGCTACTCCGTTAACTCAGCTGACTCGGAAAGATACAAAATTCGTATGGAGTGAGGAATGCGAGAAGAGTTTCCAAGAACTCAAGAGGAGACTCATTTCGGCACCTGTTCTGACAATACCATCTGGTTCGGATGGATTTGTTATCTACAGCGATGCTTCAGGCAAAGGGTTAGGATGTGTTCTCATGCAACATGGGAAAGTCATAGCCTATGCCTCACGACAACTCAAAGAATATGAGAGGAATTATCCTACTCATGATTTGGAGTTGGCAGCAGTCGTTTTTGCGTTGAAGATCTGGAGACACTACCTGTATGGGGAGAAAGTGGAGATCTATACAGATCATAAAAGCCTCAAATATTTCTTCACCCAAAAGGAACTCAACATGCGGCAACGACGTTGGCTTGAGCTGTTGAAAGATTACGATCATACCATCCAATACCATCCTGGAAAAGCAAACGTAGTAGCTGACGCATTGAGTAGAAGATCATATGCGGGTACGAGTGCAATGTTTTTAACACAAAGGCCCATTTTGTATGACTTGCAAAGGATGGAGATAGAGATGAAGGCTCCAAGTACCCACATGATGATATCAAATATACGAGTAGAACCGACTTTAATCGATAAAGTTAAAGCTGCTCAAGCTACGGATATAGAGCTGATGCGTATGAAGAAGAAAGTGCAAGAAGGTGCTATTCCAGAAGCAAGAATCGATGAAGAAGGAATACTTCGAGTCAACTCCAGACTTTGTGTTCCTAACGATTTTGACTTGAAGCATAGAATAATGATGGAGGCACACAACACACCGTTTGCAATCCATCCTGGGAGTACCAAAATGTATCACGATCTTCGACATACATTTTGGTGGAGCAATATGAAAAGAGAGATCGCGGAGTTTATCTCGAGATGTTTAACTTGTCAACGTGTAAAAGCGGAGCATCAAGTACCAAAGGGTCCATTGCAACCACTTGAGATTCCGAAATGGAAGTGGGAACACATTACTATGGATTTTGTTACAGGTCTTCCCAAGGTTTCTCAAGGCATAGATGCGATTTGGGTTATTGTTGATAGATTAACCAAGTCCGCTCATTTCTTGCCGATACGTGAGACTTATTCCCTTGAACGTCTTGCTAGTATGTACGTGAACGAGATTGTGAGATTGCATGGCATGCCAGTATCCATAGTTTCGGATCGTGACCCAAGATTCACTTCACGATTTTGGGTTAGCTTGCAGAAAGCTATGGGCACGGATTTACGATTCAGTTCAGCATACCATCCTCAAACGGACGGACAATCAGAGAGGACTATTCAAACTCTTGAAGATCTATTAAGACTTTGTGTCTTAGATCTCAAAGGGAGTTGGGATAAGTACCTACCATTGGTGGAATTCTCCTACAACAACAGTTATCAGGCGAGCATAGGTATGGCTCCATTTGAGGCGTTGTATGGAAGAAAATGTCGTTCTCCAGTATGCTGGGACGAGGTGGGTGAAGCAACATTGTTGGGACCAGAATTGGTACGCATTACTACAGAGAAGATCCAAACGATTCGACAACGTATACAAACGGCACAGGATCGACAAAAGAGTTATGCGGATCTTCATCGGAAGGACGTGGAATTTAATATTGGGGATCATGTATTGTTACGTGTTGCACCATGGAAGGGAGTTACAAGATTTGGGAAGAGAGGAAAGCTCAATCCAAGATTTGTTGGTCCATTTGAGATTCTTGAGCGAATAGGAAATGTGGCATATAGACTCGCATTACCTCCAAGCATGTCTCGTGTTCATAATGTTTTTCACATATCTATGCTTCGTAAATATGTTAAAGACCCGAACCACATTATTGAGTTAGAACCAGACGAGATAGCTGAAGATTTAACGTACGAGGAGGTACCTGTTAAGATCTTGGATAGGAAAGAGCATGTCCTACGCACGAAGGTTATACCACAAGTTAAGGTTTTGTGGAGAAACCATGCTATTGAAGAAATGACCTGGGAGTTGGAATCAGAAATGAAAGCGAGGTATCCTCACCTTTTTGAAACATCAGGTACGTACGTCAATTTCGAGGACGAAATTTCATAAGGAGGGGAGGTTGTAAGACCCCAACTTATTAATGAATAAAATCAAATTTTCTCTAAATATTATTGTGAATAATAAGGGGTTAATTTGATATAATACTTTGGTTATGGGTGAAATGTGCAAATTTTGCAAAATAAGCAAGTGGTTATAAAATATTTATTTTTGGTCGGTGAATATTCGGTTGGTCGTGGAATATTCTTGCTGTCGGGGAATATTCGTACGACGACGCAGCCTTGTGTGGGCCCCATAACGGAAAGCGATTGGATGAAGAAAACGACAAGTATAAGTTGTTTATAAATAACGGCGTAGTTGTTACCGTTAATACTGTTGGAATACCCGGTGGTTAAAATACAGTAGCACACGGTATTGCACCAATTATTGATTCTTACGTAAGAAGGCACTACTCAATAATTGTTACAGTAGTTATTATTCAATATTTTATTTTATTGATTCAATAATTGCTGCGTTGATATTTTATATTATTGTTGTTTCAATAATTGTTGCTGCACAGTATTTTCATTTATCAGATCAATAATTCATATTATTTGAATAATATTATTAGATAACATTATTGGCAATGTCTAGAAAGTTCTGTCTAAGGAGAGGTTTGGTCATCTAATTGCGCGCCAGTAAGGAGAAATCCTTATTGGAAAGCCCCCTCTTTCCTGGGAACGGCCTGGTTGTCATAAATGTGATTCTGTAATATTATTTGTGAATAATTAATTATTGATTCATATGATAAGGAAATATTTATTTTATGTGGATATAAATGAGGGATATATTTTTGTGGTTAAAAATGAAGGAGTTAATGTTGAGGTTTTTGTCAGTATTTTTGTCGGAATGGAGGTATTAAAAATCAGGGTTTTTGAGATAGTTTGCGGGGGTTATAATTTTTAATCCGACCGTTGGATCGTGGTAATTTTTGGATATGTTATACATATATAAGTTGAGTATATGTCCACAAATTTTGAACCGTTAAAAATGAACGTATGATTTATTACGAATTTTACAAGATGACTGGTTCAGAAATTGTTGAATTTTCGGAGTTTATCATTTTGGTGGAAAATTCTAGAATTGGTGGGCCCCACTTGTGGTTGGTGAAGAATGTGCTGAATTATATTTCAAATGTGGTGGGTGGGAATAGTAGCAGGTAAAGCCATCAGGTTGCAGGTCAAACCTACCAAAATTTTCCTATAAATAGAGGGCTAAGTTAGAATTGAAAATCACACCAGAAACAAGTTTTCTCTCTTTCTCTCTCTAGATTATTGAGTGTATTTTGTGAGTATTTAGATACTTTGAGAGTTTCTATTCATCAGAGCAAGTTTCTTTCAGCCTTATACCGGTATTCCGACCAGAAGTACTGATATTTTGAGGTAAGGGATATTATTTTCTTCTTAAATGATATTATTTTCTTCAATATCATTATGCTGAAATATTGATATGAGTTTTTATCAAATTTGGAACCTTTTGTATCGAGATTACTATTCACGTATACGGCACTATTCACGAATACGGCACTATTCACCGAAAAATAAAATTTTCCCTTTTTGTCCAAGATGTCTATTATGGTTACTATCTTTGATTGTATCCATGTTTTGATCTTTATTTTTGAATTCTGCTTCACAATTGATTATTATGAAGTATTATTGATCTTGGATAAACTGTTATACGAATCCCTACTATTTGTCCTTCTGTCTCATTGGATTCGTTCTCTTTAAGATATTTTTCATCATCCTCAGTCCTAAATGATGATATTACTGAATATCTTTGGCCTGTAGTGCAAAGATGTATAATTACTTGATGAATATCTTTGGCCTGTAGTGCAAAGATGAACAGGTGTTGAGATGAACATGACCGACTGATGATACAAATGAATATCTTTGGCCTGTAGTGCAAAGATGAATATTTGGTTAAAGATGATTATTAATTGATGTTACAGGGATAAAATATTGATGATGGACTTTTAAATCTTAGAAGATAGTAGAATTCTTTCTCTACTTGACTCTTCTAATGGTTTGCTGTTTCCGCTGCAGTTGTTGATCTAAAACTTGTTGTCGATTATATTTTATCAGATTTTTCCCTGTTGAAGACTAACGATAATTTGTTGTATATTATCTTAGTCATAATATTCTTTACTGGGCTAGTTGAGCTCACCCTTTTCCTTTTTGTTCCATTTTTCTTCTCAGGAGGTGAGAACATAGCAGGATCTAGTCGGGGTATGGAGTGATGGTTCTAGAAAGATGTATTAGCAGTCCTCACTATTTCTGTAAAATAGTGTTTGAATAATTGTAATGAGAATTTATTTGAGTGTGGATATTGTCTAGAAGACAATATTTGTATTTAAACTCACAGTATGTGTTGTCGTATTTTGCACGACAATTGTATTATTGAAGTTGTAGTTTGCTTTCTGTACCATGTATTTGGCGACTCAGAATGAGTGTTGTATACCTATTCTGGGGGCGTCACAACAGTCGACCCAAAAAAATATAATGGTAAAGGCATTTTTGAAAATAAAAAAAAAGTATAGAGTACCCGGTAGACATCGGGATAAAAGTCAGGGGTATTTTTAAACCTTTGTCCTAAAAATAATACTAATATGTAGACCCAACCTTGAATATCATAAGGGCATTTCCGTCAAATTCACACAAACTTAAAACAAACTAGAAAACAAAATCAGCCAAAATACTATACACGTATCTCAGATTCTTGTTTTGGGAATGGAGAAAAAATGTTTTAGACCGCCGGCTCAAGGTCATTTTCAAGGTCGCCCGCCCGCCCCATGCGTGTCACCTACTTTCACACTGGACGACGTGGCATGTGGTTGACGTCCATCCACAAACTTTACATTTCTGGAGGATATTATTAGAAAAACTTTTTAAAAATTTCGAATGTTTAAATTTTAAACATACAAAGTGCTACTAGTATTTGGCGCTCTAATATTTACTCCGGTGCATCACGTCACATCACATGAAACCACGTCAAGACGTGGAGCCCACTTGGGATGCCCCGAACGAGTGATTAACATTAAATTAATTTTACTCAATTGATTAATGCAGTGTTAACACGCAGATAAAAAATAATCTCTCTCTTTGTGTTAGCACACCGTATTGATATTATGAAGTTAACTTCATAATATCACCCTATCAACAATCGTTTTGCGATATACCGGATATGTCCCTCTCTCTAGTTTGTTTTTTAGCTTAAGCATCTTCAAGTTTACAGTTTGGTTTAATTCTTGTGCAGGGAGTATAATAAGTACAGTGGATAGAATTTCTCACAACAACCGTATCTTACTAGCTCAAACCTTGGAGTAATCACCATATATATATATATATATATATATATATATATATATATATATATATATATGAGATTCCATTCATGTCAATCGGTTGTCATGGTCACTATTCTAACAACCCACTTTTTAACCGTTGATCAACTTATTGGAAGGTTTAAAATGAAAGATTAATTTTATACGACCGCTACAACATGTTATGCCCGAAAAACATGTTATAGCGACTTTTATTTTAATATAAGAGCCTCACATGGTCAAACATGTTGTCAGTTTGGCCCATTTCTTTTTTAAAGCATTTCCCCCATATATTGTCGTATAATAATAATAAAATTATAAGCCGCTATAAGTAGCTGTTTAGTTTATGTATCCCATGGTGTCCATATAATAATATATATATATATATATATTCCAAAACTTGTATGTGTTCTGCGGATCATATACTTAAAACTTTTAGATTTACTAACAAATTTAAAATTTTATGTTCCATTTGATAACTGTTTATCTTTCATTTTTTTTTAGTTTCTTTTGTAAGAAGTCAAATAGCAAATGTTTGTGTCAAATGAATAAATAAAATCCAATTTTGGTAGAGGAAATAAAATGGTAAAAATGCACCAGCCGGGAATCGAACCCGGGTCTGTACCGTGGCAGGGTACTATTCTACCACTAGACCACTGGTGCCTCTGAAAGAGTTGCAACTTAAATATATTTAGATTCTCATCACTATCTGATGTATTCTGCCAAGTTATTTTACAAACCTTAATTTTCACGAAAATACGAAACTGTGGTTCCCTTCTTTAATCACTCTTATATTAAGTATCCACATTAATTTATCGTCATCTATAACAACACCATTCAAGTAAATGCTTATTGGTTAGCATTATTTCAAAAGTCTTAATACCTTTTAGCAATTTTATATCTCATTCGTTAATAGGATAAAGTTGTTTAAATATATAAATATTGAACTCTTTCTATTTCAAATTTGAAGATCGTTATTGATTTTTAAATTTAAAAATTATTCAGATGTTTTATATTTTTTAGTCACCAAACAATTTTTTAAATTTAAATGTTATTTTATTAAAATATACTAACCACTCAAATATTAGCTATTCAGTTTTATCAAAACCACCTTAATTAATAACTACACTTTGTAATTGTTAGTTAATTTACTGCTCCTAATTTTAATATTACAACGCAAAAACTCTAAAAATAAATAAATGTATATGCCACATACTGGTATTAACTAGAAAGTGTCGACTCTCTCTTCAAAAATATGGTATCAATTTTAAAATTTTAAAGTTAATTTAAAATATTCAAATTTAAAAATAAAATAAATTTATTCTTTTTTTAACAATACAATTATAAAAATGGTACATTATCTAAAAAGTACTATTGATATAAGGCTTAATATTTTCAAATATTAAATAAATCACAATACTTTAAAATTTAAAAATATATCAAATTGAATTTAAAAAAATAAATATTATACTTCCCTCCATAGTCCATACCAACTCGGGCATTATTGTAATGATGTTTGGTAAGTGATTGTCGGTTATTTAGAAGATGACCCGCATTATCCAAGTATTAAGACTAAATGATTTATTTTAAAACGACTTATAAATTAAAATTTAAAATAATTTATAAGTTATTTTAAATTGTTATAAATTATTTTAAATTGTGATTTATAAATAAAAATATTTAGCGTCATTTTTATTTATATGTTAAAAATTAAATTAAAATAATTTCTGAATGTGTTTGGCTAAAATTATTTATGATTTAAAATAAATTCTAAAAATAACTAAAATGAGAGTAAAACAGTCATTTTAGAAAATTAAAAAATAAGTCACAAATGAACACATGAACTTTAAAAAATTATTTATAAGTTAGTTTGACGAACTAATAAGTAGAAGCCGCACATATCCTAAAAGTGGGAAATGATTCAACCGGTAAGTTTGACTTCTTTTTGCTCAAAGTGTTTGCATGGTTTAAAATCTGTCTCGCTTTCCAAAATTAGCAACAGCAACAAAAATGGACTTATTGAGGGAATGGGTTATGTGGAACAAAACCCATATTGATGACCATGGTCTACTTCTCTCTCTCTCTCTCTCTCTCTCTCTCTCTCTCTTAAAATTAAAGATGTATTTTTTAAAAAATAAATCTTAATTACTACTCCCTTCGGGATAAAATATTCTAGTTAACTTTTTGCGCATATTAAAATAACATAAAATGATAAAATTATTCGTATTAAAATTCTCATTTATTTGCATAATTTTCTGCATAAATATGCATATATAATATAAATATAATAATTAATAATAAGGGTATTATTATAAAAAATTAATTATTTAAGATAAATAGATATTTAACTTGAGACTACTTAATAACAAATATTTTTATGAGGGAGTGTTTTTAAATAATTATATCTCAACCTATTTTATTTTATATTTAAGTAATGACAAAAAATTCATACCACGACGTTTATAGCCAGTAACAAAAAATGTATATTCGTTTTTCAAAACGGATTTCTCATCAGTATTTTTGGAATTGAGGAACTACTAAAAGGGGTGAGAATAGAATAGGTAGGTACGTTTGGAATTCAATTGATCCAAGCCCATTGATATATTCGTCCTTGAAGCTTGAATGGATACTTTATTTGGGGGCAAATAAATACTCCAGCAAACTGGGGTAGAAAGAAATAGGAGACAAGACAATCATATGCTATGCCTATGCCTATGCCTATGCATATGCATGAGGATAATGGTTACTGGTTAGCCACCGCTTTGTACAAATTGAATCATTTACCTCAAAAATCCTGAAAGCCATATAAAAAAACATAAAATTAATAAAAATTGATTGCAAAAAAATTAATTAATTAATTAATAAAATAAAATTCATAATTAAATCAACTGGGATCCTCTCAAATTTATTTGAAAGACCAAAAAAATCCTAGAGCATAATAATACATTAATTAATAATTAGATATAGCTCATAAAGTCTAGTCAAAATTGAAGATCACAAAGTACTAATACCCCTTTAATTGAAGATCAAATCAGAGGAGAGAGAAATCATATTATAATACCCGGCTAGATATAGTATTAAATAATCTTCTATCTTAAGTCATTTTATAATCCTTAGACTAATAGTCCTAAGTCCAAATTTAAAAACAAACAAGACACTTGACATTAATAGTCGTATTCCAAATATAATCCTTACAAACAATTAAGAAAAAAAATTCAGGTGACTAAAGTAGAAATAAACAATGCATATTCAAATGACCCAAGTCCAAATTCCAATTTTTCAATCAGAATGCTGCCACAATTCATCAAACGAGCCTGTTTTGTAATTTTTTTTAACATCGTTTTACTAGGAAATTAGGTCGCTGAAAGCATCAGCCTGATCAACATAAGACTTTCTCCAAAAGGCAAGAATAGGGTCTAGATTTCTACATGGTCGAATCGACTTGTTTCTATACGTTGCATGAACTGAAAATGGTTCTGCATTCTAATGGGCTCACTCTCCATAAACCATCAGTGTAGATTCAGAAGGACTCTTAGCCATACATCAATTGCAGCCAAGAAGAAAAGCCAGGACGTACTCCACCTACTGGCAATGAATCATTAAAGACAAACTCTCTATCATATATGCCAATTTTTTTCTGAAAACAGATGAGTAAGATGCTGAGAGAGAGAGAGAGAGAGAGAGAATCATGCTGCTGCCCAGGCTTGAATATAAAACGATTATCTACATGTAACATGAATTATCCACAGATCTATTGCTGGGTGAGACATAGATGCTATCAATAATATAGACTCGTACAACACATTGCTTAATTACTTGGACAAACTAAAAAACAGAAGCCACCTTTCAACGGCTTCCATCATGGTTCTCGTCCAGGTGACCATTCAAAATTGCTTTTCTTACGTTGGCTCTTCTTGGTAATGGTGTCCAAGTAACGCCTCACGTATTTGTGGTTGATTTCAAACACGAAACTCATTCCCCTTATCTACCAATTCACCAGTTTACCATAAATTAGTTGCGGTGTCAACATTAAACAACTTAGTGCATACAAAACAATGCAAACCGTGAGCGAAGTTTCAAATGAAGGTAGTATCTATCAGCAAATTTTAGAAATAAAAAGTTTCTGTTATATATGCACAAAAAAGAAAAGGATCTCAATAGAAACATTATCAGTATACTGATAATTAAGAGTATCAATATAGTACCCTTCTTTATTAGACTTCTCAAGCAGGCCTCATCAATCATCAAGATATAAATATACTCATACAAAAACAATTACGAGACTGTATAGTGTATACACATACTAGCATCTCTAATTTAAAAGATCCAATTACAATGTACCACCTCCGTTTCAATTTACAAAGGCAAGTGATCTTATATATTGAAATGGAGGGAGTATTTCATTTTTTTCCCACCCCTAAAGTCTGAAATGAGATGACCTAACTTAACATCAGTCAATTGAATGTACGGGGTTAACATTGATAAAGACTACTTTGTGATAAGATAAGCTAAACAATATAATATGATTTAAGATTTATGATGTACTAATGCTTATACAAATACTTTTGTTGTCACAATATATACCGGTACAAATTGTTCCACGTAAATCTGCTTATGCAATAGAACGGACCAAGGGAGTTAAAAGATGGGAGCGCTGGGAGCTTAAAGTTTAATAGAATGGCGGATTTGTACGCTAGTTATCCATTTGTTTATGTTCCCTAATCACGCAAGGGTCGTAGAGACTACAAAACTTAAAAGACAGTAACTTAAGTTCTGCATGCAAACATGTCAACAGCTGAGAGGAGCACTAACAACCTTCTATAGCTTTATGCATTATGCTGAAGTAATCTGATGGCTAAAAAATTTCAAACAATGTGAAGCAGATTATGAAAAAGGGAATGCACTGAAAAAGGCAAAAAGGGTAATGCATTGAAAAAGGAATAAGCATTCAAAAATCTCAAGAACTCAGAATCGAGAATGCTACATGAGAACTTGTACTCGTAAAACAAACACTGCGTGAGATCATCAGTCAACTTAAAATGGAAGATCAGAAGTTAAATACCTCAATTAAACAACTTGAACCAAGACTCAACAACTGTCCACTATCGACAGATTTGCCATTCACTGAGATTGAACTTTTCCCAAGATTTTTCAGAAAGAAAGATCCATCTGTTTCCATCTTGATAATTGCCTAAGAAAATACAATCAAGGATTGTTATATTAGTATACATTCTAGGTATTATGTGATGCACCAGCAGTGACTCATTTTGCTTATGTGACGAGTAGTGGTGGTGACTCATATTGTTCATACGTTCTGAGAAAAAAAATGAATTAATAGAAAAACTAATAATAATCACAGTTTTTCCTCACCATTTTTCCCGCTGCTGGTGGTTTCTACTTTCGAATGAAGTTTTACTTATTAAAAACAAAACAATATATTACTAGGAATGGTTCAGAGAAAGAAGTTATGAATTATCTAAAACAAAACAAAAAATTGAAAACAAGTTGTTAGAACATTTCATGTGTAAGTAGCCATGACAACAAAACTAACCCCAAAAACTTTTCCATATCTAGTTGACATGGTGAATTTATCTGTAGTAGTTTTAATATTTTTAAAAAAGTAAGTCTGGCTTTGTTGCTCCTTCCTTGTATCAAAGAACATGAGTGAAACCCCGTAAGACGCATCACAAAATTACGACAGTTATTCATATAATTATGTTTTTTTAATGATGCATATATGCAAGGCATGGTCTAGAGTTGTTATGTTCTCATCATTATCTATTTTTATTAACAAGGAAATTTCATTTAATGCTTACACGGATGTGCAGAAACAGTAAACATGATCTTGCAATTGGATTTCAGTAGAAACATAGATAACTATACATTTTGAATAGAACCATGACTCAAATTTCAACTTACTAGAGCCAACAACAATAGATGCCAAAAAATTCATAATAATAATCCCACCTGCCGTCTGGATATTTTGTTGGCTCTGCCCTCTTTTCTCAAATCAATATCAACATCAACGTCATCTGTTGATCTTCCAAGCAGTACCTACAAGACAAGTTCTTTTGATAAAGGATAGAGCATAGACAGACAGAAACTCAGGAAAAGAATGGGGATCCAAAACTGTGTCAAAATTATGCTGAACTCACACCAGTGAAACCATGTCGACAAGACAAGTTCTTTTGATTAAGGATAGAACACATAAGGACAGAAACTCAGGAAAAGAATGGGGATCTAAAACTGTGTCAAAATTATGCTGAACTCACACCAGCAAAACCATGTCACCCAGGGAATCCAAGTCCATTCCTAATTTATAGGTGAAGTTTAGAAACCTCCGATATTGTAGACAAAGTTTTACAATACTAGTAAAAACTCAACTCAATTACAATTAACACCTTACACCATAACTAGGGCTGTCAATGAAGATTTGATCTGCTTCAGTATAATTTTTTGGATCAAAGCTTCAGCTCATTTATTTACGTATCTGTTATAATTTGATTCATTGGATCAATATTTCAAATGGGTCAAATTTGATTTGGTTTAGCCCAATAATCCACCAAGACGAAAAAAAGTTCATGTATATCTCTGTTTCCACGAGATTTTGGGATTTTGTATACTTATTTATTTACTTCCGGTCTCTACTTGTCCGCTTCAATTTTTATTCCTCATCAACATTTCTCTTCTTCTGATCGGATGCAACATCTGCATTGGTATATATATATACATATGGATGGTGTATATTAATTATAGTAATTACTATTCGTACTATTCTATTTGTTTACTTTTGAAATATATGGACACTTATTCATTAGCACGTTTATTAACCAAATAGTATTGATTTGCTAAACTTCAATTCATAATTCCTAGACAAGTTTGACCTCTGCACAATTTATTTAACAATATGTTTTTTATTTTTTTCCACTAGTCAATTATCTTGAAGGAACCTATACTGAGCAATATTTAATGTTGATCCAAACTAGAGAAAGTTAAAAAAAAAAGAAGAAGAAATTGAACTTTTTAGATGGAGAAAGTAAAAAATTTTAGTGTGAGAAAGTAAAAAGTTTTAGAGAGATTAAGTGAAATTCTTTCAAAAAAAAAAATTCTTGAAGTTCTACTATTTGGAGAATACAATATATTTCATCTACTATTTGGAGAATACAATATAATTTCATCTACTATTTGGAGAATACAATATAATTTCATAATCAAGGAAAAAATAAACTCACCCGAAGTGAGAATCGAACCTAAGACCTAAAGGTTAGGTACCTTAGTCTTAACCACTAGGCAAAGACCTCATTGGCTCATAATTTAATATAAGTACAAAAAAAATGGATTGATTTGGATCATAATCTATATTGTTAGAAATAGTGGATCACAAATCAATGATCAGATCGCTGATACATTATCACATTTGATGGATCATATTAGATCAGAGCGTGATTTGCTCCGATCTGAACCATTGACTGGCCTAACCATAACTAAGCTCGTTAAAATATATTAGATTAATTATAGCAATGAAATGCATTAAACTCAATAATTGTTGATGATGCTAACTATTATAAAATTCTATAAATAAGCACATTGTCATTAGTCAAACAGTTCTACAATATTAAAAGCTAGAAAATTAAATCATTTTCAAGAAGCCTATAATAACTAACTTACTATAGTGACCAGTTTTACCTTCCAAAATAGATATATTCTTTGGGACACACAGTCAAAGTGGATCTTGGCATTGCAACCATCATTCTTTAATGATACAATCAGGACATATTTGTAAGAGTTACTGTATTTACAAAGTTGTTTGCAGTATTAAGCTTTAACTTTCTTGAAATCAAGCATATAGTTTGTAGACCATGTAATAGTAAATTAATGCATTTTGCTTGCATCAGCTAACTAAAAATTTCTTCAAATACTTATTTGACTGTGTCTGTGTTGTACACATATTGCAAGTTTACAACAGATAACGTCACATTTTCTCTTTTCTTTTTCTTCTTTCTTTTTTATTATTTATATATCATTTATTATTATTCTTACCTTTGTATACCATACTAGAACATACATCTTATTCCAGATAATGTATCAACTACTGTTTCAGTTTTAATCAGCTATTCAGCTCATACTTAAGACATGAGTACGAAGTGCGTTAAAAAAACTACAGGAACCCCATTAACCAATGATATTTGGTTTAGATACATTAGTAAAATGCAAAAACACAGTTGACCAAACCATATCACCCCTTCCCACAGACCACACAGAACCTGACCCAGTCACAAACAAAATGGAAATATAAAACTGAATAAAAGTTCACCATTAGTCCTCAATGAATTCAACTTGAAAGCAATCACAACAATCAGGTCACAATCTGTAAATGTACCTCGGTTTTCCTAATATAATGCTTCAAATGGCGTCCATACAATAACGCAAGTGCTCGGTGAGATGACATTGTTCTTTGCAGTGCTGAACGAGCACACTGTTCCAATCTAATGATTTTCCTCTTAGCATTGTCATCTTGATACTTTGAGACTGGAGATTGTAGATATCAAAACCACACAAAATTACAAAGCTAAGCAGGAGGGGATATAAAGTATGCATATGATCTTCTCTTTTACAGTTAAATCCTTTGTCTCTTCATTAACACAGTAACACTCTTTTCTTGAGAATAAAAAGTTACACTTTCTACCAGCATTATACTATTATTGCTATATTTAAGCAAGGAAGAGAGTGGCCATAGTCTAAGTGAATTATTGCTCCCACAATATGCCAGTATAAATTTGTAACAAGGTCATTATAAAAATTTAATTAGTTGAGACCAAAAGAAAAATAGTTAGCACTTGGACCTAATCCCAAAGATTACCTTGCCTAGTGGTATATGAATCCTGATCATATGGACCTAAGTCCATTTCAAGTATCTGCATGGAAACAATAGAAATCAGTAAAGATACCCACCAACAGATGAGAATCAAATATACCACAAAACCCATAGTGTTACCATAGCTTCAATATCAGAAAAATAAGGTACGTCATTGTCACTCTCCAATTCATCCTGATCCGATAAGGAGGGATTAACAACTAATTCTGGAAGAACCATTTTGACAGAGCCTTCTTCTGCATGTAAAGCCGTTTCCCTAGATGTAGATAGGTTGTCTACTACCTGTTTATCACCAAAAAAGAGCAGGGGAAAGGATAAAAAAAGCTTCAGAAACAGACTTCAATATGCCCAAACCATGAAGAAAGAGAGAGAGATTCTAGAAAAATCAGAGTACCCTCGGTTCAACTTTAATAACATCTTCATTCAGCACTCTATCCGCAGTAGTGACTGGAGTTGAATGAGTTGATCTACTTTGACTCAAGTCTCTAAGGGCCTTGTTAGCCTCTCCCGGATGCAGGTTAAGACATTTAGTAGTATCAGATACCTCAGATTTGACTGCACAACCACCAAGTGGGTGGCCAGGAAATGACTCAGGTAACATATTTGGCCCAATTACTGGGGACCATGCAAATGATGGTGCAGGATCTTTCAATTTTTTCATCAAGTTCATACCTCGTTCATTATCCTTCTCATCAGCAGATGATGCAGGATCAATAGAATCTATGGTACATGGTTTCCGCACAGGAGTAAAAGATGTGGTTGGGTGAATAAGCAAGAAAATATCATCATTGCATGGGATTTCAGGGTCTTCAGTATTTAATGCGCAGCAAATATTTTCATCACCGAGTCGAATAGAATCAGGATGCAACACTGCTGTTGATGCCATGTTAATGTCTGAAAGACGAATACTTTGGTGAACATCATCATGAAGAGAGGAAGCAATATTTTCTGACTCTGCAGCAAGTGGACTACTAAGAGTCCCGAGACAAATATTTGAAACTAATGATGTACTGGGTTCAATGTTGCAGAACTTACTAGGTTCAATATTGCATAACCCACCTTCCTGGACATCATTAGGAGAACTTTTACTAATTAAATTAACATTAGCATAGCAAGACTTATCCATTTTGTCTTTCCCATCAACATCCATGAAAAGCAGCTCGTCCTCATTTGGGAAGTTCAGAAGAGAATCTGAAAGGTCTGCAAATTCACCCTCAGAGACAGCAGCTGAACTGAAACAAGTACCATTGTCGTTGTCTCTCAACAGGGGATCTGAATGGACACCATCAAACCCTGATGGACTTTTCTCTCTACGTTTACTATTGTCAGGAAGTGCCAATGTACCTTCAGTACCCTGAGTTCTATCTACATTATTCATATGCATTGGCATAGCAGGTACTGATATGTCTTCCATTGTTTTCCATAGAGGCAGCCTAGGCATCGGAGATGAAAATCCCATTGCGTGAAATGAAGCACTACCATCTGAATCAGGGGAATTGATATGCCTTCCTCCAAATCCAGAACCTAAACTCTGGGGGTTTTCATTCAGTGAGTGAAAGGTCGACAAACTTTTCCTCTCAGAATCATCGGCTTGAAAATGCTTACCATTAGAATTTGATTTTCCTAAGTTAATTGAATCATCTGCCAACATACGTGGAGCATCGTTTTGGTCAATATTTGACTCAAACGAACCCCTCCCACCATCTCCTATCAAAGGGGGAATGTCTTCAGGGAAGCCATATAAGCTATCTCTCCTCACATTTTTAATTGAATGGTTATCTTCAATCAGATTCTGACATCCAGTATGAAATCCACTACCGGTATCATCAACAACAGTGGTGGCAGCAATATCCCCTACTTCTTGTGGGAAAACACGATCCAGGATGTCAAAGTCTGAGTCCTGAAGCCCAAAATGGTCTGAGATACAATCACCAAGCATACAGTTTGCATCCCCAGGCTCATTATCAAGTGTTACATGCTCTTGAAAATCACCTGCACGCCCACCGCAATCATGTAGATTGGGTTCAAGAAAACCTATATCAGTAGAGTTAAAAAGCTCATTTCGAAGTCTCTTCCGCATGGCATTATATTGTCTACGAATGCTTATAATTTTCCTTTTTCCAGTGAACTCTCCACTCTTAGAATTGTCAGACCTACTGAACTTTGATGAAGGATTTGAACAAGAGAGTTCAAGCTCCATCATCCGAGCAGAAGATTGAGTTGAAATATCAGGATCATAAAGTAGTGAATGCCACCGGTCTCGCAGTTCGCGAAAGGTAAATCTCCGAGAAAATTGCACTGCTCCTTTAGCAAGTGCTTCAAGAGAAGCACCAGCCTGCAAAAAGAAAAGAAAATAAAACATCATTGACAGTAATAAATTAACTTGAAGTACGTTCGGGAGGCAAATATGGCCTTTCTAAAAGAGATGTTCAGTCCAAAAGGAAAGCCCCAAAAGAGAAGTTTGGACTAGCTGGAAAGAATAAAAGCATCTACCATTTCTTTCTTCTGTTATTTACTAGGTTTTTGCGAATAAAATGAGGGCATATGTCTGCTACACCACTCCAGGAACAAGACAAGGAAAAGAAGAAGTTCAAGGAAATTTCAGCGAAATATAGATCATGGATAGCATTTGAACTTCTAACTACTCAACAATTAGCTTCCCTCATGAATAGAAATTCTTAGATAGAGTGCATTTTCACTTGCTACAGCTATATCACCTTAATGGTCTCTCTTCAACAACATAACAAATACACAAACAGGTAGCCGAAGAACATGGATTTAATTTCTCTTTTACATTTGTAAGTTACAAGTTCAATTCTCTGTCTGATTCAATTGTCATTTACTAAAAATTGTACCACTTGAATGTTACCTAAATTTTGTTCCATTAACGAACATGCAATTCAACTGTCACATAATGATCGAACAGTACTAAAGCCACGACTTGCCAACAAAAAGAAATATTTTCACATTATAATTCTTTTTTTAAGTTTCCATCTGCGCCAAGCCTGCAACATATCACCCAAAATGGTTACCATGAACGTGGATCGATTCAGTACGCAGCTTGAAATCTACACGGAAATGCTACCTATTGGTGAAATACAAAATGTATCTACGTGCCCATACCACAATTTGGAATGTGGAACGGTAGTTCCCTGTTCACAAATCACAGGGCGGATTGGTTCCTTAGTAACCCTAGGCCATACTATATATCAGAGGATATTGGAGAAACTATGTTACATGGACTACGATGTGGGTGTCGGGTACGCGCATGTGTCCAGGTGCAAGACTGTCATTTATTCCAAATTTAGCAAAATGAGTATACAAAGGTTAGACTTTATAAGTATTCAAATATAGGCTACAGTAGGTCGGCATGTCTTGCATACTTAACTTAGTATATAAGATAATCTGTAGAATTAAAGTTCAACTGTATACATTAGTATGATTTATGTTAAACAGTACAAAGTGGGGAAGAGTGACTTTCATCTTTTCATTAAAGAAGAAAAAACCCTTCTCCATTGTTGTATATAAGCTTCCACTGTCTCTTCCATATACAACCTAAAATTTGGAGTGCCGATAGTTGGACGAGGGTGTCTGGCACATATCTAATTCCCTTGTCCGAGTCCAATACAATTGTGTCCAATAACTATAGCTGAACTTACTTGAGTCCATGTAACATAGGGGAACACAACTGTGTCTATCAATTGAGTACATACAGATACTTTACTCTCAGATTTAACCTGTCTTAATAATTGGAAACTAAAGATTTCAAACATATCTTCAGTTGAAATTATAAGATATGTAGATATATATGTATATCTATTTTATGATTCTGATTTCACCATAAATTGAAACCTATATTTTCAATTGAACCATGAAATTTGGTAGCTGATATTTATTTACCAATCAGTTAATCGATTATCTCATCGCATATATGGCTGTTGAAAAAATAAAACAGTTGATGTTCCCAGCAAAAGCTCCGATTATTGATATTGAATCAATGATAAGGTCTATTCAAATAATAGTAAAACGAATTGCAAGAGCAAACATCAACAACTGTGAAATAATTAAACTAAATAAAAGGCCCAAGTGTAAAGTATAAATTGGAACTGAAGACCGATAGAATTGTGTAATTACCTCAATTGCATTTTTCAACAAGACGTCATCCTCAGGGATCCATGTATAAGAACAAATCGGAACTATCCCGGCCATATAAACCCTAATTTGTATCAATGTATACGAATCTATCCCATAAACCTAGTGATGTCCATAAAATTGAAGCTGAAGCTGGATTAGAAAGTGAGACATGTAAAAGTGAAACAAACACCGGAAAGTAGAGCGGAGCTTTCCCCGCGTTTTGCCTCTGATGCCCTTACGTCCTTTTTTAGTTTTATTTTGTTTTATGAAAATTGAGTCTTATAATTTTTCAAGAAGAATAATGTAAATATGTAACGTTGCCACATTATTCGAGTCAAAATATTTGAAACATTTAACATTATTCGGACTTCAAAATAATGAGTCAGATGACTTGATTAGCTTCTTTTTTTATATATATAAAATATTTATTATATTTAAATTTTTAGAGATATGTTTCATAAGAATTCAATTCTTTCCCTTGTTCAGATTCAGACAGTAAATCAATTAATTTTATAGCAAAATAATTCGATGATCTTGTGCTATTTAAACGACTTCAATAAATAGCGTTACAAATTTGACGGGTTGTTAATTATTGGAAAGAGGTTTAAAAAAATTCAGTAGAGATGTTTTGTTACTTTATTTAATCTTTATTTGTTATTTGTAGATGTCCAATGGTAAGTTAAAACATTTTTAAAAGTAGTAACAAAATAAATTGTTTAAATTGATTTTTGTTGATCAACGTGGCAATTTAAAGAGTATTATTTATTATTTTTATATTTTGTGTCTCATCAATCTTTTCAATTTAATGAACTATACATCAAACCCATCAAACATAATAAATATTTTTAAACTTTAATTGTAGATTTGAAGAGTGTGAAGGATGATATAGATTTGAATAGTGAAAAGAATGTTGGTTGACCTACGTGGTAGTTTGAAAAAACGGTTGGAGAAGAATTTTCTAATGTGGCTCACCTATTTAAAAGCATCTCCAACAGCCTCTTCAACCATTTTGAACTACTCAAATAGGCGAGCCACATCAAAGAAATTATCTCCAACAACTTATTCAACCTTAGTCATCAAATCTGCAATCTCATTCTCTCTCTTCAAAACATTTATTTTATTTGATTTACAACTCATTGAATTGAAGAGACTAACGATGCACAAAATCTGAGAGTGAATAATGCTCGTCAAATTAACACATAGATCAACAAACTTCAATTTGAATTTTGTTTTTTTTCCTATTCTTTGAGATGCTCTAAAAACAATAAAATTTTAAATTACAATTTACGATTTTTTTTTTGGAAAATGATGAACCCAAAATGTCACTTTACTTGTGGTCTTATCTATGTCACTCGATCTAATAAAGTCAAAGATTCAGCCTGTTGAACATCACAAACAATAGACTGTTTGCACGAAGCAAACAGAGAAATTAAAGAAATTAGGTCACGAGTTGTACAAATTAGGCCACGATTAAAGAAATTAGGCCACGATAAATTAAAGGAACCAGCAGACCATCAGCCACGACGAGCAACCGCCGAAAAAAGACAGATTTTTAAATAACAAACCCTAGATTTCTAACGCGAAAAAAAAATTACAAACCCAATAAAGTTATGGAGTTTTACCTTCCGATCCGTTTGCTATGGTTTCGTCGCGGAGACCTTCCGATGAGCTATTCCGTCTGCTACTTTAGCGTGTGAGAGAAGGAGGGAAAAAGTTGGGGAGAGAAAGTAGGTCGAGCTCTGATCTGAGCTCTGGTTCTATTTTGAAAGTAATTTGAGGCAGAGCATCACCGGCGTGTTTTTTTCCAATTTGACCTGTACGCTCAACCCGGGTGTTTTTTACCCAATTCGTCTTTAGTCCGCGACTTAAGTTCGCTGGAGAAGGATTTTGTGTATATATATATATATATATATATATATATATGTATGTATTATGCACATCTTATTGCATAACTAGTGAATGATAAATTATTTATGCAACTGATGATGGAGTGTTAAAGAGAGGGTTTCGAGCAAAATGAGGAATTAATTAGGGGAACATCATTTTTATATAAGGTTTTGATATTTTCGTATCATCCCTAAAAATAAAGATGTAAATATGTAATTGAAAATTATGTAAAACTTTTAATTTTTATTAATTATAACAGATATATAAAGTTTGTGACGCCTCCAAAATTAGGTATATATCATCCATCTTGAGTCGCCAGATACATGGTACAGAATTCAAATACAACTTAATAATACAACTGTCATGTACAATACGACAAAACATAAACTGTGAGTTTGAATACAAATATTGTCTACTAGAGAGTATACAAACTCAAAAGGAGTCCTCATTACATTTATTATCACACTATTACATAGAATAGTGAGGACTACTAATGCTATCATTTGGTTCATCACTCCGTTTCTCGACTCGTCCCAACTATATTCTCATTTCCTAAAGAGAACAGTGAAAGAAAGGGTGAGCTCAACTAGCCCAGTAAGAAATATTATGACTAAGATAATACAAAATAAATTATCATTAGTCTTCAAAAATGTTAAACTGATAAAATACAATAGACATCAAATTTAACTGCAGCGGATCAAGTAATCCATTAAAAGAGTCGAGTAGAGAATAAAATCTACTATATTTTATGATTTAAAAGGTTTTTCATAACTTTTATCGATGAGACTCAGCTTAATAAATAATCCACATCATCGAATCACCCCTACACTACGGTCAAGGATATTCTTTAGTATCACGACCACGAATTATCCATGCACTACGGTTAAAGATAATCATGTTTTCATCAACGGTCCTGATCATGCCATAAAACAATTCATCTTTGTACTACGGCCAAAGAGAATCCATAGCCATAATCATACCAAAAACTGTCCATCAATGCACTACGGGCCAATGAAGACTTTTTTCATATCATTTGTAACATTACGGTTATGATTATACCGAATAATCCCTGGTCATAATCATACCAAGTCCATCTATGCACTACAGGCCACAGATGACTTTCAACATAATATAAACATGAGGATGATGACAATGATATAAGAATTCAATAAAACAAGTTCAAGAATTAATTTATAAGAATTCAATAAAACAAGTTCAAGAATTAATTTATCTAAAACTGATAACGTCCAAATTGTCAACATGATAATGCTTTGTAGAGTAAAATTCAAGAATGCTCAGAAGAATATTTCCATGAAAAGATACTGGATGAAGCGCAAATATCAAGGATATTTCACTAATTTTATGGAGTATAGAAGTCAAAATTTTAACCAACTGAGTGTAATAAAGAATGGAATAACAAAAGAAATCACCATGCATGCGATAGACCGCACAGGCAGATTATTCCAACAGAATAATAAATAACGGAACCAGGTCCGGCGTAAAACGCACAGACAGGATATTCCAACAAAATAATAAAGAATGGAACCAGGTCCAGTGTAGACGCACAGACAGGATATTCCGACAGAATAATAAATAATGGAACCAGGTCCGGCGTAAACGCACAGACAGAATTTTTCAACAGAATAATAAAGAATGAAATAACAGAAGAATTTTATCAAGTATAGGGTAGCCCACGTATACAGGTTATTCCAACAGAATAATAAAGAATGAAATAACAGAAGTTCTCTTCATGAATAAGAAAGAAAGAATACCCTTTACGAGTACAACAAATAATATCCTTTACCTTAAGAAGAAGAGTACTGGATATAGGAGTAGTGCAGTAGCAGAATACTTTTCTTCTTTCTCTTTATAACTTCTCTCTCTAGAGTTTCAGTGAATTCGTAAAAAATAATGAAGGAATGAGCTTCTATTTATAGAAAAATGGACTGCATAGTAACTAACTCATGAACGGTCTAGATTGATTTACTTTAATCTGACGGTCCATATTTAAAGCAAAATCTTTTAAATAAAATATAATATATTCTATTTATAATATAATAAAACGAATAACTTTATAAAAAATTTTACTATGCAAATACTATGCAGGTACTATGCAAACACTATGCATAATAAAATATAATATATTCTAATTATTATCTAATAAAACAGATAACTTTATAAAAGTATTTTGTTTTATATAAAAAGATTTTACTATTAGCCTAATAAAACGAATAACTTTATAAAAGTATTCTGTTTTATATAAAAAGCTTTTCTGTTTTATTACATTAATAATACCAATAAAACAAAACTGAATGACTTATCGCGTAAGCCTCAATAATCAATATCGTATGCTACTATGTAACCACACGTATTACTGTACTTTTACTACCGAGTAGTTCAACAGTATTAACGGTAAAACTTTCGCCGTTATTTTCATAAAATATTTTTGTCGTTTTCTCAATCCGACAATAATTCCGTTGTGGGGTCCACCAATAATTGTGTCGTCGTACGAATATTCCCCGACCAATCGAATATAATACAACAACTTGCATACTTTACAAAATTTATAAATACTACCCACAACTATAACATTATCTCAAATTCACATCATAATATTTAAAAAAATATTTCGAAAAAATAAAATCTTTATTCATAAAATCTAGGGTTTCATAATCTCCCTTCCTTATAAAATTTCGCCCTCAAAATTTACGTACGTACCTGGTATGCCGAACAGATGAGGACACTTCATCAGATTCTAACTCTTGAGGTATAACCTTTGAGTGTTGAATACATTCCAGGATTTTAACAGGTACATCATCATACGTTAAATTATCCGTTATCTCGTCCTGTTCTAAATCAATAATGTGATTCGGGTCGTCCACATATTTACGTGACATCAATACGTTAAAAATGTTATGAACACGCGACATACTTGGCGGTAAAACGAGTCTATAAGCCACAGTTCCTACTCGATCGAGGATTTCAAATAGGTCAATTAAATCGAGGGTTTGAGATTTCCTCTCTTCATCGATTCTTGCTTCTAAAATAACGCCCTCTTGAATATTCTTATTCACATTCATCAGCTCTGAGTACGTAGTTTGATTGGCTTTAACTTTATCGATTAAAGTCGATTCTAACCGTATATGCGTTATCTTCACGTGGGTCCCTAGAGTCTTTAACTCTATCTTCATAATTTGTAAGTTATACGAAATGGGTCTTTGTGTTAACAACATCTCACTCGCATACGATTTTTTACTCAACGCGTCAGCTACCACGTTCGCACTTCTACGATGATATTGAATGGTACGATCGTAATTTTCAGTAGCTCGAGCCAACGTCGTTGGCGCATAATACGTTCGTTTTAGTTGAAAAAATATTTGAGGGTTTGAGAAATGGGTTTTGTACTGGGGTCAATACAAAATTCGATTTCACGCTCTGGGATAGGCCAAGAAGTCTTCAAGAATACGTCAGGAACTTTATTAACGATAGAAATATCATTCAAAACTGTGACCCTCATCCAAGACTTGGATACCACGTCACATTGATACCTATCAACTTGTCATCGTCATTCATGATATCGCCTACAGAAAGTTTGGCTTTGGTGAATTCCACACAAGAAAGTCAACAACGAAATGATCGGGCACTTTACTTATGGCTTGATATGACAATGATTGACTTTAGTGGTTTGGTTACTTTGAATTCGCATAACAGGTTGGTTAGGAGTATGAAAGCTAACAACTTTACAAAAAAACATAATGAGTTGTTAACCAATCGATTCCTAAAATCACATCAAAGGCAAGTTTTTTTTTCAAAGAGATACGATCGACAGGTAACGTGAAAGTGTTGATTTGAACAAGATTTATAAATAGTGGAGGTAACGAAGGTTTCTCCCAACTGAGTTTAAACAGATATATCAAAGTCTAACTTCTCCGGAGTTAAGTTGAAACATTGAACACAACTAGGTAAAATAAAAGAGTGAGTAGAACCGGTATCTAACACAGTATAGACTTCAAAAGAGTTTATGACTAACATACCCGTGATAATTTTATTCAGGTTCCTCATCACGAAAAAAAATGCTATCTCTTAAACTACCGGCTTTGACTTGTCTGGGACATCCTTTGGCTTGTCTGGGACATCCTTTGGCATCACTATCTCAGCTGAACTTGACTTCACCATACGACAAAATCGAGCTAGGTGACCTTCTCTTTCGCAATTAAAACACGCTTTGAATTGCTGCATATAGTTTGGACGGATGTGTCCTTCTTGTCCGCATTTGAAACATACGACCGATGGTCGTTCTTCTTCCTTTGAAACGGGTGTTGGTGCCGACGTCTTTACGTCATTGTTGAACCTTCTCTTCTTGAAATGTCCATTCTTATTGTTTTGTCCATGATTACCACTGAAGTGGTTACCATTTCTGGCATGTTGATTCCCTCCATGCTTATTGTCACCTCTTTGATGACTGTTATCACCGGTATTATCATTTTGTCGGCTGCTCTCTTTTGGTTGGGTTGACTCGTTATCGCGCTCCAATAACTGAGCCATATTAACAACATCTGAATACAAACATAGTTTATGAGAGATAAGATATTGACGTATCTCAGGTTTTAAACCTTTTAGAAATATTCGCGTCATTCTCTCCTCATTATCAACCAAATGGGACGCAAATCGGGACAACTCGACAAACTTGGCTTCGTACTGCAACACGGTCATGTTGTTTTGCTCCAACTTGATAAATTTCACCTCCTTCATGTGACGAATGCTTTCGAGAAAGTACTTGTCATTGAACAGCTCTTGGAACTTCTCCCAAGACATCTTGAGTGCGTCAGGTTGGGTACGTTTTACAGATTCCCACCAGTGATCTGCCTCTTCACGCAACATAAAGGTGGCAAAGGGAACCTTTTGCTCCTCGGAGCATCCCAATACATCAAATATCTTGGTGATCTGCTTTAACCACGTCTCCGCCTTAAGTGGTTCTGGCTTTTCCAAAAACTCTGGTGGTCCCAGCTCCTTGAATTGCTTAACGGTGACCAACCGTGGGTTGCCATTATTTTTACCTGCATTATGAACAGGAGTCGTCTTCGTCTGATGTTTCATGAATTCTAAAAAACTCCTAAACTTACCGTCGTTCGTCAATTGATCAGTGTTGTTGTTTACAGGAGGATTATCGCCATCCTGTTGCACATTGTCCTGATTATTGATCTGTGAAGACTCAACGGTCCCCTGCTCTCCATTGCTTATCTCAACATTTTCAGATGTCATTTTCAAATACTGCAACAAAATAAGGGTTAATTAACATATCACATATTATCTCTATACTCTGACCGACCAATTAAATACAAAATAAACTTAGGTAGGTCATACTAGCGAAGGAATTCCCCGTCTCTCCCCTCCTAGTTCTTGTCTCACATCTCAGTCAGGGATCATATCCCTAAGCTTTGATACCAATTGTGACGTCCCCCAAAATTAGGTATACATCACCCATCTTGAGTCGCCAGATACATGGTACATAATTCAAATACAACTTAATAATACAACTGTCGTGTACAATACGATAAAACATAAACTGTGAGTTTGAATATAAATATTGTCTACTAGAGAGTATACAAACTCAAAAGGAGTCCTCATTACATTTATTATCACACTATTACATAGAATAGTGAGGACTACTAATGCTATCATCTGGTCCATCATTCCGTTCCCCGACTCGTCCCAACTATATTCTCATTTTCTGAAGAGAACAGTGAAAGAAAGGGTGATCTCAATTAGCCCAGTAAGAAATATTATGACTAAGATAATACAAAATAAATTATCATTAGTATTCAACAATGTTAAACTGATAAAATACAATAGACATCAAGTTTAACTGCAGCGGATCAAGCAATCCATTAAAAGAGTCAAGTAGAGAATAAAATCTACTATTTTTTATGATTTAAAAGGTTTTTCATGACTTTTGTCGCTGAGACTCAGCTTAATAAATAATCCATATCATCGAATCACCCCTGCACTACGGCCAATGATATTCTTTAGTATCACGACTACGAATTATTCATGCACTACGGCTAAAGATAATCATGTTTTCATCAACGGTCCTGATCATGCCATAAAATAATTCATCTTTGCACTACGGTACTATGCAACCACACGTATTACTGTACTTTTACTACTGAGTGGTTCAACAGTATTAACGGTAAAACTTCCGCCGTTATTTTCATAAAATATTTTTGTCGTTTTTTCAATCCGACAATAATTTCGTTGTGGGGTCCACCAATAATTGTGCCGTCATGCGAATATTCCCCGACCAATCGAATATAATACAACAACTTGCATACTTTGTAAAATTTACAAATACTATAATATTTAAAAATATATTATAGTATTTATAAATTTTGCAACTATAACATTATCTCAAATTCACACCATAATATTTGAAAATATATTTCGAAAAAATTAAATATTTATTCATAAAATCTGGAGTTTCACAAAGTTCATATAAAAGATATAAAAGCGGTGAATCAATCTATCCATGCCTAATCGACAATATGTCTACCAATGAAATTTGGTAATTACTAATTACTTACTTTACCAATTTTTAAAATTCTTTTTTTGTTTTTCATAATTAATATTTTAATATGGTTAAATACATTTTTATTGCACAAAGTATCATTAAATTTATAATTTAGCCCCTAAAATAATTAAGCTTGCAAATTAATAGATAAAGTACCCAATTGCTTACGATGTCAACCTTAATTACAATTTTGGACAAAAAATGATCGGAATTGTGCATGTGTTGGTCACTGTGATGTCGAAATAAGCGTTGAACGTATTAAAATACGGACATACAATATATAAAGGGCAAAAAAAGTACTCACACCGTCCTTATTTAAATGACGTTTTAGAGATGGGCACAAGAATTAAGATAATGATTGGAAAGCATTAAATATAGTACTCAATTGTCTATAATACCCTTAAATCATTAATTTATCATAGCACAAGAGTTTAAAGTATCAAAAAAATAGGTAGAGTAATGATGGGTAATTTTGAAAAAATTATCATTAATTATCCTAGATTTGAACAAACGTCAATTAATTAGGGACAAATAAAACACTCTAAAACGTCATTTAAATAAGGACGGAGGGAGTACATAAATTAATATACTACATATTGCTAACAATTTTTTAAATGGAATATTGAATTAACATTTATAACTTCATCAAATTAGGCTTAAGTATGGATTAATATGATGAACTTTTATTTTTTTTCATTTTGGGATTATCTTTTCAGTTTTGTCAAATAGTGGATTAAACTTTTAATTTTTTTCACTTTAGGGATTGTATTCTCAATTTTTTAAATTAAGAGATTAAACTTTTAATTTTTTCTGATTACGTCTAATTGATAATACCATTTTTGAAATTAATGACATGACAAATAATTTATTTGTCTCTAGAATCCATTGCCTGATAACTTCAAGCTTGAAGTTAATTTGTCTGTAGAATCCATTGCCCATTAATTTCAAGATTGAAATTAATTTGTCTCACAATGATTTATTTGTCTCTAGAATCCATTGCCTGATAATTTCAAGCTTGAAGTTAATTTGTTTTGTAATTAAGAAAAGTGCAAAAGCATTTACATCTATATATATATTAATGGGTCATATATAATAATAGAGCAAGCACAATAAAAATTCTCATGTTCTTTAACTAAATGGGGAAGATAACAACAATATTAAATCATAATTAATTAACTCAAACAAACATAGTAACTTTTATAATTAAAACCATATATATCCCAAAATATTACAATACCAAACATAAATAATCCGTTGAAGAAGAGAGAATTCACCAGAATATATATATATATATATATATATATATATATATATATATATATGTTTTGGTTCTGATAATTAAGCAAACATTATACTAGTAGATATATAATTTAAAAAAAAAGGACTTGTGACCTACTCAAGCAAGGCGCAGGTCATGGCAACCAAATCCAGCAGCAGCACCTCCATGGTGAAGACTATGGTGCAGGTGAAAAGCATAAAGATTGGATACTCCATTTGCAAATGAAACCGTTGAATCGTCGTAGCCTTTATCATCATCATCTACTGATGCATACCTTGGATCTACTTGGCATTTTGCTTCCTTAATTTATTCATTAAAATAAATAAATTACAACTAATTAATGATTAATAATGAATTAAAACATTATTTAATTCCTTAAACTTACAAAGTCAAGCAGGAGATTTCCATGTCTTTCCTCCAAGTTTCTAACCTGCAAATTGCAATTATAGAAAGAAAATAATAGTCCATATATATATATATATATAATTAATTAAAAGTTAGCTAGCTTTCAAAAAAGTAAACTAGAAAATTAAACAATATAACATTAATGACGGGAAAAATGTACATATTAAGTTCATGACTAACCTTCTTCCTGCATGTATCAGTTTGAGTTTTGATCACGTGGTACTGTTAACAATTTATGAAGCTCCAAATTAATTGTGAATTAACATAATACTAGAAATAGAATAAATCCATGCATGCTATAATTTAATTAAATCTAACAAATCTATAATTAAGAAAGTATAAAGTACATATACATATATATTGCTCAATGCATTTGCTCCAAAAACTTTTGAAGTATAATTAATACCAAAAATATGTATTTGATTTTAATAACTGATGAAAATTTCCTACTCCCAAAGGATAGGGAAATTTAAAAAGAGATCATTGACATGCAAGTACATCGGCATACATTTTTATTTGTTCAAATTTAACACCTATTTTTAAACTAAATTAGTTGGTAATGCACGGGCTAGTTAGGATAATTAATTATATAATTTGTTAGTAAAATTATGAAAGTTTAAAATATATTTTTGCATGACATAAACTTTTGAATATATTTTTGAAAATACATTGTATTTTATAAATAGTTATGAAATGTAGTTCAACGAATTTGATTACTTTTGTTTGGGGATTGTTGATATGTTATGTGCATGAGTGTTTTTATTGTGAGAGAACTGAATTAATACTTAGGCACACGTGGACGGTTGATATGTCATGTGCATGTGTATGTTGGAGAACGAATATTAATTTAACCGAGTTATATAACTCGTCAATTTTGATCGAGTTAACTCACTGATTTTCTAAATTGAAGTAAACGAATTTTCAAATTGATTTCAATTGCTGATGTCATATTACATCATCATTTAAAATGATGTATTTATATATAAGTATTGATATATGAAATTTCTAATATATATGTTTTTATTAAAATTTTATATAACTGGTTCTAAAAGCTAAGTTAAAATGGTGATCAAACTACATAGTTAATTTCGTATGCAGTATATCTCAATTATAAGCTGCATAAGCATAAGACATTTGGACTTTGCCTATGAAAAAAAAGTACTAATAAAGGAATCAAATTAAGTGAAATAATAACCTTCCTCTCCCGTACAACGGTAATGGAGTCTTCCATCTTTTGCTCAAGAGCGCAGAGTTCGTTTTGGGTGAGATCGCTCATGTCATCAGTACCAACTCTTCGCCTGTCGTCAAACAACCCACATCAGTACGTGCGTGCTATTATATACTACTGTATTTTTTCCTTCTTGTAAACAATCTGATCGATTTCTAGTAATTAATTACTACTTTATTTTATATATATATATATATATATATATATATATATATATAAAACAGTAGTAGTTTAATACTCCCTCCGTCCCTAAAAGATTGTCGTTTTAGAAAAAAAAATTTGTTCCAAAAAGTTTATCGTTTACAACTTTTAAGGAGAATAAATTATTTACTTTCCTATATTAACCGTAACTTCTTCCATTGTCCCAATAAATTATATCTCTTGTATTAATAGTTTTTAATTTTCTACGGAGGGGTAATGCATTTCAAACAAATTTTATTGGGATATTTTCTTAATTCATGTGCCAAAATCTTAATCGATAATCATAATCTTTTAAGAACATATGTACTATTAATCAAACTGGGTGATCATCAATTTAATAATATTAATCAAACTTACCTGATTTCTCTCCGGAGTCTATTATTGACCTCTTGCAGTTTTCTCAAGTTTTCTTGCATATTCTACATGCACACAAAATTAAATCAATATAATCAAGTACTACCAACTTTTATTACTTTATAAGATCTAGAACAAAATTATACAATTAATTAAGACAGACCTTGTAGTGCGTGCTCCATAAATCACAACCTTGATCCCTCTGATATTGATCATACATCTTTTTCGTCCTGATATATAATAATTGTCAATAGATAGATTCAAAAGTAAGTCTCCTTAGGGTTTATTTTCTTCTCCAAAATTTCAAAAAATAAATTAAATAAATAATTAACAAGATATATGTACGTACAAGTAGTGATTGAAGAGTGTGTCATGTGTGTGTATATATATAGAGAGAGAGAGAGAGTAGGAATCATTTTCCATATAAATAAGTATTAATAAGAGAGCGAATTCCGTACGTAGTGTTGGGACTGATGAACTCGTGGAGTTTGCCAGTGTTGGAGAACATGACGATGGAAACCTTAGCATCACAAAGAACGGTGAGCTCTTGAGCTTTCTTGAAGATCCCATTCCTACGCTTGGAGTAAGTCACCTGCCTGTTTGTTCGGTTCTCTATCTTCTTTATCTCTATCTTTCCACGCCCCATCTCTCTCTCTACCTAGATCTCTGTTGATCGCCGATTCAAAGAGGTTATTAATTAGAGGAGGAGAATGGAGTTGCCATATTGGGGAAGTGAAATATAAAGGTGGTTTGTAGTCTAACTACGATTATTATGTGTAGTTGTAGTACTACTTTTCCTCAATCCATAACGTCACCCGTCTGTGACGTTCTGTGACAGAATATTGAATTGGTCTGGTTTACGGGCTCCGTCCAAACGGGCCGAAAACAAAAAGGGAATAGGAAAGTGAATTAATTACATGATGCTTAATTTTATCAATTAACCAACCATCGAAAGATAATTCCTTGTATAGGGCTTTTCTTGTTTTACAGTTATCGGGAAAAATTGGGATTTAACGACGAGGAGATGAATAAGAGGCATGGCGGTGGCGAACGGCGTTGGTCTTATAAGGTGCCAGATGTTTTGGAACTACAAGTAATTGGAATAACTTTGGTGTCAATGGTGATGTTGATATTGGAGAACGCACCAAAAGGAGCCCTAGCTTCCAATTCAGCTTCAGCCTTCGTTCAGAACGCTATCTACTCCAACAAGATTGCTATTTTCTCCAAGTCATATTGCCCGTCAGTCTTTCTCTCTCTTCTATATCTCTATGTTTATATGTATATCTGAATTTATTTATGCTTGAAATAATTAATTTTCGAGGTAGTAATACTGTTTAATATTCACAATTGTATCCACTAAAATCAAATAAATTGATATCAGTTTGAATAGAAAAATGTCAGAAATTGACATTGTGCTATAATATTTTCAAGACCTTGTCAATTGGAGAATTTAACTTATACTATAGATTTTATATGTTGTAAACAACTACTAATTTCAGTCATTACTGCAATGCCATCCACATTATTGGATTACTCATTTACAAGGATAGATCATAGATGGGTTTGAATTTGAAACAACAAAATAATTAGAAAAAACTGTTTTTTTTTTCTTTTTCACAGTAAAATTTAATCATTATTTGGTATAGTAAGACGTTGTTACTCCATTTAGATGCTAATTTATCAGCACTACACCAGCCATTCCATTCTTTTTGGTGAACATCATCACTGCTGAAACTGTAAGCACCAAAAAGAGGAAACCAGCTCCAGTGCTGTAACTTTTTCCCCACTTGCAGCTACCATATAACTCTCTCTCTATAGGTCCTAAAGTAATAGTTCATCTTTCATGTACAGGGCGTTTCTAAAGAAAGTCCACTTTGAAATTCAACTTTCCAAATCTTATGATCTTTATGTATGTTTTGATCAGTTAGCACTCCATGACCACCAGCCCCACCTCAACATCTCTTCTTATGTTGCTCTTATCTAAATCAGCAACAGCAGCACTATAGTGATAGTTTACACCCATCGTGGGTGGCCAGTATCAATCAGTTGCCTCACCATCTCCTGCCTTCATTTTAAATATCTTTTCATACAATTGCTACAGAACTAGTTAGTAATTAATCAAAATAGCATACATGTTACTGTAATACAATATATTGTCATATAGCTTCAGATTCTGTTTCTTAGAAAATTTAAAAAGTAGTTATGCTCTGCGATTTTGTGCTGTATGAAACACAGAGTTAAGCTTCTCCTTTGTATATGAGTATCATTCTTATTGTCATATTATGTAGTTTCTTACTACCACTGTAGAGAATTAAAAGATTGATATGAGTTTTATTGAATGACCTACTTTGGAAAACCTAGGCTAGGCACATGTGAGGCTAGGGGTGATCATTCGGTTATAACCGAACCGAATAAGCTATTCGGTTATAACCGAAAACCGAACTAGTGCTAATTTTACTATCCGAACTGAAAACCGAAATTTGGAAAAAACCGAATTACCGAATACCGAATTACCGAATTGTAATTTCGGGTATTCGGGTAAAAACCGAATCAGCATCCAACATAATTACATAAATGATAAATTAACTGCTAGTTCAATGTTCACATTACAATACGATGTCCAAGTCAATTTCAGTGTTCACAATACGATGTCCACACCACATTACTGACTGCAGAAAGGCTTAGCAAAAGCACAAAAGTATGACAACTACACAATATTCCTTACTTGTATGAAATCCTAAAATCCTTAAAATCTACAGAAGTTTCTTGGCTCAAAAAGAATATCAAGACAAATATCCAAAACATCCATTCATTTTAAAATTCATGTGTGTGCGTGTACCGTGTACCCTTTTGTGTCAGGTATTTGACATGAACTTGGACAAAATTTACAAGGAAATCATGACGGGGGCCAAAACAATCCATAAACAAAAGAAAAATAAATATACTCGTTAAGTAGAAGACACCCAGATAAATAGCCAATCTTAGAGGCTGAGGAATCACCGGAGAGAGTCGGGAGATCCGGAGATCGCCGGGAGATCCGGAGAGAGCCGGAGTCACCGAACTACAAAAGGTGTGAAGAGATCTGTGAAGAGATCCGAAGCAGAGAAGCAAGAAAAGGCTGAGGAATATCTCAGATCTGTGACTGTGAGAGACGGCCGACGGCGACGGCTACTCTGCTAGGGCAAAAAATGAACTCAGATCTGAATAAGTGAAGTGAAGCGACTCGACGAGACGACGACTACAGAGTACAGACTAGTACTACAACCGAAGACTACAGACGAATATTTAGATAATAGATAGTTAGATATCACTCCATGGCAGCAACCGACAAGTATAAAATTATTATTTTTTAAGTATTAAATTTCGGTTATTTGGATACCCGAATAACCTGTTTTTGAGAACCGGAACCGAAACCGAATATTGAATAATAATTCGGGTATAACCGAAATTCCAAAAAAAAACCGAAAAACCAAAATAATTCGGTTAAAAAAAATCGGTTCGGTTCGGTAGTTCGGTTTTATCCGTTTTTTGCTCACTCCTATGTGAGGCTGATAAGAAAAATGACAAAAAGATGGCTAAACCGATAAGAGGATACTGGTATATGATTATAATTAAAGACCTACATGCAATTACTCTTTCTCTAATTGTCAAGTGCTGGATATGAACTCATGGCCAGTGATAGTGTGCCTATTATTAAAGATAAAGTACTAGAAGTGGTATGCAATAATTTTGAAGATCGTGCTTAAAATGGCAAGCACACGCCATCTAATTTGAGTAAGCTGTTGACTTATCATTTATCAAGAAAAGAAATGAAAAAAAGAAGAAGTGAATAAGCCGTTGCACTTTTGATTTTGTATTTCTTCTTCTATTACATTTTGCACATTATTATAATTGATACTATGCTTTACCATGTCTAATATGGTGTAATCTTATACTTAACAAGTTTAATGACTTGAGCATTTTTGTAGGGGTTATATTTCACTTTCAAAAGGAAAAGGAAAATACAGTAAATCTTCATGGAATAGCTTCATACAGATGAAAAAGAGAATTTTTCCCCTTCTGTCGTAACCTGCCACCAAATTTAGCAGGCTTAAAAAAATTAAAAAAATAGCAGGGTTTCAATGCCACAACTGTTCATCTCTCTCTGTATATATATTTTTGTGTGTGTGCACGCGCTTAATCTGTGTGTTCTGTGTCCTGAGTTCAGGTATTGCCTGCGGACCAAGCGCATATTCAGTGAACTAAATGAACAACCCTTTATTGTGGAGCTTGATCTTCGAGAAGACGGATATCAAATTCAGGATGTTCTTCTAGATCTGGTGGGCCGCAGCACTGTCCCTCAAGTATTTGTTAATGGCAAGCATATTGGTGGTTCTGATGGTTAGCCCTCTACTCCATACTTTGATTCATATATATTTCATGGTGAACTTTTGTGATTTAACTTGTCATTCTTATGGCTGTTCCCTCATTTATTCTAACGACACTCTAAATGTTTCTTTTGTAATACAGATCTTCAAATTGCCGTCGAGAATGGTGAGTTGCAGAAGTTTCTTAATAAAAGTTGACGGAAATACTGGAAATAATAATCCTAAGCATCTTTCCTGAGCCTGCAAAATGACAATCACATATGAGAGCTTGATAGTGACTTTCTTGAAATTTGACTGGAATTCATGGTGACGGTGTAAGTTTTGCAGCTCCAGTGATACTATAACTCATATTGATGTAGTGTTGATTACTTTCTTTCGATGTAATGTTTAATTTCTTTCTTTCAATATAATGTTAATTTACTTCCTTTCGATTTAGTGTTGATTTGTTTTCCATCTTGGTAAATGAATTTTGGACGAATTAATGAGAATGTAAAACATGTTCATTTGATTCTGGAGATACATTTTGCAATTGCTCTTGCTGTTAGAAATTGCATCAGCATTCTCATTGGCAAAAGCTCCCCCACCCTTTCTGCAACATGTTAATGCACAACAGATGAGGAAAAATTAAGAATATGCTGTCAAGTGCCAACTAATTCACATCAATTATAACTCCTTAAGTGTGTATTTGGATTTGAGTCACTGATATCTGAAGGATGAAATGCGTTGACTCTGTTGATTCATACGAGACTTATTCAACTTCCATAAAAAACTCTATTGGTTCAGCTAATTCATACTCCCTCTGTCCTCCAAAGGATGTCTAAACTATATTTTGCACACAAATTAAGATAAGTAAAGTAGAGGAAATAGAGTAGGAAAAATTCAAATTTATCCTTAGTGGTCACACAATATTACATAAAATAATGACTTTTTTTTTATATACTAGTAGACCCCACTAAATGATATGTTTGCCCCTTACTTTATGTACTTATTATTTTCCTTTTGAGGGCAAACAGAATTGTACCTTAGGTCATCCTTTTGAGGACAGAGGGAGTATTTTTGATGATACTCGCTGTATTTCAATTGAAGACTCAGAAATTTCTGTTTAGAATGTGCAATGCTAGTGAAGGGAGCCTATCTTTGTTAAATCTAGTTTGTTAAGGCTGGCATCCCTGTTGTAGTTCTTCAATAGCATCTATGGCCTAGAGAAATTCCACTGCCTTTATAAGTTTTTGCAAGAAAAGCATCTTCAGAACTTCAACTGCTTGGGTAACATGAATTCTAATTATTTGTCATTATTAGAGGCCATAGCCAAAACCACAAGAAGGCTTGTGATGGTTGTGCAGCTGAGTGCAAGACTTCTCTGGATAGCTGTCACTATAAGTGGCTCCAACGTAATGGTTGTGCCCAAGACTTATCTGGTAATTGTGCTTCTATCCATATCTCTCTTTTGAAATATTTTCATACTCCATTAGTTAAGGTTGACATGCCTATGGCTTAAGTTGCAGACTTTACCTTACTAATTTTGCACGCCTTTCTGGGTTTAGTTCTTTGTTGAGCAAAATAGTTGACAGCGACCAACTCTCGGTTATATTCCCAAGTGAGTTTGTCCCCTGCCCGGCTGCCCCTAGCTTGCTAACAAGACTTGCACCGCCTCTATTCAAGATTAAAAGGACCATACAGGCCTTGCCCAATTTGTTAGTAGCTACTTGCTACAACACAACATCGATTACATCATAACTGTGTTTACATGAGATTGACAACAGAAAAATATATACTTTTAACCTTCCTGTCCAACAAATAAGATCAATTTTTAATAATGTCTGCCCTACTATGTCTTAAGAACCCCATATTATCAAAATCTAAACGTTTTTTCATATCTAATCAGGAAGGGGCTTCATATGAGTCTGGCCGCCATTCAGACTTCTGAGCACTGAGTATTCCTTCTTGGTTCTTGGAAAAGGTTAAATGAACTACCCAATGCAGAGATTTCAACAGGTTTTCTACTTCTCCAACTGCACCGGACTTATCACGAACGATCAATTTACCTCCAGGCCTAACTATTCTATCGATCTCTGCTATCACGGGAGCAAGTTTGCACCTGCAAATGAAGGCATAATCAGTCATTTTATATGATCATGAATTACAAGACTGATTTTTTTTTGTTTTTTTTGTTTTCTGCATTATTACCTCTTCTTCAGCCTGGAGAAGAGATGATCAGCATGCAGAAGATCATATGTTCTAGGATAGGTGCTGAAGGATTCACACCAATCATGATATATCCCGAAAAGACCCCTCTCATAGATTATAGGAAGTGTATCCGGAGAATCTATGTTCACCACATTTAGCACCCACACTTTGAGGTCCTTAAGTGCTGCGGCAAACCTATAAGCATAGTTTATTCTATCAGTCAAAATGTTACTTCCACATGTTATTTCCACCGAGTAACAAAATAACTTAAGGTGATATTGGATGGAAACATTATATTTACCCTCCGTAAACAGCTCTCATGTCCATAATATTTCTTACATTGGACCAGCTGATGCCTAATCCACTTAGGTATGATTTGCTCACCACCCGTTGCCAATGTTCATAATCTGCTACAAAATCGTCAGGAGCTGGTTTTCCATAAATCCCCATCTGGGATCGGTTTAACCAGTATGGAGCTGCCTGGAGGCGACGAGGCCATTCCTGAGGCCACTGGGAACCTCTCTCAGCTTCATCAACTGGCACCCTGTGCATGCATGACTGCAAGGGTACATACCTGAAAGATGTATGTTCATTCACAGAACGAACATTTATCAACTATCAGCAATTCCAAGTCTCAACCAAAAGTGCTTAATCTGTTTGCACGGTTAGTATATTTGATCTCCTCTCATTTTTATTTAATGTAGCATAAATTAATAAAAATATTGAGAATCCTACCAGGCAGCATTTGGATCATCATCAGGCTTGCACATTGGAGGATTCTTATTGTTTCTTTCTTCATAGCATTCATTTGAGTCTGGTTTGTGGTAGATGGCTGCACCAACCATATTCAGTTTATCCTTCTTGATGGTCACAAGCTCCCAACACATAGATACCGTTAAGGCAGACATTGCTGAAATTAGAAAAATTATATATTAGTCGAGCACTGCTAGATAAAAAATTGTTACAGTTGTATATTCTGTAAATCAGTTACATCCACCTCCTTCAAATAAAAGATCATAAAAACATTCTGCTATAAATCTTAAAAATGCTACAATCATAATTCTGACATGAACTTCATACTGTAAAGACTGTACGTCAAGTATTCTCTGTCTGATGGTGAATTTCGTCCAAATCAATTTACAAACAGAAATAATATTTTTGATCCTACCTTTCCATATCTCCACATCTTCTTCTAGTTTCTGGTACACAGGAGTTGCTGACCAGACAAAATAACCTCCTGGTCTAAGCATTCGGTTCAATTCCAAAAGAAGTGCACCACCTTAATAAATCGAAAAAGTTGAGCTCAAAGTAAGAGTGCTGAATCTGGTTTAAAAATCACGAAGCTTGTAAATATGCACAGAGATGGAACCTTCTACATGCCAAGGAACTCTACAACGTGCACAGTGGATAAGATCGAAGACCCTGCTTGGAAATGGCAGCCTCTGAGAGCCCATCACAGCTGATATTGCAGGTATGCCCCTTTCAAGTGCAAACTGTACTTGAGCTTCATGTTCATCTTTAGGTGCAAAAGAAATAGCAAGAACATCTCTTTCGAAAAGATAACCCCCAAAGCTAGCAACCCCGCATCCAACATCCAACACAGTTCGAGTATGTTTTCCCCATGCAATATCAGGTACTGCCTGCTTGCAGCCATAAACATCAAGTCACAGCAATCAAGAAAAGCAAATGAACAAAAAACCTAAAAAGCTATACTATAGGCTTTATTTCTGTTGACAGTGCAAATAAGCCTTCTAGATATGCAGTGATGCAGAACTCTGTTATGAAATTTGTTTAACACTAATCATGGCATATATCATTAATTAATAATTAGATTACCTCTTGTATAAAATCAATGTAGTGAAGAGCACCATGTATAAATTGAGTCCCACCTCCAGGGAAAGTGAGGAATTCCCCTGTAAGCTTTACCCAATTCTGATGGCCTTTAACCTCTGCCAGCTTTGTGTGAGGTACGTTGTGGTACCATATCTGCAGTCACATCAACGTATATGCTTCAAAAAATTTACAAATTCACATACTCAAAGCAACAAATAATGTAAGCTTAACATCTTAAACCTTGTCTCTGCTATGAGGCCACTCAACAGGTCTCTTGTACCCCTGCGGTAGAGGGACCAAGCAGGTTGGAGGTTCCTCTGGACAATGCCTCTCCCGATGCTCAAAGTGCCTCCGGCTATGTAATTTGCTTATTGATTTCTCATTATCCAAACAAGGTATGTAGTCTGCACCTGCGATTGCATTGCACAGTTGCCATGAGTATCCGTATATGCTACCATCTTGATCATCCGGTAAGGTTCCTTTTCTTCTCTCTTTTTGGTTCTCTGCTTGAGTAGACCACGCCTTCTTTGAATCTTTCGATTCTTTAGGTATCCCTGAGCTCTCCTCACTTGGGAAAGAATTGTCTCCTGAATTTGATGATGTTTTATGATGCTTTTTTCTTCCCTTTTTTCCCTGATGCGGTTTGCTATCATTATCATTCTCATTGGTCTGAAGAGATTGATCTTGCTTTTCAGCTTGAACATTTTCCTCTTCAGCTGTGGTATCAAGGGTTGCTTCATCATGTTGTATTTGATCATTGCTTCTTGTTTCTTCATGATCAGTCTCATCATGTTGTGTTTTTTGCTCTTCTTCTTCTTCTTCTCCTTCTCCTCCATGGTGTTGATTTTGTTTCACTTGATCTTCTTCCTGTTGTTGTTGCTGTTCAATTCGTTGTTCATTTTCTTCATCTGATACTAAATTGTTGTTCTCTTTCGAGTTTTCAAGGCTCTCAGATTGTGACTCCATTTGATCTTCCTCTTGCATCTTACTCTCGCTATCTTGTTTTACCTGTTGGTCATCAACTATTAAATTCTTTTGATTTTCCTCGTCCATCTTATTGTCGCCGTGAAGAGCTTCATCGTTCTTGGAATTACTTAGTTGTTGTTCATCTTTAGTTTGCTGATCAGTACCCTCCATGGCTTCAAAAGTTTTCTCGATCGACTTACTTTCTTGATCTGTTTGTTGGCTATGAGTCATAGTACTTTCCTCAGACAACTGAATCTCATGTTCATTCAGCTTCTGTTGCTCTTCTTCAGAAACTTTCCCTTGCAATCCCTCCGGGTTTTCTTCAACAGTCGGCTTCACGTTTTCTTCCTCCGGCTCTTTAATATTTACATTGTCACTCTCAGTACTAGTAATTCCTGGTTCAAGCTCTTGTTTATCTGCCAAATCTTGCTTCTCATCGATATTATTACCATCATCATCAGCAGACGAGTCGTCGGATTTGATGGCATCATCAGGAAGATCACCGGGATTGTCTTGGAAAGTAGGATTTCGTTTTGTTATGGTGGTGGGGAAGGAATTGGAGTGGGAGACTCGAGTGGTGGTGGTGGTGTCGGGAGAAAGTAGAGATTTTGGGGTTAGCATCCAGACGCCTAAAATACATAATGCTACAAACAAAACTGTGGTTGCGGTGGATGCATAAGAATTACCGGACGATCGCTTGTTACGTCCCTTTCCTACTGCCATTTTGGTTTTGCTGCAACTGCAAAGAAAAGAGGAAAGAAGAAAGTGGCAAGTGGATGTAGTAAAGTTGCTATGAAGAGGTTTTGGTTTGTGGTGAGAGAGAGAGAATGAAAAATTCCAAGTTGGAATATTTCTCTCATGATCCATAAGAGTAGCATTTTGTTGGGGAACGAACACTACGTAGTTGAAGGTGAGCTCTCCGTGGGGTGCATGCACCATCTGACACTCTATTTGCCTCCCCCTTGTAAATTGTAATACATTTTGGAGATGCATTTTTAAAATAAAGTCTTTTAAGAGTAATTTTATTTTCATATTAGTTTAAAATGTAACATACATGATAATACTGTCTACAATATATATACTATAATAATGGCATATTAGGAAAAAAAAAATTAAATATTTTTTGTTAGTTTATAAGTTAAAAGTTAAAAATGTATCTCTGACTTTAAAATGTACTAAAAAAATATATTTTTAATTTTGGAGTATTAGCTGCGAGCTCATGTCGAATACTCATGCATGTGAACGCATAAGATAAAAGAGTGTAACAAAGGGACCGATACATTACTATTTTTTTAAAAAAAAAATTTATTTCGTTAGACACAATTCACAGTGTACATATAATCATTTTCCTAAAACAACTTGGAAAGCATTGAACCGTGCATGAAGTTTATACAGTTGTACAAATAAATACTTAAAAGAATATAATTATGTATTAGCCTATAAATATGATAATTTACAGCTTCTTTTAGTTGGATAACATATTTTTAAATCATGATGTCACATTTTAATACATTTTAAATTTGGATCATTAAATGGAGAGCAACCTAATCTCTTTTATAGGGACAAGCTCCCACGGATAAAACGTCTATTCCTTCTGAAAAAAAATAAAAAAATAAAAAATTATAACATATTTAACAATAAAATAAAATAAAATAGGGCCAATAACATATCTTGTATGTTTAAGGATGCAACACGGTTGTGCTGAGCTTGATTTGGGGTGAACTGAAGTTCAGCCCAGGTCATATAAGGTCTTCGGGCTAGGCCCTGTCGAGTTCTAGTGACAAGTTCAAGTCTCAACCAACTTCAATCTAAGCAAAATTTCAGGCTTTAGTTGTGTACCGGCCCAAAAACTAAATAACACATCTATATTTTTTAGGAACAATTATTTTTTCTATTACATTTTTAAAAATTATTATAACAATAGTGCACTCATAAAATATTTACACAATTAATGTATTTTAAGTTTTATTTACAAAATTAGTGCATGCTCTTCCCTTTAATTTAGTTGAGTGTTTTAATTTAACACTCTCTCTCCTCCCTTCTATCCCCCGACAGCCTACGTGAAGCTTGCATTGAAGTATCATCCTGAAAAGAACCAAGGAAATGAGGAGGCTAACAAGAAATTCGCCGAGATTAATAATAATAAATTAATGCTCAAATTTTGATTTTGATTTTTTCATATATTGTCTGGTAATTGAGTTGATTCCTTTTTACGTGAGGAATTTGATTTTGAGATCTGAAGTTTGAATGAAATGGGTGGTTTGAATTTGAGATCTGAAGTTTGAATGAAATTCATGGACCTTATTTCTTTTGCTTTAATTTACAGTATATACAAAGTTTGCTTGAATCTGAAAAGAAGGATTGGTAGTACAATATGGACATTAAGATTTTTTCATAGTACAATTGGTAGCCAAACATTCAAACCAAAGTAACTAATACATTGTTATTAGGTTACTAATTTATTTTAAAAAAATCTACTATAGATTTTTTTATTTAATAGTGAAATTGGTAGCCAACATTTTATACAAATGTAACCAATTCAGTTTTATTGGGTTACCAATTAATTAAAAAAAATATTGAAGATTTTTTTTCATAATGCAGTTGGTAGCCAAACCTTAATACAAAGGTAATCAATTCAGTTTTATTGGGTTACCATTTAATTATAAAAAATCTATTGTAGATTTTTTTTTCATAGTGCAGTTGGTAACCAAACCTTAATACAAATGTAACCAACAAAAATAAAAATGGTTACCAACAACACTGAAATTTCTCTTGGTTACCCACAAAAACTAAAATGGTTACCTTTGTATAAATGTTTGGCTACCAACTGCACTAAAATTTATCTTCTTCTCCTTTTAATTTCTGGACTGTTGTGGCGGTAATAGATGAGGAGATCGGCGTCCATGGCGGCGAAGGAGGAGGACGAAAAAGAAGAAGAAGAAGCGGATGTGTTGAAGCAATAAATTAGTAGCTAAAATGAGGAGATCGACGCCCATGGCGGCTACATCTTCAAGATCTATAGATCTACAACTTCAAGGTGTTGCGGCGGCGGCGGCGAAGGAAGAGGACCGCCGTCGAAGGAGGAGGACGAAGAAGAAGAAGAAGAAGAAGAAAGAAGAAGAAGACTTACAAGATCTACATCTTCAAGGTGTTGAGGCGGCGGCGACGGCGAAGGAGGAGGACGAAGGGGAGGAAAGAGGAGGCGGTAAGGGAGAGAAAGAGAATGAACGGATGAATGTTTTCCTAAATTAAGGACATTAATATTGTAAATAAATATGAGAAGATTATTATTTTTGTAATTATTTTGGTGATGCACTAATAGTGTAATTACTTATTAAATGTTGTATATTATTGTAAAGGACCCTATTTTTTAACAAAAGTTGCACGACTCAAATATAGAGGTGAAAATCGGTTTGGGTAGCTCGGTACCCGACTCAGATTCGACCCGAAAATATGATTCGGGACTAAAATTTGGTAGGCATTCGAGCCGAATATGGGCCAAGCTCGTTCTGGGGTTATAATACTAAACTCGAATCTGAGCACAATGTTGTTCGCTCGTTTTAGGGTTCGAGTTTGCCTCATTCATCTGATCCATAATCGATCCTTACTCGATGAACCCTACTCATTTAGGAATTTGATATTTACTCGGTCCTTAGTATTTGATAAGGAAGTGGAAAGGTTTAGTCGTTTAGTTTGTTTAGTTATTTACTCTACCCTCTTCATCTATTCAATCTTCAATCGCCTATTTGACTCTTCGTTTATTGTAGAGAAATTAAATGTTTCTAAGCTCGAGGGGGTGAGAACTGATGACTGAATCCTCCCACAAAAGAGACTATATACATGAAACTTTAATGATTTAAACACAGAATCACTAAATCCTAATTTCCTAAAAGACGATTGATAAAGCTACGAAGGTCGAAATGTAACTGTGTAAGTCAGTTCTTTCATATTTTATTCTTCTCTTTCACTTAAGTAATCGATATATATATGTATAGCTTTAATATTTCAGACTCAATTTCTGGTTACTTCTATTATACCAAAAATTCCCAATAAAAAAAATAATTTTCTAATTTTTAGCTTTCAAGTTTCAATTTGATCGTATTCAATGGAACACATTGATGCTTCTGGCATATACATATATATTAATTGATTTATATATGTATAACTATAATATTTTATTGTGCATGTATATGTTATATTGATTCAAAGTTATTTGTTATTCTAATTATTGTTTTGTTTGTTTATTTGAGGCAACGACGAGATCATAAGCTTGATTGAAGATCCATCTGGACCATCTCAAGTGTAAAATACTCAAATTGAAAACCTATCTCAAGTTACTGATGGTCAAGTGCTTAATTCCTTTGGTTCTGGTGATTCTCAGTTTGAAAATGCTACTCAGGTTGAGGTTGAAGTTGAGCATGGAAAAAAAAGAGAAGAAAAAAAGACCTCAAAAACATGGGAGGAGTTTATTGTTGTGACATTAAGAGATGGAACCAAGAAGGATGAGTGCAAGCATTGCCATACAAGGCTTGCTCTTCAAAATACTAGGTCTACCAGTCATTTGAATAGGCACATGAACACTTGCTCTATTCGGCTAGCTTCAATTTCTGGCTCTGGAACACCCAAGCAACAAGTATTATTTTTCCCTACTTTAGAAATACAAGATAAAAACGAAAACTTCAATTTCTTCAAGTATGATAAAGATAAAGTAAGGGAGGTTTTTGCTAAGATGATATATGTGCATGAATACCCTTTTCGTATGATTGAACATAAATTTTTCATACTATTTTTGAAAACTTTGAATCCAAGATTTGATCCCATTTTTAGGGTGACAGTAAGGAATGATTGCATGAAACTTTATGATTTTGAAATTAAAAAAATTCAAGGCTTTGTTTGATGGTATTAGTAGAATAAGTTTAACATCTGATTTGTAGACTTCTAATCAAACTATGGGTTATATATGTCTTAGTGCTCTTTTTTTTGGATTTTGATTGGAACTTGCATAAAAGGTTTAACAATTTTTGTACCATGACACGTCCACACACTGGTGTTATGATCTCTGATTCTATTTTGCATTGTCTAATTGAGTGGGGAATTGAAAATAAAATATCGACTATTACTCTTGATAATGCACATGCAAATGATTCTGTTGTAAGGCATCTTAGGGATAATTTTACATTGAAAAATGGCCTTTATTTTAGTGGTAAATATTTCATGTTAGATGTTGTGCCCACATTCTTAATTTGATGGTGCAAGATGGTTTGAGAATTATCCAAAATGTTATTCAAAATATTTATGAGACCGTCAAGTACTTGAAAATGTCACTATCTCGTCTTTATAAATTTGGTGAGATTGTGAAAATTTTAAAATTATCATCTTCAAAAAGATTGATCTTAGAAGTTCCTACTAGGTGTAACTTTACATATGTCATATTAGAGTCCGTTTTGCAAATTAAGGATGTGTTCTCATTGTACAAAGAGAGAGACATTCATTATAACTCTTTGCCTAGTAGAAAAGATTAGGACAGGGCTGAGAAGGTTATTAAATTTTTAGAAGTGTTTAATGAAGCAACAATTGTGTTTTCAGACTGTGACTATCTTATTTCTAATATGTTTTTACGTGAGATTTGAAAAATCAAGGAGCTGTTGAATGAAACTATTGTTTATGATTGTAAATATATGAAAGAACTGACTTACAAGATGAAAGAGAAGTTTGATAAATACTAGGGACAATGCAACTTACTGATGGCTAGTTCATCTATCTTAGATCCAAGATATAAGATGCAATTAGTTATATTTTGTTTCCCAAAGATGTATGTCAGTGAGTTTGAAGCAAAAAGGAACTTAACACTTGTTCAAAATGCTTTGCAAGAACTGTTTGATGAATATGTTGCACTTTATAATGTAGAACAAGATGTTAATAGTCAATGTGAAACTTTAAGTGTTAGAAATTGTGTTAAACCAATGGTTTCTGTTGGTGGATCTAAGAGTAAGACCAAGAATAGAGCAGAGCAGAGTTTTACAGTTGAGCTTAAAACATGGACATTGCATGCTTGAAGTTTGATTTGGAAATTTACTTGAAACAAGGGAGGTTGGTTTGTAATGCTAATGATAATTTGATGATTTAAAATGGTAGAAGGCAAACACTTTGAAATTCAAGGTTTCGCAAGAGATATATTGTTTATACATGTGAGTATTGTGGCCTCTGAATCAACATTTAGTGCTGGAAAAAGGGTTCTTTACCAATTCAGGAACTCTTTGAAGCTTGACACAGTTCAAGCTTTAATTTTCACAGATGATTGGTTGCGGGCTGAGTATATGATTAAGAAAAACATGATTGTAAGTATTAATTTGTTTAGTTTTTTTTTCATAAATAAATACATATGCAAATAATATCATGAAATAATATTAATTGTTTGCCAATGTAGGCTGATGAAAATTCAATACAGAAGGTGAGATTAGAGACTGAAGTGTTGATGCAGTGAAGAAATTGATGATGAAATGCATGATCGTAGAGGTAGTTGGAGTGTTGATATTGTGATACATTGCTATTTACATTTCAGTTTTTAAATTATTAAGACTTTAGTACTTTGTTTATTATTGAACTGTTGGACTTGTACTGTTGAACTTTGGTTATTTTGTTTGGAACTTTGAATTTTATTTTGAACATTTTGGAATTTGGTTTATGAAATGGTGCCAAACTACTAGCTTTAGTGCTTGAGTTTGAAATTTAAATATTTGGCTTGTAGCCTTGAGTTGATATTTGATAATGCACAACCTGCAAGGAAACTTCAAACTAGCTTGGTGTAAAGTATGAAAAAAAGATAAGTTTTCTTATCTTTTTTTATTTTGATATTTTCTTTTGTTTTTAACAAATTAAGAGATAAGTTTTCTAACCCATCATGTATATTTGTAGGATTGAACTTTGAAGTTTGTACTTTGCAGAATTGCAGTGTTAGCTGAATTGCAATGAAGTATCATGGTTGTTGTGTTGTTGATTCTGTGATTCCGTTAGCAGAAATGCAGTGATTCAGTGAAGTCCATATTAGTTCATGAGTTGGTCTTGTTTAACTGTTTACAGTTGAGAAAAGATAAGTTTCTTATCTTTTTTATTTTTGATATTTTCTTTTGTTTTTTATAAATTAAAAGATAAGTTTTCTAACCCATCATTTATATTTGCAGGATTGAAGCTAGATTTTGCCATTTTGGAGCATGGTTTCTGTAATTCTGTTAGCAAAAATGAAGTGATTCAGTGAAGTTCATACCAATTCATGAGTTTATTTTGTTTAACAGTTTATAGTTGAATGAAAAATGGATCATGATTTGTGTTGCTGATTCTGTTAAGTATTAGCATAATTGCAGTGAAGTATATATCATGGTTGTTGTGTTACTGATTTTGTTAAGTGGTAGCAGAATTGCAGTGAAGTATCATGGTTGTTGTGTTGTTGATTATGTAATTATGTTAACAGAAATGCAGCGATTCAGTGAAGTCCATACCCGTTCATGAGTTGATTTTGTTTAACATCATGGTTGTTGTGTTGCTACTTAATTAAGAAAACTTCAAACTAGCTTGGTTTAAAAATAAGTTTCTTTTCTTTTTTTCTTTATTTTGACACTTTCTTTTATTTTTTATAAATTAAAAGATAAGTTTTCTAACACATTCTTTATATTTGCAGGATTGAAGAACTTTTCCACTTTGGAGCATGATTTCTATTATCAGAAATGCAGTGATTTAATGAAGTCAATACCAGTTCATGAGTTGATTTTGTTTAACAGCTTATAATTAAATGAAAATTTGATCATGATTGTTGTGTTGCTGCTTAATTAAAGAAACTTCAAACTAATTTAGTGTAAAGTCTGAAAAAAAACAAGTTTTTTTAATCTTTTTTTTTATTTTAACATTTTATTTTTTTATACAAATTAAAAGATCAAGTTTTCTAACCCTTCTTATATATTTGCAGGGTTGAAGCTTGGACTGTCACTTTGGAGCATGGCTTCTGTTAGTAGAATTATTGTGAAGTCCATTATGTCCATACTAATTCACGAGTTGATTTTTGTTGAAGAGTTTATAGTATAATGAAAAATTGCAGTGAAGTAATGAAGTATTCATGATTCGTGGTTGATTGGTTGTTGTATTGATGAATTGAATGGTTATTGTCTTGATGTAATGATGTTACTAGAAGTTGTATAATAGCATAAATAATATTGTAAATTTATCATTGTAATTTTTGTAATACATGTATTTTTATATAATAAATGAAACTAATTTTTTTTTAATTTTTTATTTTATATCTCATTTTGGTATGATCCATCTTTGACTGAGCTGGAATAGAAAAGCTCTCGAATTACTAGTTTTGAAAACGAGTCGTGTAGTCCATCGAGTCGAGTTTGACCGGTCTTAAAAATTATCAGTTTGAATTTGAATCTGAATCGAATTTAAACACAAATTTTTTGATCCCGACTCAAACATTAACATTAGAGTGTTTGGATTTTCACCCCTACTCGAATCTATTTCTTTTTTGTATCAACCTACTAGAAATCTATTATTTAGCGTACTATCCAAAAAGAACAAATTGACAAAATTGTAGAATAATCAAGAATAATTCAAGCGAGTGGGGGTCCAATTCCAAATGAAAGATGTAGGTAACCAAGTCCGTGATTTGGGAGGGTCAAGACATACACCGGGCGTGGGCTGGGCTGGGCTGGGCTCTGCCCTGTCAGCTACCGCAAGTAATTATGGAGTGAGTTAAAAATGGATACTACCACCTAAAAGCCAGCCTGCTTGCATGTCCCCCCTATATATCTACTAGGGGAAACCCCCACTTCCTTAGCCCTATAAACTTACATACATACATACATACATACATACGACTGGTATAGAGTACTAGTAGTATACTACTACTGCTACTGCTACTGCTAGTGTCCCCCACATCACATGCTTAATTGCCACTAGCTCACGAGTCTCACAACTTCGGCCGGCCTCTTCCTTTTGCTATTATAACAGCGCACCATACATTATAATAATAAAATTAATACAACTAAGCAGAAAATTAAAAGAAATTTTTGCAAAAAATATATATGCAAAGCTTGACCCACGATCCGTGCCTAGTTAGGTTTTTTCTCCCTCACCTAAACTCAAAAGTAATTAATCTAATTGTTTATATATCTTTTAATATTTAATTCTTAAATAGTTATTTATTATCTTTAATAAGTGATTTTTGTGAGTAAATTTTTCATTCATAACCACATGAATTTGAGATTCTTAATACTTAATTTTAATCTACAAACGGAGTAGAATATATTTATATGTGAATTCATCTCAAATAATTAATAAAATCAACTTAAATTTTAGTTTAGAACTAAATGTTTAAGCTCAAATTCTAACAATCTGTTCCAAAATATAAGAAGTTAGAACGGACGGAGGGAGGGAGGGAATATTTTAGTTGTAATTGTGTCTCGTAAAAACATTAGCACTCCCAGTCAGTCAGTATTAGGAAGTTCAACAAAATAGTAGGATAGAACTAATTTTAATTACTTTATTTGATTTGTTTTATATATAGTACTACTACTACTACATATTTCTAGAGACAAAGGGAATACTCATCTATTTGATCAATTAATCCCACGACGGCAGAAGCTTTGGTTTTATCAATATTATAAATGCCTCCGAAGGTATATATATATATATATACCTCGATCTACCTACCTACCTACGTAACTAATATCAATGGTCTCAAATCTCTACTTCTATATATATACTGGTAATAAACCATGCATGCAACATTAATAAACACAAAATATATTTGGCCGGAATTAAATAAATAGGACGATCGCTTAATTAATTGCCCCCGGGCAAATCCTCATATATAATTAAGCTCTATAGACTATACATTTAATTATTGAGTAGAAGAACATGCATGCTGCAGTATATATGATATGATATGATATGATATGATATGATGTGATAGATAGAGAATTAAGAGGTAGCTAGAGATGCTAAGTAACAATAATATTAATTCTCGATCATATAATTCAAACCTGATGGAGAATCAAAGGTAGTAATTAGTTGTAAGAAGAAATTTAGCCATCAAATACATACTTACAATACTGTTATTTGAACTCGTAAAGGAATAATACTAGCTAGCTATAGCCTATACATTCAGTCTTCTTGTCTGAAAATTAAACTTCAAATTAAATACATATATATGCATGAAAATAGTACTGCAACAAATTAAGTTACGAACAAATGAAATTGTACATTTAATTTGTTTACTTAGCTATCTAGCTAGAGTACCCTAGACTAGCCATTCATATATATAAGTACCCTAGACTAGCCATTCATATATATATATATATATATATATATATATATTCAACTTTGACTTTTTTTTTTAAAGTTTTTTTTCTATATTTGGTCCATATTATTAATTGGAATGGAGTTAGTTAAATTTCGATGAGAGTCACAAGCATCACGTAAAATTAATGACTAGATTGATAATAGTAATAGTGAAACCCACAGCATGAAATGAATATAAAGTCATTATTTATTTATGAGAGTCGACGGGGCAGGGCGAGACATATATACTCTACCTACGCTTCTTAATTTCTACCAACTGCCTGCATCTGCATGCATGTCCTTGGTTAATCGATTTATGTGGTCTTCCTACCAACCTAGCAAGGTAGGAACCTTACTAATAGACATGATAATATACTTGATTAATAATTATTGGGTCAATTTATATTAATTAAAATTAAATGTATTGGTTAATTATTTTATTTCTTTAAGTTGATTAATGTTTAGAGCCATATTTTTTAACAAAAATTATATAAGTCCAAACCGGTTAACTATTTTTCCACCCATATTTCATTCTAAATAAAAATCAAAAATTCTTTTCACCCCAGATTCAGAAATTTTTTATTAAAAAAAATAATATTCAGTGATTATGTATACACTCCTATCCCACCGACCACCCTCCCCCAAAAAAATTCAATAATTATGTATACAACCGCCACCCCAACCCAACCGACCCCCTTACCCTACCCCTACCCCTACCCCTTTAATTTCAAATAAATTTCTTTGAATTTAATTTTTTGTAAATTTATTTCACGTCAGAATAATGTTTTTTAAATTAGATGGACCAATAACTATATTATGGGTACTTTAGTAAAATAGCAAGTTAAATTATATATCATGCCCTCCCTTATAAATCTTTTTTATTTTTCTAATATTTTATGGGTTTTAATCTTTAATTCAAAATTTTAATAAATAATATTATAAAATATCTCAAATAAAATAAGAATGATATTAAGTAAAACTGTAAGAAGATAACACATTTAATTTAATATAGTTGAATTCTATATATTGTTGAAAATTAGGTTTTAGCTAACTAAGTGTATACATTTTTTATCTTATTTTTATAAATATGATGTATAATAAAATTAATGCAAAATGAATAAAGAGTAAATGCATGGTTAACTTATTTTAGGTAAATTAAGGGTAATATAATCTTTTTAATATATTTGGGTGTGCAATGAATGCGGAAAGTCGATAACAAGAGAGAGAAATTAATTTAATAATATTTGGCAATAGTTTTATGATTGATTTTGAATGAAAAGTTGAGATTTAATAATTTTCAAATTTTGAAGTACCCTAAAAACTTGAGAGGTGCCAGATCCAACTCCTTCTATAACTAAACAATGTAATGATCACTAGTGGACTCATAACTAGCACAAATGCACAATTCAATTCAATTCAATTTCAAACCTAGCCCGGGTTTCTTTACCCATCCTTAAATTATAATTTCTGGGTTTTAGTAAAAGAGTTTCTTTTTTATTTTTTAAAATTAATTTATAAAATATAAAAATTGATTTGATTCATATAACGATAATTTTGCAATTAGTACCATTTAACTAAAATCGAATAAATTGTGATCATTTTTTTAGAAAAAATAAAGTGGGAGGAACTGAGAGAGTAATATCTAATATTTTGAGGAAGAAATAAATTTAAGGGATCCCAAAAAGAATCTATTAATACTAGTAGTACAACTTAATTAATAGTCTAAGAGTATTCACAACTGTTTTTTTATTTTTATCCCTACTCTGCAGTGTTATTGGGTCATTCTGCAAAATATATAGTGATTTAATTTTTTCACTATGTATCCAACATGTTCCTTGTATTGATTCCTTAAATAATGAAATTTGAAATTTAAAAGTTCCAACAGTCAAAATATTAAATTAATAATATTCTTATAATTTATAATTAAAAGAGAGAGTATTTATCAATTATATTCCACTGTAAAATAATTTTTATTTTATTTTAAATTTTAAGTAATTTATGGAGTGAGTATTGAATGGATTGTAGTTGCAAATATACATAAGATCAATATTAAAATTTAAAAAGTTAATTTGTGATATTTTTAAATTTAAATTTATTATGATTCATTTAAATTTTGAAAATAATAAATTTTATAATTAATAGTACTTTTATAATATTTATAATTATATTGACATAAATTAAATAAATTTATATCAATTTTAAATTTGAATACGTTTGAAATTAATTTTTTTTAAAAATTCAATATTAAGTTTATAATTTGAAAATGTAGTAAAAAAATGTCAAGATGTATATGATTGAGGAGTTGTCCACTTAAATAAGGGTGTGAAATGTCATTTTGTATATATAGAGAACAGTTTTTTGATTCCCTCACACTGGGAAGTAAAATTCTATATAGGGATTAAAATAGAGAGTCAAATAAGGATAAGGGAACTGTTGAATAATGATTTATTGATGTATTCTTTAAAATTGGGGATAGAAAGTTGATTAGTGAAACTGTTGTTAATGCTCTAAATGAGCTCTTTAATTGAGATTATTTTTTTGAAAGATTTATGCATGCATGGATATATGAAGATCGAGAGGGGTGGGACACGAGCTAGCATATATAAACTGAGGGAAAATGTGACGCCCCCAAAATAGGTATACAACACCCATTCTGAGTCGTCAAATACATGGTACAGAAAGCAAACTACAACTTCAATAATACAATTGTCGTGCAAAATACGACAACACATACTGTGAGTTTAAATACAAATATTATCTTCTGGACAATATCCACACTCAAATAAATCCTCATTACAATTATTCAAACACTATTTTACAGAAATAGTGAGGACTGCTAATACATCTTTCTAGAACCATCACTCCATACCCCGACTAGATCCTGCTATGTTCTCACCTCCTGAGAAGAAAAATGGAACAAAAAAGAAAAGGGTGAGCTCAACTAGCCCAGTAAAGAATATTATGACTAAGATAATATACAACAAATTATCGTTAGTCTTCAACAGGGAAAAATCTGATAAAATATAATCGACAACAAGTTTTTAGATCAACAACTGCAGCGGAAACAGCAAACCATTAGAAGAGTCAAGTAGAGAAAGAATTCTACTATCTTCTAAGATTTAAAAGTCCATCATCAATATTTTATCCCTGTAACATCAATTAATAATCATCTTTAACCAAATATTCATCTTTGCACTACAGGCCAAAGATATTCATTTGTATCATCAGTCGGTCATGTTCATCTCAACACCTGTTCATCTTTGCACTACAGGCCAAAGATATTCATCAAGTAATTATACATCTTTGCACTACAGGCCAAAGATATTCAGTAATATCATCATTTAGGACTGAGGATGATGAAAAATATCTTAAAGAGAACGAATCCAGTGAGACAGAAGGACAAATATTAGGGATTCGTATTACAGTTTATCCAAGATCAATAATACTTCATAATAATCAATTGTGAAGCAGAATTCAAAAATAAAGATCAAAACATGGATACAATCAAAGATAGTAACCATAATAGACATCTTGGACAAAAAAGAAAAATTTTATTTTTCGGTGAATAGTGTCGTATTCGTGAATAGTACCGTATACGTGAATAGTACCGTATACGTGAATAGTAACCCCGACACAAAAAGTTCCAAATTTGATAAAAACTCATATCAATATTTCAGCATAATGATATTGAAGAAAATAATATCATTTAAGAAGAAAATAATATCCCTTACCTCAAAATATCAGTACTTCTGGTCGGAATACCGGTATAAGGCTGAAAGAAACTTGCTCTGATGAATAGAAACTCTCAAAGTATCTAAATACTCACAAAATACACTCAATAATCTAGAGAGAGAAAGAGAGAAAACTTGTTTCTGGTGTGATTTTCAATTCTAACTTAGCCCTCTATTTATAGGAAAATTTTGGTAGGTTTGACCTGCAACCTGATGGCTTTACCTGCTACTATTCCCACCTACCACATTTGAAATATAATTCAGCACATTTCTTCACCAACCACAAGTGGGGCCCACCAATTCTAGAATTTTCCACCAAAATGATAAACTCCGAAAATTCAACAATTTCTGAACCAGTCATCTTGTAAAATTCGTAATAAATCATACGTTCATTTTTAACGGTTCAAAATTTGTGGACATATACTCAACTTATATATGTATAACATATCCAAAAATTACCACGATCCAACGGTCGGATTAAAAATTATAACCCCCGCAAACTATCTCAAAAACCCTGATTTTTAATACCTCCATTCCGACAAAAATACTGACAAAAATCTCAACATTAACTCCTTCATTTTGAACCACAAAAATATATCCCTCATTTATATCCACATAAAATAAATATTTCCTTATCATATGAATCAATAATTAATTATTCACAAATAATATTACAGAATCACATTTATGACAACCAGGCCGTTCCCAGGAAAGAGGGGGCTTTCCAATAAGGATTTCTCCTTACTGGCGCGCAATTAGATGACCAAACCTCTCTTTAGACAGAACTTTCTAGACATTGCCAATAATGTTATCTAATAATATTATTCAAATAATATGAATTATTGATCTGATAAATGAAAATACTGTGCAGCAACAATTATTGAAACAACAATAATATAAAATATCAACGCAGCAATTATTGAATCAATAAAATAAAATATTGAATAATAACTACTGTAACAATTATTGAGTAGTGTCTTCTTACGTAAGAATCAATAATTGGTGCAATACCGTGTGCTACTGTATTTTAACCACCGGGTATTCCAACAGTATTAACGGTAACAACTACGCCGTTATTTATAAACAACTTATACTTGTCGTTTTCTTCATCCAATCGCTTTCCGTTATGGGGCCCACACAAGGCTGCGTCGTCGTACGAATATTCCCCGACAGCAAGAATATTCCACGACCAACCGAATATTCACCGACCAAAAATAAATATTTTATAACCACTTGCTTATTTTGCAAAATTTGCACATTTCACCCATAACCAAAGTATTATATCAAATTAACCCCTTATTATTCACAATAATATTTAGAGAAAATTTGATTTTATTCATTAATAAGTTGGGGTCTTACAGAAAAGGCCAGAAGTGATCAGTCGATTATATATATATATATATATATATATATATATATATATATATAGTCCGGATCTTAAGCTCACCCCTTATTCAACTCACCTGAGTTCATCCCCTTTAGCGATGGACCCGGCACGCGATGGTTTGGTCATCCAACCATCGTCTATACTTTTAGCGACGGACAACATATAGCGTCGCTAAAAGTATAAACGACGGTTGTATGACCAAACCGTCGCCAGATCCGTCGCTAAAGGGGGAGTGAGCTCGGGTGAGTTGAATAAGGGGTGAGTTTAAGATCCGGACCGTATATATATATATATATATATATATATATATATATATATATATATATATATATATATATATATATATATATATATAACATTGGATCACTTGCATTGATTTAACTACATCTATGCATACAGTAAATATACATGTAATTAATAAAACAGATGATGGAATTAATAGATATATATAGAAAGAATGAGAGAAAGTAAGTAAAATACATGATAACAAATTGGTATATATATATATTTGATCCACACACACACATACACACACACACACACACACACACACACACACACACACATATATATATATATATATATATATATATATATATAGGAAAAGATCCACAGAATACGTAGTCAGATGAAATGTTTCAACTAAAGTTCATCTAGCTGTCCAAAATTAGAGTGAATGACTGAGATGAGGGCCCAGTTGCTACTCCTTCTAGCGGCCAGTAAAATTTTTTTTATTGCCCGCTACTCTCTCTAGCGGCCAGTTAAAACGACTGTGTTTTGACTAGCCGCTAGAGGGAGTAGCGACCAACAAAATTTTTTTTGGCTTAATTACTGATTATCCTAGTTATCCTCATACATATTACTTATTAATCAATAAAATAAAATAATAAAAAATTATAAGTATAATCAGTAATTATCCTTATACTTATTAATAAAATAAGTATGTATAAAGATAATTAATAATTATCGTCTTATGATTTTTAATTATAAATAGAAAATATTGATTGAATTTATATTATATTTCTACTCAAATATATAAACTCAATCACTATTTTCTATTTATAATTAAAAATCTTGAGACGATAATAAATAATTATTCTTTTACATATTTATTTTGTTAATAAGTATAAGGATAAATATAAAGATAATTACTGATTATCCTTATATTTTTTTATTATTTTATTTTCCTGATTAATAAGTAATATGTATAAGGATAATCTGTTAATAAGTATAAGGATAAGTACAAAGACAATTACTGATTATCCTTATACTTTTTTATTATTTTATTTTATTGATTAATAAGTAGTATGTATGAGGAAAATCAGTAATTAAGTCAAATTTTTTTTTGTTGGCCTCTACACCCTCTGGCGGCCAGTCAAAACACTTTTGACTGGCCGCTAGAGGGTGTAGAGGCCAACAAAAAAAATTTGGCTGGCCGCTAAAGGGAGTAGCGGTTGAGCCCTCATCTCAACCATTCACTCTAAATTCACTCTAATTTTGGACGGCTGGATGAGCGTTAGTTGAAACAGTCCATGTATTCTATGGATCATTTTCCTATATATATATATATATATATATATATATATATATATATATATATGAGTTCATAAGCGGCGACCAGTTGCTAGGAACACCATCACCGATAACTTGAGACAGGTGGGTTATTTCCTTTTTTTGGCGGTGGATGTGTAATCCATTACACTTGCTACAAAATTGTAGAACTAATGTCATGTATGTATAAGACTGTTTTTAGCTTAATAATGTCGACATACTAGTTTTTCCAATGAAGTAAACATACTATATATATATATATATATATATATATTTATCAAAGTGAATTCATGATCATATACAGACTATCTGAAACTGAAAGTCAATCACCATAATACTTGATAGGGAATAATATAAGCAACTCCAGAAACGTGGAAAAGTACATATAAAGAATACACAAGCATCGATCAACAAAAATAAATAAATACTATTTGCAGTTTTAGATTAGATTGAGGCCGTATTAACATTACTAAATCTCATGCAATAAACAAAGGAAACGGAAACTAGTGATAGACAGATAGAATTGATCAATCTCAGCTCTTAAATATCATAAAAACGATCATAAACGTGGTTGCTAGAATAATATCAGTTGCCACGAGCTAGTAGGCTACTTAAAAATATATATTCATGTCCACCAACTCACAGCTTCTTCACCCACGGGGTTGAAAGTCGAATGATCCAACAAGAACCCGCCCAATACATATCACAACAAGGAAAAACTTTATTTTTGACAGAACATTCTGATGATGCACAGAATAAACTTTGTATCCACCTGTCAAGTAATAATAAATGCAATATTTAAAGTAGGAAAATAAAACAAATATCAAAGTGGTTCGGTCAAGTTGACCTAGTCCACTGTTGAATGGCTCTAGTCGCCTGCCATTTTTTATTATATCAAGTGTGTTGGAGAGAGTACAGAGAGTACAAGCTTAAAGATATAAAAATGAGTTACCTCCCAGTGATGGTCAGGCGTTCCATTTATAGCCGACCCCGTTACAGTTTTGGAGTGGACATGTAGCCACTAAGACCGCTACTTTAGTGGAGCTCTCCACTTCTTCCTAACGTGCAAGCGGTTGTCGTGCTCTCCTTGAGATACGGGAACAAGGCCTGATCACTTCCTTCATGATGTAGGCGTGGGTAACTTATTACTGATGAGCTCAATTAACCCAACCGTGATGGACAACATTTGTAAGACCCCAACTTTTATAAATAAAGATGAATTTTCTATAAATATCATTTTTGAATATTATGGAGTTAATTTGATATAATGTTATAGTTGTGAGTAATATTTATAAATTTTACAAAGTACGCAAGTTGTTATATAATATTCGATTGGTCGGGGAATATTCGTTTTAACAGGGAATATTCGTACAACGACACAATCATTGGTGGACCCCACAACGGAATTATTGTCGGATTGAAAAAACGATAAAAATATTTTATTAAAAATAACGGCGGAAATTTTACCATTGTTACTGTTGAACTACTCGGTAGTAAAAGTACAGTAATACGTGTGGTTGCATAGTAGCACACGGTATTGATTATTAATACTTATGTGAGAAGTCACTCAGTTTGATTCAATTATTGTCAGTTAATAATATGAATTATTTAGCGATAATGACGTTTTGTTTTATTCGTATTATTAACGTAATAAAACAGAAACATCTTTTTATATAAAACAGAATACTTTATTAAAGTTATTCTATAAATAGAATATATTATATTTTATTTAAAAGATTTTTCTTTAAATATGGACCGTCAGATTAAAGTAATCAATCTGGACCATTCATGGATTAGTTACTATGCATTCTATTTTTCTATAAATAGCAGCTCATTCCTTCATTATTTCTTACGAATTCACTGAACTCTAGAAAGAGAAACTATAGAGAGAAACTATAGAGAGAGAGAAGAAGAGTGTTCTGCTACTTAACTACTTCCTTATTTCAGCTCGTCTTTAAAACGGTAAGGGGTGTTATTCTTTCTTATTCATGAAGAGAACTGTTGTTATTCCATTTCTTATTATTCTGTTGGAATAACCTGTATACGCGGTCTACCCTATACTTGGTGACATTCTTCTATTATTCTGTTGGAACATCCTGTCTGTGTGTTTTACACCGGACCTGGTTCCGTTTTTATTATTATTCTGTTGGAACATCCTGTCTGTGTGTTTTACACCGGACCTGGTTCCGTTTTTATTATTATTCTGTTGGAACATCCTGTCTGTGTGTTTTACACCGAACCTGGTTCCGTCTTGTTATTATTCTGTTGGAACATCCTGTCTGTGTGTTTTACACCGGACCTGGTTCCATTATTTATTATTCTGTCGGAATATCCTGTCTGTGCCTTTACGCCGGACCTGGTTCCATTATTTATTATTCTGTCGGAATATCCTGTCTGTGCTTTTACGCCGGACCTGGTTCCATTATTCATTATTCTGTCAGAATATCCTGTGTGACGCCCCCAAAATAGGTATACAACACCCATTCTGAGTCGCCAAATACATGGTACAGAAAGCAAACTATAACTTCAATAATATAATTGTCGTGCAAAATACGACAACACATACTGTGAGTTTAAATACAAATATTGTCTTCTGGACAATATCCACACTCAAATAAATCCTCATTACAATTATTCAAACACTATTTTACAGAAATAGTGAGGACTGCTAAAACATCTTTCTAGAACCATCACTCCATACCCCGACTAGATCCTGCTATGTTCTCACCTCCTGAGAAGAAAAATAGAACAAAAAGGAAAAGGGTGAGCTCAACTAGCCCAGTAAAGAATATTATGACTAAGATAATATACAACAAATTATCGTTAGTCTTCAACAGGGAAAAATCTGATAAAATATAATTGACAACAAGTTTTAGATCAACAACTGCAGCGGAAACAGCAAACCATTAGAAGAGTCAAGTAGAGAAAGAATTCTACTATCTTCTAAGATTTAAAAGTCCATCATCAATATTTTATCCCTGTAACATCAATTAATAATCATCTTTAACCAAATATTCATCTTTACACTACAGGCCAAAGATATTCATTTGTATCATCAGTCGGTCATGTTCATCTCAACACCTGTTCATCTTTGCACTACAGGCCAAAGATATTCATCAAGTAATTATACATCTTTGCACTACAGGCCAAAGATATTCAGTAATATCATCATTTAGGACTGAGGATGATGAAAAATATCTTAAAGAGAACGAATCCAGTGAGACAGAAGGACAAATATTAGGGATTTGTATAACAGTTTATCCAAGATCAATAATACTTCATAATAATCAATTGTGAAGCAGAATTCAAAAATAAAGATCAAAACATGGATACAATCAAAGATAGTAACCATAATAGACATCTTGGACAAAAAAGAAAAATTTTATTTTTCGGTGAATAGTGTCGTATTCGTGAATAGTACCTTGGATTGTTGTGGGCAGTTTGGGCTGATATGTCCCTCTTTCCCACATTTGTAACATACGACCGGTGGTCGTTCTCCTCCCCTAGAAACAGTTGATGTTTGTGCTGACGTCTTCACGTTATCATTGTTGTACCTTCTCTTCTTAAAATCTCCTCCCGACTCGCTCCTTCTATTATCACGACCACGATTACCACCAGAGTGGTTACCGCTTTTGTCCGAATGTTTTCCTCCCTGCTGGTTTTCATTGCTTCGATGACTGCCGCCACCGGTATGACCCTGGTTGTGGTCCCTCGGTTGCACATACTCATTATCTCGCTCTAATAATTGAGCCCTGTTTACAACATCTGAATATAAAGAAAATTTATGAGAGATAAGATATTGCCCAATCTCGGGTTTTAAACCTCTCAGAAACATTCTTGTCATTCGTTCCTCATTTTCGACCAAATGAGGTGCAAACCTGGATAACTCTGCAAACTTCGCCTCGTACTGGGACACCGTCATGTTGTTTTGTTCCAGTCTGATAAACTCTACCTCCTTCATATGACGAATACTTTCAGGAAAGTACTTGTCATTGAACAGCTTTTGAAATGTTTCCCAGGACATGTTGAGTGCATCAGGCTGGGTACGTTTCACAGACTCCCACCAGTAGTCTGCCTCACCGCGGAACATAAAGGTGGCGAATGGAACCTTTTGTTCCTTCGTGCATCCCAAGACATCGAATATCTTGGTAATCAGCTTGACCCACGTTTCCGCCATGATCGGATCCGGCTTTCCCTTAAATTCTGGTGGTCCCAATTCTTTGAACTGCTTAGCTGTGACAAACCGCGCGTTATCATTTCCAACCGTATTCTGCACACGAGTCTCCCTCGTTTGATTTTGCATGAACTGCAAAAAGCTCCTAAACATTCCATCATTCATCGTTTGCTCGGTAACGTTGTTTACAGGAGGAATATTGCATTCCTGTTGCACGTTCCCCTGGGTGGTGATCAAAGGTGTCTCCACGGTCTGATTTACTCCATTATTAACGTTCTCAGCTGCCATTCTTAAATACTGCCACAAAACAAGGGTTAATAGTCATGTCATATATTATCCCTATACTCTGACCGACCAAATAGACACCAAATAAACTTAGTCAGGTCATACTAGCGAAGGAATTCCCCGTCTCTCCCCTCCTAGTTTTTGTCTTACATCTCAGCCAGGGATCATATCCCTAAGCTCTGATACCAACTGTGACGCCCCCAAAATAGGTATACAACACCCATTCTGAGTCGCCAAATACATGGTACAGAAAGCAAACTATAACTTCAATAATACAATTGTCGTGCAAAATACGACAACACATACTGTGAGTTTAAATACAAATATTGTCTTCTGGACAATATCCACACTCAAATAAATCCTCATTACAATTATTCAAACACTATTTTACAGAAATAGTGAGGACTGCTAAAACATCTTTCTAGAACCATCACTCCATACCCCGACTAGATCCTGCTATGTTCTCACCTCCTGAGAAGAAAAATAGAACAAAAAGGAAAAGGGTGAGCTCAACTAGCCCAGTAAAGAATATTATGACTAAGATAATATACAACAAATTATCGTTAGTCTTCAACAGGGAAAAATCTGATAAAATATAATTGACAACAAGTTTTAGATCAACAACTGCAGCGGAAACAGCAAACCATTAGAAGAGTCAAGTAGAGAAAGAATTCTACTATCTTCTAAGATTTAAAAGTCCATCATCAATATTTTATCCCTGTAACATCAATTAATAATCATCTTTAACCAAATATTCATCTTTACACTACAGGCCAAAGATATTCATTTGTATCATCAGTCGGTCATGTTCATCTCAACACCTGTTCATCTTTGCACTACAGGCCAAAGATATTCATCAAGTAATTATACATCTTTGCACTACAGGCCAAAGATATTCAGTAATATTATCATTTAGGACCGAGGATGATGAAAAATATCTTAAAGAGAACGAATCCAGTGAGACAGAAGGATAAATATTAGGGATTCGTATAACAGTTTATCCAAGATCAATAATACTTCATAATAATCAATTGTGAAGCAGAATTCAAAAATAAAGATCAAAACATGGATACAATCAAAGATAGTAACCATAATAGACATCTTGGACAAAAAAAAAAATTTATTTTTCGGTGAATAGTGTCGTATTCGTGAATAGTACCTTGGATTGTTGTGGGCAGTTTGGGCTGATATGTCCCTCTTTCCCACATTTGTAACATACGACCGGTGGTCGTTCTCCTCCCCTAGAAACAGTTGATGTTTGTGCTGACGTCTTCACGTTATCATTGTTGTACCTTCTCTTCTTAAAATCTCCTCCCGACTCGCTCCTTCTATTATCACGACCACGATTACCACCAGAGTGGTTACCGCTTTTGTCCGAATGTTTTCCTCCCTGCTGGTTTTCATTGCTTCGATGACTGCCGCCACCGGTATGACCCTGGTTGTGGTCCCTCGGTTGCACATACTCATTATCTCGCTCTAATAATTGAGCCCTGTTTACAACATCTGAATATAAAGAAAATTTATGAGAGATAAGATATTGCCCAATCTCGGGTTTTAGACCTCTCAGAAACATTCTTGTCATTCGTTCCTCATTTTCGACCAAATGAGGTGCAAACCTGGATAACTCTGCAAACTTCGCCTCGTACTGGGACACCGTCATGTTGTTTTGTTCCAGTCTGATAAACTCTACCTCCTTCATATGACGAATACTTTCAGGAAAGTACTTGTCATTGAACAGCTTTTGAAATGTTTCCCAGGACATGTTGAGTGCATCAGGCTGGGTACGTTTCACAGACTCCCACCAGTAGTCTGCCTCACCGCGGAACATAAAGGTGGCGAATGGAACCTTTTGTTCCTCCGTGCATCCCAAGACATCGAATATCTTGGTAATCAGCTTGACCCACGCCGCCATGATCGGATCCGGCTTTCCCTTAAATTCTGGTGGTCCCAATTCTTTGAACTGCTTAGCTGTGACAAACCGCGCGTTATCATTTCCAACCGTATTCTGCACACGAGTCTCCCTCGTTTGATTTTGCATGAACTGCAAAAAGCTCCTAAACATTCCATCATTCATCGTTTGCTCGGTAACGTTGTTTACAGGAGGAATATTGCATTCCTGTTGCACGTTCCCCTGGGTGGTGATCAAAGGTGTCTCCACGGTCTGATTTACTCCATTATTAACGTTCTCAGTTGCCATTCTTAAATACTGCCACAAAACAAGGGTTAATAGTCATGTCATATATTATCCCTATACTCTGACCGACCAAATAGACACCAAATAAACTTAGTCAGGTCATACTAGCGAAGGAATTCCCCGTCTCTCCCCTCCTAGTTCTTGTCTTACATCTCAGCCAGGGATCATATCCCTAAGCTCTGATACCAACTGTGACGCCCCCAAAATAGGTATACAACACCCATTCTGAGTCGCCAAATACATGGTACAGAAAGCAAACTATAACTTCAATAATACAATTGTCGTGCAAAATACGACAACACATACTGTGAGTTTAAATACAAATATTGTCTTCTGGACAATATCCACACTCAAATAAATCCTCATTACAATTATTCAAACACTATTTTACAGAAATAGTGAGGACTGCTAAAACATCTTTCTAGAACCATCACTCCATACCCCGACTAGATCCTGCTATGTTCTCACCTCCTGAGAAGAAAAATAGAACAAAAAGGAAAAGGGTGAGCTCAACTAGCCCAGTAAAGAATATTATGACTAAGATAATATACAACAAATTATCGTTAGTCTTCAACAGGGAAAAATCTGATAAAATATAATCGACAACAAGTTTTTAGATCAACAACTGCAGCGGAAACAGCAAACCATTAGAAGAGTCAAGTAGAGAAATAATTCTACTATCTTCTAAGATTTAAAAGTCCATCATCAATATTTTATCCCTGTAACATCAATTAATAATCATCTTTAACCAAATATTCATCTTTGCACTACAGGCCAAAGATATTCATTTGTATCATCAGTCGGTCATGTTCATCTCAACACCTGTTCATCTTTGCACTACAGGCCAAAGATATTCATCAAGTAATTATACATCTTTGCACTACAGGCCAAAGATATTCAGTAATATCATCATTTAGGACTGAGGATGATGAAAAATATCTTAAAGAGAACGAATCCAATGAGACAGAAGGACAAATATTAGGGATTCGTATAACAGTTTATCCAAGATCAATAATACTTCATAATAATCAATTGTGAAGCAAAATTCAAAAATAAAGATCAAAACATGGATACAATCAAAGATAGTAACCATAATAGACATCTTGGACAAAAAAGAAAAATTTTATTTTTCGGTGAATAGTGTCGTATTCGTGAATAGTACCGTATACGTGAATAGTACCGTATACGTGAATAGTAACCCCGACACAAAAAGTTCCAAATTTGATAAAAACTCATATCAATATTTCAGCATAATGATATTGAAGAAAATAATATCATTTAAGAAGAAAATAATATCCCTTACCTCAAAATATCAGTACTTCTGGTCGGAATACCGGTATAAGGCTGAAAGAAACTTGCTCTGATGAATAGAAACTCTCAAAGTATCTAAATACTCACAAAATACACTCAATAATCTAGAAAGAGAAAGAGAGAAAACTTGTTTCTGGTGTGATTTTCAATTCTAACTTAGCCCTCTATTTATAGGAAAATTTTAGTAGGCTTGACCTGCAACCTGATGGCTTTACCTGCTACTATTCCCACCCACCACATTTGAAATATAATTCAGCACATTTCTTCACCAACCACAAGTGGGGCCCACCAATTCTAGAATTTTCCATCAAAATGATAAACTCCGAAAATTCAACAATTTCTGAACCAGTCATCTTGTAAATTTCGTAATAAATCACCCGTTCATTTTTAACCACAAAAATATATCCCTCATTTATATCCACATAAAATAAATATTTCCTTATCATATGAATCAATAATTAATTATTCACAAATAATATTACAGAATCACATTTATGACAACCAGGCCGTTCTCAGGAAAGAGGGGGCTTTCTAATAAGGATTTCTCCTTACTGGCGCGCAATTAGATGACTAAACCTCTCCTTAGACAGAACTTTCTAGACATTGCCAATAATGTTATCTAATAATATTATTCAAATAATATGAATTATTGATCTGATAAATGAAAATACTGTGCAGCAACAATTATTGAAACAACAATAATATAAAATATCAACGCAGCAATTATTGAATCAATAAAATAAAATATTGAATAATAACTACTGTAACAATTATTGAGTAGTGCCTTCTTACGTAAGAATCAATAATTGGTGCAATACCGTGTGCTACTGTATTTTAACCACCGAGTATTCCAACATTATTAACGGTAACAACTACGCCGTTATTTATAAACAACTTATACTTGTCGTTTTCTTCATCCAATCGCTTTCCGTTATGGGGCCCACACAATGCTGCGTCGTCGTACGAATATTCCCCGACAGCAAGAATATTCCACGACCAACCGAATATTCACCGACCAAAAATAAATATTTTATAACCACTTGCTTATTTTGTAAAATTTGCACATTTCACCCATAACCAAAGTATTATATCAAATTAACCCCTTAGTATTCACAATAATATTTAGAGAAAATTTGATTTTATTCATTAATAAGTTGGGGTCTTACATCCTGTCTGTGCGTTTACGCCGGACCTGGTTCTATTATTTATTATTCTGTTGGAATAACCTGTCTGTGCGGTCTATCGCATGCCGGGTGATTTCTTTTGTTATTCCATTCTTTATTCTACTCAGTTGGTTAAGTTTTGACTCCTATACTCCATGAAATTAGTGGAATATCCTTGATAATTACAGTTCATCCAGTATCTTTTCATGAAAATATTCTTCTAAGTATTCTTAAATTTTACTCCACAAAGTAGTATCATGTTGACAATTTGGACGTTGTTAATTATTGGATAAATTAATTCTTGAACTTGTTTTATTGAATTCTTATATTATTGTCATCATCCTCATGTTTATAAAATGTTGAAAGTCATATGTGGCCTGTAGTGCATAGATGGACTTGGTATGATTATGACAAGGGATTATTCGGTATAATCATGACCGTAATGTTACAAATGATGTGGTAAAAGTCCTCATTGGCCCGTAGTGCGTTGATGGACAGTTGTTGACATGATCATGACCATTAATGAGTACACGAATATCCTTGGCCGTAGTGCAGGGGTGATTCGATGATGTGGATTATTTTAATAAGCTGAGTCCCAGCGATCACAATGTTGAAAAACCTTTTAAATCATAAAAGATAGTAGAGTTTATTTTCTACTTGACTCTTTTAATGGATTGCTTGTTCCGCTGCAGTTAAACTTGATGTCTATTATATTTTATCAGTTTAACATTGTTGAAGGCTAATGATAATTTATTCTGCATTATCTTAGTCATAATATTTCTTACTGGGCTAGTTGAGCTCACCCTTTCTTTCACTATTCTCTTCAGGAAATGAGAACGTAGCTGGGGCAAGTCGGGGAACGGAGTGATAGTCCGAATGATAGTATTAGTTAGTAGTCCTCACTATTCTATGTAATGGTGTGTTAATAAATGTAATGAGGACTCCTTTTGAGTATGAATACTCTCTAGAAGATAATATTTGTATTCAAACTCACAGTATATGTTTTGTCGTATTGTACACGACAGTTGTATTAGTAAGTTGTATTTGTATTCTGTACTATGTATCTGACGACCCAAGATGGGTGATGTATACCTAATTTTAGGGGGCGTCACTGTTGGTATCAGAGCTTAGGGATATGATCCCTGGCTAAGATGTGAGAATAGAACTAGGAGGGGAGAGACGGGGAATTCCTTCGCTAGTATGACCTACCTAAGTTTATTTGCATGGTATTTAATTGGTCGGTCATAATATAAAGATAATATATGACATATCAATTAACTTTTATTTTGTGGCAGTATCTGAAAATGGCATCTGAGAATGTTGAGAATAGCAATGGAGCACAGGCGACTGTTGATTCACCAGATATCAATAATCGGGATAATGTGCATCAGGAAGGTGACAATCCTCATACAAACAACAACACTGACCAGATGATGAATGATGGAATGTTCAGAGGTTTTATGCAATTCATGCAACAACAGGTGAAAGCGGCTCCTGTCCACAACGTAGGTGGAAATACTGGAAACTCTCAGGCGGTCACCGCTAAACAGTTTAAGGAGCTGGGACCACCGGAGTTTAAGGGAGAACCCAAACCACTTGTAGCTGAAACATGGATAAAGCAGATCACCAAGATATTTGATGTCTTGGGTTGCTCCGAGGAGCAAAAGGTTCCCTTTGCCGCCTTTATGTTGCGAGGAGAGGCAGATTACTGGTGGGAATCGATAAAGCGTACTCAACCTGCCGCACTGAAGATGTCTTGGGAGAAGTTCCAAGAGCTGTTTAACGATAAATACTTTCCCGAGAGTATTCGTCACATGAAGGAGGTGGAGTTCATCAAATTGGAGCAGAATAATATGACCGTGTCGCAGTACGAGGCAAAATTTGCGGAGTTATCCCGGTTTGCGTCCCACCTAGTGGATAATGAAGAAAGAATGACGCAGATATTTTTAAGAGGTTTGAAGCCGGAGATACGTCAACACCTTGTTTTTCATAAACTGTGTTTGTATTCAGATGTTGTGAATAGGGCTCAGTTGGTGGAGCGCGATAACGAGACAACGCAACCAAAAGAGAGCAGTCGACAAAATGATAATACCAGTGAGAGCGGTCATCGAAGCGGTGACAACAAGCGTGGAGGGAATCAACAGGCCAGAAATGGTAACCACTTCGGTGGTAATTAGGGCCAAAACAATAAGAATGGTCATTTCAAGAAGAGGAGATTCAACAATGATGGAAAGACGTCAGCACCAACACCCGTTGTTAAGGAAGGAGAACGACCACCTATCATATGTTTCAAATGCGGAGGGGAGGGGCACATCAGTCTAAACTGCGCGATGCCGTCTAAAGCATGTTATAATTGTGGAAGAGAAAGTCATTTAGCTCGATTTTGTCGTTTACCAAAAACAAGTTCAGCCAAGATGGAGACACCAAAGGCCGTCCCAGAAAAGTCAAAACCGGTAGTGTAAGGGAGAGCGTTTGTTGTGACCTCCCAGAAAGCAAGGAACCCGAATGAGGTCATCACGGGTAAGCTTATCATAAACTTTAACGAAGTCTATACTTTATTTGATACCGGTTCTACCCATTCTTTTATTTCTCCTACTTACGCTCATCGATTAAATTTGATTCCGGAGAAATTAGACTTTGATTTATCTGTTGAAACTCCATTGGGAGAAACCTTCATTACATCCACGGTTTATAAGTCTTGTTTGGTTCAAGTTGGTACCCACACATTACCTGTCGATCTTATTTCATTAAAAATACTTGCATTTGACGTGATTCTAGGGATTGATTGGTTAGCTACTCATCATGCAAAAATTGATTGTTTTCGTAAGGTTGTTAGCTTTCATATTCCTAATCGACCTATTATGCGAATTCAAGCAACCAAACCATTAAAATCAATCGCTGTCATCTCAAGCCATAAAGCTATTCGTTTATTGAAAAACGGATATCAAGCTTTCTTAGCTCATGTCACGGATCTAAACAAAAATACGTCAGTTTTGAATGATATTTCTATTGTTAATAAATTCCCTGATGTATTCCCTGAAGAACTTCCTGGCCTACCCCAGAGCGTGAAATTGAATTTTGTATCGACCTTGAACCCGGTACAAAACCCATTTCCAAAGCCCCATATCAAATGGCTCCTATTGAACTTCAGGAGTTAAAGATCCAACTGCAGGAATTGTTAGACATTGGCTTTATTCGTCCTAGTACTTCTCCTTGGGGTGCTCCTGTGCTATTCGTGAAAAAGAAAGATGGAAGTATGCGACTTTGTATTGATTATCGGGAGTTGAATCATGTCACCATCAAAAACAGGTACCCATTGTCACGTATTGATGACCTGTTTGACCAGTTGCAAGGAGCACAATTCTTTTCAAAGGTCGATCTTCGTTCTGGATATCATCAGCTGAAGGTTAGAACTGAGGATATTCCAAAGACGGCTTTTAGAACTCGGTACGGGCATTATGAATTCTTAGTCATGTCCTTTGGATTGACTAATGCTCCTGCTGCCTTCATGGATATGATGAACCGGGTATTCAAGGAATATTTAGATCACTTTGTGGTCGTCTTTATTGATGACATCCTTGTTTATTCCAAAAGCCGTGAAGATCATGAGCCACACTTGAGGTTGGTACTCCAAAAGCTTCGTGAATACAAACTTTATGCCAAGTTGAAGAAATGTGAGTTCTGGCTGGAAGAGGTAGCATTCCTTGGGCACGTAGTATCAAGTCGTGGAATATCGGTTGACCCGGCAAAGATTGAAGCTATTCAAAGCTGGGAGCAACCTAAATCAGTGACCGAAGTACGTAGCTTTCTTGGTTTAGCTGGTTATTATCGGAGATTCGTAGAAGGATTTTCTCGAATCGCTACTCCATTAACTCAGCTGACTCGAAAAGATACAAAGTTCGGTTGGAGCGAAGAATGTGAGCAAAGTTTTCAAGAACTCAAGAGGAGACTCATTTCAGCACCTGTTCTAACAATATCATCTGGCTCGGAGGTATTTGTCATCTACAGTGATCACTAATAGAAAAATAATAATACATGACGAAATTTTGTGACAGTTTTTAAAAACAATCATAAAAGATAGTAATTTGTGATGGACTTTTTAAGCAATCACAAAATAATAGTATATATGATGGCTCTTAGTGGTGACTAATTTTGACATCAATGTATTATAATTGTGATGGTCGTGTCAATCACCAAGCTTTCTTTTTGTGATGGACCAAGTCATCACTTATAGATATATCCTTTTTGTGATTGTATTTAAGCTATCACTAATGTTCTAATGTAAGAAATAAGCAAAACAATATTTTATGACGGTCATGACAATCATTAACAAAAATAGTTTTTTGTGACGACTTTTATTTGTAATTACAAAAAAAGATATTTTGTGATAGAATTTTCAAGTCATCACAAAATAATAAAATATATGATGACTCTCAGTGATGACTAATTTTACCATCATTATAAAGTATTTGTGACTGTCATTGCAATCACAAAATTTTATGTGGAAATAATTTTGTTTAGTAAGTCAACTCACATATATTTCCTTTTATATTTTGTTTTAAAATTATAATCATGATCTAGGCTTTGGTATAGTGGTAATACTCGTTATTTAGTTCGCAAATGGGGGGAGGGTTCAAATCCTACAAGTGTCATTTGATACAATTAATATAATGAAATAAATTATCCGTAAATAGATATTCGCGTTCTTACTTTTGATCCCTAAAATCTTATTTTTTTGTGACGACTTTAACAATCACAATAGATTACGTATTAATGTGATTGTATTAATCATCACAAAAGCACTAAGAGTTTGCGTGATTGCCAAAACCATCACGTAAAATCTTTCATGATGGGCGTATACAAGATGACCATTGTGATGCTTAAAGCCATCACGTAAACCTTTCGTGATGGTTTTTTTTATTTTTGTGATGGATTTTGGCCATCACAAATGACCATTTTTTTAGTAGTGGATGCTTCGAGCAAAGGGTTGTGATGCGTTCTCATGCAATATGGAAAAGTCATAGCCTATGCATCAAGAAAACTCAAGGAATATGAGAGGAATTATCCTACTCATGATCTAGAGTTGGCAGCTGTTGTCTTTGCACTTAAAATTTGGAGGCATTACTTGTATGGGGAGAAGGTGGAGATCTTTACGGATCATAAAAGCCTCAAATATTTCTTCACTCAAAAGGAACTCAACATGCGACAACGACGTTGGCTTGAACTGTTGAAAGATTATGATCATACCATTCAATACCATCATGAAAAAGCGAACGTGGTAGCTGACGCATTGAGTAGAAGATCATATGCAAGTACGAGTGCGATATTGTCAACACAAAGGCCCATTTTGTGTGACTTGCAAAGGATGGAGATAGAGTTAAAGACTCCAGGGACCCATGTGATGATGGCGAATATACGAGTAGAACCGACTTTAATCGATAAAGTTAAAGCTGCTCAAGCTACAGACCTGGAGCTGATGCGCATGAGGAAGAAAGTGCAAGAAGGTGCTATGCCGGAAGCAAGAATCGATGAAGAAGGAATACTTCGAGTCAACTCCAGACTTTGAGTTCCTAACAACCCTGATTTAAAGTATGAAATCATGATGGAGGCGCACAACACACCGTTTGCAATCCATCCTTGAAGTACCAAAATGTATCATGATCTTCGTTATACATTTTGGTGGAGCAATATGAAGAGAGAGATAGCGTTGTTTATCTCAAGGTGTCTAACTTGTCAACGAGTCAAAGCGGAGCATCAAGTACCAAAAGGTCCATTGCAACCACTTGAAATTTCAGAATGGAAGTGGGAGCACATTACCATGGATTTCGTTACCGGTCTTCCTAAGCTTTCTCAAGGTATAGATGCGATTTGGGTCATTGTTGATAGATTGACCAAGTCTGCTCATTTCTTACCGATACGAGAAACTTATACACTTGAACGTCTTGCTCGTATGTATATAAACGAGATTGTAAGACTGCATGGTATGCCAGTATCCATAGTTTCTGATCGAGACCCAAGATTCACTTCACGATTTTGGGTTAGTTTACAAAAAGCTATGGGCACGGAGTTACGATTTAGTTCAGCATATCATCCTCAGACGGACGAACAATCAGAGAGGACTATTCAAACTCTTGAAGATCTATTAAGACTCTGTGTCTTTGACTTCAAGGGAAGTTGGGACAAGTTCTTACCATTGGCGGAGTTTTCCTACAACAACAGTTATCAAGCAAGTATTGGCATGGCTCCATTCGAAGCATTGTATGGAAGAAAATGTCGTTCTCCAGTATGCTGGGATGAGGTGGGTGAAGCAACGTTGTTGGGACCGGAGTTGGTACGTATGACTACAGAAAAGATTTAAACGATCCGACAACGTATAAAAATCTCACAAGATCGACAAAAGAGTTATGCTGATCTTCATCGAAAGGACGTGGAATTTGATGTAGGAGATCATGTGTTCTTACGTGTTGCTCCATGGAAAGGAGTTACGAGATTTGGAAAGAGAGGAAAGCTCAATCCTCGATTCATCGGTCCATTTTTAATCCTCGATCGAGTAAGAACTGTGGCTTATAGACTCGCTTTACCGCCAAGTATGTCTCGTGTTCATAACGTTTTTCACATATCCATGTTACGCAAATATGTGGAAGACCCGAACCACATTATTGAGTTAGAACCGGACGAAATAGCGGAGGATTTGACGTATGAAGAGGTTCATGTTCAAATCTTGGATAAGAAGGAACATATTCTACGCTCCAAGGTTATACCTCAAGTCAAAGTTTTGTGGAGAAACCACGATGTTGAGGAAATGACTTGGGAGTTAGAATCTGAAATGAAATCAAGGTATCCTTACCTCTTCGACATACCAGGTACGTACCCTAATTTCGAGGGCGAAATTTCATAAGAAGGGGAGGTTGTAAGACCCCAACTTTTATAAATAAAGATGAATTTTCTATAAATATCATTTTTGAATATTATGGAGTTAATTTGATATAATGTTATAGTTGTGGGTAATATTTATAAATTTTGCAAAGTACTCAAGTTGTTATATAATATTCGATTGGTCGGAGAATATTCGTTTTAACAGAAAATATTCGTACAACGACACAATCATTGGTGGACCCCACAACGGAATTATTATCGGATTGAAAAAACGACAAAAATATTTTATTAAAAATAACGACGAAAATTTTACCATTGTTACTGTTGAACTACTCGGTAGTAAAAGTACAGTAATACGTGTGGTTGCATAGTAGCACACGGTATTGATTATTAATACTTATGTGAGAAGTCACTCAGTTTGATTCAATTATTGTCAGTTAATAATATGAATTATTTAGCGATAATGACGTTTTGTTTTATTCGTATTATTAACGTAATAAAACAGAAACATCTTTTTATATAAAACAGAATACTTTATTAAAGTTATTCTATAAATAGAATATATTATATTTTATTTAAAAGATTTTTCTTTAAATATGGACCGTCAGATTAAAGTAATCAATCTGGACCATTCATGGATTAGTTACTATGCATTCTATTTTTCTATAAATAGCAGCTCATTCCTTCATTATTTCTTACGAATTCACTGAACTCTAGAAAGAGAAACTATAGAGAGAAACTATAGAGAGAGAGAGAAGAAGAGTGTTCTGCTACTTAACTACTTCCTTATTTCAGCTCGTCTTTAAAACGGTAAGGGGTGTTATTCTTTCTTATTCATGAAGAGAACTGTTGTTATTCCATTTCTTATTATTCTGTTGGAATAACCTGTATACGCGGTCTACCCTATACTTGGTGACATTCTTCTATTATTCTGTTGGAACATCCTGTCTGTGTGTTTTACACCGGACCTGGTTCCGTTTTTATTATTATTCTGTTGGAACATCCTGTCTGTGTGTTTTACACCGGAGCTAGTTCCGTTTTTATTATTATTCTGTTGGAACATCCTGTCTGTGTGTTTTACACCGGACCTGGTTCCGTCTTGTTATTATTCTGTTGGAACATCCTGTCTGTGTGTTTTACACCGGACCTGGTTCCATTATTTATTATTCTGTCGGAATATCCTGTCTGTGCTTTTACGCCGGACCTGATTCCATTATTCATTATTCTGTCGGAATATCCTGTCTGTGCGTTTACGCCGGACCTGGTTCTATTATTTATTATTCTGTTGGAATAACCTGTCTGTGGGGTCTATCGCATGCATGGTGATTTCTTTTGTTATTCCATTCTTTATTATACTCAGTTGGTTAAGTTTTGACTTCTATACTCCATGAAATTTGTGGAATATCCTTGATAATTGCGTTTCATCCAGTATCTTTTCATGAAAATATTCTCCTGATCATTCTTGAATTTTACTCCACAAAACAGTATCATGTTGACAATTTGGACGTTGTTAATTCTTGGATAAATTAATTCTTGAACTTGTTTTATTGAATTCTTATATCATTGTCATCATCCTCATGTTTATATTCTGTTGAAAGTCATCTGTGGCCTGTAGTGCATAGATGGACTTGGTATGATTATGACCAGGGATTATTCGGTATAATCATGACCGTAATGTTACAAATGATGTGATAAAAGTCCTCATTGGCCCGTAGTGCATTGATGGACAGTTGTTGGCATGATCATGACCATTAATGAATATACGAATATCCTTGGCCGTAGTGCAGGGGTGATTCGATGATGTGGATTATTTTATTAAGCTGAGTCTCAGCGATCACAGTGTTGAAAAATCTTTTAAATCATAAATGATAGTAGAGTTTATTTTCTACTTGACTCTTTTAATGAATTGCTTGTTCCGCTGCAGTTAAACTTGATGTCTATTATATTTTATCAGTTTAACATTGTTGAAGGCTAATGATAATTTATTCTGCATTATCTTAGTCATAATATTTCTTACTGGGCTAGTTGAGCTCACCCTTTCTTTCACTGTTCTCTTCAGGAAATGAGAACGTAGCTGGGGCAAGTCGGGGAACGGAGTAATGGTCCGAATGATAGTATTAGTTAGTAGTCCTCACTATTCTATGTAATGGTGTGTTAATAAATGTAACGAGGACTCCTTTTGAGTATGAATACTCTCTAGAAGATAATATTTGTATTCAAACTCACAGTTTATGTTTTGTCGTATTGTACACGACAGTTGTATTAGTAAGTTATATTTGTATTCTGTACTATGTATCTGACGACCCAAGATGGGTGATGTATACCTAATTTTGGGGGCGTCACAACATTTGTTAGGCTGATCAGACTTCTTCAACTCGGGCCTATATTCCATATTGAGCTCACGAGATGGGCTGAATCCTTAGACTAGACCCATCACATTTCTTTAGAAATAAGTCTGTTATATCGGAAATAGGTTATTTTCGACGAGATGTTCCGTTGGAAGTTTGATCGGATATATATATATATATATATATATATATATATATATATATATATATATATATATATGTTAACGCAACTTTGTTAAGAAACAGAGCCGGCCCTGGGGGTGGGCCACCAGGGCAACCGCCCAGGGCCCATAGTTGAGAGGGGCTCAAATTTTTTTATAAGTTTATGTATTTATGTGTATAAAAAAATAAAATAATAAAAAAATTAGCGATATTATACATTAAAAATGATATGTTAGAAAACATTAAATATGATAGTATAATTGATGATTTTGCATTTAAAAGTGCAACAAGAAGACATTTTAAATGATGTTTTGTTGTTTAGATTTCATTGGAAAAAACTAAAGAAATACCCACTGTAGTTGGTAGGTTTTACTGATTACACCATTGAACTTTTAATTTTTCAAATTACACCACTAAACTAATTATTATTTTGAAATTGAGTCATTCCGTTAAAAAGAAATAAACGAACGTTAATTTTTTATCTACAAAATTAATGAATTACCCACTGTAGTTGGCACATTTTACTGAACTTTTGATTTTTTAAATTACCCCATCAAACTAATTAAAAATAATTATTTTAAATATTTTTAAAAATAATTATTATTTTAAGTAAAAAATATTAGAAACTTTTTTTTCTTCATAAAATGAGTAGAGTTTCATAAAATATAGATTCAAAAAAATTAAAGTGATTTTAAATTAAATTAATGTTTACTTAATTTTTTAACAGAATGACCCATTCTTAATATCAGAATTTTTTTTTAAAAAAACTAAAAATAGAAATTAAAATAAAAAAACAGTAAAAGATAAATAAAAAAGCTGATTCAATATTTTCAAAAAAGAAATTAATAATTTTTATAAATAAATATTATTTTCAAGAAAAAAATTGGAAAATTGATCTTCATATTTTAAAAAAATGAATAAAATTTTATAAAACATAGATTCAAAAAAATAAATTTTATTTTCAAAAAGAAAAATAAAGATTTTTAAAAAAAAAGCAGTTAGGTTTCATAAAACTTTAATTTTTTTAAATCTATATTTTATGAAACTTTACTCATTTTATGAAGAAAAAAAATTTAAAAGTTCTAATATTTTTTAATGAAAATATTAATTATTTTTAAAAATATTTAAAATAATCATTTTTAATTAGTTTAATAGGGTAATTTGAAAAATTAAAAGTTTAATGGTATAATCAGTAAAACTTGCCAACTACTGTGGGTATTTCATTAATTTTACCGATTTCATTGATATTTTTATTTTGTAGGTACATGTGATGATTCTTTGCTTCGATGACATTTTAAAGTGTTCTTCTTTATCTTATGTAAATTCTTATAATTTTAATAAAAATAATTAATTGATAATTTATTTATTTAATTTTTATAAAGGGGCACATTTGAAAATTTTTAGCTGGTCCTTAGAAATTCCAGGACCGGCTCTGTTAAGAAAGAGAAACACTACCATAAAATGGAGATGGAGATGGATTCAGCCGGGAACAAACACAAGGCTCGAGAATGATAAACAACAAGCCAATACTAGACTACCAAATACACAAACTTATTGGGATTTGCCAACATTCATCGTACGTGTTCTCTTGGTTTCATAAAAAAAGAGAGGTTTTATTAATAAATTTAATTAATATTATATGTCTATTTTTTTTGTAAAAATATTAAAGTATTAACTTAATAATAATACCCTCGTAATAAAATTATGATGATAACTTTTAAAATATTAATTTATTTTAAATACTATTAAAAATAAATTATGTTGCATTAAGAAACGAACACTTGTATCGTCATTGCGCACGTATTAAGAAAAGTAAAATTAAAAAAAAGTGAGTAATTTTTTAAAAAATTTATTCTAATATCTCCACGAGATTATGTAAAGTGCTGAGTATTTTTTTATTAATAGACCATATTAAATGACATATTTATCCTTACATTTTATCTCATCCTTTTAAAAATAAAATAATTTGTATCTTTAATCATTCTTTTACTGAGTATATTAATTATAAAGCTTATGCGAAAGGTTTGGTGATTTTGAATCATATTTGTCCTTTTTTTCTTATAATTTTAAATATATTACTATTTTATTCTTTTGAATTTACCTTTTTAATATATTTAAATTTAATTTTCTGATTTATAAAATTCTAATAATTTTTTATATAATTTATACACGTAGTATAACAGTATATATGATTATTACGTACGTGAATGGTGGAATGAAAACCAACTTTCATTTTAATTTTGTTTCGCTTTCACTTTTGTTGTGACTAGATGGATGGTCTTTTCCCAGCCATATATCAAAATCCAAAATTAGTTAATTGGTCCTCTCCTAGGCTCCTAGCTAGTAGCTATGCTCAAAATTCAGGTCATGGCCAATTTGACCGACCGGCTTGAACCCCTCATCGATCAGCTGATCATATACATGCATGCATGCATTTATTTTTGTTAATTTGACCTTGACCGCTAATTATCAGCTGATATATATAAATGCCCGCACCGTAAAAGTAATCTTATATATAGGGGCCGGGACGACTAACTAGAATGGTCCCAATTAATAATCCTTCTTTTAATCTCCATCACTTGATTATTTCTCTAGTTGCATATATGGTAGTAGTAAAAACGAAAGAGATGACATTTGATTTGAACTAGGATCACTATATAATATTTGTATTGTATTGTATTGTATTATAAAAGTACAAGTAAAAAAGAAAACATTATTAAAAAATGACTACGATACACTCGACGAATTAATTGAGTATTGAATTATATTTGGAATTATTTTTTGGTATAAATCATTTAAATACATTACTATAAGATATTTAAATAAAAGATGAATATTAAAAAAATTATACTCTAGCTGTGGTGGTAATATTGAATTTATATCAAACGATTGCAATTATATATTAAGACTACTACTATATTTTAATTTCTTAGTATATATATATATATATATATTAAGACTAGCATGATTTAATTATTGAGGACGGGGCAAATTCAAGATATATATGTTTTCAAGACAATTTTTTTTGGGTTGAAGCATGATGAAGTGAAGGGTTGAAATTTAGCAAGTTAGAGAGCGAGAGTTTGAATACATTATACACAGTGTGTTTAGTTTTTTTTTGTCCCTCTAAGTTTAATTTTTTTCATAAATTTTCTCCTTTAAGTTTATTAAATTTTATTTTTGTCCATAATCCTATACCTAAAAAAAATAATTTAGCATAATCACTGTCTATTCTGCACTCCACACACGCCACTTTAAATATAATTTCTTATTTCATATTTATCTGTAAGATTATTGGTGTATAATTTAACAATGATAACATAAAAATGAAATTATAAACATAAATTTAAGTATTATTAAAAAATAAAACTTTTATTATAAAATAAAAATACTTTGACAAATGAAACTCGAGTAATATCTATATCTATATCTATATATTATTATAAGAGAGGGCAGAAAATAACTCTTTCTTGAGACCGTTTTTTAAATCTCCTTACTCGTTTGTCCTCACAAAATTGGTTTTATTACAATTTTGTCCTACTTACATTTTTATATTTTTTTTACCCTATATCCTAAATTTAATAAAATAATTCGACTAGTAGATTATAATGTCAACCCTTAATAGTGCAAGCGGTAGGGGACTGATTGCGAAAAGAGGTGGGGGCTCCGTTGGGTAAGCGGGTACGGAATACGAATCCCAGTCATACAGCAGTCTTCGCCGGGATTGCAGGCCGGCGGAGGGTTCGTTTCGTTTACTTAATTCTATAATATTAGTGCTACATACACAAATTATTTTATAAATATTTTATAAATTATTGATGTGATATATTCCACCTCAGTGTATTGATTAACAAATTATTTCAATGTAGTATTCGATCCCACATAATATGCTATACTGAAGTGGAGTATGTCACATCAGCAGTTTGTAAAATATTTATAAAATAGTTTGTGTCTCTAGCATTATTCAATTCTATAATGTTACATTTGAATTAAAACAATAAATGTGAGAATGGAATGACTAATTCATATATAATGAAAAAAAATTATGTTTGGTTGCTGTTGGACCATGATATTTTATGCATAGTGGGCCGAACCATTTGGGCTGAGTCATTGGGTTATCTCTGTTGGGTCTTGAAAGTATTGGGCCAGACCATTAGATGAATAATGGCTTGAATTGGACTTTGACCAGTAATCATTACTAAGATAGAGTTTGACTGTTATATCTTACATTTCATTAATGAGGATGGGACACAGCGGCGGTAGAAAAAAGGTGATGGGATCAGCAGATAAGCTACTTGTAGTGGGATGGTGTCAAGGGAGTCGGTGGCACAAAAAATCGGAGAACGAGTATATGAGGGCGGGATACAACATAACAAAGGTATACACCTAGCAAACAGCGGGGCCGAGCGCGGGCCGGGCCGAAATGGCCCGAATTTTGGCGGGTCGAATTTTTGAGGCCCGTGGCTCAGGTTGGACCAGACCGGACTGGCCCGCGGGCTTCTTCCTTTAAATTTATTTTTTTTGTAAAATCTTTATACACCAAAAAAAAGTAATAATAATAAATATTAAAAATAATAAAATAATTAATAATAAATAATAATTCTAATTATTTACATTAACTACATATCTCAATCAATTAAAATTTTAATAGTATTATAAATTACTTTCAAACACGCTTCAACTTCAGGGGGAGTGTTAGTAGATATTCTAGAGGATTTTAGATATTATTCTAAATGCATGATTTAGGGATTAACTAAGTAGGGGGATTGCATAATTAAGGGATAATGATTGATTTACCTTCCAAACGTATAATTAAGGGGGAGTGTTAGTAGATATTCTATATTATTGTGTTACAGATTTTGGACTTGCAATCAAAAAAATTAGTGGTTGATTCAGATTATATATGTGAGACCCCGAATTTTATGAAATGAAAGTATTCAATTTTCTTATAATTATTCTATTTTGGTAAATGGTTAAATTGATAAAAGGTTAAAGTTAAGGGTGATATGTGAAAATTTTTCAAAGTAGACAAGTTGTCATAAAATACCCGGTTACTATTCACTCTAGTATTGTTCACTCGAGTATTTGGGACACTTTTTGTGTCGGAGTACTATTCACGAGTTACTATTCATGAGTTATTTTTCACGAGTTACTATTCACGAGTTACTATTCATGAGTTACTATTCACGAGTTACTAATCACAGGGAATATTCGATTAGTCAGGGAATATTTGTACGACGGTACAATCATTGGTGGACCCCACAACAGAATTATTGTCGGATTGAGAAAACGACAAAAATATTTTATTAAAAATAACGGCGGAAGTTTTACCGTTGATACTGTTGAACTACTCGGTAGTAAAAGTACAGTAATACGTGTGGTTGCATAGTAGCACACGGTATTGATTATTAATACTTATGTGAGAAGTTACTCAGTTTGATTCAATTATTGTTAATTAATAATATGAATTATTTAGCGATAATGAACTTTTGTTTTATCCGTATTATTAACGTAATAAAACAAAAATATCTTTTTATATAAAACAGAATACTTTATTAAAGTTATTCTATAAATAGAATATATTATATTTTATTTAAAAGATCTTTCTTTAAATATGGACCGTCAGATTAAAGTAAATCAATCTAAACCGTTCATGGATTAGTTACTATGCATTCCATTTTCCTATAAATAGAAGCTCATTCCTTCATTATTTCTTACGAATTTACTAAAACTCTAGAGAGAGAAGTTATAAAGAGAAAGAAGAAAAGTATTCTGCTAATGCACTACTCCTATATCCAGTACTCTTCTTCTTAAGGTAAGGGATATTATTTGTTGTACCCGTAAGGGGTGCTATTCTTTCTTATTCATGAAGATAACTGTTGTTATTTTATTGCTTATTATTCTGTTGGAATAACCTGTATACGAGGTCTACCCTATACTTGGTGACATTCTTCTATTATTCTATCTTTATTATTATTCTATTGGAACATCCTGTCTGTGTGTTTTACACCGGACCTGGTTCCGTCTTTATTATTATTCTGTTGGAACATCCTGTCTGTGTGTTTTACACCGGACCTGGTTCCGTCTTTATTATTATTCTGTTGGAATATCCTATCTGTGCGTTTTACGCCAGACCTGGTTCCATTATTTATTATTCTGTCGGAATATCCTGTCTGTGCGTTTACGCCGGACCTGGTTCCGTCTTTATTACTATTTTGTTGGAATATTTTGTCTGTGCGTTTTACGCCGGACCTGGTTCTATTATTTATTATTCTGTTGGAATAACCTGCCTGTGCGGTCTATCGCATACATGGTGATTTCTTTTGTTATTCTATTCGTTATTATACTCAGTTGGTTAAAATTTTGACTTCTATACTCCATGAAATTAGTGAAATATCATTGATATTTGCGCTTCATCCAGTATTTTTCATGAAAATGTTCTTCTGAGCATTCTTGAATTTTATTCTACAAAGAAGTATCACGTTGACAATTTGGACGTTATTGATTCCTGGATAAATTAATTCTTGAACTTGTTTAATTGAATTCTTATATCATTATCATTATCCTCATCTTTATATTTATTGAAAGTCATTTGTGGCCTGTAGTGCATAGATGGACTTAGTATGATTATGACCAGGGATTATTCGGTATAATCATGACCGTAATGTTACAAATGATGTGAAAATTAAAAGTCCTCATTGGCCCGTAGTGCATTGATGGACAATTTTTGGTATGATTATGGCTATGGATTCTCTTTGGCCGTAGTGCAAAGATGAATTATTTTATGGCATGATCAGGACCGTTGATAAAAAAAATACGATTATCTTTGGCCTGTAGTGCATGGATAATTTGTGGTTGTGATACTAATGAAAAAGTCATCATTGGCCCGTAGTGCATTGATGGACAGTTTTTAGTATGATTATGGCTATGGATTCTCTTCGGCCAAGTGTGCAAAGATGAATTATTTTATAGCATGATCAGGACCGTTGATGAAAACACGATTATCTTTGGCCCGTAGTGCATAGATAATTCGTGGTCGTGATACTAAAGAATATCCTTGGCCTGTAGTGCAGGGATGATTCGATGATGTGGATTAATTATTGAGTCGAGTCCCAGCAATGAAATATTAATTCATGGATGTGATATTAATGAATATCCTTGGCCGTAGTGCAGGGATGATTCGATGACGTGGATTAATTATTGAGCTGAGTCTCAGCAATGAAATATCAATTCATGGAGGTGATAATAATGAATATCTTTGATCGTAGTGCAAAGATGATTTAATTAGTATGATTATGAGCAGAAATTGTGATTTGGTATAACCAGGATTTTTGATGTTTCAGGTGATGATAGGTGATGAAAATTATCTTCGTTCTGGGTGTGAAAAGGAATTCAGAATCACAATTATGATTATGAGTTATTCATATGATTGTGTTGGGGTTTCGATACAGAAACGCACAGCGAAAATTAAAATTTAAAGCAATTTCGAAATCCTAAAACAGGATCCATGCGAAAAACAATTAATTCAGTGGTAAGAAATTATACCGATTGTAAAAGCTAGAATCGATGCGGTCGAATCTCCAACGCAATTCAAACGGACTGCGTCTCTACGTTATCCACATGAACGCTCCATACGAATCGTCCTACGATCTGCAGAAGAAGAAAACGCGGTACTAGCCACCAAGGATGATGATTTTTAAACTGTTTTTCTCTAGTCTCTCTCTAAGAGCGGCTAGGATTTTTTGTTTTGACGTAAAACCTAAAGTGACTGATATACATCATATATATAGCAGTTATGAGGAATTAATCAAAACCTAATATTATTAAAATCCGAATTTATATATATCTTAATTAAGTCTTACTTAATTAATATACCTATATATAAATTATCCTATTAATTTAAATTCGTAATTTAAAATTATATCAATCATATTGACATATTTAAATCTTTACAATTTAAATTAATTTCCTTTTAATTACGTTCTTTGTGTGTGACCCTATAGGTTATTATTACGTTGGCAATAACCTTAAAATCATATTATAAAGTTATAAACGGTGAGCGGCATCTAGTAATGCATCACTGCTACCCAAGTAATAATAAGATCGATGATTCGATGCAACCTTTTCGTGACCAATGTTTCAATGTAATTTAATCCTTTTAACCTTAATATCCAAGATTAAACTCGAGTCTTGGAATGTGTCATACTCTTCATAATTTAATCTGAGTTTTTCTTGATCAATGAGTGGACTATATGAAACAAATCATTATTTGAGCATGACCATGCATTTCATAGTCCTACTCAATCAAGAGGCCTATGGATATCACCCCTAATATATAGGATGGTTAAATTCCATCCATATCACTCATATTCCTCACACGATTCATGATGTACCCAATAATCACCTTTATAGTCCACCCTATTAAAGGTGACATTTGATGATATCAAAGTACATAAATTCTCGTGTAGTAATATAGTGATTTCAGGTCGGAGGACCATTACATCATTGTCACTATGAGAATTGCTAATGACATTTCGCATAATGCTCCATATAGAATTCTCATGGTGGGTCTGTCCAGTACATCGTTCTCTAACATGTACCTATGCATTGACTTAATATCTCATATATTTATGACCAATGAGATTTGGTCATCAGTCAATCAACATACTAGTCTCAATGCATCATTGTTGTCCCATCAACAATGATACTCGACTAGGGACATTTAAGAACAATGATACTAATTGTAATTATATAATCTCATGTTCAAGTCACATACTTGAAACTATATAATTTGTATCACTATTCTAAGGAATTTTATTATGTTAACAATTATATTACGCAGTAAATAAAATCATAATAAAATCATTTATTTATTCAATCAAATATAATATCAAAATGTTAAGCAATTATATCAAATAATTGGCCTCTAGGGCATAAACCCTAACAGATTGTGGACATGAATTGTTGATTGATGTTACAGAGATAAAATATTATTGGTGGACTTTTAACATGGAGAAGATAATAGACCTGATGGTCTATTTGACTCTTTTAATAGATTGCTCGTTCTGCTGCAACTATGGTTGAAAAGTTTTATCATCTACCATATGTTCTAAATCTCTGATATATTATTGATGAAAGCTATTGATAATTTAATTATCTTTAGTCATGATATTCTTTACTGGGCTAGTTGTGCTCACCCTTTCCGCTTCACAATTCTTTTCAGGTAATAAGATTGTTGCCGTAAGAGTGTTGCTGGGTCGAGCGGGGATAACAGGGGAATAGAACAGTGGTCTCTAGCTGTGGAGGTTCTCCCTAAACAGTATAGAAAAGTGTATTGTATTCTATACAACATTTAGTAGTTATATTTGGTGAATCAAATAGGGTGAGGTGAACCCAACTTTGGAAGGGTGTTTTGCCACTATCATACAAGATGTCTAATGACATACCACCTCATGTTATTATAAGAAAAGGTTGTGCGCATCCACTTACTGAGTATATCTATGGGCACTACCTATATGAACTTGGAGTTTATTTGAATTATAATACACACGTGGAGACAGTGGAGATAGTTATATATCAAGAGAAGACTCACCATTGGAAAGAAGATGATAGTAATCTTCTCGTTTTTCTTTGGTGTCTATTGGGTCAACCAATGATAATTCTGTGGCCATATGATATCTATTATAACCTAGATGCATGGCCTCCCATGTACGAAGGTTTCCTTGAGCACTTCCCAAAGATTTTAATTTCTAAAACAGTTTTTGACTATACTTTTATGTAAAGTATCATTGTAAGGTTGTGGTCGAGGTACCATGAGAGTTACATATATTTGTATTAAAACTCATAGTTAACTGTGGTCGTATCCTATACGACAGCTCAACAGTTGTATAAATAAAGTTGTATTTGAATTTTGTACCATGTATCTGGCGACTCAGAATGGGTGATGTATACCTAATTTTGGGGGCGTCACAATATATTACTAGTAATTTAAAGTATATAATCAAATTTGATTTTTTTAAATTATACTTTAAAATTAATATATATATAATTTTAAGATTTTATAATAATATTATCTAACTTAAACTAATAATTATTAGTTTTATACTTTGAAATTGAAGAACTATTTCAAAAGTTTATGCAATTGTAATTGTTTGTGAGCGTGAGTAACGATATATAGATGATATATTGAGGGAATTAACATTTCTACCAATAAAATTAAAAGAGATATCAATAGTTGCTATAGTTCAATTGGTTTGAACTCTTATTTATTTACTTACAAGTGTTCAAGCTTCACAACCCACAAGTAGCAACATTTTATTTTAAAAAAAAAGTCACGGGCCACGGGCCGGGCCGGGCCAAAATGGCCCATAATTTTTTGGGCTAAAATATGGCGGCCCATTGCCCATGTTTTTACGGGCGGGCCGGCCTGGGCCTAAATTGTCAGGTCTACAAAGGTAATTTATTTTTCTTTTATCAAAACACTAGAGCTAACATCCTCAATTGTTATTCTTGTATCGGCCTGTACTGACTCTTACGCCGGAACTATCCCCCGACGGTCCAAACCGTCAAGCTTCTAGTATTGACATGTTTACTGTGCAGGATATGACGCACTTTTACGTGATTGAGGCGCGTGAAAAGATCTTGGCGTTAACAGTTGCAATTGAAATGAAAAAATTGTGTTTGATTCCTTGGGGAGGGAGAACATATGAAATAACTCATTTTAATTAAAATAAAATAAATTATTCAACTCTTCATTACATTCTTTCAATACAAATGTAACGTACTATTACCCTTGTTAATACTACAACAACCATTCACAGTATTTAGCCCTTCTAAAGCCAAAAAGGTTTGCATAATTTTCTCAAACTTACTTATTAATTTGTAATCCCTTTAATAATGAATATTTGAGAGTAGCCATTGCAATTAGCCAAATACATGTAATTAAGATAAAGTCTATCAGGTCAAAAAGAAATTACTCTAAAAAATTTTGTTACTAAAAGCAGAGGTGACCGATCGAAACTCTTAGGTCATTGGGATCAAATTTGATATAAATAAATACCTGTATAAAATAAAAATATAATAAAATAAATTACAAAACTAAATAATGCCCAAATATTATTTATAGTATTATTTTTTGAGATTTCATTACTTAAAATTGTTGTGTGGTAGTCTCATTTTTATTAGTTACAAAAATTCATGTACAAGCAGTTACAAAAAATCTCAAAGTAAATGCTAATTTTGTGAAATTATAAATAAAAAATACAACATATTGAATTTTTGCTAAAGTCGAACTAGTGGAAAGAATTAATTAGGCCAAGTCGCTAGGCGATAAATGAAGAGACAAAGAATATTGTAGTGACCAAAGTAATATATGAATGAACTTTTAATAATTTAATAGTACATTCATTCCAAAATTAGATATATATTTTGACTTTTTAAATTCGATATTCAATTGGCGTGATCTAAAACTCAAATTGAAATAAGTTCATTCAAGTTTTGAAAACAACAAAGATAATAATTAGTAGTGTTTTATAATTAGTTTACAATTGTTATATATGTTGTATTAAAACTAAATAGTTTCATATCAATTTTGAATTTTAAAATTTAGCAAATTAACTTAAAAAATTCAAAAAATATATATCTAATTTCTTAATTTTTGACCCTGAAAAATCAACGAGGTTAATTGCACCCTGCCCTTACTTAGATATGCCCCCGACAAAAAGAATAATTTTTTATAGATGCTAGTTGAAAATAACATAATATTTTTAAATTTATCAATTAATTTTATTAACATGTTAGCACTATCAATTAACTTAATGATTTAGTATTTTTTTTAAAAATAAATAAAATAAAAGAATATTTATAAATTTTATAAATTTTTCAAAAAATAATTAAAAAGGAAATTAAGGAGAGTATAGCTTTATCTTTCAACAAAAACAACAAAGTTTTGTTTCTATGCAAGGCTCGAATTTCAAGAAAACAATATCAAAATATGAATCCGGTTAGCATGAAGTGAATTTTATGGTAAGTGTTGGGCCAGAATACTTTTCCTACTGGGTCAGGCCGGATGGGCTTGTCTTCTGAATTATATCACCTTTACCATATTGGGTCAAACAACTTGGGCCTCGCTACTTGACTATAATATTGGGCTTAGTCACGGGGTTGATCCATTACGTAAGGTATTACTTATCTTATCTTTGACCGATAATCATGACAAAAAGCAGTAGTTGACTGTTACGTCTGCCACCTGTCTGCATGGCATTAATGAGGATGGGACTCCGATTGCCGGCGGGAGATAACAGTGGTAGCAGGTAGGAAAATAAGCTGCACACTTTCGGCTGAGAGGACCGGAGATGGGAGGAGGTGTCAGGAGGTAGTGGGTGGCACAGTAAACCGGGTCTGGGGAACGTATGGGGAAAAGATAACAAAAGGAAAAGAGGTAACATAACACTACACACAACATTATCATTTTGATACACACTCAGATACTATTCATCATTTTTTCCTCCATTGTTAACCTTGTGATCGCCTGTACTGACTCTCACGCCGGAGCTATCTCCCGACGGTCAGGCCGTCAAGCTTTTGGTGTTGACTTGTTGAATTGTGCAGGATCAGAGCGTCTTACGTGATTGGGACGTGGGAGAAGATCTTGGCGTTAACATTGGCGCTAGAAGGAGGGCTTTTTCTAGTGTCCTGAGTATTTTTCAATCACACATTGTGGTCGTTCTACGTCGAATTTTATGGGGAAGAGTAGAACACCTACACCTGAGGGACAGCCGAGGGCTGCCAGTGAATCGGTACCGCGAGTATCTGTGAAGGACCGTTTGGGGCCTACATTAAGTGTTCATGCCAGCACGGCGTCCAAACAACCGCATAGAGATTCTCGTCCGAGCGCTGTGAACAAAGCCAAGCGGCATCTAATTTTTACAGCAGAGAAAGGGGGCGGTCATGGCCGGAAACGAGTAGAAGGCGCCTCGCCTAGCGCTCGATACCGGGACAACCAAGATGAAAAGGCTGCCCGCTTGGCTAAGATGGCAGATGAAGCTGATAGGGCAATGGAGGCGCTTGTGAAGCAACGGCGGGATATAGCTGAGCAGATGACTCGAATGGCAGAATTAAGAGACGAAGCTTCCAGCTATGTCCAGTCTGAAGAACGGGGGCATCGGAGCGGAAAGGAGCCTGCTCGTTCCGAGCGTGAAAATCAGGATCGACCTCGGGAAAGAAGAAGATCCAGGAGCCCTACTCCTCAAAGATCGAAGAGGACACATCTCCCTGTCGGTTATAAGGAGCTGAGTCGAAGCGAACGAAGAGGTCGATCCAGAGAACATACTCCGGAGAATACTAAGGGGGCGCTCGTTGTTGCGCATTCCCACCGCAGCAGCCGGACACCGAGACGAAGCAGATCGAGAGGCCATACGCCCGAAAATCCACCGAGGGCACGACGCTCTGGGGACCGTCATCCTCAGAAAACCCCCTCAAAAGTTGGGGATTCTATTGTAAAGCACCGGTCCACCTAGAAGAGGGAAGGGTCACCGGAAAAAGAAGCATCGTCCCAACCCGAGGGCGTGGATTATCTAGTGAAGGAAGTGAAGGAGCTTCGGAGGCAGCTTGCCGAGGTGCAGAAAGTGAAGGAGACGTCGGGAAAGAAGGCATCCCCTTTTTCCGTGGAGATTCTGAGAGAAAAGGCTGACCCAACAAGAGGTTACCTCACATTGAAAGCTATGACGGATCGGGGGATCCTTACGACCACAGTCAGGCGTTCGACCGACTGATGGATTACTATGACTTTAGCGATGCTGCTAAGTGTCATACTTTTGTCACGACACTCCGAAAGGATGCCAGACAGTGGATGGGGACTTTGCCCTCAGATTCGATCTCATCCTGGGCGGATATGTGCAGTCAGTTCCACGCCCGCTTCGGGAGCAACAGAAGAAGAGGGAAACCAACTGGATCATTGGCTCAAGTTCGGCAGTTCTCGAATGAGTCTTTGGGCCAATATGTGAAGCGATTCCGTGAAGCAGTCGGCCAAGTAACAGAGCTGAATGATCTACAGGCTGTGGGACTGTTTCAGAACGGATTAGATCTGGTCAAATCGGAAAAGTTGGTGAAGAAGTTGATGTTTCACCACCCGAAGAGTCTCGCCGAAGCCTTCGACAAAGCAGAAGGCTATATTGTGGTAGAAGAGGCCATGAATAGCCTCAAACGTCCCTCTTCAAAGCGATTTAAAGAGACAGATCAGGACAGACCAGAGGGTGACCAGGGTAGAAATGAAGGAGATAGAGGCCGTCGCGACGGCAAATCAAAGAAATACAGTAATAGTTGGAGGCAAGGTGGAGAACGCTTGTCCGCCCCCTCTCAGAGAGTAAACAGGACATATACCGCGCTCAACGCCGACAGGGCTGTTATCTTGGAGCAGATCAAGAATCAACCTATTTTCGAGCCACCTCGAGATAACTTTAAGCCCGGGAAAGGGAATTCTCGCAAGTACTGTGACTATCATCAAGCCTCGGGTCACGATACGAACGATTGTGCGAGCCTGAAAGATTTTATCGAGAGGAAGGTGCAGGACGGGACGTTAGTTCATTATGTGGCCGCCCGAGCGAGCCGGCAGCAGAGTCAAGGACCCGTTCAGGCAGCCCAACCAATTCAACCAGTGTTCCCTGCTCCCGAACAGCCCGCAAGGCAAGTAATTGATGTCATCACTGGGGGCACTTCAGGTAAGCTTGTTGGGAAGAAGCGCCGAGGCTATATGGATTCGGTAATGTCGGTGGCGGGTACTCACCCGAAACCTGACAGACCCTTCCCGGGTAATGTAATTGCCTTTACCGATGAGGATTACCCTTCGGAAATCATCGAACCACATGAGGGATCATTGGTCGTGACAGCACAAGTGGGTTCGGTGGACATGAAACGCATGATGATCGACAACGGGTCTTCCGTGGATATCCTATATGCTCATGCTTATCAGAGGATGCATCTTGATGGGCAGAAGATGGAGATCGGGCAGGAGGCCCCTTTATACGGCTTTAGTAACGATCCGGTCAAAGTGGCTGGAACCATTGAGCTGTCGGTTATCTTCGGAACAGCCCCCCAACAGGTAGAAATCACTTGCAAATTTTACATAGTGAATGTAGATTCTGCTTATAATGCTATTTTGGGGAGACCCACTTTGATTGCTTTACAAGCTATAACCTCTATCCCTCATTTCAAAATCAAATTTCCTACGGCTCATGGTGTTGGGGAGGTAAAAGGAGATCTGGATCTGGCTAGAAGGTGTTATAGAAATGTCGTGATCACTTCGGGAGTAGGAGTATCGAAGCAAAAACAGGCCATGACGATATAGATTGAGCCTTTCACGGAAAGCAGCTCAGAACCATCGGTCGTGCCAGCCGAAGAGACAGTGAAAATAGGTTCAGGTCTACCAGAACCTCTCAGAAAGAACCTCATTGAACTCCTACAGTGCTATGTTGACATCTTCGCCTGGGAGCCTCAGGACATGCCGGGAGTGAGCAGGGATATTGCTGAGCATCGGCTAGAGGTAGATCCGTCGAAGAAGCCGGTTCGGCAAAAGAGGAGGATCTTCGCGCCCGAACGCCAGAGGATCATCGATGAAGAAATTACGAAGCTGCTGGTTGCTGACTTCATCTTCGAGATCGACTATCCGCAATGGATGGCAAACGTGGTACTGGTCCAGAAGCAGAACGGGAAATGGCGGGTCTGCATTGACTACACGGATCTGAATAAGGCTTGTCCGAAAGACTTCTATCCATTACCCCATATTGACCAGCTCATCGATGCAACTTCGGGGTATGCCTTGTTAAGCTTCATGGATGCATTCTCTGGTTATCATCAAATCTCCATGTGTAAAGAGGATATACCGAAGACGGCATTTATTACGCATCGATTGGTATACGCCTACAAGAAAATGACCTTCGGCCTCATCAACGCCGGAGCCACTTACCAGAGGATGATGAACTTTGTTTTCAGACGTCAGTTGGGCAAAAATATGGAGGTATATGTGGATGACATGATCGTTAAAAGCATATTGGTGCACAAACATCTGGATGACCTGGAGGAATGCTTTCAGACAGTCCGTCACCACAATTTGCGACTGAATCCTACCAAGTGCACCTTCGGGTTAGGGGCTGGCAAATTTCTGGGTTACCTGGTCAGTCAAAGGGGAATTGAAGCCAATCCAGAGAAGATTAAAGCGATTTTGGACATGAAGACTCCTCAGTCGTTTAAAGACGTTCAGCGTCTGACTGGAAGGATTGCAGCTTTGAGGAGGTTTATGTCCAAATCGGCAGAAAGGTGTTTGCCGTTTTTTGACACGTTGAAAGGGCCGAAGAATGCCAAGACGTTCCGATGGACTTCGGAATGCGAAGACGCCTTCCAGAGCATCAAGTCCTACTTATCTTCGGCGCCTCTGTTGGTGAAGCCCGCTCCTGCTGAGCCCTTATATTTGTACTTAGCAGCTAGTTCGTTGGCAGTAGGAGCAGTTTTGGTGCGCGAGGTTGGGGGTAAGCAGCACCCGGTTTATTATGTAAGCCATGTCCTTCGGGATGCCGAAACAAGGTACCCAAATATTGAAAAGTTTGCTTTTGCTTTAATAACTGCTAGTAGAAAGCTCAGGCAATACTTCCAGGGTAGATTGGTAATAATATACACAGATCAGCCGTTGAAGAAAATTATGGGCAAACCTGAGGTATCGGGGAGATTAGCTGCGTGGACGATGGAGCTATCTCAGTTCTTCGTTGAATATCATCCTCGAACTGCCATCAAGGGGCAGGCCTTGGCTGATTTTGTGGTCGAGTGTTCGTTTTCTGAAGCTGATGAGGATGTAGCAGAAGCGGGAGGATCTGACAGCATAGTGGCGGCTCTTCAGCAGAAACAGGGTTCGTGGACGCTGTATGCAGATAGGTCCTCTACCGTAGACGTCAGCGGAGCAGGGATTATTCTGACTAGTCCGGAGGGATTCAAGGTGCAACAGGCCATCAGATTTCAGTTTAAAGCAACAAACAACGAGGCAGAGTACGAAGCAGTGTTGGCGGGTTTACGACTAGCTAAGAGTCTTGAAGTGCAAAGAATAGTTATCTTTAGCGACTCTCAGTTAGTCGTTAAACAAGTCTCCGGGGAATATGAAGCCCGAGGTCATCGAATGATTAAGTACTTGGCAGAATTGAAAGAACGGCTTCAGTATTTCCAGTTCTACGAATTCCAGGGGGTCGAACGTGATGGCAATTCCATCGCCGATGCACTCTCCAAGTTAGCCACTACGGATGTTAACGTTTTTGATGGATCAGTATATTTGGAAATTCTGCAACATCCTAGTGTTCATCATGAATCGGTAATGTGTGTTGATCGAACCAACTGTTGGCTGACCCCATACCTGGAATATTTAGCAGACGGCGTTCTACCTTCAGATCAGATGCTAGCCAAGAAAATCAAATACAAGAGTGCTAATTTCGTTCTGATAGATGGGGATCTATTCCGAAGGGCCTTCTCGTCTCCGCTGCTAAAGTGCTTGACTCCATCCGAAGCTGATTATGCTCTTCGGGAGGTTCACGAGGGCATCTGCGGCGACCATATGGCTGCCAAGTCACTGGCATACAAAGTTCTCCGGCAAGGATACTACTGGCCAACGATCTTCAAGGAAGCAACTGAATACGTCAAGAAATGCGAAAAGTGCCAGCTCAACAGTCCGATCCCACATCAGCCACCGGAAGAGCTATATTCGATTCTATCTCCTATACCCTTCGCTGTCTGGGGGGTTGATATATTGGGTCCGTTACCGAAGGCTAAAGGACAGGTTAGTTTCATCATCGTCGCCATCGATTATATGACCAAATGGGTCGAGGCGAAACCACTTCGGTTGATAACGGAACAGGAGTGTCTGAAATTTATGAAAGAATCCGTAGTGTTTCGCTTCGGGATCCCTCAAGTGGTGATATCAGACAACGGACGCCAATTTGTGGGATCAAAATTTGAAGGCTTTTTGAAGGAACTGGGAGTCCAGCACAGGAAGACTTCAGTGGCTCATCCACAGTCAAATGGGCAGGTCGAGGTGACTAACAGAACACTTCTAAACGGGATCAAGTGCAGACTGGACGAAGCCAAAGGAAGATGGCCGGAGGAGCTGTTCAGCGTATTGTGGGCTTACAGGACTACACCAAGGACAACAACGGGAGACTCGCCTTTCAGACTGGCCTACGGCACTGATGCCCTGGTCCCAGTTGAGATCGGATCTCCAAGTCTTCGAGTTAGTCAGTTCAGGGAGATCTACAATGACGAAGGACTAAAGGCCAACTTGGACTTGTTGGAAGAAGTCAGAGAAGTGGCTTTGATTAAACTTGCAGCCTACCAAAGGAGAGTTGCCAAGCATTACAACAAAGGGGTAAAGCTCCGAAGATTTGAGGTGGGAGACCTCGTTCTCAGAGAGGCCGAAGCATCTACACCTCAGAACACCGGGAAGTTGATGCCGAACTGGGAAGGACCGTATGAAGTGGCCGAGGTACCAAAGCCCGGGACGTATCGACTGAAAGCTTTGGATGGATCCGAAGTTAAGAACACGTGGCACGCAGGCAGGCTCCGAAAGTACTTTCAATAGAAACTAAGTCAGTCCACTGGGAGTCTGTACATAACCGTTCATCATCAATAAAAAGTCACTTTTTTCACAACTGATCTTCGCATTTATCCTAAGGTCACAATGGAGTAAGGGGGTATGGTAGGACTCGCTGGCCATTCGATGGCAGCCAATTTATTTGATACCCCGCGTGGTAGTCAAATCCTGGATCCCATATTATTTTTTACCAAGGGTGGTAAAATCAAACGTCATCGGTGTAAGGAGGTTTGGGTGGACTCGCTGACCATTCGATGGTAGCCTCATCGGCAGGTGGTCCTTATGGCTTCGTCAGGCCCTTCGTGGTAGGCGAACGTCATCGGTGTAAAGAGGTTTGGGTGGACTCGCTGACCATTCGATGGCAGCCTCATCGGCAGGTGGTCCTTATGGCTTCGTCAGGCCCTTCGTGGTAGGCGAACGTCATCGGTGTAAGGAGGTTTGGGTGGACTCGCTGACCATTCGATGGTAGCCTCATCGGCAGGTGGTCCTTATGGCTTCGTCAGGCCCTTCGTGGTAGGCGAACGTCATCGGTGTAAGGAGGTTTGGGTGGACTCGCTGACCATTCGATGGCAGCCTCATCGGCAGGTGGTCCTTATGGCTTCGTCAGGCCCTTCGTGGTAGGCGAACGTCATCGGTGTAAGGAGGTTTGGGTGGACTCGTTGACCATTCGATGGTTGCCTCATCGGCGGGTGGTCCTTATGACTTCGTCAGGCCCTTCGTGGTAGGCGAACGTCATCGGTCCTAAAGACCTTGTCAGGCCCTTCTTGGTAGGCAAGCGTCGTCATTCAGACTTCGTCCGGCCCATCACGGCATATACCTCACACTTTGGTAACGAATAAGTATTCTTTTACTTTGTTATTATTACATAAATTTTTGTAAGTGTTGAGTTCGGAATACCCCGTTCTTTGATTTCATCTTATCTGTTATACGACTTGCCTAGTTGTTAATTAACAGTTTAAGTTAAATCCGCAAAGGAGCTTGAAGTGTTGGTAAACAGTAAATACACCGAAGTCATAAGGAATAATGCTGATATTTTATTTACATAATGTTGTTTACAAAATAGAGGCTTTACAGTAATCCTAACAGCTAAGGGAAAAGAGAATCATCTTCACGGGTCGGCTTCGCCTTCCGAAGAGTCCAGGATGGTCGGGTCAACCTTGGCAGCGACGAGTCTTGCCTTGTCTTTGCTTCGGCATTCGTCATACCCATCCGAGAACATTTGGATGACCTCCTCGTTCAATTCGGCAAACTCCCGGTACTCTTGTTGAATTTCCCTCCGAAGATCTCCGGTTAGAGGAGGACCCAAGTCTCTCAGAGCCCGAAGTTCGCGGAGCTCCTCTTCGAGTTTTGCCCGCTCCTTCAGATGTCTCAGATCCCTGGCCTCAAGGTCGTGTACTTGTATAGCCAAGCTCTTATTGGTCTTCACCATCGTCTCGTTCTTCCCAACAAGAACCTCGTTCCGACGAACCAGGTCTATGTTCGTAGTAACGGTCAGCTGGTGGGTGGCCTCGGATGTCTCCAGCTGTTCTTTCAACTTATTTAAGTCCTTCTGAAGGCATTCTTTATTGAAGATGGTGATACCATGAGCCCTTCTTTCCCTCTCCAGAGTAGAAGTCATAGTAGCCATCTCTCGCCTGGCCGCATCTTCTTCGGCTTCAGACTCTCTATATCGGGGAAGAAGTCTCCCGAAGACAGCATTTGCCTGCAGACATTTAAAATGAGTTAGTGGAAGAAACAGATGATTCCTAAATATTTTAATTGGACCAACTCACCTTAGCCTGGTAACTCATTCCCTCTTCGATCAAATCCCTGATCGAGCTGTTTCCGAACCGATGGTCATCGGTCTCCCGAACAAAGGAGTCGAACAGCTGAAAGGGGAAGTTCTCGTTAAAATCCGGCCATACAGTAGGAGAAGATGCAGCTTCTCGCCGAGAGGCGGAGGAAGAGGGTCTCGGCGGAGAAGGCAATGATGGTTCGGAGGGAGGTGCTGGTTGATCCTCGGAAGGCTGCTTCCTTTTACGAGACAGAAGAGGAGACTCGTTCAGGTTTTCGAGCTCATCTTCTGAAACGTGGATCTCCACGGGAATGACGGGGGGAGGCTCAACTGCAGTAGAACGAGGAACTCGAAGCTCATCGGCAGACAGAGGAGTTACGTTGGTCTTCCTCTTCTTAATCCGGAGAGCTTGCATTCGCTCGGACGCAGGCAAGTCAATCAAACTCGCTGTAGAAGTTGATTGAGTTCCTTGAGGATTTGACCGGACTTTCCGAACCGCCCTCTTCTTCTGTCGAGGTCGGCTAGGCTCCTCAGCAGGCTCTGATCTGCGGAAGACTTCTGCATCCTGGGCCTCCGAGGATGGAAACTCTTCTTGAGGAACTTCGGTGGAAGGGGATGAAGGCTTGCCAGAGAGGTACCTATCCAAGTCCTTCCGATCGATCGAAGTCGGCTTAATGAGAGACAACTTGTGGTCATACAACCAGGCTTGTTTGCCCAAGAGGCCGAAGCTCCACTCTTTCTGGGGTATCTTCTCTATGATGCGCGTCATTTCTCTTATACGCTCCTCGGATATATCTCCGAAGTCTGCAGAGACGCGATCAGAAGTGGTCCAGTCAGGGACAGAGGAGACTTCGGGCCCGTTGACGAAGAACCATTTATTATGCCATCCTCGGTTGCTCGAGGGAGTGTCCATTAGAGACCGCTTCTCGATTCTGGCATTGGGCTTTGGGGCTATCTTACTTAGCACCTTGAAGCCTTTCTCCCGAGATTTCCCCACTGAGAAGAGGGTAAAGAAGGAATCCACAGCAGGAGGAACTCCTATCTCGTAGCAGAAGGCTATGTAAGCCAGTATATGGATGTACGAGTTCGGCACCAATTGGGCGAACCCCACCCCAACAAACCCTAGGAGGGTGATCAGGAAGGCGTGAAGGGGGAACCTCACCCCCTTCTCCAGAAAAGTTGCCGGAACGGCGATCCAGCCGTCGGGACGTTGGTACATCCTTTCGTGAGGGGCCGCTATCCGTACCCTGTGGGTATCCGGTATTTGATAGCGAGCTCTAATGTTGCAGAGCTCAGCTTCATTGACGGTGGAAGGGGTGTTGGCATGAGGAAAGTCTTCCTCGTTTTGGAAAAAATCAGATGGGTTGGGAAGTGATTCCATGGGCGGAGCTTCCTTACTCACGGCACCGATTTGGGGGTTTGAGCCCGGAACCTCTTTGTCAGGATTTGAGTGAGGGGTCACGGTGGAGATGGGGGTGACACGAAGGGGAGAGCTTGTATCGGGGTTCTGGGATGCCATTGTTGAGAATTTGCAGATAAAATGAAGAAATTTGAGGAGGAAAAGACAATAGGCTCGTATGAATTCGAAATAGCAGGGAACCCTCCAAGGAGGATGGGCAGCGGCTTTTATAGCGAGTGATTTTTTCAAAATTTGCACGAGAGCCGAGGGCGGCGCATTAATTGGGGGTAATGATGTGGGAGAGGAAAGGGTAACGTCCGATTCTGGCTTTGGTGGGTTATCCAAGGTGGGCCGGCGCTTAATGGGCCCTTTCGTCCTGTGGACTCGCGCTATTTACAGTCAGTCTTCCACTAAACATCCTGTTTAATAAAAGACTGGGGGGTAATGTTGGGCCAAAATACTTTTCCTACTGGGCCAGGCCGGATGGGCTTGTCTTCTGAATTATATCACCTTTACCATATTGGGTCAAACAACTTGGGCCTCGCTACTTGACTATAATATTGGGCTTAGTCACGGGGTTGATCCATTACGTAAGGTATTACTTATCTTATCTTTGACCGATAATCATGACAAAAAGCAGTAGTTGACTGTTACGTCTGCCACCTGTCTGCATGACATTAATGAGGATGAGACTCCGATTGCCGGCGGGAGATAACAGTGGTAGCAGGTAGGAAAATAAGCTGCACACTTTCGGCTGAGAGGACCGGAGATGGGAGGAGGTGTCAGGAGGTAGTGGGTGGCACAGTAAACCGGGTCTGGGGAACGTATGGGGAAAAGATAACAAAAGGAAAAGAGGTAACATAACACTACACACAACATTATCATTTTGATACACACTCAGATACTATTCATCATTTTTTCCTCCATTGTTAACCTTGTGATCGCCTGTACTGACTCTCACGCCGGAGCTATCCTCCGACGGTCAGGCCGTCAAGCTTTTGGTGTTGACTTGTTGAACTGTGCAGGATCAGAGCGTCTTACGTGATTGGGACGTGGGAGAAGATCTTGGCGTTAACAGTAAGTTTACATTATGTTCAATACATCTCTCTGCCTGCATGTCAGTACTGCATTGAGCATGTAGTGAACTTACCATGAAGTTCATTTCATGCTAACCACTTCCTCGAAACATGTATGAAAAGGAGGACGATTAAAAAAAGCATACTCCTCTAATTTTAAATTATATGGTCATTACTAGTTTTTTATAACCCAAAATTGAGATAATTATAAATATATAATAATTAATATTTTTTAAGTAATTTATAAAAAATTATGTTAATTTTAAGTTTAAAATAATTGTAAAAAATCAATAGTAATTTTATATTTTAGAATTGAGTTAGATAAAGAGAGATATTAACATTGAATTATTGGACGTTGATTAGTAGAATAGTAAAATATATATAGCGAAAGAGAATCAGAAAAAAGCAGCGGATTATCCGGTAGGAAAGGACTAAAGAGCAAGGAGATCTGCCGCTGGATTTGCATGGCGATTGAGGAGCACCATATGATCAATTTTCAGTCGACCAAAGAAGAGAGGGACAGGTGGGGTCACTATTTCCCCTTGTACACAAACTAGGGCATAAATAATTAAGCGCACGCTTGGCTAGTGTAATGAGATGAAATTCTTTTAATGTAGACTTCGTCATAAAAGTGCTTTTATAAATTAATTAAAATAATATTTTATTACATAATTATAAAAATATAAATAAATTTATACTTTCTGCTACCAAAAATATCAATTTTTTTACTCTCTGTTTTGACTTTAAAAAAAAACGGAGAAAATAAAATAGAGAAATAAATTTTAGGAAGAAATCAAAAATCTCTTATTTCTGAATTTTTTAACGAGAGAAAGGAATTTTTTTAGAAGTTTCCTCCAACTTAGGAAGATGTAAAGAAAATTATTAAAGACTTATATTATACTATCTCCATCCCATAATAACTGTCGTTTTAGAAGAAAATATTTTTCCTAATTTATTTATCGTTTACAACTTTCTAGGAGAATAAATTATTTACTTTCCTATATCACCCCTACCTTGTCTCATTGTCCCAAGAAATTTTCTCCCTTGTATTAATAGTTTTTAACTTCCCATAAAGGGGTAGTGATGAAATTTCACACTAATTTTAATTAATAAATGATAACACTAAATGACTTTCTTAATCTATGTGTATCAAGCTAAAACGATAATTATTATGAGATGGAGGGAGTATGCTAAAATACTATAAGTATCCTAATAATAGTTGCAAAATGTAATCTTACAAGACTAGTAAAATAGTAAATACTCCCAAATTTGTGACGGAATTTATTACTATTTTACTAATAAAATAATAATAAATTCTTTCTGAGTTAAAATTTTCTTCTAAAACTCATAAATACAAACAGTCTCTTCGTGTTAGTACTGTATTAATCAATTGACCAATTTATTATGGAATTAACTTCATAATAACCAGATCTATCAAAATATACTCCTTTCGTCTTCAAAAGAGGACTAAAAATATAATTTTTTTGTGCTCAAAGGATTAGCTAAGGTACATAAAATGAGAAATAAATATATTATTTAGTGAGATTCATTAATATAAAAAAAAATAAAAATACTCCTTAATGAATATAATTTTATAGGACCATTAAAGATAAATTTTAAAAAAAATTACTTTGTTTTTTTATTTCATTTTTCTTAATATATATAAAACATATATTTTGTTCATGTTTTGTTTAGAACGGAGAGAGTATTTATTTTTTAATTTAAATTTAGTATTAGGACATATATCCAAAACTCTCCGAACTGTTTCAAAAAGAAGTTGTTAGCAAGAAGTTTATTTTTAGGTAGATCGGTCAATTGACCTGATACGCAGACGAGACTCTATATGTGTCAATATTCTATAGACCAATAATTTATCAAAAAAATAAACTTAATACTAACTGCAACTATTTCTAAGTGGGTTGATAATGATGACCGAGTAGTGAGTACTGGTAAATTGGTAATTAGAGAGGGAGAGGAGAGAGAAAAGCTGTAATTAGATGCTGCAACTTGTTGTAAGTTGTAATCACATAAGAGAGAGAAAAAGGTAAAGAACGGAAGACGGGGCCTCCTCCCCTCTTCCTCCTCCTGCTGTTAATTTCGAGAGGTTTAAATTGGTGGGTTAGTATTTGCAGAAGAGTGGCAGGGCAGGGCAGAGAAAGAGGGGATTAATTTACTTTTTTTATATTTAGCGATGGCGGCGTGGTGGCAGAGAGGTAGCTGTAATTCCGTGCCTTTATGCACTTAACGCTGTCACAGTATTGAAGGCGGAGGGAGTCTCGATTAACTCTCTTGTCTCCCCAAAAGTCTTCTCCCCCACAACATAAACCAAAAAAAGAAAAAAAGCTGCAATAGTAAACCCTTTGACAAGCACAATTAGCAACTCACAGAATTACTCACTCCTCTCTTTGACAATAATACACAGACGCATACTACAAGAAGAAGCTCAAATTCTCTCTTGTCCACATCCCCAGGTACAAATCAAAATATCAAAACCCAGAAAGAAAGAAAGAAAGAAAGAAAGAAAGAAAGAAAGAAAGAAGACCCATATGATATAGCTAGTGCATGTATCTGCTGGGGTGGGGGTCCCAAACAAGGCAGTTCGTGGGTGTAATTCTGCTATGGATTGTTGTTTCCAGTACACACAATTGAGGTGGTTTTGGACGCAAGGGGAAAAATGGCTGGCTTCTTCTCACTAGGAAGTGGAAGATCAAATACCAACGATCAAGACCCACAAGCCAATAACCCACCACCAAACCAAATTCCTCCAGAAAGTTGGTTCTTGTACAACAGAAATATTCCTCAGGATGATGACGAAAACATACCTTCTCCGTACAGGGGTTTGGAGCTATGGCATCAACAACAACACCCCCACCATATTCATCATCACCAGCAGCAGCGCCTGCAAGATTTTTATCCATCAGCAGGAGGATCAGGAGTGGGGGTGGGAACCAGCCGTAGCTCCGTCGTTAACATCGTCTCCGATGATAGATCGGCTGCTTTTTTGATGATGAGAAGTGGTGGTGGTGGAAGTAGTAGTAGCGGCGGTGGCGGAGGAATAAGCTGTCAGGATTGTGGGAATCAGGCGAAGAAAGATTGTAGACATATGAGATGCAGAAGTTGTTGTAAGAGCCGAGGGTTTCAGTGCCAAACCCATGTCAAGAGCACCTGGGTCCCGGCTGCTAAAAGGCGCGAGAGGCAACAACAGCTCGCCGCTCTACATGACCACCATCAACAAGAAGAAGAAGAAAAACACCAACACCAACAACTTCAGCTAGGAGATAATAGTATACCCAAAAGGCAGAGAGAGAATCACCGTCCGACTACTACTTCTTTATTCTCCTCCCGTTTACCTACAAACACCTTAGCAGGAGGTACCAATTACACTGCTTTCTTTCTTTCCCTACCTATTTATTCATTCTAGCAAATAATATATGTATATTTGAGACACAGTTTCAGAGATTCATTCTGATTTTTTATTTTAACTAAAAACCAAGATTTTAATAGACCAAAAAATCCCAAAAATGTTGCGTGTAGTGAAATAATAACCGTCCATAGTACTAACATCTACCAGCTTTTTCTTCTTCTTTCTCCTTTATAAAAACACTGTTTTCTAGTAAGCCTGACAAATGGATCGACAGGGAAGACATTATTAATCTCTCTTTCTCTCCATGTGTCTGTTGAAATCTGTGTATGTATGCTTTGTCTATGTGTCTTTATTTATTGTTATATCATTCTTTTTAAAAATAAATTAAAATAATAATTCTTAATCATCATCTCTTGAGTTGGAGTAGGAGTACCTATAAATCAAACTAATCAGCAATAAGAAAAACTAATTAATCTAATGGGGTTGCTGCATGTTTAATTCTAGGGTTGGACATGGAAAATTTCCCGCCAGAAGTGAGTTCATCGGCTGTTTTTCGTTGTGTTAGGGTGAGCTCCATTGACAATGCTGATGACCAATTCGCTTATCAAACGGCAGTCAACATTGGCGGCCATGTGTTCAAGGGAATTCTTTACGATCAAGGCCTTGAAACATCTCACAACATGCCCGGAGAGAGTTCGTCCGGCGGAGGCAGCGCCAGCAGAGGAATTCAACAACTTAATCTCATTACCAACACCGGCACCACCTCCAATGCCGCAGCTGCCAGTAGCTCTAGGGGTGGTGAGGCCATTTCTTCCCAAGCCACGGCATTTCTTGACCCTTCTTTATACACAGCTCCCCTCAACTCCTTCATGGCTGGTACGCAATTCTTCCCACCCCCAAGATCTTAGGAAAAACCTCTTAATTTTAATTGGGATTTGATATTTCCATAAGAAAAATTTTGATAATTTTACAAGATCCTCTGACGTGTGTTGGACCATTTAATATTAATATGAGAGAGGAAGCTTGTAAAAATATGACTTTTGTTTAAGGAAATATCAATTCCCTGTTTTTTCTTCTATTTGCATTATTCTTAGCAGTGTTAGTTACCATTGACTATTTGATAGTGAGTAATCTAGAAAGAGATTCGGAGTAAGGAGAAAACGAAGGACTGGTGTCTTAATTAATTATTGTTTTAAGTTCATATTTGGATGCAAAAAAAGTAACAGCTTGAATTATCTTAATTCTATTTGAAATTGATTCTCTATTAGCTAGATGTTTTTTTCTATACCATATGATACGCATGGGCTTGTTGTGTTAATCTTCCAAATTGTGTGTACCATTTACTACTTCAACTTCTATGTTATCTTGTACCGTAAATGCATGCATCGGGTGTTTTTGTAAATGAATAAAAATTACATGACACCAATATATGCAATGGACACCAATATATGCAATAGACGAGATGGGACATGGATATGAATTCATTAGATTTACAAGTTTGGAGTATTTGTTTGTTATATGTATAGCAGAAAGTCTCTCTCTCTCTCTCTCACCTGGGTTGAACTTCACAACTCTTTGTGGCTGTTTTGAACTTTGAAGTTGCTTTCTTTTCCTGTTTGCGCTTAAGTTTGGCGAGAGTTGAAATATAGTGGCTCAAATGGGTTGTTTCTTAGGTTGGGTAATATCTGTTATGCAATAAGGATAATAAATACTCCATGTTTGGTAAATGGGTTGTCAAGCCATGCACAAAATTTCAATGTTAAAAAGTACTCCCTCCGTCCAATTAATTCTTTATCTGATTGGCTAAACCGAGTATAACCTTTCAATATTGGCGGTCTTATTATTGAAAAGACGAGAAAGAAACAAATTAACCTTTAATCACAAAGGATAATATGAGAAATTAAACATTCAATGCTTTCTTAAAATTTTCAAATAACAAATTAAAGGGAATAAAAAATTCCATCTCTCTAAAAAGACAAATAAAAAGGGACGCAGGGAGTAAGGAGTACAATTCTCTTTCTCCCTCATTCCTTTCACATATACTCCATAATGTATATGTATGTATGCGTACAAGTGTAGTTGTGTTGGTGATATATTTTTCATTTAGTTAATTTCTTGATAAAAACATGCATATACAGACCCTACTTGCATGAAAGAATATAAAAAATGTTGCTATGTCCCCTGCTCTTGTTGTGCAAAGATGCATGTTTACTTCATAAATGATGTGCAATTAAAAATACTCCATATAATTTCACACATCAAGTTGTATATATTCATTTATTTATTTTATGATTGGGTGATTTTATAATTTTTTGTTGTGATTTTATGATTTGTTTATTTTAGCTAGTTGTATGTGTGTATGTATGTAGCCTGTAGGTATGTATATCTATATATATAGAGTTAGACAGAACAATTAAGAGGTTTGATGCCTTTAGCAAAAAAAACATAAAAAAAATCTGACCCTAGTCATGTTACTCTCTGGCTTTGCTCATTGATTTTATGAGATGGATCACCCCCCCAGTTGGTGGTACAATTTTCACTTGCAGCTGAATGAAACCTTCTATTATGCCTACTAGCTAGATGGATAGGGACTTGTATCCTCTCAGAATTGCAGTATGATATCTCATCGATTTCAACAAGTCATGGACTTTCTTTTCTTAACCAGGTTATAATAAAAGCTCCACCTGCGGAGAGAGAGAGGGGGGACTTGTGAACTGCATAATTAGGAAATGAGGCTATACGTGGTTCTCTAATGAAAATTGAGATTTCCACGTGTACGTGCTTTTGATATTTTTACATAATCCTCTTTTAGCGTATATGAAGAGAAGAGAAAGTGAGTTGAAAATAATATTCCTCTCCTCTAATACCTGAAAAAAATGTTGTTTAGTTTATGTAGATGCCAAGACATTGTGTCATTTTAAATGAGGTTCTTCTAGGGAAACAAATGGAGTATTAATTATTTTGCTAGATTAGAAAGATATATAAATTTCTAGATTTGTAGCACTGAAAAACAAATAGTACCACCATTTTCTGTCGAAAGGTACAGGCGTACAACATATATAATATCAAGTAGTATCATTTACGGGCTAGGAAGAAGAAGATAAACCTTCATGGCCTTAATTGTGTCATTACCTACCAATTAAGAACCCTAATTAACTAGACATGATCAGAACCCTTATTAAATAAATTTAAAGAGACTTCGGAAGAGTTCCAAGGCTGCAACCGTTGTACTAGAAGATTAGATTAATATCAGGCTGAGACCATCATGATATTAGTAGGCTCGTCGCCACTCTTCTTCTATTTTCTTAAAATAATGGAGTAATTTTTTATTATTGTTTTTTCTTTTTTGAGTGATTGATAGGTTTGCCGTACGAGAACGGAAGAATACTATGCTCTGCGTTTGTGCCTTTCCCTCCTTTACCCTTTGTCGTCTACTACTACTACTACTACTACTACTAGGTCTTTTGGCTTAATAATTAATTAAGGGAAAAACCCTAGCTAACCATTTGCTCCCACCCAAAAAAAGAACAAAAGAAAATGATTGTGCAGAAATAAAAAAGAAAAGCAGGAGAGGTTCAAATTTCAGAAATAAACTTCTCATTTGATAATTGAATTAAAATATAGTATTTACTTCTATACAAATTATAATTAATGCCTGGTTTTTAATTTTTTTGGTATATAAGTTTCATACTAGTATGGAAGAAATTAAAGGTTTCATGGCAAAGTTGGATTGAAGACTTATTTGTAATTGGATGATACTCTGTCGAAGCATGGTGATATATATGCAACTTTCTGGTATTTCTTTAATTTGAAGTTGCTGAATTTTTTTGTTATGTGATTGAACTGATGATTAGAATTAAGGAGTTCACTGAACTAGGATTGAGGAATATATATATGAAAAATGATCCATGAAAAACGTTAGTTTTGGGCACTGTTTCAACTAAGTCAGTCGCTACTCTCTCTAGCGGTCAATCAAATTTTTTTATGTTGACCGCTACTCTCTCTAGCGGCCAGTCAAAATCAGTCTTAATTACTGATTATCCTTATACATATTAATTACTAATCAATAAAATAAAATAATAAAAAATTATAGTAATTACTCTTATACTTATATTAATTATATCCTAAATAGAAAGATGAGAAATAATTAAAAGTACATGAGTAGAGATATATAAATAAGGTGTTTGATAATATTTTATAGTACTAATTAAAGCACAAAAAATAAGCCGACATATCACTTAATTTTTTCTTTAATGACGGGAATTAATCATACACTATATATACCGCATGGTTCTGATTAGCTATTATTAAATTTCTTATGGGATTGTTTAAAAAATGTGATTATGATTAGTATTTTTGATTATAATTATTTTTAGAAAAGTAGTTTGTGTTTGGTAAATAAAAATTACTTAAATTAGTAACAAGTAAAAAATGTTTGGTATAAAAATAGGATGAAAAGTAGTAAAAGGTGAAAAGTAGGATGAACTACCATACCAGGCTCAGGCTGCTGTTACCCATCATATAATATAAATCCGTCGAGCTTCTTGATTTTTTTTTTTATCTATTTATCATTTGCAAACTTATTATGTTCTTTTTAAATTTTTATTTCTTATATAACCAATGTTTAATTTTTAAGGACACTCTTTTCTATTTCTAAATTTGTTTTTTAATTAGGTCATAAAGTACATGAGTGGATATTAATTTTAAACACATTTACTTAAGGAGAGTAGATTTTCTGTTTTCATTTTTTCTTCCATTTAAATTTTGACATTTAAAGTAAATTTAATTGATGTTAAGTAAGAGGTTAGATGTCAAAATTTAAACGAAGGACAGAAAAAATAAGGACAGAGATCTGTTCTGTACGTTCTCCTACTTAGGAGCCAATATGTTGAAACAGCTCTTGCATTTCTGTAAATTCTATCTACCTTGTCTTCCACAGACCTAACATGCATATAAGATGACGTAGATTTATAAAATGACTATTTTTTAAATGCTCATTTCATTCTAAAATATAAGATTATTTTGACATTTTGAAATTGGTTTAGATATTTTTAAAATCAAAATTGACATGATTATGTTGTTGTTTTTCGAATATATTACAAATTATATATTTAAAAAATATTACTAATTCTAAGATTTATTGTTGTATAATTTTGATTGAATTATCTTAATTTTGATTTTTAAAAAGCAATAAATAGACTTTTAAAAATTAATAATAATCTTATGATTCAGTATTTTAGTTTTTTTTTTAAATATACGGTTAATATTAACTAGAAGTGTAGTGTTGAGCATGATAGTACTCAATATATCGCCCTAAAATATAAATAATAACATATTAAAAATTATTTAATATCACTTTATAATTTAAATTTTGTATGTTTAACTGTAGAATATATACAAAAGAAGAAAAATATGTCTCTACAATTGAAACTAAGGAAATATAAAAAATGGAATAATAGAGTAGCTACTAGTAGTAGTATACTCAATGAAGAGAGTAATATATATATATATATATATATATATATATATATATATATATATATATATATATATGAATTAATTTAGGGGGACATTTTTTGTTGACACTGTTAGTGACATTATTTTTTTGATTTTTTTTTATAGTACCTCTTAAAAAATGTATAGTATTTATTCCAACTGAAATTTTTATAAAAAATAATGTTTTAGGTGTAATTTGGATACATACAAGAAACAGGGCATGTACAGTTTGTACATTTCTGTTTCTTTTCTGTATCTAAATTATACCTAAAATACAGTTTTTTATAAAAATTTTAATTGAAATAAATACTATATATTTTTTGAGAGGTATTACAAAAAAAAATAAAAAAAAAATAGTCGCTACTCAATGTCAAAAAAAAATATCGCCGTAGAAATACTCTCTCTCTATATATATATATATATATACATAGGTATGGCCAATTAATAGAGATTGTATGTTGCTTCTTCTTCACTTGAACAAATATTGCAGGGCATATCATATCATTTATAAATAAGAAAGATTGTGTGATGTGATCAGGGGGAAAGAGAAATAAAAATCTACTACTACTAGTAAAGAATTCCCTTCCCGATGCAGCTAATACTGTTGACAATACTACTTTATCACTGACCAGAATGAGGAGAATCTCACGGTATATAATACTACTAGTATATTCCCATCTCCATAAACATGTCTTCCACTTTCCTCGAGCAACAAAATCGTAGCTACCTATCTACCTACCCTTATTTAATTTATTTATTTATTTATTTGCATGGAAAACTATTTCTCATACTACTAGTGGAGTGCTATTTTTGTATATACTTTTATTCTCACAGTCAAAAGCGTCTAGTCCTTTTTGAGTTTTATGATCGGAGAATTGATTTGCGTCAACTAGTGAAGATAAATAGATTTATTTAAATTTGAGTGTGGGGTTTTTTTTGTTATTGTTTATGTTGAAGAACGACTCAAGTCTGTTCATTTTTTAGAATTTTTTTTCTTGTATTTCAATTTGAAATTAGAGAAGGTATCAGTTTGACTTCAATATATATATATATATATAGACAGTCCGGATTTTAAGTTCACCCCTTATTCAACTCATCCGAGTTCATCCTTTTTAACGATCGACCCGGCGACGGTTCGGTCATACAACCGTCGTCTATACTTTTAACGACGCTATATGTTGTCCGTCGCTAAAAGTATAAATGACGGTTGTATGGTCGAACCATCGTCGGGTCCGTCGCTAAAGGGAAGTGAATTCGGGTGAATTAAATAAAGGGTGAGCTTAAGATTCGGACTCTATATATAGAAACCTTGGTATATATGTAACTGGCTGGATGAAAGCTAGCTTAATTGTTTTGATAAGCTTTTTTGCCCAAGGATGAGCTAGAAAAATAGTCATGATATGATTGATACATATAGCTAAAGCCATATACTCAAAATTACACCTTTAGGCTTTGTTTGCACAAATGATGCATGATACAAGATTATTTGTACATATTTAATTAATGTATTTAGAGACTATTAATTATTTTATCCAATAACTACGTACTCTTTTATTCTATCACAATGGACTATTTGTTATAAATTTTAAAGTTGTTTGATATTTCAAAAGAGATTATATAATACCATTTTTTATATAAAAAAATTAAATAAAATAATAGCTTCTCTCCGCTTTTAATTATAGTCCGTCAAATAGCCTTGGAAATAAAAATAACATAATTTAAAAAATTAAACAATAAAATAATCTCTAAAGACATTAAATTCATATAAATAATATTGTCTCGTGCATCATTTTTATTATAAATAAACATAGCCGATTTATTTTATTATGTATATCAGTATATGGTAATATCTAGACATATACATAGGCGCATACATGCTCCCATTCAAACGATGATCTTTAAAAATAATTTTATATTTATTATCATGTCATTAATAGTATATTTTAAGTCAAGAATTAAGTTTTTTTAAATACTCCTATCTTTTTAATTTTAAAATATATATTTGTATGTATAAATAATTGGGTGGGGTTTGGTTCTAGGTAATTGTGAGATATTGAAGTGTGGATATATTGGGGTGAGCCCAAAGAATTAGGAGTCCGGTACTTTTTCTGCATCAACCCTAAAAAGGGAAGTTTGTATTGAAGTCATGGCATCATAATTGTTGGTGGTCCCTCTATCCTATTCCTATTCCTATGTGGTACGTATTTGCCTGGTAGTACTAGTAGTGAATATGGATCCATCTAGGGTTTTCTTGCTGTCAGCAAAATCATAGATTTAGCGAACCCCTATACATGTGTATGGGTGTCATTAATATGAAGTTTATTTTTGAATAAGTTGATCAATTGATTAATAGAATGTTAATACGCAGGAGAGATTTTATGCATGTTAGCATTCTATTTGTCAATTGATCAATTTACCAAAAAATAAACTTCATGCTAACCGGATCCTATGTATATGTATATGTATATGTGGAGTGCCGGACGAAAATAGCACACAATTGGTGGGAACTACTACTTTTACTGTTTGATATATATATATATATATATATATATTTAAAATCACGATTTTTTTATAATAATTTATATTTTTAAATGCCCTCCCAAAAATTATAGAAAAAAATAATAGAAAATTTAGAATATCATATCATTTTATATATTTAAAATGGAGATTATCTTTCATTTAGGTAAAATATATCTATGATTTTGAACATAAAATTAACTTTTATATCGGTCATTTAGAAGAGACTATTAAATTATGTGTAATGTTAGGGATCTCAATTTTTTGGATTAAGATTCCTCCCATTACACATATTTTTCAATACATAATATTTAACGATACAAATAATATATTTAGCAATCAAATAAAATCATAGCAAACAATTAGCGGCGGCACAATAAAATTTGAATGTATCGCTAAATGTATATTGGAAGAAATCTGAGAATATGTGCATGTAACGAAGGAGAATTCAAAAATTTTAATCTTAAATGACATGACATTGAATATTTTTCATAATAATTCATGGCATAATCAATCACATGCCATCTATCCAATTAATGTTATGAAATTTTTGACACCCGTAGTGCACCCTTTAGTCATATAAGCATTGGGAACTCACTCTGAATCATTCATAGCTTCTTGGAAAAATCATCACTCCAGTTTTCTATAACTTGACATTAACAGAATCTGTCAAAACAATAACATCAACCCAAGTTGGTCCCAAAATCTTCAAATTAGATTCCTCCAGTGATCTAACATTAAAAATTACATTCAAGGGCTATGATATTTTTACTGCATGCGCTCAAGCCAATACAGCGAGATACTTATGTTGTAGCCAAGATGTTTAACAGACAGACAGACAGACAGACAGACAGACAGCAAGTACGACCACAGAGCTACCTCCCTCTCTATTCTTAGCACAACTGCAAAGGGCTGCTGGTGTCTTCACATATTTAACATAGGAAGTCCGCTCTCCAATATCAATAAAGTGCTGGAGAGCACTCTTTTCAGGGGTGAGTACCAGATGATGCTCGAGGTTTCCCCTTGATAGAATTTAGGTGTTGGCTGACAAATATTACTCCCATAAAAATAATAAGGCAGCCCACTAGAGTGCTAAAGAAGAAGGCGCCAGGCTGCCTGGTCTGAACAAAGCCATAGACCCCACTAGAAGTAACAAGAATAAGGTCAGTTAGTCCATCATTTGAGAAATCCTCATTGACCAAGGCATGTGTGGGAGCTGCCGGAAGATCGATGGTTGTCAATATACTTCCCCCAGGAGATATCACCACAGCTTCTTGATCTCCTGCAGCAAGGATCAGATTTTGATTATCATGCACACGTAATGTAATTGCCTTCAGTGTAGGCACCACTTTGCCAGCTTCCATCATTCCTGATGGAGATGGGAGGTTTGACCATGTTGCGCCCGTCAAGATCTGCCATTGCCATATAGCTTCATGGCCATGAGAGCCAGGAGAGTATGCTGTCGCCTGAATGAGATGTACCAAATACTTAGAACAAATAACATTTGCCCAAATTAGCCAATACAAGTGAACTCTCCACCCTTTTTCATTAGGCACTTGTTCTGACCCAATTTTAGTTGTATATAATGGATAATCCTAAAACATTTTAAAGGATGCTGAATGCTGATACATATTTATACTACCATCTGACATAAGACAAAGGATTTCCTATTCAACCTTAATTGCCTAAATGTTATTATGATAGACAAATAAAATAAGCTGTCGACATTAACAGCTTACCTCTCCTCGGTTTGTTAGGAAGACAACATCTCCGTGACTTCGGTGTCGATGGCCATCACTTCTTGGGATAAGAATTGGTGTTGCAATTTCTAAAGAACCTGCATCTAAAGTCCGACCGAAGCTTCTGGAATATTCTCCATGTTGGAACAAGTTAAAAGGAGAATAATGACATATAGAAACATTGAAGAGTTGTTCACGAACTGGCACACCAGAGGTTGCAACAGCCCAACAAGGTCGCAGTACTTCCATTGATCCACTTACAACAGTTTGCTCAGCACCATTTCCCCCTACTGCCTATATAAATGGAAGATAAATTGGTTACACTAGTCACAAACTTGTCCAAACGAAACCATATAAGGAAATTCTTTTTTTCCACTTCAAGACATCCAAGGGTAGATTCCAAACATAATAGGATAAAAGTTCACTTGAAGGAAGTGGGTGTCAAATTAAAGCTATTTAATAATTGAAATAATACCGACCATGTATTTTTATTTTATTTTTTGCTAATATCAACCATGTAAATTATTCTGTGTTTTACACCTTTTAATTAAAAAGACTGTCCGGAAACAAGAGAGGATGAGAGGATGAATAAATAGTCTCAGAACAAGTCAAATCTGAAACAAACATTGAACTAGATGGGAGAATTTGAATAGACAAAAAAAGATGCATCACCGAGAAGCTAGGTTCTTTGTGCCCAATCACAGGGGACGGGTAATTCTTGACTAACACTAGTTCTTCCAATTATTTTAACTACTGGTTGGTAAATATTGTGTAGTTTAAATCAGATTGAGATATTCATTTTAGAAGCTAAGGAATCATAAGCCGAAGTACAGAGACATAGCATACTTGGATGCTGCTAGAGGTAAGAGCTAAAATTTCCAAAGACCCACTGTGCAGTTTTCTTCACTATATGCTTGTACAATAATTAATAAATGATTATGAGATCTCAAGGAAAAAGACATAGTGCACACCTGCACATGATCAAGAACTCCATCCCCGTTAATATCAGCATGGAGGCCACCTTCTCGAAGATGAAGCTGCGGCAATCAATATATTTATATAACACCTTAAATTTGTTAGTGATAACCCCCCAAAAACAAGTCATTGACAAAATTATGTATTGTGGAGCCATGATAATGTAAATAAAGACGATCATTTAAATGCATATAGACGGGCTACAGAAAACCCCCCAAAAAAATTGAACAAAGAATTGGGACTTGCACTGCAGAAAACGTGATGGCAAACCCAATGTACACAACTTTTTTTTCTATTTTTTTTTTTAATCATGGAAAAGGTAGGTACCAATGTGCACAAATACGGCAGCCCATAACAATATCAATACAAAGAACATGACCCCTGATCATCCAATTCACTAGTTGATGTCATATTCATAAAGATGAGTTTATATATACATACATATATATATATATATATATATATATATATATATATATATATATATATACATCAAGTACGCTTAAACATCATAGAACAAAACTCACCAAGTGTCTTTCGCAAGATACCAGAACAATAACAGCCTTATAAACAGTTTAAATATATATTAATAATTTAAACAAAGCCGACACATCTTTTTTATTTGCTTTCCTGTGATGAGTAACATAGTCAAACACAACTATCACCGAGACTGATTGAGCTTCTACCTGTTAGCATGATTGTGACTTGTTAGACTTGCTGTTTTTCCTTATTCATATGAAATTACAGATCAAGAATTTTGTTCAAATGATCTATTCTCTCAAGAATTTCGGACACCCTGATGTAGAAGTACTGTCACTTTCTTTTTGAAACTTCATTTTTTTCGCCTCCAGGTCTCGGAAACCAAAGAATGCACTTGAATAAGACATATGTTACATGGAATGGAAAATAATCTTCCACCAAGTTCCCAGCACATATGCTTGTCACAAAAATCAAATCCATTTTGTTTTACTATATCAGTTTATTCCTCCAAACCTGTTAGTGTTAGAGCCTTGGCCTGTGTAGCATGGAAAATCTATCACCACGTCAAGCCGTAATTCTATATCTTAGAAACATTACTACACAATCAATAGAGAAGCTTGCTCTGATATTGATTAACTTTGAAATTTGAAAATTAACAATGTAAATCAGGATCCACTTTAGAGCCCATTATCAGGAAATCTAGAAGTGGCGAGCAAATAGACATCCTTAGGCATTACTTTCACAAAATTTCCTGATATATGTTCTCAGCCTGAGCTTTTCTAGTTGGTTGAAATCATTCAACCTAGTCCTTTGAATATATATTTAGACTCATCAAACAATTACATTAAAATCTATAGTCCACATCAAAAGCTGGCTATTTTCTTATCACATTATATCAAATTCTATAACATGCAATTAAGCTACTATAGTGTTGGGGGCTGACGTTTACCTTGCATAAAGTGCGACCAGATGCCAAATGAACAGCTTCAATGCCTTCCTTTTGATGAGCCACAACAACATTAGGAACCCACCAGAGCTGAGTGTAATTTGTAATTGTAGGAATGTAAGGCGATGGCTGCTTCAACAAAGAGAAGTGGTTACAACAAGCCATTGTCATGATAAACTTACTATTGTATATTGTATTGATTATTGATATTAATATATGATGCTTTGCATCGTATACCAGTAGACAAAGAATTCCTATATTGATAATAATATACTATAGTCTTTTACCAATCAACTTTGCGAAGTTCTCAAAGATGAATTCAATAACTTTCAGTTAACAATACATGAAGACCGTAGATGACCTCATATAATAATTACAAGGTTTGACAGGCTGATTCCACTTCCTTAGCGAATAAGGTTCTCAATATACGGAGAATAATCATGTTTTCTGTTGAATAATGTCCAGTAATGCATCCTCATTTACTCGTAGAAATTCAATCATTTCCAAAGGGGATGACACATAAACGGATAAACCATATTCAAGAAACATCAAATCTTTCATCAATGCATTTTGGTATAAAATTTAATTTTTAATTTTCTGGTATCTGGATTAAGTATTCGTTAAGGTAAACCACTGAAATTGAAAGAGTGCTAGAGAAATGTGGTAAAATGTCTAGTATAACCTAATATTTCTTTAATATATAAGACAGAATTTGTTTTTTGTTTTACTTCATAATTAGAGTTATTATTTAGTCAAGGGGCTGTAGCATAGTGCTATACATTGTGAAAGAAAATATTCAGAGTAATTTTCCAAGAGAAATCCAATTTTAGCCATTTTTGAAGCAACTGGAAAACCTCACCTTCTTGGATTTTGACGACCCAGCATACTTTGCTGCTTTTCCAATCAAGTTCGAAATTTTTTGGGTCGAGTCCTTGCCTGGAGGCTGGTTTTCCTCGGGCTTGTGGAAAGGGTGAGTTGTAGTTTTTCCAGGTGTTTTCTTCAGTGTCCTCCTTTTGTGACGTCTGAAGTGAGCCAACTTCAACAGAGTGTCTTCTCGCCTATCCTGGTCCACAAAAATTGTGTGAATAACAGTCATCACTGATCAGATACACAACGTTCAATGACGAATAAAAAAGTATTGCACTTACCCAGCGATGTGGCATAACTCCAAGGATCGATTCTCTAAATTCCCTACATTCAAACTACATATAAAATGACTCAATGAGCTCATTATTAGGCAAGGTGACACTATATTGAAATCCCACAATAAGCACACAGAGCATATATTACAGGAATTGATATCTCCACGAGTAAAAGTGGTATTTCCACAAGTTCTTCCTCACATGAATAGTAAGAAATTTTAATAGTGGAAATAAAACATATATTTAAGTGCTCAACTAACTATGACTTTACCAAACAAGTACTCCCTGTTTGCTCTCACTGATTGAGAGAATCAAGACAGTTGGCCTTTGTCCAGAGTAGTTCTGAACAAGATGTACACTTTTTGTACTTCTATTTATAATTAAGATGACTTCAAGAAACGATCCATAAAAGATCGATGCCCCACTTAACATAGCGAGTGGTTGACAATCATTAACCATATGTAACAAAATTAATCTTCAATCTGCTTCACAGCATACCTCTCCAGGATGACGACTGTTCAAAGCATGAACATCAAGCTTGTAATTATGCTGTGGAATTAACTGTGATGCGTCCGAGGACTGTGCTTCAATATCCTATAACAGCAGAAATATAAAGTTATCAAACAGATGACGAGATGACTCCCCTGCATAACATTCATATGCTACATTCTTGATTGATATTAGGAATCCTTTATATGGATTGGGAAACAAAAATCCCTAATGGAATAGGAAAACCAAAACCTTAATGGATTAGGAAACCTGATTCGTAAGTCATAACTACATATAAAATTCCTAAATTACTATAAGTTACCCAGTCCCAAATAATATATAATATAAAAAAAATACATATATATTTTTTATCCAATTGAACAATTTAAAGAAAAAATAACCAAGTCTAGGATAGTGTTCCTCCTCAGTGGGGATCTGCCATAGAATCAATAGAATCCTTCTTCATGTTTTCTATTTTTTCTATATATGCTCTTCTGCTACAGAACTATAGATAGCAGAGTTGGGTTTTCTTTAAACACTTCATGTACTTCTCCCAAGTGTGGTTTATTAAACTGGTTTACTAAAAAAAGAATAAGAAAATAAATAATAATAGAAATGGGCATAATCGTCCAGAGAAACTGGAAAAAATGACTTGCAGAAAACAGGTTTTAAAGCACAGAAGTCACTTAACCTCCTTTTTCCTACTCCAATGAAGCTTGCCAGATCGACCAGCAAATGCATAAAATGCAAAATGGCGTAAATCCACTGTAGAATTCTCTGAAACCTACACATGGTTAAGAATAATAAAATATGAGTGTACTAAATAAAAGAAGAAAAAATGCATTTCATATCAGTTGAAATAAAAACAGTTTTTTAAAAGTTGCTAGGTGCGGCGGAGAGGGCACCTAGTCTAGGGAGCATTTTCCTGCATGGATTAGGAGTTTTCTTAAGCGGTTTCATTTATTTAATTTTCTATCACATACTTGTTATGGTATACAAAAATTACCAAAAAAATCAATATTTTAAGGCTTAAAAAATTCATTTCAAGTATAGTATAGCTTCAAAGTAGAAGTTTGGTTCTACCTAGGCGGGGGCCTAAGTGCCCAGCCAAATCGATGCGGTGCCTAGCGCCTACACAGGATTTTTAGAACACTGAATAAAAATGATAAAAGCATTAGTAACTTCCAAGCTCCAATTAATCATGATTAAGATCTTACTTAATATTGGCAAATGAGGATATAAATGATCTAGGCCAGTCCACCTACACATAAAAATGATCCATATTCACTCTATAGAATGATAGACTCTCTATTGGTTTAATTTATCGGCTTATGAAATTGGATCATTTAAAGGATAACAGATCCCTTAAGTTATTCAATTATGTACAACTAAAAGATTATTTGCAAAGACTAGTTTTATCCATCAGTTCAATACACTAGGCTCATCTCATGGAGGCAAAAAACAAAATTGAGTTATCTTGTCCGCATCCCCACTCCTCAGAAGTATTGTCCGATCAGTAATACAACATTTGTTTATACTTTGAGCTTTTTCCTATGTAGTGTAATCTCAAGAATTAGTGGATATGCAAGTTGAAACGCAGACATTCGCCCCTTGGGCACTTTTCAAGTAAAAGGAATATTCAGATTCTTTATTTATTTCTAGCTACTTTTGTTCTTTATTTTATTAATTTAATTCTTTGCTTACTTTTATCTGTTTTTATCTTTTAATTTTCTCCTCATGTTTCTACTTTTATGCTTATATATTGGATAGCCTACCCAACTACTTTGTTGAGAGTTGAGTCTTTTTCTTTTTTAGAGATAGAGGTGGAGGCTTACATGAGAGAGAGCGCCAAAGAGAGAGAGAGAGAGTTGCCAATAACTGAAACTAGAAGAACTCTCAAGATATGTACAAAGATTGACCAAAAAGTTTAACGGTTTACAATAGAATTCGATTAAAGTAATATATATCTATATAGTGAAAACAAGTTGTACCTACAGTTGAAATTGGTCAGTCAGAATTAAATGTTGTGCAGCACACATTATACCTTAAATTACAATGTACAAGGTCTAATACACAAGGCGTGACATGTAATGTGAACTCCTAAAATTGTAAATTTAGGCCCAAATTTGAGGCTTTGAATATAGAAGACTGATGCGTATCTTGGCAATGAGATGAAAATAATGACATAGCCAGACCTAACCAATTAAAAGCCACAGATTTGGTCCTAAAATTTACATGGAGAGTGCAAACAGAATCAAACTTCTCGTAACCATGAAAAAATGGCAACCAGAATTGCATGCAAAAATGGTGTGAAAGTGAACCAAAATAACCAGTGAACTTTTGTAAACAAAAGTTCCCTGCATTAATAATACACAAAATATACTTACTTCCTTTTCACTTGCACTTCTTCTATGCTGCTCCGCATTTTCCACTGCCATATTAATATCTTCAAAAGGATCCATGTGTATCTGGAAAATTCAAAAATAACTACTGATAAGTGGACTGCTGTTGCTAACATTCAATACTAAATTTGTACGTACATAGTAATCAATAAAGCAAAAAATAAAGTGGTCCCAAAAATATAATTTATACGTCAATACATGGAAACGTAAAAGGCAGACTGAAGAATAGAAGCACAACAGAGTTTGAAGCTACACACAAGGAGCTCAACATGGTTAGTTGCATTATCCAACTAACACCCAACATCCTAATCTATTTCGATGACGCATGCTAGCTAGCTCAAATAGGCAAATTTGGCTGAAATCTGTGACCTTAGGAGGGGCCTCAGAGAATGCAGGTCACTCCATGCACAACTAACATCACTTAGGCAAGAAACACCTAAATAATTACGAAAACCCGAAATAGTAGATAAAAACATGCATATATATGGTTGGCACCAACAACTGAGTTGTATGTACACAACCTTATCAAGTATTTTGAACAACAAAACCCCAATACGCATCTTGGAACGATAGAAGCATATATGCAATCAAGTAGGCTACGATTATGTACTTACTGGTAAATAATACAGTTAACTTAAAGAACAACAAAAGATTTATCCACGAAATCATAGAATTTCAGAAATATGACACCACAATCATCAAATTAAATACAAAACAGAAAATTCCAATTCTGAAAAGCATCACTAAAAGTAAAGTGTTATTCTTGAACTAGAATTCTAAAACTGTCAATTAGTCAGGATGCCTATTTAACACAGTTGTAACTGCCCAACACACACATAACTAAATCTTGTTTAAGGAATTCTGAATAGTTACTGATGTAGGTTAGTCACTATAGCTTAAGAGAATCAAAATATGACCTTTCAGAACGATTTTTTTTTCCTAATTTTGCAGAACAAGTTTGGGGAATGCACATAGCTTTCGATATTTTCATAGGCAGACTAAGTGGTCCTTGTAAAGCCCTGCCTGGTCTACAGGATCCAAAGATCACCTTTATAATTTTTTTGCTTCAATATTACAATGGTAAACTGACCACACTCCACCCAGTTCAAAACCTAGGAAAAATACTAAAAGCCCAACCTTGAACAAAAACCATGAACTTACACTAAAAAATGAAAGTAAAAAAATTGTCACAGCAATGGTATAATCTGCATATCTGAATATTAAATCTCCTGCGTTGTAGTTCCCCAAGACAAAAAAATTAAGTATTGTGGGAGATCAGATGGATTAGAACTTAGTGGAGACATGCTTAACAAAAAGAGTAAGTAAAACTTGTGAAAGTTGCGAAATCAAAAAACATACATGGCTCTGCATTTCCATCCGCCCACCAATAAGAACCAAACCTGCATCTCCATGTTTTAGTGTATAATTACTTATTGAGATAGCTACCTCCCTGTGGTGAGCACTATGAGGAAAATCCTCCTGAGAGGATAAGTTAAACATTAGAAACTATAAATACCCCAAGAACATTGATTAGAAGCCTGTAGCAGTACAAAGGTAGCGGAAAAAAAATAGGTGAGGTATACAATTATCATAGAATTGCACATTTATGCACCTGGAGATTCTTCTCCCATAGCTTTTGAAGGTTGTGATCAAAACACATAACAGACCAACCAGATGTGATAACAACAAGAACCTGCTTCTGCACTTGCCCACGTTTATAAATCCGATCAACAACTCCAGTAGCCATGGCTACAGCACGTCTTCCAGTTGCGATGCGAATCTTGTCGGGCAATAAGGACACTTCTGCAAGAACACGTGCTTCACTGAATCCTTCATCCACCCGCCTAGTATGAGGCTCCAACACCTATAAGCAACACCAAAATATTCTAAAACCAGGCACAACACATAATTACATAGCTATCAACATTGTCCAAGTAAGCCACATACAACCTTGTGGGGTCAATCGACCCCACTGGAAATAAAAATTGCTTTATAATGTATGGTAAATTTTAAAAAAATTAAGTATTATATATAAATTGACCCCACTAAAATTTTATAAATTTTCTATTATACGGGTCAAATTGAAAATTTATAACTTTGTCGATCAAATTTTAACCACATGTGACTCATATCTTCTCAATAATATTTTAAACTAAATAATAATCTAATTTATATTATTTTTAAAAATAAATAATGAATTACTTACTTATTTATGAATAGTTGTGATTAAAAAAGTGTATTATGAGTCAATATAGTATATACATACCATATATTATTACTTATTATATTTTATTATATTTTTATTGTAATATATATATATATATATATATATATATATATATATATATATATATATATATATATACCCGAAAGTATAAAGTATTAAAAATTATTGGCTCGGACGGTGCCAATTATTTGTAACTAATAATTTCGACCACAAAACTTTCTGGTTTCGCCAGTCCAAGTATTAGTTCATCAATTAAAATGAAGAAAAAATCTTTTTGCTGGGTACCCAAAATAAAATCAAAAACCCAGAGCACATAATAACAAAATAGTTGATATTTCCAACAATGTCACCTGAATTTTAGCATCATGAGTAGCTACAAGAATCTCTTTTTTGCCGTCACCGTTAAGATCAGAGACAATAGGAGGAGGGAGACGCTCAGCCTCGTATTTAATCGGGTATTCATCAGTAAGATGATACCACGCTTCTTTGAATGAAAAATCACCTTCGTGCTGATATGCAATTCCAACACAATTAGCAAGACAACTTTTCAATTGCGACCAGAAGAAACTCGATGAAATAAATATTGCGAGAATTTGAAAGATTGAAAGGTCGGAGAGAAAACCTGAAGAGAGAAGAAAATAGCGAAAGCGGAGAGCAGAAGAATAGCTAAATCTCGCTTTCTCATTCTGATAATTCCTCGTCTTCCTCAGCAGATCACCACCGATCGGTCAATTGCACAGTCGCACTAGAGTAGTACTAGCTCGTCGTCTTCAGCTTCGACAGAGGGGGTTTTTACCGCTCCGGATAGTTGTCGGCTTAATCCTTTTATCATTTTTTTTATAAAATAAAAATAAAAATTAATAAGCTTCTTAAGAGTTACTCCATTTGTTAATGTTATTTAATTTAAATGATTTTTATGTTTATTTAAAATGATATCAACTTTATTTTAAAGTTTCTTTAACATAAATTTAAAAACAAAATTCTTTGAATTTTTATTCTTGTTATTTTTATGTGCATTCTAAATGATTTTTATTTTTGTAATTGATTTACAAAATATTATTTTATCATAATAATAGAGTTACGAGTTACATTAAATTTTAATTTTAAAATTCGATAAAATTACATAAAAAAAATATAAGATAATATCAAATACAATCCTTATTTAAGATTACAAGAGTTATTCATAATTTTGCTATTTCACAAATTTATTTAGAAATTTAGTATAAAATTCATAGTTAAAATGTCACGCAGATGATGAAACATGAAATACATTTAACATTATTGTCAAAAAAAATGTAACAAATTAACATTATTAGTGTAACTCCAAATGATTAATCCATTTTCTGATAATAAAAAGTTGTGTTTGTTTTGCCTCAAACAAAACAAAACATATGCATAGTATAAAAATGAAATAAAAAAAAAGTATTTTTCAAAATATTATTTGTTAGGGTAGAGCATCTCCAACAATCTCTTCAACTATTTTGGGATATTCAAATAAATGAGTCACATCAAAAAAATCCTTCAACTAATATTTTTGTTACTCTTTAAATCTATAATTAAAAGTTAAAAATATTTATTACGTTTGACAAGTTTGATCGTTAAATTAAAAAAACTGATGATGAGATATAATGTGACGCCCCCAAAATTAGGTATACATCACCCATCTTGGGTCGTCAGATACATAGTACAGAATACAAATACAACTGATTAATACATCTATCGTGTACAATACGACAAAACATAAACTGTGAGTTTGAATACAAATATTATCTTCTAGAGAGTATTCATACTCAAAAGGAGTCCTCATTACATTTATTAACACACCATTACATAGAATAGTGAGGACTACTAACTAATACTATCATTCGGACCATCACTCCGTACCCCGACTTGTCCCAGCTACGTTCTCATTTCCTGAAGAGAACAGTGAAAGAAAGGGTGAGCTCAACTAGCCCAGTAAGAAATATTATGACTAAGATAATGCAGAATAAATTATCATTAGCCTTCAACAATGTTAAACTGATAAAATATAATAGACATCAAGTTTAACTGTAGCGGAACAAGCAATCCATTAAAAGAGTCAAGTAGAAAATAAACTCTACTATCTTTTATGATTTAAAAAATTTTTCAACACTGTAATCGCTGAGACTCAGCTTAATAAAATAATCCACATCATCGAATCACCCCTGCACTACGGCCAAGGATATTCGTGTATTCATTAATGGTCATGATCATGCCAACAACTGTCCATCAATGCACTACGGGCCAATGAGGACTTTTACCACATCATTTGTAACATTACGGTCATGATTATACCGAATAATCCCTGGTCATAATCATACCAAGTCCATCTATGCAATACAGGCCACAGATGACTTTCAACATTTTATAAACATGAGGATGATGACAATGATATAAGAATTCAATAAAACAAGTTCAAGAATTAATTTATCCAGGAATTAACAACGTCCAAATTGTCAACATGATACTGCATTGTGGAGTAAAATTCAAGAATGCTTAGAAGAATATTTTCTTGAAAAGATACTGGATGAAACGCAACTATCAAGGATATTCCACAAATTTCATGGAGTATAGAAGTCAAAACTTAACCAACTGAGTACAATAAAGAATGGAATAACAAAAGAAATCACCATGCATGCGATAGACCGCACAGACAGGTTATTCCAATAGAATAATAAATAATGGAACCAGGTCCGGCGTAAACGCACAGACAGGATATTCCGACAGAATAATAAATAATGGAACCAGGTCCGGTGTAAAACACACAGACAGGATATTCCAACAGAATAATAATAAAACGGAACCAGGTCCGGTGTAAAACACACAGACAGGATGTTCCAACAGAATAATAGAAGAATGTCACCAAGTATAGGGTAGACCGCGTATACTGGTTATTCCAACAGAATAATAACAAATGGAATAACAGAAGTTCTCTTCATGGATATAAAAGAAATAATATTCCCTACCTTAAAAGAACTGGATATTGGAAAAGTGATGTAGCAGAATACTTTTATTCTCTCTCTCTTATTCTCTCTATACTTTCTCTCTCTATAGCTTGAATGAATTCGTGAAAAATAATGAAGCCCTAGGCCTCTATTTATAGAAAAACTGAGGGTGACTCTTGGTCTTAACGAAGGGTCAAATGACTCTTGGTCTTAACGAAGGGTCAAATGACTCTTGGTAATATTGAAGGGACAACTACTATTGACGAAAGTAATTACTATTGACCAAGGTAAATACTATTGACGAAGGTAATTACTATTGACCAAGGTAAATACTATTGACCAAGGTAAATAATATTGACGAAGGTAATTACTATTGACCAAGGTAAATACTATTGACGACGGTAATTACTATTGACGACGGTAATTACTATTGACGAAAGAGACTCTTAGATGATGACATATGGCCCCCCATAAAATAACCAAACTTACCACAACGTCTCAATTATTGATTTAATAATATAACATATTATACAGATGATACTATGACAATAATTTAAGAGATATGATGCAGCAATTACTGTAGCAATAATTGAGTATAGTTGAGTGACTTCTCACGTAAGCATCAATAATCAATACCGTGTGCTACTATGCAACCACGCGTATTACTGTACATTTACTACCGAGTAGTTCAACAGTTTTAACGGTAACACCTCAGCCGTTATTTTTATAAAAAGATAATTCTGTCGTTTTCTCAATCCGACAATAATTCCGTTGTGGGGTCCACCAATGATTGTGCCGTCGTACGAATATTTCCCGACAAAAAGAATATTCTCCGACCAAACGAATATTTTATAACAACTTGCTTACTTTACAAAATTTATAAATATTACCCACAACTATAACATTATATCAAATTAACTCCATAATATTCAAAAATGATATTTATAGAAAATTCATCTTTATTTATAAAAGTTGGGGTCTTACAACCTCCCCTTCTTATGAAATTTCGCCCTCGAAATTAGGGTACGTACCTGGTATGTCGAAGAGGTAAGGATACCTTGATTTCATTTCTGATTCTAACTCCCAAGTCATTTCCTCAACATCGTGGTTTCTCCACAAAACTTTAACTTGAGGTATAACCTTGGAGCGTAGAATATGTTCCTTCTTATCCAAGATTTGAACAGGAACTTCTTCATACGTCAAATCCTCCGCTATTTCGTCCGGTTCTAACTCAATAATGTGGTTCGGGTCTTCCACATATTTGCGTAACATGGATATGTGGAAAACGTTATGAACACGAGACATACTTGGCGGTAAAGCGAGTCTATAAGCCACAGTTCCTACTCGATCGAGGATTAAAAATGGACCGATGAATCGAGGATTTAGCTTTCCTCTCTTTCCAAATCTCGTAACTCCTTTCCATGGAGCAACACGTAAGAACACATGATCTCCTACATCAAATTCCACGTCCTTTCGATGAAGATCAGCATAACTCTTTTGTCGATCTTGTGAGGTTTTTATACGTTGTCGGATCGTTTGAATCTTTTCTGTAGTCATACGTACCAACTCCGGTCCCAACAACGTTGCTTCGCCCACCTCATCCCAGCATACTGGAGAACGACATTTTCTTCCATACAATGCTTCGAATGGAGCCATGCCAATACTTGCTTGATAACTGTTGTTGTAGGAAAACTCCACCAATGGTAAGAACTTGTCCCAACTTCCCTTGAAGTCAAAGACACAGAGTCTTAATAGATCTTCAAGAGTTTGAATAGTCCTCTCTGATTGTCCGTCCGTCTGAGGATGATATGCTGAACTAAATCGTAACTCCGTGCCCATAGCTTTTTGTAAACTAACCCAAAATCGTGAAGTGAATCTTGGGTCTCGATCAGAAACTATGGATACTGGCATACCATGCAGTCTTACAATCTCGTTTATGTACATACGAGCAAGACGTTCAAGTGTATAAGTTTCTCGTATCGGTAAGAAATGAGCAGACTTGGTCAATCTATCAACAATGACCCAAATCGCATCAATACCTTGAGAAACCCTAGGAAGACCGGTAACGAAATCCATGGTAATGTGCTCCCACTTCCATTCTGGAATTTCAAGTGGTTGCAATGGACCTTTTGGTACTTGATGCTCCGCTTTGACTCGTTGACAAGTTAGACACCTTGAGATAAACAACGCTATCTCTCTCTTCATATTGCTCCACCAAAATGTATGACGAAGATCATGATACATTTTGGTACTTCCAGGATGGATTGCAAACGGTGTGTTGTGCGCCTCCATCATGATTTCATACTTTAAATCAGGGTTGTTAGGAACACAAAGTCTGGAGTTGACTCGAAGTATTCCTTCTTCATCGATTCTTGCTTCCGGCATAGAACCTTCTTGCACTTTCTTCCTCATACGCATCAGCTCCAGGTCTGTAGCTTGAGCAGCTTTAACTTTATCGATTAAAGTCGGTTCTACTCGTATATTCGCCATCATCACATGGGTCCCTGGAGTCTTTAACTCTATCTCCATCCTTTGCAAGTCACACAAAATGGGTCTTTGCGTTGTTAATATTGCACTTGTACCCGCATATGATCTTCTACTCAATGCGTCAGCTACCACGTTCGCTTTTCCAGGATGGTATTGAATGGTATGATCATAATCTTTCAACAGTTCAAGCCAACGTCGTTGTCGCATGTTGAGTTCCTTTTGAGTGAAGAAATATTTGAGGCTTTTATGATCCGTAAAGATCTCCACTTTCTCCCCATACAAGTAATGCCTCCAAATTTTAAGTGCAAAGACAACAGCTGCCAACTCTAGATCATGAGTAGGATAATTCCTCTCATATTCCTTGAGTTGTCTTGATGCATAGGCTATGACTTTTCCATGTTGCATGAGAACACATCCCAACCCTTTGCTCGAAGCATCACTGTAGATGACAAATCCCTCCGAGCCAGATGGTATTGTTAGAACAGGTGCTGAAATGAGTCTCCTCTTGAGTTCTTGAAAACTCTGCTCACATTCTTCGCTCCAACCAAACTTTGTATCTTTCCGAGTCAGCTGAGTTAATGGAGTAGCGATTCGAGAAAATCCTTCCACGAATCTCCGATAATAACCAGCTAAACCAAGAAAGCTACGTACCTCGGTCACTGATTTAGGTTGCTCCCAGCTTTGAATAGCTTCAATCTTTGCCGGGTCAACCGATATTCCACGACTTGATACTACGTGCCCAAGGAATGCTACCTCCTCCAGCCAGAACTCGCATTTCTTCAACTTGGCATAAAGCTTGTATTCACGAAGCTTTTGGAGTACCAGCCTCAAGTGTTGCTCATGATCTTCACGGCTTTTGGAATAAATAAGGATGTCATCAATAAAGACGACCACAAAGTGATCCAAATATTCCTTGAATACCCGGTTCATCATATCCATGAAGGCAGCAGGAGCATTAGTCAATCCAAAGGACATGACTAGGAATTCATAATGCCCGTACCGAGTTCTAAAAGCCGTCTTTGGAATATCCTCAGTTCTAACCTTCAGCTGATGATATCCAGAACGAAGATCGATCTTTGAAAAGAATTGTGCTCCTTGCAACTGGTCAAACAGGTCATCAATACGTGGCAATGGGTACCTGTTTTTGATGGTGACATGATTCAACTCCCGATAATCAATACAAAGTCGCATACTTCCATCTTTCTTCTTCACGAATAGAACAGGAGCTCCCCAAGGAGAAGTACTAGGACGAATAAAGCCAATGTCTAACAATTCCTGCAGTTGGATCTTTAACTCCTGAAGTTCAATAGGAGCCATTCGATATGGGGCTTTGGAAATGGGTTTTGTACCGGGTTCAAGATCGATACAAAATTCAATTTCACGCTCTGGGGGTAGGCCAGGAAGTTCTTCAGGGAATACGTCAGGGAATTTATTAACAATAGAAATATCATTCAAAACTGACGTATTTTTGTTTAGATCTGTGACATGAGCTAAGAAAGCTTGACATCCGTTTTTCAATAAACGAATAGTTTTATGGCTTGAGATGACAGCGATTGATTTTAATGGTTTGGTTGCTTGAATTCGCATAATAGGTCGATTAGGAATATGAAAACTAACAACCTTACGAAAACAATCAATTTTTGCATAATGAGTAGTTAACCAATCAATCCCTAGAATCACGTCAAATGCAAGTATTTTTAATGAAATCAGATCGATAGGTAATGTGTGGGTACCAACTTGAACCAAACAAGACTTATAAACAGTGGAGGTAATGAAGGTTTCTCCCAACGGAGTTTCCACAGATAAGTCAAAGTCTAATTTCTCCGGAATCAAATTTAATCGATGAGCGCAAGTAGGAGAAATAAAAGAATGGGTTGAACCGGTATCAAATAAAGTATAAACTTCTTTAGAGTTTATAATAAGCTTACCCGTGATGACCTCATTCGGGTTCCTTGCTCTCTGGGAGTTCACAACAAACGCTCTCCCTTGCACAACCGGTTTTGACTTTTCTGGGACGGCTTTTGGTGCCTCCATCCTAGCTGAATTTGTCTTCGGTAAACGACAAAATCGGGCTAAATGACCTTCTCTTCCACAATTATAACATGCTTTGGACGGCATCGCGCAGTTTGGACTGATGTGCCCCTCCCCTCCGCATTTGAAACATATGATAGGTGGTCGTTCTCCTTCCTTAACGACAGGTGCTGGTGCTGACGTCTTTCCATCATTGTTGAATCTCCTCTTCTTGAAATGTCCATTCTTATTGTTTTGGCCCTGATTACCACCGAAGTGGTTACCATTTCTGGCCTGTTGATTCCCTCCACGCTTGTTGTCACCGCTTCGATGACTGCTCTCACTGGTATTATCATTTTGCCGGCTGCTCTCTTTTGGTTGCGTTATCTCGTTATCGCGCTCCACCAACTGAGCCCTATTTACAACATCTGAATACAAACACAGTTTATGAGAAACAAGATGTTGACGTATCTCCGGCTTCAAACCTCTTAAAAACATCCGCGTCATTCTTTCTTCATTATCCACCAGGTGGGACGCAAACCGGGATAACTCCGCAAATTTTGCCTCGTACTGCGACACGGTCATATTATTCTGCTCCAATTTGATGAACTCCACCTCCTTCATGTGACGAATACTCTCGGGAAAGTATTTGTCGTTAAACAGATCTTGGAACTTCTCCCAAGACATCTTCAGTGCGGCAGGTTGAGTACGCTTTATCGATTCCCACCAGTAATCTGCCTCTCCTCGCAACATAAAGGCGGCAAAGGGAACCTTTTGCTCCTCGGAGCAACCCAAGACATCAAATATCTTGGTGATCTGCTTTATCCATGTTTCAGCTACAAGTGGTTTGGGTTCTCCCTTAAACTCCGGTGGTCCCAGCTCCTTAAACTGTTTAGCGGTGACCGCCTGAGAGTTTCCAGTATTTCCACCTACGTTGTGGACAGGAGCCGCTTTCACCTGTTGTTGCATGAATTGCATAAAGCCTCTGAACATTTGATCATTCATCATTTGGTCAGTGTTGTTGTTTGCATGAGGATTGACACCTTCCTGATGCACATTATCCTGATTATTGATATGTGGTGAATCAACAGTCGTCTGTGCTCCATTGCTATTCTCAACATTCTCGGATGCCATTTTCAGATACTGCCACAAAATAAAAATTAATTGATATGTCATATATTATCCTTATATTATGACCGACCAATTAAATATCATGCAAATAAACTTAGGTATGTCATACTAGCGAAGGAATTCTCCGTCTCTCCCCTTCTAGTTCTATTCTCACATCTTAGCCAGGGATCATATCCCTAAGCTTTGATACCAACTGTGACGCCCCCAAAATTAGGTATACATCACCCATCTTGGGTCGTCAGATACATAGTACAGAATACAAATACAACTGATTAATACATCTGTCGTGTACAATACGACAAAACATAAACTGTGAGTTTGAATACAAATATTATCTTCTAGAGAGTATTCATACTCAAAAGGAGTCCTCATTACATTTATTAACACACCATTACATAGAATAGTGAGGACTACTAACTAATACTATCATTCGGACCATCACTCCGTACCCCGACTTGTCCCAGCTACGTTCTCATTTCCTGAAGAGAACAGTGAAAGAAAGGGTGAGCTCAACTAGCCCAGTAAGAAATATTATGACTAAGATAATGCAGAATAAATTATCATTAGCCTTCAACAATGTTAAACTGATAAAATATAATAGACATCAAGTTTAACTGTAGCGGAACAAGCAATCCATTAAAAGAGTCAAGTAGAAAATAAACTCTACTATCTTTTATGATTTAAAAAGTTTTTCAACACTGTAATCGCTGAGACTCAGCTTAATAAAATAATCCACATCATCGAATCACCCCTGCACTACGGCCAAGGATATTCGTGTATTCATTAATGGTCATGATCATGCCAACAACTGTCCATCAATGCACTACGGGCCAATGAGGACTTTTACCACATCATTTGTAACATTACGGTCATGATTATACCGAATAATCCCTGGTCATAATCATACCAAGTCCATCTATGCAATACAGGCCACAGATGACTTTCAACATTTTATAAACATGAGGATGATGACAATGATATAAGAATTCAATAAAACAAGTTCAAGAATTAATTTATCCAGGAATTAACAACGTCCAAATTGTCAACATGATACTGCATTGTGGAGTAAAATTCAAGAATGCTTAGAAGAATATTTTCTTGAAAAGATACTGGATGAAACGCAACTATCAAGGATATTCCACAAATTTCATGGAGTATAGAAGTCAAAACTTAACCAACTGAGTACAATAAAGAATGGAATAACAAAAGAAATCACCATGCATGCGATAGACCGCACAGACAGGTTATTCCAATAGAATAATAAATAATGGAACCAGGTCCGGCGTAAACGCACAGACAGGATATTCCGACAGAATAATAAATAATGGAACCAGGTCCGGTGTAAAACACACAGACAGGATATTCCAACAGAATAATAATAAAACGGAACCAGGTCCGGTGTAAAACACACAGACAGGATGTTCCAACAGAATAATAGAAGAATGTCACCAAGTATAGGGTAGACCGCGTATACTGGTTATTCCAACAGAATAATAACAAATGGAATAACAGAAGTTCTCTTCATGGATATAAAAGAAATAATATTCCCTACCTTAAAAGAACTGGATATTGGAAAAGTGATGTAGCAGAATACTTTTATTCTCTCTCTCTTATTCTCTCTATACTTTCTCTCTCTATAGCTTGAATGAATTCGTGAAAAATAATGAAGCCCTAGGCCTCTATTTATAGAAAAACTGAGGGTGACTCTTGGTCTTAACGAAGGGTCAAATGACTCTTGGTCTTAACGAATGGTCAAATGACTCTTGGTAATATTGAAGGGACAACTACTATTGACGAAAGTAATTACTATTGACCAAGGTAAATACTATTGACGAAGGTAATTACTATTGACCAAGGTAAATACTATTGACCAAGGTAAATAATATTGACGAAGGTAATTACTATTGACCAAGATAAATACTATTGACGACGGTAATTACTATTGACGAAAGAGACTCTTAGATGATGACATATGGCCCCCCATAAAATAACCAAACTTACCACAACGTCTCAATTATTGATTTAATAATATAACATATTATACAGATGATACTATGACAATAATTTAAGAGATATGATGCAGCAATTACTGTAGCAATAATTGAGTATAGCTGAGTGACTTCTCACGTAAGCATCAATAATCAATACCGTGTGCTACTATGCAACCACGCGTATTACTGTACTTTTACTACCGAGTAGTTCAACAGTTTTAACGGTTTTAACGGTAACACCTCAGCCGTTATTTTTATAAAAAGATAATTCTGTCGTTTTCTCAATCCGACAATAATTCCGTTGTGGGGTCCACCAATGATTGTGCCGTCGTACGAATATTCCCCGACAAAAAGAATATTTTCCGACCAAACGAATATTTTATAACAACTTGCTTACTTTGCAAAATTTATAAATATTACCCACAACTATAACATTATATCAAATTAACTCCATAATATTCAAAAATGATATTTATAGAAAATTCATCTTTATTTATAAAAGTTGGAGTCTTACATATAAAATATAAAAATTAATAAATAATATTTTTTAAATTATCACGTAGGACAATAAATATCTACTTAAAGAGTTTATTTTGCTACTAGCTTTGGAGACGCTGTTAGTATAATTTTTCATTAGCATTACATTGTGATTTGTGCGATGGGCCACGAGTGTGAGCGTTCGGGGCATTCATCTCCATAAATTTTAGTACTCCATTTTATTTTCTTCTGGTGTCCAGAGGGCCTATTGGATCGGTAGTTCTTCCCTGTCTTTCTTCTCTCTTCCCATCATCTTCTGGCTAAAACAAGAGTATTTGCCTGCCCCAGCAGCAGCAGCAGCCAAGGAAATGTTTTCAGTATCCGAACGCGCAAAACTGCACGCGGCCATGGTTATATTTCAAATTGGTAATGCAGGAAATCACATCATCCTCAGAGTCGCACTAAACGTTGGCATAAGCAAGCTTGTTTTCCTTATTTACAGAACCATTATTGGCTTGCTTCTACTCTCCCCATTTGTATATTTCCTAGAAAAGTAATTAAGCAATTTGTCTTTGCTAATTTCAAGTGTCATTTCATAATCTTTGCTCTTTTGCGACTCTAAAATATAATCCAATGTTTTTTCTTTGTCAATAATGCAGAGAAGATAGACCCACATGGAATGGATCTTTTATTATGCAATTCTTCCTTCTTGGACTTATTGGGTATGATTTAATTCGCGAAAAAAATCTTATGCAGATAGATTAGTATCATTTTTCTGATATGCATACTCCGTTTGGTTTTATTCTTACAACAGAGTAGTTCTAAACCAGGGATCATATTTTATTGGTTTAGATAACACATCCCCAGTCTTTGCTTCTACTATAGAAAATTCTGTACCGGCCATTACTTTTGTCCTGGCTGCCATTTTCAGGCAAGCAAGCTATACTATCTTTTTTCTTACCAAACCATGTAAGAGGAACTTTATTTACAATTTCTTGGGCATGTTTTGGATTAATGCAGAATTGAACAAGTGAACTTGAATAGGAAAGATGGTCTAGCCAAGGTGTTTGGAACTCTCTCTTGTGTGGCCGGAGCTTTGATCATAACCCTTTACCGAGAACCAATCATATATGTGCCAGATTCTCCTTCACACCAATTGGATGAATCAATGATTTCACTGGGAGATTCTGAGAAGAAGAAGAAGAACTGGACATTAGGTTGTATATCTCTTATAGTTCACTGCATATGTTGGGCCAGTTGGATTGTGTTACAAGCCCCTGTGGTGAAGATATATCCTGCTCGCCTTTCCATAACCTGTTATACCTTCTTTTTTGCTATCTTGCAGTTTTTAGCACTTGCTGCATTTTCTGAGAGAGACCCTCAAGCTTGGAAAGTTCATTCCCAAAATGAACTCCTGTGTCTTCTTTACGCGGTAGGTATTTATTTTTTTTATTTTTGACTGGTGTTCTTACCTTTCTTTTTTAGTTTATGTATGATATTAATAGCATTCATCAAGATTGAAAATTGCAATTGTAATAATAATGAGTCGTGCTTGCAGGGAATGGTGGCTTCGGCGCTTTCCTTTTCCATTCAGATATGGGTTGTTGAAAGGGGAGGTCCAATGCTTGTTGTATTATATCTCCCTTTACAGACCTTGCTTGCAGCAATCATGGCTTCTCTCGTTTTAAGTGAGGCATTCTCTTTAGGAAGGTGGGTATCAGCAACACAATAATTGAACATAGTTTATTCCTATATTCTACTAGGAGTTGATCATCATTCTAATTTTTAAATCTTGATATCTGTCATTGATTTGTATCCATCCACCTAATCTTCACTTTGTCCGAAGACTTAGTTTTGGTTTCTGAACCTGAATGGATGAGTCGAATATGCTGAATTGATGGGTTGAATATGCTGAATTGATGAGTTGAATATGCTTCATATTTTATATATAAAATTATTATCCTAGTCGTATATTAAACCTCAGCTGATTTTTGTTCATTCGAGCAGCATCCTTGGAGCAGTGCTAATCATATTAGGACTCTACTTAGTTGTATGGGGTAAGAATGAGGAAAGCAAATTCAAGTCAGAAATAGAAGGGCTAATATCAAAAGTGGAGACCTGGCATGAAGAATCCTTCCTCATCGAACCACTAATGACTACTTCCAACAACTCCTAGTATATACACATCATATACATATGCCCGGAGGTAAAAGTTATCAAACTTTGTTAGACCTCAGAAGCATCAATTAAGAGTTGTAAGCATCTATCCTAATTAGAAAATCTAAATCAGAGGGATCAAACCAACTACTATACTATAAATTTGATCGGATTTCATTTATTTACTAATGCTGATCTTTCTGAGAAGTTACTACATATTTACAGAGCACCATAACATAAAAACTAAAACAAATCTCTACTCATTTTTTTTTTAAATAAAGATAAAGATCAATACAAAAATCATACTCATAGATTTCTGATCTAGAGAACATGGCTAGACCATGTGAGAACTGGAGCTGTGCTCTTCTTCTGGGTACCAATATCTATTATAAAACCATGTAGAATCTGCAGCTACAGCCTCACTGTCTTGGTTACGATGCCAAGTGTAATGCGCATGTGTGCGATTTTTAATCTCAAGAATCGCATGCCCAAAACTGGCTTCGCGATATGCTGAGTAACTAGGTTGTGGATCTATGAAACTGCACAAATAAGTTATGCTTCTCAGTTAGTAGTCGGGTATTCTCAACTCAACAACACCTTTATCCCTAGTTTAGGGTAGGCTACAAAATGTATTAATCAGCAACAGTAAAAAAATATAAAATAGTCTGCTAATGCTATTTTTTTTCTTTATTTAGCATATAGTGAGATGTGTCTGACATTAGAAGAGTTAATCCTACCTAGCAGCAATGCCTTCAATGTTTCCTCCGTCACCAATGGTAATGTACACAGGAGCAGAAGCATCCCTGACTGGTGTGCAGAGTCCATCTGTTATGTTATACTTCACATTCGATATTCGTTCCTATATATACAGCATATATTGGATTAGAATACAACTAAAGCTACTCTTTGTGTATGTATACCACATTTTCTTGAGTTTATACCGACATAAATTAAATTATGTCTTAAAAAGTTAGATTTTTCTTTAGGGAGTTGCACTCTGGAAAAGGTATGCATCAACAAATTAACTACCAACTAAGCAAGGTAGATGATGAGTGGTAGCTAAACTAGCATAACTATAAAATATTATAATTCTTTTTAAAAGAACGGAAAGATACCGAGCGCTCATAAGAATGAACATGACCAGCAAAAACGAGATCAACTTTGTTCTGAACAAACCAGGGCTCAAACATCACCCTCATGCTCTCTCCTTCCATGTAGTGGTAGTTATAACTGTTATACCACGGAGAGTGAAGGAGAACGATCAACCATGGAGTCTCTGCTCTGTTTATTTTATTGAATTCTTGTTCAAGCCAATTATATTGTGGAGTGTATTTACCTGAAATAAGCACAGATGGTAACTAAATTGAGAGGGTTTTGTAATTAGGCATTTAGACACAAACTTTACGAAAATCTAGTAATAGCTCTAAGTAGTTTCTTACTATAGGCTGAATAGGAAGAAAGGACGATGATATATGCCGATGCACGCTTAATGGAATACCAAAGAGGGGATGTACTCTGGGACACCCTGTAGGGTACATGGTATCGGTGCTTGTATGGCTTGAAAGGTTCATATTCTCCCTATAAAAAGTAAAACATTCTAATAAATAACCTTAAGAAAGATCAACCATATAAGTGGCTTAAGTTGATTGAGGTCTTACGATCTCAGGGGCAAAATCAATTTCATGATTGCCAGCAGTCCAAATCCATGGCTGGTAAGCGGTACTCTTCTCTACAAATCGAGCCCATGTATCCCACCTTATGTTGTCATGAAGGGGGTAATGGTCTGCATATGAAAGATCACCAACAAATAACACAGCCTGACCTTTTGAGTTGGACACATAATGCTCCAATGTTTGATTTGAGTCGTATGTTTGTCCCAAATCACCTGCATTTATATAATGTAGCTAAGTTATAGAATAAACTATCAGAATTGAGTAAATGGATAGGAAAAAATCCCTGTAACTTGCTGTTTGTAGCAATCTAGGTACTGACCCATAATGCCAAATGTGTAGGGAACATCAGGTCCTACTTTGGGGGGAGTTGTGAATGAGAATCTACGTTTAGTCTCGTGTTTCCCAAGTTCATAGAAGTACCGTGTGTTGAACTGCATTTAGACACCAAAATTTAGTTTCATATACTTACTATTATCACAGTAATCCTGCTTCAAGATCAACTATAGTTGAGCAAAACTTATCCTTCTTCACTGATCAACTACAGATAATTCCCTTTCTCCTTTCAGAAATTTTGTATACATTGAGACATTTTTGGATCTTGAACAAGCTAAGTATAATTAAAATTAACCTTTAATCTTTGAAGGGTGGCATGGTGAATGTAACCAGAAGTATAATTGGAGTATCTGTAAGAGGTGGTTATAGAACGTGTCTCGTGCTTGTGATGGTGATGGTGCTTGTGGTTATTGCCATGATCATGATCATCAGAAGCTTCCCAGTGTGTCACCACATTGGGGTGTTGCTCTAACTGTGTCACCCATGAGATGATCACACTCCTTCCCACATGATCTCCTTGTGTTATGTGAACCTGTATATATATATAACAAAAATATCTTTAATGTTATTTGTAAAGTCATAATTTTACAGATTCGACAACATGAGAAGAGGAACATTTAATGCTTACTGGGTGAAATAATAGTCGTGCAGTAGAGTATATTCAATTTTAAATATACACACGTGTGTATATATATATATATATATAAAGAGAGAGAGAGAGAGAGAGAGAGAGAGTACCTGCTCTGGTGCATTATAGCCGGGAGGTGATGGGAATTTCTCAACTGGCATGTCAATGGAGGCTTCAGGTTTTCTGATATATTGACTTGTCACAGCTCCATTGCAAACTCGGGCAAAATGAAACAGCAGGAACAAACTTGTTATAGAAAACCAGGTTGAATCCATTTTTATGGGAAAGAGAGGAGTAGCAGTGGATGGAAGGGGAGGATGATGATGATGATGATGATAGTACGTAGCCACGTATGGTTAGTGGTTGAGATTATTGTGGAGTCTTTGAGAGATTTTGGTGCTCCTGTTCTGATACCATATCATTTTTGTTTATATGGGACTCTGGAGATCAATTAGTCGATAAGGGAATTTTTGTTTATACGCCATCTCTCAATGTTATGTACAAAAAAATATTTTTATAATTTATTAAAATATTGTTATTAATTATGAAAAGATACCTTGTACAAAAATGTGATATAAGCGCTCTCATTATTTATTTAATTCTAGTATAGTGTTTTGAACATAATACCAGCCCATTAGCATTTTATAATCTCTCGTGTTCTTATTTTAATTATTAATTTGTGTAATTCTCTTCTAAACCAAATATGTGAATTTTAACTATTATCTTTAAAGGATAAAAATCATATTTAAGATTAAAGAAATAATAATAGTCATTCAAAATATTTGTTATGCATACACATACACTACCGTTTGAGCAAACACGATGTGTGTGATATTTTTTTTAGTAATAATAAAAATTTTAATATTATTATATGTATCTATGTTCTACGAAAAGAAAATATTTGACTCAACAAATGAACTTATGATAATGTCAGAGAATTTAAGAGATTCAACGGAGTTTTATTTTTTTTTAAGATAAGTTGGCCAGTCGGGAAGAAACTACACCAAACAACGGTTCCCGTTTTATAGTAGAGATTTCACTAAGTAACCGTACTAAGAGCATTTATAATAGTTTTTTTATCTTTATTTTTATCTTGCAGTGTTATTAGGTCATTATGTAAAATAAAGATTAATTCAATTTTTTCACTATGTACCCAACAGGTTTCTTATATTGATTCCTTAAATAATGAAATTTAAAATTTAAAAGTTCTAACAGTTAAAACATCAAATTAATAATAATCTTATAATGTATCAATTATATTTTACTGCAAAATAATTTTTATTTTATTTTAAATTTTATATAATTTATGGAGTGAGTATTGAATGGATTGTAGTTGCAAATGTACATAAGATCAATATTAACTTTTAAAAAGTTAATTTGTGATTTTTTTTAAATTTAAATTTAATATGATTCATTTAAATTTTGAAAATAATAAAATTTATAATTAATAATACTTTTATAATATTTATAATTATATTGACATAAACTAAATAAATTTATATCAATTTTAAAATTTTAAATTTGAATATGTTTGAAATTAATTTTTTTTAAAAGTCAATATTAAGTTTATAATTTGAAAATGAAGTAGTAAAAAAATGTTAAGATGTGTATGATTGATGAGTTGTCCACTTAAATAATGGTGTGAAATTTTTTTTTGTATATATAGAGAACGATCTTTTGATTCCCTCACACTGGGAGTAAAATCATATATAGGGATTAAAATAGAGAGTCAAATAAGGATAAGAAAATTGTTGGATAATGATTTATTGATGTATTCTTCAAAATTAGGGATAGAGAATTGATTAAGAAAACTATTGTTAATACTCTAACAAAAGTGTGGTCGTACTCCTGGTTTTAATAGATAAATTTTATTTTCTGTCTATATATACATATTTATTCTTCTTCTTCTTCTTTTTGGCTTAAATATAAAGTACTATCCTAAACTATGAGCATTTCGGGCATCTACCTTTTAATTTTATCAATTAAATTATTAAACTATTAATTTTTTTCATTTCAATTTAATTCGGTCTGTCACGTCATAAATTGCTAACGTGACTCTATGGATAGGACATTGTTCAACTGATATGTAACTAAAAAAATAGTATTTTAATGTTTGATTACACATTTATTATATATGAAAGGGCAATCTCGTCAAACCATTTTATATTATACATTAATACTAATCAAAAATAACAAAAGTTGGAATCCTCATCTGCTACCCATCTTGAAAAATCCATTATCTCCTTGCCAAAATCTACCATCTCCGATAAAAAAAAAGAAAAAAGAAGAAGAAGGTGCAACGGATTGAATTTAAAGTTTTTATTTTGAAAAATCTCAAATCATATGTAACTTTTTACCTTAGAAGTTAGATCAATGGTTGTCCTGTTTTATTACTACCCGATCTCGACACCGCCACATGTGTCAGATTGCTTCTTTGTTTTCATCACCACCGAGCCTCAATAATGGACCATCACCAACGATTGAAAAACTCTACTGTCACTGTGACATCCAGATTTTATGAATAAAGATTTAAATTTTTTAAAATATTTTTTTTAATATTATAATATGGATTTGATATAATGTTATAGTTGTGGGTAATATTTATAAATTTTATAAAGTATTCAAATTATTATAAAATATTCGTTCGGTCGGGAAATATTATTTTTGTCAGGAAATATTCGTACGACGGCACAATCATTGGTGGACCCCACAACGGAAGTATTGCCGTAGTAAGAAAACGACATAATTATCTTTTTATAAAAATAACGGTGAAAGTTTTACCGTTAAAACTGTTGAACTACCCGATAGTAAAAGTACAGTAATACGCGAAATAAAATATAGATATTTAGGATAGTAATTTATATTTAAGTGTAATTTATATTTAAGTCTTCTTTTTTTGGGTAAATGATGTACTCGATTACCGAGCAACTATAGCTGAATATTTTTCACATAAGGGAAGTAGTACTGGTTATATATTTTACAATTTTCGTATTGTCTAAATGAAGGAATTTATACTATTTTTAACTTTTAAATTTACATAAAAAAAAGTTAAAATTAATCCTATATTTTGGATGAAAAAGGTATTTCAAACAATGAATTACGGTATCTCGGATTCAGTGTCTACACCTCTACGGAAGAATGAATCTTCTACTCGAGTTTTGAATAAATTTGTATATCGTATCGTCGCCGTCATAATTTTGTAAGTTTATTTTGACTTCCCTCTCAAAAGTTTTTTTATTTTGCCATTGTCAATGATAGGACTCATTTTTATTGATATAGAGATCCGGGGTTTAAGTTTTATTGACGGTAGATTATGAAGGAAGACATGTTCAAAAAATAACAGCACGATGAAGAAGTAAATTATATCCAAGGATTGCATAAACACGCATATTGAAGAAGAAATACAGTTTCTTTCTTGTTCTTGGATATAATAACCAAATCATTGACTGCAGAATTAGATACGGGAGTGACAAACACACAAATCCCGAAATCCGATTTCAAGGTTAATGTTGACATTTCAACATGGCAGCCAAACTAATTAGCTCGCTTGGCTTGGCTAGACTTAATTATTAAGCCGCCGCGGCTCGACGGCTACGTCGGATATCAGACTTCGACTTGGGGATTTACATATGGTAAGAGAGGACGACTAATCGACTTCATAGAAAGATAAATCTGTGAAATGGTCAAAATCGATTATTGGGATCTCTCTTAAATCCAAAGGTTTCCTCTCGCCATGTAAGTTGTAGCATGTTAACTAATCTACACATCTTTACAACTACGCCTTATGCACAGTTTTAATCTTGTATATACTTACTTAGCTTAGCAATTTAGCACCATATGTATATCTGCGGATTGTTATCCAATGTGTATCATCTCACGAGAATATAAATTCCGAACTAGGGCTCTTCTATCGATCGCGTTAATCGTCTTCTAGAATTTGTCTGCATTTTTTTTAATTTTTCTTTTAATTTCCTGTTTTAAGTATCTGTGTCTGAGTTGTTTCTGAATAGAACTAAAATCTATCACATTCCCTCAACTGAAAAAGAATTAAAAACTTTTATATAATAGTTGAAATGTACAGAAAATCAATTCTATTTTGTGCGTCTGTCCCTCTTTTTCAGTGAACCATTGTCATGATTAGAGCTATGATAAAGCCCCAAACTTTACTTCTGTATCTCCTCAGTTACGTGTCCTAAATTACCTTGGGGTGACCTGCCTTTTAACCTTGTTGTTTCCTTTGCTTTTCCCTCTCTTTTTTTCCTAATATATATTAAGTTTCAGCCGTCCATGATCAGCATATCCTTCCAAAAACCGATGATAAGTATATAGAAGCACACTTACACTTTTAACATGCGCTTTTATCCACGGAGTTCATCACTTGGTAGATAAATTTATATGTTTGGATTACAGAATCAAAGAGAATTAATAGCTTAGAAATTAGACACAAGAAGATACTATTGTGCTAGTGGTTTAAGGCCTTGTTTGGATTTGATTCGATTCAGACTTGGGATTTGACCCAAGATTTGTTCCGAATTCGGGATTTGACCCGAATTGTTTCATATGGTGTCAGAGCCGACTCTCAATGGGGACATCAAAAATTTAAGTGTTACTAACAATAGTACATTCAGTTATAATATTTTGGGTAAGCCTGTGGTAGACTAAGATAACTCAAGAAGATACTATTGATTCGATTCGGATTTGGGATTTGACCCTTGTTTCGAACTCGGAATTTGACCCGGGTTGTTTCACGTGTAATTAAGTATGAACCTTCAATTTCTTGGCAACTCATTATTAACTTGTCTATGTGGAACAGAGAAGAGAGGGCATGGATCCCTCAGATTAACTCACTTTATTTAAGCATTTAGTCATTTAGTTGAGCCTTAACCAGATTAAGTGAGGTTGTTAGATGCAGCATTATTATTTCCAAATAATGGCATAGCTTGTCGATAATGAATAATACTTTTAACCTTTTTTGTTTTTGTGCTTCCTACCAACACTCTCCATTTAGATGTTACAATAGAGTATAGAAGTAATTGAGAATGTGGCATCTTTACTCTCAAGTCAACTGGTATATATATATATATATATATATATATATATATATTATCTCCATTACAATGGCCCGTCACATTCAACTACCAAGACTTGGATGAGGTTTAGCTATCCTTGATACATCTGACTGAATCAATAAGAATTTGGTAAAGCATTAGATGGCATAAAAGTGACTGCTGGTGCACCAGGTTTTACTCGAAGGAGTTCTTCTGTTGTGTATTATGTTGCTCGATACAGTCTCTTTACTTCAGTGAGGAAATCTTTCAATCAAATGCACTCTCCTCAATACAGAGAAAAAGAAGCAAATCTTTTGCCATAAAATAATGCTTTACAACTTTTTACCAGTACTTATTTATTAACTAGGATAACTCGCTTTAAGGGGTTAAACCCACAATCTACAACTATAAACAGAACATAATGGCTGCAAACCCATAGCACAAAGCATCCCAAATAAACCCCCAACAAACAGGGGGCAGCCTCTACCTAGCTCTATACAAGCACTGAGCCCTAAGAAACAAAACCTATCCTAGCACATGATCTCTATAAATTCCAAAAATGGGTATTGAAGACATTATACAGTGACCCTGTAAGCCTGCATTTTGTATATGTGGTGAAAACATGGAATGCAAGGTCAGACAGGATAAACTTGCATTATTGCTCACATGCAGTAAGCTTTTATTTGGGGGTTCTGGAAAATGTGAACTAAAGATTTTCATATTAAGTAGCACTTTGGATTATATTGTAGTTAACAAGCATCAGACGTGCTGAACAATTTTGCTTTGGACAGCTCTATCAATGGAACAAAATGTTGATCCTGAGCACGGCCTGATGATGGAATACAGTGAGCCACAAGCCATGCTAATTGATCCAGAAAGATCCCGGTTTCCATGCTGCATCGTATGGACACCCCTTCCTGTCATATCATGGTTCATTCCTTTTATTGGCCACATGGGGATATGTAGAGAAGATGGCGTAATCTTAGACTTTGCTGGGCCTAATTTTGTGTGTGTAGACAACTTTACATTTGGGGCTGTGGCACGCTACATCCAATTAAGTAAAGAAAAGGTACACATCGTATGCTTATTCCTGAATGTTCGTAGTCATTTTTTCTTCAATTGTTGTAATCGCCGGCCTGCTGATGATTGGACATATTTCTGTCATCAATGAAGAATGGACACTGCTGTTAAGGTAAGGTTCTGCCGCCTTTTCCTTCTCTGTGAATTATGGCTGCAGTGTGTCCATATGCCTTTGATCCTGTGCCTGGTGATTGATAATGAGCTCTGGTGATTTTTAACATAATTACTGTAGTTCTATTTATGTCTTGTTTTCATGGCTAATTCAAGTTTTTATTTATTTATTTATTCTGGACTACAGTGCTGCATTTCTTCGTATACTGCTGCATGCAGAAGTTTAGATGGATACAAGCAGGATGAACCTGGAAGAGATGCAATAACATGGGATGATGTCATAAAGAAGAGCACGCAGGAATTCCAACACCTATCTTACAACCTGTTTACTTGCAACTGCCACTCCTTTGTAGCCAATAATCTAAACAGGTTGGGGTTTCGGTCAGGTGGTTGGAATGTGGTGAACCTGGCAGCTTTAATTTTCCTCAAGGGACAGTGGGTAAATAAAGCCTCTATGGTCCGGTCTTATCTGCCATTTGTCCTTGTGTTTGTTTTAGGACTCACTTTTGGAGGATCTACTTTCCTTACATTCTTGGCCTTCTTGACCTTCATTCTTGTAGGATGGTTTCTGCTAGGTACTTACTGTTTCAGCAGTTTGATACATTTGTAACTCTTCCACTACCTACCTTCCTTGATTCTTGTTGTGTAAAACTGTAGTTTACTAAATATATAAAGAACTCGTCTTAAGATATCACTCAAGATTACTTGGCAATCATTTTGGATATAGCCAGTTAAGGTTACTGAATGTTTTATGCTGGTTTCAATTTGTTGTCCTTAAAACCGGTAAGATTAATTGTGATTGATGTATATAAAAATAAAACTTCTTGCAGAGCCAGCCTTGGCTAAGGGCAACAGCTCGGGGCCCATAGTTGGGAGGGGTTCAAAATTTTTATAAGCTTATGTGTATAAAATAAATTAAAAAATAAAATAAGTTGTCGTCTGTACTATGCTCAATCTCAAGAAGAAACGTATCAAGTAAGGAAGTCTCATATTAATTATAAAATATAATATAAAACAAATTAATAAATATGGGGGTAACTTATTTAAATGATGTTTTGTAGTTCAAATTTCATTGTTATTTTTATTTTGTAGGTACATGTGATGATTCTTTGTTTCGATTAATTGTGGAGGATGAAAAGAAGATTTATCAAATCAAGAAATGCTTATGGAGTAGTTTTCGTTTTTTAATGCAATGTGTACAATTAGGGATACTTTTTTTTCCTTCGTTTGGGGTTTTGTCCCATTGAGGTTTTTCCCATCAAGGTTTTAATGAGACTCCAAAGTGTTCTTCTTTATCTTTTATAAATTCTTATAATTTTAATAAAATCAATTAATTGATAATTTATTTATTTAATTTGACTTGATAAAATTGTCCTGGGCCTTAAAAAAACCTAGGACCGGCTCTGACTTATTGTGTTCTGTCCTGCGATTACTGCCTTCCAAAATGAGTCGTTTTAGGTTTCTATAAATCGATTAAATTATTTTTTAATTTAAAGTTGATTAAGTTTTTTTTTTTTTTTGTCAATGCAAAACGAAGCTTGTACTGTTTGAAGTTTTAAAAATACTCCCTATTCTCCAAACTTAACCCCTCATACTTTAAACAAGCTAATATGAAATAATTTAAGGCCTTATTTGTTGCAACTAATTTGAAACAGGTTTAAATTACTTTTCATAATAAATATGAGTCGAGACCGTTATAAATTCCTTAAAAACTATGAATTGACCTAAGAAGCCAAAATTAGATTATTTTTTTAAAAAAAAATTGGGTACGGAATGGGGTGATACAGAATGGAACTAAATATTACTTCCTTTATTTAGAATTTAGATATACATTTTGATTTTTTTAAGTTAATTTGTAAAATTTTAAATTCAAAATTGATATGAAAATTATTTAGTTTTAATACAAATAAATTTAATAATTATAAACTAACTATAAAGTATTATTAATTATTACCTCCGTTCTATTATATATATGACGTTTTAGATAATTTTATTTTTTTCAAATTATTTGACGTTTTATATAATTTAGGAGCCTCTCATGGGAAAAAGTTAAAAGATGAGGGAGAGTGAAATAAGTATATGGTAAAAAGTATTATAGAAAATTAGTAATATTATATTTAATGATGTAGAGTCATTTCTTTAATTTTTGTACATAACTTTAAAACACGTTATATATTACGGGACATTATGGGACGGAGAGAGTATTATATTTGTTGTTTTCAAAATTTAAACGAAATTATATCGATATATTGACTTATTCAGTTTTTAGGATTTTGTAGATTGATTATAAAAAATCAAAATGTATCCATAATTTTGGAACAGATACGATAAAAGTAACTGATTATGAGGGTATATCGTAGCATGAGGTAGGGTGTTCCGCGCATGATAAAGTACTAACAAGAGGGAGAGCGTAAAAATTATGAAATTATAACAAATCGGAGGCGTTTTCTTGTGTGACAATCTGTTTGTTAGAGAGAGAGAGAGTGAGCGAAAATGGGAGAAGAGGGACAAGTTATCAGTTGCCACACGGTTGAGGCCTGGGACGAACAACTTCAGAAGGGCAATAATTCCAACAAACTGGTATCCAACTTTTTGTTTTAAAATATTTTTTTTACATGTTATTTTGACATCTCTTAGCAATTTCTGTCTGTTCTTAAATGATTTTGATTGATTATGCAGTCGATCTGGTCTGAAATACTGTGAGAGGGTGGAAAGTTGATGCTTTTGGTTTGCTAACTTCAACTTTTATTCTGTTTTTAATGTATGATATTATAGATCTAATTTATTCTTGGTGTTTTTTTGAGGTGTTAGGTTGTGTTTAATATTAGGTATTGTTCTGATCGCTGGACAAATGAGTCTTTATGGGCTATTTTTTTGGAAATGTGGAACTTCTATACATGTTAAAAGCTTTAAAGGTTTTGGTTTGGTTTGGTTTGAAACCACAAAAGCATGAAACCCTCCCTATCTACTCTCTATATTGGTTTGGACTTTCGATTTGATTGAATTCGATTTGGACACTCGGTTTTGGGTTTTTATGCGGGTCCTTATTTTTTTTAGGAGAATATGTCAAGTGTTTTGTTTCCTTAATGTTTTATCTTTGCTTTTAGCTATGCTATGCTCTATAAGTTGGATGATAACCAAATCGGCTGTTACATTTGGTGCTTTAAAATAATGAGTAAGGATAAAAAAAAGTTTCAAACAATAAATGTGGTGTTTAATCTCATGTGTTTGTGGTTCTGATTAGTAGTTGATTGGAATACTATTTCCTTCAATTCTTTGGGTCCCATGTGCTGGACAATTTGGAGGATGGGTCCTCCTCTGTCCCCTATACACTGGTACCATTCAACTTGGGAATCGATCACGGGTAGCTGATGAACCTAACTAAATACTTTAGCTGCAATATATTTGATCCTTTGTTCATTTATTTAGTTTGTATCCTCACCAATTCCTGAACAATAATATGCAGGATCTGAATCTTTGGCGGTCAACATATGAATGTATATTTTTCCTTGGCATGTTTATTTGATTAGGCATGTGTTGACAAAATAACGTTATGAATTGAGCATCATAGTGGGTCCTTTATGTTGATAAAATCATGATAGAATTTTTGTTGTTTGTGTGCATACTCTGCAATTGTATCATCAGTTTTTAAATACAAAAAAGTACTTTGTGAGGGTTCGGTTGGGGGGTAAAGTAATATTAAGGGTCCCAATCCCAGGTTATGTATCCTGAAAATTACTATATTTCTTTGTGGAGGGGTTAATGTATCCTGGAATTACTAATTTGCTTTGTGGATAATGACAATGGTTAAACGATTGTTGACAAGAACAAAATGAAAGATATGGGCATAGTCAACTTATGATGAATGGTCATATAGATGGAATGGCGTGATCCTTTTGGAAAAAGAAATTAACTTGAAGGTTTCTATTCTGTATGTTGTCATCTTCATTAGTTACATTCACATCTGAACCTTTTCCCTAATGGATATCCAAAGATAACTAAATATGTTGGATTGGATGAACGTACATCTATAATATCCCCCCCCCCCCCGGTTCATCTATAACATTATTTGGTTAAGAACATGCATGCTTGTTGCACCAATGTGTAAGGCATGATTAATAACACCAGTTAGTCCTTGTTAAGGAAATTGTGTTGGTCAAGAATGTCGATTGGCGTGATCTCTTGCGAATTACACTTGCTAACATCAATTGCAATTGATGTTTGCAAGAGCAACAATTTTCAAATGGTTAGTGTCTTCAGCTTTCATTAACTTAATTGCCTCTATGTTTAGTAGGTGGAAGAAATGAAAATTTAATTGCAGGGGGTCACATTTTCATGAGAAAACAAGTTCAAGTTATATAGGGACATAATAGCATTTTTCCCTTTTGAAGGGAAGCCTTTTATATTTGGAAGTTTTGTTTGGGTGGATATAATTCATTATGCCACTCTATCATGATTGTCTTGAAACTGTATATAATGTGACGTCATTATGCCTTTCATGGAGATTTTCCTTTTAATTGTGTACAGTTTGTGCATATCATATAATTATATATTTTGTCTCAATTCATCAAGTTTGCTAGATTTTTTACTGTTTTGGTTACTAGCTTAGAAGTGTTTACGACACTCTATTGTAAATGGTCTGATCAATCCTAAAGATAGGGGTGAAAACAAGTCGAATCTCAGCGAACACTCTAATGCTCAGATTCTGCTCGACTCAAAAAAATTGAGCTCGAATTCGATAAAGAATTTCTAATTTTGCGCCAGATTCGACTCGGATCATTCCTCGGACCTACTCGGCTCGTAAGTACTCGATTCGTTTACAAAACGAGTTACTCACGAGCCTTCAAATCGAGTTTCGAATATGTACCATTTCGCTTAATACTGAACCATTACATACTAAATTGATTATTGAACTAATGTTTATATATAAAAGTCTTTTACTTTTATTTATGTAAAGAAATTACAAAGAATGTAATACGAATTGATAATCAATTCACTGATTTATTCAAGTACAAGCTTACACAATTTAATACTACAATTTATAAATTATAAAGATTGATACAAATATTACATATTTAGTTTATTAGTATGGATCAGACCAGTATTCGAATATGATCCATCGAGCAGGTATCGAGTATGGTTCAAGAAAAAATGAAATACTCGAACCCTAATCTGAGCAAATACTGGTATACTCGAATTCGACTCGTGTATCGTTAAACTAACGAGTATGGATCATATTCGACTCGAATCAACTTCGAATTCGAGCTTTGGATCATATTTTCGAACTGATCTCGAATCGAGTATCGAGCTACTCTGCTCGGTTAACACCCCTACCTAAAGACACATGAATTTCACTTCTAATGCTCTCCATGCTTCACTGCTTTTTATACAGATAGTTGTTGACTTCACTGCTTCATGGTGTGGCCCATGCCGTATAGTGGCTCCGTTCCTGGCAGAGTTGGCTAAGAAACTTCCTGCTGTTACCTTCCTTAAGGTGGATGTTGACGAATTGAAGGTAAAAGGAAACTAAACTGGTAGAAAGTTGTGTTTCTCTCACCCCATCAACTGCCTTCACCTATAATCCCTGGATCTTGATGACTCTTATGAATGTTACTGGCCATGCAGACTTGCTTTTTTGTCAAAGCCAATGGTGATGCAGCCAAGCATTCTAGTTTAATAGCTGTATTGCTTTGGTTGACTGGCATAATTCAGAATTCATATTTAAATTGTCACCAGCTGAAACCACTGTTTTTTGTTTTTTTAATAATTTTTTTGGGAATACGTTGTAATGTTCATGGTTAATTTTCTTGTTGCAGTCGGTTGCTGCAGATTGGGCTGTGGAGGCAATGCCAACTTTCGTGTTCTTGAAAGAAGGAAAGATAGTGGATAAGGTTGTGGGAGCGAAGAAAGAGGAGCTGCAGCAGACTATTGCCAAGCACATGAATGCGTCCGCCTCTACAGCCTAATATGCCTAATATTATAGTTCCTCTTGAGGAGACTATACAATTCTCACTATATGCTAGCTAATTTGGTTCTCTATTATGTATCCATCAATTGCTATCTAAATTCTATGAATTTCTATGTTCTAAAGGTTCGCAAGTACTTATTTGAGCTTTAATTTGCTCCTCGTTTCGTCTTTCTTTTTGTTATCATTAAAAGCTGTATCCTTCAATGTTTGGAGATTTTTTTTTAATACCTATTTCAAATATTCGCTTCAAGCTCTACTTAGAAGCACTCTTTAGACTAAGAAGCCGTGTTCTGACAGTTAACCTTCGGGGTGTTTGAGTTTTGTTTTGGAGGAAAGGGAAGGGAAAGTACTTCCTTTTCAACTTTTTTGGAAAGAACTTTTCATTCCCATCCCTTCCCCTCCAAAAAAAGTCGAAAACAGGGGGTTAGAGTAAGAGACAAATGGATGCTTCAAGAACACAGTTAAATCCCATTTGAATGCCTCATTTTGCCATCTCACGAGTATTGTTAAGATAGCAGGCAGAATAAATAGGCAATCTTCTCCAGGTTAGTGGGCTAAGACCACTCGGAGAGAGTTTTTATTTGACATTACTCTTGAGATAATCCACTCTAATCTTCAATTAAGTGCCCCGTATCACGTTAAAGCTAAGATTCTTCTGCATATAAAAAAAAAAACCTTCCAATCTTGTCTGCTTGTGGACATGGCTCACAAGCAGTTTCTGGTAACTCTGTTTGAAACTTTCCAAACCAGGCGGGCAAGAACTAGTGAACTAGTTAGTACTAGGACATTTTGTGCTCTACTCTTGTGAGAATGGTGAGGGCATAACATTTTACCCACCCAAATAAGAAACAGAGGATGAGGCAGTGCAGAAGAGGGAGAAAGATACGAATTCTTAAATAAGTTGGCATAATATGAGACATAGCTACGACTTTATTCAGTAACTCTTGTAAATATGAAATTTGAAGAAAAAAATTTATTTTTGAAAATAAATATTATGTTGAAATGTGTTATATGCAATACACTCAAAGAAAAATCAACAACATAATTCCTAAATAATTAGTTTGTAGTAATTCTACAAATGCAAAACATTTGGGTTGGGTTGAATTAAATAACTTCAGCAGAAAAGATTGTGAATTCTCAAATTAATGCTTGTTCCAAATGAAAAGCTGTGCTCGGAAAGAAGAAAGCACTCCATATACTACTAGTGTCATAAAATCAATTTGTTTTGCAAGACCATTTGCATTAGAAAAGATAGTTTACCAAGGAAATGGACAACATGGAAGCTTCACTTCAAACCACCAAGAACTACAAATCATCAAGTAAAAGGTCATACTAGGATCCACACCTAACATGACCCTAACTGGGGTTTGGTTTTTCCCCATCAATACAAATAAGTAAATCACTCAAATGCCTCCTGGTTCTCAGTTCTGGTTAAAAGGCCAGAGACCAGGGCTGAAATCAATCATGGGGCTCAATATTCAGATCCCCCCAAGATCTAAATCCTACCTACTCGAATAAATAACTAATTTACACAGGTTTCTTAACCACCCCCTACATAAGTAACTCTCTACCTTTAAGACCATAAATAATAAATCTTTCCTATACTTTCTTTCTGTGTGATTTCAGTTGCTGGTACATACATTCAAGTCACTAGATGCATTTGAAGACTCTTGTCCATCTTTAGCATATCAACCCCTAGTCGTAGGAGCACAAATGGCTTCAACTGATAACCTCTTCAATACATTCGGACATGGGTCTTTCCCAAAGTTGGTGTTTGATATGGTCACCGCGCACCTTTGCTTCCCAATGCACTTCTGTAGGAAGAAAAGACCCCAACGAGATGGGGAAAAAAATAAAATTTATTACATACAGATGCAGAGCACAAGACAGACTAGTGAAGATGATAAACAAGAAGTACCGTACCTTTTCTAAGATTGCATAAGAGGTAGAAGCATGGCAAGTTCCTTGCTGGAAGCTCCCACAAGTTCCTGAAGGAGTTCCAAAGCTTGCAAATTTAATGGAAGTAATGGATTGACCAGCACTACATCGCAGGTGAACTTTGGGTTTGTGAAACTCTTGTGTTTTTCCATAGCTTTCAATTTGCCAATTCTTAATGTTTGGATGATACTCGGTGACATCAGCACAGACACTAGTCACTGATCTCTTCACAAGGGAAATTTTAGTGGGATCACCCCCCAGTTCTTCGAAAAGTACCAATGAATTTTGTGTTGGCTTTAACCATGACCAAGGAACATGGTACCTGTAACTCGAAACTGTTAGTGACTTGGGGAATGAAATTTGAGTGTTTACTTCTCTTTTCTTTTACTTTCCTTTGATTCTTTCTTTACATTTTTAAATATTATGTATCAAACTCAAAGTCGTTATTTATAACCATTTTGAAAGTCAATAGTAATAGACAGAGAATATATCTGAGAGGGTTACCATTGCTGGGTTGGTTGACCACAACCAATTTGACACTTTGGAGGTCGGAAAGTCCCAGAATAACTGCATCCATTGCAATTACCAGCAGCATATGCAGTCCAATATCTTCCAATACTAAGGCCATTAATCCATACTTGACCTTTCCCCATACTTTTCATGTCCAAAGCCAATGGCTCATCTCCTTCAGGTGCATTGAAATAAGCCTGCAGAATTCAAGTGAGTTTACATTCAAAATTCCAATGGTGCATTCTCACTGCATAAGTTCACATTATCCCTCCATGTTCTACATTTCCATACCTTGTGCCATGTCAATGGTTGCTGCCTTTGTGCAATCAAAGAACCTTGCATCCAATCAACAGAAGAAATACTATTTGGAGAGTTGAGATTCATGGCCTCACCTTTCAGCCCAACCTGGTAGGTCCATTTTTGCCATGACAAGTCCCATTTTCCCTGGTCAAGACCATGCAGAGCAACTGGTCCTGACACTCCCGTCTTCCAAGTCTCAAAATGTCCCCCAATATTCTTCACATTAAAAAAACAAAATAACAGAAGTAAAATTAGTGAAGTAATCATTTTATCAAATGCAACAGACAAGGTACAACTTGATCTCTTGAGATATACGTCCAAAGGCCCAGATGGCTAAAGTGATATGTTTCTGTGGCACATAGGTTCGACTGTCAACGTATAGCCAATGATCACTGAAGAGAACATAGTCAATGAAATCTCAGGTATATGCTCTCATCTAGATCCCAAAGTAGATAAAGTTCGGTCAAATAGTGGTGAATTAAATAATATACAACAATGAGTTTACAATTGATTAAATCTGTAAACCTGTAAATGGTCCTTAACACTTTTCCATGGACTTGGACATTCTGATCACTACTCAATATAGCAAGTCTAGCACAGCCAGTTTAATTTATTGCATAAATATCTCCTACTGCTACAAGACTAGCAAGAAATGGTCAAAACATAGAGCACTACAAGCATGATAAAGGTATGAAAGGGCAACTGACCGGCAGCCCAACTGCAACACTGAGCAATGCAATTTTATTTGTTCCAGCACGTAGATTGACTCTTTCTTTATATAAAAATCTTCTGTTTTCTCTTGTCCCAAAGGCAGAACCTACAGTACATTATTTTTTTGCATCACTAAGCAGGTATATGGGGTCACCATTAAGAAGTTACAAGGAGTGATCCATGATAATTAATAAGTCGCTTAATTATCTGAATTAGCAATTTGACAATATACCTGAAAGCTGTCCATTTATGAAGACATGAAGAGCATGCCCTGTTGACTGCACGATGAGAGTTGGGAGTTCCCCACCACGCAAGAAGGATTCAGATGAACCAATGTCAACACTGTGAGCAGATCGGATTGAATGAGGGAGAAGACATGTTATGCCAGTTGGGTCATTGTGCAAAGCTATAGAAGTTCAGAGACTTATATTGCCTAATTAAATATGCCAAACCAACACTAGAGCCTAGAGTTGTAGATAATTTAGAGCATGCTATGCAACATCTTTCCAATATTCTTTACTTCGGTTACTTTCACTGGATTTACTCAAATGGTTATTTTTCTTTTCCGGTTTCCTTCATGTCACTGATATGGTAAAGATGCATGGGAAGTATAATGAATAAATCAATTGCCACAATCAGTTGTTGCTTTCTGCCGTAAAATATTCTGTCTACTCTATCTCTTCTAATGACCAAATCTAAAGCAATCAGCTATAATGTTGATATTAGATGCATTGTCGCAATTCAAAAGCAAAAGAAAACAGAAACAGGAATCCTGCAGTGGAAAAAATATCAACTAAACATTATCCTCACCTAGTTATGTACCATAGGTAGTCACTAGCATCCCTAGTGACATTTATTTGCTCCAAAAGACCAAAAGTAGTGAAGGTTGAGCCGTCATCCAGAGAAGATAAATCTTCACTATAAGTCTCCCAGGAGATCATATCAGTGTTGCTTGGTAACATTTCCATTTGTGATGTCTGAACTCCAACCTGTAATGGAGGCACAAAGTTTACATACCAATACAAGAGAGAGTTTTGACACATCAGAACTGACATCAGAACTGAGCAAAAAAGAATTCTCAAAAGCAATATTTCACGTACTTTGGCAGTATTAAAGACAACGTTCCTGCAGTTAGAAAGGATGCTGATGGACCAAGGAGGCAGGTTATAGTGCATATTGTTGAACATCACTCTTGAAGCAGACTTTGTATCATAATTTGAGAGAAAAGCAGCACAATCTCCAGTTTCTGAAGAATATACATGAGCCTGGAAATGCCAACATTCAGTGGGAACTAATAGAAATTTGCGTCTGTGAGAAGCAGAGGTATTACAAGAAAGAGGTGAAAACCTGTTGAAGGCTTCCTAAAGAAGTAACAGTAGGATCTGCAGAAACTAAAGCTTTCTCACACAGCTTAATAGCCCTGTGAAGCTCCTTCAAATGGCCATATTTTGGTTGCCTTATCAAACCTATCAAGATTAATTTACTGAAACACTTAGATTGAGCCAGAGCACAAGAATACAGACTAGACTACTTGTTCATGCAAAGAAATTGTTCAGCGTGCATAATCATTTTCAGAATCAATTTCATTTCCATGAAATGACATGTTATCTTTGGATACATACAAATGGGTGCACGGTATCCAAACTAAGTGCCCATATGCATCTATTAACGCTCTTGGCACTCGTGAAACCCAGCCAAAGGTGTTTCTCTTATACTACCAGATTTGTTGAAGGATAAAGCGTTTTCGGAGAGAAAAGAAAGCATGAAGATTTCCTCTCACCGTATTCATCAAGTGGAGCATCATAGTCATAGCTTGTAGTGATAAATGGGCCTCCTGCAGAACGTCCAAAATTGGTGCCTCCGTGGTACTGTTTCAAGTGGTGAACATTGAACTCAGATACGAGTAAAATAGATAAATTATAGCTTACACAAATCTTGGGAATAATGACCAAGAACCCACCATGTAGTAATTAAAAAACGATCCTCCCTTTTGGATGAATCGAGCAACTGCAAATGCCAAATCCTGAACTGGCCTTTGATGGATTGGGCCTCCAAATTCCGTAAACCTTATAATTTGATACACACAAGGGATAGGGTAAATGACCGTTTCTTAGCGGAAAGATTCAGATGAGTACAAAATCACAAAATATTTACCATCCGCTCCAAGCCTCAGTCCAAATTGTGGGTTTGTAGGGTCTATTGGGGGAGAAAGCATCACAGTAGAAACCATTGCATGTATTTATCTACAGCAGTGGTAACAAATAATTACAAATGATTTTGCTAAAATTTTTACGAATGTGCTTCATAACTATAATCCCAAGCCTAGTGAAAAATACTTTAAAAGAATAATTAGCTCTCTGCATTTCTCCTCAGGTATATAATTCATATGTCAAAGAAAAATGAGAAAATGTTTCAAGAACTAAATTTGATAGCCATGTGTGATATGCTGAGCTTTAAAAAAAACATACAACAATTGGAGACCAGGGAAAAACTAGCAAGAAAATGTTGAATTGTTAATAACCAAGCTAAATAAACCGATAAAAAACATTAAATGAACTGGAGAAAAAACGCAGATCTGGTAATAAAAAGTATAGGAGTGCTCACAACTGGATCTGGGGCATCTTCTTCCTTGCACATTACCCATGGAACCCCTGTATCCAACCCCACGGCCAGCTTTGCTGCCCAAGTCATGTAGGCATGCCCAGCAGCTCCAAGGTGTTTACCTTGTGGTCCATACTCGTTCTCAATCTGCACAAATAGACCTAATCAGTGACGTCACTGTAAAATTATGCAGTTCCGGAATCCAGCAGCTATCTAGTTTTGGTAATTGGATAAACCACTCGGTGTAAGCAATTAATTTAAGACCCCAAGAAACTTAGAAGCTCAAAAATTGAAAGAAAGTAATGTACAGAATAAAAGTTTGCAATGCAAAAACCCTTGAACTCAAACCTGAGAGAGTATAATGGGTCCACCCTGAGACTCGAACATACTTTCACTCTTCATTAAATTGACAATTTTTTCAGTGAATCCTTTCATAGCCATCTGCAACACCACGGAATCAAATAAATACATGGATAAAATAATTGAGTGCAGTTTTTCTACTCAACAAATTATATTTGTTGGGTAATTTGCAAAAAGGTAAACAGGAAGTTGGGAATTATGACCTTAAATGGCTCATTATCTGTTCTGAAGCTGATGCCTGGAACATACTTCAGCCAAACTGGAAATCCCCTGCACAGTTTACACAAATGAACGTGTTGGTACAACCCCATTAAAATCAACTGTAAGAAGAGAGAGAGTGAGATCTGTAGGGGGGAAAACAAGAAGAAAAAGTACCCAAAATTCCACTCAGCACAAACATAAGGCCCAATGCGAAGATTAGCGTAGAGCCCTGCCTTCTGCACAGTCTTTAAGAACCTCACCAAATCGTATCTCCCCTCAAAATTATACTGGAAGCATACGAAAAACAGAAATTAATTGAAAAGGGAAAACAGGGCAAAAACAGAGTATCATTATGTAAATAAAAGAGGGAGAAAGTAAACTACATTGCCAGGAGAGGGCTCGTGAACGTTCCAAAAAACGTAGGTCTCAATAACATCAAGACCTCCTTCTTTAGCCTTAATTATCAGATCTTCCCACATCTACACACATTTCAGCCATCCAGTAAAACAAAGACATTATCTTGATAAAATGAGAGACCAAAAAAGAAATTAATGATGGTATTGGAATACCTCAGGAGTACTTCTTGGGTAATGCATAGAGCCAGAGATAAGGATTCTTCTTTGACCATCGATGACAATGGCCTTCCTATCATAGGTCACGCTGCATTGGATTTGGATCAGCTCTGAACCCAGATACAAAGATAAGCAGAACAAGAACAACAACAACTTGGAAACTGAGTTGGTTTCCATGATTTGGAACTCACTCTTGAACCCTGTATTTTTTCTAAAGATCGACTCTTGAGTGCATATATAAAGCCTAAATGTGAATGCTAAACAAGATTTAAGAAAAAGATAGAATCTTGATTTTAGTTTAGTTGGGAAGTGGAGGGGCAGCAAACTAGCCCATTCTCCGTTGAGACGCACTAGTCTGACTCTTCTGAGCTTAGTGACTAAAGAGTTGCAATTTACTTTGTTATATACTACTACTAGTACTATTATACTACCATAAATATAGGAGTAATTATTATATAGAAATAGAGAGAGAAAAAGGAAAGTTATTAACAATCACATATGTCGAGTGGGGAGAGAGAGAGAGAGTGGTGACTGGTGAGCCTCAACACCCAAAAGGAGAAAATGAAAATTACATGTAGTGAAAGTACAAAGTATAAACAGAAAATATAAAGAGGAAGTAAATTTTGATTAATTAATTAATAAATTATTAATATATTGGTGGAAAGTAATTTTTTGGTATATCAGTATTGTATAGATAAATTGATCAATTTATCATGAAATTAATTTTATGGTAACAGGATCCCAGAATATAAACCACAATAACATTTACAAAACTGCTAATCATGTTCTTAAGTTACTACTAATATGAAAAGATAATTATGTATTGAGATTGTTTTTCTCTCAAAATTCGATATTACTTGATTTTATCAAAAAAAGTAAAAATCTTAAATTTTTTTAATTGTGTATAAAATGAGGGAGGGAGTATTTGATGCACAGCATGGAGAAACTTGAATGTGTCAGCACCAAATCCTCTTAATTGCTAATTATTCACAATTGTTAAAAGATATATTGTTTAAAGCTATAATTATTGAAAATATATTTCATTTTTATTTTAAATTATAAGATTATTATTAACTTTTTAAATAATTGTAAACTTAAAATTAAAAAAATACACAAACAATTACAAAATAATAAATCTTATTACTAGTAATATATTTTAAATAGTTTATAATATATATTTACCATTGCATTGAGTATAATCATATGAATTTAGTCAGTTGTAAGGTAAAAAATATCTCTAAATGATTAAATAACTTTAAAAATCAATAATAATCTTCTATTTTAAAAAGAATGGAGTATTACTTTGTGGGCCCATGTGCAAAATTAGGGTTCACATAACCTAATTAAATTAAATGCACAATTAAGGTTACATGACCTCATTAAATGTGCAATTTAGGGTTCGCATAACCTAATGGAATGAAGATGAAAAAGTCAAAAATAAATGTGCCAGACCGGGAGAAGCCTCCACGTGTCCCGAGGCAGAAGACTCGTGGAGGCGGCTCATTTTTGGGAATTGATTGAGGGATTGGATTGGTGGCTAGAAGGACAGGGCAATATGGGCATCACTTTAATGACTGAAGGGTATTTCTGGAATTTCATTGAGAACATGTGCCTAGCATGTGATGACTTAAGTCTAGGGAACTCTATAAATACCCCTTCCATTCTAGGAAGAAGGGAGACTCTTTTGGTAGCTTAAGGCTTGGAGATTCCACCTAAAAGCACTAAGAAGATTCGAACACTCTCTCAACTCGAAGAACTGAAGAAGGCTCTTGGAATCCCAATAACCCTAACACGGTTCCCGGATTATAGGGGTTCTGCCATGCGTCGTTGAAGTAATCGTCCACCTGTTGTTCTCCCCTCTACAACCAATCAATCAATTCCGTATTCTTCGTGGATTTCTCTCCTCCTCAGCCAACACGAAACCCTAACCCTAGCAAGACGCGATTTCCTTGCCTACATTTATCTGGCGACTCTGCTGGGGAGGTGTAGAATTCGTGAAGGGTATGCCCACAACTCGAAGTGGGAGAACTACAGGAAGAGCTACTTCACCAACAAACAGTATTACCTCACCGGATCCAGTTCCAAGGCAAGCAACTCAAGCTTTCCAAGGCGCAAATCTGGATTTTGACCAACCAATTATCGAAGACGCTTCAGAAGGGAGTTCAACATCACCACACATGGCTAATCAACAACAAACCAACGCAGGAAGGCAAGGCGAGGATGCAGGTGGAGATCAGACGAATGTTGTGCAACTGGAGATACTCAAGGCATTGAAGGAAGCACGAGAAGGGCAAGGGATGATGATGGCCATGATGCTTGAAATGCAGAGGAAGCAAGAGGAAATGGGGAATTTCCGCCAGCAGTTGATGCAGATTCCCACTTTCAAGACCATGTTCCCAGGAAGTTCGCAGGGGGAACAGGTAGGAATGGAAGACAACAACAATGGCAGCAACAACAAAGAGAACCAGATTGTACTTCCATCAACAGAAAGTCAATCGGTTCCAATAATCAACTTGAAGGCCCAGCACAGTGGCGACGTGCCACAACTTAGGTTGGAAGCAAGCCAGCCTCAGACAAACATCATCCCAACTGCTCTCACATCAATTTCACAGATGCAAATGCCAACCATTCCGGGGAATGTCCAGCGAGTGAGCCAGAAACTGCCACAAGTGCCACCTTTGCACGATGCAAGCGTGCATCAACCAAATTCTCTAGCATATACACCGCCGATACAGCAGTTTATCACAGCACCCCAGAGAGTTCACGCCACAAGACAGTATGTGACGAAGGATGATATGATTGATGTGATCAATCAACTTCGCAGGCAGAAATCCCGACCCTCGGAGTTAGACTTTACTCCGCCTTACCCGGCACATATTCGGAGACAACCTTACCCGATAGGGTATATTGAGCATCCCCCGCAGTTTCCAAAATACAATAGGGAGAAAGGAAACGCGAGGGAACATATTGCCAGGTTCGTAAAGTCGATGTCTCCGTGGCTGGGATATGATAAAGTGAACAACCACAACTTGTTGATGCGAGAATTCAACAAAACTTTGACGGATAGTGCCTTCAGTTGGTACTACTGTAAGACCCCAACTTATTAATGAATAAAATCAAATTTTCTCTAAATATTATTGTGAATAATAAGGGGTTAATTTGATATAATACTTTGGTTATGGGCGAAATGTGCAAATTTTGCAAAATAAGCAAGTGGTTATAAAATATTTATTTTTGGTCGGTGAATATTCGGTTGGTCGTGGAATATTCTTGCTGTCGGGGAATATTCGTACGACGACGCAGCCTTGTGTGGGCCCCATAACGGAAAGCGATTGGATGAAGAAAACGACAAGTATAAGTTGTTTATAAATAACGGCGTAGTTGTTACCGTTAATACTGTTGGAATACCCGGTGGTTAAAATACAGTAGCACACGGTATTGCACCAATTATTGATTCTTACGTAAGAAGGCACTACTCAATAATTGTTACAGTAGTTATTATTCAATATTTTATTTTATTGATTCAATAATTGCTGCGTTGATATTTTATATTATTGTTGTTTCAATAATTGTTGCTGCACAGTATTTTCATTTATCAGATCAATAATTCATATTATTTGAATAATATTATTAGATAACATTATTGGCAATGTCTAGAAAGTTCTGTCTAAGGAGAGGTTTGGTCATCTAATTGCGCGCCAGTAAGGAGAAATCTTTATTGGAAAGCCCCCTCTTTCCTGGGAACGGCCTGGTTGTCATAAATGTGATTCTGTAATATTATTTGTGAATAATTAATTATTGATTCATATGATAAGGAAATATTTATTTTATGTGGATATAAATGAGGGATATATTTTTGTGGTTAAAAATGAAGGAGTTAATGTTGAGGTGTTTTATCAGTATTTTTATCGGAATGGAGGTATTAAAAAATCAAATCAGGGTTTTTGAGAAATATTGCGGGGGTTATAATTTTTAATCCGACCGTTGGATCGTGGTAATTTTTGGATATGTTATACATATATAAGTTGAGTATATGTCCACAAATTTTGAACCGTTAAAAATGAACGTATGATTTATTACGAATTTTACAAGATGACTAGTTCAGAAATTGTTGAATTTTCGGAGTTTATCATTTTGGTGGAAAATTCTAGAATTGGTGGGCCCCACTTGTGGTTGGTGAAGAAATGTGCTGAATTATATTTCAAATGTGGTAGGTGGGAATAGTAGCAGGTAAAGCCATCAGGTTGCAGGTCAAACCTACCAAAATTTTCCTATAAATAGAGGGCTAAGTTAGAATTGAAAATCACACCAGAAACAAGTTTTCTCTCTTTCTCTCTCTAGATTATTGAGTGTATTTTGTGAGTATTTAGATACTTTGAGAGTTTCTATTCATCAGAGCAAGTTTCTTTCAGCCTTATACCGGTATTCCGACCAGAAGTACTGATATTTTGAGGTAAGGGATATTATTTTCTTCTTAATGATATTATTTTCTTCAATATCATTATGCTGAAATATTGATATGAGTTTTTATCAAATTTGAAACTTTTTGTGTCGGGGGTTACTATTCACGTATACGTTACTATTCACGTATACGGTACTATTCACGAATACGGCACTATTCACCGAAAAATAAAATTTTCCCTTTTTGTCCAAGATGTCTATTATGGTTACTATCTTTGATTGTATCCATGTTTTGATCTTTATTTTTGAATTCTGCTTCACAATTGATTATTATGAAGTATTATTGATCTTGGATAAACTATTATACGAATCCCTACTATTTGTCCTTCTGTCTCATTGGATTCGTTCTCTTTAAGATATTTTTCATCATCCTCAGTCCTAAATGATGATACAAATGAATATCTTTGGCCTGTAGTGCAAAGATGTATGATTACTTGATGAATATCTTTGGCCTGTAGTGCAAAGATGAACAGGTGTTGAGATGAACATGACTGACAGGTGATACAAATGAATATCTTTGGCCTGTAGTGCAAAGATGAATATTTGGTTAAAGATGATTATTAATTGATGTTACAGGGATAAAATATTGATGATGGACTTTTAAATCTTAGAAGATAGTAGAATTCTTTCTCTACTTGACTCTTCTAATGGTTTGTTGTTTCCGCTGCAGTTGTTGATCTAAAACTTGTTGTCGATTATATTTTATCAGATTTTTCTCTGTTGAAGACTAACGATAATTTGTTGTATATTATCTTAGTCATAATATTCTTTACTGGGCTAGTTGAGCTCACCCTTAAAAAAACTTGAGATTCAATGATAAATATTGAGTTTTAAGGAATCATTCAAATTAAAGGCAATCAACAAGGTTAAAAAAACCACGTTTTGATAAATAAAATATGTGTAAATGAGTTTCTAAAACAGGAAATCGAGAAAACAAACTACTACAATAAGTTATGATCTAAAGGCCACGACATATCAAAATGAAGAGGAGGCACAACTAAAGCTTCCAAGTCAGCAGCGACAGCATCTCGAATCTTAAGATTTGCAGCTTTCAGCTCCCTAACCTGTTGGGTAGTCGCCTCTAAGTCCTGGCACGGACGCTCTACCTCCTGAAGTTTTGCCTCTAAGTCCCGGCACTGACGCTCTACCTCCTGAAGTTTTGCTTATAAGTCCCGACGCTGGCCTCCTAAATCTTGAGACTGGCTCTTCAATTTGTTTGCGGCATCATCAAGCTCAGAAAGCTGCACTGAAAAGGATTCATCTTCACATTTACGTACAGCAACCTCCGAACGTAGTGAAACAAGGTTAGAACTCGACTTGAGAAGATCCAACCTATCACGAAAAGGAGACATGTCAACACCTACGGCTGCAAGGTCATCTACATCATCGCTAAACTTCTTCAAATCCTCAACTCGCAAGGAATATAAAGAAAGAGTATGCAATACAAGAATAAGGCCTGCGAGCTGATCTAGGAAGAGGGTTTGGGTGGAAGTTGTCTTAATAATCAGCCGGTCAAGAATCTGTGGGAACCGAGCTAGGAGACGCTCCAGACTTTCCTGACTAGAAGACGATATCTGGAAACCCCTCCAAGAAATAAGATCCCCACTTGGATTGAAGGAAGCTCTGGCAGGAGCTACTTTAGAGGCCACCATAGAATCTGTCGAGACCAGGGATGGAGGAGCTAAAAGATGTCGTACGGCTAAGGATTCCTCGAAGCCTTGGTCACCTGGAGGATAACCAAGGTCACTATATGGCAAGTGGGCAACATCCGGATGGAGAACAGCAAATAACGCGAGTGCCTCAACGGGCAAAGGCAAATCCTTCATCCTCTCGCTCTGAAAACAAGATGTCAAAGCACAATATATTATAAAGAAAAAGAAAAAAATGTAAGATAAATCATTTGTGGATTAAAGAAGGATACTCACAATATAGTCAATGGAAAAGGAGTCAGGAGATGCCACAGAAAGGGGAATGTCATCCAACCCACCCAAAGTACTATCAACAATGCCCTCCCGAGCAATCACTAACTTGGTAGAATCATTTCGGGGAGGACGAACATCACCAACAATATCAGAATGATTCTCCCTCGGGGAAGTAAGAGTCTCATCAACATCTTCAGAATCATCATGAGGAGCAGGCATAGGAAGGTTTGAAGAAATTGTTGTATCACCCACAGCAAGACTCGAGCTCACATCAGACAAAGTATCCTTAGCATCCAGACTAACACAATCGCCGCGAGGAGTAGAGGACTCAATATCAACAAGGATTGGTTGGACGGGGTCACGACTAGTGGAAGCCGCCGCGGAAGCTTCATTTGAAGTACTATACATTAACCCAAGAGGAACATCATCATCATCATCATCTTCATCAACCACGGTAACCTAAAATAAAAAAAAATAATAAAGAAAATAATTACTCAATGATATGTGAAAGCAGTAATACAAGGGATGAAAGGAAATTGAGAATAGTACGACAAATTACCAAATTTCTACGACGCTTCTTAATCGGATCCTCGGCTGCCGGGATACTAGGATCAACATTATCGAGAGGGCGTTTTGCTAATGTCTTTATGATAAGCCTGATAGGAGGACGACTGACTGGAACCACGGCAGAAGCAATAGGAAGAGCTATCTCAGAATCAGTAGTAGTAGCTGCTCTCGTTTTAGAACGAGCAACTCTCATCTCCTCGGCATCAGAGGATCCCTGGGGAGGAGCTAGAGAGGACACCCGAAATGGAGCCCATGGTGGAAGACTCCTGGAAGTAGTGGGAACCTATGATGGAATGATCTGCTTAGGGGGAGACGACTTAGGCATCAAAATGTCACGCTCAGCCAAGCGGCTACTGGCTGGCCAAAGTGCTGAGCGAACATTGGGCTTGGGAGAGCATAGCAGCCGGCCCCATTGAAGACGTTGTGGAATAGAGACCGGCAATGAACAAATCAAGGTATCATCCTCCCATCTTTTAAGATTGACTTGCCAGTAATTACGTTCTCCAGCGGTATATCGCCCGCTCCGGGAGTCATCTGGTATGACAAAAGGAAGGGATCTATAGGGATCACTTGATGGCCTCGGAAATGCCCATGTAAAAGAGGAGGAAGTAGAGACGAAATTGAGAAGAACATCCTCATAATTCCCCCAGCAGGTGTGACCGAAAGGGCGTTCCTGGTCATATCCGAATTGTCTCATGACCCTGTGAGGAGAATACAGTACAGTACCAAAACTATTATTCTCAAGGAAATAGGGAAGCTCTGTAGACCGAAGGAAAACGAACCAAGACAGTGCGGAGCCACTCAAACTATTTCTGCTGAGGTTAGAGAAGGTACGAAATGTGTGCTTGTAGAAGTGAGGTAGATGACCGCAACCCCCTGAAACAATGGTATAGGGATGAGCAGTGAAGCATGAATAATCATCAAGGAAATGTCGCAAATCCGTACTGTCAGGACTAGAACGGTGATCAATCCAGCGTAGCATGCGAGGAATGATGTTGCGTGGTGGGAGAGAATGAGATTTTTTCTTCCTTGAAGAAAGATGTTCAAGATCAGAATAGCCCGGAAAGCGTTCGAAAAGAAAGATCTGAAGGAAGGAGCATGGAATGAAGCAACTGACATCATACCTGAGTAAATAAAAAAAAATATATTATAGAAAAGGTTGAAGGAAAAGAAGGGCAGTTTGAATGCCAATTAAATATAAAATATGAAAGTGATTACCTCCCAACAGATTCTTTCATGGCAAGGGTTGTTTCGTCTAGGCGACGATATAAGGTCCCTAGGAAGAGAGAAGCAAGGGGAATCTCCGAGCCTCGGGATAACAACGCCGCCAAACTGAACATACGGGCAGAAGGACCGTCTATGGGAGACCCAGGGAAGATGAAACGGGACAGCCACATAACTAGATAAGCCGCCAGAGGAAAGGGGCAAGTCTCTTCACGGAAGGCAAGAACAGACTTATCGTAAACTGAGCTGTTCCACTGGTTGGTCTTGTAATCACGGAAGAAATAGCGCACCCAGGATAACCAAGAATTCTTTTGCCGACCTGAACTCTCGAAATCCGGAAGGAGCGTATCACCCTTGAAGCGGGAAGTGAAGTGGGAAGATTGCCTGAAGGCTTCCATCAAGTAAGCAACGCATTCGTTATCTCTAGTGGACATGTTAGAAGGGCCGCAGGAGTTCGAAGCAACAATGGGAAGGCTACAAGACGAGATTCAAAAAAAAATAAAAAAATAATAATAAATATATATATATATATAATAAAAAAAAATGAGAATGAAAGGAATAAAAGAAGAAAACTTACTGGTAGAGGGCATAAACATCCTCTAGAGTAGGGGTGAATTCCCCCCAGGCAGTGATGAATGTGCAAGTAGAGGAACACCATCGTGAGATCAACACAGTAAGTGCGTTATGATCCTGGTAAATCCGTAGGCCTCTACACAGTTGAACATAACGAAAGATACTCGCATTCTTCAGTATTTCCACATATTCAGCGTTGTCAAGGATCTCGTCGGTCCAATCTTGCCATCCTTGAATGCGACCAGATGAATCTGACAGGAAGCGAAGGGGACTGAATGGTTACTCTTGCTTCTCTATGCATAGGCGGGGAATGCAATCAGCATGAAGAAAGTCATCCCAACCTCCAGAAGCTGGGGCATACAGAAACAAGCCTTCTTTCTCTGGGGGTGGAAAACTTGTACGGTCATAATCTCTAACTCTATCCCAGAAGAGGTCAGAAGGACCAAAGAAGGGAGCTCTTCCCCAATCAGTGATGAATGGGGACTCCTTGGTAGTCCTTAGTTCTGTAGAGGATTCAGGAGAAAGGGCCTACAGATAAGGGGGAGATCATTATACCAATCCTAGAGAAAGTATATCAAGAATGTCAAGTAAAGTATATGAACATAAAGTACTCACCATGGCAAAAAAAGGAATGAACGTCCGATAGTTGAGCTTCAAAACACCTGAAAACAAGAAGAAACAATGTCAGAAAGATTGAAGGAATACATTTATGCAAGAAAAAATTCCCGAAAATTTTCGAAAAAACTTCGGACGGCCAAAATCCATCCTTCAGAGCCTTTTTTGGACTTAAAACAGTATAGGTCATGGCATAGCGATGAGTTTTGAAGGGCTCGTTGATACGGTCGTTTTGATATATTATGGGCCAAAAAACTCCAAATGACACTCCTAAAAGTAGAGACAAGTCGGCCCGAACTTCATTTTTTCGTCCAAAACGTGAATTTCTGCCTAGGGTTCGGCCCCCTTAGGGTTCGGCCCCCCTAGGGTTCGGCCTCCTAGGGTTCGGCCTCCTAGGGGTTTGGTCATCTGGAGTGGTTTCGTAGCATGCAAGCATATCAATTTTTCTCTTTTCGCGTTTTTGTCAAGGAAAAATGTTAAGCCACACTTCATTATCCGAAGAAAAAACCAAGATGTACTCAAGGTATTGGGGCTCGGAAGATCAAAAAAAAAATAAAAAAAATGATAAAGGTTCGGCCCCCCTAGGGTTCTGCGCCCTATAGGATTCGGCTCCTATAGGGTTCGGCCACCACCTAGGGCAGGATCACTCCTTAAAAAAAAATTGAATTGAAAAGGTTCGTCCCCCTAGAGTTCGGCGCCCTATAGGGTTCGGCTCCTATAGGGTTCGGCCACCACCTAGGGCGGGATCTCTCCTTAAAAAAAAAAATTGAATTGAAAAGGTTCGGCGCCCTATAGGGTTCGGCTCCTATAGGGTTCGGCCACCACCTAGGGCGGGATCTCTCCTTAAAAAAAAAAAAAAAAGCGCCCTATAAGGTTCGGTCACCACCTAGGGGTTTGTTCCCACGCATACCTTTAAGGTTTTGTTGCTCTCTTAGTCCACGGTTTGGGACAAATGCTCCTTCACCGCGAAAGTTATAGCCTTGTTTTGAAGAATTCCGAGGAAAAAGGCCAAGATATGGTGTTGGATACCGCAAGAATGTCCTTGATGGTGAGATTTGCTAATGTGGCTGCAATGGTGAGGAACACACGTGTGTTCGTTGGCTCCTAGCGATTATGAGACAATCCTGAGAAATATGCACCCAATTAGCACCTACTCAATCAGAAGGCATGCGACAATGGATTATGAATATGGACTTCTTACTTCTCCAAAATAAAGATAAGTAAAACCCTATAGGGAAGAATAGCTTATTTTCGAAAATAATAAAATTCAAGTTGATTTTATTCCCAATAGAAGGTAGTTTTCGAAAAATAGCTTATATATATATATATATATATATATATATATATATCAAATAAAGATAGATTTTATTTTATTTCCAAAATAAATTTAGATTTTATTTTACTTCCAAAATAAAGATAGATTTGGTTTATTTCCCAAATAAAGAAAGATTTTTATTTTGTTTCCAAAATAAAGAAAGATGAAGCCAGTTTCCAAAATAAAGAGAGATTTAATTTCCAAACTAAAATTAAGATTTTATTTTATTTTCAAAATAAAATTGAGATTTTATTTTCAAAATAAAATTGAGATTTTATTTTATTTCAAAAATAAAATTATGATTTAATTTGGTTTGATGAAAAAGAAAGATTTTGTGGACCACCCAAAATAAAGATTTCTTTTTAAATGCTGTTTGATTATTTTTCTTGTTTTCAATTTTCAGGAAAAATAAAGAAACAAATCCAAGGATTTGGCTCCCTAAGAGTTCCATTTACTAGGACTATGATCTTCAAGACCCGTAGAAGTGGAGTCACGCAAAATATACTCAAAAGTTTGATGTATTCTTGCACGATCGTCTATTTGGAAATGCGACTCTCGCGCAGGGGGCAAATGTGGGCCCATGTGCAAAATTAGGGTTCACATAACCTAATTAAATTAAATGCACAATTAAGGTTCCATGACCTCATTAAATGTGCAATTTAGGGTTCGCATAACCTAATGGAATGAAGATGAAAAAGTCAGAAATAAATGTGCCAGACCGGGAGAAGCCTTCACGTGTCCCGAGGCAGAAGACTCGTGGAGGCGGCTCATTTTTGGGAATTGATTGAGGGATTGGATTGGTGGCTAGAAGGACAGGGCAATATGGGCATCACTTTAATGACTGAAGGGTATTTCTGGAATTTCATTGAGAACATGTGCCTAGCATGTGATGACTTAAGTCCGGGGAACTCTATAAATACCCCTTCCATTCTAGGAAGAAGGGAGACTCTTTTAGTAGCTTAAGGTTTGGAGATTCCACCTAAAAGCACTAAGAAGATTCGAACACTCTCTCAACTCGAAGAACTGAAGAAGGCTCTTGGAGTCCCAATAATCCTAACACGGTTCCCGAATTCTAGGGGTTCTGCCACGCGTCGTTGGAGTAATCGCCCACCTGTTATTCTCCCCTCTACAACCAATCAATCAATTCCGTATTCTTCGTGGATTTCTCTCCTCCTCAGCCAACACAAAACCCTAACCCTAGCAAGACGCGATTTCCTTGCCTACATACTTTAACAAATAAAATGCATCTCTAATTTTACTAATTAAAAACTAAAAAGAAATAATAATATATATCTACTCTTATAGGATATATGAACAGAGTAATTAAAAAGCTAAGGCAGTGGCTTAGTGCTATTATATATAATTAGGAATTATAGGTTGGGTTTTGGACCTATGGTAAGTTTTTTAGGGTTAGTACTAATTAAGCTTTCAACGGCGGGAAGGACGGAAGTTTGGCCTTTAACTCTCTCTCTCTCTCTCTCTCTCTCTCTCTCATGGCCATTTTGTTGATTGGGCAGACACTTTGTTTAATGTTTAGTGGTGCCGAAATTGGATTTTTCCAACTCCATGTGTTAACTATAATGTTACTTTTAATATGCATGTTAAAAACTTCCTAACTTATAACTTTACAAGAAAAAATAGAGCTAGCTACTTATATATATATGTATGTAAGAATTTATTCCTTCTAAAGTGTAGTTTGGTACATTTGTTGGGTTGGTGGGGGGTCAGGAATTTAAGGAGATGCGAGGTGTTAATTACTAGTAGTATAAAATTAGGCCATTGATTTTTCTTAATTTATTATGCATGGTGCATCGATCATATATACATGTGGACCTCAACTGATTAAGCGTTTGTTTCTACTGATCTATCGAGAATAAATATTTTTGAATAAAACACAAAATTACTACTACTATCTATTTATACTTACTTCTTCTATGCCCATTAAGTCGATATAGACTACTACTAGAATTTATATATATATATATATATATATATATGTGTGTGTGTGTGTGTGTGTGTGTGTGTGTGTGTGTGTGTGTATGGGCAAAGAAATCGCGTCTTGCACCTCCAATGACACGTGGCAGGCAGGGATTCCAAGAGCTTAATGCTTTTAGATGGAATATCCAAGTCTTAAGTCACCAAAAGAGTTCTCCTCCTTCCAAGAATGAAAGGGATATTTATAGAGTTTCCTGGAATTAAGTAATTACGTGTTAGGCACATGTTTTCAGAGAAATTCCAGAAATACCCTTTAGTCATTAGAATAATGCCCATATTACCATGTCCTTCTAGCCACCAATCTAATCCCTCAATTAATTTTCAAAACGAGCCGCCTTTATGAGTCTTCTACCCCGGGACACGTGGAGGGCTGGAGGCTTCTCCCAGGTCTAGCACATTTATTTCTGACTTTTTCGTCTTCATTCGATTAGGTTATGCGAACCCTAATTTGCACATTTAATGAGGTCGTGAAACTCTAATTGTGCATTTAATTCAATTAGTCATGTGAACTCTAATTTTGCACTTGAGCCCACAATATATATATTGTGAAAATTAGGTATTTGCTATCACTGTTTTCAAACCCGGACCGGACCCGGTTCACTCAACGGTCCGGTTTGGACCACTAAACCACTTTTGCTCAAAAACCGTTCAGAACCGGTGAACCGGCGGTTGAACCGGTTGACCCAGTGAATCAGTGACCGGTTCACGGGTTTGACCGGTTCACTCCTTAAAGATTAAAAAAAAATATTACGGATTTTATTTTATTTTAGTAATTTAGTTGAGACTTTGTTTGGTATTTTACATATTTTTGCATTCATTTAATCAAACACTTGAACTTGTGGTTGAATTTTGGAATTTGAATGTATCTTAGAGATGTTTAGTTTTTTTTTGTAGATAAATTGATTAATTTTACATATTTACTAAATATTATATACAATATATAATAATAATTAATATAATTAATTATTTATTATTTATTACATATTAATGACGTCACTGGGTCAATAACAGTTCGACTACTGGTTGAACCAATGACCCATCCACCCAATAACTTTTCCGGTTCGATGACCGGTCCGGTTTTAAAAACTTTGTTTACTATGCCATAGGATCCTAAGTTTGTCCAACCCTCTCCATTACCCTCTTATCTTTTCCCCTTCTGTTTACTTATATATATATATATATATATATATATATATATATATATATATATATGTGTGTGTGTGTGTGTGTGTGTGTGTGTGTGTGTGTGTGTGTGTGGTTCTCAGTGAGCAAAAGAATTTGAGGGTGAAATTCAAGAATAAGATAGAAAATTGGAGTTAAAGATGGAAATTAAGCTAGTGTCGGTGTGAGTCATGATGTCAGCCAAAAAATATGTATCATGTGAATTATTTATTTACACTGTAGATAACAATAATTTATGGGGTCATCTTTCGGCATCATCTGCTATAGAACAAGTGATGATTGCTTGTTCACCCATCACCTTTACGCATCTCCCACCTTTGTCAAGAACCAAACTAAATTCATCAATCAATAAGAGTCTCAAATGATCACTTTATTAATTATACAAAACTCCAAAATATATATTTATTATATCTAAATGCTTATTTTTAAATAACTAACTAGCAATATATTTTTAAAATGTCAACTTTAAAGAAAAATTAAATTTATTTTTTCAAACATATTGCTAACATGAAATTATTAAAATATACTACGTAACAAGAAGTTAGAAATTTCATGCCATTTTATAATTTAAAATTAAAATATATCTTTAATTTTGAAACAGTTTAAAGAAAAAATAATGAATGATAAATATATTATAAGTTAGTTTTAGACTGATATTATTAAAACAAATTTTTTTTTTATCAAAGTAACAAGTGTTATTTAAAATTTTAAATATAAATAAAATAATTATTAAATTATCTTTAAATATATATTTACTCTAACACCATGCATCAATTTTACTCCGTTAATATCAACACCCTAATTCAATTTTAATATGCAAGAAAAGTTAAACGGGTAGGGAACGGAGTATTAGGTGAGAGCAGATCATCTGTCCCTATTTTTTGAATTCTTTTGTGTATCCTACTTAAATGTTTGACACCTATATATATATATATATATATATATATATATATATATATATAGCCTCTTACTTAACACCAATTAACTCTAAAATTAAATAAGAAGTCAAGTGTTAAAATTTAAGTAAGAGATACAAGGGGACAAGAAAATAGGGATAGAAGATTTGCTCTGGTATTAGGTACCGTTGGCCCCTTTCTTATCTGAATTTCATCACTTTTTGGTTTTTTTTCCTTGACACGTGTACTACTTATTTATTTTGTTAAACTGAGAATTTCAATTTTGGTTGATCATATTGAAGTCATGGAGTCTATGTTGGCCACGTCTCTCATATGAATGAATAACAATAAGTTACTTATTCCATATTAATGAGAATATGGAAAGGTCGAAAGGTTGGTTATGTTGCAGAAGAATGTTCTCTTTTGAGTATCTCAAGGCCGATTGCATGCACTAGTCGAAATAAATCAGATTCATTTGTCAGTCAATGAATAAGTTGGTGTTGCAAATAATTACATTATAAATCGTAATTTCTAATGTCATAAGAGCAAGTGCCTTTCAAAATTTAGTCGAAATAAATATAAAATTGTCAATAAATAAATATTAACTCCAACATTATATTAAATTAAAATCTCTTTTATTATATTTTTTGTTCATTTTTAATACATATTTAGTGACACAAATATTACTTTTAACGTTGATATTAACGCCACAATTATATGCAACAATTATTGTGTTCGATAAATATAATATATGTGCCGCTAAATATGTAGCGAACAAAATTGAGTTAAAAATGTAATGAAAGTTGGCTTAATTCATAAAAAAAAAAAAATACTTTAACATTATCAACCGACAAAATTTAGGATAACTTTTATATATTTTTGCTAAGCTCAAAGCTTTTGTGGACTAATAATAAAGAACAATCGATAAATGGCAATGTGCATGGGCGAACAATAATCCTTCCATTTTCAAATAGCAAATATTAAAAAATATCACCTTTTAAAAATAAAACCTAATGATGTCCTTTGTGAAATATTATATTTACAGTAATTATCTTTGTAGAAAATTTCAGCAATATATATACATATATTTATATATATATATATATATATATATGTGTGTGTGTGTGTGTGTGTGTGTGTGTGTGTTATTGAGGGAGAGTAGAAAATTTAACTTCTTTTTTTTTTGAAATTGTGTTGCTTTTTTAATTTCCTTTCTCTCTTCTACTCTTTAACCCCTAAAATTTATCTCATATTTTATAACTCTTATATAAATTATTTTAATTATAGGCACATGGTGTGTCCCCCAAATACTAGTGTATATATTAAGATAAAGAATATATATGTGTATATATATATATATATATATACACACAAGTTGGATTCTTTGATTGTTTTATACTAATTTAAAATAATACCCTTATGTTAGACTGTCCCACGAAAAAAAATTATTTGCCAAAGGACTTTCAAAACAAATAGAGTCCTGGGTTCCTTGGTTGCTGTTGGGTGTGGCTCTTTTGCGGGTCATTTGGATTTTGAAATGGCGGAAGCAATTAGCTGCAGAGAGGCCCTTATGTAAGACTCCAATTTTTATAAATAAATATGAATTTTCTATAAATATCATTTTTAAATATTATGGAGTTAATTTGATATAATGTTATAGTTGTGGGTAATATTTATAAATTTTGTAAAGTACGCAAGTTGTTATATAATATTCGATTGGTCGGGGAATATTCGTTTTAACAGGGAATATTCGTACAACGACACAATCATTGGTGGACCCCACAACGGAATTATTGTCGGATTGAGAAAACGACAAAAATATTTTATTAAAAATAACGGCGAAAATTTTACCATTGTTACTGTTGAACTACTCGGTAGTAAAAGTACAGTAATACGTGTGGTTGCATAGTAGCACACGGTATTGATTATTAATGCTTATGTGAGAAGTCACTCAGTTTGATTCAATTATTGTCAGTTAATAATATGAATTATTTAGCGATAATGACGTTTTGTTTTATTCGTATTATTAACGTAATAAAACAGAATATTTTATTAAAGTTATTCTATAAATAGAATATATTATATTTTATTTAAAAGATTTTTCTTTAAATATGGATCGTCAGATTAAAGTAATCAATCTGGACCGTTCATGGATTAGTTACTATGCATTTTATTTTTCTATAAATAGCAGCTCATTCCTTCATTATTTCTTACGAATTCACTGAACTCTAGAGAGAGAAACTATAGAGAGAAACTATAGAGAGAGAGAAGAAGAGTATTCTGCTACTTAACTACTTCCTTATTTCAGCTCGTCTTTAAAACGGTAAGGGGTGTTATTCTTTCTTATTCATGAAGAGAACTGTTGTTATTCCATTTCTTATTATTCTGTTGGAATAACCTGTATACGCGGATCTACCCTATACTTGGTGACATTCTTCTATTATACTGTTGGAACATCCTGTCTGTGTGTTTTACACCGGACCTGGTTCCGTTTTTATTATTATTCTGTTGGAACATCCTGTCTGTGTGTTTTACACCGGACCTGGTTCCGTCTTTATTATTATTTTATTGGAACATCATGTCTGTGTGTTTTACACCGGACCTGGTTCCATTATTTATTATTCTGTCGGAATATCCTGTCTGTGCGTTTACGCCGGACCTGGTTCCATTATTTATTATTCTGTTGGAATAACCTGTCTGTGCGGTCTATCGCATGCATGGTGATTTCTTTTGTTACTCCATTCTTTATTATACTCAGTTGGTTAAGTTTTGACTTCTATACTCCATGAAATTTGTGGAATATCCTTGATAATTGCGTTTCATCCAGTATCTTTTTATGAAAATATTCTTCTAAGTATTCTTGAATTTTACTCCACAATGCAGTATCATGTTGACAATTTGAACGTTGTTAATTCTTGGATAAATTAATTCTTGAACTTGTTTTATTGAATTCTTATATCATTGTCATCATCCTCATGTTTATAAAATGTTGAAAGTCATCTGTGGCCTGTAGTGCATAGATGGACTTGGTATGATTATGACCAGGGATTATTCGGTATAATCATGACCGTAATGTTACAAATGATGTGGTAAAAGTCCTCATTGGCCCGTAGTGCATTGATGGACAGTTGTTGGCATGATCATGACCATTAATGAATACACGAATATCCTTGGCCGTAGTGCAGGGGTGATTCGATGATGTGGATTATTTTATTAAGCTGAGTCTCAGCGATCACAGTGTTGAAAAACTTTTTAAATCATAAAAGATAGTAGAGTTTATTTTCTACTTGACTCTTTTAATGGATTGCTTGTTCCGCTGCAGTTAAACTTGATGTCTATTATATTTTATCAGTTTAACATTGTTGAAGGCTAATGATAATTTATTCTGCATTATCTTAGTCATAATATTTCTTACTGGGCTAGTTGAGCTCACCCTTTCTTTCACTGTTCTCTTCAGGAAATGAGAACGTAGCTGGGGCAAGTCGGGGAACGGAGTGATGGTTCGAATGATAGTATTAGTTAGTAGTCCTCACTATTCTATGTAATAGTGTGTTAATAAATGTAATGAGGACTCCTTTTGAGTATGAATACTCTCTAGAAGATAATATTTGTATTCAAACTCACAGTTTATGTTTTGTCGTATTGTACACGACAGTTGTATTAATAAGTTGTATTTGTATTCTGTACTTTGTATCTGACGACCCAAGATGGGTGATGTATACCTAATTTTGGGGGCGTCACAGTTGGTATCAGAGCTTAGGGATATGATCCCTGGCTAAGATGTGAGAATAGAACTAGGAGGGGAGAGACGGGGAATTCCTTCGCTAGTATGACCTACCTAAGTTTATTTGCATGGTATTTAATTGGTCGGTCATAATATAAGGATAATATATGACATATCAATTAACTTTTATTTTGTGGCAGTATCTGAAAATGGCATCTGAGAATGTTGAGAATAGCAATGGAGCACAGGCGATTATTGATTCACCACATATCAATAATCAGGATAATGTTCATCAGGAAGGTGACAATCCTCATGCAAACAACAACACTGACCAGATGATGAATGATGGAATGTTCAGAGGTTTTATGCAATTCATGCAACAACAGGTGAAAGCGGCTCCTGTCCACAACGTAGGTGAAAATACTGGAAACTCTCAGGCGGTCACCGCTAAACAGTTTAAGGAGCTGGGACCACCGGAGTTTAAGGGAGAACCCAAACCACTTGTAGCTGAAACATGGATAAAGCAGATCACCAAGATATTTGATGTCTTGGGTTGCTCCGAGGAGCAAAAGGTTCCCTTTGCCGCCTTTATGTTGCGAGGAGAGGCAGATTACTGGTGGGAATCGATAAAGCGTACTCAACCTGCCGCACTGAAGATGTCTTGGGAGAAGTTCCAAGAGCTGTTTAACGACAAATACTTTTTCGAGAGTATTCGTCACATGAAGGAGGTGGAGTTCATCAAATTGGAGCAGAATAATATGACCGTGTCGCAGTACGAGGCAAAATTTGCGGAGTTATCCCGGTTTGCGTCCCACCTGGTGGATAATGAAGAAAGAATGACGCGGATGTTTTTAAGAGGTTTGAAGCCGGAGATACGTCAACATCTTGTTTCTCATAAACTGTGTTTGTATTCAGATGTTGTAAATAGGGCTCAGTTGGTGGAGCGCGATAACGAGACAACGCAACCAAAAGAGAGCAGCCGGCAAAATGATAATACCAGTGAAAGCAGTCATCGAAGCGGTGACAACAAGCGTGGAGGGAATCAACAGGCCAGAAATGGTAACCACTTCGGTGGTAATCAGGGCCAAAACAATAAGAATGGGCATTTCAAGAAGAGGAGATTCAACAATGATGGAAAGACGTCAGCACCAGCACCTGTCGTTAAGGAAGGAGAACGACCACCTATCATATGTTTCAAATGCGGAGGGGAGGGGCACATCAGTCCAAACTGCGCGATGCCGTCCAAAGCATGTTATAATTGTGGAAGAGAAGGTCATTTAGCCCGATTTTGTCGTTTACCGAAGACAAATTCAGCTAGGATGGAGGCACCAAAGGCCGTCCCAGAAAAGTCAAAACCGGTTGTGCAAGGGAGAGCGTTTGTTGTGAACTCCCAAAGAGCAAGGAACCCGAATGAGGTCATCACGGGTAAGCTTATCATAAACTCTAACGAAGTCTATACTTTATTTGATACCGGTTCTACCCATTCTTTTATTTCTCCTACTTGCGCTCATCGATTAAATTTGATTCCGGAGAAATTAGACTTTGACTTAGCAGTTGAAACTCCATTGGGAGAAACCTTCATTACATCCACGGTTTATAAGTCTTGTTTGGTTCAAGTTGGTACCCACACATTACCTGTCGATCTTATTTCATTAAAAATACTTGCATTTGACGTGATTCTAGGGATTGATTGGTTAACTACTCATCATGCAAAAATTGATTATTTTCGTAAGGTTGTTAGCTTTCATATTCCTAATCGACCTATTATGCGAATTCAAGCAACCAAACCATTAAAATCAATCGCTGTCATCTCAAGCCATAAAGCTATTCGTTTATTGAAAAACGGATGTCAAGCTTTCTTAGCTCATGTCACAGATCTAAACAAAAATACGTCAGCTTTGAATGATATTTCTGTTGTTAATAAATTTCCTGACGTATTTCCCGAAGAACTTCCTGGCCTACCCCCAGAGCGTGAAATTGAATTTTGTATCGACCTTGAACCCGGTACAAAACCCATTTCCAAAGCCCCATATCGAATGGCTCCTATTGAACTTCAGGAGTTAAAGACCCAACTGCAGGAATTGTTAGACATTGGTTTTATTCGTCCTAGTACTTCTCCTTGGGGTGCTCCTGTTCTGTTCGTGAAGAAGAAAGATGGGAGTATGCGACTTTGTATTGATTATCGGGAGTTGAATCATGTCACCATCAAAAATAGGTACCCATTGCCACGTATTGATGACCTGTTTGACCAGTTGCAAGGAGCACAATTCTTTTCAAAGATCGATCTTCGTTCTGGATATCATCAGCTGAAGGTTAGAACTGAGGATATTCCAAAGACTGCCTTCAGAACTCGGTATGGGCATTATGAATTCTTAGTTATGTCTTTTGGATTGACTAATGCTCCTGCTGCCTTCATGGATATGATGAACAGGGTATTCAAGGAATATTTGGATCACTTTGTGGTCGTCTTTATCGATGACATCCTTGTTTATTCCAAAAGCCGTGAAGATCATGAGCAACACTTGAGGTTGGTACTCCAAAAGCTTCGTGAATACAAACTTTATGCCAAGTTGAAGAAATGCGAGTTCTGGCTGGAAGAGGTAGCATTCCTTGGGCACGTAGTATCAAGTCGTGGAATATCGGTTGACCCGGCAAAGATTGAAGCTATTCAAAGCTGGGAGCAACCTAAATCAGTGACCGAGGTACGTAGCTTTCTTGGTTTAGCTGGTTATTATCGGAGATTCGTGGAAGGATTTTCTCGAATCGCTACTCCATTAACTCAGCTGACTCGGAAAGATACAAAGTTCGGTTGGAGCGAAGAATGTGAGCAGAGTTTTCAAGAACTCAAGAGGAGACTCATTTCAGCACCTGTTCTAACAATACCATCTGGCTCGGAGGGATTTGTCATCTACAGTGATGCTTCGAGCAAAGGGTTGGGATGCGTTCTCATGCAACATGGAAAAGTCATAGCCTATGCATCAAGACAACTCAAGGAATATGAGAGGAATTATCCTACTCATGATCTAGAGTTGGCAGCTGTTGTCTTTGCACTTAAAATTTGGAGGCATTACTTGTATGGGGAGAAGGTGGAGATCTTTACGGATCATAAAAGCCTCAAATATTTCTTCACTCAAAAGGAACTCAACATGCGACAACGACGTTGGCTTGAACTGTTGAAAGATTATGATCATACCATTCAATACCATCCTGGAAAAGCGAACGTGGTAGCTGACGCATTGAGTAGAAGATCATATGCAAGTACGAGTGCGATATTGTCAACACAAAGGCCCATTTTGTGTGACTTGCAAAGGATGGAGATAGAGTTAAAGACTCCAGGGACCCATGTGATGATGGCGAATATACGAGTAGAACCAACTTTAATCGATAAAGTTAAAGCTGCTCAAGCTACAGACCTGGAGCTGATGCGTATGAGAAAGAAAGTGCAAGAAGGTGCTATGCCGGAAGCAAGAATCGATGAAGAAGGAATACTTCGAGTCAACTCCAGACTTTGTGTTCCTAACAACCCTGATTTAAAGTATGAAATCATGATGGAGGCGCACAACACACCGTTTGCAATCCATCCTGGAAGTACCAAAATGTATCATGATCTTCGTCATACATTTTGGTGGAGCAATATGAAGAGAGAGATAGCGTTGTTTATCTCAAGGTGTCTAACTTGTCAACGAGTCAAAGCGGAGCATCAAGTACCAAAAGGTCCATTGCAACCACTTGAAATTCCAGAATGGAAGTGGGAGCACATTACCATGGATTTCGTTACCGGTCTTCCTAGGGTTTCTCAAGGTATTGATGCGATTTGGGTCATTGTTGATAGATTGACCAAGTCTGCTCATTTCTTACCGATACGAGAAACTTATACACTTGAACGTCTTGCTCGTATGTACATAAACGAGATTGTAAGACTGCATGGTATGCCAGTATCCATAGTTTCTGATCGAGACCCAAGATTCACTTCACGATTTTGGGTTAGTTTACAAAAAGCTATGGGCACGGAGTTACGATTTAGTTCAGCATATCATCCTCAGACGGACGGACAATCAGAGAGGACTATTCAAACTCTTGAAGATCTATTAAGACTCTGTGTCTTTGACTTCAAGGGAAGTTGGGACAAGTTCTTACCATTGGTGGAGTTTTCCTACAACAACAGTTATCAAGCAAGTATTGGCATGGCTCCATTCGAAGCATTGTATGGAAGAAAATGTCGTTCTCCAGTATGCTGGGATGAGGTGGGTGAAGCAACGTTGTTGGGACCGGAGTTGGTACGTATGACTACAGAAAAGATTCAAACGATCCGACAACGTATAAAAACCTCACAAGATCGACAAAAGAGTTATGCTGATCTTCATCGAAAGGACGTGGAATTTGATGTAGGAGATCATGTGTTCTTACGTGTTGCTCCATGGAAAGGAGTTACGAGATTTGGAAAGAGAGGAAAGCTCAATCCTCGATTCATCGGTCCATTTTTAATCCTCGATCGAGTAGGAACTGTGGCTTATAGACTCGCTTTACCGCCAAGTATGTCTCGTGTTCATAACGTTTTTCACATATCCATGTTACGCAAATATGTGGAAGACCCGAACCACATTATTGAGTTAGAACCGGACGAAATAGCGGAGGATTTGACGTATGAAGAAGTTCCTGTTCAAATCTTGGATAAGAAGGAACATATTCTACGCTCCAAGGTTATACCTCAAGTCAAAGTTTTGTGGAGAAACCACGATGTTGAGGAAATGACTTGGGAGTTAGAATCTGAAATGAAATCAAGGTATCCTTACCTCTTCGACATACCAGGTACGTACCCTAATTTCGAGGGCGAAATTTCATAAGAAGGGGAGGTTGTAAGACCCCAACTTTTATAAATAAAGATGAATTTTCTATAAATATCATTTTTGAATATTATGGAGTTAATTTGATATAATGTTATAGTTGTGGGTAATATTTATAAATTTTGCAAAGTACGCAAGTTGTTATATAATATTCGATTGGTCGGGGAATATTCGTTTTAACAGGGAATATTCGTACAACGACACAATCATTGGTGGACCCCACAACGGAATTATTGTCGGATTGAGAAAACGACAAAAATATTTTATTAAAAATAACGGCGAAAATTTTACCATTGTTACTGTTGAACTACTCGGTAGTAAAAGTACAGTAATACGTGTGGTTGCATAGTAGCACACGGTATTGATTATTAATGCTTATGTGAGAAGTCACTCAGTTTGATTCAATTATTGTCAGTTAATAATATGAATTATTTAGCGATAATGACGTTTTGTTTTAACGTACCCAAATAGGTTCATTCCACCAACCCATTCTGAGTCGTCAAATACCATGGTACAGAAAACAATTATACTTTATTACAACAATTGTCTGCAAAATACAACAACACATTGCTGTGGTTTGGATACAAATATTACCAATGTGACTCATGTTCAAACGTGGACATCACCTCACAATAACACCTTACATAAAGGTATAGTCAAAAATGTTTTAGAAATTAGAATCTTTGGGAAGTGCTCAAGGAAACTTCGTACATGGGAGGGCACGCATCTAGGTTATGATAGATATCATATGGCCACAGAATTATCCTTGGTTGACCTAATAGACCCAAAGAAAAATGAGAGATTACTATCATATTCTTCCCAATGGTGAGTCTTCTCTTGACTTATTATTATCTCCACTGTCTCTAATTGAGATTATACTTCAAACAACACCACGATTTTATAGGTAGTGCCATAGATATACTCAGTAAGTGGATGAGCACATCCTGTCTTATGATGACACGAGGTTGTATGTCGTTAGACATCTTGTATTATAGTGACAAACCACCTTCCAACGTTGGGTTCGCCTCACTATTTTCTTCACCAAATATAACTACTAAATGATGACATCGTTCTATTCCCTTGTTACCCCGCTCGACCCAGCTACCATCTTATTACCTGAAGGAATTGTGAAGCAAAAGGGTGAGCACAACTAGCTCAGTAAAGAATATCATGACTAAAGATAATTAAATTATCAATAGCCTTCATCAATAATAAATCAGAGATTTAGAACATATGGTAAATGAAAATTTCAACCATAGTTGCAGCGGAACGAGCAATCCATTAGAAGAGTCAAATAGACTATAAAGTCTATTATCTTCTCCATGTTAAAAATCCACCAACAATGTTTTATCCATGTACATCAATCAACAATTCTGGTCCACAATCATATGAATAACTCATAATCATAACTGTATGTTCTAAATTCCTCTTCTCATCCAGGATACGATGTAATTTTCATCACCTATCTTTACCTGAAACATCAAAGATCATGGTTACACCAAATCACATTTCCTGTTCATAATCATACTAATAACTTCATCTTTGCACTACGTCCAAAGATATTCATTTGTATCACCAGTGGTCATATTTATCTCAACATCTGTTCATCTTTGCACTACTGGCCAAAGATATTCAACAACATGTCATCTTTGCACTACGGGCCAAAGATATTCATCAACAATTCATCTTTGCACTACAGGCCAAAGATATTAATATCTCAAAGAAATATATAATCATTTCAGAATTTATATAAACAATAATTATAACCATGTTGATCAATTCACCTTTGCACTTAAGCTAAAGATATTCACTTATAAATTCAATGGTCATGATCATACCAGTCACATTCAACTTTGCACTACAGGCCAAAGAGAACCCTAGTCATGATCATACCAATATATACCCATCTTTACACTTTAGTGAAAGAGAATTTCAACATCAGGGTTATAAAAATGTTATATATGATAATAAAATCAATATAATCAATACATAGTTTTAATCTCAAGAGTAATATTCATAACTCAACTATAATTTGGTTAGAAAAAAAAACTATATTTTATCGTGAATAGTAACGTGAATAGTAACTCATGAATAGTAACCCCGACACAAAAGATAGAAATTCACAATAAAACATACCAATATTTCGGTAATGATATTGAAAGAATAACATTACTTAAATTTATAACAACATTTTTAATTGTTTACACTTTACTAATTAATGCATTTAATCATCATAAAATGCCAACTCTTCAATTTCATCATCAATAACCAAAACCTCATCAAAAATCTGCATATACCTCATATAGGATTCTCAAGCCATAAAATCCTATTTTTAATTTTCTTTCTTCACAAAACATATTTAATTCATTTACTCATAACTAGACCATTTTCATGAAAAATACCAAATCAGTTCCAAAAATATTTCTTTTCTGGATTTAGCATAATATAGTCCCATAGTGAACATATATTTTTCTCAGAATTTTTAAAAGTCATTTACTATTTTTCATATGGCCAAACAGCCGAATATTTAGATATTTATCAAAAATTATACTTTTGTCCAAAAATTCTGAAATTTACAGAGTATACTTCTATCATATACATGTACTCCCAATAAAAATTTCATCAATTTTGGAGTTAACACACAAGGAATTATAAGCGGTTACTTTTAAAATAGTCTTTTCCCATAAAATTCATAACTCTTAATCTATACATCCAAAAATCACCATTTTTGGACACAATCAATAAAACTCATCAAAATATCATTTCAAATTTTTCCATAAATTTTGAAGATCAGAAAAATTACGAAACTGAAAATCATAACAACCCTTAAAATCCATTACATATCCCTTACAATCCCTTACCTCAAAAGAGCAGTACTTCTGACTGGATATCGGATATGAAGGTGCTTGGAACTTGCACTGATGAATAGCAACTCACCAAGTATCTAAAAATCACAAAACTCACAAAATATGCTTCATAATATAGAGAGAGAAAAGAGAAAAGCTTATGTTTCTGGTGTGATTTTCAATTCTAACTTAGCCCTCTATTTATAGGAAAATTTTGGTAGGTTTGACCTGCAACCTGATGGCTTTACCTGCTACTATTCCCACCCACCACATTTAAAATATAATTCAGCACATTTCTTCACCAACCACAAGTGGGCCCACCAATTCTAGAATTTTCCACCAAAATGATTTATAACCTGATTTCCGAATCAGCCACCTCTTAAAATTCATAACAAATCATACGTTCATTTTTAACGGTTCAAAATTTATGGACATATACTCAACTTATATATGTATAACATATCCAAAAATTACCACGATCCAACGGTCGGATTAAAAATTATAACCCCCGCAAAATATCTCAAAAACCCTGATTTTTAATACCTCCATTCCGACAAAAATACGGATAAAAATCTCAACATTAACTCCTTCATTTTTAACCACAAAAATATATCCCTCATTTATATCCACATAAAATAAATTTTTCTTATCATATGAATCAATAATTAATTATTCACAAATAATATTACAGAATCACATTTATGACAACCAGGCCGTTCCCAGGAAAGAGGGGGCTTTCCAATAAGGATTTCTCCTTACTGGCGCGCAATTAGATGACCAAACCTCTCCTTAGACAGAACTTTCTTGTAAGACCCCGAATTTTATGAAATAATAGTATTCAATTTTTTCTTATAATTCTATTCAGTAAATGGTTATATTGATAAATGTTAAAGTTAAGGGTGATATATAAATTTTTTTTCAATTACACAACAGTGGTTATAAATATTCATTGTTGTCGGGGAATATTGTTTGGTCGTGGAATATTCTTTCTGTCGGGGAATATTCGTACGACGGCGCAGCTATTTGTGGGCCCCATAACGAATAACTGTCGGATGAAAAACGATAAATTTGAGTTTTTCAAATAACGAGTAGTTTTACCGTTAACACTGTTGGAATACCCGGTGGTTAAAAAATACAGTATAATACGCGTTATGCCACAGTAGCACACGGTATTGCACAGTATTTTTGAATTATTTGATTCTTACGTAAGAAGGCACTACTCAATAATTGTTACAGTAATTACTGTCAATATTTTATTTTATTGATTCAATATTGCTGCGTTGATATTTTATATTATTGTTGTTTCAATAATTGTTGCTGCACAGTATTTTCCTTTATCAGATCAATAATTCATATTATTTGAATAATATTATTAGATAACATTATGGCAATGTCTAGAAAGTTTGTCTAAGGAGAGGTTTGGTCATCTAATTGCGCGCTAGTAAGGAGAAATCCTTATGGAAAGCCCCCTCTTTCCTGGGAACGGCTGGTTGTCATAAATGTGATTCTGTAATATTATTTGTGAATAATTAATTATTGATTCATATTGATAGAAAATATTTATTTTATGTGGATATAAATGAGGGATATATTTTTGTGGTTAAAAAATGAAAGAGTTAATGTTGAGATTTTTTAACGTATTTTTGTCGGAAATGGGAGGGTATTAAAAATCAGGGTTTTTGAGATATTTTGCGGGGTTATAATTTTTATCCGACCGTTGGATCCGTGGTATTTTCGGATATGTTATGACATATATAAGTTGCGTATAGCCACAAATTTGAACCGTTTTTAAAAATGAACGTATGATTTGTTATGAATTTTACGAAATGACTGGTTCAGAACTTGTTGAAATTTCTTGGTAAGTTTATAATTTTGGTGGAAATTCTAGAAGTGGGGTGTGTTTGTAAGACCCCAACTTTTATAAATAAAGATGAATTTTCTATAAATATCATTTTTGAATATTATGGAGTTAATTTGATATAATGTTATAGTTGTGGGTAATATTTATAAATTTTGCAAAGTAAGCAAGTTGTTATAAAATATTCGTTTGGTCGGAGAATATTCTTTTTGTCGGGGAATATTCGTACGACGGCACAATCATTGGTGGACCCCACAACGGAATTATTGTCGGATTGAGAGAAAACGACAGAATTATCTTTCTATAAAAATAACGGCTGAGGTGTTACCGTTAAAACCGTTAAAACTGTTGAACTACTCGGTAGTAAAAGTACAGTAATACGCGTGGTTGCATAGTAGCACACGGTATTGATTATTGATGCTTACGTGAGAAGTCACTCAGCTATACTCAATTATTGCTACAGTAATTGCTGCATCATATCTCTTAAATTATTGTCATAGTATCATCTGTATAATATGTTATTATTATTGAGACGTTGTGGTAAGTTTGGTTATTTTATGGGGGGCCATATGTCATCATCTAAGAGTCTCTTCGTCAATAGTAATTACCGTCGTCAATAGTAATTACCGTCGTCAATAGTAATTACCGTCGTAATAGTAATTACTTCGTAATAGTAATTACTTCGTCAATAGTATAATTACCTTCGTCAATAGTATTTACCTTGGTCAATAGTAATTACCTTCGTCAATAGTATTTACCTTGGTCAATAGTAATTACTTTCGTCAATAGTAGTTGTCCCTTCAATATTACCAAGAGTCATTTGACCCTTCGTTAAGACCAAGAGTCATTTGACCCTTCGTTAAGACCAAGAGCCACCCTCAGTTTTTCTATAAATAGAGGCCTAGGGCTTCATTATTTTTCACGAATTCATTCAAGCTATAGAGAGAGAAAGTATAGAGAGAATAAGAGAGAGAGAATAAAAGTATTCTGCTACATCACTTTTCAATATCCAGTTCTTTTAAGGTAGGGAATATTATTTCTTTTATATTCATGAAGAGAACTTCTGTTATTCCATTTGTTATTATTCTGTTGGAATAACCAGTATACGCGGTCTACCCTATACTTGGTGACATTCTTCTATTATTCTGTTGGAAATCCTGTCTGTGTGTTTTAACCGGACCTGGTTGTTTATTATTCTGTTGGAACATCCTGTCTGTGTGTTTTACACCGGACCTGGTTCCGTTTTATTATTATTGTTGGAACATCCTGTCTGTGTGTTTTACACCGGACCTGGTTCCGTTTTATTATTATTCTGTTGGAATATCCTGTCTGTGTGTTTTACACCGGACCTGGTTCCATTATTTATTATTCTGTCGGAATATCCTGTCTGTGCGTTTACGCCGGACCTGGTTCCATTATTTATTATTCTATTGGAATAACCTGTCTGTGCGGTCTATCGCATGCATGGTGATTTCTTTTGTTATTCCATTCTTTATTGTACTCAGTTGGTTAAGTTTTGACTTCTATACTCCATGAAATTTGTGGAATATCCTTGATAGTTGCGTTTCATCCAGTATCTTTTCAAGAAAATATTCTTCTAAGCATTCTTGAATTTTACTCCACAATGCAGTATCATGTTGACAATTTGGACGTTGTTAATTCCTGGATAAATTAATTCTTGAACTTGTTTTATTGAATTCTTATATCATTGTCATCATCCTCATGTTTATAAAATGTTGAAAGTCATCTGTGGCTGTAGTGCATAGATGGACTTGGTATGATTATGACCAGGGATTATTCGGTATAATCATGACCGTAATGTTACAAATGATGTGGTAAAAGTCCTCATTGGCCCGTAGTGCATTGATGGACAGTTGTTGGCATGATCATGACCATTAATGAATACACGAATATCCTTGGCCGTAGTGCAGGGGTGATTCGATGATGTGGATTATTTTATTAAGCTGAGTCTCAGCGATCACAGTGTTGAAAAACCTTTTAAATCATAAAAGATAGTAGAGTTTATTTTCTACTTGACTCTTTTAATGGATTGCTTGTTCCGCTGCAGTTAAACTTGATGTCTATTATATTTTATCAGTTTAACATTGTTGAAGGCTAATGATAATTTATTCTGCATTATCTTAGTCATAATATTTCTTACTGGGCTAGTTGAGCTCACCCTTTCTTTCACTGTTCTCTTCAGGAAATGAGAACGTAGCTGGGACAAGTCGGGGTACGGAGTGATGGTCCGAATGATAGTATTAGTTAGTAGTCCTCACTATTCTATGTAATGGTGTGTTAATAAATGTAATGAGGACTCCTTTTGAGTATGAATACTCTCTAGAAGATAATATTTGTATTCAAACTCACAGTTTATGTTTTGTCGTATTGTACACGACAGTTGTATTAATAAGTTGTATTTGTATTCTGTACTATGTATCTGACGACCCAAGATGGGTGATGTATACCTAATTTTGGGGGCGTCACAGTTGGTATCAGAGCTTAGGGATATGATCCCTGGCTAAGATGTGAGAATAGAACTAGGAGGGGAGAGACGGGGAATTCCTTCGCTAGTATGACATACCTAAGTTTATTTGCATGGTATTTAATTGGTCGGTCATAATATAAGGATAATATATGACATATCAATTAATTTTTATTTTGTGGCAGTATCTGAAAATGGCATCTGAGAATGTTGAGAATAGCAATGGAGCACAGACGACTGTTGATTCACCACATATCAATAATCAGGATAATGTGCATCAGGAAGGTGTCAATCCTCATGCAAACAACAACACTGACCAAATGATGAATGATCAAATGTTCAGAGGCTTTATGCAATTCATGCAACAACAGGTGAAAGCGGCTCCTGTCCAAACGTAGGTGGAAATACTGGAAACTCTCAGGCGGTCACCGCTAAACAGTTTAAGGAGCTGGGACCGGAGTTTAAGGGAGAACCCAAACCACTTGTAGCTGAAACATGGATAAAGCAGATCACCAAGATATTTGATGTCTTGGGTTGCTCCGAGGAGCAAAAGGTTCCCTTTGCCGCCTTTATGTTGCGAGGAGAGGCAGATTACTGGTGGGAATCGATAAAGCGTACTCAACCTGCCGCACTGAAGATGTCTTGGGAGAAGTTCCAAGAGCTGTTTAACGACAAATACTTTCCCGAGAGTATTCGTCACATGAAGGAGGTGGAGTTCATCAAATTGGAGCAGAATAATATGACCGTGTCGCAGTACGAGGCAAAATTTGCGGAGAGTTATCCGGTTTGCGTCCCACCTGGTGGATAATGAAGAAAGAATGACGCGGATGTTTTTAAGAGGTTTGAAGCCGGAGATACGTCAACATCTTGTTTCTCATAAACTGTGTTTGTATTCAGATGTTGTAAATAGGGCTCAGTTGGTGGAGCGCGATAACGAGACAACGCAACCAAAAGAGAGCAGCGGCAAAATGATAATACCAGTGAGAGCAGTCATCGAAGCGGTGACAACAAGCGTGGAGGGAATCAACAGGCCAGAAATGGTAACCACTTCGGTGGTAATCAGGGCCAAAACAATAAGAATGGACATTTCAAGAAGAGGAGATTCAACAATGATGGAAAGACGTCAGCACCAGCACCTGTCGTTAAGGAAGGAGAACGACCACCTATCATATGTTTCAAATGCGGAGGGGAGGGGCACATCAGTCCAAACTGCGCGATGCCGTCCAAAGCATGTTATAATTGTGGAAGAGAAGGTCATTTAGCCCGATTTTGTCGTTTACCGAAGACAAATTCAGCTAGGATGGAGGCACCAAAAGGCCGTCCCAGAAAAGTCAAAACCGGTTGTGCAAGGGAGAGCGTTTGTTGTGAACTCCCAGAAGCAAGGAACCCGAATGAGGTCATCACGGGTAAGCTTATCATAAACTCTAACGAAGTCTATACTTTATTTGATACCGGTTCAACCCATTCTTTTATTTCTCCTACTTGCGCTCATCGATTAAATTTGATTCCGGAGAAATTAGACTTTGACTTATCTGTTGAAACTCCATTGGGAGAAACCTTCATTACATCCACGGTTTATAAGTCTTGTTTGGTTCAAGTTGGTACCCACACATTACCTGTCGATCTGATTTCATTAAAAATACTTGCATTTGACGTGATTCTAGGGATTGATTGGTTAACTACTCATCATGCAAAAATTGATTGTTTTCGTAAGGTTGTTAGCTTTCATATTCCTAATCGACTATTATGCGAATTCAAGCAACCAAACCATTAAAATCAATCGCTGTCATCTCAAGCCATAAAGCTATTCGTTTATTGAAAAACGGATGTCAAGCTTTCTTAGCTCATGTCACAGATCTAAACAAAAATACGTCAGCTTTGAATGATATTCTGTTGTTAATAAATTTCCTGACGTATTTCCCTGAAGAACTTCCTGGCCTACCCCCAGAGCGTGAAATTGAATTTTGTATCGACCTTGAACCCGGTACAAAACCCATTTCCAAAGCCCCATATCGAATGGCTCCTATTGAACTTCAGGAGTTAAAGACCAACTGCAGGAATTGTTAGACATTGGTTTTATTCGTCCTAGTACTTCTCCTTGGGGTGCTCCTGTTCTGTTCGTGAAGAAGAAAGATGGGAGTATGCGACTTTGTATTGATTATCGGGAGTTGAATCATGTCACCATCAAAAATAGGTACCCATTGCCACGTATTGATGACCTGTTTGACCAGTTGCAAGGAGCACAATTCTTTTCAAAGATCGATCTTCGTTCTGGATATCATCAGCTGAAGGTTAGAACTGAGGATATTCCAAAGACGCTTTTAGAACTCGGTACGGGCATTATGAATTCTTAGTTATGTCCTTTGGATTGACTAATGCTCCTGCTGCCTTCATGGATATGATGAACAGGGTATTCAAGGAATATTTGGATCACTTGTGGTCGTCTTTATCGATGACATCCTTATTTATTCCAAAAGCCGTGAAGATCATGAGCAACACTTGAGGCTGGTACTCCAAAAGCTTCGTGAATACAAACTTTATGCCAAGTTGAAGAAATGCGAGTTCTGGCTGGAGGAGGTAGCATTCCTTGGGCACGTAGTATATCAAGTCGTGGAATATCTGTTGACCCGGCAAGATTGAAGCTATTCAAAGCTGGAGCAACCTAAATCAGTGACCGAGGACGTAGCTTTCTGGTTTAGCTGGTTTATTATCGGAGATTCGTGGAAGGATTTTCTCGAATCGCTACTCCATTAACTCAGCTGACTCGGAAAGATACAAAGTTTGGTTGGAGCGAAGAGTGAGCAGAGTTTTCAAGAACTCAAGAGGAGACTCATTTCAGCACCGTTCTAACAATACAATCTGGCTCGGAGGAATTTGTAT